>CM057005.1:89353538-91753538 GCA_029891345.1 Dryococelus australis
AAATGTATTGTTTTGTTTCAGATCAGTGTCTTAAAAAAAATGGCGAATTATCATAGGAAGTATACTAAGAAAGTAAACGCTCCTGGATCAGCCGCGATCAAGAAGTTCAAATGTGTGTATGCTGACCAATTGGGTTTCCTGTCACTGTACTAGAAATGAAAGCAGCATCAGCATCAAGTTTTCCCGAAGAGCAAACAGGAACTTAATGAAACTCAGTTATCTGTAACAGAAGAAAACCCACACGAGCCTGTGTTGTCACAGGATCTTCTAACATCTGAGCGGTCGCATGCAAGTTCGCAATCCAAAAAAGGAAAATTACAATACCTAACTAAGAAGACAGAACTTGAAACCAAATTAATATCGTTTCTGGATTCTTCTCCAGTGCCTGTTCCTTCAGTCACCGATGAGGATAAATCATTCTTGGATACGTTGGTGCCGACACTACGAACTTTCGACATGGACCAAAAACTAGAGTTCCATATAGAAGTTTTACATTAGTTTCAACGCATCAGGCTATCAAAATCACAAACAACTCAAGGTTTCTATGCTCAAAGCCAAGTACCCATGCAGCCTTTATCTGTACAAACTGGCCATCCTAGACCTTTCACAACACTGTATGCACCACCTGCACCCTCTCAATTTGCGAAGAATCACCACCATGAAAACCATATGGCAATTGTTGAGCAACCGACTTCGCTTTTGCTACACTCAGTATCGTCGCCAACTGACACCGAGTTATCCGCCTTTTCTAATGAAACCCAATGGTTCTAACTTTCGTGTGTGTAATGTTTATTATGCACAATGGTCTTACTTTTGTAATTGCTACTTTCTATCTTCAAATGTTTAGTGAAATCTGAACCACCCTATACGTTACAAATGTAAATAATTCATATCTATTACTTACATACCATTTAGTTTTTCCTTTTTTGTAATAAATATGCTTACATTCATTTAGTTTCTGTTATTAACTGGCATAATCTTACATCTTGCTTTCATTTATTAGAATACAATACTAATTTAGACTTACTTTGTTTGAATATTTTCGCCTCCAGAGGTGCTGTGATGTGTTCATGCCCCGCCTGGGAGCAGGTGGAGAACAGGAACTGGTGAAGTACTCGGCGCCACGTTCGGTAGAGTGAACGATGTTGAATGGGGTCGTACGGCGGATGGCCTATGGCGACTCTGGATACGCGGTCAATGTGAAGGAGAGCTAATTTAATTGACAGTTAAATTATGTGGAATGTAATATATTTCCTTTGGAGCGAAGCTGTAGACCACTTCGCACGCCTATATTATCACCGAATTTACTCTGCTTGAGGGAGGCAGGCCCCGTAAATACAAAACATACACTGAAAAACACTTTAAAGTTGATGCTGCTATGAGGGCGCAGGACCTAATGAACTTTGGAGAGTTAATACAATAAACATGTCTAATTATGGTATTTCTGTTTTATTACCGCAAAGGTACAATGAAATGTTGCTGCACATGAAAATGCGCACCCTTGGTTGTGCGGACACGTCACTCTGGACCTGTCGGTGGTCACTACTGTGGAAAGTAAGGCGTAGGCCTTAAGTTAGAGTTACGTAAAAATGTGTCCCACGTGTGAAGTCCTGGTATGCTATTTCAGGATGCAGGGAAACCTCCCCTCGGCTAAATAAAAGTAGTTAAATGTTCTTGAGTTACGTTAACTATTACGATGAAAAAAAAATGCAGCCTAGATTGAACTGCTGAGGGGGGTATGAGGAGCTTACCGTATACCCTACTGGTTGTCTCGAGTGCTGAAGTCTGACTCACGATATGGCGTCGGCTTCGCCGCACATCCGGTCAATCTGCTGCCAAAAATGAAAACATGAAACAAAGGAACTTAATAATTAACATGATAAATGAAACTGACATTGGGCGTAATTATGATTATTAAACTAAAACACACTAGTGACATACCCATGAACATCGGAGCCCCAGATATGGCTAAGAATGTGATGTCACGAGTATGTCACCGCACTTGAAAGGTGATATTAAATGAATTGATGACTCACCTGGATGATTCTCGATAGATGATCACATGTACACTCTTACAATTAACATATTTAAATCGGCATGTGTCGTAATAGTTATAATTACAAAAATGCGTATGGATGTGATGACACATGGATTTCGTAACTAAGGGAGGAGCTACGCTCTGTTTTCTATGGCATGCTGGAGTGGGCAGTTTCCGTAGTTAATTAAGGTGCAATCACCGCTAAAAATGCCTAAAAATGCTCTTATTAATGCAGCTAGGGAGCCGCTCACCCCTTTACACTTCTTGCCAGGGTTTGCAATTTTTTGCTGCTTATAATTTGAGTGCCTTGATTTTGTGCTCAGTAAGTGCTGCACTCTGTGCGAGTGGATCTGGTGCTTAAGTGCTATTATTGTAGCTTGCTTCTCCATGTTTTGCATCCACGCTGGTAAGCTCCATCGCATGGCTCTCATTGCTACAATATTTTACTATGACTTAGCAGCTTAAGTAATGCCTGTCTGACTCTACTTAGCTTTAGTGCTCATGATTTTCACTCTTACTCCACAGCCTGAATCTGTTTTGCAGTTTGAAGGACTCTATTTACATGTGCATTCTACTGCCATATGTAAACATTTTGTTTGCAGGCCTGTTTGATTTTTAATTTTAAGTACATGTAATCTGCGAGTAGCTACAATTCCATGATATCGAGTAATTATTCACTTAGAGCGAATCGCCCTATTACTCATCATGCCCTCTGTGCTTGGTACTCGGCAGATTGGTCAATTTCTAATTTTTTATCCTTGGTTGTCCCCTGTCCCCGGTCCTCTAGTCTTTCATGGAAGCAAATGATTTACCGAATGGTGCCAGAGGGCAATTTTCGGGTGATGTATGCACTTGGTGGCGATCATATAATCATTTTGGCATGCAATGGTCAGAATTCTTAAGTGCTTTTCAATGCCATTTTTAAAATATACTGCAGGCTTAAAGCAACTGTAATGGAAGTGCAAAGTAATCATGAGACCATAACTGCATTCGCCACCCATAAATAAATTTCATCAGGCATTTTCGGCCACAAATGTGGGAAACAGAGATTTTGGAGGTTGTTACTTCCATAGTGAAACCTGAGTGTTAACTAGCTTCAACACCCCTGATACATAACAGTTTTTGAAGATTGCATGTGATCAGCCACATTACTTGATCAAGCAAACAGGGTAAAGGATGTGAAATGCAGGTAACAGGACGAGTTTTTCCCATGCTGCACACATTACCCAGTACCAGGGTGTCGGGCCACACAGCCACCAGCTCTGCTCAGTGTCGCCAGGCCAACCAACATCCCACACCACAAAGACATGGGGCACAGTCACGAAACATCTGCAAACACAACTGTGCCGGGCGAGGCCACACCGAGGGGATGTGACTGTATGGGATGCACTCCCTATTTGTGCAGTTGTGTGAAAGCCAACAGTATCACTGGTACAATGAGTGCCCAACATATAGTGTGAAGGTGAAATAAACCAGACATGACATTGCGTGTTGAGCGCTATTGTTGCAAGCATATAACTTTGCGGTTCAGCATGTCCCTTGGGGAGGAAAATAAGTTGGCCGACGAATTTTCATGTGCACTGGGTGCAACATCAGCAGTAGACGAGGACGAATAAATGATCTACTACTCTCCATTGCAGCGAGCAATCACCACCAGGCGATAAATATGCCAGTTCCAATACCACAGAGGCCTCACTGGGAATAGTTGTAATAGAGAGTCCAAAAAAGTGCACAAACATCCAAAACAGGATGGCAGAAATTGGGCAAAATAACAAGTGGTGGCACTTCGAAGGGACGAGTGTCGAAACCAAGCAGTGGAAAAATGATATATGATGGGGCCTCTATATGCCGAAAAGTACACATGAACACATCCAGCAGTAAATTTGTGGTAACCTTGGAGAAACTCAGACTGCCAAAGCCATCCATGAATACTTCCACTGGCCAGGAGCAATGAGGGACGTGCACTGTCAGACTGTTCATTATCTGCAACCAGTTCAAAAGCAGGAGGGCAGATGGGGTGACACAGCAGCAGCTGCAGGTACCAAAGGAACTGTTCGAAACAGTTTTACTGGATTTAATGGGCCCCTACCCCTGCATCCCTACTGGCAAATGTTTAATCCTGGTTGTAAGTGATAATTTATTCAGATCGTCTGAAGCATTCCCAATCTCCAGTGCATGTGCAGACACCATTGCACATACAACTGGAGATCGAGTTCTATCCTTGCTGGGGATACCTCAGGACAGCACTCACTGAAAATGGAACAGGAGTCACAGGGAAGAAATGGCATGATTTGTTCACCCGGTGGGGAGTGACGCTCCAAACAACAGCAGTGTACCACCCGTGGGCATATCCAAACAGAAATACGTAACCAAAACTTAAAATCCCATATATGTCTATGGGTTGGTAAGGACCACACTACCCGGGCAGAATACTTACCAGCCACCCTATTTATCATCCGACACAGAGTGAACTTAGTAACAGATCAGTCACCAGCAGCAATATTAGAGGTCAGATAATTTACATTGCTTGTAGAGTTCGCTGGATGGCAAATAGAGAGCATGGACATGCAAGAAGATGGCACAGCCTGGAGGCAGCGCAGGGAGGCAGAGCTGTAAGCTGCCTGTGGGCACCAAGATTGCTACATTGCTCAGTTAGTACCAGCCACTACATGCACACCACGTAGATTGGCACATGGACAGCTCGTGTATGGAACACTGTCTCTCCAGCAGTGGGAAAAACTTTTATTTTGGATTCGCACAAAAATGGGGAGTGGGCCACATACAGTTGTCAACCCCCTGGGTTACATGATAAATTTGGTCGAAGTAAGTAGAAGGATGATTTTCATCCACCGCGACGACCTCCATCTAGCAGTGGAGATACCTAGCGCCAATATGCCCAACCAAGAGGGTGCCCAAACCACAAGGTAAGACTTACCATCTGCCTCTGTTGGAGAATCTAGAACATCCATCTCTGGTAGCGATGAGAGTGCAATCTGTTGTGATTTTCTGTTACCCATGTTCCTTATGGGCATCGAGATGTCGGACGTCGTGTTTTTTCCCAACACGACGTCCGACATCTCGATGCCCATAAGGAACATAGGTAACAGAAAATCACAACAGAGAGTCACCTATGCAGAACACCAACATCAACACAGTAGCCAACACAGTAATTGCGGAACCTTTAAGTGATGTGCCTCCACGGAGAAAAATAAAATTACATTTCAAAGTAAAACTACAGTAATGCCACAAATACAACTTTCAGTTTGACACATGTCGCGCTCCCTCTTAAGACAGTTTGCCCACCGCTCAGCAAACCACCAGTGCAGTATTCATCTGCACTCTACCAGCACATCCAGTTCACATGGATGCGTGAGAAGTCACACAGGCAGTGCAGCATTGTGTCAGCGTAAGTGCCATTCAGTGCAGCGTCTGGCTAGAGAAGCCACAAGCTGCATGTTGCGGAGTAATCTGAACCCTCACAATCTACTTTAATTTTTCTTAAAGGCAAGTAAAGCTTTAAGGCAGATGCCAATCAATACCCAGTCATTAGACTTGGACATACGTTAAATAAGGCCACCAATATTTTTATTTCTCAGAGTGTAATGTCTCTTTCATTATTTCCTGTTTTATTAATTCCACATGTTTACCATCCACATCTCACTTACAGTGTTCGTTCTATGTTACATTTAAGCATGTCATGAAGGAGGTGGTATTATGTATGTCTATTTAGTGTGCAGTAAGCATGGCAAGTCTAGCATATTGTTACTTGCTATAGAAAGAAGTTTCACGTGTCTCGCCGGTGCGATAATCGCACAACACATCACATATATGTAGTTAGTAAGAAATCAGCGTCTTGAGGAGCAGGTCGCGTTCGTGGCGTGTCTCGTGTTTCACGCCAGAGCGGCACTTCATCTTTGTGAACTGATCATTAAACTGCTATAGACTTTGATTACTGGCACCGTTTCGTTTAAGCAGCTCAGGACACCTCTCCTCCACTTCCCCAGTGCTTGAATCGCCTGAGAAAGTTTCAATTTCACCTTAATTATTGTTGATCATGTGCTGTTTTTCAGTGTCGTCTTATGGCAGGCTTAAGCCAGGCACGTGTTGTAATGAGTTGTCTCCTAGGGGGCCTGTAAAGCGTAACTTGAATAAATCTTAAGAAACAAAGTCTATTATTTCAGGTCAGTCTATGGACTTTTAAGGGTGCGGGTCCTACTTCCCATCAAAGTGTAACCTTTGTATATTGTACCAAGTGTTTGGTTTTGTATATACTTAATTCGTCATACTGTTTTCAAACGCAACTGTGGGAGTGTGACTAGCCAGAATAGGCCATGGCATAGCAGGTAAGCCACTTACTTATTATCAGTAGTTATTATTTAACTAGGACTACCAGCACGTCAGGAAGGATACCGCCTTGTTCCTCGGCCGAACGACCCCGAGACTACAAGAGAATGCTCTACTAGAGTATGGCATCATGCTAGTGATGCATGGCGCATGTAACTATATTCAAATTTCCCCAGGTTTTCCTGGAACATATTATCACCATATTAAATTTACTCCTCAGCCCATCACCGCACAGTGTCATCCCCATCTTGTACTGGCATCTACGTCAAAATGGCTCGTCCAAGCGTGTGGTGAATTCTTAGTGCCTCCCGAGCCTTTGATAGCTGTGAAATGTCGCCCAACGTGGGGCCTATCCTTCCTAGGATTCTGCAAAACTGAATCCACGCAGTTCAGAAAAACCAGTTAAAATTTTCCCCAAAGTTTTTACGTGAATATTTCCTTTTAAATTTTTCCCGTCATTCTTACTATGATACCCACAATGAGAGGGCAGAGTAGAAGGCCAGTTAAACAACTAGAGCACCACGATGCCTTGCGGACGCACCCAAATGCCAGAAAAGCATACCTGCGCCCGACTGAAAAAGCACACCAAACATCAAGCGTCACCATTGTGGTAACGGAGGTGAATGAGCAAGGAAAGTCATCCATCTTTGGGCAGCAGCATGACATCGGACCACGATGCCTTGTTGCAGCACAAAAAAAACAAAGGTAAAGAGGTGAGTCGCCACGTGTCGACCCCCTCCACCATCGTTGCACCACGCAAGAACTGGGAGAAATGAAAAGGAGGAGAAACGAGAGCAGGAAGTTCCTACCTCCCTCCCAAGCTCTCTGCACTTCGGCTACCATGTGATCATCCATGCCACACCATGAGTCAGCTGCACGTCTGCTTGTCATTGACCCCTTCACTTCATCGAGCAGGGACAGCCGTGATGCACTATTGGCCATGCTGCGCTGCCGCGACTCAATCTTCCACGAGTACATGGGTTTGTTTGTAAACACCATAGCTGGTAAGACACAATCGAGTCCCGACGCACTTTCGTGTTTTAAGTGCCTATATCCTTCACATCGCGATGTAGTAGACCGGTACGAGGTAGGCACCAAGTTCTGCCAATGTACTCGTAAGTCAACCACAAACAACAACTGTACTGCGAACAACTGCGAAGTGATAAAAAGGGTAGAATGGGAGGGCATTGAGGAAACGATTTCACGAAACGAACTGGAAAGTACGGTAACCAATAACATGTCGTCAGCACTGGCACGAGTGTTGGCAGCTGTGTCACACGTGTCAAATGTAGGAAGCGAGTTGTCATGGCTCAGAGCGCAACAACTGTCTGCCCCGCCCACTTCGGAGGTGGTAAACAACGCAACATTTGGCCAGCCGATCCGATTGATATTGGCTGCTGCACCAAGGCAGTGGACATCTGAGAGTAACAGTGACCTAACTCACACCACACTTTGTAGCATCAAAGCGGGATGCAGGTGCAAATGTCATGCCTGCCTCTTCCGTGCTGGTACTGCAGTACAACAAGGTACCATTGGTATAGTGGGTGCCGTAATAGGCTAAGTACAGCCCGCAAGACCAATGGCAATACAGGAATGAAGGATAACCAGGTTTGTGAGAGCGTAACCACGCAGGACATTCCTGTTGTTCGGTCCCCGCACTCCAAAAACTCACCTGTGAACTGCTTTTCACCTCATCACCCACTGAGGGTGAAACAACTGTGTGCAACACCATAATTCATTCAAAGAGTAGGCAAGTAGAGAACGGGAAATGCATTTAGCCGCACTTGTGCTAAGCTCGTGCAATGTGCATGCATACCGTTATGTAACTGCAAAGGCAGAAGGAAATGTAAACAATTATGTATCTTAATTTGACACATTGCAGCTGCAATTCATTAACTGAGCATACCAATTCTCAAATGTTTACATCGTTCATGCAACTGCACGCGACCACCATGTAAGGGTCCACGTTTGAAGTTTAAGAAGGTGTTCACGCCACTAAGGCCAAGCAATGCATAGACATTGAAAATAAATGTTTTGTTGTGTGCTTGCAAGTGTAAATGTCATATTGTATCGTTCAACTGTAAACATTGATACTTTTGTGACTTTTAAAAGCACAATGAACGTAATTCATTCGTAATGCACTCACACCTGTTTGTTTTGGCCTGGCAGCACATATAACACCAATAACATGTGTTTGTAGACATTCGTACCACTAGTAACATGCTTGTTATCGAAGGATAACACAACGGCAGTACAGCTGACCGAGTTTGACCACCAAATTCAGGTGCAATATCAGGCTGCGTTTCAAAGGGTGTTAAATGAGCGCAGGGAAGTATTTGCTCAGCATGGTGGACTCAGGCGTACTACTGTAGCAGAACATGCCATACCACTGACACGAGAAGGCCTGATTTAAACTGCACCATGCAGCTACATGTCGCACCAAGCTAAGATTATTAAAGAACAGTTAAGTGAAATGCTCGCGGACGATGTAATAGAATCAACCCATAGTAAATTCATTTCTGCAATTACACTTGCCCCAAAAAAGGATGGAGGATGGCGCTTTTTGTTCGATTTCCGGCCTATTAATGACATTACAAACAGTTCACTACCACCTTATATAAGCATTAAAGACACCTTTCAATCATTGAGTAAAGTAAAAATTCTCACCTCTCTAGACTTAAAAAGTGGATATTGGCAAATACCGGTAAAATTGCAAGACAGTGAAAGGACAGCTTTCACTACACCAAACGGAACCTGATATAGTTTTGTGCCATGCTGTTTGGCTTGAAGTGTGCTCCTGTCACCTTCCAAGATATGATGGTGCGAGTATTAGATGGACTGATAGGCGATTGCACCCTAGCTTATTTGGACGACGTAATAATTTGTTTGGAGTCATGGGAAGGTAACGTAAAATATCTGTGGCTTGTGTTGGAGAGCTTGGCAATGAACGGGTTAACCCGCACAGTCCAGAAATATCACCTTGGCAAGACAGAATTAGATTTCCTGGGACATGTGGTAAGTAAGGAAGGGAAGACACCGTATCCGGAGAAAAATACAACTCATTGTCCAGCAACGTCCGCCACGTACACGTAAATAATTACGAAAATTTTTGGCCTTGTTAATTGGTTAAGAGAATATATTAAAGATTTGGCCATCACCACATCACCTTTAACAGCATTAATGTCACTACAGAAGTGATTTATTTGGATCAGTGAAACACAGCAAGCATTTGTAGTCATTAAAAAACAGTTAAAATCATGTACAGCACTAGCACAATACAATCCTACACAACCATTGTTTTTGCAGACCTAAGCCAGTCAGGAGGGGCTGGGTGCAGTCTTATACCAGTGGCAAGAAGGCAGGAAAAAGCTTATTACTGAGTATGCGAGTACAAAACTAAGGCCATCGGAACATAGATATGATGCAAACGATAGGGAATGTTTGGTAGTAGTGTAGGCCAATAAAAAGTACCGTGTTAATGTCAAGTACCAAAGATACACTTTATGCACAGGTAACATATGTTTAGTTTGGCTCAATAGTATGAAGGAAGTATGCAGTAAACTCACCCGGTGGGTGCTGTTGCTACATACATATGACTTTGCTGTAGGACACGTCCCTTGCCCGGGAAATGAGTTTGCAGATGCATTGTCGCAAGCACAAAACACAGGTGTTGTCGTACGACGAGGCAGAGTGGGAGGATATCATTCCTCCAGACTTGCGGGAACAAGTACGCGAGGCGAAACTCAACCAATTGGATGCAGTATGGGCAGAAATAATAGTGAGTGAATTGTACAAGGAGGTCGAAACAGCACAAAGGAAATTCACGTTAATGCGAGCGCAAATTGAAAGGTGTGCAAATGAGCAGGTAGAACAATGGTCGGTTGTCAACAACAGGCTGGAATCATGCATGCCATATGGTAGTTGTTTTCTATCAATGGAAATGCGAGCGAAAATTCTTATGCACACACATGCATGTAGTACAGCAGGTCACCCAGGCACAAACCAAACAATAAAGAATGCGAGAGAGAGTTTTTTCTGGCCTGGCCTGTCATGTGATGCACAGAAATACGTAAGAGAATGTGCGAAATGCCAACAATTCAAATCGCGGCACACAGATGGCACATAACAGCAGCAACCGAGGTTTCCAAAGTGACCATTTGAAACTATACATTTAGGCCTAATGGGCCCTTACCACAGATCCACAGGGGGGAAAGATTCATTTTTGTAGTTGCCAACGACTTTTCAAGTTGGATTGAGGCATTTACGATTAGCAGTGTACGAGTACTGAACAGAACCAAACCACTACAGAATGAGTTCTTTGCATGATGGGGGTACCCACATCACATTTTAACAGTTTTCAGGATGGCAATGGCAAGAGATATGCAATCAGTGGGGGGTACAACACCACAAAACAGCGGTTTATCCTGTACGGGCCAAATCCACAGAGCATTGTAATCAGGACCTGAAGATGCAGTTACAACTCCGTGTGCATGATAGGCACAACAGCTGGTGCGATCACCTGCCCACTGCCCTGTTCACGCTCCGCCGAAGAGTGAACGTGGCCACGGGAAAATCACCAGCAGACGTGTTACTGGAAAATAACCTTGCATTCCAGGCGAACAGAAATGTCCGAAAAACACCATAACTACTAGCGATGTGAGTAGCGGCCAGCAATGGGAAAAACCGCATACGGAGAAGGCACGAACAACGGGAACAGCAGAGGAAGTATGCGACGAGGTGGGTCCCGCACACCACGAGACCACACCACCCTACAAGGAAGACAATGTGTGTATGTAAAGCTCACCCGCAGTCGACTGCCAGACAGAATTTCTGCGCGGGCTTAGCCGCCAATTGGAGCGGGCTAAATATGTGATAGCGCACAATATAAGACCGATTACTTACATGGTCCGGATGGGTAGAAAGCTGACAAGAACACATAGAGCCTGTTTAAGACCTCTAGTTACACACCAGGTTAAAAGTTAACTACCAGTTCGTGCAAAATAATGTATTACGACCTCTAGTTATTGATAACTAGAAATGTAATAAAGAGGTTAAACTATCTATCCCTTCCAGTGCTAGACAAACATTTATACCTTTAGATAAGGTTCAAAATGGTGTCTCAAACATTAACACCTTGTGTTTTCTTATATGGTATGTTGGTTTTGGAGGTTATATAAAATATGAATGTAAGATTTTTTGCTATTTTGAGTATTATGTGGAAAAGTTCTGCAAAATGCAAATAAACCCGGCAAATGTTGATAATGACACAGAAGATTAGTTTTGGAAATTGTATTATTTTTAGTTGTGGAAATTGTATTTTGTAATGACAAAAAATCTGAAATAAAATATTAGAACTAGGCTTAATGTTAGTTTAAGGAATAGGATTCCCTGAAATTCGTGAAATATAATATTTCCCCCTTCCATTCTCAAAATATTAAAGAATATAACTAAGAAAACAGGCACGGACCTCAATCTTGAACGGTAAGACACCAAGTCTCATGCATTATGATAAATTGTATTGAGATTAAGCTAGCTGTGAGAGGAATGATATCAGCAGCGACAGTAATTATTATGAACAAATATGTTGTTTGCCCGGGTTTGGTTCATAGTTTGTATTTAATTCACTTTTGCTAAAGAAACATTAACATATATATATATATATTATATATATATATATATATATATATATATATATATATATATATATATATATATATATATATATATAATGCAAAACACATTTCGCACTCATTACCGATAACTGAACATAAGATATAATGCCACAAATATACTGACCTTTATTGCCAACATACACAGTAATCAACCAAAACCATGGACTACTTATCTAAAGGATAACTTAGCTAATGGAATGTCGATAATTCATGTTACTATCAAATAGCTTATCTATGGAATAACTATCCCACACATTTATCTAGAGATCGTAATACAGATCCACAGGGACAAAATCTGCCTTATCACAGGAGATGACGGCAGAGAAGGTGCACCAGGTCCCGCAGAGCCCCACGATGGTGCGCAACATGACGAGTCCCAGGGGAGGGTTAGTGAAGAGGAAGTTAGCCCAGCACCTCCTATGGGAGGTCGGTCATTGGAGGTAAGAGGATTGTCGATGCCAGACATCATATGGTACACCAGGCCCACAAATCCGATACTACACAGAACGGATATAGGGGAAGGAACAGCAGTAAGCAAAAGCGAAGCACTGAATGCATTTGAGAACAGCCAACAAAAAAACCGCAGTGCAGGAGGGCGTTGAAGACCAGGAGAGAGGGAGTTCGACCCCGACGATGCTCGACGTCGAGCAAGTGGCAAGGCAGGAAGGTGTGGTAGGTGGGGCAGTACCTTCAGTAGGAACAGCAGGAGAGGGTGCTGGAAATCCGACGACGCCTGGCCAATTGGTGTCCGAGGAGGCTCGTCAGAAGGACAGCCACGACATGTTCAATGCCGCACCGCCTACAAGCGGCACAGATTGGACCACGACATCGCAACTGGTTCCTGCAGTTTAGGAAATACATGTACAAACAAGGATTCCGACGCTGAATGTTGGGACACATCCGGGGAAGAGTGAAGCACAGCATAAGGTGGGAGGTGGAAGGAGAGAGCAAGAGTAAACCAGAGCAGGTCGGATCTGCAAGAGCACTGAAGAAGGGAGGCAGTAAGAGAGCAATGGACAGACGAAGACACAATGGAATAGCAAGCAAGTGCAAAAGATTAGCGACGACGTTGGAGACGAGTCGGCTTGCTTGTACCACATGCACGGGTGTTTCGGGACCTGGCAGGCCAGCAAAGGGGCAGAAGATAACAGAAAGAGCGCAGCTATGGCAGCCGACAACAGCATGTGGCAAAGAGACACCCAGATGTCATTATCAGCTGCGCCAGAGACGGTGGACCGGTAGGCAGTGTGCTTGCTGCCGGTAGGAGTGTCATGGCTACAAATGGCCTCAAAAAGAGGGGGGTGGGTATGGATTTGACGTGGGCTGAGCACCCAGCTCCTAGACGATATATGCCTGCCATCAACAACAGCAGCAACTAGGAAGTGCATTTTACCATGCGCAGTAGCATGCTGGTGCACAGCACGACACAGGATCAAGACAGTGCAGTGTAGTGCAATGTAGGTATCTGTTTCTGGTATACCGCAACAAAGAGGTGGACAGTGGCCATGCGGCCACACATGCTTGGTGCACTGATGCTGATTGGTACTTATTCTGCTAGTTTATTTGTAAAATGTTGCTATTGGGGCATGTTTCATCAATACCTAATACATATCATGTCGGGAACTGAGTGTTTTTATTGAGGTAAGCTGCAAGACATTTTAGGGTACGGGCCCTTATAATTTCCCATCAAACTGCACATGTTTGGAACTTTCTTATGTTGCATATATTTCAGTGTGTAAAGTAGCATAGGGTTGTGGATGCCCTAAATAATCCACCATGTAACATGCATACGATTCATTATTCATCATAGCAGTGTAGCAGCATGGAAGGATAGCTGCCTTTGGCCATCAACGACACGACCCACCATCAGTGCCAGCTTCTCAGACCAAGTACCAGTCAATGGCCTTGTGTTTTATTTCCTTCACTTACTCCTAAAATTTCTCATGTTTCAACTTCCATGCTGGCAACTGGTTAGGCTATTAATACTCCACTCATTACCCCTTGTGATCTCACAGCCCCATCAACACTCCTGAAGACATTGACAAGAACAACATGCTCAACAATGCGAGCCAACTCCCATATTTCAGTCTGCTCCTCCTCATAACCCCCTTCCTGCTCGCATCCAACAGGCACTGTTCCTGTAGAACCACTACTATGACCGATGGCAGGCATGTTGCTTCCTGCAAGACAGGTGTTCATATCACTTCCTGCAGGGCTGGTTTTGGCGGTTGGTCCGAAAGTGGAATGCCGACCGGGAGATGCTATGATTCCAATCACTTTCCTCTTCCAATAGCTCCACCTAGTCCTACATCTGCTACCTTAAAGCCGCACTCACCCTAATTCCTATCCTAACCACATCCACCAACACTGCGGAGTCGGCTGCCGAGAAATCGGATGCTATCTTGGCATACCACCAAACTACCTTCGCCTTAGTCCCCTTCCATCTCTCTTGCCAGACTCGTCCGAGGATGAGGATAAAACCCACACCAAACACTCACACCATGTTACTCTTCTTTCTGATACCCATTCCCGAGTGAGATATTCTTCACTCTCACACCTCTTCATTTCACTACAACCCCACTTCTCTGTGTCCTCCAGTATAAAGCCACGGTTTTTCTTACTGACTCAGTAATGTCATCCTCCTCTGACGCCACTTTCCTAATCCCTGGAAAACACCCATTGTCGTCACCATTCCCAATCCAGACCAACTCCCAGTACTACCCTCTAACAAAACCCTCACCCCCCCCCCCCTTGCATTCTAGCCAAGGTAGCTGAGAAAATCATCCACTACCACCAAATAATTGATGCAGTGTGGCTGGACCATGGACTGGTGAAGGAAAATTTGGATTGCACAAGGATGAGGTTAGGATATGTTGCTGTTACCCAGGGTGCTAGACACTGTCCCAGCAGTGTCAATATTGGTAGAGCTAACTCTTCTGTCTCCGGGCCATAGACTGTTCTTTCAGGGCATAAAAATCCACACTGGTCTGCTGATTCTTTCTTGTAGATGCTTAAGACGATTTAGTGTATTTCCCTTCAGTAACCTCTCGGCGGGTGCCTCATCAGATTACGTGATATTTACCGGCGCTGCTGGGTGGAATATCGGCTGACCACCCCCAAAAATATGATGAACTTGCAATAGAAATAAAAGACATTAAAAAAATTAACACTTGCATGCAAATACCAGGTAATCTGAGTTCCCAAGCCCTGAAGAACCCTTATGGTTATACAAAGAAGAATATAGTGAATGACTGTTTCACACGTACATCACTGCTGTTTATTAACTTCTCGTCTGAGAAATATTATTCTTGCACTGGGCTTTGGCCAGCAGCAGGGCTACATAGATAAAATTACATACAATCACCAAATTCTTAGGTGGTTTCATTGCAAATCACAGGGGGAGAGAGAGCAGGCGATCCGGCGGCTAAAACAAACAGTTCCTAAGTAAATTAAACTCTATTGTAGTAAAGATGATTAGTTGCAAATGGGAATGCCGCCGGATGCGCACGACACAGGCTGCGAGTCTCAGACACTATTAAATGGCCGGTTTGATGCCAAATAAGATGAAAATACAAAAAACTAGAATTCTTGCTTTTTTTTTACTTCAATGACAATAGGGTTGATATTAGGGCATAAGTCATTAAGTATTCCTTTTGAGATGTTCCACAGTCCCTGTCTTAAGCCCTTTTTAAACTTTGCCCTATTTTAATTTGCACTAACGCGCTTTTGCTGCACTTCTTTGTACCATACACTCAATGAATTAATTTGCATTTCCCCCTCACATTGCACTATACGCATCACTCACACGAAGTTTGTACTGGTAGTGTTGCTCGTAATTATGGACTTCGGTGCGAGGCCTGCCGAACGATCTATGAGGCGTAAGATGCAGCACACGTCAAAATTGAATTCATTTCACTGAATTAAAAATCACTTTATTTGCCTTTCGCTTACATGCATTCAATAAACTTTCATGTTGTCGCATGAAAATTGATCACAATTATTTTAATGAAACCAGATTAAAAAAAAAAAAAAAAAAAAAATGTGAAAGTAAAATCTTATGACTATCTGCGACTTATGCACTATAAGGAAATAATTGGTTAATTCCCAACATTTTTTTCTTATTTTTTGTATATTTTGTTTTTACAAAACTTGCATCCTTCTTTTGTAACAAATTAAAATGTATACTCTAAACTCAATTTTTACGGGATTACTTCCATAAATACTGCCAGAAAACTGTGATAAGCGTTCGTAATTTTGGATTCAAGAATATTTAGTTCGAAAATGTTAAAGGAAAACGAAGTATTCGAGAATTTGGATTAAAATGGCCGCAATTATAACATTTCAATGTCGTTATATATCATTCAATGAATTGAATTAGCTTATTCGAAAATTCACCGGTGTATCCACCAATGTACACCAGACATTCGAAAATTAATCGTTTGGTGTGTCCGGTTGAACCGATTTATACATCGGTTCTACCAGATTAAAAATGTAGTGGATCTGCACCAAAACATCAACCGATGGATTTTCGAACACTTTCTCTGAAAAATAAAAGTTAATAAAAGTATTTCCAGACATTAATAAATTATAGGAAATAATCCAGCTGTCGAGTTTTTCAAATGGACGGTGAAAACTGAAAATTGAGTGAAATGTTACAAATGTATGTCTGAAAGCAGACGAAAACACCCCTAAAAATGAACCTGAAGTTCGAAAAATAACTCGTTTACACCGGTGTATCAACCACTGGTGAAATATCTTAAGAATTTTCGAGTATGCAGAATAAATATAGGGGTTATTTGAATAACTGATTGCGTGTGAAAGGGGCTTAATTCACCCTATCCTTCCTGTAAATTACAATGATACACCTAGCGCTGTTTGGCGTATGGAAATGAAACAGTAATGCTCCCCCGAATTAGTGCCCACCGCACACCATTAATTTAATTTATATTAGTCTTTGGCTTTTTTTGCAGACCGTTTGGTGTTTCTGGTAAATCTTAGGTTATTTTCAAATTATTTTTTTTTATTAGTAAATTTTAATACAACATTTTTATATGCTTATTAAATTATGGACTGCAGTATGGTCCTGGAGGCTAAAAAAGAATAATTGTGACGAGGTGGTTGTATTCTAGTTGATGTCAAGGTACCGGGATGTTACCATACTTCCACCTACATACGTGTTTATGATACAAGTAAAGTTGTTTGTTAGGTAGTTGAAGTTCTATTATTTGTTATTTTATACAACCGAACACTTGTCGACACTTAATGCTCCCCCATTCGTGCTCTCGCCGGCGTTGATCAAAGGTGTTGTGGTCCAGACTGGGGGGTTCTTGCTGCCCTGCCATTGGTTTATCATTAGCATTAGGAACGTATAGGTTACAAAGGAGAAGCCCCCATCCTCAACCGAGGTCTCACTTGAAATTGTTTTTACACGCTCTGGTGCTAGCATGTATTTTAAAGGACCCCTGTTTGCCCCAGTGGCTAAGTTCCCATATTTTTCCCTCACTCATCCTGTAAAATCATTACCCGGAAAGTTTTGAATATGCAGGTCTTAAAAAACCATAACTGTTTAAGTGACTGGGTCCAGTGGTGGTTACACTGTTAAAATTTTTGCTAGAGGACTCAAATGCCAAATGTTTGTTAAACTTATGACCAGGCATGTTTATATATTTGATTAACATTGTAAGTATTAATGCTATAATGGGAAGGAGCATGAAGATCCACAGATTTGTAGAGTAAAAAAAATGTAAAAATTTCCCAAAAATGCTAAAATCTATTAAAACATGGAAGAAAAACCTTAATCACTCGCTCCAGAAAACTACATGCCACTGAGTTTCTCAAAGCCTGAGTGAAGCAAACAGGGTGAGGGATACAACCATTTTATGTGCTTATTGTAAAGCAGATAATTAGGTAAAGGCTAGTCAAGGTAAAGCGTGCACTTTTGAAATCATCCTCTGAACAAAACCACTGCCTGTCATGGCAGTTTGGATAAAGTGAGCATTTTTTAAAATTGACAGTGGGGAAAAAAGTCGTTGCTCCTACCTGTATATATTTTAACCTGTGCACTGAGTGGTATGCGCTCAGTAAAGTTGGTAATGACTGAGGGGAAAATATTTCCAGTTTTTAACATTGAATTAAAAGTGTTCAGGAAACATTTATGATAACTCAAATTATTAATTTCGCTTTCTATTTTTTTTTTAATGCATTAAGAATAAGAATCGGCAGATTAGTAAATTATGTACTTTTATGATAATTTCATAGTTTCACTTGCTCTACGCATGAATAAGGTGACTAGGCCCACTGCAGTGATAATTTTAAATAAGGCGAAATAATACACAACACGCATACAAGTAGATTTTAAGCAGGGGTTTTAAAAGTGTTCATTTTACTGTGAATAGTCTATAACTAGATGAATGCTACATTATACTGGCGTGCAGCCTCCAAGTACGTTGCCAGTGATAAAAAATAGTTTTAAGGCTTGACATTGTATTGAGAATGTGTTATGTAAATTTATGGCTACTGAAGTTTAGCTTATATACATAAGAGTACAAACTTTCATATTGTTAATGCATTTACTTTCATAAAAATTTTAAATTTTCATTTGGTGTGGACATGTTTGTGCAGCTTGTAATATTGAGGTGTTGAGAGTTGAAGAGGGTGACGCAAGGCGAGTACGGAGCAGCGCCGGAATGCAAGTGGCATGGGAAACTGGATATCCGAGAGAAAACCATCTGATCAGCGGCGGCGTGTGGTAAAATCCTCAAGTGTGAATATCCAGGTGCGACCCCACCGGGAATTGAACCTGGTTTGCTTAGGTAGGAGGCGAGGAGTCTGAACACTACACCACTGCAGCTACACATTTTCACTTTGACGACTCATAAAGTGAGACGGTCCTTGGCAATGTTAATTTTATATAGTCAAACACATTTAAGAAGTTCCCGCTTAAGAAGCTTTGTTATGTAAGTCCCAAAAACAATAACCTATACGTGTAATGCATATATTATCCCGCTTAAAATATTCCTGCTTATAAAGCACATAATTTGGTTACAATCTTACCCGTTTTAATATTATAAATTTTAAATACGTATTTACTGGCATAATTCACGCATCTTAATTTTATGGTGCTGAATTTCGGAAAAACTTTTGCTTTCATACTTCACATAGCACGTTTCTCTCGACGAGGCAAAATGACCTGTAGATTCTATGCTTCGTAACCCTATTTTTTTTCTAAAACAACTGCCGATATAAACAAGGGCCTGCGCCAAGAAAGATAGCCAGTGTCACGTCCGCCTGCATCACATTTTCCCCACCGGTTCTAAATCTTTTCCAAATGTTTTAATGCATACGTGCGTAACTGTGAGAAATGTCAGTCGAATAATTAATAGTAATATAAGACACCAAACCACCGGAAGACTACAGCATTTATTAGCTTTCTACATATTTTGCGCATGAAAAAATACGTATTAGTTGCGCTAGTGCCGGCAAGTAAAGTGAACAGCCAGAGTATTGGATCAGCTTGCACATACTGTTCAGGCTTCACAAGATGGCTGTTATAATCAGGGCACAGGTTAGAACAGTTTCTCTGGATCAATACGAGAGCGAGCAGATGTTTGGTTGAACATTAGTGGAAAAAATGCAGTGTGCAGTTTAGGTTTCAGGTTTCATTAAACTTTCCTTCGACCTTGTGAGGCGTGCTCTATGGTCAAACTTACAGAAATTGTATTTTACTGGTTTATTTGTGTAATAAAGATGGTTAAAGAGGTTGTTTTTAAGTGTTGGTGTATACAGTAGACTTGGACAAGATGGAAGATAAAACGTTTAGGCTTATTATTAAACGTAAAGCATTATCAGTATCTGAAAAAGTGGACATAATTAACTATGTAAGCAGTAATCCCAACCTGGCTCGTGTGGCAATTGCCAAACAATTTCAGTTGCCTGTTTCTACTTTAAACAGTATTGTCGCCAGATGAGACCAGTTTCTTCAGCATTCTGTAGCTGCACAGTCTCGCCGAAAGAAGTTAAAAACTTCAAAATATTCCGAACTTGAAGAAATACTTTTGGAGTGGTTTCAGTAGAAACGAGCCTTGAACATTCCTATCCATGGTACAGTAATAAGACAAAAAGCAGAAGAAATTGCATTGCGATTGAACATACAATTCACAGCATCAAATGAGTGGCTTGACAGATATAGAAAATGTGCAGGAATTGTATACAAAACTTACTGTGGGGAATCTGCAAGTGTAAGTGAAGAAACAGTGAGTGCATCAAAAAACATAACCTTACCTCCACTGTTGGCTAGTATAAAGCACAAGATGTCTTTAATACAGACGAATGTGGTCTCTTTTTTTAATTTGTTACCAGACCCAACATTTGCCTTCAAGGGAGATAAATGTCATTGCAATAAAAAGAATCAAGTGACAGTGTTGTTTTGTACAAAAGTGAATGGTTCTGAAAAGTTGCCTCTTCTTGTGATAGGTAAGTCACAAAAACCTTGTTGCTTCAAGAACGTGAAATCGCTGCTTTGTGTGCACAAAATCAACATGTCTTCTTGGATGACATGCAAAATATTTTCTTAGTTTTTGATTTGTTTAGACAGAAAAATGGCAGTCAAAAACAGAAAAATTCCTCTTTTCATGGACCAATGTGCAGCACACCCTAAAAGACACACTGAAAAATGTGCATGTTGAGTTCCTGCCAGCCAACTCAACATGAGTGTTACAACCACTCGACCAGGGCATCATCCGAACTGTGAAGCACATTTATTGAAAGTGTCTGGTGTCCGATTGTTGCAAAGAATGACAACCAAAACAGTTTACTAAGTTTCCTTGTTGGATGCCCTACACATGTTGGCCGCATCATGGGATTCCGTGAACCAAGAAACAATTGCAAACTGTTTTGGGAAGGCAGGTTTCAGCACCATGCCAGAATAACTGCCTGTAGTTTCATTGGACACAGTGGAAGAAAGTGAAGGAAAAGCGTGGGTGTCACTTCAACATTTAATGATTATGTGAAAGAAGATGATGACTAGCTCCCTTGTGAAGTGCAGAAGATTGAGAATTTGTGCAAGTGTAGAGAAAATTCATCCATGGAGCAACTTGGACAACCCTGTGATGAAAATGACAGTGAAGATGATGATGCTCCAAAGCCAGTGACATGTTCAGAAGCCATGCAGCACTTGGAAGCCTATTCTCACTATCTAAGCAGTGTACCTGATGTCACAGAAAATATAATATAGAACCTCTGGGAACTGGTATCTTATACAGCCAGTTTATATGGGGGGGGGGATCAAAGCAAACAACACTGGACAAATTCTTCACAATCTTAGTTTTAAATATTTGTGCTTATTTTGATATTCCTATAACAATGTTTACCATTTCCATGTAGGCCAACATATTTACTGTTTAATAAATAAATAAATATATAATAGACATGTATGTATACTGTAACTTGCTTCAAAATCTTTTAATGAGATACACTAGTAATTTCAACACTAAAATTCATATTACGTATTATGTGCTGATATAATTTACAGCAAAACACAGTTATAATAATTCTTTTAAGATTTTTTCCTGCTTAGAAGTTTTTAATGCATGGTCCCCCAGAAAACATCTTAAGAGAGTCCGACTGTATATAGCGTAAGGATACAAAATGAGAAGAAAAATAGCTCCTAAGCAGTGCCTTCAAAAATGTTCAGTTAACTGGAAAATAATGCCAGGAAGCCATTGATGACAGACACCAATGCCGGACATAGTTTGTAGTAGTGAAAATAACTCCGTCATTGAGCAGTGGAAGATCTTACAAAGAGACTAGTCAATGTACATGATCTGGCACTTGTTGGGCCATTGGTTGTAATGTATGGTTTGATGAATATCACGTACCAAGACATTTTGACAATAACGTAATTCTCACACTGTGACAACAGTTTTGAATCTGCACTTTTCTGTATCAGCATGATAATTCTGCTGTCCATAAAGCAAGGTCAGTGGGAGTGTTTAACTTGCCCATTACAAGACATGACTTGTACCCAACATATATTTTTGATGAACTTTAGCATTGAGTGCGCCAAACCCACTTGACCAACAGGAAAACTTCACTATTCACCATGCCACAGGAAAAATGGAAACAAATGCTTCTCTATGTATAATTAATTATGAAATTGAACATTGGCGTAGGCAGTGGTGAAATAAAAAGGGATAAGATGTAGATGGAAGTTATTTCTAAGAGACACACATAGATGGTTTCCGTCTGACACTTTAGTGTCCCAACATGCCTAAAAACTTTAACTTTGGGGAATGTAAGCAAACATGATACAGATAAAATGTCCATATCCTTACTACTATATAAATGCGAAAGTATCTGTTTGTTGGTTTGTTTGTCCTTGTTTTACGTCAAAATGCAGCAACTGATCGACGTGGTTTTTTGTGCAGAGATAATTGGCGGTCCAGAGAGTGTCATGGGCTACTTTTTATCCCAGGAAAATATCTCAAACAGTTCCAAAAAAAATGATGAATAGGGATGTACATAGATACTGCATTAAACTTTTCTTAGGATTACTGCATAAAAAAGCATAGTTAAAAAAAAAAAAAACATAATTTCTCCTCTTTTTTGTCAATGGGCTGTCTTACATTCTTTCCCAAGAGCCGCAGTAACTCAGTGGTTAGAGAACCCCATAGTGGGGTCGCAGAGTAGCTCAGTGGGTAGAGAACCCTATACTAGAGCCGCAGTAGCTCAGTGGGTAGGGAACCTTATAGTAGGGGCCGCAGTAGCTCAGTGGGTAGAGAACCCAATAGTGGGGCCACAGTAGCTCAGTGGGTAGGGAACCCTATAGTAGGGGCCGCAGTAGCTCAGTGGGTAGAGAACCCTATACTAGAGCCGCAGTAGCTCAGTGGGTAGGGAACGTTATATTAGGGGCCGAAGTAGCTGAGTGGATAGAAAACCCAATAGCAGTGCCACAGTAGCGCAGTGAGTAGAGAACACAATAGTGGGGCTGCAGTAGCTCAGTGGGTAGAGAACACAATAGTGGGGCCACAGTAGCTCAGTGGGTAGAGAACCAAATAGTGAGGCCACAGTAGCTCAGTGGATAGAGAACCAAATAGTGGGGCCACAGTAAATCAGTGGGTAGAGAACCCAATAGTGGGGCCGCAGTAGCCCAGTGGCTATAGAACCCAATAGTGGGGCCACAGTAGCTCAGTGGCTAGAGCACCCAATAGTGGGACCGTGCGCGAAGCAGCAGGTAAAAGCTAGTATCAAAATAATACTGTTATATGTAGTAGTGAAACAGCAGTCTTTTTATAGCACTTTCGAAAGGAATCAACAAAGAGTACACCAGTGCCTGGTGGAGGCATGAACCTCAACAGGAAAATGCTTAACTTTATTGGGTTCTGTATTTGGACCAATGTTGTTTTTGATCTACAGTAGAGTCCCGTTATAGCGAGATCTCACGGTTGCAGGCTCGATCCTCGCTATAAGTGTCTCCTCGCTGTTTCCGAAATAGAACAATTTTGATCCCTGGCAGGGCCTACTACTTAAAAATCACCCTAAAATTGCTTTTAAATTGTGTTCAAACCAACATAACGTAAAAATATCCTGTTATATGAAAACTGATTCCATGAAAATGAGCGGAAAATCTGACCGAGCCGCTTAGCTTGCAATCAGTTGCTCGGCCTATGCAGCATTGTCCCGCAATCAGTTGCCCAGCCTGTGCTTCATTTCCTGCTGTCGCTTACTCGGCTACCGAAGCACTACCCTGCAAGTGATAACTCACCCGTCACAGCTCCGCACGACCGCCTCAAACCAAATACCAGTATTTACTGTCAGTGCAAAAAAATCAGGGTGCCTGAATTATACAAGGAATCACCAAGACACGTGCATGTAAACATTAAAATGGGTCTACTGTAAGTAATACCTCGCCAACCACGGGGAATACGGTTTTTAAAAACACAGAACTTCATTTATTGATAACCTATATGAAGATACATTTTCAAAATTAAATCATTCGTGTGCTGGGGCTAGCAGCGAAAACATTGCAGTGGGCACGTAGCTGGACGAGCGCCTAGATCCTCTGCAGCGTGTCCGGGCGAGCGCCTAGATCCTCAGGCAGGGCAACTGTCCGTTGGTTGCTATATTACACTGGCGGGCAACGGCCGGCCACCTCCAGCCACTGCCGTCGTTACAGTGCCGGTTCAATTTGTAACAGAGGCCCGGTATTGGGAAAACATGACATGCACGTTAACTCAGAAACAATGAATTTTTGGCCCGCTTCTGTATTGCCGTATTCCTCTGCATACGCAATTACCTGAAGTTTAAAGACCGTAGTTTGACTGGTATATTTACCCATTATGCATTCGTACTAAAAAATTAATATATATGTAAACTATTCCCTTTGCATTACCAAAAAACCACCCACATACAAATAAACTCGGTGACTGATGTTTGCAGCGTGGCCGCGGCAGCCAGAAATTGATAACAGGACCAGCGACCAAGTGTAAGTGACCTGGCGTGGTTGATCAAAACGCGTGCTGCATGGGGCCATTAGCATTACATGCCTCGTTGAGAGAAACATGCTGCTTGAAATATGAATGGAAAATTTTTTTCCTTAATTTGACACCATAAAATTCTGGTGGGTGACTTGTGCCAGTGAGAGAATTATGCCAGTAAACACGTAGTCACTGGAAAATGATACGTTTTCAACTAACAAAGCCTGCATGGTGCGAGACTTACTCAAAACCAGCAAAAATTCAAGAAAACTTTATAAAAATGGATTAAAATTAAGTTTGTTATAGCACAGCGATAAAATGTAGTAGTAGTTGTGTCCCTATCTTTAATTGGTATGCCACAGTATGGAAAAAAAGTGTGCGAAAATCTGTTAATATGTAACTGTATTCGATTCCAGCTATAGCTTGGCATGTTATGTTGAAATGAAATTTGTTTTCATTTAACAATAACGTTCAACCCACATACGCCAAGTTGTTTGAAACCAAACACAGTTGACAGCACAATGACGTGAACGACTACGGAAAAGCAGAAGTGGTTCATGGAAACGGAAAGAGGGGGGTTAGGTGGCAAAGTGGAAGAATGTGACACATGAGAGTGGCACAAGGCACTTACGGAAATGTGGGGCCAGGGAGGGAGTGGAGTTACGGCAGACAGATAACAAAAGCGCGTTTCACATTGTCACGAGTCCCGTCACAAGCCTGCTTCATACAATCTTGCCGCACATGTTTCAACTCGTAAAATTACAATTTTTCATGGAATATTTTTGTGATTTTTTGACAGTTCAAAAAGACCTCATACCAGTGTTCTCGCAGTTGACGTGCTTGCTACAATGTGATTCTACTGTATGTATATAAACAGTTTACCTATATCCAGTGGTGTAGTGGTGCTGGAGCATCGCTCCAGTACTGCCCCAAGCAGCCGTAGCTCAGCTCTGTCACTAGTTGTGTGATTCTGAGAGCAAGAAACAATCAGTATTTTTTTCCAGTCCAAAATAATAAAAAAATGTACGCGAGTTAGCCAGGTGTTGCTGTAAAGGGGGCTGGCGAGTTGTGGCGAGCTGGTGGGATTTAAATGATGCGACACACAATATTCTGTTTGAAGTTAATGTCGAAGGCCTCAATAAAATATATTTATTGGCTATTATTCCAAATGAGAGGGCTTCAAAAAGTCCTCACTTTACCGTGAATAGACTATAGTAGTGTTTCAAGAAAATGTAGTGTATCACACAGTCAGGTATGATGGCGTACACTACCCTGTCCATAGGATCGGTGTAATATTTCCTGAGCTCAACGTGAGTTAGTCACTTTAATCTCTCGTACTCGTGCACCGTATGTGTGTTAATTATGGCACATAGCAGAAGACACTGTCATTCTTTATAAGGAATACAAGCAATATGGCTACTGCGAGTCAGAGTGTAACACATGCAACATGTTGGTTAAGGGCACATAGTTCAGCAGAAGATACAAGTAGCAAGACAAAGGTAAATTAAAATCCATTTTCAAACATGCTTTAAACCTAAAGTAAAGAACTCATTTATTCATTTCAGTACAATATAATAATCATTTAGTGTGAAATATTTAAATTGTTAATTTGTTGTATTCTTTTACAGTGACATTAAATAATTAAAATGTATGTACAAGGAAACACTTGCAAACAATTAGAATGTTAAAGCAAAAATTCTACACTGTTCTTTAAGTTGGCAATTTTAGAGTGCTATCCTGAGTAAAAGCAAAAAAAGTGTGTTTTCTGAAGGTGATGGGTGAGGGGTTAGGGAGAGCTCCGGTACTGCTTAATTTAGCACTACATCACTGTCTATATCGATCCTAAAACAGGCTAGTACAGTATTGTTTGCAGATGATATCGGCATTAAAAAAAATGATAAACATCAACGTCAATTTTCTCACAAGGCACGTGGCAGTTTAAATCTTATTTAACTGGTTTTCTGAAAATAAATTATCAATAAATTTAGATAAAACTAAACTTAATAAATTTTCTCCAATGAATAAATTGGGCCCCTTTAATAATATTTCATGTAATGATATAGAACAAGTTGAGACAATACAGTTTTTGGGTTTGTATGTTCTAGGTGTGTATTTTACACGTGGGAAAATGGTTGAGCAACAGAAACAACGTCTAGAGGAAGCATTAGCGAAATTGATGAACGATGTTGACCAGATGTATCTGAGGAAAATGCAGGTATTTATCTGGCACACAATTGTCACCATTTCATGTGTCAGTTAACTTGTACATTGCTACTATCTCAATTTGTAACATCAGCCTATGTTACAGTTCTCCTTCCGTAACCAGCTGTTACAGTTTGGTGTCTCTTAGTAGGCCATAGGTGTCCATGGTAGCATAAGTTATTGTGTGTGTGTTGTATGTGCAACTCTTAGTTGTACTTCTACTACAGGACGTGTATTTACATTTCTCCTGGCTTCTGCTTTGCTCAGAGAGATTAACTAACCATTGCTTCATCTATACTTCTATGTAAGCATTGTCAGTTTTGCATCTGCCAGGGAAGTATCGCCCTTAACTATATGCACATTTATATTTGTTTTGTAAACTGTGACATCTTGAGGAAAATGCACTTGAAATGCCCAAGTGAACCCTATAATTACCCTATAAAAACAAGTTAACTTTGAGTGTGTGTAAGCCATTGTCTCAGTACTGAAATATGCAGCATTATTTTTTTCTTTTGCTTTACTCATTGCACGAAAATAGTACATAACAAATTTCTTGAAATAATATTTTATAACTGTAAAATATGTACCTAAGTTAGTCAACACTTGATTTGGTAGCTGTACTGTTTATCGGTTGGCATCCACTGCATAAGTAACCGAGTATTTTAATTCCAGGGTGACATGTACAGATGTGCAGCAAAATGCTGTGATGATTTTTCAATGCCAGTTGAAAAGGCACATTCTTGCATTGAAACCTGTTCACAGCCAATACAACATGCACAGAATTATGTGCAAGGAGAAATGGATCACTTACAAGTAAGTTGGGTCTTTTTAATTTTGTAATCAAACATAAAAATGTATATTTAAATCACATTGGTTACACACAAAATTGGAACCTTATTAATACAAACTTTGAGGAAAAAAAATAAAAAATTTATATATATATATATATATAAACACACACACATACGCACGCGCACAGAGAGAGAGAGAGAGAGAGAGAGAGAGAGGAGAGAGAGAGAGAGAGAGAGAGAGAGAGAGAGAGAGAGAGGGGAGAGAGAGAGAGAGAGAGAGAGAGAGAGAGAGAGAGAGAGAGAGAGAGAGAGAGAGAGGAGAGAGAGAGAGAGTGAGTATTACAAATTACTGGATGCATTTCACTATTTACCCAGCATAGTACTAGAAATAATGTCACTAGCTTGTAAAAGTAAAGATATCTGCTGAAATATTTGTACAAATTTACTTAACCTCAGTCTTATAGGGACATACAAATTGTAAGCAAACACATTGGCATATTGTTAGGTTATGAGAGTTACATTTCGTAGCCAAGGTCAAGAAATTTATTAAACTTGTAATAGGTCAATTACAGAGTATTTTGTTTTGACGTGTGACACCTTGTGACTTGCGAGAGGACGTCGCCATGTAGAGGAATGTTATTGTGTGCTAGGTCAGGCACACCCAGTGGTGGGGTTTTGTCTCTATAGTCTTTACGAGATGCTGGAGTGCATCCAGTATGAAGTACCGGCCTGGTAGCTTTGCGGTAGGGCACAAAGTCTGGTTCAGTGAGAACTATTTTACGTTTTGGCTGGTTTGTTCTGGGCAGTATACCTGGGTGACGCGTAACCTGAAGAGGCTGCTGGATCTGTGTCAATTCTGGCTTGTGTGAGTTTGAACTGGGTAGGTTTGAGTGAGTGCAGGAGCTCGTAGGTGGTGTTGGTTGCAAGTGTAGGTTCTGCCAGTTCAAATCACCAAAAGTGTGGGTTTGCTATCCCCAAGGACTGGTCCTGTCAAACTTAAATAGGCGGCAATCACAGGTTTTGTTTCTTCAACATGAGTGGGAGCTTCAAAGAGGTCTTGGGGAATCTGGCATGGCTGGTCTCCATATGTGACGCAATGCTTGGGCCCGTTCCCTCGGCAAGAGGTTCACAAGTGCAGTGAGGAAGGGGTTAAGTTCCTGCTGATGCCTAGAGGCAGTGAGTACCAGTCTAACCCTCTCTCTGATACTACTCCGACGGGAGTAGGGCGTGAGGACAAAATTACCCTTCACATCCGCGGGAAGTGGGAGCAGGTGATGTGTTGCCCTATACGGGTGTACATCCACGTACAATGTCTGCCAGCTGAGTGAGGTATCTCTATCCCAGTACTCAGTGCCGAAACGCGGTGAGTACTGGAAGTCGGGTCTCACCGGCAAACAGTCCCAGCACGTGGATGAGTGTCTCAGGAGGAGCAGTCTTCTAAACTCAGGGAACACTCCCTCCGGTGCAAGGAGTGCGTTGGAGAACATGAGCACTGAGCCAACAAGCTGATCTCAAGTGGCTGAGTACCTAGTGTTGGGGCTCTACCATTCCTTAAACCGTGGTGCACAGAAAGGGTGGCCATTCAGAATGTGTGTAGGTACTCTACTGGTGTATTGTAGTTGTGAGTAAAATCCCTGGTCACCTGCTATCCTTTGGATAGGCGTGAAGTCCATTAGGAGAGGAATTACTTCTACGGGAAAGATACCCTTGAGTTGGTTAAATATCTGTTTATTCCTGTGACGAAAGTAAACAGGGTGGTGTTACACTACCTTCTAACGTCAGCAGGAGTTTACGGAAGCTTAATTGTACATGATATTGGAGATGACCTGTTCCTAGGCTAACAATGGCAGGGTAGATGAGCATTCTGACACTAACGTAAACTAGACCACTCTACTATGTTGCCCTGAAGGGGCAGGCAGTGTAACGGGTGGTACGACATTCAACGATGGTAGGAAGTCTTCAGCACAGAATGCTGTGAAGACGTAGCAGGAAATGATCCTCGGCACAAAGAGTGTGGTGAGAACTAGGGAAGCCGATGGTTCCTTCGGCAAGAGTGTACGGTGAAGGAACAGGACAGACTGGTGTTTAAGGGTTGCTGCCTGCTATTTGTACTCCGGTTGGCACATCCTGGCTGGAGTTGGGAGGGGGTAAGCATGGCATAGACTCTTGGCTTGCGACGTCAATGGTGATCGGTGCTGGTTCCAAGCTGCATGCTCTGTGATCATACTAGTAGTGGCTTCTGGCGGCGCGCTGCTGTACTTGGATGATCTCGATGCATAACTTCGTGACTCAGCCGAGTGAACAATACAATCTCCAGGTGGGAACGTTCATCCTTGCCGTCTGCAGATAATACAATTCCTGACATCTCTGGATGCGTGGTAACAATCAAAAGTTGTAAAATCTAGCAGAAAAAATTTGCTCACTGGTGGTGAGGCGAAATCAATTTGATCCTTGTTGAAAAATGTAGTGTGTCAATTCCCCCCCCCCCCCCCCTTCTCCATCCGTTGTGATGTGGCTCATCTGTGCGAAGGAACGAGGCAAGAAAGAAATGCTTTTGAGGGAGTGTAGGACTGTCCCCTCAAGAATAGTTTTTTTCTCCACTGGCTTCTGTAGTTGTCCCTGGTCTGTGCATTTTCTCTGCTCTACCTGGAGTGGTGTGGTCAGCTGACTGCTTGGATGGCGTGTGGCCACAGGTGGTGACTACTATTTTACAGTACACTCCTGTTTATTCATGTTTCGCTTAACCAGTTTTTAGCTTATCCGTGCAGATTTTTTATTTTTTTTAAAGTATGCTGTAACATGTATTCTCAAGTGCATGCACTATAAGGTTTAAACATAAGTTGCTTCATGGTCACAATTAGCTATATGATATTCTCTATACATTACAGGAAAAAGTTGTGCTATAATTAGATATTTAAAAATGTAATTATCAGGGGAAAAAGTGGTAGGAAGCTGGTGCACTCTGGATACACGTACGCATAAATATAACCTGTTTATCACCCTAGACAGTGAAGAAAATAATTAGCTATTGGTCTCCAATTCTGTCTAGAACGGTGGATGTAGGAATCAACAACTTGTTGAGTACTACATGTGTGTTCAGCAGAAACATAAAAGTGCTTGATGTCTCCGTGACAAAAACACAGCCTTTAATAGACAACTTTTTTAAACAGCATTAACAAACTATTATTGGACTAGGGTTGCCAGATTTTGAAACTGAAAATAAGGGAGATTGGCAATTTCAGTTGTAAATTAAGGGAAATTGCTTGAAAATTAGGGTGACTTCAAAAACTGTTTAAATGACAGTAGTTACATCAATAATTATTCAAACATTAAGCTTGATATGCTTGAATTTACAAACTTTGGATGGCTCTGTATGAAATTAAAAACTTTTTTTGCAAGAATACTTTAAATTAACCACAACTTGCAACTCAGCTTTCATGACCTCAACAGAAGTCTTATCTTGTTTCTTGACTCTGACCATTTACAGTTCATTAAAGAAAACGCTTCTCTCAGTATGTGCATTCGAACTTGGAATGCTCATAACAAAACACAACTACTTTTCTAAATTAGGTACACAGATTCCACATGCTTTACACTCCTGAAATGACTTGATGAATCTTGTGCATTGATCGTACTTTTAAGAATCTCCTTAGCATTACAAAACTCATACAATGTATCTACATATACCTTTATTTCAAGTAATGTAACAATGTTGTTTATTTCATTGAAATTTATCTCTCTGTTCAGGCACGTGGGAAGAAGAGAATTAATTGGCATGTTCTGTGAAACGGTGAAATGACTATTCAGATAAGTGTGTGTAAATCTGTGTAAAATTCAATGAAATTGTTCTGTCTGTTTCTTAATGTTAACATCCAACAAATTCAAAATTCTGTGTGTAATGCTACCAAAATATATGTCTTTCTTTCCATCACTTTATCAAGGACATTTCTGATTGCATTAGAAGTTTCCATGATACTCAAATCTGCAGTTTCTACATACTTAGAAGCCTGAAGTAAAATATAGCCAATATGAGAGAAAAAACCTAAATAAGCCTCAATAATTAATTCCTTTTCAGGAACATCATCACTGAAATATTTTTTAACATCCTTGGGACAATCATCTGTACTTTTAATGTGGCTTTTAATAGCCTCCCAATTATTTACTAAACGATCTACAGCAGGTGTTTGTGAGGCGAGAGCCTCTCGTAGGCACATGATGCAATATCTCACACCACTCTAAATCAACAAATTGAAAAAAAAATATCAGTGCCTCCCTTCGTTTTACAGAACGTGCAAAGTGACCATACAATTTCAATACAAACACTTTGATGTCTATGCTAAGTGACTCACATACACATTTACAAGAATTATGTAGTACATGATTTGAACAATTGGTTTTGAACATATTTCCATTGTCAGTTTTTAGAAGTGTCACAACTGAATGGTGCTTCCCATAGCTCACAAATGCATTTTCAGCACAGTAAGATGATACATTCCTTAAGTTTAAACCATTTTGTTCTACTGACTGCTTGAATAACTTATAAATACTACTAGCAATTTCATCAGATTGTTCAATAAAATTTAGTTATTCCGAATTCCCTCACATGGATCAAAGTACCTCACAACTGGAAACATTTTACGGTTTTTGTCATTAGACGCATCTGTAGCAAATGAAAAGAACTTCCTTGCTTCGTCTTCATTACTAAAAATATCCACAAAATCGTTTACACTTTTTGGAGCTAAAACATTTTTGACAATTGCTTCTGCCTAACCACAAAATAGTTTGTTTGCAATTTCCGAATCTCTAAAGACTTCTTTTGTAAGTTTGTTTCCACAGTCCATGCTAATGTAACTTACACTATGCTTCACCATATGATAAACAAGTGATAATTGCCAGCACTCACAGGCGCATTGCTGAAGAAAATGTTTATTTTCGACGATTGATTTACATCTCGTTCATTGTTTTTATGATCTGTAAATAATTTGAAATTGCAAATCTAAATTCACCCGTTTCTTTTTGCTTTGCATCTAGCTCCAAACCAACAAGAATAAATTATGGCAATATTATGCAGTCTCAGTTTGAGTAATAATCTAACCTCTTCGGTTGCTGAAGTTGACAAAAGATTAATAAAACCAAGGGTAACAGAGTTTCCATTAAATAAATATGATCTATTACCTGCAGTTGAAGCGTGTTGCGTGCAGTCGTTGCTTTGTCCATGTGCAATGGAAAACTCTTTTACAAAGAGAGCAGTACGCCTTGTGTTTATTTGTTTTCACTGGTTGCAACCAGATGCAAGATTCTTCCTACTTCGTTAAATACATGCCCATGTATTTAACCTTTTTCTTATTTTCACTCCCTTTCATTATGAACAATTAACAAACTATAAAATCACGTGCACCTACAATCTCGCATACAAAACTAAAAGCAAAATTTTATAATCACGGAAGCACGTTATTGAAGCAAACAACAAAAATGAAATTAGATTTCAACCGGAAACACACTTCTCATTATCGATTAATGGCCAATGGACATTGTCCATAGATAACAGGGTAACTGTTATTATTCCTACAACACCTCGGATTAAAATTCACCAACAGAAATTATAATTTAAAAAAATTAAAATAATTACAGGAGATTAGGAAAAAAACAAGGCCAGAACACGGGAGATCTGGTAACCCTATATTGGAACCAAATGAAAACCAACTAGCAGTACAGCTTTATGCGCAGAAGGTCAACAATACTTTTACAAAAAAAAAAAAAGGTGAATATTTTATACAAATATTATTGTTGCATGAAATTTTATATCAAAGGAAACAAATTAATTACTTAGACAATATAAAAGTGAAATACCCAGTGTTTCAAACTGGATAGCAATCAGTTGCTGTGGTGGTATGTTGAACGTTAGCTTCATGTCACTGAGTTACTGCAACTACTATAATTACAAAAGTTTTTTTTTTAAAAACAGAAACCATAAGAATTGTTTATCAAGCATTAATAATAATATATTTTCATGTTTTTTTAATTTGTTAGCACAGAAACCGATATAACGTTTAGAATTATCACTGTCAAAAATGTATCTCTTTGTCATTCACCCCTTAACAAAAAGAGTGAGTAAAGCAGTGTCTTTGAAGACCTGTATGTCAATAGTGAAAACATTTTAGTCGAAAATAGTTTCCTGTAATGATTAAAACTTGTTCATGTTCTTTTCATTGGATATATTTCTTTCCAATTTTTGTAACCTCTACTTACTTTTATTACGTAACATATTTTCGTATCTTGATAACTGCAAAGAATTTTGTACATTTCCTTTCTTTTGTGATACCTTTGCACCAATTCAGTATTTCTGAAGACAACACAAACACATAAGTGAGGTACGTGGAACACAATCCCTGCTCCCCCTATTGTACAGTGGCAGTGCGCAGTTTGGTAACAGTGTAAAATTCTAAGAAGCACAGGACTAGGCCAACAGCAAGGTCATTTCTGGGATTTGATGCAGAAGAAATGCAAGCGCACACACACACCACAAAAAAAAGGGGGAGGGTTGTTTTAAGAGGGGTTGGGGAATACCAAGGTTAGTAAAGGGAGGTTGTCTCAGTTCCGTAAGGCCTGTGTAGCCAGCTGGCCGAGGGCGTGTGACGTCATTGGAAGTCCTGCAGCTGCTGCTTGCCTGCTACCTGCCCACCGGGCCACAGATGCGCATTAACTTAAACTGCTGTTACAAAATAACTGACTGGTAAATATCCCTCAAAGTTTTAGTTTCTACACTAGAGAGTATGAAGATGCTAAATATTCATGTTTGATGTATGTGGCTACTGTGCTTTGCAGTAAAAAAATATTGTTTTATATAAGACAAATTGTAAGTTTACGTGCTATGCATGATGTCATTAAAATAATATTTTATGGCTAATACTGTTACTTATAGAAAACTTGCTCAGAACTGTGTACGTCATTTTGCAAAAAACCGCAGTACGCCATGTGGAATAGTTTTCGTCAGATGTGTTATAATTATGAAAGTTGAGAAAGGCGCTGAGTTGTGCCTGCATGCTCGAGCCTTTCGCTGTGCCGCGCTCTGCCAGGTATTGAAATGTAAACATATCTCCTTTTGGTTTTCAAGTAAAGCATACACATGATATTTTGTACAATATTAAAATTGTTAACATCATAAATCAATATTCATGTCTTAAGAAATGCGTTTATTGACTGGGTAACCAAGATACGCAAGATCATGTTAAAGTTATAACGTTTACATAAACCAGATGAAAGAGTTTGCTTATTAAATTAATATGATGTACATAATCCTACTATCGCTGTAATAAAACATTTGTCCTGGACAGCACTTTCCTACGCGCACAGCCAGCCATACTTATTAGTGCCAAGTACAGTATTTTTGTAATTACCGGAATATCTGAGGGTAAGGCTTACGTACAAGCTGTCTGATAATGCGAATATATCAATTCGTCAAATAGCTCCGAACAAAAACTGATAAATGCAAGGAATCCCATGTTGTCATCAATGTTACCATCTGAAGTGTACAGAAAATCAGGAAATTCAGAACATATTTACATAACAAGCAACATAATCTTTGGTGAAACTGTAAGTAGTTCTAAAAAGACAACATTTTTCCTCTCTCTTGCCTTGAATCTTTCAGAGCATTCATTATTATGACTTGGGCATTCTTTCAGTGACAGATGTAATGTTGGAATTTAATCATCTTTCATTTTCACTCATCTGGAGAATAATTCAACATCATATGTTGTTTACTTTTCGTATACACTACCAAGCCGGCAGCCGCAAACTTCAAATGAGGAATCAATGTTAAACAAAATTCCTTTTCATTGCGCCAATTTTAAAGATAACTATTTCAAGTAAAAAGTATTCTATGTGAAATCTCTTAAGGAATGATGCCACATAAAAATATTTTGCCAATCTTAAGCTGGATAAATCATTTTTTTCCAAAAACAATTTTATCTAGCAATATTCTCTGAGAAAACCTTATCAACATGTTTTTTGTTTGAAATAGTTATCATTTGCGACTGCCGGTTTGGTATGCAGGCCCGTTAATCGCACTTCCTTAATTTTTTCGTGTGTGATCATGACAGCCATAAATTGCACAATTTGACATGATAAATCCACTAATTCTTCTGTTAGGAAGTACGCTTGCAACGAGACTGCTATGTCGTGACCAATTTTGTCCGCACAGAAAGATAAATCTGTGTAAGAGAGCGCATCTTGACTGAGAGAAAGGTCGAGGCGGTGGACATCACCATGCTACCTGTGCAGAAAGATGCGCGTCCGTCTGAGGCAACGTCCCTTTACTAACCTTGGGGGAATACCATTGTGCTCACAGCCATGTGACTGTAGTGCTCTCCTGCGTGTAACAGCTGAACTATTTCATCTGCCTGCCACATGGTTCTGTTAATGACCCACAGATGTGTTAACATCAGAAATGCTCCAAAAGCCTTAAAACTAAATTAAATGACTACTTAAACTGAAATCATAAAGGTGAGTTATTGGAAACCAGTGAATGTAATATAATATTTTTCTGAAAAACATTGTGTACATTTACTGCTTTCCATGTTTTTTGCATTGATTTTGCCCTATTTTAGTCACCTTTACAAGGTGTCCCAAAGTATGAACAATGTGTGATCACAACTATTTTCTCTTTACTGATATTTTTTTTTGTAAATTGCAGGATAGACTTCAGCGGTGTGTAATGCAGTGCAACGATGAAATAAAGGACAAAATGGGACCAAATCCAAGTGATTCAGAGGCAAGTAAAATGTGATATTCACATACAGTACACTCCCGCTTTGTTTATATATTTCGCAACAAATTTTTTTGAAGTTGTTATTGCATAACTTATATTATGTTCTTATTTATCAACGTATACGCAGCATTCCAGTGATGATTGTAGAAATATTACGTCTGTTTTAATAATTAAATTTAGATACAAATAAACAAGTGACTGTCCACAACTTCCGAAATGACAAACTACAAAATAACGAATTTGCCATTTTGTTTAGGATACGGCTTCAGTCATGCTACCCTCTCTTTCTTCGCGACCGAAACACATGTTGCCAGTTATTGATCGCTGGCCCGGGTCATTGTTTACTTGTTTTCACAACGTCAATAAAACATAAAAAGGCAGTTCAAACTATTGTGGAAAAGTTAGAAATAATAAAACAATTTGAATGTAGTGTGTTATAAACAAAAACATCAATTCTGGTGCCAAACAATATGAAATTGTAGCACTTTTCAAGAAAAGCGCAGTTTAACTTTTCTTACATTTTTTCATATCATTTCAGAGATTTTAAACTTTTGTGTGTGTTTGTAAGAAGGTAAAATTTTAATTTAGACTGTTCACAATAAATTGAGCACTTTTTAAGGCCCTCCTAACAGGCATTAACCATTAATAAACATATCTTATTGCAGCCTCAGGCATTACATTTTGATGGTGGTGAAATGTATACATTGTGTTTATTGGTCATGTTGCATTGCTTATATTAAAAAGCAGCAGGAAGATGGAAATTGGAAGAAAAGAAAAAATTAGAAGGGCCTTAAAAAGTGCTCACTTTACTATGAACAGCCTATAAGTGTTTGTATTGTAGGTTAATTTTTTATTGGGGAATGTACTGTATTGATTAAATGCCAGACTGCCTCATTTTAAAGTCCCGTTATAGTCTAGTCTTGATTGCATTGTATTTTACGTTTTCAACTAACTCTATCTAAAGGACGGGTCCAGTTGACGTGACGCACGTTAAGAATGCGACACACACACAACTACGGGCCGCTTATCTATTGCTGGGAAGTCTGCCCAACGCACTCGTCTGGCAGTGCGCCGGTGAAAGGCTGTGTATACGCGATGCGCCATGAATTAACTACACTCGGTGCAACATAACTATCAGTTAAAGTATTGTGTACTTTAAATCCTGCACATACAGTGCGTGATTTGTGTTTGCTTTGAAATGTATAATAGGTACTATGTTGTTATATCACGATTTTCGGAGCCAATATCACTGTTCTATTAAAAGTAAAAATGTGTAAAGTTGATTATCCAGGTTTTTTGTAATACAGATTCGCTTATTCGTGTTTTCTCTGGACCCAATTAACACTGTTAATCGGGAGTTTACTTTAGTTTCTTATGGATTGTTGGAATTAGGTTGAAGAAAAGATTTCATGAGAATTACTTGAAAATAATACTCAAATTTGTCTTTACGTACAGTTCAATTTAAAAACAAAAGTCATAATTTTAGGGTGGGTTTATAATTTATTTTGAGAAACTGGCCCTTACAGCAGATTATTAGGGAGGGGGGGGGGAGGGTCATAACCCTCCCTGGCCCACTGGTGCCGCCACCCATGGCCCCAAGATGTAGAATGTTGGCATTTAGTTGTTTGATGCATGTTCATTATTTCTAAGTTTACTTTTGAGAAAATGCAAGTTTATGCAAAATTTTGGTTGTTTTTTTTATTTCAGACACAGCGCTTCACCCAAATTTTTGAAAAATGTGCAACAAAGTGTGTGGATTCTCATTTGGAGCTCATACCGAAGTTGTTAAGCAGGATGAAACAGGTGCTAGCTAAAGAAAAACCGCTGTAGCTACAGTATAAAAACTAGTTGCAGAATATTGGAAGTTTGTTCTGGCTGATTTTCACTGCCAATACGTTAAATTTTTGTAAGTGCCTGCCAGTGTACTTTTCTGCAAGTTCTTGGAAAAAACTGTGCAGAAGCACACACATTTGTGTAGAAAGTGTATTATAAAAGTTCCAATTAATTTTTACAGTGGTTGGTTTTTAAATGCTATGAACAATATTTTAACAGTCAACTGTGTTGTTAGTTCCGAATTCTGCACATCATTAGCTCATTGTGTAGCTTGCCACTACTTCTTGGATTGGATGCAAATATTAAAATCAAGGTTGCCATAAATTATCAGGATCAAATTTCCTTAACTTTCCCAGGTTTTCCAAACATTTATTACATTTCCATACATAGAGTACATGCACAAAGTTTAAAATTTTCCAGCATAACACGTTTTAAAAATATATTAAACCATTTAACTAGGGCTGGACCAATCAGAGCACATATTGTTTACCTAATGTTGTATCTTTATTTCTGACTTACATTGGAAAAGAATATTTGTTATATCTCACATCAGTTACTGAACACTTAAAACTAATTTTAGTCTTTTATTCATCGAACCTGAATAATAAATTAACAAATTTATTACCACTTTAAGATCATTTTGATGTATCCTGATCAAAATAAGCAATACAGTAGAACCTCTCTATTATGAACCCTCACGATTTCCGAGAATATGGTTGCAATATAGGGGTGGGGGAATTTGGGCCAATTTTGACCCACTCCTAACCCTTATGCCACCAAACTTGCCATTTTTTGCATGAAGTTCATGTTCAATTGTCTTTAGCGCATTTAAAAAAAACCACTTTTTAAATTAAATATAAATGCATATGTATATTTTAATAGCTGGACGTCTCCTGATTAATTTGATACCCGAGAAAGGCATATTGAACCACCCCTTGCCCTAAAAAAGGCAGCCTAAACACAGTATGACATGGCCATTGAAAGTGTGCGAAAAGATTAGATTATGTATTATTAAAACATAAAGTAATTATTAAAGTTTTATTATGCAGGTCTTGTGGGTCATACATTACTGTGCGTTGCGCTGTGTGTGTGTGCGCGCGCACGCCGTGCTCTCGCTTTGGTCTGGCTGCTTCATTTAAAATAAAACACTGCACTTTATTTATTGATAATAGATCACTCGTGTGCTGCGGCTAGCAGCGAATACATTGTGGCGTGTACGTAGCTGGGCGAGCGCCTAGATAGTCTACAGCGCTGCTGTTGCTTGGGCCTAGATCCTCTGGCATTTAATCAATACAGTACAATGAGGCCCAGCAATGTTTACAGGAATACAAAAATTTAATGCGGCTTACTTGAAATATTAACTAACACAAATTTTTCATGAAAAAATTCTGATGTGGCATATACACGCACACTGCCTAACTCGCCAAAATAAATTGCTCACTATAAACAGTTATCACCTTACGTAACTATGGGCGGGGGAGGGTAACATAAGTAAAAAATGAGTGGGAGGGGTAAGGCAGAGGTGGCGGTACGGTACAGTATGTGACTAGCCAAAGAATTCTCAACCCGGCCTGCAACCCCCCCCCCACCCCCCCCCCCCAATCCCCTTCTGACTTGAAGTAATTTATCGCTTCACGCTGCTTGGAACAACAATAATTATCAACGTTTTGAGAAATGGGTGACCTCTAACATCAGTAGAGGCCATAACTTTTACTGAGGTTGAAGACTAGGCCTACAAAAACAAATCCGTGCATAACTGAAGCCGCGTTTGAAGATGATGTTGGCGAGGGGTTGCACTATCTATTTTTAGATGTGCCTCATATTTACTACTTTTTCGACCCAAACTTTCTACAATTCCTGCTTGGGTCATAATAGAGGGATTTTACTGTAGTATTGGTTTAAATTTGTAATTGTAAATCCTCTGCCATTTGTACCAATTAATATACTTGCACCACAAAATAGGCATGTGGCTTTTGTACTGTCTTTATGTGAAAGTGGAAAATACTGCCACACAAAACTAGTTTTATGTGACAGTTTTTCAGCAGTATTTCAAAATAGTTACTTTCACCAATTCGCAAAACACTTCTGACAGCAGAAATGGTAGGCCTGTGCAAATATCAATTTTTTATTTCAAATTGAATACGAATATCAAATTTGAATAATGAGATCCAATAGACACAAATATATAAATCAAAATTGCCATGGCAAAAATGTATAATTTGTATTTAAAATTTCTACAAAGAGGACAAGATATAAAAATAATCAAACTATTTAAATTTGACAAGTTATACCACTGAAAAAAAAAAATCTCCATCCAGTAATCAATGTAGGGTATTAAAGCTAGGTGGACATTTCAGCACAGTCTATTTTTGTTGCTGGGGCTCTCATTTTATTTTGGTAGAAATATGCGGGAACTTAAACTAAAGTCTTTTGTGAGACTGCCTGAAGTTAAACGTCTTTCACGAGATGGTATTGTTTTGCGGTTCTTACGATGTAATTTGGAATTCCATTTTGTTTTGATGTAGCAATGGAAAATTTTACTGTTACGTCAATAATATTCATTTTATTACAACTTCAAAATTTTAAATTTCAATGTAAAAACACAATATATATGTTTATACAGATGCAGCAATAAACACACTTCTATCAAAGTTAACCTTACACTTGAATGTAAAACACATGTGTAGTGAACAAATATTATTACCAGACAAAGTTGAAAGTGCTGACTAAAAAAAGGCACATGCATTTGAAATATTATACCTAGTACCTGTTTCGAAATAAATTATTTACAAAACACGCTCGCAAACTACTGTTTGTAATTCTGTAATTTGTGACCTCTTGAACATGTTTTTTTATGTGGAAATCCTTGCACAAACACTTCACTACAATAACATTAGCCCATCACTGATACAAAATAATTTATTTGCATAATCCTTCAGTAAAATCAACACTTCGCCCATTTCCTGAAACCAACAAACTTAAACCTTCAAAACGTAAATACTTCTGTATATCTTTGCTGATCATTCATAGCGGAGCACAGCAGTTTGAAAATGGCGGAACGAGTTGTCGTGGTAAAATAAGTAACAATAATATTACACTTTACTCTAGAAAACTACTAAAATGGTATCTGCAACCAATTATGCTTAATGAAAGCACATAGCGGAGCACAGCAGTTTGAAAATGGCGGAACGAGTTGTCGTGGTAAAATAAGTAACAATAATATTACACTTTACTCTAGAAAACTACTAAAATGGTATCTGCAACCAATTATGCTTAATGAAAGCACATACAAAAATAATTAATCGATAAAATTTTTTTCGACAATACCAACAAAGTACTTTAATAAACATAAGAACGAGCACAGTTAATTTTTTTTCCATTGTCATCAATATCGCCAACATAAAATGTACATCCCACAGCAATTTGTTAGCTGATAACAATACTTTGTAAACATATGGTGTAGGTTGGTCACATTGTCTTATTAAATTTTACCCCACATATGAAAATGAAATTAACTGTTGCTATGTGATTCTCGTAGGCAACGAATTGACAAAGTAATTTTCAACATGGCAGGTGGAATCATATGATGGTATTCTTTATGGAAGAAATGTTTTGTACTGCGAAACGTTATTGAATACTTAACAAAAATTGACTGTAAATGCTTTAACTACTGGGAATATGAATGCAGTATTTACCCAAAAGGAAGACTACCCTGAATCTAAGACAACCCCTTCCTGAAATATTTTTTGAGGGAAAAATATTTAAACCTAAATTCAAGGCTGCACCTGTTAAGTGCTGAAAAAATTATTTAGGTTGAAGTATTTTTGCATTAATTTATGACAAACCTTTCGAGAAGAAATGCTATTATATGAATAATATATTTGACTTACTTTTAAAGAAAAGCTAATAACAATGAAATAGGTGTGTCTAACCTGGCTGTATGGTAGCAGCATTTTTTGTGTACTGTAAAAATTTTGTGGGTGTTGTATACCTATTCGTGACTTGAGCCATTTTGCTTCCCAGCAAAGCGTCCAAGCAACATCAGATAAGGGGACCCTTGTCAAAGTCGACAGGTACAGTCTCAGCACTACAAAAATACATACAACCATAGGACACATGGTATGTAAGCATGAAAAGCCTTTGTCAAAATCGCCTATGTTTTGAGTTGAAGATGATTCCCGAATTATAGATGACCCCTCATTTTTTCTATTCCTTTTCTGTCAAAAACCTAGTCTTCCTTTCCGGTATGTGATGTTCTTCTGCATCCAAAACTACTGTTTCTAAATACCAACACACACACTTTGAAAAAATCGAATATTCGAAAATTTCCAAGTATTTATATTCAACATCACATTGAATATGAATATTTAATTATTCGCAAAGGCCTTGGAAATAGTAAATTGAATGTCGCTTTTATTTGTTTTCCCTTTTCAGTGTGTTGACGATACGTTGCATTTTTTTGCCAATTGCCAACATAAAAAAATTATAATTGTATTTACTGTGTATCCCCATGTTTTGATTGCTGATCATAAGTTCAATACCGTATTTTGGCATGTATAGGCCGCACCAGAAGTTTTTTTTCTAAACGAAAAATTGGGGATAATTTATATATAAATTATGGGCCACACTGAATTTTCGTATTCCTGTAAATATTATTATGTCACAATTCCATATAAACGTAATAAATTCCGACTTAATTTCTCCCCTACAAAACATTTGAGACAGAAAATTTTATGTTATGTTGCAATGTTTACGAATATACATTGCGTGATTACTATTCCACAGATGGTAACATGACTTGAGAAAGCCAAATCATGGAACATTTGACACAAAATGGCATCTTATCTGTGTGTACCGAGCCATGGCGGGTGTGCAAACTAGATAAGACATCATTCTCATCTTTTTTCTTGTACAGTAGAGAAATTATTCTCTCATGTAGGATATCTATGGGCGAGCTCCAACATCTTTACATTTTACACATGCGGGTTGGTCATTTTGTTACAGATGCAAGCAAAGAAATAACTGCAAGAGTTTTTTTAAAATAATTATTTCCCTTCCCTTTTTTCCTGCCTTTAAGAATTAAAACATAAAAATATACTGTATATCGACAAATTTCTAAACATGTTTTGGGGAAAAAATTGTTATGTCAATATCTTGTATAGTAAGCCACACCCCACTTTTTGTAGTAATTTTTCTTTGCAAAAATGTGCGGCCTATACACGCCGAAATACAGTATTAACGTTTTCTTTTTTCACATGAAATATTAGTATAATAGAAGCTTGAATTGGATGAGCTAAACTTGCGTTAGGCATTCAATGGTGGAAGGTAGACTCCTTTTTTTTTTCTCTCTTAAAGTTGTGTTTAGTACGCATAGTTTGCATGACATTCTGTGGTCATGGCATCAATCGGCATGTAAATATAGCTCACCATTTTGACTTTGGGAACTAGCAAATTAAAAGTTACCAAGAATAATTTTAATACTTTCCACGGACGTGAATAATTAATTTTTAAGTGGTAGTGCTGCAAAAATGTGTTTCAATCTGAATCAGTGTGACACTTAAAAAAAAGTCTGTTATGACATTGCCTTATAAATCTGCGTAACTGGAAATTATTCTGACTAGTAATGAATTTAAGCTGTTGTTATTGGATGATCCGTGATTTAGCTGCTGATTATTGCCAATGTGTAGAAATCAACCAATCATTATGATCAGCAATTGGCATAGCCCTACATTTAACCTGCAACTTATATGTTGTTCATCTTCATGTGAAAATATAGATGAATGTTTATTAGGACTTCACAAAGTACACAACAGAGGTATAATCTGTCTCATGCTTAGATTGCAGTACAGGGCTTATGGCGCTCACTGTTACCAGATTGCTTAAGCTTTGTGACGTAACTGGCAAGCTGAGAAACAGTGAAGGTGAAGGAAACAGTCTGATTAAGATAATTTTTATCTGTTTACCTCCCTGCCAACTTGTAAAGGAATCCAATCCTGCGATGCAAAGCTAGGCGGCTCCTTTGAAACCGAAGCCTGTGAGAAACCCTATCATTGTGATTGCATGGCACAGACGCAATGAAAATGGCATTTTTTTATAGACTGGATAAAGATAACACATCAGGCAACAGTGCACGCAGGAACAAGGACAGAGTTAACTGTGACACCCATCCTAATAATATTATAAAAGTGAAAGTTTGTATGTATGTTACAGAATCACGTTGTAACGCCTCAATGAATTTGTATGAAATGACAGGGTTAGATTATATTCTGGATTAGCACATATGGTTTCATGCTGGAAAAATCAACAATTTTTTGGGGAATATATAAAATATGCCACCAACCATGAAGATAAAACACGTGGTCATTAGACCACGTGTTCTATCTTCACGGTTTGGGTTTTGTACGCAGGTTAAGCCACGGGTAATAGCTAGTTAATTATAAAAACTAACTAAACAACTAAAAATAGTTGAAAACATTTCCTACATATTTCTTTGCATTTGAATTACGGACATTGTTTTTCAGCAAACTTCATGCTTCAACAATTTAATTTTCCCAGACCATCTTAAAAAAATTGTACAAAATATCTTGACCTATCCTGGCTTTCCAGTTTTCAAGAAGCGGCTACCTTGTAATACAGAATAACTGCAACATCAGACCACAGTGTGGTACTCATGGATATGCACAAAAGTCTGACAAACACCTTTTTCATGGGGATGCGTGGTCGCAATCTTAACACCAATTGCCACCTGAAGAAGCTCGCCCAGCCAGTGAAATGTCAGGACTGCACATCTGTATGGAAAATGTGTTTGTCCGACTTGTGTTTATCCATGAGTACCACCCTGCAAATACAGCAGAACCCTGTTATAACAGTTTTCATGGGGTCAGTAAAACGAAATGTTATAAGCAGGAAACGGTATTACACCTGCAGGGACACATCAAGCAAAACCAAATTCTAACGTAATAACAATTGTTTATAAATAGCCAGTCAAGTTCTTCAGTATTTTCATCTGAATCATTTTATGCAAAAATATCGGTGCTCCGAACTCCTTGAACCACAGCATCATCAATTAATGCACAATGACGTGCATTCTGGAGACTTGATCACTCATCGTTATCTTAGTAATTTTCAGGACCATCACATCTAAAATCCGTAATATATCAAGTATAAACTGTTCTACATGTGTTTGAAATTTTTCCTAAGAGAGAAATACTGTTATAAGCATGAAATGAAAAACATGAACATTGTTATATGCAGGGAATTAAACCATTAAGTGGGTGGGACCATGAAATAATGATGTTATATGCAGGAATATTATACCAGGGTCTACTGTACTTAAGTTTTGTGTCTTTTTTAAATTTTTTTTATAATAGCAGCCTATTCCTGCAATATCAGTTAACACTTGATTTTTCTATTGCTGAAGTAATCTCTCATTATTTATGTTTACCACTATACTTGCCAAGTGTTGGGCTGCAGCTATTGTAATGGGAGTCGTAGCTTTACATAACTATGTACCTGTACTATATGGCTAATGTGGTATTGGATTTTAGTTTTGTATAATTTTTTATAACTGAAAGGGTTGTATTTATATATGTAGAGTTGTTTTATGCTCTGTTGTAATTTTAATAAAAGTTTACTACAAGTTTAGCGACGCTCTTGTCATGTCTAAAGTTGTACAGTTTTTATTTATTTTGCTCTGGATGTTGATCGTGAAAAGTTATTGGCGAGTCGTCTGTTTATACCATTTGTATCCTGACTGAAAAAATTAACTGTTCTTGCACACATTTTTTCTGAAATTAGCATGTGTTTAAGAACAATGACTTACCATGAGAAAAGTTGAAATATTGTTAGCTTCTGCTCTACGATATTTAATCATTAATTTCTGCTGGTGGACGATGATTTCCACTTTTCACAAAACAATGAGAATTTTGATGATCTAATCTTCAACGTGGTGGTGCAACGTTACCCCAAATCTAAGAATCATCTATGAACACTGAGATTATACAGTAGAATCCTGTACAAGTAATGTAAAAGAAATTCCCATTGTATTGTAGTTCAAATTGGTGCCACGGAAGAGTACATATAACAATAGTTTTACCATTTAACATGTGTCAAGCCTGCAGAATTTTGAAAGATTACTTTAGAACTTGTTGCCATACCATAATACCTGTACTTAATTGGCCACACTTTTGTTGCCAAAAAAATTAAATTGGGTGAGTAAACGTTCATACCGCAACTAAATAGACATTGAGAGACTACTTTATTAACATAAAAAAATGTATTGGCGTGAAACAAATTACACTGTAGCAACAATTTTTAATGCACCATCATGACCAATATGAAATGTAAGATAAACTCAATTCAACACTCTTTTACCATGCCTGGGACAGGGTTTGTTATTTTAAAGGAGGTATTATTATAAGTTGGACTGATTTTGAACCATCCTCCCAACCCTATATGCAGAAAAAAACTTGAGCTGTTTTTGAATGGATCTCATGCCAGAACCACAATATAATGTACCATGGTTCCAGAGATTGAATTCAGAAATGCACTATGTTTATATACTTGATACTTACATTTATTTCTCTAAAAAAAATTCCAACAATTGCAATTAAGTGTTTTCCTTTAAGCCAGTGTTTAATCTCATCATTGGTATAAAATAAACATGAATTGTAAATTAAATATCAATCTAATTCAATAGACAGATGTCTTCGGAATAAAACAATATCCTGGAAGGATATGCTTTATATCACCTTGTTGCCAACAATGTTTATAACCATTGAGCAGAGCACAAGTTTTACAGGGGACGATAAGGCAGCTTAACTGGGTCGTTTTACTTTAGTGGATCATACAATTTTTTCTTGATCTTTTGACTCACTTCAGTTGCATTGAGTGTGTCAAATGCTATCACCTAGTTTCAATTATTTTTCAGAACATCACACCTCTTTTTATGGAATAAATAAGTGTTGGTATTGTGCAAGTCAGTGCAGTACTTCTAAACAGTTATGAAAGGTACTTAAATTCTATTTACATTAGTATACAATTCACAAAAATATTTAGAAATAAACATTATTTACATACAAGGTATCACATTTCTGAAGGTTCTATTAAAGACAGTAGTGTAGCAAGGGTAAAAAATTAAAATGCTACTGTTTATAAAATTGCAAAATTGTGCCAATTATAAAATGTCTTTTAAAAACTGCATATTGCACATCTTTGCAGTGAATAGAACACAGGCGCACAAAACCACTATTTCACGCTTCCAACGATGATAATCCAACAGGCAATCCAATGGCAACAACTGAGGCATACGTCATAAACAGCTTGGTGATGGTGCGGCCACAGTTTAAAGCTTCCAACAGCTTTGGCTCCTGTTGCCACTCTGAGTTGGTTCTCTTCACAAGATTAAAATCGTCCCATGCTCTGTTAGCTGCTGCAACATCACAATTTGTATGTTAGATAAACAGGGCAGCTAGAAATGACTAGTACTTTTCCGTGTTGTCTGACATTTAGAATTATCAAATAGTAGGATGCAGTAACTGACTGTACGATATACCATATATAATTGATGGTATGCCGACACAAAATGAAAACCAACCCCTAACTTTTAAAACATCAGAAAAAGAAACTAATATGATACCGAATGCAAGCCAAATTTTAAATGTCCTGTGCACACCGTCAGCTGAGAGCATGCGGTGATGTCATTTATCATGCCAGAGTTCTGTTACTGTTTTTTGCCGCCTCTTCCAACCCCAGAAAAGGTGAAAAAGATGTGACAGAAGGTAGGGAGAGTATAGGACAAAGAAAATTTGGGGCTGCATGTGGGACAGTTGCCTGCAAAGGGGTGGGGGTGTTTGGAGCAACAGGACGAGAATGCAGATGAAAGACAAGATGTGCAACTGGGAGGGGAAGAAAAAGAGATGGAAGAGAGCTTGGTAGGAGCACTGGTGGGAAGGCAAGAGGAAGCTTGGTGGGGTGTGGCTTGAGGGAGGAAGGGGGCTAGCGGTGTGGGCGTGGCTAATGGCAGGGATGACGGACAGCCGGTGGATGGTACAATGAGGGCAGTGGGATGGGATCAAGGATGAAGAAGAAGTAAGCAGCCAGTGGCAGGGAAATAAAGAGAGACCAGTTCAAGACTGCTGCCAACCTTTCCAGAGGCCAGACACAGTCAAGAGGTAAGGGGTTGCTGTACTTGAAACAAAAACCGCACGTTTTTATGAACTGGGACTACTTTACTATATTAGTAGTAGGAATGCAATGGTACTGGTAAATATACACTGTCCATGTTATCAGCTTTTTATATATACATATTTTGTTGTAACTATATGAAATATTGTCTGCCCCAATTCCAAGCTGAGGCATGATTTTGGAAGATTCAAATTGATAAAAAAAAAAAATCAGCTTGCACTGCAGTAAAAATGGCATCCTTCATTCGTGGTTTCGCCACACGTTTTGAAACAAACCTTTAAGAAATACCCCCAGGTTCATCATGTTTGCCTGTGTTATAAACAAATCATACACAAGATAAATGTAATGAATGTTATTATCATTAAAATATTCTAATATTGATTAAACAAAACTTTTACTTGCATATAGATTCTAAATTATAATGTTTCTTTCATAATACATATGGTGAGAAATGTGATCTGTTGGTGACTAGTTTACACGTAAAATGTTATTTAACCAAGTTCTGATATGCTATTTGTAAAGTAAATATATCTAAGTAAGTATTTACACTTTCATCTAGCACTGATAGAACTATATTTCATTATTACGTATTAAAAATATTTATCTTTTTGTTGTCCAATCTGCAAAAAATATGGTGTGTAGACCCTAGTCTCTGCGAGTGTTTTTTCTTCTCATGACAGGAAAAGTATATCTTTTATTTCACCCTACAACTTGCATTGTTCTTCACATTCGTTAAATTTATCTTCGCTTGCAGTAATCAAATCATAGTTTGTTTTCAATTTTATCAGATTTTACACTTGTATAAAAAATAACGGTGCCCAAGTTTGTGATACATGATTGTAATGTAAAAGATTTATTAATGTGTATTTAGACGTGATTTTGGGGCGGTTACGACTTCCAAACTGGCAAATTTGACGACATAAAATTGTAGTTGCTTGATGTAGTGAATGTTTATTATTATTATTCTTCCACAAAAAATACTTACAGTTATCAAATAAAGTAGGTACATGTACTCTAAAATATACTTGGTTAAGTGACAAAGCTGTAAGTGAGTGAAGAGATTTAGGCGGCTCTTAACAGCAAGGTTTTTGAGAGCCAATGAGGGTGATTGAAGTGAATATGGAGCGGCACCAGAATGAAGGGGCGGGAGAAAACCTGCCGACCAACGGCATTATCCAGCATGATTCCCACTTGCGAAAATCTGGTGACACGGCTGGGGAGTGAACCCGGTTCGCCTTGGGAGGCGAGCGTGCTAATCACTCAGCCACTGCGGCCCCTAACAAAGTTGTGATAAACATGTTTTTATTGCAGGTCTAAATATATTTCAATGTTTATAGTCTTGATTCAATGGATGAAGTGAAGATCTAGTGAAATGGCAGTTCAGGATGCCTTACGGTGGTTACATGAGTGAAGACAAGTTTTGGACATACAAGTTTGTTTATAACCGTGAACAATGTTAATGCATGGTAATTATCACCATGTGTCTATTTGTACATCACAACTTTATCACTCTCCTCTATGTGTTTAATAAACATTTACTTAACATGCTTAGATGTTTCAGCAAACTGAATATTTACCAAAAACAAAAATAAAACTAATGCATGCTAAAAAAAAATGATGAAAATAAAACTCACACTATTAGTGTGCGTGCATGAGTGCCATTACATTGTTGACATTCTTAAATATGTTTTCATTAATAAAATACGCAGCATGAGTTGCATGCTTCAGTTTACTCTTTGGATGCTAGTTTGTTTCAATATTTACTCTGGTTAAGGCTGTTTTTTAATCTAAGTGACTTAACCTACCGCCTTGCAGCTCTCCCTTACCAACCCTGTTAAATAGGCACTGCAAAAAAAAATGTGTACTGCAGTACAGTGAATAAAACCAACAGAACCACAATCAATACATACATACAGCATACTCCCGCTTATTCATGCTTCGCTTAACTGGCTTTTGGCTTATCAGTGCGATTTTGTGACTTTTCTCAACGTCTGCTGTAACTTCAGCGGCAAGGCAATGCTGTAACATGTGTCATTTAACAAACAGCGGTACCATTATGTCTATCATTGTGCCGCGCGTGAGCTGATGTTTATCTCTTTAAACTGTCAGTCTGTCACAGAGACCTGCGCGAGTTATCCATTTCCGCCCGTTGTGAAGTACGTATCCGCCCACCTGGAGACCGTGTCCTAAATGGCAGACTTTGTTGACAAAATTATCACGTGACCCAATTTTGTATACAAAAATGGTGGCATATTCTATAATTTTGTATCTTGCTGGTGTTAGCAAAAATACAAAATGAAAAAGCGCCACTTTTTTACCTTCCAAACTTTCAACTAACTCTGCCATCTAAAGGACGGGTCTGAGTGATGCACGTTGAGAAAATGACACACACAACAACATATCACTTATCTACGTCGTCCGCCCAATGCGCCCGCGGCTGGCACCAGCGCAGGAAGTGTATACTTGATGTTACATATACTCGGTGCAACATAAATATCAGTTAAAGTTTTGTGTACTTTAAATTCTGCACATACAGTAAGTGATGTGTGTTTACTTTGAAATGTATGATAGTTGTTTTATTACGATTTTCGGAGCCAATATCACTGTTCCATTAATAGTAAAAATGTGCAAGTTCAATTATCCAGGTTTTTTGATACAAATTCACTTATACGTGTTTTCTCCGGCTCCAATTAACACAGTTAATTGGGAGTTTACTGTAGTTAAAAGTCATAAATCCAACCTAGTAACTTCAAAATTTGAAAACATTTAGGTCATGTCTTTTAAATATGTAAACATTGCTTGAACTAAAACAAACCATTTGGCAGTTGAAATGTTAGATATCACATGGTATTGTTTTAATTTACAAGTAGCAGAGTGATTTATACATACCTCAAAGCAGAACTTAAGCAGGGCTTCAAAAAAGTGTGAAGTAACAGTGAATAGAGTATAGCAGTGACGTAACCAGAAATTTGTCAAGGGGGAGGGGGTGATATATTACACAGACATCAGGGGGTCTGATTTGTATTAATCAGGACAAATTAACTTACAGTATAATAAAGTGTATCATAATGAACAATTGCATATTTTTATCGCAATGAAAAGATAATTTGTAATTTTAATAAATTCTTTACATCCTAACAGAAAAAAAAGAAAGGGGTTACGACCCCAAATCCCCCTTGATAAACCCCTATGATATAATATTGACAGTACTGTATCCACTGCATTAGGAATACAAATGATGTAATCTAACAATGTTTATGTTTTGAAACTTACCAGTTTTCAGTGGCTGGTTTTGTTTGCTGTCAATAATTTCCTTCATCTCATGAGTTGGTGGTAACCAATAGTGCAATAAATTGGTTGAAACTTTGTCAATTTCCACATCGGACACATCCCATAGGGTGGCAATGACACATGGGCTGTAAATTGCCAGAATGCACATTTCAACAAATACTGTCTGCAATATGTTGCCTTAAATCTGGAATACTGTAACCAGGGTTTTAAGGAATTTCAGTGCCTTTATGATAGACAGACTTCTATTTCTTCATGCCTGTCCATAACACTTACAACATGGCCAAATAAATAAAGTATAATAAATATGCAAAAAAAAAAATAAATGTACTTATATTGTTGTAACACTGCAAATTAATATACAGGAAATTGATATTGGGAATTTATGTGAACTTATTTAACTGCAATACAATTTTTCACCACTCTCTTTCTTCCTTGCTAAGTATTACTTTCATTGGCCCAAGCAGGCGTTTAAGTCTTCAGATACGTTGCTTGAAATTGATGGTGTTTCCTCTGATAACAAATACGTAGGGTAAAGTGAATATTCGGTATGCTGAAAGTTGTAACAAAATAAAAATCCTCGAGTTCAATGAATATTTGGGTAAAATGTACGTTAATTTTATGCAACAGCAAAGGAAATTGTGTTTATAATTCTTCTGGGTGTTTTAATTATCTTGTAACTAAAATAACTTCATAAAATTGAAACTTTATAGGCTAAAACCCTTAATGGTAAATGCGCAGTATCTTCCATTTTTGTAGTTTGGTTTTGTAACGAATTTATTATAATGAATAACTTGCTGAAATGTAACAAAATTTTTTATTAAACTTTTAAGACTGAGCTCTTATGAAATTATTTGGCATTTTTGTTTCAGTTTCATAAAAGGTACACAATACATTTTTAATTTTAGTTTTGTGAGAAAAAGGTCTCATTCGCACAATCCTACAAATATTTCCACATCACCATTCACAATGCATTAAATGTGAGGTTAAGTAAATAACAAATGTATATGGATGTAAGTACAGAATGTGATAGCTGATGGCTTATCTGGGGCTGCATCTGATATTTCTTTGCTTGAGTCAAGATGTATGGTCAGTGATACATTGGGTGGAAGGGGAATGAATATTGCTCCGCGGTTGGCACGGGTTGTGCAAATGAAACTTTTTACTCACAAAATGAAAATGAAAGATATGTTAAGTAAGAACTTAGTGTTAATGAAAGTTTAACGAATTCCATAACATTTTAGCAAGTTATTCATTATGACATTCATTGTAAAACCAGAGCACAAAAATATAGGTCATGGAGTATTTACTACATTTAAATTTCCATTTTATGCAGTTACTTTAGTTAAAAACAAGCAAGATGATTTACAGGCAAAAAATCTTCTTTGCTGGGGCCTTAAATGAACATTCATTGAACAGCTGAATATTTATTGAAATGTTGAGGATTCATTTTGTAACAATTTTCGGCAACTAAATTTTGTACCGAAATGAAAATTAAAGTTGTTATTTATATAGGTATACTGGGTATTCGCACAAACCTAGTCCAAAGCAAACTGTTTGCAATATAACAATTGCTGCAGTACAACACTTATCCTGCACGTGTAAGGACACCAGAAAATGGACATTATTTCACAGTTTTTGCAAAATCAACCCGGTTTTTTTTTTTTTTTTTTACAAAACACGAAATTTTGTGCGAAAAAGGCATTAATGCAAATATTTACATTCTTCAGAAATGGTAAATAATCGTTTACAAATCGATTAGGTGTCGATAATAGATTGTACTGCAAACACTGGAATTTGCTGCACTTCATAGTGATTATTTTTGTGCTGAGATGCCAAAAATTGCTACTATTTTTGATCGTGAACGTGTAATGAAGCATGTTTCTACAGACATCAAGAATATAATTAAGATGTGCAAGTTCTGTAACATGCGTGCAGACTAAATTGTGAAAAAGTACTTGGCTGTTCTATTTTTTGAGGTTAGGTGGAAACAAAGTATTGAAATGTGATGCTACATGAATATAATTTTCATAACAAATTTAAGTTTGTTGGTTTTAGGAAACGTGCACAGTGTTGATTTTATTGAATGATTCTGCAAATAAATTATTTAATGCTAGTGACGAACAAACATGAATTTAGCGACGTAAACTTGCAAGGATTACAATAGAAAAACAATTTTCAAGAGGTGCACATTTTGCAAACAGAAAGCTTGCTTGAATTGTAAATAATGTATTTGTAAACCTTTACTATAGTTATTGAAATGCACGTGGCCTGAAAAAGCCGCAGTTTCAACACTAGTGAATAATATTTGTTTACTTGTCTATATAGTAAATTCGAGTGTAAGGTTAACCTCGGCCTAACTATGTGTGTATTGCTGCATCTGTATGAATATGAACAGAGACATATATATTGCGTTTTTTTTTTTTTTAATTGAAGTTAAAATTTTCTAAGTTACAATCATTGAAATGTTATTTCCATACGAGCAATTCCACTGTTCCATCAAAACAATATGCTACTCAAAAAGGCAACACACTCGCAAGAACCCCAGAACAGTGCCGTCTCATGAAAGACGTTAATCAAAAGCCCCCCACTCCCTCACTGTTTCCTTCTTTCCCTCAAAATAAAATAAACAGAACCCCAACAAATTAAAAAAATTAATGATGTTGGAATGCCAACCTAGTTATAATATCCTACATTAATTACTGGGCGGAAATTAACCTAATGTCAGTCTTTCAGTACTTGCCATGATAGGAAACACGCGGCAAGAGGAAAATGCAAGTGTGCACTGGACTCAAACATTTGTTTATGAACATCTTTTTCTTCAGTGAAAAACAGCTGTGGTGGAAGGATACATAGTGGCCATGTTACTTTTCTAAAACTGTCAAAATTCACCCCACTTTTCTTAAATTAATGTTTTCTTCTTAAATGAATGAATTGTACTACTACTGTTTCTTGTAATTAATAATTACTTTTCTATTTCTTAATCAGACACTGAACATGCGCATTAATTTTCATTCAAAATATTCTAATTTACCAAAGTTTTTAATTTTCAAAACAGAAATTTGGTTTATTTTTTAATATAAATGCAAAGAAATGCAATATTGATTTATTCTTAAAACAAGTTACAGAAATTAAAATCGCTTTCATCTTATACACCACAATTGACACTGCTTTTATTTTTAAATACTGAAATTTAACACAATTTTAATTGTTAAATACCAAAATTTAACATCACTGACATGTTTAAACACAGAAATTTAACACCGATTTTCACTATTTTTGCACCAAAATCAGGCAATCTATTTTACCATTTTCTGGGGTCCCTATGCATGTGTACTGTAGTGCTGTTCTTAGGCTAGACATGACTTTCATCGGCACACTGTTGGTATAAAATCACAAAGGACAACAGGAAGTGAAATACGTGAAACCCTGTTAAGAAGTTTTCTGCTTAATAAGTTGAATGATTTTGAACCTTGTCTATATGCATATGTGTAATTTGACCCTTTTAAGAAGTTTTTCTGGTTAATAAGCATTGAGTTTTCAGTCCCTTCAGAAACGTTTTAACAGAGTTTTACTGTAAAACATTTTTATTGTGACAAGGGTATCTTGCAAAGTAAAGTACCTGAAAGGTTAGCAATCCGCCAGTAGAGTGAACTGGAGAGGTTTAGAAGTATTCAGTTGTGGTGGCGAGTCATTAATAACATTGTCAGATTAAGATTTGGTGGATTATTTAAGCGGAGTGGAGTGTTTATTTGGTCATTTTAAGAGTTTTTGGTGTAGAGGTCAGTTGGAGGTTATTTGTTCATTAAACCTTATAGGGTAGTTAGTAAGTATTGCATTTTGACGATCACGTGAAATTAAAAGTATCCTGATTGGAGGTTAGAACAGGGTGACACTGAAGATCAAGTCGAGCGCACCTCTCTTCCACAAATACCCCCATCATCGTCAAAAATGGACGTGTGTGTGCTGAGAAGAATTAAAATGCTGTACTGAGTGGAAAGTTTACAATGTGCGGGTAGCACCCGTGGCTTACATTCTAACAACTTTTTGGACTGACCAACATTTGTTTCTACTACATTTCTTCCACCTACGTACATAGCCACTAGGGTGTAGGCAGCCTCGTGTTTGCCTCCTTCGTAAATTTTAGACGTGAGCAGTTTGTCTGTAATTGCTGCAATATGTTTTAAGCTTCATCAATAATGTAAATCGAGGGATATAGTTTTTTTTTGTTTGAGAATATGAGTGGCTCAATAAAAAATGACAACAGAATTTCTGCATCCTAATTAAAAATAACTGTTACTAAACTCCATCTGCAAAATTAGCAAAGCTATCTGGTGTAAAGACATTGCAGTGGAACCTCTTTTATTAGTTTTTCAGTTGAACAACAAGAAAACGAGGCACGGGGGAAAACACGGGATGCGGATTTGGATTTTAGGCCTGAGAAATATTGTACATAACCTTAAAATGCATTTTTTTTTAAACCAACAGCCGAAAGATGCCATTAAAACAACTTATTAAAGTCAATTTATGACTAAATATTCACTTTAAATTAAAACCTTCAATTTTTGTAATTGAACTAAATACATTTTTTATTTATATTAATATTTTCATTCGGTGTTCCTTCGTCGGCCGAGCAATATTCAACCTCTCTGTAAAAATTACCACAACTTATTTACTTGCAACAATTTTTGCCAATCATTACTTTCCAAGAATTTTTCAAACCTTTAAAAGTCCAACCAAACGCAACCAATAGTTTCTGATAATAATCACGCTCGTTAAATAACGTACCATCAAAACTCTAACCTCATTCAAAATTCTGTTTATAACAACAAAGGCCATAGAACGTTGGATACATGGTCAGATTGTGTAATTCATTCTCATTGCCGCCAACCTAAGAGTGCAGTACAGTAAACACGTAAGAAAAATAAGATTTCAAGATCGATTGTCATGAATGTATGAATGTAGTAAAGACCTAGGAAGAAGAAGAAAAACTGTTTAAGAATGTAAACAATACTATCGATAGCACCATTTATTGATTTTCTGTCTTGTTTTGTATTTACTTAGCATTCAAAAATGAATGATGCGTGCAATCTTTGGTGAATGTACCAATGGGAAATATGATGAAATGTAAATAATGGGAACAAAGCCTAGAAAATTCACTGTATTTCATAATTAAACGACTGTTCCGAATATATTTTGGTTTTTAGACAGAATATCTGATTGATGGATGCAGGTAAATGAATGATTTAAGGGTCACAGCATGCAGGTTTTTTTTTTACATTGTTTATATAGGGTATTTGTCAGAACCACCCAACAAAAACGATTGTTAAAGGGAAATTGACATAAACGCGATCTCAACAACTAGGTTTCACTGTATTTATACAAGCTAATAACAATAGGGCCTTAAGAGCCAGTAAGGGTGAAGCGAGGTGAGTATTGAGCAGTGCCAAAATGCAAGGGTGGAGGGAACAAGAGATCCTTGAGAAAACCAGCTGACCAGTGGCATTGTCCGGCACAATTTCCAAATGTGAAAATCCGGGAGTGTGAGACTGCCAAACTCCTAGCAGATATACACCACCAGATGGAATTAGACCCAGTATACAAACATAAAAACTACACAGTATCTGATTTTTTTTAACATTTTTTAATACCTGTCAAACTGACAGGTAAAAAATTACTTTCTCCTTGCAACTATCTTTCAGGAAATGGCACAGCTGACAAAATAATTTGAAAGGAACAAAAATATTAAGTTTCTTTACTTTAAAACAGCAACATGATTCAGAGTACACTTATAAGGTTCTGTCAGCAGAAGCACATCCAAGATAGTCACAAATTTAATCCAAAATTGAACATTACGGAAAAATTGGACTTGCCAAGGCTTTCGAAGTAAGCTGACAATTAGCAAGGAGAGTCTGTACTCACCTACAGCTCATCATGTAGCACTGTGCCGTACTCCATGTTTCAACTCGTGCCCCAAAACTTGTCAGCCCCGTGCTATTGCACCCAAACAGCAAGGCAACAGCATTCACTTGCAGCTTCTGGATTTGTCTGCTGCCCAGGAACTGCGTCCCCGAGCCATGACCACAGTACCTACATACACATTTAAAAAAAAATTCAAACACGGTTGATCACTAATATCCCAGTATACTTAACTCTCATTCCAAAATATTCCAAATTTTACACACCATATTTGCATCTTTCCCTTACTACTCATTTTGGCTTAATCTCTGCTTGCGACATAATTTAATATTTTAATTGTAGAAGGTGATGACAGTAAAATTACGACCTTCGTGCAGGGGCCATATTAACTGAATTGTACAGTTGGTAACATAATTTTCACAAAATAAAACTTTAATGCTGCTTGACAAACAAAACCCCTGAAGCCGGGTCAGTAAGAATTCTTTGTCCTAGTTACATGCCGCAGCCTCTGCCTTACTCTCCCTGTCTTTTTTCGCTTCCATTATACCTCCTATTTTGCTGTAAAAACAGCAGCACATTACACAGACTAGTTTCTTAATAAGTGTATGTATGATAACTTCAAATTTAATTCAATGCCCTTTTTTGAAATTATTATTGTTAAGTTTATGTGCGCCCACACCTACGTAATATGCTAATTTTTTATGGTGTGCAATTGTTTTTTTTTCTTGAGAAGTCAATTTTATGTGTCAAGTGAATAATGATAAGTGTGTGCAAATAAAATGTGTTCTTATGTTACCGGTACCATATCATGGCGAGCGAGGCCATGTGCATGTATAGGTCACGTCAAAAGTTTTTGATGAAAAATTCAGGATAGCTAATAATTCTAGTAAACAGCACTAAATATTGATATTCCAGTAAACATTGCAGTGCCTCATTGTGCCAGTGCAGAGCCCAACACGCCACCTACATTTTGAATAAATTCAACACATTGACGTGAATCGCATTTATCAGCATGTTTTCCCAACGCGGGGCGCTGTTAGGAAGTGAACTGGCCCTGTAACAACAGCAGTGTGGTGGGAGGGCGGCTGCCGTCATCTTGTAGCGACCGACAGACAGCTGCCCAGCCTGAGGATCTAGGGCCGAGCTTCAGCAGCAAACCGCCACGCCCGCGCCCGGCTGAGGATTTAGGCGCTTGCCCAGCTACATACATGGCCATACCAAAGCGAGAACACGGCACGCACGAGTTGCACAACGCCACCTAAACTTTTTGACTACTACGTGCCTCATAGCAACGTATAATCCACGAGACCTGCGTAGTAGATCTTTAATAATAGCTTTATATTTTAATAATACGTAGTCTAATCTTTTTACACACACTCAATTGCCTTCTTGTTTACGAAAATAGGTGGTTCAATATGCCTCATGCCAAAAATGGCAAGTTTGGGGGCATAGGGGATAGGAGTGAATTACAATCAGCCCAAAATTTTCCAAATTTTTATTATGACCCCCCCCCCCCCGTATTTCGGCCCTGTTCTTGGGAACCATGAGGGGTCGTAATAAAGAGGTTCTACTGTATAGCTCCATTAATAATTGCTACATAAGATAGTTACTATCTAACATGTAACAAATGCTCATAGAATTTTAAATTTGATCCTAACTTAGATGCTAATTTTCTCAGAAGTATGGATTTGTCACTTATACCCCTTTGCTTCTAACCGCCTCTATTTTAATATGCATACTTAAATGTTTTCAGAAACTCTGGCAACTCACATAAATATGTCACTGTCTTGGAGCGCATGGCCAAACTGCTCCGACGTTGGTTTAATTCCATAAGTTCCTTGCCATGCTGGGAATCGGGAACTGACAGCCAATTTTATTCTTTCTTCCATTTCGGGCAGGTTCTTGTCTGGATTTACAATGTAATGTCCCTTATTAGGGTCCACTCCTCCAAGTATGCCTCCAGCTATGCGTTGTTCATACACTATGAATACATTGGTCCAGCATGAGAACAGAATTATGTTAAAATACATTCTCCAAAATGTTTCACCAAACACTACAGCAGAACCATGTTAAAATATTTTTCAAGGGGTCAGTAAACTAAAGAGTAATATGCAGGAAAATGTTATAAGCAGGAAACAGTATTACACCTATAGGAACACATCAAGCAAAATAAAATTCAAATGTAATAACTTTTGAATATAAATAGCTAGTTAAGTTCTTGAAAATCATCACACGAATCATTTGATGCCAAAATATCAGTGATCGGAATTCCATGGACCATAACATCAATTACTGCACATTCTTGGTTGTTGTAGTAATTTCAGGACAATTACCTCTAGAATCCTAAATATTCCAAGTGTAAACTGTTTTCTGTATCTGTTTGTAGGCTACTGCTAGATAAATATGTCTGAAATTTTACTTAAGAAAAAAATTGCATTCGAGATGCTGCGAGGAACTGAACAAATACTTTATTCCTCAAGAAACAAAAACGAAAGATATGTTACGACTTTTGTGAAACTGAAACAAAAATGAAAAACAATGTCATAAGAGCTCAGCCTTAACGAAAGATCAACAAATTTCATAACATTTTAGCAAGATATTCATTATAAAAAATTCATTGCAAAATCAAACCAAAAAATGTAGTATATGGATTATTTACCACAGGGGATCTTGCATACATTAAAACTGCCATTTATGTAGTTATTTCAGTTGTAAAATAATGAAAAAAATAAAATGATTTACAGGTAGAAATTTTCTTTGCTGGTGCACTTAAAAGAACATTAATTTAACATCACAAAATTCATCGAAATTGAGAATTTTAATTTTGTTACCACTTTCGGTAACCAAATTTCTTACCGAAACGAAAATGAAAGTTGTCATTTTTCATTTTTATTTCAGTATACCAAATATTTGCACAACCCTAACAAATACTAATGTTATAAGCAGGAAATGAAAATATTAATATTGTTAAATGCAGGAAATGAAAATATTAATATTGTTAAATGCAGGAAATGAAAATATTAATATTGTTAAATACAGGAAATGAAAATATTAATATTGTTAAATGCAGGAAATGAAAATAATATTGTTAAATGCAGGAAATGAAAATTTTAATATTGTTAAATGCAGGAAATGAAAATATTAATATTGTTAAATGCAGGAAATGAAATCATTAAGTCTTATGGAGAAATGGTGGTATCATGAAATAATGGTGTTATATCCCGGAATGTTATAACATGGTTCTACTGTATAGAGTAGCTTTGCAATGTAACAATACTTCAGTATAACCCCTCCACTTTTTCAGAATTTTAAACGGCACCTGGTTCATATAGAAACAACATTTGTATGGACAGATTTTGTGGTATTGTGGGACAATAGAAAAAAATTGTAAAAAATTAGGAAAACTTGTGCAGAAAATCTTGTAAACCACATTAGTACACCTGCAATACTTAAAATAAATGGGGGTTGTAGAATGTTTGCTACCCTTACCTGATGTGCCATAATGCAAGGATGAACAAGGGAGGGGAGGGGGAAGAAGGTGAAAATCCATAAAATATACAGCTGCTAGTGGGCAGTGCCTGAGCAAGGACCATTGACCTGCCAACTGTTTCACAGTCCACCGTTGCTCAGCGGGTAGTTTCCTTTCCTGCACTTGTCCGCCGAGATATGCATGCACAGCACAGCACGTTCCATGCCCTACCCATGGCAACAGCACCAACCAATGTAGACACTGATGCACGCAGTAAGTGGCAAAGAAAAAAGTCTACTTCTACCCACCTTGTTCCTGTTAATTATTTGTGATGAGTTTCACTCGTCGTTTTGATAGTGTGGTGCTACAGTTACATTGTTTTGCTTCTCTTCACCATGATTTGTATTTTTATTTGTTTTGTTTTCATTTTGATGACTCAATTATGCTATTTCATTTGAATTTCGATTTTTGGTACTTTTCTAGAGTTACTTTGCAATGGTTTTTGACGGCTTACGCTATCTTTTGCCTTTTTTGGGTTGCGATTAGAGATGGATCGATACATCAGAAGATTATCCCAAAATCGGTATCAGTTACAATCGGCCGTGGTCTAACAAACTCATTTCATCAACCCAAATGATTTAATCATCATGAAAATTACTCGACTTGGTTACGTTGCGGGACATGTTTTCACAAACAAAGAATTTTATTTTTGCAACTGGGAAACTATTTTCTTAATTTTATTCTGATGTTTTAGTAACGCTAATTTTGATGGGATTCTGTGTTCATTTATGTAGTCCTGAGGAATAATTTTAACCGTAACAAATCTAGATTTAACGAACAGTTTTGTCTGGCGCTGCATTTCAGGCAGATTTGCGACCCAATTTTAGACTATTTTGCTGCTAATCAGAGTTCGTATCTCCATTTTGGAGGAATCTTAATACGGGAATACGCTGACCTTTTTAATATTTCTTTCATTAATAGTAAACCTAGTCGCATCTGTTGCTGACTCAATGACCAGACATTTGATTTGGCTTGAGCTCGATTTTAGAGTACTCGCAGCTCTCTAATAACTGTTAATATATTGTTTCACTAATGTAAAATTTCTGTTTCCCACAGAAACTGTAAACATGGGCCTTATCGCGCACTGTAAGTTAGGCCTGTGCAGAACACCACTGTCTGGTTTTCAGTTAATTTTGACTTGCTCAGTGGCTGTGCTTGCACAATTGGAGTATCATTTCGCAAAGAATACATCGCCATATCAAATATATTTACATTTTATCAACAAACAAAGGTCTGATTTCCCTATGGGAAATGTAAACACGGACCTTATCAAGCACTGTATATTAGATTAAATAATAATTTAATTTAGACATACCTTTGTACATTGCATGAAGAAAGTGCAGGGAATGCATACGAGTGACAGGGTGTCCTTTAAGAACCGAGATATTTTCCCATGGCAAACGTTTCAATGTCTGAAAAACAAAAATACTGAGAAATCACTTAGAAAAGAAATTCATAAAACAATGAGCTCTGTGTCTCCAATATGTCATTGAAAATATTTTATCATCGCAATGTAATACTTTCAGCAATCTACTGGCATTGAAATACATATGCCTACACTAGTTTTAGCCAATACTGCTAAGTACAAATTATTGGAAAACTAATCCTACACATGGTGTCATGCAGTGATTTTTATCCATGACGAAACTGTTAAGTAATTACAAAATCCATTGGATTACTTCAGTAACTGTTGAGAAAGTATTTCTACTTATGACATCAAAAGATTTCCTGCATTTACACAAATCACCTTTTTTTTTTTTTTTTTTTTTTTTTAAAACCGTGGTTGACGATGCTTCTCTTAATGACATGAGATATTGCATGACAGCGAGACGCGTGGGCGCTGATAAAGAAGATACACTGCAACGTGGGTATGATGCACTTGGTTACAGTCCTGGAAGAACTTTGTGTATATAAGAAGAAAGAAGATGTATCAATGAGAGAATACCGTGATAAAATTGAAAATTGGTGTCGTCAGTTGACTGAAGGTGGGTGGCATGCTTTTTACAGACAAAACTGTTGCTGCTTTTATGTTGTAGAGTTTGCCCAAGGAAAATTATGAGATTATGGTAAGAAGTTTGGAACAAAATGAAGAAGCAATTAACGTACAAAACATCAAGAGCGAGTTATACTTGAAAAGAAAAGGTTGAAAATGGAAAGGGAAAAATACTGAAAGTGAGGTTAGGACATTGAGTGCTAGAAAACATGCAACGCAGAGGCAACTGGGAGGTAGAAACAATACAGAAGAACATAGTCCGACTCTAAGCACCAGCATACAGAGGTGTGGTTTTCAAGGTTACAGTGGTGGAAAGACTGACTTAAAATGTTATAACTGTGGTGTGTGGGGTCACATTTCTACACAGTGCAACAATAACCAGGTTGACAGTCCAGCAAAGTGTTTTTCATGTGGTAAGCTTGGGCATATTTCTGCAAACTGTGAAGAATGAAAGTCCTACGTATGAAGCATTAAAGAAAAGTGGAGAAAGAAGAATGAAGGGAATGATAATTGTAAAGGTTGGTAGAACAAATTTAAGGGATGCATTGCACATAAAGCATTATTTTGCAGATTTGAACTGACAATGTGGGTGTTAGATTCTGGCTTATCAGACCATATGACTCCTTTGCACTCAAGTGTTTGTAACGTTTAAGGAACTAAGTGGAAGCATTAGACTTGGAAAAGCTGGTGGCCATGAAGGGAATTGGTTCTGTACACATCGGAATGACAAGATGAATGTGGTGGGTGGACTCTTAGGGTTGAGTGCTGTTCTATATGTACAATCTATTATCCGTGAGATGCCTTGCCAACAAGGGTATCAATACTGAATTGTATAGAAATTGTGCTACGGGTGTAGACACTAACATGGAAGAAAGAGTAAGTGTCTTTTCTGCAAAGGAAAATGGTGGAATTTACTTACTTGTGACTGTTAACAAGCTTGAATCAAGAAGTGTGGTGGCAGTAGAGGAGCAGCGGTGAAAGCAAGAAGTAACAGATCCAGTCACACTATGGGCAATCACCGTGTGGCACGAGAGACTGCATGAGGCAGCACTTGCAAAAATTCCATGGTTAACTGTTCTTAGTTCAACTAAGGCAGGTGAAGGTATTAAGTGTGAGGTGTGCATCAAGGGTAAGATGACGAGAGTTCCTTTCCTGAGGAAAGGCAACAGATGCACTGCAAACCCATTAGAATTGGTTCACAGTGATTTAATGGGCGAGTTTTGCCCATGTTCAATTGAAGGTGCAAGGTATGTATTAACCCTCATAGATGATTTTTTCAGGTTTGTTACAGTTAAAGTTTTGCACAGAAAGAGTGACACTATGAATGAGTTTGTTTTGTTGAAGGCTGAGGTGGAGAATGTTCAGGGTGTAAAGATAAAGGCTTTGCAATCTGAGGGTGAGGGGGGTATTAAAGTAGTGATTTTCAGAGGTTTCTACAAGTGAATGGAATTGTGCACAGTGCCTAGGTGCCCTCAACAAAAGAGTGTGGCAGAAATACAGAATAGAACACTAATGAAAATGGCAAGGTGCATGCTGATACAATCTGGTGTTCTCACACACTTGTGGGCAGAGACTGTAAACACTGCATGTTTCATACGTAATCTGTGTCCCAGTAAGACTATTACAGACAAGATTCCATATGAATTGCGGTCAAGTAAAAGGGTAACTGAGGAGAAGTTGCTGCAAATACTGAATGCATTTGGGTGTAGGACTTGGATTAGAATCATGATGGCGAATGGTGCAGTGTCTCATGTTTGTCAAATAAACGAGGAAAATAAACTTTGGTGTTATAATTTACTTCATCGATAACTGCACGAACTGAATAACATGAAATGCATATAAAACAGCAAGAAATAAAATAATTTACGTATGAATTTATCACTACCACATGTTGACTTTCAGCACAAAGCTGAATATGAATCGTGGGTAAAGTACCTAGAAAATGCGTCAAATTTTTTCACTGAAGGTAACACTGAAAATTATAGGTCGTTCACAGTAGTGAGCACTTTTTAAGGCCTTATTAAATTTTTCTTTTTCGGCCAATTTCTATCTTTCCCCACTTTTTAATATAAACATTGCTACATGACTAAGAAACACAGTGTATACATTTTACCACACTCAAAATGTAACGTCTAAGGCTGCAATAAAATTAATTTATTAGTGGTTAATGTCTGTTGTGAGGGCCTTATTAAAAAGTGCTCACTTTACTGTGAATAGCCTATATAGAAAAAGCTTGCTATAATATAATACAATCCAATCCACTTTGGATGACAAGTGGAAAAATAAGACATTAATAAAAATGTTTTCAGCACCAGTTTCATCACCTAAAAAATTTGTAACGGGCTTTATCACTGTGTAATCAGAGCTGAGAATATCAAACTGCCAAAATAAACATCTGCTGCAACTTTAATGAAAATACTGCATGTATCTACAACTAAAGAACCTGATCAAGTCTCATCATTGTTCAACGTAACAGAAACAATTATTTAGCAATTCTACACTTATGGTAGGCAGATTTTTTATGACAATATGGGATGTTAACTATTTGACTAAAAATTTCTGTGAATAAAAACAAACAAAATTATAGACTTGCTGACATTTCAAAACTCTAAACTCAACAGTGTCGGTAAATATTACAGGCTACTAAAAGCAGAACAAACATGTTTTTGCAAAGACACAAGTTAAAAAGAAAAACCTGCTCGCTGTTCCTGCCTAGTCTCTGTGGACAAGGCAAGATGTCAATGTCCTATCCACATGTACCTTCAACATAGACTGAAAAGATGACGAGATGAAATAAAATGGGCATGGAGAAAAAAGTGAAATGCAAGAGCACGGAAAATGGGCTTACCTTGAGAAAACCCACAAAAGACGTCTGCTACTTATCTCTGTGTGAAAAATCTAAAACACTGACCTGCTGGGATTCAAACCAGATTGCCATGATGCATGAGTAGAGAGGTTTGGGTGACTCATAACGAGGTCTTGAAGACCAGATAAGGGTGACATGAGTTGAATGTAGAGCAGTGCGGGAATGCAAGGGTGGGTGTAGATGGGACATCCCTTAGAAAACCTGTCAACCAACTGCACAATTCCCACATGCAAAAATCCAGGAGTGATCCCATTGGGAATCGAACCCAGTTTCCCTTAGTATGAGGCATGCACTCTTAGCTGCTATGCCAGTCACAGCCCACTGGCGGTGATACACGACCAGCATGCTAATCAAAACCATAAAGAACCCTACAAAGTACACAACGAAGAAAACAATAACACAATTCAACTTACATCATCAACTATAAGCACAACAGGGTGCCTCTTTGCCGTACTTAATTCAGGAACAGAATTCCCCAGGCTGCATATATCTCCAGAAATTTTACTGCACTCTGAAGACTTCAAATCTAGGCCGGTTATATGCGACACAACTTTTTTCATTTCAAACTCTGACAGACTGTACGAAGCCATCAGAGCTTGCCACAGGAGATGAATGTTATGTGTGACGTCCGAACTGGAAAAGAATTTCCCATTAATGTAAAAAAATGCAAAACCAAACCTTGCCCATATTTATAATACACTAATCCATTTTATGTAGATATTTAAGTTATAAGTAGACTCTTGACACACACAGCTATTTAACAACTAACACCATTCACCTCTTCCACTTATTGACTGTAGATACAATTTTTTCAAGTTCAACTTCCAGTCGATGCTTCAGTTTGTCTTCTACAAGCTGGCCAATCAGAATGCATCGCCACTCTTTAAGCCAGTTCATCTCTACGTGACTTACTGCTGTCTGTAACAAAGTATTTAAATAATGCTGCACTGAGTAAAATGATAAAAACCTACTTTTTAAAATTATATAGAATTTTCAAAATTCATATGAACTATAATACAGTACAACTAACTTTAACAAAAATATTTTTGTCCTACATATACAACATAAAAAGTATTTTAACTGTACAAGACAAACTTTGACAACAGACATGTCATTTTCACAAAATATGAGAAGTATTTTGATTACATTTACGCTGCTAGCATAATTGTTATTATCAGCCCACAATCACATCATCATTCTACCGTTGAAAATTTTTTTTTAGTACTCTTGTCTAAACTTTACAGAAATATATTCATTCGTTTGGTTTATGCAATGTAATCAATCTGCACTAAAACAGAAAGTTCATACATAATAACTTTTCACAGAACAGTCACATCACCTCCCAACCCTCACAAACCCATCAACCTTGTTTGGCATTGACTTAACATGTACAGTTCTTCTGCTGTCATTTGTTTTATAAAAAAGGCTGTTCACGATAAAGTTGTGAAATCAACATGTGAAAAATGTCACTGCTCCTGCCTGCACATTTTTAACGGGCGCACTGGGTGGCATCCACCAAGTAAAGTTGGTAACGAGGGAGGGAAAGTAATTCCACGTAATTAAAAGTACATGTTAGGTAGACATTTGTGAAAACTAAAAAGGTTTCTCTTTCTTTTTTTTAATGCATCTAAGTGTAAGAATTAGCAAATTTGTAAAATGTTTTCTTTTATAATAATTTTACAGTCTCACTTGACGTGACGCATAAATAAAGTGAACAGGCTCACAGCAATGTTAAATGTTATAATGGAAGAAAACATAATGTGCATTGATGTAGATCTAAAGCAGGGCTTTAAAAATGCCATTCACCATGAACAGCCTATACACATTTTAGCACCAAAAAATTTCAAATTTCTGACAATACAGTGATGGGACAAACTTGCTACATTTTGAAAATATCCAACTGTTCACTCTTAACAGGAAGCCCTTATCTATACCACTGAAGTTGTAGGAAGATTTTTTGCACATAACTGGAAACCGTACATTTAGTAATGCAACTGACTGTGTCGTAATTCCAGTATATGGTAGGAAGTCGTCTTATAATGTCAAAAAATATGTTCGACAGCAACATAGCTAGTAATATGCGACAATGTAGTTAAAAATCCACAAATTACTAGCAATGGCACCGTCAAACTACTATTTGACCTTTTAAAAGGACTTCCTGCTATTATGACACATGTAGCAGCATGGCTAAATGTACTGGTTTCCTATTACAATGAAACCCTCTTAAGAAGTTTCCTACTTAAGATGTTTTTTTATAAATAAATAAATTAATTTTACCCCTTGGCTATACACAAATGTATAATTTAAGACATCCAAAAAATTTTCCTGCTTAATAAGCATATTTTTCAGTCCCTGCACAAACATTTTTAACAGGATTTTAAAGTACATGGGGGGGGGGGGGAGAGAGAGAGAGAGAGGAGGGGAGGGGGAGGGGGGAGGGAGAAGGAAGAGGGGGGGAGGGGGGAGGGGGGGGGAGGGGGGAGGGGGGGGAGAGGGGGGAGGGGGGGGGGGAGAGGGGGGAGGGGGGGGGAGAGAACGCTGAATTTTTATGTAGCACACACTCTAATCTGTAAACACACATAGAGTCTACCATACTTACAGTCTTACCTTTGATATTGATACTCCCTGCTTACAATAAGGGGTAGGAAAAGAAGCTTACTTACTATAATTAATAATTCAGTTATACCTGCATTCTAACACTGGAAGCCATTTTATTCAAATGATATTTCGTAAGATTTTCCAGCTGTATGGTGACAATCTGTTGCTTCACGGAGTTTACTTCATTTTGGAAATCTTCCAAATAGTTGCTATTTTGCATAGCAGGACGAGAAGTGAACGGTACTTTGATGGAATAAGGCCGGCCACTGTACATGTCTAAGCGTGTGATGTAGACGCATGGTGGCACACGGATCTTGCAAGGATTTCCAAAGTGCTGCTGGGGGTCGTACCCAGTTGTGAGCTGTACCACAGTCCACTCTGAAAGTTACAACGACACTTCATGATAACTGCCCAAAATTTCAATGTAATATCAAATAATGTGTAACTTTTTGCATGTCGGAAGTCTATTTCAAAGTACAAATATAAAGTAAAATCTGCTCAAAATGGACACTTGTACAAACTGGAAAAAAATTACAGTCCCATCACATTTACTGTGTGTAACAGCATAAAACTGAAGCCTCCACAAAGAGGAAATTAAAGGTTTTAAAACAAAATTTAGCTTAACATTAATTCATCCCACTTGCATTAAAATTTGGTCAGAGCAAGTGTATTAATATTTATATATACATACTGCACATAAAATATTTATGTCAATATGTAGTCTAATCTATTTTTAATGAAATATATTGTTTTCTACTGTCCTCTAAGCAAAAATTTTTTTCAATGTTGTGTATTTACCTGAATAAAGGCCAACCCACACATTCTGCTACCTGTCCAGTTGAAAAAACAAAGTTTGTTTCTTCAGTATACCTTCTCACTTTTAAGTTTATAGTTTGCATCAACGTAATTCCTTTCTTGTTTTGGAACCAGGGAAAACGATGTCTGATGCTTCTCTACATGATCGGCTATACTTAACTGGCTGAATCATACCAACCTCTAAGGCTACAACAATATATATTTACTGACTGTTATTCAAAATGAGAGGGCTTCCAAAAGTGCTCACTTTACCATGATTAGCCTACAATGTAATGACCATAAAATAAAAAATCTTATAATGCAGAATTTATATTTTTTCAAAATTTTTCTTTTGTGTTTTATTGCCACTTGCTGTACCTAAAAAAATATGGATCGCACTGACTTCAGTTTTAGACAGGTTTCACTGTACTCCACAAAGAAAAATTTAGATCATTTTTATGTGTTATCTCTATAACATTAAGTGACGTAAGAATGACTAAGTAGATATACTCACTGCACTATTATTTTTATTCTAAATAGTTCTATTGAAACAAAATTTTGCTCTTGCCACTAATGTGTACCTTAGGAGTGAAATTCCATCAATACTGTTAACACAAATACTGGCAAACACAACAAATTTATTATATAGTCTAATCATGATTTATTCACCAAACCTTGAAAAATCACACCATGTATGATGTGTGTGGTTATTTTCTGAATATCTTTAGTATTACAAGTATTTTATACTTCTGTTAACATAATAGTTACTTATTTTTGGTTTAATTGAAATTTTGCTTATATTTTATGTTCAAATTATAATATTTCATTTATAATTAGGCTTACATAATTTGAATGAAACCAATGACAATATAAGTGTATTGGCAATCCCTAGTAAGAAATAGTTCTCATGCAAAATATTATTACACTAAGTGTGCACTAATGCAGTGCATTGTCCCTTTGGTGTAATTTTCTAGACTTGGTAAAGCTTTGTTTGCATGAGGCGGAGGAATATCCTCAAAACAGAACTTTAGCTGTGCTTCAGAAAAGTTTAATATAATCAATGAATAGTGGAATAAACTATTAAAAAAGTTTCGTTGGAACACTTGGATGAGATTTTCTCGTAAGTAGGTAAGCAGTTAGCACAAACTGTGATGAGAGTTTTCTCAAGAGTCTCCCAGTTCTCTGAGCAACACTCTTCAGTCACTCCAAACCCATCTCATCTCTCATCAGTTCTTCAGGATGACCGGGAATAACAGGTGTGTTCCTTAGCACCGATCTCTTCTCAGCAACCACACTGAACCTTTCTCTTTGAAACAGCATGTATATGTCTCTATTTGCAGTAAGCTTGTTTTCAAAATTTTTACTACCATGTGTCACCACAACAAATAAAGGGGGGGGGGGGGGGGGAGGGGAGAGGAGAGTGAGGGCCTTCAGGTGACCAAGTATATAGGCTTTTCACAGTAAGCAGAGCACTTTTGAAATTGTTGCTTAGGACTTGAGGTCTAGAGTAGAGTTCCATCATAGCGAGATGTCACAGTTCCAGGTTCGATCCTCGCTATAAGTGTGTCCTCGCTGTTCCCGAATTAGACAGCTATTTTGATCCTCAGCCGGGCCTACTACTCAAAAATTACCCTAAAATTACTTTTAAATTGTGTTCAAACCATCAAAACGTAAAAATATCCTGTTATATGACAACCGATTGCGTGAAAATGAGCGGAAAATCTGACCACGCCACATAAATATAGCCACTGAGCCTGCTATCAGTTACTCGACCTACGCAGCATTCCCCGCTATCGCTTACTCGGCCACAGAAACACTGCCCTACAAGCAACAACTCGCCCTTCACAGCTCCGCACGACCATCTCAAACCAAATACCCATATTTACAGGATTTTAGTGCAAAAGTTAGGGTATGTGAATAATGCAACAAATCACCAAGACACGTGCATGTAAACATTAAAATGGTGTCTACTGTAAGTATTCCCTCGCCAACCATGGAGTAAACATTTTTTTTAAAATACAGCATTTTATTTATTGATAATAGATATGAAGATACATATTCAAAATTAAATATCTCGTGTGCTGGGGCTAGCAGCGAAAATATTGCAGTGTGCACGTAGCTGAGAAAGCGCCTAGATCCTCTGTAGCGCTGCGTTTTACCACTGCTGCTCAGCCCTAGATCCTCAGGCGGGGAATCTGTCGGTCAATTGCTACACAATTATTCTGGAGGGTGGTGGCCGCCCACCACTGCCATCATTACAGGTCCGGTTCACTTCGTAACAGCAGCCCGGTGTTGGGAAAACATGACATGCACGTTAAACTCGGAAACAATGCATTTTCGGACCGCTTCTCTATTGCCGTGTTCCTTTGCATTATGCATTCATACTAAATACAAATTAATATAAATGTAAGCTATTCACTTCGCATTAAAAAAAAACACCCGCATACAAATAAACTCCGTGAATGATTTTATTTACATATTTGCAGTGCGGGCACGGCAGCCAGAAATCGATAACGGAACCAGTGACAGTGACCTTGAACAGTCTGTGACCTGGTGTGGTCGAACAAAGCACGCGCTGCGTGCACCCGTTAGCATTACATGCCTCGTTGAGAGAAACATGCTGCATGAAATAAGAAAGGAAAAGTTCCCCCCCTCCCCCCCAAATTCAACATCATAAAAACGGGGACGTGAATTGTGCCAGTGCGAGAATTATGCTAGTAAATACGGTAGTCACTGGAAAATTATAAATTTTCAACTAACAAAACTTGCATGCTGCGAGACTTACTCAAAACCAGCAAAAGTTCAAGAAAACTTTATGAAAATGGATTAATATTAAGTTAGTTATAGCACATAGATAAAATGTAGTAGTAGTTGCATTCCTATCTTTGATTGGTATGCCACAGTATGCAAAAAAAAAAAAAAAACTGATGAAAATCTGTTAATATGTAGCGGTATTCGATTCCAGCTATAGCTTGGACTGTTATGTTTAAATGAAATTAGTAGTTTTCATTTAACAGTAACGTTTGACCCACATACGCCAAGATGTTTGAAACCAAACACAGGTGACAGCACAATGACCGTGAATGACTATGGAAAAGCAGAACTGGTTCATGAAATCAGTGAGAGGGGGGTTAGGTGGCAAGGTTGGAAGAATGTGACACATGAGAACGGCACAAGGTACTTAGAGAAACAAGAAGGCGGGGCGAGGACAGATAAAAGTGCGCTTCACACGGTCATGAGTCCCGCCGCAAGCCTGCATCACACAGTCTCGCTGCACAATTTTTCATGGAATGTTTTTGCGATAGTTCCTCAAAAAGACCTCATTCTACCAGTGTCCTCGCAGTTGCAGTGCTCACTACGAGATTCTTCTGTACTTCTCTGATTACATTGTAACATTCCACCATATATGTGTCAGACATGTGAAAGTGTACAATTATTATAAATATGGATGTTTTACAAATTTGGCAATTCTTACACTTTACAGTGTTAAAACTATGCAAATTTAAGGGCGCTGCCTGCTTGGAGCTTTTTTGTGTACTTGAGGCTCAGAAGCAAGCGAGTGATAAGGGTAACACTGAGACGCATACCTAGTGCTCCATCACTATTACGTGCAAGGCATTGAATTGGTGTGCAGTATTTCCGTCGTGCTGCCTGTACCCATGGAACTTCAAGCACTAACACTATAATTTTATTGCTAGAAAATAAGAAGCAGGTCTCTATAATAGTTTCCCATGTTTCTAACCAGTATAGTATGAAATGCAGCAGTGTGGAAAAGCTGTTTTTAGCTACATTGGATGGCTTGGGAATAACATTTATATAATGTGCATGATGTTATTGAGAGTATTGCAAAATCTTGGCTTCTCGGTAGTAGCAGCGTCACTGTCGTTTTCCTTCCCAATGTTTTGTAAGACTTTGCAGCTTCCCTGAAGACAGAGGCTGCACAATGTTTTGTAAGACATTGCAGCTTCCCTGAAGACAGAGGCTGCACAATGTTTTGTAAGACATTGCAGCTTCCCTGAAGACAGAGGCTGCGCAATGTTTTGTAAGACATTGCAGCTTCCCTGAAGACAGAGACTGCGCAATGTTTTGTAAGACATTGCAGCTTCCCTGAAGACAGAGGCTGCACAATGTTTTGTAAGACATTGCAGCTTCCCTGAAGACAGAGGCTGCACAATGTTTTGTAAGACATTGCAGCTTCCCTGAAGACAGAGGCTGCACAATGTCTTGCGAAATGTTGGGAAGGAAAATGACAGTGATGCGGCTACTACCCAGAAGCCAAGATATTGCAGTCAACAGCTGCAAAATAATACTAACTGTATTATTGAGAGTATTGTTTGTAGCCTGCTGGAAGTGTTTTCTTATTGAACATCAGTATAATGGGGACATGTTAAGTGGTTTCTTAAAAATTGGGGATTTCAAACACCGCAGTGCAATTCAAGCACCTTCAGCAGTGACATCATTTCACTGGTGGAGCTGAGAGGATACAGTCGACACTCAACGAGGTCTTGAACACCAGCGGGGGTGGAATTGGAATGACGTGAAGATAGAGCAACAACGGAATGCAAGGATAGAAACCAGTCTGTCAACTGCAACGTCTGCCACATTCCCCGAATTGTAAAAATCCAGGAGACGCCTGCTGAGAATAGAACATGGAGCATCTTGGCGGGAGGCAAGTAGTCTTGAATAGTTGCACCACCGTGGCACTTTATTTTACTGGAAGTGTATGCACCAAAGTTCAGTAAAAGCTCCTATATGCTGTTCACGATAAAGTTATCACTTTTTAAGGCCCTCCCAAAAGGCATTAACCGCAAATAAATATTTTTTATTTCAGACTCAGGCATTAAATTTTTATGGTGGTGAAACGTATATAATGCGTTTATTGGTCACACTGCCATGTTTATGTTATAAAGCAGCAGGAAGATGGAAATTGGATGAAAGGAAAAATTCATAAGGGCCTTAAAAAATGCTCACTTTACCGTGAACAACCTATACTATACTAGTACTTGTGTCCACATGGTACCTACAGCAGTCTGAAAAAGCAGTTTTAACTATTTCACTAGTTGACAAGGTGGAGGTAGCAGGAAGAGGCTCTACCTCTGGCCACCACCACGTCGGTTACACCAAGTTCTTTAAATAGTGGTTTACATGAAGTACGACTCAAAAATGATATTTATAGCATACGTGGTATCTTGAAAATTCTATTCCGCCTTGTCTGGGGCATTTTTTTTTTCATAGGTAACATATTGAACACATATTTAGGCCTAATAGTTTTAGTACGAAATCTATATTTCAAACATGCTGCAGAGCAGCTCATACGCCAGGCAGGCAACTGCCTAATGACCAACTTGTGTGTTGGATATTTCCTAATAACATAAACGCTCAACTATTACAAATTTTAATGATGCACAAAACTAAAAATTATACCTGGTGGCAGATCTTTCAGTCGATCCAACAGAGAGTCAAAACTGGATTCGGGAGCACTGTTGCCCAGCATCAGCCATTTTTTCTCCAAGGAAATTTTACAGCAGTCTGCATCACCCACCAACCTTGAATGAAAACGTAAAATTTAATTATTAATCCTACATTTCCATGTAGTTTTCTGAACTTTTCCAGTATTTTTATTATTGAACCCTGACTGAGTACGAAACCCATTTCCATAAAAATTTTGGATCAAAATAAAAATCTATTTCAATACTGTAGCTAATGTGCACATTTATGCTGGCTACAATGAATTAACAATTCTGTTGATGTAAAATGAAGTTCGAGTATTTCCTTTTCTTTCTGTCAAATATATATCTATACTAAATTTTTATATTATTTCAATGTACTGTCAATATAATGTAAGTGCATAAAAAAATAATGAACAACAAATGTCCGTATGAAGTACAGAAATAGATGGTCTACTCTAGAGTCCACATTTTAGTTTCAATACCATTTCAGTACGAAATGTGTTCACGTACTACACCAGACTGAATAAGATCCAATCACACTTTTTCTGGTAATTTAATGACCCTGAGAATGTATTCCCTCATGATAAATGACCCTGAAATGAATTCCATCATGATTACCTTTTACATGAAAAAATTTAATACGGAAAGTGTAGTGAAAACTTTCTGAAAATTACATGGAAATGCAGGAAATGTTAATTCAATATAAGCAAAGAAATCCTAACACAGGTAATCTGTGCTAGTAAAATTTTTGCCCTTTAAATAACTCCAAAGATCCCAAATCATAATAACACATGAATACTTAAAATGCTGTATAGTAAGGTTCAAATAATTTTTGTGCAGTCTTGAAGGAGATAACGCACAGAAGGCAGTGTAGGGGAGGTCTCTCAAAAGCTCATCGCTGGAGGGAGGGAAACCACGTGACACTGCGCATACCAAACTTTTAACATCATTTGCCCAATGCATTTTGGACTTCTGCACATTATTTCTTCATTAGGATTTCACTCCACAACACTATCAGTGGAAAACTGGTTTGTAAGATAACAAAGAGTATGTTTCATGGAGCGACTATCTTTTATTCAGTTTGTAATGTTGGTAATTTGAATTAGTGGAGATTTAAAATGAAACTAGGTTTGTACATTTTCAGCAGAAATGGACGAGAAAGATAGTTTTGATTGAACTAACATTACCTGCAATGGTTTACTTATTATTTTGATTAAATCATGCTAACCACTAAAGCAAATTTGGGGAAAAAAAATAAAAAACAAGCATTGCAAGTGTTGTGTCAATTCTAGCCATGCTGCTGTGCTTGTGTTATAATGTGTTTGTTTATGAATATATCTATACTTATGCAATGATTATGTCAATTGTGCAGGGGCCTTTATTAGGCCCATTTTACAATGCACAGATACATAAGAAAACATACTTGGAATATGTAAACAGAACAAGTGGACGACTATGGATGAATTTTTAACTATTCTACAATACCAAGAAATATAGTCCTACAACTTACAAAATCAAAAATACTCAGTTGTAGCAAATTACTGATATAGGTTTTATAATGTACACATCCCATTTTGTACATTTTTACACTGTTTAAAACTGCGTAAATACTACTGCCAAACCATGTGCACTTATTTATTAAAACAAAAATTATAATCACCACGGCAAAATGAAGCACTTGTGTATACCACAATGACCACTAAAACAAAAATTCCAGAACAGGGCCTTTTTTGGAAGAAAAAAATCGGAAAGTGGTATAATTCTATTCTACTAATTACACGGAACACAAATTTACTAGGGGCATCAAGATATAAGCAATACAAATCACAAAAACGATAGTGGAGAGGGCTATTAAGATCAGGGAAATTGTAGGGTAAAACAAGTGATAAATATGTACATAATCGTAATATTGACTCACAGAAACACATGAATTCACAAAAAGACATAACCACACAATACCTAAATTCACAATATGACTACGAGGTACAAATACGACAGTGGGGAGGACTATGAACATCAGGAAAATTGAGGGGTAAAACAAATAACAAATATGTACATTTGCATGATAAAATTCTACCCCGCAATTTCCCTCCAGTTCATTTCCCTCCCCATTATCGTATTTGTAACTTGTAATAGTAACATTGTCAATCTACGTAATGTACAATTATATCTATATGCAATTGTGTTTTTGTGATAAAATATAAAGAGTTTATCATGAATATCACAAAAATTAATTAAATTGCAAAATGACCTAACCAAACAATACCTAATTTCACAATAATACCAACACACATTATTTCTCAGTGCAAATGGGCTACAAATGCACATCATTTCTTGGGAAACTCCAAGCTTCACTGATGCGCGATGCTTCACGTCACCACCAAAAAAAATTGCAGGCGCACCTTGAATCACTGTTTTCAGGATTTACTCCCCTGCTGACGCTGGGACTCTGGCTCTGTGCATAATGTTTGGCTATGCTTGTATAGTATTTTTCCCTGCGAGGGGGCTACACTTGAATATCATACATTATCACTGTAACATTTGGGCATGCATGCGAGTGTGTATTGATAATAGTGTGAATGTAGGTATTGTTTGGTTAGATAATTTTGTAGTGTAACGTTTTATTTGTGATATTCCTGATATAGATAATCATAATATTTTATCACAAAAAACACATTTAATTGCACAAAGATCTAACCAAAAAATACCTAAATTGACAATATTACTAATACAAGTTACAAATTCAATAGTGGGGAGGGCTATGAAATGGAAGGATATTGTGGGTACAATATTCTTACGAAAGCGTACATATTTTCCACTCGTTTTACCCTATAATTTCCCTGTTTTTCATAACCCTCCCCATTATCTTAAAGTTAAATTTAATTATTGTTATGAACTCGCAGACTACATTGCCATCCACAAGACGTAAAATTCCATCTGGCTCTACATACTCATATCACTGCACACATATTATAATTTAACATATGACACATAACTATATTTGCACAGAAACACTCACATTTTTGCACAATTATTTGATTTAATATGTGAAACAGAATGAAATTCAACAAAATATGTATTTTTACATTCAAACCTCTGCATAGTATACCATCAAACGTTACTGGAATGGCACACTTTCTCACAGTATAACCATCAAACCGTGACATAAAAAAGTTTTGACTCACATTTATTTCCTGTCTCATTGGTCACCATGTATTGAAAATTAACACAGCGTTATACAGCTACTTTATATAAACATTGTCTATGGATGTGTTTATTTCTACTATATGTATATTTATTCTAAATACATTACATAGTGCACTCCTCTAATGAATACAGATAAGATAAGCCTCGAGTAATTCACCAGAAATACATATCTTCAGACACTGTTTGATACCTGTGTTGTATTCCTTTATAACCTCAGCGTTGCCACATAAATATGACCCACAAATGACGTTTTACACTTTAAAGATTCATTTCAAATGGTATTCTTACATGTAATACAATTCAGTGACCATGATATAAATCTACTGGACGTAAATTATACGTCTTTTACTGCTTAAACACCGCTATCTCGATAACCCTCCTTGCCATCACATTTTTTTTCACAGCAAATTACGTGGAGCCCCTCCAAAATTATGTCTAACATATCCAGGTATTATTATCCCGATTTTCGAAAAAGCCCCTATTCTGGAATTATACCTCTATTCCTATTGGCTACACGGATTCAAGAACAATGAAGAGTTGGGACATGTCCTGCTTTCTTACATGTATCCGTACGTTATCTACGTCCGCATGCGTCTCATTGTAGAATGAAACAGTGTGTTACATGTCATTACATGTTAAGGTTCTGTCGATTGAAGCATTGACTTCTTAACAGTACACACTGTACTGTTATGATATTCTATAAATGCAATAAATTATAAAAAAAAAAAAAAAAAACTTACTTTGCAGAGAGGTGCGCAATCTTTTCAACTGTTCTTAGACGCAGAGAAACAGCTTGGGATTCAACGATATGATATATTGCATTTTGTTCGTCGCCATTCTCCAAATACAGTTCTGTTAAATACTTATTTATACCTGTCAACAAAAAACTTAAACTAATAAAACACAGGAATAATAGTACCATACAATCATACATTAATTTTATGTTACTGACTTTGATAAATTGGTCCGGAAGGTAGATTCTTGATCCGATTTAGTTGTTCTTTCAGGGAATTGATCAAATTTATTCTAGCGTCCATTCTTTCTACATTTGTTATTCCACAGTCGCAAAAAATCGACTACTCCTCACCTACGCAACTCAAATGTGAGAAAATGTTATAATTAGACATTAAAAATTACGACAACATTCTCTCCGAATTCAAATATTCGAATGTATCAGATACCACGGCTTTTCCACCTTCAGCTGTTTTATTATTATTTCATTTTCCATAGATAACCTTTGCAAAGAAGAATCACAACAGAGAATCACAATCATGTTTACGGGCGTGGCCGATGATCTCAAAATAAGAAGGTCGTTACAACATGGGCCGTGTTCTGCTACCCCCACAATGCGAAATATGCACAGCAAAGTAGTTCCGATCATTTTGAACAGGCACATCGGTGCACCTCGTACTTCTGGCAAAGCTCGCGCTTAAACAGCACAATGGAAAAGCACAAATGCTTCGTGAGCTAACGTCACAGTGGAGGGAAAATGCCAGAAAAGTGAGAATGTGGAGGTTAGCATCTGCGGCGACGGGCAGGTTTGTTGGTCTTAAGAAACGTGCTCAGTGATTATTTTACTGAATGATTCTGCAAATAAATTATATAACGCTAATCACGAACAAACGTGATTTTGGTGATGTAAACTTGTAAGGATTTCCATAGGAAACACGTTTTTAAGAAGTTGCGAATTTACCTAACAGTAAGTTAGCATGTTTAGTAAATAATGTACAATTTGGGAACTGTTACTATAATTAAAGGATTGCACGTGGCCTAAAAAAAGGGGCACTTTCAACACTTTTGTGGTGTGTAATAATATTTGTTTCTTCATCTATATCGTGAATTCGAGTGTAAGGCGAAATTCGGCAAAAGTGTGTGTGTGTGCATGTGCGTGTGTGTATTGCTGCATCTATACGAATACGAACAGCGAAGTATTAATCACAGTTTGTTTTCCTATCAAAGTTAAAATATTTCTAAGTTACAATAATTTGAATGTTATTTGTTAACGAGCAAAATTTTCCACTGCTCTATCAAAACTATATCGTCTCAGGAAAGACGTTGAAAACTAAAGACACCCCCCCCCCCCAAAAAAAAAACCAAATACTGTTTCCTTTTTCCACTAAAATAAAGAAAACAGAACCCAAGCAAACATAACTAGGCGAAAATTAACAGGTTGTGATACCAACCTGTGACATGTTTATCTGCTGGTGGTATGACTTTGAGGTTAATATGTACTCATGGTGGTGATTAAATATTTAATATTCGATTAGTTTTATTATGCCTTGTTTACAAAAACTACAATTGTATACACCTGTCAAATCGTACGACAAGATAATGGGTTTACCATCGCCCAATATGTAAATGTCTTGCCATTCGTAAACAAAACACTCTAATTAAGCACCAAAAATAGAGCATGGAAGTTGTTCCATTCCCCAGCCCGGCAAAAAGCGCATGGAGTAATGGAACAACTGGAGGCTAGGCAGCTGGTCGCATCAGTGCAGGGAACGGAACATGGCCATGGAAATCCTATGGAAGTGTCTGCTCTTGTCTCAGATCATGTTCCTTCTTCTTCTTTTTCCCCTCAAATGTACGGAGGCACATGGCCTTGGGAGTAACACGTACATCCAGCAAAACTGAAATGTCGAATTACGTATAGAATCCTAAACGGATTTCATTGCCCAGTAGTTCAATGTGTAGAACACAAAAGCTAGCAGAAGATAGATGCTACAAACTAAAAACGAATTTCGTTAAGGCGTAGAAAGTCTTACAATGCAGTATAGACAGCCAGATGTCCAGACAAGATCAAAGAAATGCAATGATAGGGAGCTGGAAACCCAAGATGCTGAAGATGGTGGAACAGTTCTTCTCTCCCCCTCAGGAGTCCACATTGAAAGAGTATATGGTTGACATCTTGCACACTCTCATTGCAGTCACACATTGGCATGGAGGAGACATTTATTACGCACATGTAGGTCTTAAACAGTCCATGATTGAAGCACACTCTGACTAAAGTGGTAAAGAAACGACGCGAACCTCTGTGTCGGCTAAACCATGGGCGAATCTGTAAAGAAGGCTGCACCATACTATACCATCCATCACCTTTACAATATAGCCATTGGCAGGACCATCACTTACGAACAGCACTCACAATAGCATGTTTCAGCCCATCCAGGTCACAGGAAGCAGGACCACCCTCCTGCAACCCTCCCAACTTAGCCCTCTTGCTAGCTGCAATCCCCATATGACTGGGGAGCCATGTAAAGTGAGTCTGCATGCCTTTAAGACAAAGCAACTGGAGCTGAGATTTAATCCTTAAAACGATCTCGTCAAGTTGTTGTCAAGTTGTTACAGTCGTCAACGCAGTGAGTGTGCTGAGTCAGAATAAATCCAGATGTCGTGAAAGATTTGAATGAGACAATATTCCAAAGCCTTAGAAATGGAAAAAGCCTCGGCGTAGAAAATAGAAGAGATAGCCAGTAATTTATAAATCCCTGAAACTTTAGGAGCTGGAATAAAATAAGCAGCACCTGTAGCAGTAGGTATCTTCGATCCATCAGTATAAATATATAGCGAGTGTGGTTGCTGCACGAGATGGAGTTTAAAAAGCACTTGGACATCTGGATGGGCCAAATCCTTTTTAGTATCAGTAAAAAAACTGTAGCAGGGGAGAATCGTGGTAGATGGCTGCATAGTCCACGGGATAGTAGATAAAAGCCTCGTGAATTGGAAAGTTAGCTACGAATCATTGTATATCTGGTAGAATGTTCAAATCTAAAGACGATGCCAGCAAATGCACAGAATGCCTCCAAAAAAACCGAGCCTTAATCCAAAACGAAGTTGCCAGGTAGTCTTGATGCAAGGCATACAAGGAATACCAGACTCAACATGGAGGGCAGAAATAGCTGTAGAACGCAGCACCCCAAGACATCGTCGTAAACACTCATTTTGAAGCCGCTGCAAGGAAGTTTGAATGTCAATGCTGCATGACCACATAAAAAGACTGCCGTAATCCATCTTAGGCCGTATAAAGGACTTATATAGTAATAGCAATGTCGGTGGGTCACCACCCCAAGTAGCATGATCATAACTCTAAGAATATTGATCGCCGATCGGACTGTATGGATAATTGCCTTCGCTTGCGGGAACCAAGTCAATTTTGAATCCAACATCACCTGTAAATATCGATGAACTGTAACCACTGGAATGGGATGACCATCAATAGAAACTGTGATGAGTGAAATACATCATTTTTGTCTTCTCTGCAGACAGATAAAAATTGTGAGTGTGGAGCCACGCAGAAAGCAAAACCATTGAAGCGTTTGTCTTCACAAGTGCTTGTGGCAAGGTAGGCACCAAGTAATACATCACCACTTCGTCTACATAGGCCAGAGCCCGGACATATGGTCCGATGTGGAATATCATATCCTGCGAGTAAAGAAGATAAATAAGCAGGCTAAGTATACATCCTTGGGGTGTACCATAATAATGTGCTCTGCCGCTAGAAATGTAATCATGCAACTTAATATGACTGACATGCTGCACAAGCAAGGAGTGGAGAAGCACAATAAATTGCACCGATAGCCCAAGTACCTCCAGTTTGCAGATTGGTGTGGGCAACAAAACAGGGTCAAAAGCCGAAGTAAAATCATAAAATGAGTGTTTTCCTATATTTTACTGTCGCAGCTATACTCGTATTAGTGCAGCTATCAGGCTTATTTTCTTACAGATACAGATACAGATACAAAGTCACCTTTGTAATTGGATGAGAGTTTATTAGGCACATACTGGACGACTCCGCGCCAATAGCCGACTTGCAAGAGAACAAGAAGCGAATCCCGTACTGTCAAATATGGGGTAACACTGGGCAACAGCCAATGGACAAACATCTGAGGTTAGACTATACAAAGGATTGTGGAGTCTAGCATGCAGGCCATTGGACTCGCGAAATTTTCCTATCCCTACTAAAAATGTGGTTAAAGGATAAAATAGTGGCAAAAGTATAAAGTAACAAGGTTCTCAAAAGTGCTCACTTTACAGTGAACAGTGTATGATGGTTGTTGTGTGGTTGTGTGTACCCAGGCCGTCGAACGTGCGTCCAGGCGGGTTGGTTGCGTTCTCATCTGCGGCGCGGCAGATTGTGGATCTAGACGAGGACAGCCCCTGCTACTACCACCGCGCGGTGTCGACGCTGGTCCCCGATGGCAGCGGCTGCAACTACTTCCGCACGTTACATGCCGCGCACGCCGAGATGATGGTCCAGGGCCTCGCCAACCGCACCATCCTCTGTGAGTACGCCAGTGGCGGCATCCCGTAGAGGATTTCGTCAACCTCGAGTAGAATAAACCTGAGTGTAGTAAGTAAGGACAGGTGTTTTTCACGTAAATATTTACGTCCATGCTAGACTTCAATATCCTATGTCCACAACCACAACTTCCTTTGGTTATTGGCCGCATGTCTATATGATAATACATGTTCTTAGTTGACTGGGTCAATCAAAATAGAGTACTCTGACACTAAACGTCTACGATTTGCGGACAGACACTTGAGGCACATGACATTTAAAATCATCCAATCCCGAAAGTGTATATGAACAAAAGTGTTTTGGAGTACAGCTGGTCTTGAAATATTTTCGCGAAATACACCTGTCTCTAATTGTAAGTAGTTGCTGCTGGCTAGGGACAAGCGACATTAGAGTTATTTTAAAGGTGCAGACTAAACTCCAAGACGTCGTAGGCTTGGGTGACTCTTACTATTGGCCAACAACTTGTGTGCACACCCCGAGGACGCTTTCAGCCTATAGTAATGCTTCAATAGTTGAGCGACCAATCTCCAGCAAAGCGGCCACACAAGTAAATGACGCCGAACTGCGCTCGAGCAAGTATAGAACAGTGGAGTCTATCATGGTACCAAACAATAACCGGAATTTCGCACGTCTCTACTGATGGGTGTCTTTCCATTGAATACAAATGAGATAGGTCGTTTATTCTTCTTCTGCGAACGTACCCAACATTGACCTACCCCGAAGAAACATAACTATCAAAAACACATTGTCCAAAGTGATGAATGTGTTTGTTTACATCTCAATTTTCAAAACACGAGCACTTTTATGCGAAAGACATACTTTCACGAATCCGAATTTAATCAAACTGCAATAAGTACACTGGGCCTGAAGCCCAGTGTACACAATTGCATACATTACTCATGTGTAGGTATTTTTGGTCTGTACTGCACACTGTTAAGCTCATTGTCCAATGATCTTACCTGTGGGTAAATTATTCGCAAACCATCTTACTGGTCTAAGTCTCAGTTGGCTCATATAACTATAGCCGAACATATAGCTTACAGCTCATTGGCTGTGACAACGAAACAAGTTTTGTGTCGGGGCCACGGTGGCTGAGCAGTTAGCCCACTCGCCTCCCACCAAGGCGGTCCGGGTTCAATTCCCGAACGGGTCACTCCGGATATTCACATGTATGGGAATCATACAGGACGATGCCATTGGTCGACGGGTTTTCTCAGGGATCTCCCATTTCCCCCACCCTTTCATTCCGGCGCTGCTCCATTCTTACCTCAATCACCCTCATCGGCTCTCAAGACCTCGATGTTAAGGGCCGTCCAAATATCATCAACTTTTGTGTCGACTTAAAAGTACAGCACGCGTCATAATTTTTTATTTTCAACACCTGAAACTGTAAATTAAAGTGGGCCTTAAAGGGGATAAAAAAATTTGTCACACGAAGTAAACAAACATCTCAAAGCACTTATTTACTAAACAGCGTTCTTACCTCAAATCCAATCCCCGCCCTTCATCCTAGTAGTATTGTCAGAAAAGCAGTTCAGTTTTGGGACATGCAGACTGATTGTGCGCAGCCAGCGAGATCGGGTAGACCGATCTCGCTGGCTGCGCACTCTAAGTGCCGCCGACTTTGTAATTATTTCTCTGAATTCGACAGAGATATTTTGGGTTTTGCCACAGTGTTACGAGGTCCGCAGACTTTTAAGACATCTGCGACCTAATATTAGGTATTCAGGCAGTTTTGAAGACGTTTACTGCGGCGCAATGTTTCGTCTACCGTTTTCAGAGAGTAAATTATTTAAAAAATTGATGCATTGTATAGTGTGTTATGTAGGAAACACCATTATTTGTTTGGGACTCTGGCAGGTCTTTCCCTACAGAGCCCAGTGGGACTTCACTCGATCCTCTGGTTTCCAGGTAGTATAGTAGAAGTCTGGATAGGGCATGGGATTGTCCCTCTCCTCGTGTGCTGGTATTCGTATTCTCTGCTGACATGGGCAGCTAAAGCTGGGATGCCTGGGCGAGAAACCGGCCTGTAATGGGAGTATGACTTATGCCTGGTGAGGCGTTAAAGTGTCCTGGACCATTATTGGAGCACAATTGGTCGGTCATGGGTAGGGATAGGAAAAATTCGCTAGTTCAATGACCTGTAGACTAGACTCCACAGTCCTGTGTATACTAGAGGCTCATATGTTTGTTCATTGGCTGCTGTCTCATAGGGTAGCCAGTGTTACTTCACACATGGCAGTATGGCACTCGCTACCTGTTTCCTTGCAAGTCTGCTATTGACTCAGAGTTGTCTAGGGCTTGTCTAATAAACTGCGATCCAATTGCAAAGCCAATTTCAATGTACACGTGTTTGATGTCTATCTTGTCTTGAAATGAACTCGCGAAATTTTCGTATCCCTAGTAATGGGTCTAAGGATTTTCCCTGTGGACCTGTCCTCGACTCTGGAGACAGTGTACGCCCCTCGCGACATGCCGTGATGGGGGAGGGGTAGTTCCCGTGCTCTAGTATGGACGAGTCTGCAGGATTCTGCTCTCCACAGCCGCTCACCATAGGTCTAGTGGTCGGTTTCTGAAACCCACAAGTGCCATGGATAGAGACCTTCAAAATTCGCGTTATTTTCTGACTGCACGATGAACGTCACAGTCCTATGTATACTCGAGTCAGGGTCATTTGTTTATTGGCTTCCGCAGAAGTGGGTGACATTTTCCCTTTCGATTTGTTTGGACGCGATTGGCCTGTGATGTCGTTAATTTTTTCTTATTGGTTCAAATACGACATGTAGGTACCAGGAAAGCTGTAATCCAGTAATAACACCAATATAAATGTATAACGTTTTGAAGTATATTCTGTCCTCAAAAAATAACGCGAATTTTGCAGGTCTCTGTCCATGGAAAATAAGTGGTAGCAAGGGCGATCGGTTTTTGCCCCACCAAGAGGTTCTCTCTGGCGATCGATCCAAGGGTTGGAATCGTAATAGAAGTGGTTAACTCTGTATGCTGGAGAATATGCAGAGACGTTCCCCCATCTTCAGGAAAGATCGGGCGGTGAGCTCCATTAAAGCTCTGGTGGTACTCTGGAGAGACACTAGGGGCATTGACAGAACCCCGGTCTGACCACACGCTTAATGCTTAGTGCGAGGGTCTCATGGTGAACTATGCTGTACTCGTGAATTAGGTTGGGGTTTTGAATCTGGTCAACTCATGTGCTGTTGTTGCAGGCTGAGCGAGCGTGTGCAGGTGGGTATGGTGTCGTACTCGGGCAAGAGCCGCGTGGTGATGGACTACAACCAGACGGACACGTGCGTCATGTCGGAGAAGCTGTCCGAGCGGTCCGGCGGCAGTGGCCTCGTGTCCTACGAGGAGGCCTTCAAGACCGTCAAGCAGGAGACAGAGAAGAGCGGCCAGATGAGCAAGAAGACCCTCATCGGTGACGCCCCTTATACACTCCCTCCTCTTTTCAAGTCCCTCTCACGGCCCCTCAAGAAGCCGCGGTGGTGCAGTTGTCAGACTACTCACATCTCAACAAGGTGAACTGGGTTCGATTCCCGGATTTTCGCATGCGGGATTCGTGCCGGACGATGCCACTGGTCGGCAGGGTTTCTTGGGGATCTCCCATTTCCCCCCGCCCTTGCATTCCAGCGCTGCTCCATACTCACCTCGCCTCACCCTCATAGGCTCTCAAGACCCCAATGTTAAGACCCATCTAAATGTCTCCACTCCACTCATGCTTTCAAATTTTCTTTTCCAACCCATTGTTCCAAATAAAGTTGGTCATACGACTTTCAAATATTGTGTCTTCGCCGAAAATCAGAGACCAGTAAAATATCAGGCTTCGTTATGTAGCAGGAGCCTAATTTTTCCAAAATTTATGTCGTTGACCCGCGAGTTATTAGTAGAGACATGCAAAATTCGCGTTATTATTTGGGAACAAGTTAAACTTCAAACATGTGTACCTTCGCAATAAGTTTCACATTGGACAATACGTTAACTGGCACAACCTGGGTAGCTCTGCATCAATAAACATACACCTCACAATTGTGTACCCCAATCACATGCAGGTCAGTAAGAAAGGGCGTGGCTTCACTTCGATGCAGCAGCCAATGGAGAAACGATGCCGGCTCCGGTATACACAGTACTGTGGAGTTCAGCCTGATGGCAAATAATAACGCGAATTTTGCATGTATCTAGTTATTAGATATGTCTTACGGTAATTATTTCATTCATGTGTGCCGCAATCGTGTAGCATATCCTCTCATGGACAAAGGGACGGTGGTGTAATGGACAGGTTAGATCCCCCCCCCCCCATTTTTTCCCCTCCTAGACGAACCAGGTTCAAATCCCGGTAAGGTCGCTCCCGGATTCTCACACGTAGGAATCGCGCCAGGCGGGTTTCCTCGGGCATCTCTCGTTTCCTCCGCCCTTGCATTCCGGCACTACTCCATTCTCACCTCACTTCACCCTCATCTATTCTCAAGACCTTGATGTTAAGAGCTGCCGAAATCACTACGGAGCAAATAAATACCCGGAGACGAAATTACGTGGTGGTTCCTCTGATGTGGGCGGGCCTATTCTCTGATATGTCACGCGAGGTTCTGGGAGCGGGCCTTGTGTTTGATTGGCTACCGCTCGCGGCGAGATCTGCCCTATTGGCTGAGTCACTAGCTGGGAAGTAAGTAACCAGGCGCTGATTGGCGAATGGTATTCCGACATGGTGTTGGCTGGCGTCGCCATTTTAGAAGCGTGTGCAGCTGGAGTTCGCACATTAAGAGGCTATTTCACCTCTGTATACTTATATACTCTGTGCTACTACATAACAATCTCTTCACCAGAGGACGCTCTTTTTGCGTGTGCTTTGTATAGGCTGTTCACGGTAAAGTGAGCACTTTTTAAGGCCATCCCAAAAGGTATTAACACCTAATAAATATTTTTTATTGCAGCCTCAGGCGTTAGCTATTGAGAGTGATGAAATATATACACTGTGTTTATTAGCCATATTGCAGTGTTTGCATTACAAAGTGGCAGAAAGGTAGAAATTAATTTAAAGGGAAAAATTAGCATGGCCTTAAAAAGTGTTCACTTTACCGTGAATAGTCTATAAGTGTGTGTATGCCAGTGCATTGAGAGAAACAATTGTTTGAGCCAACACGCAACAATACCTACATGTGTTTGTATATGGCTAGGATCCTGCAAAATTCGCGTTATTTTGGAGGTGCAGACTAAACTCCAAGACGTTGTAGGCTTAAGTGACTTCTACTATTGGGCAACAACTTGTGTGGCACGTCTCAAGGACGCTTTCAGCCTATAGGTTGAGCAACCAATATCCAGTAAAGCGGAAACACAGGTAAATAACACCGTATAGTTACCAGTAGCCAATGACACCACGAACTGCGCTGAAGCAAGTATAGAACAGTGGAGTATAGCGTGGTACCAAATAATAACGCGAATTCTGCAGGTCTCTATATATGGCCAAACCAGTGTATACAGTTGATTCAAACAAGCATTTGGTTGTGAGGCAGATTTTTTTTGCCCAACTAAATGATATATATATATATACATTGGTGAACAAAATTTGTTTGATTGCTTTTCATATATTGTTTACTCAACGGAATACTTATTTGTTTGGCCATGTAAAGGGATAAGTGTTTTTCGCGAAAATATTTATGGCCGTGCTAGACTTCAATATCCTACGTCCACAACCACAACTCCCTGTTGTTATTGGTAGCATGTCTACGTGAGAATACATGTTCTTATTTGACAGGGCCAATCGCAATAAAGTACTCTGATACTGACTGTATATGATTGACGGACAAACGCTTGAGGCACGTGAGATGTAAAATCATCCAACCACGAACGTGCGTATGAACAAAAGTGGTTTGGCGCACAACCAGGTCTTGAAATCTTTTTGCGATAAACACCCGTCCCTAGCCATATACAAACATATATTTCGTTGCTTCTCCACAAACACCTACCTCTCTCTCTCTCTCTCTCTCTCTCTCTCTCTCTCTCTCTCTCTCTCTCTCTCTCTCTCTCTCTCTCTCCCCCTCTCTCTCTCCCTCTCTCTCTGAGCGACATAAACAAACATTAATTTTAGCATATAATTGTGAGTTGAGGAGTTTTTCACTCTTGTGGAGTTAACTAACAACACGGTGCTAAATAACTGGGCTTTGTAGTACATGTATAGTCTATTCACGGTTTCTTCACACTTTTTGAATCAAACCTATGAAAATCCACTCCATGGATGACGTGTTTAGTTATTTACCAAATACGTCATGTATCTCAGCCGTTATATATATACATGTATATATATATATATAATATGTGTGTGTTAACAAAGAAGAATCATATTTTTCGTTAAATTGAAGTTTCATCTATAATTTTTTAAATTATAATATTTCATTTATAATAAATATGAATAAAAAAGTGAGAAAACATTTATGCTGGTGGTGCCTAGTAAGAAATAGTTCTCGTGCAAAATGTTATTACAACTGAGTTCCCACGAATTCGGTGCGTTGTCCTTTAGTGCAATTTTCTAGACTTAGTTAAGTTTAGTTTTAACGCGGCGCAGGAATATCCTTCAAAGTATAACTTGAGCAGGGCTTCAGAAAAGTGCGAAGTAACCGTTAATGGATTATAGCAGCAAGATGGCGGTGCGATAGGATTTGGGTTTGAGCAGTTGGTTGAATTAGTAATTATTTCGGGTACACGACATCGCAGAGTTGCTGTGCATCTCGGAAAATACAGAGTACGGTATAAAACAAACACAAAAAGCTTATATTGACTGTTGTTAAAAAAAAGAAAATTGATACGTCAGAAAAATGGAAATCGGTAATGAACAAAGGAAACGAAACAGAGAGAACCAATACATTTAATTAAATGAACTGACAGTGGGGCTGAGAAAATGGATACATGTTAATAACGCTGAACATTGCCGTTACACGACACACAAACACAGAATCAAAAACAGACAACATAGAGAAGACAGCATAGAAAAACACAACACGAATACAGCGACGAAAATGTTGCGGTGTTTAGGAAACTGGCATCTTTTTCAGTCCCCGAGATTGTAAATAGACTGAGACACCGCTACAGACTTATTCCAAGTCTGCGAAAACAATGGCGTCTTCTTGTGCTGTATATCGGGACTTCCTCTCCTGTTTGCCTGTGCAGCTGTGAATAGATGATATTGGCCGTCGTCTTCCTTCGATGCCTATTGATTCGCTCGCTGTTACTTTTATACAACAGATGTGTGAAGGCATATTTCCGAAATAAATATGGCATTCAGTCACTTATCCTGATTGCAGGAAACTTTAAAAACACTCAAGTTTTATTTACTCAGGTTTTAATCCGTATTTGCTTCTCTTCAAGTACTTTCTGCGCTCTCGTTATACGTCCATAAATGTGACGCGTTGACAATTAATTTTTGATAATCAAACGGCAATTTTATAAAATTAAAAAACTTGACTCTTCCCACTTAATAGGAAAACAATATTATAGCAACTGAATAACTACTACACTAGTATAATTGTAATTTTGTTCACGTTACGGACAAAATAACTGATGAACTGAATTGTTTTCGATAAAAAATGTAAGATATAAATTCGCAAAATTTTATTCCTCTTCATTTCATATCCTTATTCACTGTCAAAACACACGAGTTTATTTATTTTATTTTTGAAATATTCTATACAACAGTTAAGCCTCAACGAGACAACCATTTTTATTGCGCTTTATTCCGATCAGACGTCCCATTATAAATGTTTGGCACAGTTTCTTAATCTCATTGTCATTACTGAACATTATTTCGTTTGTTTTCTGGTATAGTTGAATATTTAATGTTTTCTGCTATTTTTTTTTTTTTTTTGTAAAATATGGAAATATGATCTGAATATTTGTGTCACGAACTCTACTGAATATATGTGACTATTGTATGACTCAGAATTTGAAACAGTAAATATTGTTTTCGATGACTTTTGGGGCTATTTTAACAAAAGAAATGGCATATGAACATATCAGCTCTGTCACTACACCTGTTTGCAGTTCAGTGGCAAGGCAAGTAAGAAAATTCTTCACTTTATATTTAAGCATAGATAATTATTTTTAAAAGACGATAAGCTTAATAAACTGAAAACACAGAACATTTCGATTTCTAAGTAGAACATATTACAGGCAACTTCTCTGCTTTGTATGCTAAATTTTTTAAAAATTCTATTGCGAAATATATTTTTAAAGCTCGTGTACGACCAAAACATTTTACAAAAGTGTACAGTAAATCCCATCATCTGTTGCCGACAGTAATGGAATATCTAAGGTATAAAACACCAACAGCGAAGTATTTATGTTGTTATTAATCAAGCTACACATTCAAAGAAAAACTACGAATAAGGATAACATCGAAGAGTGTGAGTTGGTAAGTTATACTTTTTAATATGCTAGTTGGTTCGACAACATAAAAAAATTAATAAAAACCATTCGCATGTAATAGGTGCACACGTGGAGGTACTTCCCTCACAACAATGGATATTCACCGCATATCCTAATTATATCCACAATATCTAAAAGTCATCTGTCCTACAGTTACAGTTACAATAGACCTCTCGGTAATGTATTTTGTATTTTAACGCAGCGCTCTTAGTCGTACGGCCTTACCGCGCTCCGGCCTCCCAATAGGCGGGAGAGAGAAATCACGTCCTCTCAACGCAACAAGGCCAAGATTAATGCGACCGTTGGCCAGATCCAAAGCCCAAGCCTGGCACGTCCACACATCCTCGCTCCCTCTACCGCAGAGGTTCTGAGATCCTCGTTCTCGGAAACCAAGCGTGTGGTCTGGCCGGGGTTCTATCCATACCCCTAGTGCCTTTCCAGGGCACAACCGGAGCAGGTTGCCGCTCACCGCCCGGTCTGTCATCGAGAGTGGGAATCTCTCCAGACCTCCTCCAGCATACGGAGTCAACACCTACCAGCACGAGTCCAACCCAATGATCGGTCACCAGAGAGAACCTCATGGTGGGGCAACCGATCATCCTGTGCTACCACTTAATCTCCATGGCACTTGTGGGTTATTCATGGCCGACATTATCCCCCGAATGGAGTGGCAAGAGGAAGTCCCTTCCCGCACGAGGTGGTTGAGAAGACCTCACCGGGCATAGCCTTACACCCAATGAAGGGCCGGTCACACTCCACTCCCTGGGAGCCACATCCCAAGTGGCGGGGAATTACTATGACCCATAGTGGCCACCGCCCCGGCGGCCGGGTACAAGAGAGCAGTCAGGACCACCCCACCCCCTCCCCGGTGCTGCGGCTCTCCAGGGATAGCAGTCCGTGCTCTGAAATGGAAAGTTTATATCATATATAGTCATATATTCTCCATAGTTTCATCACTGCAACCCAGCCATTGCTCCCTCGACCACCGAGGTGTTATGTGAACTATTCCCAGTACCGTGGAAAAAAGGGGGGGGGGAGGAGTCGGCCACACTACATTCCATGTCTTTATACTTCTTCTATGAAGTACAGACTTTGGGCACCAACGGCCTGAGTGCTAAGTGGTCCAACACCCCGCCAAGTGGTCGAGCCTTGGTACCAGCTATCGGTCCAACCATCATGGCAGATACCCCTCGCCAGTCACGAGGACAGTGTATACATGATGTATGTCCATTGGATATCCAGTAGTAGATACGAATTTGTACCAGTTTGTTAGATATTACAAAACCACCTGTGGCCATTACTTAATGAAAGTGACTACATATAAAAATGCATATAGGAAATCCAAAATATCTATATCACATTTTGGATATTGGGCGTACATTTGGATACTTTTTGGTCGTCTTTTGAATGTAGTTTCGCTAATCTTGGACGTCCTTAGATGTCCTGAATGCCAGAGAGTGACATACGTCAGATGTTCTTTAGATGTCTATGTGTTATGTGGGTTGGAGTTAATGATAAACCCTAGCAGCTAAGGAATTAAACGAACCTCTAAATGGAAGACCGATGGAATGTAATGATAAAGGGAAGCGGGAGTACCCGGATTAAGTCAGGGTCAGCCATACTCTAATCAGAACATCGAAGCTTCATAGAAAAATTAATTCCCTTAGGATGCACAAAAATATGTGGTGCAATTAAAACCATTATAAAGAATATATTCACGCTGCGGTTGTTTTCAATCAACTCGCTGACGAAACCGTACGCCTAGATCTGTTGTGAATCTTTTCGTAATTAATAAATAAAACAAATCGTAACATTTAAAAAGTATAAGCCGCATTGTAATTAGTACGCCGGCTGGCCACCAATGTTTGATTCCCTGTGGACATTTTTTCGTGTTATGAAAATGGCGGAGAACGCCAATTGCGAGGATTCTACCCCACGTCGCTGAATCGAATTTGCTTCTCAATATAAAGATTTCATTTCACGTCATAACTTAACATTTGACGGACACGTTATACTGGAATTCCAATACCCTGACGAACTTGACACGACAGCGCTGACACGACGAAATCTAACTACCAGCCAATGGAAAGCAAGGTCGCCGTGACGTCAGTCCGAAAATATTACAGCCCCGACATCGGCGGGCTATTGTGATTCCATAATAACACAGCATGCTGCCACAGTTTTTAGTTGATGTAAACTAACGTAAATTTAGTATATTCCTATGTAGGCTGTTTACGGTAGAGTGAGCATTTTGAGGCCTTACTTTTTTCCTACTAGCCATTTTTATCTTTCACCGCTTTTAAAAATAAACCTTACAATGTAAGTAATGAGCACAGTGAATATATTTCACCGGACTCGAAAGTTAAAGTGATCACTTTATCGTAAATAGCCTATATAAACCTTTAACCTTTTCGGTTGCAGAGTTTGTATCAACATGGAGCGTTGCAAAAGTCTCATTGTCTGCATTGTACACGGCAGAAAACAGTGTTCAACAAGAATAGTCTCTCACCGGAATGAGACCTCATTCGCAGGGGTCTACAAAATTTGCGTTAATTTCTGGCAGCACGCTAGAATTCACCGCCATACACATTTTCGATTCAGTGACATTTGTTTATTGGCTCATGCAGCAGTGGGGACCAAAATGTCCCCTTTTGGCTTGATAGGACGAGCCTGGACCAGCCTTTCGTTAGTTGCTTGCTATTGGTTCAAAATCGCCCAGGGCGTTCCCAAAAATCAGACTGTGATCCATTGACTAACGCAATATAAAAACATAAGTTTTTGAAGTCTAGTCTGTCCTGAAATACTAATAACGCGAATTCTGCAAGTCTTTGCTCATGTTACAAACAGCTATTGTCAATAACGTAAGTAGGTTTTCGTTGATCCAAATACGTGATAGAGCCTTATACAATTCCAAGCAAAAATGTTGACCTTTTCAACGCCTAAAACAATTTATCTACTGTATCTGAGACTATAGGCTGTTCACGGTAATGGGAGCACTTCTGAAATCAACTTCTGAAAAATGTCGCTGTCCCTACGTACATTATATTAACGGGCGCACTGACTTGCACACACCCAGTCGGTAACGACAGAGGTAATGCAGTTCCATGTTTTGACGTCGAATTAAATGTGTTATAGTTAATTTGCATTTTCTACACACGTTTTGAATCAAACCTTTGAAAAATCACCCCATGAATGACGTGTATAGATTTCTTAAATACGCCATGTATCAAATGCGTTTTATACTTCTGTTAACATGAAAGTATTTCATTTTTAGTTAAATTTATGTTTAACCTGTATTTTATTTACGAATGTTAAACATTTATTTATGATAAATATGAACGAAAACCGCAAGAAAACATGTGTGCTGGTAACGCCTAGTAAGAAATAGTTCTCATGCAAAATATCATTACAACTGAGTGCGCATGAATTCGGCGCGTCGTCCATTAGTGCAATTTTCAAGAGTTAGCTATGACTAGTTTGCACGAGGCGGAATAATATACTGAAAGTAGAACTTCAGCAGGGCTTCAGAAAAGCGTAAAGTAATCGTGAATGTATTATATGTAAACATTGTGAATAACGTAATAATATATTGATTTTTGGTATTTTAATGCATATAAATGTAAAAAAAATAGAACATATTTATGATATACAGTATTCTCATAATTCCACATTGTTACTTTACCGACGCATGAATAAAGTGATCGGGTCCACGGATATTTTACTTGTATATATTGTTGAAAGACTACACAATGTGTATAAAAGTAGATCTTAAGCAGGGCTTTCAAAAGTGCTCAGTTTACCGTGAACAGCCTTTAAAAGGGGCAACCCGTCTACGGGACGTGGCACAGGAAGTGAATTAAATGATTTACATCGTAGACAGCAAACGACGGCGATCATATAAGGGAGCCCCCCCCCCCCTCCCTCAAGTGATGGGACAAATCATTCTTTGTCGAGACTGTATTTCACATTTCCATAAAGATCCGCCACCAATAACGCCAAACACAAGCACATTATCATAACACATCGCCGAGTTTCATACTAACACTCGTAGTACAATTACAAACACACATGTTCGTTGCAACGTCAAAACTGATGACGTGGTAACCGATATTACCAAACGAAATATGGCACGTGCGTGTTGTAGTACACCGAAGGGGACGATGTATGACGTAGGTACGTTTTTGTGCACACAAGTAAGTAAACTTAACTTGCAATACATGAATGACGACATTCTTTTCACACATTACAGTACAGTAGATAATATTTTATACCTGGAAACATTGTATATGTTGTGTCGATTACATTGTAGTGTTGTATATAACACAAAAAAAAATATCTTCTTCTAGAAACAACGAAAATTCGGGCGGTGTAGAGTCACGTGTCTCCACTGTACACATTAAACACAAAGTAGACATAAAGTGTACCTTCTGCCAGAACTATATTGTGACGGTGTTTTCCAACAAATACAGGACGAGGTTCTGTATGTGTTAGCATTATATACGTAAAAAAAGATTCTAATGTTTTAATGAAATGTATTTGTAATGATGTTTAATGAAAAAAATAATAACCGCTTTTACTAACCCAGTGTTGTTGGTTATTTCTATTAGATGTAAAATGCTATACCTTAGCAAAAGTTTCGTTTGACTTGAATTATTGGTTAAGATGTTTGGACTTTGTTAGTGTTGCAAACCTGTTCTAACCTAACCGAACCTAACCTAACCTAACCCTACCTAACCTAACCTAACCGTACCTAACCTAACCCTACCTAACATAACATAACCTAACCTAACCTAACTTAACCTAACCTAACTTAACCTAACCTAACCTAATGTAACCTAACCTAACATAACCTAACCTAATCCACTATATATAATATATATTTTTATGTTATTTCAGATATTGAGGACAATGAATCAAAGATGGAGAGAAAGAGTATATATCATAAATGGAAGGAATACAAAACCAAAATTTCAGAAAGTTATGCAGTTTCAGGTCCTAATGGAGAATAACAATTAGATAACATGGTGAGTGTACAACGCTGGTGGAAATGAAATTAAGTTTTTACCGAGAACAATCGGATTTGCTTACTGGTACTACATAGCCGTCACAATATTAATGCAAGTGAGTAGTGACATTTCTCAGATTGTGCTTTAATTATTATGTTCAAAATGACGAACATATGCATTGAGACACTCGGCTGCTCGTGTCAACGCTGATCGACATACGTCTGTCTTTGTGTCTGGAGTATGGTAGCACATGCGCTTAAATACGGTCTTTCGTGTTTTCCGGTGTCGTTGGAACCTGCTGGTACACTACATCTTTCACATGTCCCCAGATAAAAAAAAAAAACATCTAATGGTGTCAGATCAGGTGAGGGCACGCTGGGTAACGCTGAACATGACTACCTCCCCTCCCCCCCCCCCGCACACCCATCGATTTGGAAATAGACACTGTAGCTCATTTATTGCAATTAAGGCACCGCAGCAACAACGACACTCGTGTGCAGGCAACCACCCCAGCCTGTGTTTAGCTAAATCGCTCGGCGAGGCGATGCCGCCACTGCACCGCTGCGACAATTGTCGCTCGTGTGCGTTCGCCCTAAGGGCGACGCTGGCACGCACACCAAGTGCCGCATCGCCACTATGCGTTAAGCACTAAACTAGCGCGTAAGATTTTTTTTTAACCGTTTTCTCTACAGCACTTTAAGCCGCGACTATAAAATTTTACTGATGGAAAGTGTAATGCAAAGTTCAATGCAAGATTGTATCTGAGTTTCACGTATATCCAGCCAGAAAGTTCTGACATGCGGAAGTCTGAAAATGCTGTTTTTACCTATACTGGAGGGCTTGGAAATAGTGATTTTAATTTGCGTAGTGTCACGAAAGCGACATTCCGTCATCGCCTGAAGTTTGTTTTCTTTTCCTAAATTAGCACTTTGGGAGCACATTTCCTAACATATTTCGAGCGTCTGGTACTACGCCTGTATGGTCGTACTTTTTCCTTGCCACTAAGAAAACTGCATACACACGATTAAGAAATGCGATATCTGACCATTTCCACGAAATATTTTCACCAAAAATTCACTTAATATGACAAAAGTAAAAAAAATAGATATAGGCATAGATAATGGCTTTTTATCTTTCCTAACAAAAAGTCGTATTTTCAGAGCATTTATTTACCGAGATACGCGCATTCGCGCAAACAACTATTTCATAGAAAATCTTTCAGCATATCCCACTCTTAAACGAAAGAAGCGAGACGTACCCTCGGCGTCGCAGAAGTAATGCTGGAGGAAGTCGCAACGTATGCCGTACATGAGCGGCGAAAGGTGGCTGTGCCGGTCCAGGTTTGTGGCAGGTCGTGTCCGCGCGGGGTGCCGACCCGTCCTCCGCCCACGGCTGCCAACTGTCCTTGTTGGTGGGGATTTTCTCGCCGCTCAGCCACGCCCCACTCTCCGTGCTCGTCCAACGAGACCCCCCAGCCACACGTGCCGCTCCTCTGCACACAACCATTGAGCAAATGTGAGGTGTGATTAGTAGAGACCTGAAGAATTCCCGGATTCATTTTGGGACAAGCTAGAATTCAAGACATGTGTGTTTACATATCTTTAGCCATTGGTCCGCATTGTGTTTGACGCCTGGAGAACGCTTGCCCAATCGTCGCGTTACACTGTGACAGCGGACAACCGATTTGCAACTAATATTGGGATATTTGTACGTACGACTGTGCAGTCTGGCCCAAGGGTCATTGAACTCGCAAATTTTTCAGGCCTGTAATGATTAGACAACCCGAAAATTTCGCGGGTTCACCGGGCAACAAGCTAGACTTCACAACCCGTTGTGTACTAGAGCTTCAGTTAGTTGCTCATTGGCTGCCGCCCCAGTTCGACCACGGGAAAGGCAGCACTGAATTTGGTCCTTCTTTTCCTTGCGATGTCTGACAAACCAGGTCCCAATAGAAGCAGAAGTTCCAGAATATATGTGGTTGAAACTTAGATTATCCTCAAATGAACTCGCAAAATTTTCGGGTCTCAAGGTATGAAACTTGCATAGTAACTTCCAACTTTTCTAAAACCCTGCCTAAGGGCACTGAATACGGGTTGACAGCTGTGAAATTTAATTAGGAAACACCATGTTAAGGAAATTTCGCCTCAGTGTGTTAATTTTAGAAGTAGGCGTTTGAAACAAAATTTATCTTTCTTGATTTTTTTATGAGAAGTTATCTACAGCGGAGATGGTTCCATAACATATAAAGCCTGTTTACAAAGAAGTTTTAAAATATATGTTTTACAAATATACACACTGTCAATCTATATTGAAAATATACACTTGTAGGGATATTCTCCTAAAAAATTCGTGAAGAATACATTTTGTTTGAAACGTTTATCTTTAAAATTAAAGCACTGAGGCGAAATTTCCTTAACATGTGATATCCCATTCAAATTTCGAAACTGCCAGCCTGTAGGCAGTGCCCTTAAGTTCTACATTCAGGACGTTTAACCGCCTCATTCAAGATATATTAACTAAGTGTAAAGTGAGCGAAGTTTGTGAAGAGGTTTGGGCTGCTCTTAGCATCGAGGCCTTGAGAGCCGATGAGGATGAAGCGAGGTGAGTATGGAGCAGCTTCGGAATGCGTGGGCGGGGGAAAATGGGGGGGGGGGGATCCCCGAGAAAGCTCGCCGAGCAGCGGTGTCGTCTGGAACGATTCCCACATGCGCAAATTCGGGAGCGACCCCGCTGGGAATATTGAACCTGGTTCGCCTTGGTGGGAGGTGAGTAGTCTGGCCACTACACTACCGCCTCCTCCCCCCCCCCCCCCATCCACCCCTAACAGCCTTGTCCGTCGCTTCAGGACTGTCCACGGGTGGCTCATGCATTGACGTCCCGCCAAACACTCCTCTCAACGAGGCTGGCAACCAGCGCTGCTCAGACGTGTGTATGGTTGCAGCACAAAAGGGCTTCGATTTATCTCCTAACTGATTATAGCCCCCAATGGCTGCTGAAGGTTAAACATTTTTATTGAGTCAGTAGATCCCCGCCAACTCCTTGCAGCAGAAACAGTAATTAGGGTGCGACGTTCGCAGAACTTACTCCTATAATATTTAACGGAATGTGTCTTCGAAAAGAAGCAAATTTTTCCTTGTTTGCTGCCACATTGATTCAGTTCAATTCCCAAATTGTTAAAACTAGGAATAAACAGCTGAATTTTTCACAAATATTTTTGTAAACGATTGTGAAATATGGTCTTCTTATATAATCCTATTTTATCATAACTTTTGCATAATGAAGGAGGCTTCGCAAACCTATGGTCACATGATTAACAGTGACGAACGTGTTTGTTTGTATTTAAGTTTTTAACACACATTACAACCATCTCACCCATATTACAGCCATCTCACCCACATTACAGCCATATCACCCACATACAGCCATATCACCCACATTACAGCCATATCACCCACATTACAGCCATCTCACCCACATTACAGCGATCTCACCCACATTACAGCGATCTCACCCACATTACAACCATCTCACCCACATTACAGCCATATCACCCACATTACAGCCATCTCACCCACATTACAGCCATATCATCCACATTACAGCCATCTCACTCACATTACAGCCATCTCACCCACATTACAGCAATCTCACCCACATTACAGCCATCTCACCCACATTACAGCCATCTCACCCACATTACAGCCATCTCACCCACATTACAGCCATATCACCCACATTACAGCCATCTCACTCACATTACAGCCATCTCACCCACATTACAGCGATCTCGCCCACATTACAACCATCTCACCCACATTACAGCCATATCACCCACATTACAGCCATCTCACCCACATTACAGCCATATCACCCAAATTACAGCGATCTCGCCCACATTACAACCATCTCACCCACATTACAGCCATATCACCCACATTACAGGCGTATCGCCCATATGCAGCCATCCCTCACACATACAGCCATCTCACCCACATTACAGCCATATCACCCACATTACAGGCGTATCGCCCATATGCAGCCATCTCTCACACATACAGACATCTCACCCACATTACAGCCATATCACCCACATTACAACCATATCACCCACATTACAGCCATCTCACGCACAGTACAGCGATCTCGCCCGCATTTTCCTGTCTCTCTCTTTTCTCCGTTAGACCCAGGACAAAGAAATAACCTACTGTAAATATCAAATCCATTTAGAGACTGATTTATTGCAGCAGTAGTTGCCCTGTTGGCGGCGAGGTTGGCGGGAACAAGGCGTGCACCAGCGAACTGTCCGAACGATCGGGATTTTAGGAAGTATCACTTGTTTGCGCTCTTTCGAGGTTTTCCGCTTTTACTGCTCGTTCGAAGTAAAATGCTCAAATGTACGCCAATTTTCATGTGGCGCAAGTGAACTGTATCCATGACCATGAAGGTATTGCTAGGTGTTAGGATTGTATGGGAGAGCCTTAGGTCAACACCCCCGCCTGAACACAGCCTCGTGTCTTCACCAGAAATCACAACGTATTGCGAAAAGGCCGACAGCAATAACTCCCTCCACCAGCAGGCAGTCGAGGACATCTGACCAAATAGTGCGCCGATATATGCCAATACAAGGCAAGGCGAGTCGTCTTTCCACATCCAACAAGCCTCAAGGGAAGATCAAATAATGGGTGTTGTGTCCGATCACCGTTAGCTACTCTACCAGATAGGGCCTCCGGAAATCATGTTTGAGGCGGGGGACAGTCAAATTTAGTTTAATACAGTAGTGGCGTGAATTAGCATAATAATGTAATCGAAATTAATATCAGTCAATAGTGCTCCCCCCGAGTATGTAATACTTCAGTATCATGTTATTGTAATTGTCTAACATCTAAAACAAACCCTATCATTCTCAGTAATGGTCTCCCATCTCATCTTGTCATCAGCTACGTCCCTATACTTGTCATGTGTGGAGATGACTAAAATGTTAACTGCATAACAGAGTATAGTGTATTCGCGGTTTCTTCACACTTTTTGAACCAAACCTTTGAAAAATCACACCTTGCATTAATTACGTGTTAAGTTATTTCCTAAATATCCCATGAACACAGGCGTTTTGTACCTCTGTTAACATAAAGTATAATATTTATCGTTAAATGGAAGTTTTACCTATAGTTTAGTTTTAAATTATAATATTTCGTTTATAATAAATATGAATAAAACAGCGAGAAAATAGGTGTGTTGGTAGTGTCTAGTAAGAAATAGTTCTCGTGCAAAATGTTGTTACACCTGAGTGCGCACGAATTCGGTGCGTTACCCGTTGGTTTCATGTTCTAGATTTAGTTAAGCTTTGTTTGCACGAGGCGGAAGAATATCCTAGAAGTAGAACTTTAGTAGGGCTTCAGAAAAGTGTGAAGTAAAGCCCCTGTCACACTGTCAAATTTTCGCCCTTAACAAAATTTTACAATAACAGTCGAAGACAAAATAGGGCCATCAAATTTTTCCTTCCAACAAATTTGATCAAATAATATTGAATGTGTTTGAAAAAGTGCCATACTATCAATTTTTTTTATACTGGGAGAATCTAATCTGAATTATTATTTAAAAATGATTTTCATAGTGAGATATTGCTTTCGTTTTTCCATGCAGTCCATTATAGGAAGAAATGTAAGGAATGTTGTAATTTATTTTCTCTTCTTTACCGAATGCAAATGTTATTTATCAGAGGTGTTTCCTACACAATGAAATTCAATGCTTCTTAAATTCGTAATAATATGTGAAATATTCACTTAAAGTAGCATTCACGCCCAGACAGCTTGTACGTAAATTAATTATCTTCATAACCTACTTCGTTTCCAGCAATAATTGTTCGTTGACGTCCATCTTTGTCGTGCACGATTCTGATTGGCTGAGACTGTCAAACATCAAAGAAAATTTTAGAACCGGTCCAATATTCAAATATTTTATGTAAACTGAAGCTATCGAACTTTATCAGACAAATATGGCGGCGTTTATGACGTCATAATTGTCCAACTTTATTTGACCAAACGTATTGGAAGCAGTTCGAGGGAGAAATTTTACAGTGTAACAGGGGTTTAACAGTGAATGAACTACAGTTTCTACCAAAAGTTGAAGGCCGCTATCTCCTTCCACACAACGAGTCTCGGGCCTTAAATTTTCGATGCAAATAACCTGGGTTATTTTTAAAAATATTTTAACGTATAAAATAACATATTCCCACTCAAAAAACATCAAAATATTTCAACTCTTCATTAAGTTACAATTTTGGTAAAGAAAAGTAAATAAGACAAAAACAATAAATTTTTCATTTAATATTATACTATACATTAAATTATACTTTCTGTATATTATCAATCATTTTTCACATCATGTATTACACTATAGACTGTTCATGGTAAAGTGAGCACTTTTTAAGGCCCTTCTAAATTTTTACTTTCACCCAATTTCTATCTTCCTGCTGCTTTTTCATTTAAATATTGCTTTGTGGCCAATAAGCACAGTGTATAAATTTCACCACTCTCAAAAGTTAACGCCTAAGATTGCAATAATATATATTTATTAGCGGTTAATGCCTTTTGGAAGGGCCTCAAAAAGTGCTCACAAGTTATTTATTGCTTAAATTGTAGCAATATGCTAACCGCGAAAGCTAAGTTTTTTGGATGATTTACAAGTGTATATTATCGAAGAAAAAATTAATGCGTTCCTGCCAAAAGTTTAAGATGGTGGTCTTAAAATTTTGGTAGAAACTGTATATGAACTGACCGTCTGCGTGCTCGGCCATGTACTGCAGGATGTGCGGCAACAGCGCCTGGTCGGTGAGGAAGAGCAGGTGGGAGCGCTGGATAGGGGTGAGGCTCTCGCACACCCTCCTGGCCTGCTGCCACGATGCCGGGTGCTTTCCGAACCAGTACCTCCTGCCTTGACCTTCCAGCTGCACGGCGGACACGGAGGAAAGGTCCTCCTTCGGCGCCCGCTCTGCAGCACACATATACAGCGTTCTCTCCTCAAGGTTTGACCATAGAATAAACATGAGATAGACTTATTATAAGCTGTTCACGGTGAAATGAACACTTTTGGAAGCCCTGCTTATGGTCTGCATGTGTGCACGCTGTGTATTCTTCCGCCTTATGTAAAATTAACATTGCCATGGACCTCGTCACATTATTCATGCGTCGGTCGAATGGAAATGTGAAATTATTAGAAAATAAATTATTTTACAAATTTGATAATTTTTACACCTATATGTTAAAAAACAGAAAGTAAAAGAAATATTTTAACTTTCACAAATGTTTTGCCTAACGCTTTTAATACAACGGCAACATATGGAACTACTTTCCCTCCGCTGTTGCAAACTTCACTTGGCATATGACAGTCAGCGCGTCCGTTAAAATATACGCAGGTAGTGGCAGTGACATTTTTCAAAGGTTGATTTCCAAAGTGCTCAAATTATCGTGAACAGCTTCTATTCGTTTTTCGCATACGCACCCAACGTTGAATTGCCCCAAATCAATACAACTGTCAAAGTCACGTGGTCACCAGTGTTGAGCGCATTCGTTTATATACTAATTAAAAAAAGACGAGCACTTTTATATGAATAAAATACTTTTACCAATTTGAATTTAATCAACTCAGCATTAAAATTTTGTTAGATGAACTATACAAACATCTCAAAGCATTTTTTTTTCAAACATTGTTCTAACCTCAAATACCATCAATATCGTTTATGTAAAAAAAATGTGTTCAGTGTTGGGACACGAAGACTGGTTTTATGCAGCTAGCATTGTCACTCTACGCTTCTAACACTTTTATTCACGTATAAAAATGTAATTTTAAGCATTGCAGTGGACATTTTTTTTCCGGGACTGTATAAATATCAGTGCAACGATTTCTCGTGTGTCTGGACCAATAACAATTTGTTTATGTTTGATGTTGTTGGCAGCAGCTGTTTACGAGACTACAGGATACAGACTATGCAACGAATGAAGTCGCTCACCGGGTGACGGACTTTCTTTAATGAACTGTATTTTCTGTTGAGTACAGTGTAGATCGTTACAACCACATTGTGTGCGACGTTTTGCGTAATGGATAGGATTAAACCTTTCCAAGCACATGGGAAGTATACTTCCGCATTTTAAAATCACGTTTTTCATTTGGCAAAACAGGCCAGTATAAATACCATTCCCGTTATTAAAACGAAGACAAGATTTTTATATGTAATTTTTGTTGCGTAAAATATAGAGGAAATTATACAAATACGGAATAATGCTGTAATATGGAATACCACGACAGCTCATTAAGTAGGTGCTGCTCTCTCTCGCTAGCGCTGTGAAACACGACGACGGGCGTTGAACGTAGAGGATGTGCAGCCATTCCCCGGGCTCCGTTTTTGTTGTGCAGTGCTATCTGTATTTCTAAAGGTTTTGAAACTATGACAGTTGTGTTCGGGCGTGCGTAACAATGGAGCTTAAAGTGCATGAATATGCTGTGCTATACATGTAATGGTTGATTTATACAAGCTCAGTTAGACCACTTTGTAACAGCAAGTTTTATACAATGGCTAGGTGACTAATATGGAATACTATAAGGGTTTAAAAATGGAATACTATTCCATATTTGTGACCTGATGTTCACATTTATGTTTGTGCATGTATGGCATGTGATAATAGGAAAAAAGAGCAGAAGAAAAGTAAGCAGTATGATGCGTCATCAATGGAAATGGCTATATTCCAAGTGAGAGAAATAAAATAGGTTATTTGAAGGCTACAAAGGTTTTCGGAGTTCCGCGTACTAAATTGCTTAGGCTTGCACTGACAGCTGTCTCTTCTAAGCTGGCTTGATAAACAAAGCTCGGTATAAAAATGGTCGTACCCGGTGAACTACCCGGAGAATGTGAAAAGCAGCTCGTATAATAGCTGTTGTTGACGGAGAACAAATTCTTTAGTATAAAGAGGCAAGATGTTCGAAATATTGCTTAAGGTAACAACATTAATAATCTTTTTGTCTCGGGAATAGCAGGAAAGGGATGATTAAGGCTATTTTTAAAGCGACACAAGCCAATGTTATCATTTCGTAAACAAACTGTTAAGTCACCTCGCAGAACTGTGTACCTAAGTAGTTTTTCACCCTTTTGGAGTCAGAAATGATTAAGCACATATACCCCGCTGACAGAGTCTATAATGTAGACGAAACAGATCTGACTGTTGCCCAAAGTAAAGTCCTACAGGTTCTCGCCCTGAAATGAAAAGGGCAAGTAGCATCCATCAGTTTAACTGAGTGAGGCTCTCCCGTAACTGTGGTAACATGTATGAGTGCAGGTGCATATTATGCACCTGCAACGTTGGTATTTTCTAGAAAGAATATGAGTTCTCGCCTCATGAAAGGAGTTCCTCTGGGGGCCATTGGTGTTTGTCATCCATCTAGCTGGATGCAGACCGATTTGTTTACACAGTGGTTCAGTCATTACTTGGAAGAAGTCAAGCCTACTACCGAATCACCAGTTTTGCTTATTCCTTACGGCCACTAAAGGTACCCGCCGACTTACCAATTTCGACATAGTTGAATTATTCGGCAAACCTTACCTCAGAAGACATACAGGAGAAATCGCAGTAAATTTATTCAGAGGCACTGGTATTTATCCAGTAAATCCCAACATATTTCCTGACAATGAATTCCTAGCATCAGATGACGAAGACACATATATTGCATTTACTAGGGCTTTGTCTGATCTTTATATTGTCCACTCGTCCAGAGCTAGGTGTAGGTATACTGATCCTTCAATCAATGGTGCTGGTTTACCAGCAAATATACCTACTGATTCATCAAACCCTTCAGCTGCTTAAATTATGACTTCTGGTCCATCGAACTATTCAGCTGCATCACCGATGGCTGCTGGTTCAACAAAATCTTCAGCATGTTCGCGAATGGCTTCTGTAGCCCCACTGGATATTTCTCCAATTCCCAAACTTGCACAAAGAAAGGGTACGCAAGGTATAAAAGCTGGCACAGCAGCTGTCTTGATGTCTTCGCCTTACAAGAAATAGCAAGAAGAATTCTTAGAACATAAAAAATCTGGGAAGATATTAGTGTAATGTGTAGGCCTAGAACTATGCCTATATCTAGGTCAAGTAATATACAGACAACGACAAAGAGAGTCGCCAGAGTGCCTGTGCACACTATTTCTCTCCCTAATGTGGATGACTCATCAGAAAATACTGGTGAGGATATAAGCATTAGGGTTGATTCTTCTGATCTAAGTATTCATGATGTGTCAGTGCCAGGACATGAAGATGCAGAGTACCCTTTCTGGAGTGGATGATTCTCTGATGATGTGCGTGGAGAAGGTTATTATTATGTGCGTGCTTAGTGAAATGTGGTCACATGTGGACTGTGCTGGTCACGAAGGTAGATATTATGTTTGTTATTACTGTAAGTAATATTGACCACAGTAATACCAGACTTTTCAGCACAGATTACGAAAATTACTCACACATATTTATGTGACATATGCCATATTATACTACTTTCATTAGTCTGTAGAGTAATTTGCAAGACATGTAATATTTAATTAAATGTCAAATATATTTTGTGGTTATTTAGTGGTATTCCATATTGGTGACCCGTTTTGCAGGCAAGAAATAATTAATTTTTAACATAATTTTTAAATATAAAATTGTGATATGGTGTGGTACTACAATTATGCAAATGTGTGCCTAAATGTATCAGGTTTATGACATTTTTACTTATTGCTCTACTTCAATAGATGCAGTAGCTACAGCCAAAAAACAAAATTGTATTTCATATTTGTACCTTTTCCTCTCTACATCAACTTTACCTATAGTATATAACATTTTTGATCTAATTACAAACTTTAATAATTATTTTTTATCTATTATACTACTTTCATGAATTATATTTTCACCAGATAACAAAATAAGAAAATTTAAACTTTTCTCCGACGCAATGGCCTGTTCAAATAATCAGTAAATATTTGACAGGAAACAAGAACGAATCCCGTGCTACAGGGTCTGGGGTGAAACATATAATAGGCTGTTCACGGTAAAGTGAGCACTTCTAAAAGCCCTGCTTAAGATCTACTTGCATAGACACCGTGTATTCTTCCACCATATGTACAATTAACTTCCGTGAGCCACGTCACTTTATTCATTCGACAGTCAAGTGAAACTGTGAAATGATTAGGAAAGAAAATGCTTTACGAATTGTCAGGTAGATACAGGAGAATTTCCGGAGCAAAACGACTAGTACAGTTGATTAATAGTTACCTCCAACTTTTCTGAAGCCGTGCTAAAGTTATACTTGCATGCTATTCCTCCGCTTAAGAAAACAAATCTTAATGAAAACTAGAATCGACATTAAAGGGACAACGAACCGCATTTGTGTGCTCACACTTTGTAACATCGCAGACTTTTGGGGTTATGTTTATAGTTAGTCATAAACATTCTCATGATATATAATTAAAGAGTACTTGCTTATGTTGTCATTTCTGTTTAATATTGTTCCAGATAAAGCTTTATTACGAGTTAACAGTATCATATTTGGTTATTTTAATAGTTTATTGACACACACATATATATATATATATATATATATATATATATATATATATATATATATATATATATATATAGAAGTATCTTTCATTTGTTTCTAGGTAGTATTCAGTTTATTTTCATTTGTTCTCTAGAGGGTAGTAAGCATGAAATCTTTATTAAACAAAAGTACAAAATAAAATTACCCTGGTTATTTCTCGTTTCTCCATTGCTGATTGGCGGAGAGATGTGTAACGGTGAGACGACAGCCAATCGGAGGACAGGAGACAACAAAATTAAGGTAGATGTAGATTAGAACTAATTTTTTCTTTAGAACATTTCTCACCACCTTCAAGGATGGACGTAGATATTATAGGAAGAAAGTTTTAAGGATGTAATAAGTAATAAAATATAATTGAATATTTAATATGATTGCTGCAAAACGTTTTTAACTTTGAATAACTATTAATTGAACATAAAGAATATCTTTTTTAGTGTGGGTTGAGAATGAATATTAACTTATCAAATGTTGTCGGAGAAGAATAAAAACTAATAAATAAAATATTTGAGAAGCTTTGAATTGGGACTTTATAATTTCTACTGGAAGGATACAATGGTAAATGGAAATGAAATTTAACAACTGTAATTATATTTTGCATTAGAACTATTTGTTACTAGGCATTACCAAGACACTTACTATCACTCTCTTTTTATTGATATTAAATAGAAATGAAATATTTTAATTTATACATAAAATATAATTAAAAGTTATGTTTAACCAAAGACAATGTATTTTCATGTTACAAGTATAGTAGGCTTGTGATACATGGGGTTTGATTCTTGAAAGGTTTGATTCGAAAAGTTTGAAGAGACTGCCAATCTCTACATAGCATAAAACAAAGTCGCCCGGCCGTGTGTGACTGTGTAATCGGCTAAAGCTTCTAAACTACTCGCTGGATTTTAATACGGTTTTCACCATCATGTAGAGAATTTCTTGTAGAAGTTTGTAGGGTGTAATACAATAACATTTAATGTAATGATAGTAGAGAAATGTTGACGTTTTCTAATAAAGTTGGAAAAAGCCGCTTTCCGGGTGCTTACATGGCTTACGCTAACTAAACCATAAGAGATACACTAAATTAATGTGCTACAGAATTGTAAATCTCATAATGGTCAACAAAAAATTCCGCAACAGCATATGTTTATCTTTGAAGGATGACCAACAGTAACCATTACTGTATTTTAAAATTTGATTAAAAACAGGGGTTCATTTACCAAGACTTTATGATCAATAGTATTAATCCTACGGTAGTTACCTGAAGCATTTAGTGTATAACTTGCTGTAAACCTAAACAACGCCATATTTGTAAATTTCATCCGAGCGTGGCAGGGGGAGTGGGGGAAAAAAAAAAGGGGGGGTGGTTGCTAGTACACTATACCGGGCGAGGCATTTAAAACAGGCCAGCTCTAATATATCGGCCACTTGCAACGATAGAAGAAAATATTTCAGACAAACGTTGTTTTGGGGTGAAAGGGGCCGTAATGTTACGTTAGTAAATAGGTGGGTTGTACGCCGAGGGGTCAACTTCGGTATGTTAAATGGGACGATGTGGTTTAACGTCCACCTTTCTAGTACGTTTGACACACGTTTGCATTCATCTTGCGAAGAGTTGTTTAGAGGTGGGTAATAAAGTACGTCATCCCATTTACAAAACCGAAGTTGACCCCCATATCTCCTTCACCCCTCGACGTAACACCAAACTGTTAACGTCACATTACGTCCCCTTTCACCCCAAACAACGTCTGTCTGAGCCATTTTCTTCTATCTTTACAATTTGGCGATTTATTAAGGTGGGGTCTTCTAAATCCCCCACTCTGTATAATTAGTTTCCTCGCCAGAGCGGCAGATGACGGGTCGCCTGCGGTCGCAGAGCGCCTCCAGGAAGACAGTGCGGCGAGTTAGGTGTCGGTCGAGCAGCAGGCAGCCGCTGGTCCGGATGGAGGAGTTGTGCAGCCAGGGAGGGTACCCGGAGTCGTCCGGGGTGTCCCGGAGCGCCTGCCCGGAGCTCAGCCAGCGCCAACCGCCCTCCGAGTAGCGTCGCGACACCCACGCTCTCTCGATCGCTGCTCGCCAACACCGCGCGCGCACACACACACACACACACACACACACACACACACACACACACACACAAACACACTCTCCCACCGCGTTCAGGTACTCGCTCATTTCACTGACCAGTATGGGCTGTTCACTGTTATAGGCTATTCACGGTAAAGTGAGCACTTTTTAAGGCCCTCCCATAAGTCATTGACCGGTAATAAATATATTTAATTGCAGCCGCAGACGTTTGCATTTGAGGGTGATGAAATGTATACACTGTGTTTATCAGTCACATACGTATTTTCACATTAAAAAGGGGTAGCAAGATGGAAATTGTCTTGAAGGAAAAATTTAGCAGGACCTTAAAAAGTGCTCACGTTGCCGTGGATAACCTATAGAGGCTGTTCACAAAAAAATAAAGGCGAAATAAATAATTTAAGTTATCTGAAATGATTAACAAACACGTTTTATTATAGGTTAAAATATGGAAGTACTTTCTATCCATCGTTACCAACCTTATTGGGCGTATGTCGCTCAGTGCGCCCGTTGAAATATACGCGGGTAAGGGCAGTGACTTTTTTCTAAGGTTTGATTTCGAAAGTGCTCACTTTGTCGTCAACAGACTTCAGCATTTGTTATTGTTGCAAGAACATAAGACATGTTTGTGTGCAGGCAGGCGGTGCTGACCTGGGCGAGTGTGCAGCAGGTGGGAGTCCACGGCGCCGACGTCGAGACGACGTTGTGGAAGTGAGCCAGCGCGAGGCGGCGTGAGCGGCAGAATGCGACGGCCTCCTGCCACGTCATGGCGCCGTGGAAGATCCTGTACTCGACGCCGTGGATCCTCTCCGGCGGCTCCTCGGACACCGCCTCCTCGGACAGCGCGTCGCCGTCCTCTTGCAGCGAGTGCGCAACATTAAGCCACTCATGTTAGACGCACCATTCCCATGGTACTCGTACCAACATTATTAAGGTTACTAAATCGACCACGTGACCAAGTTTAAGCCCGAAATATTTGGGGATTTAGGGTTGAAATTTATTGAGGTGAAGTAGCACACTAAATCTCCAAATAGATCCGTAAAATCGTCTGCTGTTGTTTATTTACGTTTTATTCCCCGCGTTTGGCGTAAACGTCGGTATTTATTGTTCTTGAAACGCTGCACAATACATGCAAGTGAAAAATGGAGAATCGGGGATGTACATGAAGTAATTTTAAAATAAGAGTTCACAAGTTGTATTAAAAAAAAAAAAGGCGATCGGTTATTTGAAATAGAATGTTAGTTTCAGGGAGCAAAGAAATTATGAGACGATTGATATTGGCTAGAAAGATATATGATCAGTTATTTACAAGACGTGAAAAATGCTTGGGAGTAAGTTATTTATTAATAGTGTGACAAACAAAATAGCATCGAAATTCCACAAGCCTGTAGTTTCCAACTTTGTCACACGTAGCGCTGTTACAAGCAGTTCGAAAACCTTCCACCCTAAATTTCTAAACCCAAATTACCCAAACTTGCCATTTCGGACACTTGTGTACCATGTACCATGACGAGGTCGTCATGGTACGCAAATGTATCATAATCTGACTACAGTAAGAATATGCAACTAATGGTTCTGAAGTATAGGCTATTCGCGGTAAAATGAGCACTTTTGAAAGCCCTGCTTAAGATCTACTTGCATGCAGGTTGTATATTCTTCCGCCTTATGCAAGATTAACATTGTGGTGGGCCTCGTTACTTTATTCATGCGTCGGTCAAGTGAAATTGTGGAATAATCAAAAAAAATTATTTTTAACAAATCTGATAATTTTTACACTTCGGTGCGTCAAAAAAGAACAGAAAGCGAAATAAATAATTTAAGTTATCGGATATGGTTACCTTACACTTTTTATTTGACGTTAAGTTGCGGAATTAATTCCCATCCAACGTTACCAACTTTACTGGGCACATGTCTCTCAGTGGGCACGTTATAATATATGCCGGTATAGGAACAGTAACTTTTTTCTCAGGTTGATTTTAAAAATGCTCACTCTATCGTGTACAGCATCTATAGTAAAATATGTTCAGTTTGTAGCGCTTGGTTTAAGCCAAAATCCGAAGCCCTGTCTATGATTTATCTGCGAATTAAAGGTTATATTTCATTTCTATTTGATTTCAGTAGTGCAACGTTCGAACACCTGTTGTGTAACGAAAGCATGGCAATAAAAAAATTGTGATTTTACGCATTTGTTAGAAATATACCGTAATTTTGTACGAGTGTGACATTATTTTCAATGGCCCGTACCATTATATGGCACTGACGATCTAACATCCCTGCGATAAACACGACTTCAACTGGCGTATTCACATCACGTCATCGTGCACGTAATGTTCAAGGTCACTGCCTACCGGCTGGCAGCTGCGAAAATCAAATAGGAAATCCCACGTTAAGGGGAATGGGGCATGGAAGCAGCATATTTGCCTGGTTTTCGAAATAAGTCGTTTTCCGAAGGGTTTATCGAGATTTTTGGCTCGACAAGACGCTAATAATAATTTTCAACACCTTTTTACGTTATTTTTGCAGTACTTATGGAAGAAAAAAAATGAATTTTCTTTCTTATCTTCAATCAGTGCTCCGAGAATTACGAACGCAGTGAATTTGTAACAATATAAAAAGGTGTCAAAATTGTTATTTACATCTTGTTGAGCCAAAAATCTCGAAAAACCCCATGAAAAACCAGTTGTGCCAAAAAATATATAAATATATGGTTTTCATGCACCATCACCCTTAGGGAATTCACCTCAGTGCGTTAATTTGAAAGATAGGCGTTGCAAACAAAACTTATTCTTCACGAATTTTTTTAGGGAAAATTCCATAACATGTACAGCCAATTTGCAAGGAATTTTTAAAATATATGTTTTACAAAAAAGTACATACTGCCCATCTATATTAAAAATATACGCTCGTAGGTATCTTCTCCTAAAAAAAATCGTGAAAAATATATTTTGTTTGAAATGCCTATTTTTAAATAATCGCACCGAGGTGGAATCTTTTTAACGTGGGATTTCCTAATTACATTTCGCAGCTGCAAGTCGGTAGGCAGTGCCCTTAACCACGGAGTGAATATAGTTTATTCACAGTTACTTTGTACTTCCCTGAAGCTCTGCTTAAGTTTTACTTCCAGGATATTCCTCTACCTTGTGCAAACCGAAACCCCTATACATACAATAATTGTGTTCAAATTGTGGCGTACGACGCCTGGAGGACAAGGCGGGGTGCGATCATGCGTGCATCGCAAGTTGCATATTACGTAGGCGTGCGACGTCGCATATGTATTAATTGTAGTGTCGCACGCCTACAAACTATGCAACTTGTGCTACGCGCATGATCACGCCACCTTGTTTTCCAGGAATTGTACGCCGCAACTTTGAACACAACTATTTGATATAAAAGCAGTTTCCGGACACACGTGTTTTGTGTTACTATTTGTGCAAATAAATAATATATATATGCATACGTACATATGCAACATCCCTGACCCTCCTTAGGATTCTGGCCGATTTATTTCTACCCAGGGTTTTATCATTCTTCTTTAGTTGCTTGCTACTGGTGGTTTCCGTAGGCTCCGATCTCCTCGGACCGCGGGTCAGCTGTTTTTCCCCAGCCCTCGAAACCCCATGTCCACTTCCACCATTGGCTTATTCCTTTATCTCCACCGGCACCACTGGGCACAGCAATTCTCCTTTAGGAGAAGGAAGATCTATCCAACACCATAGCTAATATTTAAACCACTGCAAGCACGAGTCCATACTCAATATGACCCTCGGGTGCCAGGAAAGTTGATGACCAAACAGCACAAACCACATCTGAGCCGTGCATCCATCTCCCCCCCCCGGCCCCCTTGGACCCCCCCCCCCCCGAGGGAATATCTTAGAGTAGTGGGGCCACGGCGGCTGAGAGATCAGCACGCTCGCCTCCTACCAAGGCGATACGGGTTCAATCCCCGGCCGGGTCCCCGGATTTTCGCAAGTGGGAATCGTGCCTGACATGCCTCTAGCCGGCGGGTTTTCTCGGGAATCTCCCGTTTCCCCCACCGCTTCATCCCGGCAACGCTCCATATTCACTTCAACCACCCTCATCGGCTCTCAAGATCTCGCTGTTAAGAACTGCCCAAATATTTTCACTCACTCTTATAGTAGTGAGTTCAGCCCGTGCTACTCCTTGCTTTTTAATTGCGGGTTCTCCATTTGTGTGGGCTACCACCCCAACTCCAAATGGCACATTTCCATTCACTTGAATTTCTTCACTTGGTCCAAAGAAACTATAAGTCTGAAGTTTGGGCAATGAGTTTCCTGACAGCCTGTATACGGAGAAACGCTCTCTCTTGTACAACGAACTCCAACAGCACACGCCAGCAAAATGGCGGTGGAAACCAGCTACAGATTCGGAACGCCGTTCGCCATTGGCCATCCAGTAACCTACTTGCCAGCCGACGGCCCAACCATCACTGAGAATGTCAGCGTCACGAAGTAGCCAAGTAGACGCCAGGCCCGTCCCCGGAGCTTCGCGCAGCCAATCAGAGGACGGGTGTACGCCCCCGCCGCTTCACTTCTGTATACTTATCTATTGCGTTTCCATGGCACGTCAAAATGTGGTTCGGTGTATAAAACAAAATAAACGCGCAAATCTGTTATAGGCTGCTCGCGATAAAGTGAGCACTTTTGAAAGCCCTCCTTAAGGTCTACTTGTATGCACATTGTGTATCCTTCCACCATATGTACAATGAAGTTACCATGGGCTTGGTCACTTTATTTGTGCGCCGGTCAAGGGAAACTGAAATTTTTTTTTAGAAAAGTAAATATTTTAAGTCTTTTTATTCTAAAACTTACACGCAAAAAAATAAAAAAAAATAAAAATTATATTTACAAAAGTTTACTTTCCCTCCATCGTTACCAACTTAACTGGGCGCTTGGTAGTCACCGTATGGGCGTCAAAATATATGAAGGTAGGGGCAGTGAAATTTTTCAGAGGTTGATTTTGAAAGTGTTTGGTTATACGTGAACAGTTTATGCTGTAATATCGTACAGACACCACTTGATCGCAGTGTCGACCTTGAGAACAGGCGGCCCGGTGATGCACTAGTCAGGCTGCAGTAGCAACAACTGAAAAAACACGGTTTCCTGGAAGTCGACATCCGGTCTTTTATTATTAATTTACGTTGTAAGGATTTCGAGGTTAGCAGACTGGCTGCATTTCAACTCAGAGAGTGTATGATACCACGAGAAAATAACCTGTAGGAACCAAACAGTTGTGTTTCAGTTACTCTCCGGCTGTCAGATGGGTTGTCAGATGGATTTTTGGTGCCATATAAATATAGTCGAAGGAGAATAATAACAGCAAAATAATTGTCTGTTGTGGCCCAGTTTGAGATTTTAATTTCTACTGTAATTCCTACAGCAGAGAAGTCTGTTTTTACTGCAAATAATAATTAGTTCAATAGGAAAAAATTTAAATTTTAAATTTTAATTCACTGTGTTTTCCGCGACTACTATAACTGCAAGAAGCAATATTCTGATGCTACTACTTACGTTTGATTGCAGATAATCTAGAAAGTGAGTCAACAACTGCTATGTAACTGTCTGCCTGCCAAATTATTCAGTTTAATATTTTCAAAACTTAGCAAGAGTAATATGATAGTAATTATTGAGGCTATAAAAGAACTTTACTGTTTATTCAAGTTATAAATATCTGTTCAAATGCGTCCTCAGTGGCCAAGTTTGCAAAGCCGTCGGGCTAGGCTAGGCTATGCAAGGTCAGTTTTGATTAATCAAGGCTAGGTCCCGTTAGACTTTTACATTTGTCACGAACGTATTTGATTCCTTTTTGGGGCAACATAATTTCTGCTCGAGTAATGTTTCTTGAAGTGCAGTTTATTTGTTCAGCAGTTTTTAAAGCAAAATTGTTGAAGCTAAACACGTAATAAGTGTGTATGCCACGCCACAAGCTATGCGTAGAGAAACGAGATAAGACGACCTACTACAATTACAGCGACCACCCCATCGCTTTAGGTGTAGACAAGGCAATGATCACAAATAGAGTCGGGAAAATATCGTTAGTAAAAAGACATGTATGCTAAACTCCATTGCTCTATGTACTTTCAGCCTTGGCTTCCTGGTCATTGGTTGCTCCCATTTAGAATATAGTAAGCCAAACTCGCCTTAGCACCGCTTCTCAAATAAACTGTAGTCTGTTCACGGTAAAATGAGCACTTTTGAAAGCCCTGCTTAAGATCTACTTGTATGCATGTTGTGTACTATTCCGCCTTATGTAAAATTAACATTGCTGTGTGCCTCATTATTTTATTCATATTTCGGAAGTGAATCTGTGAAATTAATAAATAATTTAAGTTATCACAAATGCTTTCCAAAATTTTTTTATTCAGCGCTAAGCTATGGAATTACTTGCCATCCATAGTTACTAACTTTAATGGACGCATGTCATTCAGCGCACCCGTTGAAATATATCTAAGGTTAGTTTCAAAAGTGCTCACTTTATCTTGAACAGCTTATACCTATTATATTAGCCACGTAACTCCAAAATGCAAGTGTCTGCTGGGAAAGGTAACAGAGTTTTTCCTCTTTTTTCATCATTCTAGTTTGATTCTTATTTGGGTTTTGTGTTTAATGTTATCTTATTATTCGATTATATGACGCATCACGGATGTTTGTTGCATTTATTTTGTGTACAACCCAGATGTAAATTTCAACTTATTCAGGTTTTTATGACCTACTTTGGAAAAATCATGGTATAGTCTATTCACAGTTTCTTCACACTTTTTGAATCAAACATTTGAAAAATCTCCCCATGTTCACGTGTTTAGTTATTTCCTAAATATTCCATGTATCACAAGCATTTTATACCTCTGTCAACATGAGGCTACCTTAATTTTCCTTAAATTGAAGTTTTACTTGCTTATTATTTATAAATTCTAATCATTCATTTATAATATACATGAAGATAAACAGTGAGAAAACATGTATGTTGGTAGCACCTAGTAAGAAATAGTTCTCACTCAAGCTATCATTACAACTTAGTGCGCACGAATTCAGAGCGTTGTCCTTTGGTGTAATTTTCCAGACTTAGTTAAGATTAGTTTGCATATGATCCGGAGGAGTATCGTGGAAGTAGAACTTAACCAGGACCCCAGAAATGTGTGAAGTAACCGTGAATGGATTATAAACGCCCACGTCTATTACTATTTACTGTTCATTTTTTTTAAACAAGCACACAGTCTAACACTCGAAATGCCAGCCAGGAAAAGCCTTGCCGAGGCTGTGCACGCAGTAGCCAATCAGACCCAAGGGCCGCACCCGGAGTCCCTGCGCCCGGCCAATCAGAGGACGGGTGCGCCCACGTCATTTCGTCTTCGTGTGCCTGTTCTGTGATAATATTGAGGACACCCAGTAACCCTGCTGCTTGAGTAAACTAACGTAGATCCCGTCTTCCGCCTTTGCTGCTATACGCATAGGCTATTCCAGACATCTTAACCACTTTTTTTAATCAAACCTCTGAAAAATCACCCCACATGTGAGGTGATCAGTTGTTTCCAAAAAAAAATACCCTGTAACACAAGGGTTTTAATTTTCGATAAAGTATATCATTCTTGGTTAAATAAAACTTTTACTTATATTTTATCTGTAAATTACAATATTTGATTTACAGTTAACACAAATTAAGACAGAGAGAAGGCAGGAGTGTTGGTAATGCCTAATAATAAATAGTTCTTATACGAGGTATTGTAAGACTGAGTACGCATGAATACGGCGCGTTGTCTCTTTGGTGAAATTTTTCTAGACACGGTTAAGCTTTGTTTGCACGAGACGGAGGAATATACAGAAAGTGAAACATTAGCAAAGGCTTCAGAAAAGTTGGAATTTACCGTGAATGGACTATGCCGTTAATTCCTAAAGATTGTTAGAGCAACGCATACATGCACGAACGCCATCATCAAACATCATATCTGAATACAACGTGCAAAATAGCTTGGCGCAAACTTACTGTCGCCCCCCCCCCTCCCCTCACCCTTCTCCAACCCCTTAATACTGCCTAAATTTCGGGTCTCTTCGTTTTATAATTGCAGTAGTTTTTATTCCGAGAATATTAATAAACGCAATCATCATAGCTGTGATATATGTAAGGGTATATATATCGAACTAAATAACCATCAAAAACGTATTACATGTATGTATAATTTCATGGCGTTTTTTGTGTTTAATTTTTTATTTATTTTTTGTTTTGAGTGCGCACGTTTCTACTTAATTAGGTGATCAGAAGGAGAAGAGAAATACTGTAATTAATTGTCCCCCAAAACGAGACAGACTTTTACATTCTTGCATGAAGGAGGAACAACTTTGTATGAATTAAATATCCATATGTTTATAAAGGCTGTTCACAGTAAAGTGAGCACTTTTGAAATCAACCTTAGAAAAAGTCACTGTTGCTAATTTCATATATTTTAACGGGCGCACTGAGTGAGATGTGCCCGGTAAAGTTGGTAACGATGAATGGAAAGTAGTTCCGTATCTTAACGTCGAATAAAAAGTGTTAGGTAACCATGTAGGATAATTTTATTTATTTATTTCGCTTTCTGTTTTTTTAATGCATCGAAGTATAAAAATTACCAGATTATAAAAATATTTCCTTTTCCAATAATTTCACAGTTTCTCCTGATCGATGCATGAATAAAGTGACAAGGCCCATGTCAATGATAATTTTACTTAAGGCGGAAAACTACACAACGTGCATACAAGTATATCTCAAGCAGAGGTTTCAATATAGTTCATTTTACCGCGAACGGCCTATAGCTAGATACCTGAAGAATTCGCGGATTCATTTTGGATCAAGCTAGAATTTAAAAACCCTTATGTTCAGATTACTATTCCAATTGGTCCATGTTTTATTTACCAGCTCCTTAAGAAACAAGCGGTAAAATGCTGGACCAAACATCGCCTTGTCTCGTGGCAGCAAGCAACCAATGAGGTTTGTTTATCTGCGTGATTTCACGTAAGACTGTGGAGTCTAACCTACAAGTAATTGAACTCGCTATTTTTTCCGGTCTCTACCTATAGCAAAGGGTTAGTAATAATTACATGTAGATTCGTCTAGAAGTATGAATTTATTGTTGTTATAGGCTGTTCACAGTAAAATGAGCACTTTTTAATGCCCTGCTAAAGATCTACTTGCATACTAAATTGGGTGTTCTTCCGTCTTATGTAAAATTAACATTTTTACGGGCCTCATCACTTTATTCGTGCGTCGGTTAGGGGAAACTGTGAAATTATTAGAAAAGTAAATATTCTACAAATCTGCTCATTTTTACACTTCGATGCATTAAATATACAAAAAGAGAAAGAATAATTTAAATTATCACAAATCGTTACGTATCACTTTTTTTTCGACGTTAATATATGGAACTACTTTCCCCTACATTCTTACCAACTTTACTGACTACATGTAACTCATTGCGCCCGTTAAAATATATGCAGGCAGGTACAGGGACTTTTTCCTAAGGTTGGTTTCAAAAGTGCTCACTTTATCGTGAACGGCCTTCAAAAAACAAACTCAGCAGGGATGGTGAAGGGGGGTGGGAGGAGATAGGGGCTCACCTCTCTGGCAGAGGAAGGGCCGGGGGGCGTTGCAAGGGGCGGCGACGAAGAGCGGCTCGTCGTGGCTACTGCGGTCGACGGCGAGGCAGTCTCCGCGGGAGCCGCTGGCCCAGGGCGGGTAGCGGTGGCGGACCCCGGGGAGGCTGTGGTCCAGCGAGATCTCCTCTCCAGTGCCGTGCCAGTACCACCTGCCGCGCTCCTTCCCGCCGCCGACCCACACGTCCTCCACGTCCGCTGCGAGTAATAAACGTCTGTCTCACGTCGCGACCGTCTGCCTCGACAGCGGCCTCTCCACTGACGCGAATATGGTAACACCAGTACTGTTCAAAAGTTTACCACATTCAGCTCTGCACACATCTACTATAATAGAAGACAAGTTAGAAGTGAATGACCTGTATATATCACTGCAGGAACGTCTATTATGTTGGTTTCCGTATTCCCTCTTACCACTCTTCTATTGGTCCACACCACACTGGGCCAGCTTACTGTGTTCCACAACGTTCATCATTGGCTGGTCATCAGCCACTGGGGTGGCAGAGCGGATTATGCTTTAATCGAACGTCTCTTACTGTGTAAAATGTTTACAGTCAATCGGGTCCTTTTATAAGGGCAAAGCAAAAAAAAAAAAAATACATTTTTGTAGGGAAACTATAGCTGTTGGGTTGTATTGTTCTTGTAAGATCTTGTGAACTACTAGAGGTATGCAATGGCTTTATAACCATGCAAGTTTTATTTTCAAGGACGAAGAAATTTTAAAACTGGCGTTGCTCGAACGTGATTTAAGCTTAGTATGTGTCAAGACCACGGTGAAAAATCATGGAATTGCACGTTGAACCTAAAATTTTGCCGCAACAGTTGTTTCAATTTGTTTTCTATCTCTTACGCATATAAGAACACATTTCCTCAGATTTCAATGGGTTGAGCTATGCATTTAAGATGTTATGGATTTTGCAAAATTGTAATGTAACACCAGAATACCTACACTTTCCTATATGAAAAAATTGTGTGTTACAAGTTGCTGCAGATATTATCACAAATATTTTTTGGTAAATGTAGTAATATATGTGTGTCATTTAGGAATTATAACGACAATTCCTTTAAAATGCTGTAATAATTTGACGCACATTTTACCTGTTCATAAAATCTGTGAAAAAAAGACTATTTTTCATTGTTCTTCGAAAATATCTTACTAGACAGTCGAGTGAGCTATCGAAGCTGGTGTTGTCCCGACAGGTAGAGCAGACGTGGACCTACCTCTATGGATAATGCCGGCTTCGATAACTCACTCAACAGTCTAGTAAAATATTTTCGAATAACAATGAAACGTTCATTTTTGAGGAATTTTCATTATGATTCCAAAATTATATATATATATATATATATATATATATATATATATATATATATATATATATATATATATATATATATATAAAACTAGATTTACCAAAAAATACTTGAGATAATATCTGCAACAACATGTAACACACTTTTTTTTTTTATGTAGGAAAGTGTAGGTATTCTGGTGTTACATTAGAATTGTGCAAAATTCATTACATCTAAACTGCATAGCTCAACCCAATGAAATTCGAGTAAATATGTTCTTACATGCCTAAAAGATGGAAAATAAATTGAAACGACAGTTTCTGCAAAAAAAATTATAAGTTCTACATGCAATTACATGATTTTTCACTGTGTTCTTAAACTTTTGACCGGCACTGTAGTCTATTCGAGGTTTCTTTGCGATTTTTTAAAATCTAATATTTGAAAAATAACTCAATCCATGATGTGTTTGGGTATTCCTTAAATATGCCCTGTATACCAAACGTTTTTTACTTCTGTTAACATGAAAGTTTCTTATTTTTGGTTAAAGTGAACTTTTATTTATGTTACGTCTGTAAATTATAATAGTTCATCCATAATTAATAAAAATAAAATACAGTATAACAGGCGTGTTGTTGTAATCCATTCGCGGTTACTTCAAATTTTTCTGAAGTTCTGATAAAGTTCTACTTCCAGGATATTCCTCCGCCTCGTGCAAACACAGCTTAACTAAGTCTGGAAAATTACACCAGACGGACAACGCACCGATTTCGTGCGCACTCTGTGTAACAGTATTTTGTATAAGAACTATTTCTCACTATGCGCTACCAACACACACGTTTTCTCACTGTTTTTTATTCAAACTATTTATAAATGAAGCATTGTAATTTATACATGAGATATGAATAACATTTCTATTTAACAGAAAAAAATATAACTTTTATGGACACGAGTATAAAACGCTTGTGATACATGGCATATGTTGGAAATAACTAAACATTTCATACCTGGGGAGATTTGTCAAAGGTTTGATTCAAAAAGGGTGAATAAACCACGAATAGACTATAATACTAACTAAAGGCTGTTCACGGTTGAGTGAGCACTCTTGAAATGAATCTTTGAAAAATGTCACTGCCCGTACCTGCATATATTTTAACGGGCGCGATTTCTGGCATGATCCCAGCCAAGTTGGTAACGACGGAGGGAAATTAGTTCCACTTCTCAAAGTTGAATTAAAATGGCTGGGTAAATATTTGTGGAAACTGAAATAATTTCACTTTCATATTGTTAAAACTATCAAAAATATCAATACCCACAATCATTGCCATAATAAAAATCCTATGCTACAATTGACATAATAAAACAGGATGTTTTCGTTTCTTGACCAATCAGAGTTCACTTTCAAATGGAAACTTTTAACTAGAGTTATACAGTTTTTGCTCATGCATGTTGGCTAACTTGTATATAATTTCCTCAACATGAGAAACTAACATTGCGCCGAATTCTTCACTGTAGCTTATTTCCACAACAGCCCTTCTCTCCAAATATGGTAGAATATTCGCCTTCCCTCTTTTCACGTGCTACAGCAAACAAATGTACACGAAAAAGAAACAACAGGAGTCAAACGTACTGCTATTTTCAGGACCGGATATGTAGGCTATAGTTTTGAAAGACAATTTGAGGTGTGTAGTAATACAAGTGGATTCTGATTTGCTACGCATAGTTTCTTGCACAAGAAAGTCGGAAGTTCGCAAACTTGCTATGCAGCTATGCGTTGGCAATGGTTATGGGTATTTTAATGGGCAGTTGTAGCAAACACCACTTAACAGAAGGTATTCAACACTTACTGTTATTGGCATAGTTAAGGTTATGTCGACTGTAGCACGGACATTAGCCTCGTCAGTGATGGCAACACACGTGCCTGCTTCTCGGTTGTTTAAGCGTCCTGGATAACAAAATATTTATTAGTTTATATTTCTAACTACATTAAATTTGTAATGTTATTATTTTCTAATAAAATAAATAAGTTTCCATGCTTTCGACTCAGTTAAGCGTCAAAATCACGATTCTGCTCTTTTTATAATACAGGGGCGATTTAAGCTAATTGACAGGAGTGGACATTTAAAACAATGAACTATACTAAGCATGCACACATGTTTGTGTTCACACTGACAATTTTCTTATTTTAATTATTTTTCTAAACACAGCTGCTAAACGCACCAGAATATCTCACTTCTCATGTCGGCGGTATGTTAGCTGTTGAAAAATAAAAGTATTTATATTAATACCATCACGTAGTAAATGTATAATCACTGAAGTGGGCTTCTTATAATTTTAACGAATGTCAGAGTATTATCTGCCAACTATCAATTTCAGTTTTACTAGATATGTACGTACAGGTCGCACACAATGTCGGCTAGGTGCTGGTATCACCAGATGCACTACAGGTAAACACTCGTCTGAGTCGGTGATCTCAATCAGTGAAATAACATTCTCTGAAAGTCAGTTGCTAAACTACTGCCGACTGGTGAATCAAGCAAATTAACTGGGAACAAGTAACTTATGGCATTGGAATCCTTGATATGTAAATCAGTGAAATTCAGCCACCCGGTTAATTAGGTATCGGGCGCTGATTATCAAACTCTCAATTCTAACTGTTTTCACTGATCTAACTCCATTCTCAAAGTTACGATTTTATAATGAAGAAAGTCACCATATCCGCCAACGTGCAATGGCGGACGATGAACCGAGAAAATTATTTTGTAGATAAGTCATCACAGTAAATTTTCCCTAGTTGCCACAAAACTATCTTTTGTGGCCACGGCAACTAAACAATTTTGTGTTTACTTCAAACAATATTTGGCCGCGTTAATTCTCATAAAGCATTTTGTCGTTGTCACAAACTATTTTTTTTTTCCAGTGTGGTGTAACATTCGGAGAGACTCTGCAATTTGTGGGGCCGGAATTTCACGCGCAGATTTTGGACTATTTAAATGAGGTCCGACTACAGGCACAGCATCCTATGGATGTTTGCCGTTAAACGTAGAGCATCGTTTGACCAAGCCTATCTGGATTTGATTCAAAACCCAAGTAAACATCAGTGATACTTGGCAGCCTACTGATTTGAAGACATCACCTCATAGTTCTTGATAAAACATGTTACTTATACCGAGAAGAAACAAGGACATATTTGTTGATCTCGTGTTACGAGTCTCGGGAAGTAAGGAGTTTAGAACTGAAAAGTGGTACCCAATGATATAGAGATTTATGGGAATTCTGTAAAAACTATTAGTCTCTTTTGTAGACGATGAGTATGAAACGTTATTGATAATGTTTGATGGCTCATTATTGTGATGATGATGATGTGGAACATATGCATAAACTCTATTGAGAGGCAAATGAAAAGGGTAGGCACAAGCAGAACAAAAAGTAATTTCTGAGTATGTAATTTACGTCGCACGGTTGTGTACGGGAAGACCAAAGATGACGGGGATAGTGGGCTCCGAACCACATAATGACCGATTTACTACCCCGAAGTGGTTTGAGTCATGCCGGGAATAGTTGAAGGTTGGGTCTTCTCGCACTCTGTGTGCAGCTACAGCCATGGCGCCCGCTGGGCAAACAGCAGCTGGACCAGCGACGAAGGCAGTCGTCCCACCTTTGTCGCTCTCTGACATGGCCTCGGAGACGAACTTCGCTCTCTCCACTTCGCTCTCTCCTCCGAGTCGAGGACGGCCAGCCGACCCTTCATCGTGGGGCAGATGGTGCTCGCCTCCTGCCAGCTGACTCGCTCGAACACGAAAATATACTCAGTGTCACCGTCATGGAACAGTTCCTTGTTTGCGCTCCTCTCTTCGGGCACTGGAATCAAGTGTGGTTTGTTAACGCTGTCAGACTGCAGAATCACACAAATCAGATCCACCCGTCACCTCTACGAGCGCCGTTCCAAAACGTTACTCTGCGAGTAAAGTTTCCTCTCTGGCTGTCCCAAAAAACTTTGGGTAAATGTTTTACTCGCTCTCCGCAGTTTCCCAAAACTACGTACATAGTCATTAATCTGAGCATCTTGCCTGAATAAAATTTTTACACGCACTGTTTCAGCGATTAATGAAAGGTAAACTGAAAATGGCGGAAAATTTAGTAGAAACAAACAAATTGAAAGGAAATTAAGACACTCTGTTTACAGACTCACGTGGGAAAATTACAAATGACGAGCGATAAAATTAGTATTTTTTATTTAGAAGTTAATTTTCATAAAGGTTATATTTTTAGACGTGAGATTTATGATTAATTTATCGAAAGTAAATCTGTTTTTGTATAAAACCAATATTTAAAAAAAGAGAGAAATTGGGGAAATGGACAAATGTCTTTTAGAATTTACATTGGTTGTTTAATCAGTACATATTTGTAAACACATAATGCTATTTACATTATGCCCGTTCCAAATTGATGTTTACTTTAGTTTTTCTCAACTGTCATACTCTCTCCTACTTTACCCTACTCTCGGAGTAACGTTTTGGAACACTGCCTTGGTAGTAATAGTTCGTATATTGCTCCAACGCAAGTTATTGCCTGCTGAGGGACAAATATTATATTAATTCTTCATATAGGCCTATGTACTGTACAATGATTAATTGGATCCTTTTACGTCAGTGCACATACAAATGGGCGTATAACACAAGAACCGCTTTCTCCATGGGGCCGCGGTGAAGAGAGAGAGTGAGAGAGTGAAGAGATTTGGACGGCTCTTAACATCAAGGTCTTGAGAGCGGATGAGGGTGATGTAGGTGAGTATGGAGCAACGTCGGAATGAAGTGCAGGGGAAACGGGAGATCCCCGAGAAAACACGCTGACCAACGGCATCGTCCGGCACGATTCCCACTTGCAAAAATCCGGGGACCAGCCCGAGTCGCTTTGGTGGGAGGCGAAGGCCTGGGTGTCAAGAAGGGGTAGTTTGATGACCTGGACGATGCTTAGGTTGGAGCAGAACGGTGGGTGAGGGGAGCAACTAAAAGTAACCAAATACAATAGTACAGATAGGGAGGGGGCTGGGGGCATTCGGGTTCGTGGGCGGGCCATTTGACCGTTGGGTGCCATGACGGACCGACCGAAAGCCTAGTTAGCCGTGTGGGGGTCCGACGGCGCCTGGTTGCGCGGGCGGATTTTTGGGAACCCCGGTCCCTGGTCTGTTCCGGCGGGGGCGGCGAAACGGGGGGGGGGGGGGGCGAAAGAATACCCGCCGGGGAGCTGTCTCGGTTGGGGCAGAATAGCTCACCACCTTCCTAGGAAGTGTGAATGGTGCTTTTGAATAGAAATAGAATTTGTAGCTTAAATGACGGGCGCCCAGACGAACAGCCTCCCTCCCATAAAAAAATTGTGAATATATATATATATATATATATATATATATATATATATACTGTTTATTAAATTACAGTAGTCATTATAGAATTGAACACCCTGGATGGCTGTACTGCTAAGTAGGGTTAATGAAATAAATAAAAAAGGCTAACCGCTCAGCCGCCGCGGACCCGGGGCCGCGGAGGTTTAGACTACTCGCCTCCCACCAAGGCGAACCGGGTTCGATTCCCGGCGGGGTCGCACCCGTATTTTCACATATGGGAAACGTGCCGCTAGTCTACGGGTTTTCTCGGGGATCTCCCGCTTCCCCCCCTTCTTTACCGGCGTTGCTCCACACTCTCCTCGCTTCACCCTCATCGGCTCTCAAGACCTCGATGTCAAGAGCCGGCCAAATCTCTTCGCACTCTCTTCACTCACTCGCTTTGTCCATGTCAAAGGGAGAGTACCATAACGGCGAGCAGGGTTATATTTACAGAGGGTTCATTCTGGATTTCCGAATTTTGGAAACATTGCGGACATTACCGTTGGCGAGCGGGATTCCTCGGGGTGCTGCAGTTTCCCCCGCTGTTGTATGTCGCCGCACCGCCATCGCATTTCACCGTCATCAGCGCTGAAGGTCGTAGCTGTCGATTGCTGCCCAAATATCTTCATACTAGAGACCAGAGGTGAAACGCTCCTATGGTCTTCTGATAGCAGATACCCCTGTTTGTACTTTGCGGTAGTTATCAAACTCTGGTTTATAAGTTCAAACCATTTTAAACCTCCAATTATAATTGGTATAACTAGAGACCTGCAAATTTCGCGTTATTATTTGGCGACAGACTGAACTGCAAGATGCTGTATGTTATATCGACTGTTGCCATTGGGAGACAACTTGTGTGGCTCGTCTCAAGGACAATTTGAGCCAATAGGGAACGTTCAAACGTTGAGCAACTAATCTCCAGTAAAGCGGTCACACAGGTAAATGACGTCGTATGATCGCCAGGAACACTTTTAAAGACTTCTGAATATCCTGTCTTACAGTACATGTTTTAAATCTTCCTGAACATTAATTCAACGAAATTATTTATTTTAATTTAGTGTTTAAATTATTGAAGACTTTCTGCCCATTTGTAGAGAGGGACCTGCGAAATTCCCGTTATTTTCTGGCACCATCCTTAACATATTCGAGCCGGTGCAATTAGTTTATTCGTTTCTACAGCAGATTGGACGTAACTTCAAAACAGCCTCTCGTTAGTTGTCTGCTATTGGTCCAAAGTCGTCCAGTGCGTTTCCGAACAAACTGTAGCCCAATAAGAAACGCAGTACAGAAGCACATGTGTTTTAAATCTAGCCTGCCTTGAAATAATAACGCGAATTATGCAGGTTTCTACCCATTAGGGTACCCTGAGATATAAAAGAGTTTCATACTCACTGGCTGGGGCTAATATCGAGGAAAATTTACATAATTCATGTTTATCTTGTGGAAATGAACATTGCTTATGTTTGTTAAATGGGAATTTTGTTGTGTTATATGTACTTGGCCGGCAAAGGTATTCAGAAATTTGAAAGAGTGTGTTTAATGTGGAACAAATATAATATTCATAAATTTTACAATATTAATACTGATGAATGAATTTTTTTTTTTAGTGTCTTCCTTGCAAGTGGTAGAGACCAGTACACTACAATACCCTAGGTTTTGCTAAGGCATTTTCTTTCTAATTTAACCAGACATTATCCCCGCCAGTGCCAATGAATTGTTTTGTTTGTTGGGGCTGATTGGAGAGAGGATGAATTTGATTGATGTGTAAGAGGGAACCTTGTGTCACTTCACGCCTTGTACAGTACAAGTTAATTGGTTTGTACATACAAGAATCCCTCACATTACAGCGGTTTGCTATCGTAAGCTCTATGTATATTAATCTGCAACGTTCGTTTTGGACACACTTATATTTCTTTTAAATTTTCATTCTTATGTAATAATAATTTCGGTCCTTATAGTTAATTTTCCAGCAATTTAAAGTCACAAAAAATTTATTTTGTGAACCACCCATCCATTTTATTTCATTACTTTTATTTCTATGTTTACCTGTGATTCTGTGGTTCATGTATTTTCGCCTAAAAATCTTAAATAGTAAATTAATGTTAAGCATTTATTTTCCTATATTAATCTTCCGATTTTTAAAGAGTGATTAACTGTTTTTAATTTTCGCTTTAATTGTATTTTATTTTCTTATTCACATCAAACCTTACCTGGATACTCCGAGTAACTGGCTTGGACGTAGCGCGGTAAAGATGCGACGATGGAAAGCTTCCAAACGGCCAACATACCAATACAGTGATTTGTGGCTGAGATGACGCAGCATGCCCTTTCTTCGCCTGTCGTTGTCTTCATTCCGTTGCGAACACAATGAGCTGGCGATGTTCAACAGAGACGCGCTAAGACACAATCAAACTGCGGTACAGCGCCGTCCATTATCGCAATCAAGTGTTTACCGTCCAGTGTGCTCGCTTAGTGAGCGTGTATTCGCAATGGTCAGTAATTCATAGGGACAGGAAAATTTCGCGTTATTTTTTTTTTTTTAGCCCTTTGAGTAAGAGAAGAGATTTGGGCGGCTCTTAAAGAGCGAGGCCTTGAGAGCCGATGAGGGTGATTGAAGAGAATATGGAGCGGCGCCGGAATGAAGGGACGGGGGGAACGGGAGATCACCGAGAAAACCCGCCGACAAACGGCATCGTCTGGCACGATTCGCACTTGCGAAAATCTGGTGAGCCGTCCGGGGATTGAGCCCGGTTCGCCTTGGTGGGAGGCGAGCGTGCTAATCGCTCAGCCACCGAGGCCCAAACCCTTTGAGGAGTATGCACGTATCTACTCGGGGATGGATTTGTATGAGAATTTCTTTGCTCTTAAAGACAAGAATCACATTTTTTATAGTTTGACTGTTTCGCTGGACTGTATTGGAATCTCAGTAAAGAATATTACAACTAGCCAACATTTCAGTTCGTCAAAATAAAACTGTTCGTTTTAATGAATTCTCAAAGAACACGTTGGATTTGAAAATCAGTTACATCCGTCGCGACACACAGTCAACGCACGACTTCATCAGCCGACGGCCAGCCAATAATAAACGTTACTGAGTGCAGTAAGCGTTTCCGAACTATCCAGGACCAATAAGACGGTGGTAATTGGAAATACAGATACCGACATAAGTAATATTTCTGTAGGGAGGAAATATTGGTATCTCTCAATTCAACCTTGACCACAGTACCAGTAAATTTAAGTCGAGCTCAAAGGGTTAAACGACCTGTAGGACAGACTCCATGGTCCTATGTATTTTCTAGCCTCGATTTGTTTTCGTTGGTTGTTGCCCCACCTCAGATCAGATTGCACGGTATTTGGTGCTTGTTTCCTTGTAGGTCCGTTTGTTATTCGCTCAGAGAACAACTGAGCGTGCATAATAAACTGTGATCCAGTTGCAAACTAACAGAAACGTACAGGTGTATGAAATAAAGCCTGTTCTAAAATGAATTCGTAAAATAAATGTATTCCATAATAAATCATAGGGCCGCCTGCTTCTCGCAAATATTTTTCAAGACTACATCAACTCGAAAACACCAGAGCTCAGATCCGCTTTCGTGAACGGATGTTTTTAACTCTCGCACATTGCAAGTGCCTGCCCGCTAATCACGGACACGCAGTATCGGAGTTACGTAATTCTGATTGGTACAATCAGGTAAGGAAACAGTTTCCCAACAAAGACACGTGGCAAATAACCAAAGGAAAACTGCACGTATGTCTTAAGGACATTGGAGCTTAGCCTTCGCGCAAATCTTTTCACGAAAAACATTTGTCCCTAATAATTAGAGACATGATGACATTAATAATTCGCGGATTCATTTTGGGACAAGCAAGAATTCAAAACACTTGGATTTATGTAACCGTAGCCATTGGTCCACACGGTGTCTAATTGTCGCCTTCCACTGTAACAGCAGACAACCAATGTGCCATTGACAGGGCCATCTATTTTTCGCGATTAGACTTACGAGAAGGTGGGACTCCAATGTCCTATGAAATACGCATGGTTTACGTTTGGTCGTTGGTAACGTGTATTTGCCCGGAGAAAGTTTCTAACTGGACCAATCAGGATCAGGTAACTCCGACACTGAGAGGCCATGATTCGCGGGAAGACACCTACAATGCGTGACAGCATCAAGCCACGAAAGTAGATCTGAGCTCTTGTGTTTTTGAGTACAAGTAGTCTTGAAATCTTTTCGCGACGAACAGGTGGCTCTAGCAATCGATATCGGCACATTTGTACATAAGACTATAGAGTCTGGCTTGCCTGTCATTGAACTCGCGAATTTTTCATGTCTCTGCTAATAATTCATCTAAATATCGTGCAGAATATTTCAATTTATGGCTAGAGGTAGTGAAATTTCGCGACAAGATCTCAAGACAAACTATATTTTAAAACACTGTAGGGTCGTTCACCTATCTTGATTGGCTGAACTACTTTTTGACTCGTGTTAACTGTCTGCACACGAATCACGTAGGAACAGTGCCGAAGTTGCCAAATTCCGAGTGGCCCGGTCAAATATGAAAACGCCTTCTCAAGCAGACAGCAACCAATGGCGGTAGACAATCTGCTGTTGGCTGCTCATAGGCCTAGTAGTAACTCTTTTTATATTCCTAAAAAAAAAGTCGGATTTTTAATTGATTGACGCTTGAATAAAGTCATTATTAGGGGTACCCTAATTTCGCGAAACGTTTTCCTCGCACGCTATAGTTGAATACTCTACCGACATACCAGCAGTTTTATTTTGCTTATTGGCGGCGTGTCTTTGTGAGAAGTTATTCTCTTACTTGACTAGCCAATCAGAATTAAGCTACGCGGACAGTGTACGTCTGTGATTAGCGGACAGACTCCTAAGACGCGGAACCCGTAAAGCATCCAACGACGAAAGTGGATCTGAGCTAGAATGTCATGCATTATAACTGGTAATGAAATAGTTCGCCAAAATCGGGGTGCCCTTAGTCGATAGGACCGTGGCAACATATATTTTGCATATGGTGGAAAGAAGAAAATTAAAAGTAAAGAACATCTCAATCAGGGTTTCCGAAAGTGCTTGATGAACCGCGAATTGAATTTACCAGTCCCTTTTAGTACAAGTTGTTGGCCGTACCGGAGAGGCGGGGCCGCGGTGGTGAAGCGGTTAGACTACTTGCTTCCCACCAAGGTGAACCGGGTTCAATTCCCGCTGGGGATCGCTCCCCGGATCTTCGAGGGTGGGAATCGTGCCGGACGATGCCATTGGTCTGCGGGTTTTCTCGGTAATCTCCCGTTTACACCGCCCTTGCATTCTGGCGTTGCTCCATACTCGTCTCAATCACCATCATCGGCTCTCAAAAACTCGATGTTAAAAGCTGTTCAAATCTCTTCCTTCAGTAGTCATATTATTGTATTGTATTGGCAATTCACGGTAAAATGAGTACTTTCGAAAGCCTTGCTTAAGATCTACTTGTATGCACGTTGTGTGTTCTTCCGCCTTATGTAAAACTGGCATTGCCATGGGCTTCATCGCTTTCTTCATGCGTCGGTCAAGAGAAACTTTCAAATTATTAGAAACGTAAATATTAAAAAAATATGCTAATTTTTACACTTCGGGTGTATTAAAAAAACAGAAAGCGATAGAAATAATTTAAGTTATCACAGATGGTTATCTAACACTTTTTATTCGACGTTGAGATATGGAACTACTTTCCCTCTATCGCTACCAACTTTACTGTGCGAATGTCACTCAGCGCCCCCGTTAAAATATATATATGCAAGTAGGAGGAGTGACTTTTTTCTAAGGTGAATTTTAAAAGTACTCACATTACCGTGAACAGCCTTTAAAGGTGTGCAACGGTAGTGCTTTAATAATCCTGTATAATATTCATGATATGTGTGGAAACACGTACTTGAGCCATTTATAAATGTTAAATTAATCATGTTTAGACGGAAAAAGGAAACAGAAAGTAGCATTTTAAGAGTTTCTTAAATTCCATTCGTATGCATATATCAGTCAAAAATATTGACGAAAGTTTAAAAAAAAAAAATAAGTGCCGAAGCTTTGCTTATTGTTTGAAAGTATACGAAGACAGCATCCTTAAGAAGTCTATGACTCTGTAGTAGGCTAGAGCAGATAATACCGCCTGTTTGTTGACATTGTGCTCTAAAGAGCGGAATCTTTAGAAAAAATGATAACATTGTCCTATACTAAGCGTTGTGGCAAAACAAGTTTCTCTTAACTAGTAAACAACCGCTCATGGTTATTGTGAAGATTGTTTATGGCTTTGTTCCACACGAAGCTAGACTTAAGCAAGTGTTACACGAACTGTAAGATGCTCGGACTGAAGTGGTTGCCATACATTACGTCTCTATTGCACGCTCGATGGGCAGCCTCAGGTAAAACGTGCATTTTTTTCTCTGCTTAGCAAATATACCAAAAATGTAGTATTTCTGCCATACCGTGATAACTAGAGACTTGAAAAATTCGCGGATTCATCTCGGGATAAGCTAGACTTCAACACGTATGCGTTTATGTAACTTCAGCAATTGGTCCACACGGTGTTTGACACCTCCTGGAGGACGCCGGCCCAATCGTGGCCCTCCACTGTGACAGCAGACAACCAATGTGCAGCCGATATCGGCATATTTGTGTATACGACTGTGCAGTCCAGCCTTCAGGTCATTGATCTCGCGAATTCTTCAGGTCTCTAGTAATAACACATATACAGGCAGGCCTTGTCTTACAGTTATGAATGAACGAAATTTTCCTATTTCGAGTCACTTATCGCTTTGGGGTATCTGACGGGCTGAGCCCCCTTTCTCATTATATACATAACCTGACTAATGCTGGAAATACGTCAGTTATGGAAATTTTTTAAAGTTTATTTGTTTCTAATAAGAAGCAAAATTCGCGTTATTATTCGGAATCAGGCTAAACTTCACAGTGCTGTCTGTACTGAAGCCGGCGTCGTTTCTCCATTGGCTGCTGCATACATATGAAGCCACGCCCTTTCTGACTGAATTGCACGTGATTGGGGCACACAATTGTGAAGTGTTCATTTATTGGCGCAGATTTACCCAGGACGTATCAGATACATTATGATCCAACATATATGTATATAATTTATTTTATACTGTGGTTACTGAACATGAATTTTATGAAATATTTAATTTTGAAACTGTTCTTATTTGCATTATTATATTTTTAATGTGCAGGCATGTTGTGTATTTACATGAAGTAGCCAGTAAATCTGTGAAGCTTGCTAAAGGCACAGCGGTTTTTTTTTTTTGTGAAATACATATTTTATACTGTTCGGTGTGAGGCAGAGAAATTCGCGTGGTTCTTAACATCGAGGTATTGAGAGCCGATTAGGGTGAAGCGAGGTGTGAATGGAGCAGCACCGGAATTAAATCGTGGGGGGGGAAACGGGAGATCCCCGAGAAAACCCGCCAACCAGCGGCACCGACCGACAAGATTCCCGTACACATAAAGTCGGGAGCGACCTCGCCGGGAATCGAACCAAGTTCGCCCAGGTGAGAAGCGAGTAACAATTTTTAATTTTTCCCTGGCGGAAAGGTTTTTACGGAGCCTATGCCGGTTTTTCCTTTCTCTTCTTAGTTATAATTAGGGACCCCCGAATTTAGCGAAAAAAATTTCCGCACGTGGTATATTTCAATACCCTTAGGGCGTATCAGAAGTTTGCCATTGCTTATTGGTGGCGTGTCTTTGTGATAAGACATTTTCTTGCTTGTCTGGCCAATAAGAAATATGTACGTCTGTGATTCGTAGACACATGCTCCTAAGACGGGTAACACCCAGTTGGTCAAATAAGGAAAGTTGATCTGAGCTAAAGTGTTATGAAATACAACTAGTCGTGAAATATTTTCCACAAAATTCTGGTGTCCCTAGTTAAAGGTTAACTATAGGCAGAGACCGGAAAAATTCGCGAGTTCAATGACCTGTAGGGTAGATTCCACAGTCTTACGTAAAATCACGCAGATAAACAAACCTCATTGGTTGCTTGCTGCCACGACACAAGGCGATGTTTGGTCCAGCATTTTGCCGCTTGTTTCTTATTGGTTCAGAACTCTTAAGGAGCTGGTAAGTAAAGATGGACCAATTGCAATAGTAATCTGAACGTAAGGGTTTTTAAATTCTAGCTTGGCCAAAAATGAATCCGCGAATTCTTCAGGTCTATTACTATAGGTATACTCAGAAAGGTAGTGCTGGCCCAAAACGGTGGCCATTGCTGCCCAATCCCCCTCTGCCGGGATGCATGCCTCCTTGCATGGATTCCCTCCCCTGTAGACGTAAGAAGGGGCTTAGCTCTGAGACGCATCTAGCACCCGTCCATACCTCGGACGTACAATTTATACTTAGCAATAGGGTAGGCTAGGAAAATAATTGACGCCTTTTTGGGGCGTTCACTCTAATCTGAATCAGTGAGAATTTCACTGTCTAAATTAGTCAACCGTACCTGACTGATTCAACAGTCACTTCAGTGAATTTAACTGATTAATCAATTTAAAAAAATGCCAGATTTCCTTCAGTGATAGATTCAGTGACATTTTACACTGATTAATTAGTCATTTTTCAGTGTTTTTCAGTGTTTTATTTTGACTGGTGGATCAGTTAAACAACATGTAAAAATGGCCGTCTAACAACATTTAAAAATGTTCCTTAAACAACGTGTATAAAATGAAATAATGACGAATAAACTAATAAAACCAATACAAAATACTTTCTAAAATGTGTTTCGTCTTTCAAAACACCATTTTACGAGATAATATGATCATCCAGCCTTTCATTTCGATTTTCAGTTCTTTAATGTCGTTTTCATGTAATATTCACAGCGCTCTGTTTGGAGGTTACAGTACCAATTAAACCAAAAACGAAAAGTAAGGGCATACAATTTAAATCTTCACGATTTCGTTAATAACTATAATACAAATATTTTACTCTTTCTGGTGCCACGGAAACTGAGCGGTTAGCCTGCTCGCCTTCCACCAAGGCGATCCGGGTTCAATTCCCGGCTGGGACACTCCGGATTTTCGCATGTGGGAATCGTGCCGGACGATGCTGTTGGTCGGCGGGTTTTCTCTGGGGTCTCCCGTTTCCCCCGCCCTTTCATTGCGGCGATGCTCCATACTCTTCTCAATCACCCTCATCGGCTCTCAAGACCTCTATGTTAGGAACCGTCCAAATCCCTTCACTCACTCACTTTTCCTCTTTCTCATTTCAACTTGTCTTGGTAGTGTAGGTAAGGTAATGGCCAGAGATTGACGTAGAAAGGGTGTGCGAGTTCAATTCCGGCCACATCCGAAATTTTTTATATATTTTTTAAATTACGGTAAATTACGCAATATAAATAGTAAACTATCGTAGATATTTTTATTTAATGTAATTATTTGGCTACATTCAATAAAAACAATATTTAATTCGCCACTACAGTCAGCCGTCACTTAATCAATCACTGAAATTGTTTCACGTCACTAATTCAACCAGTGAAATTGTTTCACGTAACTAATTCAATCGGTGAAATTTTTTCACTGAAACGAACTTTGGTTTTCCTCTGATTCTAAGTGGATCCATAGGGGCACATGTTTTTCGCGAAAAGATTTCAGGACAAGTTGTGCTCCAAGACACTTTAGTTCAGAAACACTTTCGTGATTGGATCGTTTGAATTGTCACGCGTCTTGTCTGTTTGCCCGCGAATCACGAACTATCACTAGCAGAGAAACTTAATTCTGATTGGCTTACTCATGTAACAAACGCTCTTCGCGCAAAGACAAACTGCCAATACCGAAAGGAGGGCGCTCTAAGTGTGCACATAGGATATTGAAATCTAGCCTCCGAGTAAAACTTTTCGCGAAAAACAGGTGACCCTATGGAGCCATTTTCACTGATTCGAGTAGTTGGATTTCACTGCGAATCAGCGTTTTTTTTCCCACTTATACGAATTTAGAGTGTTTGCGGCTGGAGTTGTCGGAACAAGCGGCTACTTCGCATCTGTGTATAGACTGTTCATAGTAAAATGAGCACTTTTGAAAGCACTGCTTAAGAAACTACTTGTATACAAGTTGTGTATTCCTCCCCTTTATGTAAAATTAACGTTGCTGTGGGCCTCACCACTTTATTCATGCGACGGTCAAATAAAACTGTGAAATTATTTTTTAAAAAAGTAAATACTTTACAAATCTGTTCATTTTTACACTTCGATGCATTAAAAAATAAGACAGAAATCGAAAGAAATAATTTTAAGTTATCATAAATGGTTACCTAATACTTTTTTATTTGACTTTAAGATATGGAACTACTTTCCATCTATCGTTAAAGGCTGTTCTCGTTAAAGTGAGCACTTTTGAAATCAACCTTATTTAAAAAAATTCACTGCTCCTACCTGCACATAATTTAACGGGCGCACTGGGTGACGTGCGCCAACTGTAAAGTTGGTAACGATGGGTGGAAAGTAGTTCCATATATTAACGTCAAGTGAAAAGTTTTAGGTAACCATTTGCGATAACTAGGGATACGAGTTCAGTGACCCGTAGGCTAGACGCCACAGTCCTGTGTGTACTCGAGCCTCAGCTGTTTGTTCATTGGCTGCTACCCCAGAGAGTAGCCAGTGTTAATTCACACCTGCCAGTATGGCACTCGTTACTTGTTTCCTTGAAAGTGTGCTATTGGCTCAGAGTCGTCTAGGGCGTGTCTAATAAACTGCGATCCAATTGCAAAGCCAACTTCAGTGTACACGTGTTTGACGTTTATCTTGTCCTGAAATGAACTCGCGAAATGTTCCTATCCCTAGTAATAACCAATATTATTTACTTCGCTTTATGTTTTTTTTTTTTAATGCAACAAAGTGTAAAAATGAGCAAATTTGTAAAATATTTACGTGTATAATAATTTCACAGTTTCACGTGACCAACTTACATAAGGTGGAAGAATACACAACGTGCATACAAGTAGATCTTAGGCAGGGCTTCAAAAAGTGCTCGTTTACCGTGAACAGTCCATACCAACTTTACTCGACGAATGTAACTCAGTGCGCCCGTTAAAATGCATGTATGCAGGGGCCGTGACTTTTTTCTAAGGTTGATTTCTAGAGTGCTCACGTCGTCATGAACAGCCTTTACTGTTGTCTGCTCTGTGTTTGCAGAGGAGTGCATGTGCGACGCGCAGTCGACGTTCACGGAGACGTACAACTACAGCGAGGCCGCCGAGTACGTGCTCTTCAGCGCGCGCGCCACGTGGCTGGAGGCGGACGCTGTCTGCACGTCCTACAAGGGGCGCCTCGCCGTCGTCGACGACATGCGCAAGGCTAGCTTCGTCGCCGCAGCGCTCGCCGACTCCAACTTGAGTAAGTGATTGCTAGCGGCACATGAGAAATTCACGTTATTATTTGGCTCAGGCTGAAATTCGCAGTAATATATAGGGACCCCGAGAAATTCGCGAGTGCAATGACTAGAGACCTGCGAAATTCGCGTTATCATTTGAAGACAGAGTAGACTTCAAAAACATGTGCGTTGGCATTGCTCTTGTCATTGGACTACAGTAGGTTTGGCAAGCTGTGGGCTGCCCTGAACCAATAGGAAACATGTTACCAGAAGATAGCCCAACCACGTCTCGCCTAGTAAAATGAGACTTTGGCTTCTCGCCTTTGCAGCAGCCAATAAACAAATGGCACCGACCCTTATGTGTATAGGCAGATGAAATCTAGCATGCTGCCAAAAAATAACGCAAATTTTGCATATCTCTAGCAATGACTAGGGACCTGCAATATTTGCGTTATTATCTGGCAACATGCTAGCATTCACCGTCCTTTACATATTCGAGACTGTGCAATTAGTTTAATGGTTTCTACAGCAGTGAGGACTAGGGACAGGTGTTTTTCAGAAAAATGTTGAAGACCAGCTGTACTTCAAAACACTTTGTCTCATATGCACGTTCATGGTTGGATGTCTTTTGATGCCACGTGCCTCAAGTGGCTGTCCGAGAATCATGGAATTTCGCTATCGGAGTACTTTATTACGATTGGCCCAGCCAAATAGGAACATGTCTTCTCACGTATTCATGCGGCCAATAAGCAAAGGAAGTTGTGGTTGTAGATATACACCTGTCTCTAGTGAGGACACATTTTCCTTTCTGTCTTCATTGGACGTGACTGGGATAGCCTCTCGTTAGTTGTTTGCTATTGGTCCAAAGTCGTCCAGGGCTTCTCCAGAACAAACTGTAGTCTAATGAGAAATGCAGTACAGAACAACAAATGTTTTAGGCCTAGTCTGTCTTGAAATAATAAGGCGAATTTTGCAGGTCTCTAGCAATAACCTGTAGGCTAGACTTCACAGTCTTACATGCTCTCATACAGATATCAACTGTTTATCCGTTGATTGTTGTGGTGGTAAAAGGCGGTGGTTGGGCACACAATTTATTGCATTCTTGTTATTGGCTCATTTATCTCCAGGAGATGTCAAACAACACGTCGACCAATTACAAAAGTAACATGGTCGTACACGTGTGCGATTTCCAACTTGCCTAGAAATGAATCCGCGAAATTCTCGGGTCTCCAGTAATGTATACACTCGAACCGACGTCAGCTCTCCATTGGTAGCCGTATGTATGTGAAGTCACTCCCTTTCCGAGTGAACTGCACGTGATTGGACTACACAATTGTGAAGCGAACATTTTCCGGCGCAGAGTTACCCAGAGCGTGTCAAATAAAGTATGGTTAGGGCCACCTGTTTTTTTCGCGGAGAGATTTCACTACTACTTCAACTCCAAAACACTAGTGCTGCGACCCACTTTCGTGAGTGGATAATTTTAACTGTCACACATTGCAAGTGTCTGTCCACGAATCACAGAAACACAGTATCGGCGTTACGTAATTCTGATTGGTTCGGCCAGTTAAGGAACTGTTTCCCTACAAAGTCACGTGGCCAATAACCAAAGGAAAACTGCACGCATGCCTCAGGGCAGTGCAATATCTAGCCTTCGCGTAAATCTTTTCGCGAAAAACAGATGACCCTAGCATGGACCAATTACAACCGTATTGCAAAGATACGTGTGTTTTAAGTTTAAAATTTCCTGAAATATTAACTCGAATTTAGCATGGCTCTAGCAATAACTGTAAAAATTTTATTAGCAAAAAACTCCTAAATTACAATGGAAGTTCTTAACATATAAAGGCTGTTCACGTTAAAATGAGCACTTTTGAAAGCCCTACTTAAAATCACTTGTATGCACGTTGTGTATTCTTCCGCCTTATGCAAAATTAACATTGCCATGAGCCTCATCACTTTATTCATACGTCGGTTAAGTGAAACGGTGAAATTATCAGGAAAGTAAATGTTTTACGAACCTGCTAATTTTTACACTTCGACGCATAAGAAACACAGAATACCAAAAAATAATTTAAGTTATCACAAATGGTTGCCTAACACCTTTTATTCGACGTTAAAATATGGAAATACTTTCCATCCATCGTTACCAACTTTAGTGGGCGAATGTGACTCGACGCGCCCATTAAAATATATACAGGCAGGGGCAGTGACTTTTTTCTAAGGATAATTTCAAAAGTGCTCACTTTATCTTGAACAGCCTTTACACTGTATGGAAATAATACCATATGTGCGGCTGCAAATATAGGAATGTTTAGCACCGCTACCATACATAATTGGCAGGAGGGACAGAAAAATTTCGCGAATTCATTTTAGGACAATCTAGTCTTCAAACGTATATGTTCATATATTTAATTTTTGTAATTGGATCACATTTTATTAGACGCACCCAGGTGAACTCTGGGTCAATAACAGACGTGCAAGGAAACGAGCTCCGAATACCGTGTCACCTGGCCTGAGGTAAAAACAGCTACACACCGGGAGTGAGTAAGTGAGTGAAGAGATTAAGGCGGCTCTTAACATCGAGGTCTTGAGAGTCGACGGGGGTGACTGATGTGAGTATGGAGCAGCGCCGGAATGAAAGGATGGGGTAAACGGGGGATCCCCGAGAAAACCCGCCGACCAACTGCATCGTCCGGCACGATTTCCACATGTGAAAATCCTGAGTAACCCGGCATGGTATGCAATGCGGATCGCCTTGGTTGGAGGCGAGCATGCTAACCGCTCAGCCACTGGGACAGCAGCCAATGAACAGAAAGCGGAGGCTCGGAAATACACAGGACCGTGGAGTCTAGCATACTGGTCTTTTTAAAAGCCGAAATCTTCCTGTCGCTAATAATTGGTAACTTCCCTATGCATTTGATTTTTCCTGAGCAAATATAGTAATGCTTCCATGGACGTAAGGAAAGAAACTTTACCATCCTCTCTTGCTCACTATACGGGTACATTGGTATTTTATATGCACCAACAATTTGTTAGAGAAGACGACGAGTCATCGACAGGGCCACCTGATTTTCACGAAGACTAACCTCCAATGTGCTATGCCATACGTGCAGATTTCCTTCGGTTATTGGACACATGTCTTTGTCGGGAGACAGTTCCTCGCCTAACTGGGCCAATCAGAATTAGGTAACCCCGACACGGCGTGTCTGTGATTCGCGGGCAGACACCTGTAACGCGTGACAGTTAAAATCATCCAATCACGAAAGTGGATCTGAGCTCTAGTATTTTGGAGTACAAGTAGCCCTGAAATCTTTTCGCGAAAAACAGGTGTCCCTAGTCATCGATAGAGACCCGAGAAATTCGCGAGTGCAATGACATGTAGGCTGGACTTCACAGTCTTATATACTCTCACACAGATATCAACAGTTTATTGGTTGATTGTCGTGGTAGTAAAAGGCGGTGATTGGGCGCACTATTTACTGCGTGTTTGTTATGGGTTCATTTATCTCCAGGAGGTGATAAACAACACGTCGACCAATTACAAAAGTAACATGAACGTACAAGTGTGTGAATTCCAACTTGTCTAAAAGTTGACCCGCGAAATTCTCGGGTCTCTAGTCATCGATAAGCAGCAACGGGAGGTTTCTCAGCGTGGCGTGCTCTTCCTGCTACGTTTGCTCTAGAGAGCATGTGTGATTTTCCCAAGGAGAGTTAAAGTAGTAAATAAAGCAGCTGCCTCCTCGAACTGGCGACACAAATGACAAAGAGCAAAAGTGTGTTTTTTTTTTGTTCGGCAAATAACGCCAAGACGAGAGGTTAGAAACATTGTACTGAGGTTATTTGATGCAAATATGTCGTCTGATGATGAAAATGACAATGAATAAGTTTAACATGCTCGTACAGTTGTAATTAACAATGACAGTGGCTTTCATTGCTAACAACTTTCACTTTTATTGGTAACAAAATATCCTTCTGCGTTACTTACAGTATGGCAATTACGTTTGATGATAGATCTAATGAATAGAGATGACAGAAAAACGCGAATAAAATTTTGGCCCAACACATCTTTTGGAACAATTTGACTGGTTTATTCTTTCATAATTGGCTGGGCAAGATTTTGACTTGGTTGAATTATTTGCAGACCAATCACGAACGTTCGGCCTTATAGTATCAGAATCCTCATTGCTCCAGTGAAAAGGGGTACTATCATCATACATGCATGCAGCATGACAGCCAATAACGAAAGAAACCTATAGGACATGTACACAGTATATTGAGTCACATGATAGCAAACAGTCAACGTTTCTCGCGGTAAAAATCTATGGTTTTAACCTGTGTATAGTCTAGTCACGGTAAAGTGAGCGCATTTGAAAGCCCTCCTATTTGGAATAATAGTCAATAAATACATCTTATTTTAGCCTTAGACGTTAACTTCCGAGTGCGGTGGAATATACACACTGTGTGTATTACTTACATGACCAAATTCATTTAAAACTGTGGTTAAAGGTTAAAAATGCCTGAAAGGAAGAAAGTAACAAGGGCCTGAGGAGTGCTCACTTGACCGTGAACCGCCTATAAACGTGCACGCTGTTGTTCGGGTGGCAGTGTCGCCGGACCTGTGGCTGGGCGGCAAGATGGAGCATGGGTCGCTGGTGTGGACGGCCACGGGGGCGGAGATCCCGGACCACGTCGATGACGAAGGGTACCCACCCTGGACAGGGCACCTCCCCGCCGCGGATCACCGCTGCCTGGCGCTCGCCCGCAGACTGCACGACCAGCCTCACTTCGTTCGCTTCAGCTGCTGGGCGCCCAAGCCCTTCGTCTGCGAGAGGAGTGAGTCTCGTCGCCCCCCCCCCCCCACTCTCCCCATCCTTTTTCCTTTTCCACACCCGGAGTGGTCAATTGCTATAGTCAGAGACGTGCAAACCTCGCGTTAGTATTTGGGGCTGGGTTAGATTTCACTTTCCTATATCTTCTTGGGAACAGTCCATGAGTTCATTGGCAGAACGCAGTCGTTTATTTGAGTGAACTGGTTAACGTGATTTGTAGGGATAGGAAAATTTCGCGAGTTCATTTCAGGACAAGACAGACGTCAAACACGTGTACATTGAAGATGACTTTGCAATTGGATCGCAGTTTATTAGCTGGACAACTCTGAGCCAATAGCATACTTTCAAGGAAACAAGTAGGGAGTGCCATACTGCCATGTGTGAAGTAACACTGGCTACCCTATGAGACAGCAGCCAATGAACAAACATATGAGGCTCTAGTATACACAGTTTAGGCGACAGGTAATTGAACTCGCGAATTTTTTCCTGTCCGTAGTGATTGGTAGAGACCTGAAGAATTCGCGGATTCATTTTGGGCTGAGCTAGAATTTAAAAACTCTTACCTTCAGATTACTATTCCAATTGGTCCATGATTTATGTACAGCTCCTTAGCAGCCCTAGACCAATAAGAAACAAGCGGTGAAATGCTGGACCAAACATCTCCTTGTGTCGTGGCAGCAAGCAACCAATGAGGTTTGTTTATCTGCGTGACTGTACGTAAGACTGTGGAGTCAACCCTACAGGTCATTGAACTCGCGGATTTTTCCGGTCTCTAGTGATTGGTCACTTTGCGGTTGAACTTTTATTACTAGCTCGGGAACCCGTCGGGGCAAACCACGCAAATTGCCAGCCAATTGGAGTAGTCAAATGGGCGTATAAAATCTTGGAGGCCAGCGGGGTGCGAGAAAATAACGCGAATTTTGCATGTCCCTAGCTATACTCGATCAACGGTTTCTTCCAAGTTTCTGAAGCACAGCTGAAGATCTGCTTCCAGGACATTGCTCTGCCACACGCTAACGAAGCTTAACCCAGTTAAGGTTTATTCTACTCAGGTTAGGAACAAAACGAGTATACTTATGGGCGAGTTTGGCATAAAGGAAATGTCCGCCGCTAGGTGCGCAGTGGTGCAAACAGGTCACTTTAAATAAAATTGTAATCTACGTTAATGATAAAAGAAAAATATTTTACTTAGTTACGAATTTATTTTATATTTTATTTATGTGTATCGAAATTATCCTGTTTTTTTTTTTTTTTTTTTAACGTACGAAATAAAGAAATGTGGTACACATGCGACATTAGCGCTTACCTAGGGGCGAAAATTTTTGGTTGCCAAACTTTTAACGTTGATCTCCCCAACCTGAGTAAAAGTGACCTAAACGCAGTCTGGGAAATTACGCCAATAGGACACCGCAGCTCATTCGGGCGCACTCAGTGTAGGTAGCATTATAATGCATTAGAACTTTTTATTACTGGGCTCTTTTTTCTGTTTTTTATTCATATTAACTCTTTGAGGAGTATACGCGTATACAATCAGGGCTGCGTTTGTATGACAATTTATTTGCTCTTGAAAACAAATGTCACACTTTTATGGTTAAACTGTTTTTCTGCGTTCTGTCGTTATATAAGTAAAAAAATTACAACTGCCCAACATTTCAGTTCGTCCGAATAAAACGGTTCTTGTTAATGATTTCTCACAGAACACGATGGCTTGTTTAACCAGTGACGCCCGTCGTGACACATTAACCTGCGTACAGTCAACGCACGATTTCATTGGCCAGTCATTAAACGTTGCAGAGTGCAGCAGTAAGCGTTTCCGGCCTAGCCAGGACCAATAAGACCAACACAACTGATATTGCTGTAGCGGAGAACATAGGCGCATATCAACTCAACCTTTACCTCAGTGCCGGTAAATTTGATCCGTCCTCGAAGGGTTGATTATAAAAGAAAGTACGTTTGGTGTTCTTGGCTGTTTCCTAAATATGTCACAGATTACAAGCGTTTTATACATGTGTTTACATGAAAGTTGACGTTTTTTTAGTTGAATTGAAGTTTTATGCTGTGATATTTCAACTAAAATTTATGCCAGTAAAAGCAGGGAGAAAATAAGGTGTGTTGGTAACGCCTAGTAAGAAATAGTTCTTATGCAAAATTATAGTACATTGAGTGCGCACGAATCTGACGCGTTGACCCTTTGGTCTAATTTTCTATACTTGGTTATGCTTTGAGTGTATGAGGCGGAGGAATATCCTGGAAGTACAACTTTAGCACTACTTTAAAAAAGTTGGAAGTAAGTGCAATTTTACTCTATCAAAGTTCACTTAAAATGTTCTTCAAATTTATTGAATTCAATTCTTTGAACGCTTTGTAACGTCACTCGGGCATCATAATCGAGTCCATTTTGTCCTTCAAGTCATTTTATGACTGAAATTCCTTCAAAAGTTCTCCTTGAATCCAGTTTTCCAGCCAGCACTCTTAATTATTGAAGCACTTTAAATATAAAAAGTGGTGTCTTGACACAGCAATTCATGCCCAATTAAGGTACAAATATAGTTGCATATACTTATTTCCTGCAAAGTAAATTTCGTCTTAAAATCTTTAAAAAAAGTTGGTGTTGATTTTGACAAATTATTTTCATATAGTGTATGGTTCGTAGAGGTTTTAAAAGAAGAGTTACTGAACTTACTTATAATTTTTAAAACTGAAGTATTTGCGAGAAATTATCCCAAGCTGTCACTTTATATTCACTGAAAACAGCTGCATGTGTGAAAAATCTTTCAAAACTTTGAAGTAATAATTCAATTTATATTTCATTCAATCAAATTAAGTGCATTTGAATACTTTTTATTTTCAATAAGCTGGATTCAATTCGTCGAATTCAACTAAATACTTGATGGTGTGAAATGGCCATTAACACTCCTGTGTCCAACGTAGACAAGTGTCTACATGTTGCACAGGAAGATTATGTTTTACCGGTACTGTACAATACGAGGCTCAGTGTCCAATGAACTTTCCTGTAGGCAGCTGATTCACGACCGTGCTACTGCCCTACGTCGCGATTGGTTCATACCACGGCCGTAGAAGACAGGTCTGGACACCAGCTTGAAAAGTTCACGCCCTTATTGACCCATTTAGTTCATGAACCCAGCCGCAGAGCACTTCTACCGAAGTAGTGTTGTTTGACATGGCTAGCATAGGAAGGGGAATTGCGATTTTTTTAAAATGGGAAAATTAAGTTCATAACTCTATAGTATTATCCCTATACCAGCAACGCTGACAACACTAGTTTGCTTGCAGTGCTCTGTGGCTATTGCATGAACTAAATCAGTCAATAAGGGGGTCAATTCACTAATATTGTTAGATAGGCGAGTGTCCTGACCTGTCTTCTACTGCCGTGGTTCATACTGCTATCGCCGGCCACTAGTGATACAGAAACAAGTTGTTTGTCAGCTTAGCCCTTCCATTCCCACATTAATTTGTTGATCCAGGTGTTGCAAAAAAATAAATGTTTTGATGTGTGCTGTGCTTAAGTTAGTTAAGAACTTGTTTCTTTATCTCAACCAGCAAGCGGTAGGAGTTATGTTCAGTGGTTAGTGATATGAGCCAGTCATAACGTAGAGTTGTAGCACGGTTTACGAATCACGCAGGGACGTGCAAATTTGGGGTTATTATTTGATACCATGCCAGATTTCACTGCCCTATTCCTGCAGTAGAACAACTCGTATTTTCATTGGCTACTGCCAACTGTACGGAGTCATTAACCTGCGTGTTCTCTTAGCTGTAGTATGGTTGTTCAACCGTTGAGCCGTTAACCACTGGCTGAAAGAGTCCATGGAGTGTCCCACACAAGTTTTCGGCCAATGGCAGAAGACAAGAAAGCGTACAACGTCTTGGAGTTTAGTCTGCAGCTACAAAATAACGCCAATTTGCAGGTACCTGCATCAGTCACTCCCAGGGACAATCACTGGGCACTGAGCTTGGCAGAAGACAGATTCGGTCAAACAATACCTTCGTGTGCAACACGCAGACAGTTGGCCGCAATGTGCATCCATGAAAGGGTTAAGTACAGCACACGGTACAAAATGTCTTATTTGCAACACAGTGAATTATAAGTTATAGGTTGTTCACGGTAAAATGAGCACTTTCGAAAGCCCTGCTTAAGATCTACTTGTTTGCATGTTGTGAACTCTGCCACCTGATTTAAATTTAACATTGTCCCGGGCCTGATCACTTTATTCATGCGTCGGTCAAGCGAAACTAGGAATTTATTAGAAAAGTAAATATTCTACAAATCTGCTCATTTTTACACTTCGATGAATTAATAAAACATAAAGCAAAAGAAAAAATTGAGTTGTCGTAAATGGTTGCGTTAACACTTTTTATTCGACGTTAAAATATGGAACTACTTCCCATCCATCGTTACCAACTTTACTGGGCGCATGTCACTCAGTGCGCCCGTTGAAATATGTGTGAGTAGGGGCAGTGACTTTTTCCTAAGGTTGATTTCAAAAGTGCTCACTTTATCGTGAACAGCCTCTAATGTGGGAATGAAAGGGTTAACCTCGAAGAGCCTTACGGAAGCGGGACTCTGGGTGTATGGGCGGCGCCATGTTGTTGTTGGCAGACGCGCAGACGGAACGGAGTGCGGCGCTGCCGACCAAGTGGCAGGAGTTTGGCGGACAGACGTACGTGCTGTACAACGGACAGCTGCAGTGGCAGGAGGCGGTGGCCTTCTGTCGGAAGCAGGGGCTCGTGCTGGCCACTGTGCCTTGCTGCGGAGCTGCAGAAGTGATCGGCGAGGCCATGGTTCGTTCCCGGCCAGGTGGGTGCACACCCTTCCAACATCACGACCCTGACGCGAACCGTAAAGCCCCTGGCACAATATGCGGTTGGTGTTGGTGTTTAATGTTGGTAGCAGTTGAAGTACGGGGCGATAAACAGAATGTTGCAAAATTATATGTCAATATTCTGGGGGAACATCCCTCATATCTGCAGGATGAAAAAAAAAAAACGTTATATGAACATAGGTCCGCGAATGCTTCGTTTATTTACTACAGCTCGTAATACATAATGTAGAGTGTATGGCCTGCAAACTGGATCATCTTACTGTGGAATATCATTGCAGCTGTAATTGGTAGCCCCATATCAGCCCTCGAGGAGCCGCTAGAATTGTATTTGTGGGGACATTTAAAGGCACTTATGTATGCAAACCAGAGTGAACGATTTGGACACTCTTCTTAATAGCATTGTGGCGGGCTGCGAAACAATAAGGAATACTCCAGGGATTCATCAACGTATCCGGGAGTCATGCAAGTGCGGATTGATGCATGTGTTCGTGCTGATGGAGGACATATTGAACATTTCCTTTAGTGCCGACGATAAGCTTTCCCACATGTGTAACTAATACCTGTGCAGTTCTAGGTGTAGTGTCGTAGTGTGAGGTGTCGTGTATCAAGCAAACGAACGTTACGATGGCATTCCACAGTAACATGATCCAGTCCGCGGGATATACACTGTACGTTATGTATTACGGGCAGTAGTGAAGAAACGAAGTATCTGCGGACCTATGTTCATATAACATTTTTTCATCCTCGAGATGTGAGGAATGTTTCCCGAAGTATTGACATGCAATTTTGCAACATCCTGTATGTGAGATGGCACAATAGGCAGTTGGTGGTTAGTTGTTGGTGTTGATGGTTGGTGGTTGGTCCTAAAATCATTTCAAATCCCGGTTGGTGGTTGGTGTTGTAGGAAGTTGGAATACTTTCAACTTTTACCACCAACCGACCAATCAGAGAGCATTTTCTAGGTTTATGAACGAGTTTTGAGTGGAAAATCTTTAAAATGGTGGAAAATAATCGTGAAAATAAATATATTTATATTAAAATGAAATTTGATTCTGCTACTCATAAACCAGCACTATTTAATATTAACCCTCTCAGACTCACTTTAATTTACGGTTTCAGGTGTTTCAAAAAATATATTTTAGGATACGTGCTGCTTTTAAGTGGATGCAACACTTGTTTCTTTGTCACAGCCAATGAGCTGTAGGCTTTATGTTCTGCTACAGTTATATAACTCAATTACGTCCTAAACCAGTAAGACGGTTTGTGAATCATTTAGCCACAAGTAAAATTATTGGTCATTGAGCTTTGCAGTGTGCAGCACATACCAAAAATTATTTACACGTGCATAATGTACACAACTGTGTATACTGGGTCTGAATGGGATAAAAATTCCAATGCGTAATAACATAAAATCTAAACCAGATCATACGAGTATAGTGTATTTGCAGGCTTTTAGGAAGCGACTGCATGATTAAATACTACTTTGAGTTAACTATGTAATCATTATTTTGTTTTACGATAATGTGGTATGCACTATTTAATTTTTAGCATAAGGAAATAACATAATCTTAAAAATTCAGCTCAATTTTTGAGCTTTATGTTAAAAAATTTAAAACGTCAACAATAAAAAGTCTCGTTTGCTTAGTTATAAAAATCCAAATTCCACAACTGAAAATCAAAATAAATGTTACACCTTTCTTAAGAATTTCTGTTATAAGTTGGCACAGCCACGAACAACTTGCAACAACACTAACCCTGACTATTGTCCCATATAACACATCGCACACCAACCGAAAAAAATTTACAAGGGAAGTTTCTCACGTATGATGTGTCAAACTTCCTTGAGTCCGGGTTTAATTACTGGCTAACCTTCGGCCAGTGAAATCTTGCGTTGACTGTACGCCGAATAATGTGTCGCGACGGACGTAACAGGTCTTACAATCCATCGTGTTGTTTGAGAAACCACTGATAAGAACAGTTTTATTCTGACGAACTGAAATGTTGGTCAGTCGTAGATTTTTATTTGGATTCCGGTAGAGCCCAGAAAAACAGCAAAACCATAAAAGTGTGAGTGAGTGAAGAGATTTGGGCGGCTCTTGACAGCGAGGTCTTGAGAGCCGATGAGGGTGATTGAATGGAATATGGAGCGGCGCCGGAATGAAGGGGCGGGGTAAGCGGGAGATCCCGAGAAAACCCGCCGGGTATTCAACCCGGTTCGCCTTGGTGGGAGGCGAGCGTGTTAATCGCTCAGCCACCGCGGCTCCTGAGGTCAGTTTGAGGAATGACTCGTGCTGGCAGTGGTGAGTACCGGGACTATATGTCAAGGTATTTGTGATGGTAGTAGATATATTTCCCCCATAGAGGAAGAATATCGCAAGGGACCAAGCGTGGTGACAGCAGGCAACTGGAGAATGTGCCTGAGTGGCGGAAGATGACAAGGGGCTATGAGGGCCGATGGAGTCTTAATGAAGGAGTAACCCGGTCCAAGGAGGCCTGTGCCTGTGGAAGCCGCGAGAATGGGTTTATAACTACCGAGAACGCGAAAACCCCGAAAAGGCCGTCGGCTAAGAGGGGCGAAGAAGATAAATATTGTATTCTGAGTTGCTTTGAAGCCATGTTGAAGATCTACTTCCGGGATATCCCTCCGCCTCATGCAAACGAATCTTCACCGAGGTTAGAAAATTGCGTTGAAGAGAGAGCGCACCACATTCGTGTGCACTCAGTCTAATAAAATTTTACATAAGAACTATTTCTTACTAGGCGTTACCAACATATTTTTATTCTCCCTGTTTTTACTCATATTAATTATAAATGATATAGGGCCTATTATAAATGATAGATAAAATAAAACAATTTTAAATTTGACAAAAAATGTTAACATAATTATAAAACACTTGTAATACATGGTATATTTTGGAATCAACCAAACACGTCATTCATAGGGTGATATTTCAAACGTTTGATTTAAAAATTGCGACGAAACGGCAAACAGTCTATATGTAGGGACCTGCAAAGTTTGCGTTATCATTTGTCATCAGGCTAAACTCCACCGTATAAACTCGAGCCACTTTCGTTTCCACATTGGCTGCAGTATAGATGTGACGTCACTCCCTTTCTGACTGAAACGCATGTGATTGGGGCACACAACTGTGAAGTATTAATTTATTGGAGCAGAGTTACCAAGGTCGTTTCAAATAAGGAATGATGCATTGACAAACGTATTGCAAAGGCCCGTGTATTTCAATTTTAACGTGTCTTCAAATAATAACGCAAATTTTGCAGGTCTCTAACTATATTACACTTCGTCAAGCCTTTCTGGAGTCATGCATGTTGTAATGGCCCCGTATTAGGGCCATTCAAGGAATGTTGGGAAACGTATCTCAGAAGGAAAACGCAATATTATGTCACTACGTCACAAGGGCGTATCCAGGGGGGGGGGGTTGCTGAGGTGGATGCAGCCCCCCCCCAAATGACACACATTTTTTTAACCCTTTTATCAAAATGTTAATCATTATATTTATATATTTATTATTACCCACGTGACACACATAGTTTCTATCCACCTTTCATTTTTTATCCTTCCGCTGTGACTTGTGAACGATGTACTAATAGTGAAAATACTAATACTCATCAGCCTCACCCGAAAAAAGAAATTTCTGGATACACCCCTGCGTCATGTAATTAAAAATGTACAACGTTTACTTAATACAATACAACACTTTACATTTCGCTAAATATCTTCAGTTACTTCGGGGGAGCTCGGCTTGTTAATTACTATTTAGCTGCAAGTATCTATATATTAGGCCTAGTTAATAAAGTATCGCCAAGTGCCTCTAATTAAGTGTCTCTCTTGGATCTAATGGAACTACCGGAATGGCTTTTACCTTCATGATGCCGAAGGCTGATCTTAAGAGCGGCTACGGCGGATGAAACCACTATCGTCGGTCTAGTTTGACACGTCGTAGGCTGGATGTGGTAAGACCTCCGCTCGACTCCCCGCAGGCTTCAAATATGACGTAAACTCTCTGCTTGTTGTCCAAACTCCGGCAGCTCGTGTCCTCGTTCTCTCTAGAGGTGGGCTGGTGCGTTCAGGCAAGTAACACAGCTACGGCTTACCCAACGCCATAACAATGCGTTACCATTGTTAGATACTAGCACATTGAGGTCTGCACGTATTTACTATAACTGAAGACAAGTTAGGAGTGAGCCGCCTGTATACACCACTGCAGGGACGTCTATTCTATTGGTGTCTGTATTCCCACTTACCACTCTTCTATTGGTACACGCCACGCTGGGCGTGCTTAGGTGATCTACAACGTTGTTCATTGGCTGGTCATCAACCACTGGGGTCGCAGAGCTGATTTCGCTTCAACCAAAAGTCTCTCGCCGTGTAAAAGGTTTACAGTCAATCGTGTCCTTTTATAAGGACATAGCAAAAAATACATCTTATTGCGGGAAAGATGTTACTGAGTAGAGATTTGAAGAATTCGCAGATTTATTTTGAGTCATGCTAGAATTAAAAAACCCTTACGTTTAGATTACTATTACAATTCGTCCACGTTGTATTTACCAGCTCCTTAAGAGCCATGATTCAATAAGAAACAAGTAGTAAAATGTTGGCCCAAACATCGCCTTGTGTCGTGGCAGCAAGCAACCAATGAGTTTTGTTTATCTGCGTGATTGTACGTATGACTGTGGAGTCTACCCTACAGGCCATTAAATTCGCGAGTTTTGCCGGTCTCTACTACTGAGTTGTGTTGTTATTGCACGATCCTGTTAAATACTAGCAAAACAATGGCTCTATAAAAATGTGAGTTTTTATTTTGTAGGACGAAGAAATTTTTAAACTGGCATTGCTCGATCTTAGCTCGAGTGTAGTCCAGAATGTGTTACAGCGTGGCACTGCTTGAAGCGCGCTGGCGGCGGTGTCTGTGTGTTGCAGACTTCGAGAACGTGTGGATCGGGGGCTGGTACGACGAGGGGTGGTCGTGGGTGTCGAGCGGGGAGAAGATACCTGAGGAGTCCGACGACGCCGGCTACCCGCCCTGGCGCTACGGCCGGAGCCAGACAAGAAGCGGCTGCCTGCTCCTGGCGCGACACGTCTGCGCAAAGACCGTCTTCATGGAGACGGACTGCAACCGCAGGAGGGGCTTCCTTTGCCAGAAAGGTTGCTCACTCTGGTTCCTAACTAATGACTGTTCACTATAAAATGAGCATTTTTAAAATGAACATTAGAAAAAAATCCACTGCCCCTGCCTGCGTATATTTTAATAGGCGCACTGAGTTACATTCACCCAGTAAAGTTGGTAACGTGGATGGAAATTAGTTCCATTGCTTGAATGAGAATAAAGAGTGTTAGGTAACCATTCGTCATATATTAAATTATTTATTTTTCTTTCTGTTTTTTAATGCGTCGAAGTGCAAAAAATTGCAGATTTGAAAAAAAAAATTACTTTTAATAATTAACAGACAGTTCCGCTTGACTGACGCAAGAATAAAGCGAGGAGGCCCGTAACAACGTAAAGTTTACATAAGGCGGAAGAATATACAACGTGCATACAAGTAGATCTTAAGCAGGGTTTTCAAAAGTGTTCAGTTTAACGCTAATAGCCTATAACTAGATACTTTTAATAACAACCTTCGGATAAAAAGTTAATGCCAATATAACTCGAGAAAAATGGTAAAGATCGAATAAATGCATGTCAGCGAGCATATTATGTTACCGACTACTACCGCCATCTCGGATCCAGGTCACCTTGACCTTGGACCGTTTCCTGTTGCCTTCAATGACCTTAAACCCAAAAAGGTCGCATAATTCTTCAAAAAATCCCAAAAATTAAAAAAAAAAAAAAAAATTATGCAGAAAAATTCAGAAACATATATTAATTAAAAAAATATATTTAAAAAAATATTTGAGGATGCACATGTAAGAGGTCCAAGGTCATGTCCATGACCTTGGATAACCTTTAAATTCAAAAATTCCAAAAAATTCCGAAGAAAAAAATTACGTCGATGACTTCGACCAACATGTTGGTTGCCAGTGACCTTGTAATAAATGACCTCAAAAACAAAAACCTCGAGAAAAAAATGGTAAAATTGAATAAATTCGTGAAAGTCCGCGAGCATATCCCATTACTGACTACGACCTCTATGTTAGGTGTCGATCACCTTGGCCTTTGACCTTGGCCTCGTTGACTTTGAACCCAAATATTCCAAAATATTCTAAAACATACAGAAAAAAATTTAAAACATTAAAAAAACTATAAACTTAGTTATAAAATTATTTAAATATTTATTTACAAATTTATAAAATAAAATAAAATTTCGAATGTTTGGTTTTAGAAGGGATAGGAGACCGGAACCTACCAACCACCATGATATGATCTCACCGAACCACCATATTGAATCCAAGTGACTGTTAACTTGGTCTTGGACCTTGACCCTGGTGACCTTTGACCTTGAACAAAAAAAAACAAATTTTTGCAAAAATTAAAAAAAAAATAGAAAATTTTCAAAAATGAATAAAAGATTTATAAAACATTATAAAAACATTACTTAAAATTTGTTGTACAGCAATTTATAAAAAAGTTTATTTGAAAAAAAACTTACCTTTTCAGAGGTTTCCTCAGAAACACATCCAGCAAACGATTTACCCCCCCCCCCCCCCCCTTTTTGACAATCAATCACATTGTATTAACATTACCCTTCCCTACCAGCGTTTCTCATTGGAGTCGGCAGGCCTCCACCCCGCTCACCTTTGCTCGTTCTGACGAATGCACTCCACCCACTACATTGTTTTTTCCGTTTGTAATTTTTTTTAACTTTTACATCACCTAGGTAATGCTAGTGTATAAATGATCGATTTCGCTGACATAGAAGCTGTCGATTCAGCTGCCATGCTGGTTGTTGTCGACCTTGACCTTGAACCCAATGACACTGAAATCGAAAAAAAGAAAAAAATTCCAGTCCATACAATGGACCATTACCAGTTGGTCACAGCAAGAGGCCATACCTACTAACCATACTAGTCAACGACTGACTCCACCCAAGACTGGTTCCTGACGAGACTGACTGGGTCCAAGACTAACCCCGGACGAGACAAGTTCCTGCAAAACTGGCTAGACCAACCGACAAGTCCAACCTGCCATACCACCCACCTACACAAACAGAAAATCTCGACAAAAAGTCTCGTAACAAGAGTCTCGTAGCTAACCACTTCGCAGAAAATCTTCGCAGAATCTTCGTGAAATAGTGTGGTGCTGATCGTGGCGCGTGTGGTACGGATTGTGAAGGGTCTGTCTGGCAGGAGTCAGTTGCTTACAATAAGTGTTACCATGATTTCATGCTGAGCGAAGAACTTGTCCGGAAGACACTTTTGAAGACATAACTGCTTAGTAATATGATCAAGAATCTACATAAATTATCTGGTTGAATGGAGGTATAAAAATGCTTATAGCTCACTGATGAAATGTGTTAGTATGTGTATATACACAAAGCAATAGCTAGGCCAATTACGAAGTCTACTGTAGAGCTTACTCTAGCAAAATGCTTTTGTTGAATCAAACAAAGTTAGTTTGGTGTAAGAGCAGTTAAATATTTTGCTGTTGAAACCAAACGATTTTGTTGTTATTTGTTTGCTACAGAGATTTGGTTGGTGCAACTAAATATCTGTTCGGCTCTACATACTTTAAAGAGTTTCGTTTAAAAATAGAAGACGCACCTAAGGCGAGACTGGGATTCGAACCTTCACCAGCTGCGACCGAGCGCTACGCCTTAGCAACCGAGAGTAAAGTGACTTCTAGTAAAGTACCGATGTTTTTAAATACATACATTTCAAATACTAGACAACGTGCGCAAATAACATTTTCAAGTTTTAGAGCTTTCCTTTATAGTTTCCTGTTGAACTTGTTTCATTAGGATGTTTATACCGTTATTAAGCATCAACAAATGTACTAGCAAACACTGTTACAAATACAATTGTCGCAAAAAATACAAACAAACCCCCGAGCTGTATTTTTGAACAAAGGCAATCAAAAGGGTAGCCCAAATAATTTATACAGCCGATTCAACCAAATAATTTGTTCACAGTCTTATTTCTTTCGGCCCAACAAAGCGGTATTGTTAATTCAATCGTGTATTTGTTAGAGCAACAAAATTATTTTTTAGTTTTTCAAGTTTTGTGTTCTGAAGAAAATATTTTGTTCGAGAAACTAAATATATTTTTGACCCTAAGTATACAAACAAATATTCTGTTGGCTTTTCTCTCGGTGTAACTCTATGGATGTAGCTTCTCCCACTGCTGGAAAATTACATGTAAAACAGTGTTGCTACTGTGGAAAGATCTTTAGCAAAAGCTGCCTTTCACGGCGACGTGAGAGAACCGCATGTACGAAGAGTCCTTTTTCACGCGATAAAGCATCACGACAATGGGCACATGCAGTTTATGCAAAGTGATACATTGAAGAACCACATCAATAACTGCAGGGGTTCGTCTACTTGGAGCCAGCAAGTGACATCGTCAATGCCCACTGCTGCATAGATTGGTACTGTTTCCACAGACGATTATGACGAGACAGTTAATGCTAATGGTGCAATGAAAGACCTACGAGGCGCGATAGAGCCGGCATGTGTGGAATGTACACATGCAAGGCGTTCGCGCGACGTCAACGAACTTCAAAATAAACGGTTGCCAGTTCTAAGTAATGATGATGACCACATGACTCCCACAAGGGAAAGTATACTTGATGTCAAGGACGAAACAGGATGTGAAGGCGATCATAAAGACAGCATTGATGATAACAACTATGAAGACAGTGTTGATGAAGTATCTGATGAGAAGCATGATGATTCTATCGACGTACCCACATATTTGACCGAAGAGTTTCCTTCGACAAGTGGCGTGAAGAAGGCAGAAGGCGTCAATAATGCTCGTTCATTTGCTGCAACGAGCGAAATGGAGAAGGCAGAAGACGCTGAGAATACTAACTACATGTTTACCGAAGACCCGAATGAACTTGTTGATAGACTCAGGACCTGCAAAAACTTAAGGATCGGGATTATACTGGATGATACTGTTGGCTACTATCCATGATCTGCAAACATCAGAGAAATGTAAAAATGGAATGTACAAAATAATTAGCAATATAGAATGTATTTAATAAGTAAATAAATTAAATTAATTTATACACTGTAATGTGTGTTTGATTTCTTATGCAACCCCTTCTGCTTCTCTGAAAGACTTATTAACTCACTATTTGTAAACAATCGATTGAGAGAGGCTGTTTTAGATAAAATGTATGTGAGTGCATGCATAAGGAGGGCTGTGGTTCGATCTGAAGTATTATGCCTTACTCGGAACCTTTTAAAATCGACTTAGTTCTGTATGGCAAACGAATGAAATAAGGAATGTTTTTAAAAGGAATATTTTTTAGGAATGTTTTCAACTAGTTATTTGGCCTGGTCCGTTGGCCTGGTAAGTTGACTTGGTAAGATAGTATGACTCTTTGGTATGGACAGCTCTGATAGAAATATTTTGCGAAGATTTTCTGCAAAGAGGTGAGCTACGAGACTTTTATTAGGAGATTTGTTTTTAGAGATTTTCCATTATCGTTTGTTTATGTAGATAGGTGGTATAGCAGGTTGGTCTTGTCGGTTGGTCTAGCAAGTTTTGCAGGAACTTGTCTCGTCAGGAGTTAGTCTTGGGCTCAGTCACTCTCGTCAGGAACCAGTCTTGGGCGGAGTTAGACTCAGGTGGAGTCAGTCGTTGGCTAGTATGGTTAGTCGGTATGACGACTTGTTGTGACCAGTTAGTGGACAATTGTATGGACTGTGATTTTTCGAGTTCAATGAAATTGGGTTAAAGGTCAAGGTCGACAACAACCAGCATGGCGGCTAAATCGACAGCTTCTCGGGCAGCGAAATCGATCATTTTTACACTAGAAATACCTAGATGATGTAAAAGTAAATAAATTACCAACGAAAAAAAACAATATTGTTAATCGAGTGCATTCGTCAGAATGAGCAAAGATGGGGGGTGTGAAGACCTGCGGACTAATTAACCAATGAGAAACATTGGTAGGTGAGGGTAATTTAACACAATGTGATTGATTGGAGAGGGGTCAGTCGTCTGCTGGACGCTGTGCTGAGGGACCTCTGAAAATGTAAGTTTATTTTAAATAAACTTTATTATAAATTGTTTAAGGACAAATTCTAAATAACGCATTTTTTTTATAAATTTTCTATACATTTATGGAAATTTGTAATTTTTATTTTTTGGAAGAAATTAATTTTGGTTTAACGTAAAAATTCACCGGGGTCAACGTCATATATCAAGTTCATGGTCACTTGGAATATGGTGGTTCGGTGTCGTCATAACATGGCGGTTGGTCAGGTCCAGCCTCCTGTCCCCTCTAAGCCCAAACTTCGGGAATTATTTTTATAAATATTAAAATTAATTTCTAAATATTTTTATAAAAATATTATTTTTAGTGTTTTTGAATGTTTAAAACAATTTTTGGAAATATTTCGAAAATTTAGGATTTTTTTGGTTCAAGGTCGACTGGGTCAAGGTCAAAGGTCAAGGTGACTGATATACAACTTGGGGGTTGTAGTCAGTAACGTAATATTTTCGCTGACTTTTATGAATTTAATCGTTTTTTACTATTTTTCTCGAGTTTTTGTTTTCAAGGTCATTGGGGACAAGCTCACTGGCATCCAACATGGGGGTTGGAGTAATCGATGTAATGTATTCCTTGATTTGCATTTTTGTTATTTTCAATTATTTTTTTCGATTTTTTAAATTTTTTGGGCTCAAGGTTATTTAAGGTCATGGTGATAAGGCCAAGGTCAAATTTTAAGGTCACCTGGATCTAAGAATACGATAGGGTGGCATCACAACATTGCGACCCACTGGCCGGATTCGGTTCCACTGTCTTGTGTCGGTTTTGCCCCCATTTAAAATACATTATGCCAGATTTCCCAAAACCTATCTACTCATAACCATGTCCATCCGGCCATAACACACCATTAGATGTCCAATAAGACCCATGCTGCGTCACCTACAGCATGATGTGTGATTTGCCCGTACAGTGGTACATCCATATTGGGCTCGTGTACTGAGAACAAGACAGTCTAGCAGTTCTTGAAAGCCTAAGTACTGGATTACTATTCTTACACTAAAGCCGCCCGAACCTTCTGGTTATTTCATGGAGGTATTGAGCAAGAGTCAAAATGACTCCCGAGTGCAAGCATGCTCGATAGAGATGAGTTTGGGAAATCTAGCCAGTAAAACCAAACTGGCGATGTCCCAGATTTCCACATTTGATATACTGTTAAAGGATGATATCTGTGTAGAACTAGCCATTTATAGAGCCACGTGCAAACACATGGAAGGATGTATGTAAGATCAACATGATGTCACCTCGGAGCAAGATGCCACCACCTCTATAATGGTCATCTTCAATATTATCTGATTCGTATCTAATCCCCGAGTGTCGCCATATGTACAGCCATCTACTTTTTGTGAAATATTCCACGGATAGTTGTAGTCCTAAGCACGTTAGTTCAGAATCAGTTTCATGATTGGATGATTAGAACTGCCTCGCATACAGTGTCCAAGTAACTTAATTCGGATTCGTCCAGTCAAGCAGAATATGTTTTATAACATTGGCACACGACCAAAAACCAAAGGAAATGAGCAAGTGTGAAGTATAACCTGATCATAAGTCTATTTTGTGAAAAACAGGCGGCCCTAGCCACACGTAAAACACGCTTGGAATCACTACGAGTACTGGATCTGGTCTCGTCCGTGAACAAAACACTGCCCCATTGTTCCCTGTACCTGACTCAATGTTTTCTCCGCCTTACTAATATGACAGTTTTGAGCAGTGGTTGATGGATTGCATTTCGAAGGCCTCCGATGATACAGTCCCTTTTGACGTCGGCGTCGTAAACAATTTACCTGGGAATTAAATGAACCATTAATTTGGGCAAAACGTCATTGCAACACTTTGCCGTGAGTCGCAAAAAAGCCCACACTATGCCACAAGTACACAAAAATAACATTGTAAGATAAACGCGCCAGTGTTGGCTGTTGTTAAAACAATATGTGACATGAATAATTCAGTGAAAGTAATCAAGTCGCGTATTTCAAGAAAAAGTCATAAGAGAACCAATACGAGTGAACAACAGACAAGCAGCAGGGATTTTGATAAGAACAAACAGTATCAGTGACCAGTAGACTAACAAGCCAATGCTGGCTGGTTTTTTTCGTGTCTAAGGTTTTGTCGTATTGTACTTTTTTTTACGATTTACATTAATGTGTTGCAATAGTGTATGTCCAAATTAATGGTTCAGTTAATCATTCATTCCCATTGTAAGAATCATTAAAAGTGCTCGTCCCGGTGGCTCCTCGGGTCCATATAAATGTCATCTGATGTACTATGACTGCATCATCTGACAGTTAGGACCAAATAAAGATCTTCTCGTGACGATCTGCTCCTTCGAGGATCATCTGACATGCCAAGTATGTCACACACTTTTCTATAGCATGTAAATCCCGCTCTTCGGGACTTGGGATACCATCAGCCGGGTCTGGCCTGCCTCCAGTCACCCGACGAGTCTTTCACGCATAAGAATTGTCAATGTTGGCGGTTCTTTGGGCAGCTGTTGTCAAGAGCACACAAATTTTACGTGTGCTGCAGTGATACATACTGTCTGCCTTTGTGTTTAAATTTTGTTGTTGTAGGCTACCTAGGTAACTACCAACAAGTACAGATACTCCAGGTACATAACGAAGCGCTGTTACAATGAGTCATATTGCATTTCAAGATTTTAACACATTCAGGTCTGCACATATCTACTATCATTGAGGACAGGTTAGAAGTGAATGGCCTGTATACACCACTGCAGGAACGTCTATTCTGTTGGTTTCTAAACTCCCACTTACCACTCTTCTATTGGTTCACACCAAACTGGGTGAGCTTACTGTGATCTATAACGTTCACAATTGGGTGGTCATCAGCCACTGGGGAGCTGATTATGCTTATATCAAATGTCTCCCTCTGTGTAAAAGGCTTACAGTCAATCGTATCCTTTTATAAAGGTATAATAAAAAATTCATTTTTTTTCCAGGAAAACTATAGCTGCTGGGTTGTATTGTTCTTGTAAGATCCTGTGAAATACGAGAGGTACAATGGCTCTGTAATCATGCGCGTTTTACTTTCAAGGACGAAGGTATTTCAAAACTGGCGTTGCTCTAACGTATCTCGAGGATAGTCCAGAATGTATTCAGTTGATATTATCATATTTACATTAAGAAACATGATGAATGGTGTTTTTTTTTTTTTTTTTTTTTTTTTTTTTTTTTCAAATAATTCGTGGTATTTTTATCAAGCTATGTACGATAAAATGTCACGAAACCATTAAATATCCTCAAAATGTAGGAAAAAATTTGCTCTTGGACAGTTTCAAGGTAGGCTAGGAGAAAAAAAAAGGTACGGTTGTGGCAACACTGTGTGTGTTTGTGTGTTCTCAGAGGGCAAGGAGATTGCAGACGCCGACGAGGAGTCGCTGAAGGACGGTAGGTGCGAATACAGTCTGATGGTGACGTCGAGCAGCTGGCACTCCGCCTACAACGTCTGCAGGAGCCGGGGAGCGGAGCTGGTCGCCCTCGACAACGAGCACCAGCTCAACAAGCTCATCAGCATGATGGCCGACCATCCCCTGGGTGAGCTCACAGCAATCAGCATTGCCCGTACACGTAGAGTGGCTTCATTTGAGCATTGCGCCCATCTCTACAACACACAGAGTTCATTAAGATTTGCTCACGCCCTACCAAACTGCCAGAAGAATTCGATATATGTTGCATACGAAACAAGAAAAAATTATATTTTGTGAGAATGAAAATTATTTTGCTAGAATTAATTTGTTTAAATGTTTAGAAAATTCTAATAATAAGAGTCTATTTTTAATTAAAATTTAAACCTTTTTCCATTACAGATGCTTCAAAAAAACACATTTTGTGGGAGAAAAAACTTAATCAAGCTGAAGTCATTATAATTATTACTCTGCTTGTATGTACTACAAAATTAGTTTAAATGTTTACAAAAATTTTAAATTATTTATCCATTTCAACAACGAAAATGATCATTTTTTAACTCAAATGATGTCGATAAAACTAATTATTAGAAAATATTGTTCTGGTCCATTCACGATTACTTCACACTTTCCTGAAGTCCTGCTGAAGTTTTAATCCCAGGATATTCTCCAGCCTCGTGCAAACAAAGATTAACTAAGTTTAGAAAACTACACCAGAGGGGACAACTCACTGCAAGTCAGGTTGAGCCATCTCAATAAGTGTAGGTGAGCATAAATCACTTCAATCACCTTATAACATCTGACACTATATATTTAACTAAGTTTAGAAAACTACACCAGAGGGGACAACTCACTGCAAGTCAGGTTGAGCCATCTCAATAAGTGTAGGTGAGCATAAGTCACTTCAATCACCATATAACATCTGACACTATATATTTAACTAATGATGTCAGAAATTCACAATTAGTATATACAAATGATGTGGGTAATTATATCTTCTGGTGCTTTATTGTCTTCGTGGCATGTTGGACATTATCCCCACGGAAGTTCCTCTGATGGTCACAACACTCTTCATAAGGGTTTGTGCAGGCAGCATATGGATATTTCTTTTCATTTTGTTAACAGAGTCTTTTAATTATATACGAAGACATGCAAATTATAACAAAGTTCCATAGATAATTTGTACGAACAGAAATTACAGTCGTAGCGGACATTTTCCTCGAGGTCAGGGCATTAGAATAATTTGGAGGTGATATACATTACCCAGGACTAAACGTGGACCCTGACGATAGTACTAGGTCTATAGAGCCGCTCAAGTTGAGGTTATGTCGCCCATAAGAAATATTTCTCACTAGGCATTACCAACACCATACATTTTCTCACTGTTTTATTAATTATAAATGAAGTACTATCATTTATACATAAAATTAACCAAAATTTCAATTTAACAAGAAATAATGTATTTTTGTGTTAGCAGAAGTATACAACTCTTGCGATACATTGCATAGGAATCAACGAAACACGTCATAATGGGGTGATTTTCCAAACATCTGATTTTAAAAGTGTGAATAAACCATGAACAGTCTATATCATTTGTACAAATAATTATTTTATTAATAAAATCGGAGTAGTTATTATTAACGTATTGCTTGATGAAAGTTTTTTTGCAAGCGTGCTATCTAAAGCACCCAGAATGGAAATACGTTTAAATGTTAACTAAATTAGCCTCCTTTTATTTTATTTTTCTAAACATGCAAATAGATGAATTCTAGAAAAATATTCCTCAGAGTTACAAAGTATATGCTTAGCTCGTAATGCAACTTAAATCGTACTTTTCTGACCATTCTGGTAGTGTCTGCGCTTCTTTTTATCCCTTTGAGGACGGCTCAAATTTACAGGCACTGAGATCGAGGTTGAATTGGGATTCCTATATTCTCCATTACAGCAATATCACTTGTGTTGGTCTCCGTATTTCCAATTACCACCGTCCTATTGGTCCCGGCTAGGCCGGAAACGCCAACTGCAATCTGCAAAGTTTATTATTGGCTGGCCGTCGTCCAATGAAGTCGTGCGTTGACTGTACGCCAGTTTAATGTGTCGCCACGGATATAAAAGATTCTAAAATCCATCGGGTTTTTTGAAAAACTTTTAATAAGAACAGTTTTATTCTGACGAACTGAAATGTTGACTAGTTGTAATTTTTTACTTAGATTCCGATAGGAGCCCAGGAAAAAACAGTGAAACCATAAAGTGTGAGATTTGTCTTTAAGAACAAGGAAATTGTCATACAAGCGCAGCCCCGAGTATATAGGCCTACATGCATACTCCTCAAAGGGTTAATGAACCTCAAGTATTGTAAAATCGGTTGGAGTACTCCATTGGAAGTCAGTATACTTCTGCCTTAAAGTGGGCTCACAACCAATGACTAGAGGTGAGGTAGACCGATCTCTCTGGCTGCACACACCCTCTCCGTGTCCCAACATTGAACTGCTTCTCTGCCAGCACGTCTAGCGAAAACGGCATTTGTAATGCAATTTAATTAAATTCAAACCGGCAAAAGCATATACTAACATAATAGTTAATGCCATTTAAAAATTACACGCGCAGAAGACAAATAAGCGGTCTACCTTATATTTAGTCTATGCTCACAACCATCTATCGCACCCGTCAGTCGCCCATCCGTCAGTCCGTCATCCGTCCGTCAACCGATTCACAACAATCTGTCTTCCGTTAATTCTTATGTACGGCAATATTTCAGTGTGACAACAACATTGCGAGTTCTCTTTAGTTGGAGCTATATTTTGTTTAAAAATACATTTTTAAGAGAGAAACATTTTGGGGAGATAATATTTTACGTGATCACAATTTATACTGAATTATTGTTTACATTTTAAAATTCCCGAATTTACCACCGAATAAAATATACACAGATTCACCGCCTTGCATTTTATTTCAAAGTGCGTAATCACTTTTATGGAATGTCGTCAGAAGGCGGTGGCTCATCTGTCGGTCGGTCAAAAGTTAAAGTTCGAGAAATATTTAACCGATTGATGGCTAGAAAAAAGTTGTCCTGCGATTGGTTGAAGATCACGTGACCGCCAGACGGACGGGCGACTGGCGGATGCGACGGATGGTTGTGAGTCGAGCTTACGACTCCCGACCAGCTGGAGATTGAACTGTTTTTGCAGACTGTTTGAGATCCAGGATTTTTACGAATGTGCTGAACTATGGAAATAACACACACATCATGCTATGCCTTTCGTTTACTTTCAAGCTGAGCTGAGTTGACAGATTTGAGCGGCTCTCAACAGCGAGTTCTTGAGAGCCGACGAGTGTGAAATGAGGTGATAATGGATAGGGAAACCCGAATTTCGCGATCAGATTTCCGCACGTGCTATATTTCAATACCCTACGACCGTACTAGCGGTTTTATTTTCCGTATTGGAGACTTATCTTTGTGAGAAAACATTTCCCTTCTCGGCTGGCCAATCGGAATCAGGTGACCTCAATACTGTACGTCAGTGATTCGCGCCCACACCCTAAGACTTGTAACATGGAAACCATCCAATCACGAAAGTGGATCTCAGCTAAAGTGCTGGGAAGTACAACTGGTCGTGAAATTTCTTCGCGAAATTCGGGTGTCCCTAAGAATGGAGCAGTTCCGGAATGCAAGAGCGGAGGGGGGATGGAGATCCACGAGAAAACCCGCCGACCAGCGGCATCGTCCGGCACGATTCCCACATGCCAAAATCCGGGGGTGAGCCGGCCGGGGATTGAACCCGATTCACCTAAGTGGGAGGCGAGCAGTCTAACCGCTCAGCCAACGCGGCCCCAAGACGAAAAACTGGTCAACCTCATCTTTAGTGGGACCGCGGTGGCTGAGCGATTAGCACGCTCGCCTCCCACCAAGGCGAACCGGGTTCAATCCCATGGTTGGGTCACCGGATTTTCGCATGTGGGAATCGTGGCGGACGATGCCGTTGGTCGACGGGTTTTCTCGGGGATCTACCGTTTCCCCCACCCCTTCATTCTGGCACCCCTTCACATTCACTTAAATCACCCTCGTCGGTTCTCAAGAGTGGCTGTTAAGAGCCTCCCGAATCTCTTCACTCATTCACTCATCTTTAGTGTGCGGGTGTTGCTTTATTGCTGGCGCAGAGGTTCGTCACGCGTGGCTCGGCGGCCAGCTGGTGAACTTGACGTGGCTGTGGAACAGCACCGGACAGCGGATCCCCACCGGCAACGGCACGCGCTGCTTTCTCCCGTGGTGCGAGTTCCGCCACCAGCCCGGCATGGACTACCTCAACCTGGACAGGCAGGACAACTCCAAGCCCGTCGTCTATGGCCTGGCTGGCAACGTCACGCAACCCTTCTTCTGCAGTGAGTATAGTCTACTTCACGGTTGTAGAAGACAGGTCTGGGCACCATCTTGAAAAGTTGACGCCCTTATTGACCCATTTAGTTCATGAACCCAGCCGCAGAGCACTTCTACCGAAGTAGTGTTGTTTGACATGGCTAACATAGGGAGGGGAATTGCAATTTTTTCAAAATGGGAAAATGAAGTTCATGCCTCTATGGTGTTATCCCTATACCAGCAATGCTAACAAATCTAGTTGGCTTTCAGCGCTCTGCGGCTACTGCGTGAACTAAATCAGTCAATAAGGGGGTCAATTCGCTAACATTGTTAGATAGGCGAGTATCCAGACCTGTCTTCTACGGCCGTGGTCTACTCGCGGTATAGTCATACTTTTCGAATCAAAACTTTGAATAATCACCCAGTGGCAGATCTAGACATCCATCAAGGAGGTGGATAATTGAGGTGCATTACACTCAATCTACATGTTTACCAATACGTATTAAGTTTCAGTGTTACATATAAATGTCTGTACTCAGTGGATAGATTATCTTACAATGTATTATTACAATTTTTTTTTTAATTTTAATGTTTCTATGCTGTGTGTATTTATAAATAGTTGCAGTATTACAGTGTACTAAGTTTCATGAACAATTTTATTTTATCCAGTGTGAAATCATCAGCCTCCAAGGGAAGGGCTCAAACCCCATCATGCTCCCCCCCCCCCTTCCCTTTCCCAGGCCCAATCACATCACCCTTGGATACACCTCCGCACCCGTTGTATGGCGTGTTTGGGTTTTCTCTAATTGTATTACGGATCACAAGAGTTTTATACTTGTGTTGATATTAAAAAAATATACGTATCTTATTTTTGCTTAGATTGAAATTTTAGCAATATTCTATCCCTAAATTACAATATTTTAGTAATATTCTATCCCTAAATTACAATATTTCATTTATAATTAATAAGAATAAAAACAGTAAGGAAATATGTGAATTGGTAACGCCTAGAAAGAAACGGCTCGGAAGCAAACTATTATTTTACTGAGTTCGCACGAATTCGGTGCGTTTACCCTTCGGTGTAATTTTCCAAGACTCGGTTAGGCTTTGTTTGCATGAGGCGTAGAAATATCCCCTGGAAGTAGAACTTTAGTAAGGCTTAAGAAAAGTTAGAAGTAATCGTGAATGGAGTATAATACCTCACCCTGTACCACACCCAATCAGATCACTTGTCACGCAGGTAGGATACTCCGCCCCTCATCCCCATCCCACTTTCCATCTTTCTCCTCCTCTTCCCACACAAAATTTAATACAACACGGATCCCGTATACCATACAGGCAACGATTTATGAATGTTTGTTCTCAACGATAAAGTGAGCACTTTTAATATCAACCTTAGAAAAATGTCACTACCGATACCTGCATGTACTGTACGTAAACGGGCGCACTGAGTGACATTCGCCCGGTAAATTTGGTAACGATACATGAAAAGTAGTTCCATAACTTAACGTCTAAAAAAAAGTGTTAGGTAAACATTTGTCATGATTTAAATTATTTATTTCGCTTTCTGTTTTTTTTTTAATGCATCAGTGTGTAAAACTTAGCAGATTTATAAAATGTTTACTCTTCTAATAAATTCAGTTTCACCTGACCGACGCGTGAATAAAGTCATGAGGTCCATGGAAATGTAAATTTTACGTAAGGCGGAAGAATTCACATCGTGCATACAAGTAGATCTTAAGCAGGGCTTTCAAAAGTGCTCATTATACCGTGAATAGCCTTTACACGCTTACATGTAATGTTATTCCTCACACTCTAAATTCGAATAAGTGAAAAACCACTTATTCACAGTGAAATTCAACTGCACGGATCAGTGAAAATGACTCCACTTAGAGTCAATGGAAAACCACTGGTGGTTCCAGTGGAACAATTTCACTGATTGAAAAAAGTGACAGCCAACTTCATGAGACGAGTTAAATATTTTTTTAATTGAATTTGGCAAAATCATTACCTGAAATGAACACATTTCTTAAACTCACTTTATATTGTGCAATTTAACGCAGTTAAAAAAAAGTATAAATAATCCGTGGTGGGAGAATTTGAAACCATAATTTTCCGCTTTTAGAGTTACCTTACCAATGGAGCTTCCAAACCGCGTTGTCAGTAAAGGAAAAGTTATTATTCTCCGAAATGTGTAGCTTTAAATTGTATGCCCTTTATTTTCGTTTCTAGTTCAGTTGGTATCATTAGTAATGCTGATATAAATAGTACGTATGAATGCACTCACTTTACCACATATAATGCAGTTTAAACCTTCAATCCGAGCGCTGTGATGATTACTTGAAAACTAAATGAAAGGCTGAATGTCCATGTTATCTCGTACAATGGTATTGTAAAGGACAAAAAAACTTATAATTTAAAGAATATACTTTCCTTGTTATTTCATTCTATACACCTTGTTTAACTGATTCGTCAGTTAAAAAAAAATCACTGTAAATGGCTGATGGATCTGTGGTAAATGTCACCGAATCAATTAGTAAAGGGAAAACTGGCATTCTTTCAATAATTCATCAGTTAAATTGACTGAAGTGACTGTTGGATACACCAGGAGCAGTTAACTGATTTAAATAGTGAAATTCTCACCGATTCAGACAAGTGAGAACTGAGCACACGATGAATAAAATGTCCTCCAAATAGGCAAATCGCATGGCAAAGAAAAAAGATCCAACATAAAATAATCGGCTGTGCGTGTTGAAGTCCACACTAGATTCGTTAACGCTGGAGCTGCAATTGAAGGAGTTCCCTCCTTCTGACACAAAAGACCATTAACCCTTTGATGAGTATGCGCGTATATATTAGGGACTGCGTTTGTACTGCAATTTCTTTGCTATTGAAGTCAAATATCACACTTGTATGGTTTTATTGTTTTCTAGGTTCTATCGGAATCCAAGCAAGAAAAATTACAACTAGCCAACACTTCAGTTCGTCAGAATAAAACTGTTCTTATTAATGATTTCTCAAATAATACGATGGATTTTAAAATATGTTACATCCGTGGCGACACATTAACCGGCGTACAGTCAACGCACGACTTCATTGGCCGACGGTCAGCCAGTAATAAACTTTGCAGATTGCAGTAAGCGTTCCCGGCCTAGCCAGGACAAATAGGACGATGGTAATTGGAAATACAGAGACCAACACAAGTGGAATTGCTGTAAGGGGGGGGGGGGATTATAGGCGCATCTCAACTAAACCTTGGCCTCAGTGCCGGTAATTTTGAGCCATCCTTAAAGGGTTAGCAAGCATTTGTTGGCAGCACTGGCGAGCTCTGCGCGTTCCCACGTGAACCTATCGTTTCACTGGTATAAAGTTCAAAGCAAGTTTCTATGCAGAGCCCTCGAGCTCTTTTGCATGTAACTGAGACGTATATTTCGAGACACGGCGCTGTAAAAAAAACTGTTTTTTTTTTTTTCTGCGAAATGTGCGCGATGTCTTGAAACTAAACTAAGGGCATATAATCCATTCACAGTTACTTCACATATTTCTGAAACCCTGCTGAAGTTCTGCTGCCAGGATATTCCTCCGCCTCAAGCAAACTATACTTAACTCAGTCTAGAAAATTACACCAAAGGACAACGCACCGAATTCGTACGCACTCAAATTAATAATATTCTCCATGAGAACTATTTCTTACTAGGCACAACAAACACATATGTTTTCTCACTTAATTTATTCATATTTATTATAAATGAAATATTATTACAAATTAATTAACTATAGGTAAAATTTCAATTTAAAAAAGGTTACTTTTATGTTAACAGAGGTATAAAACACTTGTGATGCATGTCATATTTAAGAAATAACTAAACACGTCATACATACGGCGGTTTTCAAAGGTTGGATTCAAAAAGTGCGAAGTAACCGCGAATAGACTATAGTATGAAGTACGTTCTTTTCTTAGTTCAGGACATTCAAAAAATGTGTGTGTTTCAAACACTCGCGACACAGTTAAGTGCCATTTGGGTGGGGACCTTGATGTGGAGAACATAGCGAAAGAAATCGGCAAAAGACTATACAATGATGTTCTCTCCACTAGCGCATGTACACATTTCACACCTATCCTGTCAACCCACGTCTCACAATCAACTCTACACACTATCCGGAGACTCGGTGTTCCATTTCCAGTATTTGTAGCAAACCAGTGCTTGAGGTCCAACTTCAAAAATATCTACTGCCCTTGGGATTCACTTTAGACCACAGGTCGTGTACAGAATGTTGCGAAATTTGCATGACAATACTTCAGGGAAACAGTCCTCACATATGTAGGATAAAAAAATGTTTTATGATCATAGGTCCGCAAACGTTTCGTCCCTTTACTACTGCCCGTAGTACATAACGTACAGAGTATGGCCCGCGGCTGGATCATGTTACTGTGGAATGCCATCGCAGCTGTAATTGGTAGACCTATACCAGCCCCCTAGGAACCTTGATTTGAATCCACTAGACTTATTTGTGGGGACATTTAAAGGCACTTGTGTATGCGACCCCAGTGGACGATGTGGGCACCCTCCGTAACCGTATTGAGGCGGGTTGTGAAATAATCGGGACATTTCCAGGGATTCGTCAACTCATCCGGGTGTCCATGCAACGGCGGGTTGATGCATGTGTTCGTGCTGATGGAGGGCATTTTGAACAGTTCCTTTAGAGCCGACGATAAGCTTTCACAAATGTGTTACTGATACCTGTGCAGTTCCTACTGTTCTAGGTGTAGTGACGTAGTGTGAGGTGTCGTGTATCATGCAAACTAAAGCTGCGATGGCATGATCCAGCCCGCGGGCCATAAACTGTGCGTGAGGTATTACAGGCTGTAGTAAAGAAACGAAGTGTTTGAGGACTTATGTTCTTATAACATTTTTTTTCATCCTCCAGATGTCAGGAATGTTTCCCGGAAGTATCGTTATGCAATTTTGCGACAACCTGCATATGTTTTCTCCATCTTTTATCGTGATTAACCTACAGCCGAAGTTCGTAGGGCTAATTTAAATACGCCATGTATAGCGGTGACAACTTCCGTTTATGCTCAATGTCACGCAGACTAAAGCGAGTAAATCCTACTTCACAACTTGGAGACCACATCTTGAGTGTACGCACATCAGACTGTAATTTTATTATTGTTGTGTTTTTTCTTGGACTGAAAGCCTCTGTTACTGATCCGCTGCCATTTCAGCGATACTGTAAACTATATTTGGGGGGCTTGACAGGAATCTAAATCGGTACTCTCAGCCAGTGGACATGATGCAAAGGAAAGTGTATTTGGTCCCTGCTTTACTCTTCAAATACGCGACGTTGTCCCACCTTCACGTCCATGCCGGGTGCAATTAGTGAATTCGTTCCGCTGTATCCAAGGTCATGTAACTCGAGAATATTTTCCTCACTTCTGCCAGTAGGAGAGTTTAGCAATATAGGCTGTTCACTGTAAAATGAGCTCTTTTCAAAGCCTTGATTAAGATCTACTTGTATACACGTTGTGTCTTCTTCCGCCTTATGTAAAATTAGCATTGCCATGATCCTAAGCACTTTATTCATGCGTCGGTCAAGTGAAACTGTGAGATTATTAGGGAAGTAAATATTTAAAAAAATCTGCTCATTTTTACGCTTATATGCATTAAAAAAGTAGGAAGGGAAATAAATAATTTAAGTTATCACAAATGGTTACCTAACACTTTTTATTCGATGTTAAGATATGAAACTACTTTCCATCCTTCGTGACCAACTTTACTAGGCGAATGTCACTCAGTGCACCTATTAAAATATATGCAGGCAGAGACAGTGGCTTTTTTTCTAAGGTTGATTGCAAAAGTGCTCGATTTATCGTGGACAGGCTCGACGTATTGCCCTTAGCAGTTTGATGCCCTGACGCACGACCAAAAATTTGTTTACAGTCATGCGCGAGCACTGTATTCCTTGCAACACCTCAACGACACTGCTAACAATAATAATAAAAAATACCAGAGGTGGAACACAGGAGGGTTCAGCGGTTGCTAACCTCCCCCCCCCCCCCCCCTTTTTCCCTTCGGCGACCATGAGATATACCACAATATATAAATTATATAGCCCATTCACAGGTTACTTGCAACTTTTCTGAAGCCTTACCAAAGTTCTACTTCCAGGATATTCCTCCGCCTCAAGCAAACAAAGCTTGACCGAATCTATAAAAATACAACAAAGGTACGATACGCCGTATTCGTGCGCGCTGCGCTCATTGTAAGAGTATTTTGCACACCAACTATTTCTCACTAGGCAGTAGCAACATACCTGTTTTCGCCCTGTTTTCATTCATATTAATTATAAACGAAAACGAAATTTATGAATGAAATATAAGTAGAAGTTAAGTTTACCCAAAAATTAGATACCTTCGCGTTAACAGAAGTACATAAACGTTTGTGATACACGACATATTTAGGAATCAACCAAACACGTCATACATGGGGTGATTTTTTAAAGGTTTGATTCGAAAAGTGTGAATAAACCTCGAATAGGCGTATTTGTGTGGCAAATAGGCAGTTTATTTTCTTTCCTTTTGGATAACTGTTGTTGTTTATCACTGCATGTATCGCCTTGTAGAGCAATTTGTCCAAAGTATTGGTCTTCAAGGTACTAAGGTTTCAGAAAAAAATTCTGAGTGCATCCCTGGAAGAGATGAAATTATTCGCGGGGCCGCGGTGGTGTAGCGGTCAGATTACTCGCCTCTCACCTAGGCGAACTGGGGCTCGATCCCGAGCGGGATCGCTCCCGGATTTTCGCATGTGGGGAATCGTGCCGGACGATCGCGCTGGTCGGCGAGTTTTCTCGGGGATCTCCCGTTTCTCCCCGCCCTTGCTTTCCGGCGCTGCTCCATACGTCGCTTCACCCTCATCGTTGCTTGTTCGGTTTCCTAACACTTTTTGAATAAAACCTTTTAAAAATCACCCCATGTAGTATGTGTTTGCTCGTTTCCAAATTATATGTGTATCACAAGCGTCTTATATTAATGTTAACATAAAAGTACATAAATGTGTCTTATTTTTGTTTAGATTGAAGATTTGTTTATATTTTGAAAACACGTGGGATTTTAATTATTATTTGAATTATTATGATGATCTACATTTGAAACAATAGACTTGTATAATTTGAGAGTATGATTTTGTTCAACTAACCTACAAACCATGATTGAATACCGTGCGAATTATTTATTTATTTTAACATTGTTTTCCGTGTAGGTTAGAATTTTATCAGCCACCTGAACTGTGGATCTCGTTAGTTTGCATTTAATAGAATGGCATTTCGTTAAAACCACAACAAGCAAAGAATCTATTTTCTCCTCGAGAGAGAAAGTCGTCAACATTTTATGTGCAAATGTTTTATGTTATAACTACGTGAGGCGATACTAGGTAGCCTATGAGTGAATCAGTTTATTTTAAAATACGATTATTGAAATTTTTTACTTTCTCTGCAAACGTTTTCAATTATTTTTAGGAAGTTTTAAGCCTTATTGCATTATTCGCTAGGGCTGTGGTAATCTTAGCTGATCACGCAGCAAGGAATTTGCATTGGTTTTATTGATACATGGGTCCGAATAGCTATGAAACCAGGCAAATACGGTGGTACGGAGACGTGATAGTATTTTCAAGCAAAAAAAAAGAGGCCTGAGTTTAGATAACAACCGTGTTAAATATTAGTAATGTTTCGCCTTCCTCGATCTTATACAGGGAGTATGCAAGAACTGTATTAATGCACATATAAGCTCGACGTAGAAGATGAACTACTACAGCTGCGGGGATGAAATTTTCACGTGACTACTTCGGCTAGCTGCTGTCTACGACGACCAACATTTTAATTCCCACATAGGTCTGAACCAGCTTAAACAGCGTGCAGCTCTTGTTCATCAACATTTTATTCTGCACCACAATTATGATTGATTTATTTTTATTCAATTCGCAGAGATGTTTAGCCACGAAGACGCTGCACAAAAGAGACGTGTGTATATATATATATATATATATATATATATATATATATATATATATATATATATATATATATATAAATTCCATGCTCAGACATAAATGTTGGCTAGCTAGAGTCGGCTGCAATACCTAAAATTTGAGAGTTGTGGATTAGTAGTTTTGATCATATTCAATTACCTTCGTAGTATAATTTTTAATGCCCAGTTCTATTTTAATTTCTAATCTGCCCGCTACTATAATGTGTTCAAATTTTGCTTCCTAAATTGTATTAAAATTTCGAAAGAATCAAAAGCTACCACTGTTCTCATTCACTGTAGTTCGTCTGTACGTAGGTGTTGTATTTTTCCGTTAAACATGTTGTCTTGCGGATAGTGACACGTTTTAGTGAGTATCTGCCTGATGGTACTACAGAAATTTAATCTGGTAAGTTTTATTGGTGCTCACATATCTGTTGTGTTGTACTTCTCTTCATATGTTCTGTAGTGTAACCCGGGCAAAGTACACTCACGTACACTATCTATCAATATTTTATGTTACATTACACAGTACATTGCAATTATATATTAATTTTACAAATATTTAATTTGTAATTAATATGAATATTATAAGTGAGAAAATTAGTGTGTTGGCAATGCCTAGTAGTAAATAGTTCCCATGAAAAATATTATTACACTGAGTGCTCACGAATGCGGTGCGTTGTCCGTTTGGTGTTATTTACTAGACATGGTTAAGCTTTGTTAGCATGAGGCGGAGGAATATCCTAGAAGTAGAACTTAGGTTCGGCCTCACCCACCATGTTGAATTTTCCATTTATATGCCATAACGTCCTTTTCAGTGAAATAATCAAATATTTGTTACTATAGCATTATCACAATTGTCAATTTCCTTCAAATTTAGTTGTCAAACTTCATCCACATGTGATATGGTGATTGCAAAATGGTATTGATCTGTTCATAATTCTCGAAAAAATACGGCATGATTACTTAACGAATTTTCAGAATTTATGTTTGTACTTCAGCGTAACGTATAGTGTCATGATTGTATAGTAGCAGTTTCGTAATAAGTGTCGGTATACAACTGAAATAAACTAGAACCAATAATTCAATATGGCTACTGAAAAGTTGGAAGTAACCGGAAATGGACTATAGGCGGTGCTTAATCTTGCTTTTTGTTGCGCGTTCATTACAGGTTCAGAGTTTTCCAGGGGTGTCAAATAACGTGCGAACCAGTTGCAGAATTAAAGTTAAATGTAGAATTTGAATTCTAGCTTTTCTCGAAAGTAATCCAAAAAAATTTTCATGTATTTCGTAACAAATCTACTGCGAAGATGCGCATAGTAACGAACAGCGAAATCAGAATCATTTCACCGATCGTGTTTGTCCACGAGATGACATCTCTTACTGAATCTTCGGGAGGAAGTTTCGATCCCAACTGGTATCTGTGGGGAAAATCATCTAACCCTCCTTCCCTCCTTCCTGAACAGTTGTACAGCGGTAAATTCTTGTGTGTTTCCACGCTTTAATTGTTGGTCTTTCATTGGACCATAATCGTGGGCCAACATATAAAACATTCAAATAAATATTGTTTTTAAAAATTGTCTGCTTAAAACAGTTAACGTTTGTTTATTACTTTGGGCAGCCAATTTGCAGTAATTTGTTTTAATTTGATTATAGCCTAGCTCAATACGCATTTGCTTGTCATAATTTCCTTTTCGCTTCAAGTTACGCTCGCTATGAATGTGTTTGAATTAACCGTCTAGTATATAAGTATTTATGTAGCGTTCAATTCGGGCGCCGTTGATAGTCACTTGTTCAATGATGGTTGCGATTTAGTAATTTAGTATTTCAGTAAGTGCCGTTACATACTAAAACCTAATCGCTAAAGTACCAAATACGTCATCATCGCAATGTACTAATTATGGTCACGTGACCTTTTTAGTAAACTAAATGTGCCAGTTCAAACATGACCCTCAAGTCACACTTTCGTAATCATGTATGAGCCATGAATAAACCCAAAGAAGGGACAAAGCGTTATATGCCTTTTTTTTTCGACAATCGCTTTAAATGAACCGCCATGTTATAAATAAAACCCCCTACCAAATTTCGTTCCAGTATTTGAAAATTTCAGTTTAGGGGTGTGATGATTCTGTTGTGTCCAACTGCTCGCATAAATTTTGGACGAATCACGGCCAAATAAAAGTTCCTGCTGCATTTTATTAATGAATTTTAGTTTCTGAATACAGTGTTGTATGTCTAGAAAATGACATTGTGTATATTTTATTACGTGTGCCGATTTTGTGATGAATTATTTCTGTTGCCAAAAGAAACACATGCATCGCGCTTATTTTTATCTTGTAAGCTATATTTAATTTGAGAATGTGCCCTACATATATTTAATAAAAACGTTACAAAACCTAGAACAAATGCGTATTTTGAATTCCGTGGCCCATAGTTCTTTAAATTATCACATTATTGCTGACAATGAAACAAAATATTCAAACTTCATTTACCTACTCAGTATTGCCCTTCTTTAGGAAATATCCTTTTGTTTTACTTAATTACGGTTTCGTGGAAGTTATTTAAATCTTTATAAATAAGTTGATCACTCTCTTGTAATTATTTTTAGCAAAAACCAAGTGATCCTACATGAAAAATGTAATGCACTTCTGTAGTAAATTTGATACTCTTTGCACAGGTAAATGCAGTGGAGAAGACGAGGAATCTCCTGCCGCTGCGGAAAGTGGAGAAACTCCAGAATCAAGATTTCTTTCTGTAAATAAAACTAAAATTTCAAACATTTCGCCTGTGAAATCAGGGACCGAACTAAGCGAGATCACGAAGCTGAGGAGTGATTTTGACACGGCTCGCAATAGTATCAGAAATTCATCTGTGAAAAGAATCGCGGGTGAGCGTCACAAGAATACGAGTGGAAGCGAAAAGCCAGTTCAGTCATTGGGCAACACTAAGACGCCTTTGAACGACAGCCACGATGGACTTCAGGTTGGCAATCCGCCGGTTGACTCAAGCGACCCGCGCGGTAGGAAGAGCGGAGAAGTACGTGAGCTGTCGTCGAGCCAGGACGCGAAAACTGAACCGCCGTCTGATGAACTCACGCCGGGCGTCAGATCTGAAGATTCGGGGAAGGCTGCGACGTCACCGAGCCGAGATGCGGGAAGCGCAGGTACTAACCACTTCGCAACTACAAAGGTACCTGGCACTTCATCCCCCCAAGGAGCTGGCCACTTCTGAAAGGATTACTGCAGTGTCCTAGAGGTAAATAAAATTAAGATACCTCATGCTCTCACCGCCCTCTATAGTAAAGTTCAAATGAGGAAATAATCTTTGCGCAGCTTTGAGGAGGGGAGTCAGTGTAGAGGAGGGCTCTCCGGAGCACTCGCCGCTGGAGGGAGGGCAACTACGTGACGTTGCTGGTGCCATAAGGAGTATTTTCGCTGTTGAATTAGCAACAGGCTGGTCATAAGCATTAACAACGACGTGATCACATCGCCAAAATGTTTAATCGTAAACACGACGGCGAATCTCAGCTGGAGGGGACTTAAAAACTGCGCAATCACTGTAATTGTGTCAGAAATAGACATGGAATATAGGGACGCGTTAATGTAATTGAATGCAGAGACTAACATGTACTTCTCACCTGAAAATAGCATAATTCGCATGTCAGGAATGCAGTTCAAGTTACAACGAATAAAAGCATGTATTAAAACTTCACTAAGACTCGAAATATCATAAATAAATCAAAAGTACGTACATTGAGTACAGATTAAGAGTACCCACGTTTGTAACACTCACCTCCGACCGATTTCAACCAAATTTTCCACGTTTAGTCCCAAAATAATTTACCTTCTTTATTTTGAACTACAGAGTATTCATCCATCTTGAACATTAAAAGGCAAGCATGTGGTAATGCAAGTTGCAAATGCAATGAAAGAAACCCGGAATTCAAAACGATACGCAGAAACAATCAATATCCGGTTAGCAATTCTCTTAACGTGCTCCTGGCTGCATTAGCCAAAAATGGTGAACACTGGTTATCCCGGTCACTGTGCGTTCACAACGAAGTGGTGAACAGGAGCGCGAAACCATCTCGTTGTTACCAATTCAACAGCGAAAATACTCCAAGGGCCGGTTGCACCATCGTGGTTCGAAACGCGATCCGAGATCGTATCGAAGATCGACACTGAAAACTGTTGCGCCATTCGAGTTCAGAGCTGGACTGGAGACCGAGGTTAAGTTCATTTCGAAGCGCCGCAATTGGCGGTTCGAAATCTCGATCCGAGATCAACAGCCATCGTAGACAAATGTAGTTTGAAAATATGTCAACAGAACTACTTTCGATTATTTTCTTGGGAAATTAAAACAACATTATACGTACAGGCTGTTCACGATAAAGTGAGCACTTTTTAAGGCCCTCTAAATTTTTCCTTTCATCCAATTTCCATCTTTCTGCAGTTTTTTAATATAAACATTGCAATGTGACTAATAAACACAGTGTATACATTTCACCATCCTCAAAATTTAATGCCTGAGGCTGCAATATATATTTATTAGTGGTCAATGCCTGTTGGGAGGGCCTTAAAAAGTGCTCACTTTACCGTGAATAGCCTATACTTGAATATTATTCAGTAAAATCCGTACAACAATAATACACTTAGATAAAATACCGTACATTTAGTTCTATCTATTATAAAAAATACGCCTACTTCCCTGACGTCATATATTACGAACCAATAGCAAAATTTGTCTCGTACTTAATATCGATCTCTCCAAGATCGACGAATCGGAGGTCCAGAATCATGAAATTTCGTTGGTGCAACACTTTTACTTTGGAAGAAAGATCGAACTTGATTCTGGTTTGGAACCAGGATCATTCGATCTCGGATCGAGGGGCGATGTTGGTGCAACCGGCCCCTAGTCACACCAAACTGACAATATCGCTCTCTACTACCGCGCTGTTTAATACAGTCGACGCGACTTACGTATTCCCGACAGGCACACGCGGGGCATATCTCGCCTAACCTTTCTCGACCACTGCCATTACGGAATTGAATAACCCCGACCCCCTTCGTGCAGCGACAATGGAGTCCCTCCTGACTCGCCTGACGCGTTTTGGACTTCTGCTCAATATTTCCTCATTAGAATTTCATTATGTTAATGCCAAAAGTACATAAACTGCTTCCTTATAGGAGATGACTCTACCACTGGGCTGCTGACAAGGTGATTAAATGTACAAGTGTCATCCATTGCGTAGTGACGTTAATAAATGTTATTGGATGCGAACATTTTTTTTCCTCTTCGCCGTACATTGGGCGTTCCCTTGATATCCCTGATTCTGCTCTCTCCCGTTGGAGACCCATTCTCCATCTCCTGGTTCTCTTCTCCAGTATCACTTCAGGTTTATACTTTGCTCCATAAACTAAACATTTTATAACAAAATTTTATTTAATAGTCTATTCTCGTATATTCACTAGAATTTCTGCATCCTCTCTAATTCTGATTTCTTCATTTTTCAGTTGGTCTTGTGGAATAACTCTTTAAGTACAAAACTGGAAGAGCACATTTTCGTTGTTTTGTAGCCACTTTTTGGTTCAGCTTAAATAATATATCCTTGTAAAATTTTAGCATCGTTTCTAGTCGGATTTTACTATTTAACATACGAAAATTTCGTTTCGTCTTTGGCATAGAAAAATACATTCATGTATGTACATCTAACAGTTAATAGCACCTCCTACTTGACTGTACAGGCTGTGTTCGCAAATTTAAGTTTAATTACAATGAAAATTTCAAAAATAAATAAATAAAAATTATGAAGGCGTTTTAATCAAAGTTTTATTGCGCAGCATTAGGCAACCTGTAAAAAAATCCGACTGTCGTCAGAGCTGAAAATATTTCTCGATTTCACACATAAATGGCATTTATTTGTAGGTTAAATCAATAAATACTAATAACGTATTTTGTTATTATAAATTTTAATTGTTTTTAATTAAACGGGTAGCCATGTTTCAGAATAGGTAAACATAAGTTGGCTAATAATATACCAACCTCTTGTTCTCGTTTTTTAAATCACTTGTTTTCTGAATTCTGTAACCAAATAAAAGTGCCTATGTATAATTTTGGTAGGCAATAGAAACATACTATATATACTATATTTATACATTTATATTATATATATATGACTGTTATTTAATTACTTATTGTAGTCCGAAATCAGCTACGTCGAAGAAATACGAAAGAAATTATATTTTTTTGCATACATCTTTAGTTTTTTTCTTCAAGTAGGCCTATGTTTATTTCGGCAAATAGCGTAAAAAAAATGGGAATAGAAGTAGATGTAAAAAGCCAACCCTGGACCATCCAACACAAAATCTGAAATTCAACGAAAAATCGAGAAAATTAAAGCCAAAATCAAGAAATTTTATTGTTTTCAGGCGACTTTATCATGTTTCTATAAACGACCATTTTCGATTCAAAAAACAGGCAAATTTAAGTCAAAATCACGTAATTTTAAGCCAAAATAAAGCAATTTTTTTAATTTTTTCAAAAATGGCCGGCAGGATTAGTGCTAATTTAAAAAACAGCAAACTTTAAGCTAAAATCGAGTAAATTTAAGCTAAAATCCAATGAAATATTATGTTACTATAGGTTATATTCGAAGCTATACCAATTTCTTAAAAACTTATATATGCTCTAGATTTTCACCTATTTCTAGAAGGTCATATTTACCGTCAATGTTTTCCAAGAGTGTTAATTGTAAGTCTCGTAAATTTGAATGAAATTTGCGAACTAGTTCTCTTATTTCGTCAGATTCATTATCGTCTAATCTATAGGAAGGTGGCTCACAATGGCCACCACCCTTAAAAATGTTAGTCATACTGCATGGAAACAAAGGAATTTTCTTTTTATTTATAAAGAAAGAAATTTATTAAAACAACTTAAACTATATATCAAAAATTTGTAAAGTTTTAAAAAATTAACTATCCATCTTAGAATTTTTAAAAGTTCTAAGAGCTGTAACCATATAACTATGAATCCTAATTTTTTTTTTTTAAGTATCAAAACATTTTGTTGATTCCTCCATTTATTAATTTAAAGCATTTATGTATCTTCATTTAATTATTTCTTTCAATTAATCATAAGTTCAATTCCTTTGACTAATTAGAACAACATTGCAAATTGTTCCCGCTTCAATGGCCTTATTAAAATAAACACTAATTTTTATGTTTGTTTTTTCTTTAACTACAGTAGTTTTTCTATACAAACAAACAATAACACATATTGGTCTTCGCCTCCAAAACGAATAATAATTGATATCACCTTGAGTGTTTCCAGTTGGTTTATAATAAAGTTCATTATTTCTACATATAGTATCTAGTTTTGTTTTTGAATGTCTAAAATTTTTATAAGCAAGAAACATTTTATCACAAAGACAATTTTCGATATCTAGATTCCAATTTTCTTTTGAAAAAAAAACTCCATTTCTTCCATTTTTAACACAAATATTTCTTACATTACAGTGATCAAATATAGAAGTGTGTACATACTATTCAACTTTTTTTTCCTAATAGTTTGAAACCCTACAATTAAAAAATCGGACATGTCAAGTTATAAATTATTAAACTGATCTTTTATATCAAAGTTAAAAACAGTTGTTCCAGAAGGAACTTTTTTTTTTCTAAAAATTGCCAATAATCAAAACTAATAGGTATTTTAGGGTTTCTGTACATATTTTTTTCTTTAATTGCAATTGCTGTGTTAGATTCGTATTCAACATTAGGCCACATAATTTCTAATTTTTGTATTACAATTTATTCCTGGATTGGCATAGCTTTTCTGAACCACATCATTTGCATTTTTTGTTACATATACAGATAAACAATGTTATCAGACGAATTACGAAAAAAAAAAGTAATTTTTTAGCCTCCTTTCCAGTAAATTTCATTGTAATCATGAATAAAATCAAACAAATATCTCAGAGGATATGTTATTTTATTTGTTTTATGACTATGAGCAGATTTTACTCGATATTTATTATCAACGCATGTAAATTCTAAATAATTTTGCTCACTTGGTGATCTTAACAAATCATTCATCATTGTTGATGTTATTCCTGGATTATCGACAGCCTCAATAACATTTCAATGTTTTGAGATTTTTACTCTAGAAAATTGAAAACGAAAAAAGTTAGAACAAACATCAATATTATCTAATTTATCATTTTTGCCGCATTTCCTTCTTGATATCTCTTTATTAAGCGATATTTTTCATATACATAAACATAATTTGGAAAAGAAAAACCCTCTCCTATAGGAATATCAAATTCAATTATATTATTGTAAACATTTAAATTCCCCCTAGTTTGATCTGTTGGGGGAAAAATTCGTCTATTAAAGCTCTTAGTATATTTATAACCCATTTAGAAGAAAAAATTATATATAAATTACAGATTCGAAGGGCGTTTCTCGAGTTAAATTACTCATTGAAAAATACAGAAATTATAAAATGAATTATGAGGCAGAATATGAAAATAAGAAGAAGAAAGATCTTCCTCTAGATGATGAATTACAAAATATTGGTAAAAAAAAAATAAAAGTAGAACAAGTAAGTGAAGAAAATAAAAATTTAATTACAGCAATAGTTCCTGTAGCAGCAAAAAATTCAGATTATCCACCAACTCCAGAAGAAACATCATTTGAAAGAGAATTCCTTTCAGAACATAAATCTCTGAATTTGGAAGAGCAAATGGGAATTGTGCCCATCAACATATTGATGCATTCCGCATCTGATTCTACTATAAATCTCGGGAAAAAAATTTCAAAAAGAATAAATTTTGTTAAAGCACCATATGGATTAAGTGGAGATGGACAAAAAATTTACATTGGTGATACAAAAGTAATGATAAGTAATGATAAAATATTTGTTAAAGATAAAGAATATACATCAACAGAAGGCCTTTCTAATTTGTTAACAAAAAAAGAGTCTGAAGATTTAGAGGGTAAATACACTGCTAATGGTAATGAAAATTACAAAGCCATTATTATAGCAATCAATGCCACATTCCGAGAACGTAGCCTACAACCCAATAAACGCAAATAGAAGTTGGAAGTACGAAAATATAAATAAACGAAATTATGATCAGTAAATAAAAAAACCTCTTTCAAGATCAGTACCAAACACACCCGAAATAATGATTTCTCCCAAAACTCCTAGATATCTGGTGAAGGGATTAAAAAATACGATATTTTACCAAAAGAATATATTTGGATGGACGATGTTAGAAAATTGGCTGACAGATTGTTAATTATTCACAGCGAAGAAAATGCTGGAAATAACAATTATTACAATGAAAAAGTAAGCATAATGAATATGTTAATCAATAAATTTTCTGATTTTGTTATTATTAATCCAAAAGGAATACATTATTTTATAAGAATTTTTAATGTAATTCCACATTCTGCATGCAATTCTGAACATCATGATAAAGGTATTATAAATTGGGCATTAAATAATTTAAATTTACCTGAAATTCATTTGCTTGGTTATGATTATTGTGGCCAATGTACAAAATTTAATGAAAGATTATGAAGAGGAAACAAAGGAATAAATAAATTATATTAAACATGTAAAAATCGCAATACTGCTTATACAGATAATAAAGACTTATAATCTAGACATGAAGCTGATAAAATTTTACAAAAAGGAGCAAAAGAAATTATGTTAAATAAAAATAATCCAATTGGTGAAAAAATTTCTTCTGTGGCTGTAGCTTCAACTAAGTAAAAGAAAATTTGGTTGGGGTATTAAATTGTTTAATTAATCATAACTTTTTTCTATATAAATGAAGATAACAAATATAACATTCTATATACTCTTTGATCAATTAAGAGATTTGGGTATAGATAATCTTTTAACAAAAGATCAAATTGATAGAAAAAATAAAAAATTGAAAGAAGAAAAGCTTTCAAATTGACTTTATTGATACCAACAATCAAAAAATTCCTATAAGAAAAAAAATAGGAAAGGGTTTACACCGTGAAGGATTTTTTCCAATTTAATTTGCAGCTTTAGGTGTGCTTGGTGCATTAGCTGGTAGAGCTACTGCAATTTATAATTCTGTCGAAGAACCCAGAAAAAAAATCAAAGAATTAGAAGAACCGCAGAGAGACAATTAAGCAGTGGAAAATAAATCAGGAAGTGGTTCTGTTGCAAAGAGAGGGAGACTAAAAATATGTTTTGAATATAACACCATTATCTAATATCGATATTGACAAATTTGTAAAAATACTAAATATAAAAAAATTCAGAAATGTTTATATGAGTGGTGAATTACCAAATAGAAGGCATAAATATGAATGTGCTGTGGTTGATTTTGACATTTCAACAAATCCTGGTACTCATTGGGTTTGCTATTTTAAAGAAAATAATTTTGTTTACTATTTTGATTTATTTGGAGGAAACATTCCTACTAATTCAAAATTCAGAATACGAATTCAGAATTTTGATTCAGTTGTTTGTGGGCATCTATATTTATTTGTATTATATCTTTTTTCGAATGGTTTTAAGTTTTACTATATAATTTCTTTGTTACTAAATGACAGATATATTTGGTAAATAATTCATAAAATTTTTAAATGAAATGTTTGACACTAATGATTACGCTGTAAAAACATATGTAGTTTCGCAATACTATTCGGGTGTTTCTGCTTTACAAAGTAAAGTTAGCACTTGTTTTGATTATACAAAATCTTATGTTTCTTTTTTAGGGCATAGAGTTGTAAATATAGATGATCCTAGAGGTGAAAAAGATGCAGTCAATAAAAGATTTTTTGATAAAGAAATAGCTGATAATGCATTAATAAAAGATATAGATTCAAAATACAATATTATTGTTTCTGATATCTTAAAAAAAGACGTAGATTCAAAATATGAAATTATTGTTTCTGATCTAAAAGAAGATTTAGATTCAAATTACAATAGTTTTGTTTCTGCATTCTTTAAAAACAGATGTAGATACAAGATACAAAACTGTGTTATCTATTACTTCATCTATATATTCTGTTAATGCTAAAGAAACAGATGTAAATTCAAGATTCGCTACTATTGTTTCTGTGAATGCATTAAAAAAAGATGCAGATTCAAGATACAATGATATTGCTTCTGATTCTGTGTTCAAACATATGTAGATTCAAAATATAATATTATTGTTACCACATTACAAGATCGACTTAGTAAAGTTTTTGTTTATACAAAAAATAATGTTTCTCTTCAAAGTCGTAGAATTAATAATATGGCTGATCCTGTAGATGGAAGAGACATGGTCAATAAAAGATATTTCGATAAAGAAATAGCTGATAAATTACAACATCTAAACCAATCAGGTATTAATTATTGTGATACTCGAAAATAGAAAAATGCAAGGAAGAAAAATGCTATATATTTTATTTACCTGCAAAGTGGAATAAAAAAACTAATGTTTTTCATATAGATTGTCTAATTTTCTTTTCTTTTTGATAGATTGTAATATTTATAAAATAATGACTGCTAATTTCAATTTGCCTTACAATACGCTAACTGTTATTATAGATTTAAAAAAATAGATTTTAGTAAACCTTTTTGATGTTAAAAGAGGCTATAGTTTGGCTTAAATATATATATATATATGAATATGATGATGGTTTGATGACTACAATAGGAATATTTGTGAAATATATATTATATATTATATATATAATTAAATGGAGAATACTTGGGTTTTGAAGTGTAAGAAAGCTAATAGAAATAATATAAAAAAGGAAAAACAAAAAAATTTATGATTAGTTCAGAAAAGTAAATGTTCTATATGTAATTCAAATAAATCGACATTTAAAAAAATTGCCCAATGAAAGAGAAGTAATAATCAATGAATTATATAAACCAGTAATTTGAAAGGAATGTCACATATAAATAATGGATACAAGTATATTATGACAAATATCAATGTTATTCAAAATATGCATTTGCTATACCAATTGAAGATAAAACAGCTAAAAATGTCTCAAAAGCTTAAGAATGTATATCAATAAAAAGAAAACTATGTAATATACAAAGTGACAATAGGTTCGAATTTTATAGTAAAATATTTAATGAACTTATGAAAAAATATAATATCAAAAATTATTGTACATTCAACAATCTTAAATCCAGTGTTGTAGAAAGATATAATCGTACAATGAAGAATAAAATGTGGAAGAAATTTGCTTTAAATGGTAATTATAAATGGCTAAATTTATTAGACAATTTAATAAAAGAATGCAACACAAAACACAGAACTATTGACATGAAGCCAATTGAAGGTAATAAGAAAAATCAAAAAACTTAAGACAACAAGATTTTGCGAATATGTTTACTGAACCAAAATATAAAGTTTGCGATATTGTCCACGTAAGCAAAATTAAATGATTTTTGAGAAACGTTATACTGCTAATTGGACAACAGAACTATTTACTATTTTTGATGTTTTAAATTATGATGTGCCAACTTACAAACTAAAAGATATCACTGGAGAAAAAAAAAAGACAGTTTTTGGGAATACAGCATTTTGAAAACTAACTATCCTGATGAATTTTTGATGAAAAGTTTTAAAAACTACAGGTGATAAAATTTATGTAAAATGGATAGGATTAGATAATTCACACAACTCTTGGATTAATAAAACAGATGTTTTGTGAATTTAAATAGTGTATTCTTTTTTATATTTCAGGAGGTAAAGTTATATATCCTGAAAATTTGTCTACAAATATAATTATCTCACCAAAAAAGAAGATATAGTCTAGAAAAACCTTAACAAATTTAGTAATATTTTGTATTTTGATATAATTTCAGACGTCAAATATTGTTACCTGGAATACCATATAAAAAAGCAAAAACATCACAAGTGATAAATGTATTAAGGAAATAAAAAATTTATATAAATAAGGTTCATTAATGTGAATTGCCCTTCCCCTGTTATGATCTAGGTGGGACCCAAATTGGGCCCCACTTAATTTTGATAAAAATTCTTTATATTTTGGCAAACAAGGCTCACTAATACAAACTACTTTGCCTTCATTAAAAGAGAAGTGGAATGAATTTTTCATCCCGCATATTTCTGATAATGATTTATTGTAAATTTTCCTTAAATCGACATTCTTAAAAATTGTAAACGGTTTACAGATATTTCTATTGATCCAGGGACCATTATTATTGTGTTTACAGATATTTCTATCGTGCCAGTGATCCAATTTTTTATTTTTCCATCCTTATTTTAGCATCTGCAAAACTCAATTTGGTGAACTCCCCACTTCACCGCCAGCTGGCCTTAATTGATTAATTAATTTTTTTTAAGTGGTGGACTGGTAAATTTACCTTTTTTTTTATTTCTAGTACTCTCCCATATGATATGGCACCTACATCATTTGAGGAATACGCCATTTACTTTGCATCTGCTGCTCATATATTTATATATCAGCAAGAGCAATTCAAGTTATAAGCTCAGATTTTGAACGACTTTGTTAAAAATTTAATAGTGCGGGGCCCTTCATACAATTAAATTATCCTCTCGACTTGGGTTTTGAACCCCGAATCTCGACTTGGAAGCCAAGCATCCTACCACAGAGTTGATGTGACAAGACACATGAGGAGATACCTATAAAGCATCTTGTGGTGCCTCATGGAGTATTCGCCGAATGGCTACTCTATAGTGACAAAGTTGTGATAAGATCCTTCCTGTTTGCGGTGAGAGTTCGCTGAAGTTCAGTCGTGGAAGACTGTGTAGATAAGTTTTTCCTGTTGCGACAAGAGTGTACAGTGGTTGTGGAAAAAAAAAAGACAAATAAAACGCGTGCATAATTCACAAGACAGAGTTACAGTATAAAATCTTTAATCTTGTTTCTGTACTTTCCATTATTAATTTTTTTACTCAAATCTAAAGTGATAAAACCATATTCTTTATTACAGCAGTTTGTTAAAATCTCTTTAAATTTCTCATAAGTCATGTTCCCAACAACAAAATCATTATAAATAGGTTTCAAGTTCGTATAATCTTGTCTAAATATAAAATAGAAAATTTGTATTTTCCCTTACTAATTGAGTTGGTACTTTATAATAAATTTGAGCTAAATGAAATACATCTCTATTCTTGTGTCTTCCCATAATAAATTATTCATGAATGACTCCCTGGTTGTCTAAAATAACATCATCAAATACAAGAGAATTATTTTCATACTGATCTGAGGGAATCATCTCATCATTATTGTGAAAAAAGTAACCCATGTTTTCTTTAACTTTTTTGGATAACTCATCAAAATCATTTTGTACCTAAATTTATTTTAGTTGATTTCAACTTTTGGAACAAACATACCATTTATTAAAATTTAGCTATTATGTCTTATAAATAAAATTTGTCATCAAATTGGTTCTTTCACTATTACTCGAGCCAACTATAATTGCTCTTATATTGTCAGGCAATAATTCGCCATATGTTTTTTTAGTATCTCCTTTGGAAATTAAAACTCCGACTCCCAGATCAACTTTTTATTTAATATTATACTCTTTTGTGTAATAAATAGACAGTAAAGTATTCAAGTTAACAAATAATAGTTTTATGCTAAAGAAGAAACTTCACTATGATATAATTCATCAAAATTAATCGATTTCATTAATTAGATTTCACGCAAAATTTGTATCACCTAATATAGAAAACAATAATATAGCAACAATTGAACAAATGAGTGCTGTTGTTGATAAAAATGAAGTTATAGCTATTCCTAGAGGCCTATATTGATATTGAAACAGTAAAATAAACTATAGACTCATTTGAACCATTTTCAACTAATAAAATTGAATTAACAACAGACAATGTGAAAAACAAAATATCGATTAAATTTAAGTTTGATTTTAAATTTGATGTTTGGTTTGGAGAGAAATATGACTATAGAAAAATAAAATGTTCTCATTGGTACTAAATTACCTAATTTTAATCCATTGAAAACAATAAATGTTCACTGTAATTTGGCATATGGTATGTTTATAAAATATGATGAATCTAATCATTTAGAAACCTATATAATTGCTAGTTTTCCACCAAAAACTATGTTTGTATTTAGAGATTCTATTGTTCACAAGCCTGCATATCCAATTTCTTTATCAAATTAAGAACGAATGGTTTAAACATATTGTTTTAGAAATTAGAGATGAAAATGATAAACTAATTGATTTTGATGGTGCTGATATCGATACTGTTTTATTTACTAAGAATTTTTAAAATAGTACTAATTTTATGAATCCATAAAATGTATATAATATAATAATATATTATAAAATGAATTAAAATTAAAATTTAATTTATGATAACCATGTGGTATTGTACCTATTAAAATTTTTAGTGTAAACATTTTGTTATCATAAAGACTTATGTTATTTTACTAACTTCTACAGTATATATATATATATATATTATATATATATATATATATATATCCTAATTATAATATTTATAACATTCCTCAAATAAATAAAAAAGTTTTAGGAAAAATGAAAGACGAATGTATTGGCAAAGTAATGAGTGAATTTGTTGGTTTAAGAGCAAAAATATATGCATATAGAGTTATTCATAAAAAAAAAAGCTAAAGGTGAATAGAATTGTGTTGTTAGCAAGAGAATTACATTTGACAACTATAACTATATATATTGTATTTTTTACTTCTTATTAAATTCATTGTTCTATATTCTATTTCTCATCAATCAAGAATCTCTTATAGTTGTCAAATGTAATTCTCTTGCTAACAACACAATTCTATTCACCTTTAGCTTGTTTTTTTATGAATAACTCTATATGCATATATTTTTGCTCTTAAACCAACAAATTCACTCATTACTTTGCCAATACATTCGTCTTTCATTTTTCCTAAAACTTTTTTATTTATTTGAGGAATGTTATAAATATTATAATTAGGATAATCACTTGTATCAAACTGATCTAACATTGTCTTCATATCTTTGTATAAATCTTCTGTTTTTATGTTATAAATATACAAATTGGTATCACGATACCACCATTCAGTTTTATCTCCATATTGTGGTTTCATCGCTTTATAATAAAATCATACATTAATTCTTTTGATATATCCAAATTTGACATACTCATATAAATAGTCTTCTTAATTATTACTTGGGTTTTATTTGTGTGTATGGCTGCAAGGTTCTCACTAAATATAGTACTTTTCTTGAAATCGGATTTTGATATTAATTTTTCACATACTTTTTAATTTGAAACCAGTCTTATATCTACTCTGTTCCTAATATTTTCCACTGTTTTACCAAAAACAGAATTATTCATTAGTTTATAAAAATCTTTATCAAAGTCATTTGTAGCTCTAGTTCTCATTGCTGTATTTAAAAATATATACTTTTTCAAATGAACAAACTGGTTAAAATTCAATATTGTATGTATTCTAGTAAGTTTTGATTAATTATTCAGAAAATGTTTCAAATTATGATCGTTTTTTACATACTTTTCTTTTTTTATGTAAAGTTGTTCATAATTTTGATTGATTGGTTTTTGGAACTACCTTATTTTCTGGACAAAATTGAAGATCGTTATGTAATTTATGCAATTTTTGTGGATATTATAAATCAACTTCCAATATGTATCCGTGTTGTGAATCATTATTAAGATTTAATATATTTTTCTGCCAAAATGTACCTAATTTATATTCTGGATAATTTTAGTCATTCAAAATCACCATATGGTAGATATCAAGCCATTAACCAACTATATAAATGGCAAAATAATTAGTCTCTCGATTTGGATTAAAATCTTCCTAAATGTATTATTTGCTTTAACATAACTTTTACATTGAGATATTCCAACTCGAATTCCTTTTTCTGTCATTAAAATCGAATTGTGTAATTTTTAAATGTATAAAGATTGTTTAGTTATTTTTAACATTGTACTCCATGATAAACCTGGCACTCTAAAATACCATTCTGTATATAAATAATATGCATTTATACACATATGTCTAAAGTTTCCAAATACAACTGCTAATAATAATACATCACTTTTTAAATATAAATCATGATATTCACCAAGATTTTTATTATTAAATTGATCCCATACATGTTTTGCATGTTAATAATCGGCATGATTTATATCAAATTCCTTTAGTTTATTGTAAAATTCACTCTTTAGAGGAAGTTCATTTTCTTTAAATTTAACCCAACTGTCCATATAATCATATGGATAAAAACCCTTTCTGATAACTAAATCTGCTTGATCTTTTGGAAAATGTTTTTGTGTATGTATAATTTTATCTTCAGTTAAATTAAATGATAATTTATCTAATCTACTAGCCATAAATTTAAAGATGTCTATAAATTTCATTTTTAAATTATATGTTTTTTTTACCAAAAGTAATAAATTTTTCTTTGTTATATGCAATTAAATCTATATATTTATCATCATATCCTAGCTCTTTAATAAATTGATGAGCATCATTTCCAGCTAAATTATGAAAATTAATTAGGACGAAATTGGGTAATTGTAAAGCTAGGTTGTACACGTTGCATACTGGAGTGATGTATTTTCCAGTTAAATTATTATAGTGATGTACTTTTTTTTTGTATTTTCTCCATATTCCCGCCTACAGTACAATTTTTAGATTTATTACAAGTCACATTTTCTTTTGTTACTGGATGCATTGGCTCAATGTGTGAATATATTTCCCCAATTTCATCTACTTCTCTTTTCATATGTTGTGTAAACACTCTATGTTCATGTGGACCATGATATACTACTGGTGCTTTATAATCGCCATATTTACACACAATATAATTTTTAAAAAAACCAGAAGCTTCATGTAACTGGAGTTTCATTGTCTATGATTCATCATTTAACTTTAAGTCGATGTTATTTATTTGATCATTAGTAAGATTATATCTCTCTATAAGCACTTCTATATAAAAACCATTATAAATACATTCCTGTGTTAAAACTGGATATTTTTGGATTAACTTAAATTTTTTTATATCTCTTGGGTCAGGTTAAGTGGTTGATATTTTCTTTAATATTGATTCAAAATGTGCATATATTGCAAAAGGAAATTTCCTTGTATGCCCCCATTTTTTAAACCCTGATATGTCTCCATCGCCCTGGGGTATAATGATTCTTGCTAATTCATTTTTAAGAACAGTTTTCTGTATGTTTATGTAATTTCTCTTGAGAATAAAAGAATTGAAGACATCCCATATATGTTTTATGTTGCTTCTTTTTTGTATACAAAGCAACTTAGATAAATATTTTATCGAACAGTAATGTGAGTTTGTATCATTCTTGTAATAAAGTGGATTTATAAGTTTATCCTTTTTGTGTTTTGTAAGTTTTACTGGATATACCATAGACTTCTTACCTTCAATAGAATATACATTTAAGATGTCTCAATTTGAGTTTCTATTTAATGTATATCACCAATTTTAATAGGATATTAATAATTAGCCATTACTTTATCAATATTAATCCCCACACTCTTATATTAAGTAACTCTATCTGAATGATTGTCTGCTGGAAACAATGCTGATTTTATGGCCCAAAGAAAACATTTTTGATCATCATTCTACACATTTATACATGCTTTTTTGTTCTTTATTGCTTCTGGTAATTCTATATATAATGAGTCATTTAATGGATTATACTTGTTTATAGCTAACTACATTCCAATTTCTCTATCTAAAGTCCATTAAGAACCTCTTCTTTGAAATTCAGATAAGTGAGTCAGTAATTCCTGTTTTATAATTTTAAAAACTTTATAATTTCTCATTTGTTTAATATTCTATGATTAAATGAATGAAATTTAAATAATTCTACATGATTATTTTCCTGCTTGAGACAATTGCTATATAATTTAATGGCTGCTTTCAACCCTCTAAATGCCTTAGGATGATGACACGTTACCTAAAAAAAAAACCATATGTATTTACTGAAGTTAAAAATTGATTAGGCTGTACTAAATTAAAGGAATTCTCAATGTTATACATTGATACTCTACCTTTAAAAGCTTTATTAATTTTGTAATTTTATTGGTTCTTCTATTCATTTTGCTTATTCATTAGTAGAACAGGGGAATATTTATTCTAATTATTTCCCATCTTGCTTATATAATTCATTGATATTGGCATCTGATAAAGGTATATCTGTAAAATTGTTCTTTGTTGTCAATTCTTTTATACACTTGTTTTTATTTCTAGGCTTTACAAATACATTACTAGAGAATGGATATTTATTTTAATTCATTTCTGTATTTTGAATATATTTCTCTAACATTGGCTATTGAAAATGGTAAATTTGCAATGTTTCTTTTTTCTTTTTTCATTTATGATAAACTGCATAAGAGTTGAAATTAAATCAGATATCCTTATATTGAACCAATATTTAATTTTATATCCTTTAGCTATAGTTCTCAAATCGTGCACTCCATTTTCACTCAACGCAACTTCTGTATTGCTAGACTATATTTTTCTTTTATTCATGAAAAAATTAATGATAAAATTAAAAATGGAAAATATGTGAATAATAAATATAATGGAATAAAATAGAACTAGTGGTTAAATTTTTAATAGTAACATTATCGTTTTAATTAGGTAACTTCTTGATAAGACAATAATTCTTAAGATATTCATTAAAACATTTTTTATATATAGTTGTATGTTTGTCCTTACAAGTTTTAATATAAGGAAATAATTTTATATATTTATTCTAATTACATACTGTACATGTCTTTGTTAGGTAGTCATCATGTTGAATTTCATTTAGATCACCAACTACTGTATTGTGTGATTGACTGTTTTTATGCTCTTCTAGTTGAGTATTACTAAGATATTTTCCACATTTGCATAGTATATTCTCTTTTTTTTACGACATAATGATTTTTACCATATTCACTAAAACTGTTTTTACAGTTTGTTGTAAGTTTGTCTAAAGTAGCCTTATGAGGATAAAATGAATCAATATGTTGTTTCTTTTTACATACCATGCATGTCTTAGTTGAATAATCACCATGTTGAATTTAATTTAGAATAGCTAAAACTGTATTGCATAATTTAGTATTTTTATGATTTTCAAGATTTGCCTTACAAACATATTTTCCACATTCGCATAGTACTTTCTCTTTTTTTAAAGGGCACAATGGGTTGTCATTATTCTATAACATTTTTACAGGTGTAAATATTTTTATCTTTTGTGTGTGTTTATGTGGTGAAAATATTCTATGTTTAATACTTCGCCACACGTTTTACACTGCTTACATATGGTATTATTTTCCATTTTGTAAGAGGGCATCAATTATATTTTTTTATTATAAAAATGTTAATTTTAAAAAGGGATTTTTTTATTTTAAATATTATATAACCATTTTTGTTTTTAGTTTTTATATTAAATTAGTTTCTTTATAAATAACACAAAACAAAATGGAATCACTTCTCAGCAAGTTAAACAATTCATTTTAATTGGCCAAACTTCAAGATCTAGAAAAATAAATAAATACTATGCTGCTACAGATTTTCAAAATTTATGAATCGAAATTCAGTAAAAAAATTAATTGTATTCTATATATCAAATAAAAGCTTACATTACCAGATCGCTATTTAAATATTTTTTAAAACAATGCTTTATCATTGGAAATTTTTTTGTAGCATTTAAAGGTGGAAAATAAATGAAAAATGGAAAAACTATATATGATGTAGAATTCTCCTAAAAATATATATATTCTATTGAGTTACATCTATAAAATATCTTATATCATACGATTTTGTTTTATAATTGTTCTATTTTAGCATAAATTTATTTGATTTTAGCTTAAAGTTGGCTGTTTTTTTAATTATAGCAAATCCTGCACAGCCATTTTTGAAAAAATTAAAAATTTGCTTGTTTTTAGCTTAGAATGACGTAATTTGGCTTAAATTTGCTTGTTTGTTTAAATCCAAAATTTTTGTTTCTAGAAACATGAAAAAGTCTCTTTAAAAACGATAAAATTACCTGATTTTGACATTAATTTGCTCGATTTTTAGTTGAGTTTCCTATTTTGTGTTAAGTGGTCCAGGGTCAGCTTTTTACATATACTGATAGAAAATAATATAACAAATTATTAATGTTTTATAAGTTAACACATGACTAAATCTCACATATCAAATATGTGGAGAACAGTGCTTTAAATTAGGTGTGAAAACTTGGCGCCAAACAGTTATTTAACAACTAGACTATAAAACTTAAACAGCTCACTTAACATGGCTAAATGTTTACGTTACTTACCACCATCCATCCTTAAAAAGAATTAATTCTGTTCTTCATAAACAGCTTACAATTGTATAAAAATAAGCTTATAATATGGAATGTGCATTTGTAACAATTATTCCATTGCTTTGCTTTACCAAGAAAAATGTAATTAAATATTGTAACTTCTCTTATTATGTTTCAGAAACCACGGAAACAATTTCTACTGACAATAATGAGGATATAATTGGACTCAGATATGGAGATTTCGATGACAATTATAATACTGAATCAGAAACTACAACTCAAAATCCCTCTAAACGTTTCAAGAAACTCAACATTCTGAAAGATATTTACATAGATGAAGTGTTATACAAAATTGACTAACTAAATATTTTATCTTACTAGTTGTGTTGCATTTTGAATTGCATTACTGTGTTTAATTCAAATATTGGATGACAGCTTCACGACATATTCTCTTTAGTAATAAATATGTTACTGTGAACTCAGTAATATGTGAACTGTCGTATTTATTTCTAATGTGTGTCTTTGCTGAGGTACACCTGTAATCAGAATTAATAGTTTATTATGGAATGTGAAAAGAAAGAAAGGTCTGAAAAGCAATAAAAGAGGAAACATACTCATGTGTCACCTTCCAATTTCTTTGGAACATTGTATAATTGTGAGATGACGAAATAGTCTCTTTTAGACTCGTCGATTGCCTTATTTCCTATCGGCTGTTCACGATAAAGTGAGCACTTTTGAATTCAACGCTAGAATAAACTAGCTTACCAGGACTGCATATTTTATTGGGCACAATGAGGGACATGCCCCGAGTAAAGTTTGTAATGATGTAGGGAAAGTAGTACCATATATTAACACCGAATAAACAGAGATAGGTATTAATTTGTGATAACTTAAATTATTTATTCCGTTTTCTGTTTTTTTTTTCTTTTAATCCATCAAGTCTAAAAATGTCCAAATTTGTAACATATTACTTTTCTAATAATTCCACAGTTTCTCCTGACCAATGCATGGATAGAGCAATGAAACCCAAGATAATGTTAATTTCACATAAGGCGGAAGAATACACAACATGGGTACAAGTAGATCTTAAGGAAGGCTTTCAAAAAGTCTTCATTTTACCGTGAACAGCCTATTTTTTGTAATACCATGTGGCCTTCGAGAAGCACATGCACAGATTTCCTCAAATCCACTTTTAGTTATAGATCGTAAAAGAGGTAGTGGCATTCCTTAGAAGTCACATCCTCGATAGTTCTCTCAATGTGCAGAAGTCAGGAACAGAAGCAAGTACCAGAAGCAAGTACTGGGCTACACCACCAAAGAAGACGTAGGTAGTCTGCGTAGTGTAGGTGAATGATACTAGCATTCATGAATCAAGTTAAAGGCTCAGCTGTCAAGTTGATGTCAAGTATTGGACATCGAAATATTCTGAACGAACATTTAAGCATATATAAAATTAGAGTGCAATAGGGGGCTGTATAAAATTATCCCCCATAAGTTTGCAGTATAATGTATGTGGCAGTTACAACACCCCCTGCCAACCTCATTTCCCAATCTAAAAAATTCTGCACCCTGCACAAACACATGCACATGTTGACACTGACTGGAGTGAACTGGCACCCTCTCGTGATGCTGTGGTGCGCTGTGACATTCCTGTTGGCACAACGTGGTGAATGGCCTGGGGCCAAGGCGTGGTCTACCTCAAAATTATTCTGGTAACATTTGTGTTCTATGATTATTTATTTTGAGAGGAAGTAAAATATTAAAGTTTTCTTTGTCTCAAAGTGATGTCAGTGACCTGAATACACAATTCCTGTAATTATTTAATGACAGCAGAGTAATGTACCCTGTTATTTGTCATAATGAGTCTCGGGTCTACCACAGAGTTAGTTGAACATTTCGAAATTGATGTGCAAATTGAAGGATGTCAGCTGTGTGACAAAACTTTGCATATACCCACAAGGTTTGACTCATTGTAGAACAAATTGTGCTATATATGTAATTACAGTGGTAAGCCAGCTGGTGCTGTCCATAACTAGGTTCTTGGTATGAAAGTTCAATATTCCAGAGTTGTTGTTCGCAACCACTCACATTTGTCCATAACAAGAGCGTGATGCCTGTGGGATGCTGGAAAAGGGATAGAAATGGTTTTCGGGAACGGTGAAGTTGAGGTGTTGCATATGATTTTAACCGGTTGGTGCCAGACGCCATTGAGGCGACGTCAATGTGGTTGTTGGCTCTTTTAATCTTGGGGTTGTGGGCCATCCACCAAGACCCAATATCCTGGCCATTGATGTTGGTGATCTCTGACCTGCTGATTACTGCTCCAGATGAATGATCCTGTGGGTGTTTGCTAAATGGTAGCCGGTGGGTCGACTCTATGCCACTGTTGATCTTGGTGGCAAAATTTAGTAGCCATTTAACACTCGCGTACGTGGATTGTCAGGACCAACCACACACCCATAAGGTACGGAACAATAGTCAAACTGGCACTTGCTAAAGAAATGATTGACATAAAACTTGGTTGAGCAGGTATTATGAGGACCCGTCCCCTGACATGCATAGAGCAATCAAAAATAAATCACGTATCATTCAGTTTACAGTCATATTTATTCTGGCGAATTTACATGTCCTCCTAGGAGAGCACTTTACATGAACACAGGGTGGCTATAACTGGCCACTACGGATAAACAGAAAATGTCTTGCAACACACAACAATTTACGAAGAAATGATGCTTCCCAGGTCAATGCCAATCCCATAGGAAGAGGAGGTGGCTTACCGGGCAGCTATAAACAAAAAATAAATGCTCCAGAATTATTAAAGTCTGTTGCAGTGAATATACATATCAAAAGTTGAAGAATGCCCAGTACACGTGGGAAACTGCAGGAGCTCACCACATGCACTCCACCTTGTCTGATGCTACTCACTTACTCACCTTCCCATCTGACGCGCGGGCTCGCCTCGGCTTACCCACATGCCAGAGTGGTACTACTTCCTGCTACAGCTTGTGTTTCTTTACCTTGCAACATACTATTAAGTAAACAAATGTATTAAAAATTACAAAAATAACCTTACAACAGAAAACACATATGAATGTCATGGTAAAAACACTATATGTGTGATGAGACAAAATATAACCTGGTAACAATACACTATAAAACAAGAGAAACTAAATAATTTATAAATCCTTTAATAAACACAACAAATAACCAATAATATCTGACATAGGCGCTGGACTCGTAAGTTCAGTTGCTGCCAGGGCTACTTAATCTCCTTCCGCCTCACTGTGTCTTTGGTAGCCATGGTAACCACTGGCTGCCCTGTACCGGCGTGCCCTTGCACTTAAGCTGCTCTGCTCCTGATCGCTCCTGCGACCGGGCGCATGCTCTGCCCATTGGTAGAGCACACAGCCCTGCTGGGGTAGTGTTTCAGGTCACGTCTGGACAAACTGTCTTAGGAGTGGGAGCACATGGCGCACGTCGAGTGCATATAAAATATTGTGTACGTGTTAATAAGACTGCTGATCATTGTTCATAAAAGGTATTACATGAGTGAATATCCAATTAAGTATTGCACATGCTGAACTTGTTTTGACACACCAACATATTTAGTGCAAATGTAGCCGGACTATTTGTATCTTATTGCTTACATTCTTAATTTTTGGCAAGGAACGCCAATGAGACACTAGCAGTGTGCATGCATTTAGTATAAGTGTATTTGTGATATATTCTGAAGGCTTACCTTCAGTGGTGCCCTAAGAATCAAGCTGTTTCAGTTTGCAGAATAAAGTCAAAAGACACTATTCTTTCCAGTGTCTCAGTCAGTTAGCTAGCAGAAGCGTTTCACTCTGGTTAAATTTGTATTGCAATTAGATAAAATTCAATATTTTTAAAGTATTCTATTCATATAAAATGGCTTGTGTTATGAAAAGTAATTATGAACAAATATCTTCGTCACTGTTGACGATGCAACTTTGACTGCTGTGTTGGTTTGGAGTTAGTCGCAGACAAATAATAGATGTTTCTCATCACGGTCATTGCATGTTTTTGATTGTACTGATCAGCAGGTCAAATATGTGATCGTATTATATTCAAATGGTTTAAATATATTCACATTGACTCACTTTGGTCATATCCATATACTTTCTCGTTGGTCTACGCTTTTAGCGGGATTTATGTCGTCTTTGGCGGGCTTTTCTATGGGTTTTCTGTGTAAGCTAGTTTTGACCAGCAAGGGTGTTGGGTTTTGTTTTATATAAAAACGTTTTTGGTGTTTTCAGAAGGAATTGGTGATTTGCGCAATGGATCCATCACAAGATAGGCCGTATATTTCTGAATATTCTAAGAGTTCAAGAGCGTCGTGTAAAACTTGTAAAAATGGTATACAGAAAGACGTCTTGCGTTTAGGTGTAATGGTGCAGGTGAGTTTCGCTATTACTTTGTATGTGCTTGTGTAAATTGTAATACACTTCCCGCCGTTTTTTCACACCAGTGTTAAGCACTTCCTTTTTTTTTTTTTTTGGGGAGGTGTCAATGTGATGTTAACAAATTTAATATCTTGCAATGAGTGGTGTGATCGATCACACGACAGAGGTAATGATTTTGTTTAGGGAACCGGTATAAAAATAATAGTACTTTGGTACAAGCTAACCAATAGTTCGCTGATTCATGCCATAGGTCTCGAATGTTTTTAAGAGGTTATAGAAATGAGTATATAATGTCCTAATTTAGAAGTCTCCCAAATTTTTCTTCCCCCGTAGAAGCAAATTTTTGTATGCGAAAGATTAAAAGAGGTAAAACAAAGCGCTGGGAAATAAAGTGCGAAGTTAATTTAAATTTCAAAGAGTAGTAAAGGCACGACTACAGTCCACAGCTCTTTCTTAGTAGTGCCACTCTGCTTCCTGGGAGAGATAAGCAAGTGCAGAGGGCCATAGTGGTATGCCTGCTTTATGAGTAGCTGTGAATAAAATTGGGTGGCTCTTAACATAGAGGTCTTTAGAGCCAGTGAGGGTGAAACAAGATGAGTGCGGAGCAGCACCGATGTACAGAGGGGGGGGGGGGATGGGAGGTCCCCGAAAAAAACCTGTTGACCAGCGACATTGTCTGGCAAGATTCTTATATGCGAAAATTTTGGGGGGTGACCCCAATGATACTCGAACCCGGTTTGGTGGGAGGTAGCAGTCTAACCACTTCACTGCCATGGCTCCCAAGTAGCTAGTTAGGTAGCTTAATTAACAATTGCATCTTTTACGAAATAAAAGTCTCGGAATATGATATGAATCGACATTACTAATCTCACTGAACACCAATTTAAAGGGGTCATTTTACTGTTCACAATACATACTACGAAATGCAACAGTGGGGAGGGTTATGAAGATCAGGGAAATTGTGGGGTAAAACATGTAAAAATTGTGCAGATTTAAATCATTTTTGTTGCTTTACCACACTAAGATAACTTGATGGTGTAGTGTGTAGTAATTGCCAACATGACAAATGTCTTTTGTGCCACGTTGCGGTGCCAAATTCTTTGTAGTTAACTGTACCACGTTGGGTGCCAAATTTTTTTCTGGTGTGTCATGATATGATAAATTATGATTTAGAATTTTGTTTATTTCTATTTTATAAAACATTCACAAAACTTAAGATATATCTTATGATTAAGCTTGGAAAGTTGCATGGACAAATGGACAAAACAACGTTCATGTAGGAGGTGAACAGAGTGAGTGAATGAAGAGATTTGGGCGGCTCTTAATGGCGAGGTCTTGAGAGCCGATGAGATTGGAGTGAATATGGAGCGGTTCCGGAATGAAGGGGCGGGGGAAACAGGAGATATCAGAGAAAACCTGCCGACCAACGGCATCGTCTGACACAATTTGCACTTGCGAAAATCCGGTGACCCGGCCGGGGATTGGACCTGGTTCGCCTTGGTGGGAGGCTAGCATGCTAATCGCTCAGCCACCGTGTCCCCTGAGAGGTGAACAGAGATTTTATAATAAAAAGTTTCAGCAATGTAAGAGTTGTGCATCAGTAAATTCAGCATAATGGATGTATTAATTATTTTCAGTTGACACAGTAAAGAGAACACAACCCTAACTTGCCAGAGTTAGAATGCGTTTGAGAAATTCAAATTGGAAAAACCATTTAAAATTTCTCACTGTTGCAAAGCACGATAAAATCAGACGTGCAAACATTTTCATACAAATAAATAAACAAGAAGATATACTTATTTCTACAACAGAATCACTCAGAGAAAACCCTTTGAAAATATTTAATAAAATAGGCAACGTGAAACACATTAGCAACTCAACATATTCATTTTAATGAAAAACATAACTATTTAACCAGATTGTGCATCCTGCTGTTAGTGTACTGTTTAGATAGAATTTAAGTTCGATGATTAAATCTCTAAACAAATATCACCTCGCTCAACAGTAAATTCCATCATAATTATCACGACTTGAGTAGCTCATTGATAGAAACATTAACTTATTTGAACTCTTTTACTATCAGACCTCTGGTGTTTTAAATGTGCTAAATTAAAAAAAAATGAAACTTTCAAATTTAAAAGTTTTGCATGATATTGCATTCACAATGCAAGTGATGCTATTACGATTTAAAAATAATCTTGATGTGAAACATACGAGTTTTGTCTTTTTTACTTTATGAGAAGATTGGCAACTGTGATTCCATATAACACTCCGCAGCAGAATGCGACAGTTTTAACAGGTGTTTACAGTCGAAAGACCTTAACCTGCGTATAAGATGGAAGTGGCAGCAGACAAACCCAGATGGGCAGCCAGGCAGAAATTTCATCTTTTACGGAGTTGTCCTCGTCAAACTCTGTAGCAAACTGCTCGTGATGAAGTTGTCGCACCTCTGCAACATCTGACGTCGCTCCATCGTCAGTTCTTGGAATGCTAGAGTTCTAGGTGGAACTATCTTGTACCATGGTTGATTCAAGACTCCTTACTAATAAGCTTTTTCAAACTTCTTAGCAAAAGTTTAAACTCAACAAAACAGTCTGCACTGCATTGTCACATTCAAGTTACTAGTATTCAGCCAAGATAAAAGTATCATCCTCTTAGCTGGTTGGTCTAAACTATTAATGTGTATAGCCAGAGATTATCAGGGAATTTTTATTAAAATATTTGGAGTAGTAAATGTATTTATATGTTGTGGTAATATGAATAATTTCTGTACTTGAGCAAATAATATAAAATAATTATGTGGGATACAACAAACCATATTTTGATTTACAGAGATAATTAAGTACCACTATAATTATAAATATTACACTCAATACATTCGGAAATTATTAAAACTGTAGGAAATAAAATAACAGTGATATACCAAAACATAACCTTGGAAAGAAAATAAACCATCAGATAACCAAGTTTTGCTATGAACATGTTGGTTCACAATTCTCAAGTTCAATTTTTTTTTTCCACAGATACATGTTGGATGGCAATATTTTCTGGAAATATTCAGTTAGTTAATAAAATCTATTTTCTCAGTATACCTACTATTAGTTTTTACAATTTCACGTAGTGTTGTAGTAATTAGTCATTTTTCTCAGTGTTGTATGTTAATGTTTGTGTTGTTCATACGAATTATGTAAAAAATTATGATGTCTTGACTTTAATTAATAAGGGAATTTTGTCTTGTCTCTTAAGTATTACGTCACTCATCCTGTAGTCAGTATCTCCTAACTGACAAATCTAGGTACCTGAGGTGTTCTAGTAATCATTCTGATGTTAATTGGAAAAATTAAAGTAATTACAAGTCATTTTCCTACACAGATTTTATATCTACGGAAGCTGATCGGCATGTCGTCACACACAAGGAGAAATACATTCTACATGCCGGTCAGAAGCCTCGTTTGTTCCTCGCCACCCCCGACACTTTTCCTAAAGTGTATAAAACTACAAACATTTTATTCTTTGTAGATTTGAAAGAATATTTAATTATGTGTAAGTGGGTAACTAACACATAGGTATCGTATACTTACAGCACATGTGCATGTATTACAGAGTTTGTATAAAACTGAAGCTAATTGACACGCAAATAAGTAAATTAGCATATAATTCAGTATTTCTTAATTCAAACCTCACTGAATGTTTTTCCAGCCCACGATACCCAATACCCTTACACCATAGTGTTACAAAGTATCAAGTTAAACTAAGCATCGTGCAAACACATCACCACCTGAGCTATACTAACAAACACATCACCACCTGAGCTATACTAACGTGTAACTTTAATATGCAAGTGCCGTGCTTAGTTTTCATTTTTTTAAGCATATAAACGTGATACTTTGAAACAGGATGGTGCACAGAGAGTGCACTTCCGAAGGGCATATCTCAAAACGGGGGGCGCAGTACGCGGTACTGAAGCAACACTTCTAAAATGTCCCTTTGAAGCTTAGGTCCAGTCAACAATACATCATTCAAAGACAAGCCAGAACTGGCCTTTCGCAGATGCATCAAACATGATACGAAGTTTTGATTAAGTTGCTGCGATGTGCAAGGACGTGTCCACAAACTACGTGTCACAACACAAGAGTTGTGTGTTCATGTGCGTAGAACAGCACAAACAGAGATACGGAAAACAACTGGCAGAAAATCATACTTAATTAACCTAGCAAAAACATTTAATTGTGGCACCAATCTTCTACCTGTAAACTGCACATGACATTGATTAGAATGTGCATACCATTCACTTTGAGTAAATTTGAAAAATCAAAGGAACTAAAAAAACATAGCCAAATCCAGAATACAGGAAGTGACGAAACCAAGTAACGCATACAATGAAACAAGAAAAAGGCATTTACACACACACAAACGCACCATCACAAGTTAACAAACTGCGGTAATGTTCACTGTTTGCCATAATATACAACCCGAGTGCGAGTTGTATGAGTTCGTTGCTAATAACACTTTTCTGTCATGCACATGCTCACTAAGCAAAGCAAAATCACAACAGATATATGAGCCCACAACGAACAAAACCATTATAGATCACACACACTGCCTCGTATCCAGCCCAAAAGGACCAAATGTTTGGGCTCTAGAACAATGCAGACTGTATTTTAACAAAAAAAAAAAAAACATTTCGAGTTGCGCTTTACCGACACGAAAATAGAGCCGAACTGGTCTTGTACATTCTGGCAGCAGCGCTCCAGGTCGATGGCGCCACCATTGACAGTGTTGCCACAATGTGGCGGGAAGTTTATACTAGTTCGAAGGGACCCATGGCCCAAACATTATTTTTAAAACCCCTACCCCCAGGTATTGCTAGATTTGTAATATTCAGAATATCACCACTAAATTTTTATTTACGTTATTTTTGGTTTGTTTGATTTTCACATAATTTGACAGTTCTACTACGTTTATTGATTTGTGAGAGCTGAGTTCAGATATCTTTTACAATGTTAATTTTAATTGTATCGTCATTTTTCTCTTTGCATTTGTACCTGGCTTTATCCAGCAGTTTTGGCTACGTAGAAAGGTATAAATTACAGGATTGATTATACTATGACATAGGAGGAAATTACGTCTTTTAGGTATTTCCTGTGTAATTAGTGTCATCGTGTGAACCTCTGTGATTAATTACTCTCCTCAGACGCCATGATGAGCGGATCAACGTAAAATTTTGTCTGCAAGATTTGCTTATAAATTTGATATTACCACCCATTGCAAGATTAGGCATGGTGTTAGAGAAACACCAAGATATCTTAAATATGCGGAGCACAGAAGAAGTCCAATGCACATAGTAATTAGTTTTTGAGTGTTTCAAGGTCAGCAGCAGTCTCCACCAGCATATTAACGTAAGTACCTATGACCTACAGAGGTTGGGTAATATGCATCAACATTTTATATTTGAGAGCTAAAACTATGTATTTTTATTTTCAGGGTAAAATTTGTGCCAGTGTAAAATGTCTTTCTTTCAGGGTAAATGTGTTTAAAATGTTCTTTTCATAATATTGTGCCATTTTGGCTTGTGAAATTTAAAGTGCCAAAGTACTGGACAGTGATATGCAGGCGTGAACACATTCAAATGACGTTTCTTGATAATAATATTTCTGATTAAATTTTTTTTTATCATTTTGTATTGAAAATAAATTTTAAGTGCCATTTCTTTTCACGTAGTAATATTTTCACTCGGCGTGCATAGCACTTCCGCTTGTGTGAACCCCGTTGGCAGCCATGATAGGTCCGCGCGACCCCTGCCTCTGGGCAGTCGATTTAGGAGAGCTGGTGAGGTAAGACGCTGTCACGTACGCACTTCATATTTTTGCACTGATTTAGATTTCAATAGTCTTCATGTAGTATACCGGTTAACCTTTGCTTTGCGTACGTTTTTCCCAGACATCCCCAGCATCATGCTTCTGCTTAAATAATTATTTTGTGCCCTTGTGGTTTTTTGAAACTTAAACGAAGATGAGGATAGAGGTAATGGCGGACAGGCCATGTGGCCCGCTCACTTTGTAAATCAGGCGACATCTGCCCATTTTAAGGGCTTTTGCATTGTAAATTCTGCACCATTGCCACTAGAAATATTACCGGTAAATTTTTATGTGCGTATTTAAGGGTTTTTGTCACGTTTTGTTGTGTTATGCCACATCATTTGCGATTACGCAGTCATCAGATGCTAAGTCCGTATGTGCACCTTAATTTTCTCAGGGTTTTAGGTATTGTTTTGATTCAGAGTTCTTGTAATTTTTATGATTTGGTGATTTCATCTCTGACCACGCGGTCAACCTCATACATGGGTATTTCCACCATCTGGCACATCAGACGTGTTTGTACTCTTGAAACGCAACCAGAATTATTTTCTGAATGGCACTGTAATTTTGTCTGACAGGAATTCAATGATTTTTACAGAAAATATTGCAACTTAATCTGCACCACATGGCCCGCTACGAATCTCATCCAGCAGCATCTGCACCATCTAAAATTTTCACGCATCCGCGTGTTTATTCTGCCTGTTCATGTCGTGTCCCACCTTCATCGAGTGATATTTTGTGTAATTTTGTACGTCTGCATTATTTGATCCTAGCCTGCTGTGTGTTTGACCATCGCCACACTGACACGTGGTTCGGGCAGGAGTCCCAACGAGTAAGCATAGCGAGTGGATAAGCCCGTAGTAACTTCATTTTAATTCCCCATGTCCCGTCTCCAGGAAAACCCTCCACTCCACCCTAGCAGCTGTAGGTTCTTTTTCCTTGTGGAGACTATCTCGTCTGACACCACGAGGAGTTCATTCATCTAGGAGTGCGCGAGTTGAGATATGTGCTGGGGGAATCACCCATCGGAACTTTCTAGTCACGTCCGAGGTTGACATTTAAAAATCATTTTGGCACGACGTGTAACAAATCGAAAAATAAAAACAATCGTAACAGTGCAATTAATATGTCTTCTTGTAGCGTTGACACCCAGCAAACTCCTGAGTACAGTGTTTTAATGTAAATGTTTAGTATTGACAAGTATTTTGTAAAGATGCTCGGGTGAGACGGACACACAGGACCCACAGCATCCCTGAGTCTCAAAGTGCGGTGTGTAGGAACCACCGCTGGCCCCCATCTACAGTAAGTAAATAAAGTCATCGTTCATCTCGTGTCCCACCCGACTGCGTCAACAAATTTTTTTCAAATGATAAAACTTATATTTCCTCCACTTACGTATTGTGATATGCTTCATATAAAAGTTGAAGTATCTAGAGTTTTTCTTATCAAGGGTATTGCATGTTTTGTATCCTTGTTTTTCATACAAATTGTATGAAAAATGGTCTTGTGTTCTGACATTCTAATGCAAATGGTAAATGTGTTACGTAAGTTTGTATTGTGAAAGTTTTTCTTTTAATGCCATACAATTTCTCCAGAGTCTACATACCTGTGCTCTTAATTAAAAGTCTGACTTTTTTTTAACCATAAATTTATATTTGTAAGCAAATTTTCTCATGCTGCATCTGTCAAAGGGACGCAGACTAGCAAGCAGTCTGCTAGATGCCACGCGCATAGGGAAAGCAAGGCGCGTGGTAGGATTTTTATTCAGTCATCATTCGCACGCCTGATAAAACTTTACTCATTCAAAATGTAAATGGTTTTATTGATTGCAAGAAAACATTGTATTTTCACCTACACTGAGGATATTTTTTATTTTCACACAATTACACAAAAACCTACGAAACTACTTCAATTTTATTTGTATATTTATATTGTATTTAGATGATATTTACATTGTCAACTAGTTCATACTAACACCACCACCTATTTGTTTACATTTGTCAATTTAAATTTTTTTAATATCACTGCTGCCAACTAATGCTTAACTCCAGAGAGATCATAAATAAATTCACAGTCAGGAAGCTATAAATTACCCAAGAAGCCTTAGTTTTAGACTACTAATGCTACCACCTTTCCTACTCATAATTAACTCTCTACATTTGGTTCCTCCTGGCACCCGAACTATTGACTAAGAAAAATACATGTAAGACCATTTTTGTAGAAAATTTTATGTACTCTAATTTAGTGTTTTCACAAAACATAATAGTTTTTGAGATATTTGCGAAAAGCAGAAAAAAGTCTTCAGATAGCTTCTACTGCCCCTGCTACCCCCCCCCCCCCCCCCTCATCTACCCTCCAGCATTAGTGGGGACTTTCAGTATGATAACAAGGACCTCAAAATGAACACCTGTGCCTATTTTCGAAACTCTTGAGATTTTTTTTATATTAGCAATTTTTTTTTGGCTATTTTGTCCAGACTATAAAGGCATAAGATTGTAAAGATGTGCCATATGCTGCAATTATTCCAGGACATGAGTATCTGGGACCCGTTTATTCATTCAACAATAAAAATTGATGGTGTATCCTACATCACAAACTTTAGATCTGTATTTGGCCTCCGTGCAAAGAGAGCTTCCTTATCCCTTGTGTACATTTTTCTTGTTACTGCTTAGAATGGTATGGATTTTGAATTTCTGTGTTTGGTGTATTCCCCTGCATCTATTCCCCCTGTATGGAATTATTTTGTTATATACGGCACAATATTATTTGCCAATTTTATTAATACATAATTGTTTTGTATATAGCTATGATATTATAACTTAATTTTTGAATTTTTCTGTGTTCTTTTTTCCAGTCGAGACATTTTGATGGCAAAACGCCAAATTGGTACCACAGCAAATGTTTTTTCATGAAGCAAAGGCCAAAATCAGTTGGGGACATAGCAGGGTACGAAAACTTGCGATGGGAGGATCAGCAGATGTTAAAAAACAAAGTTGGTAAGTGACATTGTTTTCTGAAACATTGTGAAAATAGAATGGTCTTAGATAGAAACCCAGAAATGTTATGAGTTCATTTGATCATTTGGCTAAACTAGACTGTAGAAAATGAAAGGATGAAATTGAGAGCAACGGATGATACACTAAATGTAGGGCCAACATGTATTACATCTTAGGCATTCAAATATACATATTTTTAATAAAGCAGTAATGAAACAAAAATCGTAAATGTTTGTGAAAACAGAACTAATAAATATTCACTATTGTTTATGAAGGGAACATAATAAATTTTAAGACATTATGAAATCAAAATAATGTATTTATAAAAGTTTGCGAACAGTGTTTGGATTAAAGTCTGATCACACATTACATTCTTATTTTATGATCTGAGTAATAAATAATGATTCTCTTCATTAGTCTGAATGCTTATGGGAAAGGAGAACTTTTTAGCATACACACCCAACATCAGCATATTCTGTGCACAACCATTAATGATGATCCATCATTGTAGTCATCCATCACCATCATCCTTGTATTATGCTGATGGATCTTAAATTTTGATTTTGAACAAGTTCCAAGTTAATTTATTCCTTACATAATGTTGCAAGTAAGCTGCTAGGCTACCAAAAATATACAATAGGACAGGAATTAAAGTACCCACAGTGTAATACTTGTCGACAGGTGCGCGTGCGCGTGCACACACACACACAAAGGACAGCACATTTTCCACTTGGTTGCGCTTTGTGTGTGTGCCTGACAACGCCTGTTGACAAGTACTACAAGCGAGTACTTAAACTCCTATCCTCTTATATATTTTTATTCCTAGTATAAATTATAACTGTTGTAGTAAACAAGCTTATAACTGTTGTAAACATGCTGTGGTTGGTAACAGAAACGACTGTTGTAAGTACGTGATGGTTGGCGATGGTAGGACAACATGAAGTGAACCAGGCCGGAGTCACTATGGAGACATACATAGTAGGATCAGTAACACAGTAATCTTTGTTAAGTTCCTGTCAGCAGGAAATAAAAAGATGCAGAACTATAACTGTTAAAAAATTTTAATTTGCTAATCAAAGATTTACAATGTTCGCCAATATCAGATCTTGCTAGGTTTCTAATAGCTTTATTTTTCTTAGTCAGCATATTTATTGACTAGGTGAAGCATTTACTCAACATTAATCCTAGTATGAAGTTGCATGTATGTAAATAGTTTTTATTGTAAAGTGGGATTTGTCTCAAACATAAAACTTTGCACTGACTAACATGATCACTGAAAAGCAACACAAAAACTGGAAAGAAAGAAAAAAAAACTTAATTATTTCTTTAGAGGAAACAAAGAAGAAAATGCCAAAGTACCCTTATAAATAAAATAAAAAGGTGTAATGGATGCTGTCGGGTGAGACACGAGACGAACGAATACACTTTTACTTAATGGTAGATGGGCGCCAGTGGTGCTTACCAGACACCGCACTTCGTGATTCAGGGTTTTTAGGGATGCTGTGGGTTCTGTGTGTTTATCTCACCCGAGCATCTTTACAAATCACTCTGCATTACTAAGCATTTTATGAAAAACACTCAAAAGTAGGAGTTTGCTGAGATCTGTTGCTACGGGGAAAAAAAAATTTATTCGCTGAGAATTATGTTTATTGTTCCGCTTCGTACAAATCGTGCCAATACTGATTTACTCTTAATCTCGGGCGTGAAAAGCTAACTCCGGTGGGTGATTTCCCTAGCTCCTGATTCAACTAGTGCACTCCGTGATGGATGATTCCTCCGTGGTGCGTGAGAGCACAATCTCCACAGGGTAAGAGGTCTACAGCCACTATGATGGACTGCAGATTTCACCCGGAGATATGGGACATGAAGTAAAGACATTAACACTAAACACGTGTGATTACCTACATCACTAACGCATACTCATCGGGACACATCTCGTAACCACGTGATGTGTGGCGACGGTCTATACATTTAGCAGGCTAGGACGAAATTAATGTCACCTTACAAATTACACAAAAATGTGAATTACAAAGCATGGGGCACGACATGAATAGCCACAATAAACACGCAGGTGCAGGAAAGCATTCTTACATGACGCGGATGAAGTTCTTACCGGGCCATATGGTGCAGCTGTAATTGCATTATTTTCAGTCAAATTCATTGAAATCCTGTCGGGCAAAATTACGGCACTATTCAGTAAATTATTTTGTTTGCATTTCAAACATGCAAATGCGTCTGAGGTGCCTGATGGCAAAAAATTTTACATGTGCAAAGACTGTGTGGTCATTTACAAAAACATCAATCGTGGTAAAAATTACAAGAACCCGTAAATGATACAATACATATTACCCTGAGAATACGGTGCACATGAAATTACAAACAAAAACACTTTAAGCGCAAGGATGGTGCAGATACGGACTTGGCGGCTGTTAACCACTTGGTTGCAAATGATGTGGCCGTAGAACAATTTAACATGACTAAACCCTAAAATACATACATACAAATTTACCCTCAATATTGCTCGTGGCAATGAAGCAAAAACCACAATGCAAAAGTCTTTAACATAGGCGGATGGCGCTTGATTCAAAGTTGTGCGGGCCACATGGCCTCTCCGACATGGTCGCCGTAACTGAAGCTGTGATAATTTTAATTTGGAATTCAGTAGCATGGATTCAAAATACTTAATTAATTTATTAACTTTCTTTTGATGTGATGACATTGTGGTGAGGAACATGTACAGGAACTTTACACATTTTGGGCTCATATAATGACTCTTATGTTGAATACTACATGAAGCTATATTTGTTTGACTTCACACAGGCAGTGCATCTCCGTGCATTTAACATACATGTTGAATATGTAACCAGTTGCATGCTCCATTTTTGTTTGGATTAACCTGGAACAGTCTGGGAAGTTAAATGTGGATACTATGTTGCAGACCTGAGGTTATGGAAATAAATATTTTTTATCTGGGAATCAGAAATGTCAGTGAATTTTGAAAGAAGAAGGTGGCATCCCAGAAAAAGAATGAAACTTTTAAAAGCATCAGAGATGGGAGCAATGCTTATTGTACTGGAATGGAATCTTTGCGTGTTTGCAGAATCAGCTGAAGCTGGACCATCTACTGGTGGTGCTAAAAAACGTAAAGGAGGAAGAGGAGGGGAAGGCGGAGCACCTCAACATTTGAAGGACTTTGTTGTTGAGTATTCAAAATCAAGTAGAGCAGCATGTCGCGGGTGCGAAAGTAATATTGGTAAGGTATGTATGAAGGAATTTATTGCTAAATATTTGCATGAAACTTTGCCGGCAACATAAGTGCTGAGTATTGGAGGAGGAATGGGTATCGGGGGGGGGGCAGTCTCCCCTCCACTTTTCAATCAGCAGGTGCATTGTCCCCCCCCCCCCCCACCCCCAAAGTTAGACACTTCTTTGCCCTTACTGGTTTCCCGGCAGAGTTGCTCCCATATTTGTGTGTGGGAATTGTGCCAGATGATGCTGTTGGTTAGGGGGTTTTCTCGGTGATCCCCCGTTTCCCCTGCCCATGTATTCTGGTGCTGCTGCATATTCAACTCACTTCACCTTCTTTGGCTTACAAGACCTCAGTGTTGAGAGCTGCCCAAATCTCTCCACTCTATTCCCTCCCTTTTTTCTCTCCCTCTCTCCTCTATCTCTCTCTTATCTCCCCCTCCCATCTCCCCCCTCCTATCCTTTGCCTTCCCAGTAACAAGCAGTCAGAGCCTATGGCTGATGATTGCCTGTTATGTTCAGTTGTGATACTGGCATTCATGTATTGTTGCTGTTTAGTATTTGGAAACAGAATTTGGTGTTTTCTAATTATGATATCTGATATGAAAATGTTTGTTATACATGGTGGAAATATGTGCATAGACTTTACACGTAAATATTTTTTAGTGTGAATACATGTTTTTTGTGTGTGGAGTCCATATATAGGAAATATGCTTATAAAAAGTATGTAAAACAAAATTGATAAATGAATATGTGGATCCTTTTGTTAGTCAGCGTCACTTTTTCTTCACTGTGGAAGCAGTTTCTTCCACCAGAATTGTAGCTAGCTGAAGTTTTACCAATAAAAACTGCTGGTCATGTAATATTATGTTGTCTGAATTCAACAGTGTTTAATAAATGTTAGTTAAGGTTGCAAGTAGGCCACTAGGCTACCAAAAATTGTATAAAAAGATAGAAATTTGAGTACTCACGTTGTAGTACTCAACAGGCACACACACACACACAAAGTAGGACGACACATGTACAGTAATGTTATGTTATCCACATTCTTGGAAGATATCTTATCAGCTTGCTGTACTATTATGTTTGTAGCAGTTTTTATGAAGGTAATGACACTAGCAAGCTGCATGCTTGGCAATCCTTGGTGTGTGCACTGCTTTATAAGTTTACATAATTTGGCAAGTGATTTACTGTGTATTAAGTTCAGTTCTGTTGTGTTTTACCAGCTTATTTTAACATTTTAATTTTTTACCCATCTGTTGTGGCTGTCTTGAAAAACCAGTGGTATGTTAAAAAAATTATTTTGAATAATATTATCCTTTAATGTATGTACTGTATGCACCTTTCATACATACAAGCACATGAAAGTAGTATGGATGATTTTCTTTGAAATGACAGTGTATGATTTTGAATAACTACAACCATCTAACCATTATGGCTGCGCATAATTAAAAATTTGTTGGCTGTAGTTTCAGAAAGAGAACTTGTTAGAATGTTTGTAATTGAATGTTTTTGATGTGGCATTTTTTGCTTGTGCCACTTCAGGGGCTTGTCCGTGTTTCAAAGAAGGAGTATGAAAGTGAATCTGCCTTAATGTATGGACCAGTGGATCGATGGCACCATCTTGAATGTTTTGAAAAGAAACGTGATGAGCTGGAATTTTTTGACAGCGGTAAAGATCTGCCAGGCTTCAAGACTCTCTCGGCTGAAGACCAGCAAGCTGTAGCAGATGCTCTCCCCAAAAAAGACAGGTAAGTTTTGTTTTTTAATGCAAGAGGTCTCTGTTCTGAAATATAATTTTCAATAAATGTTTCAGCCGATGCTTTTTATAAAAAGTTTTTGGCCCCTGAAGTGTCTACTGTATTAAATTTTTGAAAGTTGACTAATCTTTATTTGGGTGTGATTGCTGAACAGATCCTGCCATGTTACACATCCATACCGGTGTAAGTTTACTTCAAGTGCAGCTTAGTTGGGATTATTTATATACATACAACATAACTCCAGAATTCAGGAATTAAAGGAAGGAAGTGGAGTTAAGCATGTTTTGTGGGACCTGGGAACATAAACGTGTACAGTGAAACCCTGTTAAGAAATTCCCTATTATGAAGTTTTCCTTCTTAATAAGTTGAATAATTTTGCACCTTGTCTATACCCACATGTGTAATTTGACCCTTTTAGGAAGTTTTCTTGGTTAATAAGAATTCCCCCCCCCCCCCCCCCCTTCAAAAACGTGTTAATAGAGTTTTACTAGTTAAAAAATACTAAACACCATCATCCCATATCAGTTGGCATATTACTATTGAAAGTAGTTCTATTTGGAACATCAGGGCTGATCTTCTTTTTGATTGGTCAGTTTTAACAGTTATATGTCGTACATGTCTGACCATGAAACACTGATTGCAAACTCGTGGCATACTAGCTGTCGGGACACATCAGTTTTATTCAAGGTGGTGGCAGCCATGTTAGCGACGTCAGGGGCAGCGTGTTTGTGTCTGCCATATTAGTACTGACGCTTGCCCAGTTACTGACTGCTTGGCACAATCGTCATGATTTTATTGCGTTGGACAAAGTGCACGTTATGAGGGAGTTTCAGACCGTAAACAACATTTACGTAGATATTTTGATGGGTTGTGTTGGTTTTACGAGTTGGCACGAAGTCTTGGGTTGATACCTAGTTCCCCATGGAGGGTGGTCGTATTGGTAGCTGACGGGAGGTATTATTTTTACCTGACTTACTCTGATGATATTCTGCCAGTTGGTGAAGTTGGGTTCACAGCTGAGCGAAGCCTGGTGTTGCAGTCCTCTGGTTTCGGGCAGGTTGTACTGTGCTGGCTCTCTCAGTGCTGTAGGTTCCAGGCTGCTGAATCTTGGCTCCAAAACCTGGCGTTGTTTTCGTTCCGTACACCATACCAGGCATATAAATAGATACACAAAAACTACTTAAGGTTTGGGTTCTTCTAGGCTGTTAAAAATCCGTAAAAACTGATAAAATCCGTTAAAACGGCGGGCCTGGTATGGTGTACGGAACGAAAACAACGCCAGGTTTTGGAGCCAAGATTCAGCAGCCTGGAACCTACAGCACTGAGAGAGCCAGCACAGTACAACCTGCCCGAAACCAGAGGACTGCAACACCAGGCTTCGCTCAGCTGTGAACCCAACTTCACCAACTGGCAGAATATCATCAGAGTAAGTCAGGTAAAAATAATACCTCCCGTCAGCTACCAATACGACCACCCTCCATGGGGAACAAGGTATCAACCCAAGACTTCGTGCCAACTCGTAAAACCAACACAACCTATCAAAATATCTACGTAAATGTTGTTTACGGTCTGAAACTCCCCCATAACGTGCACTTTGTCCAACGCAATAAAATCATGACGATATATATATATATATATATATATCGTCATGATTTTATTGCGTTGGACAAAGATATATATATATTATATATATATATATATATATATATATATATATATATATATATATATAGAGAGAGAGAGAGAGAGAGAGAGAGAGAGAGAGAGAGAGAGAGAGAGAGAGGAGAGAGAGAGAGAGAGAGAGAGAGAGAGAGCTTGTTCAAAGTGGCAACACTAGTGCCCACAGCAATGTGTGTCAGTTTCGCTGATGTATTTGTTTGAAAGATTTTTGTAATGGAGGTGGATAATTAAGCGAAATATTTTGGACACACGCCATTGCTTCAATAGTGTATGTCCAAAATATTTTGCTTAATTATTCACTGGCGCGCAGGTATACTGTTATCTACATATTTCTGTTCCTGGTTGTATGATCACATGCAAAGGCCAGGGCCATTATTGAAATAACCTTTGCAGCGGATTGCAGTTTTTGTGCATGCAATTTGAATTTGGTATGTGTTTTGTATTTGGCATTGATATCACAATGGTGATGAAACAAAAATTATCGCTGATAGTCATATAAACGAAAGTATAATTGTGAGTGGAGAAAAGAATTAACATGGTTTGTGCATTCCAAACCAAAACAACTACATAAAATTTGTAAACGTCTTTCATATCAGATTTTTTTTCCCGTAATTTGCAATTTTTTTAATTCCCAGGGTTTTACAGGATTTCTATATACAGGAATCAGGATTTCAACTTCACGGCTGGTGGCAGCACTGCACTATACCCCTCAGGACAGGATGGTAGTCTAGGCTTGTACAGACGTGCGGTGGAAAAGATAAGCGTAACACTGGAGCAGTCAGGGTTGCTCGTATTCTTAGTGAGGTGGCGCGGTCCCGTTCCACCTTTCTTTCCTTCGTAGGAGGGGCTAGGGTAGACTGCTGTTTGGCAGCAAAATTAGCTATATGTTGCTCCCAATGCTGTTAGCCTTGCCTTATCTTATAAGGCATAGAGTGTGGTTCACTGCTGAACAATACTCGTTGTGCACTACGGACGAGAAACTATTTCCTATAATAATGTATGTCCAGTAGCCGCTTGGTAGCACGAGCTCGCTGCTTCCAAAGGTCCCCCACCGTAACGGGCAGACCAGAAGCGTTGAGCCGTGTGGGCCATCACTGCTTCTACTGGATGTGATATCCAGCCAAGGTCAGGTCGAAAACATCAAGAAAATATTCCCTCCAGCACCTAGGTGCTCTGGTAGGGAATACAACCTAGGCTTGCTGTCTCTCCTTGGTTGGAAGAATTCCTAGTGGTTGTGATTCCTCTGTTTTATCCATCCAGCACCTAGGTGCTCAAGTGAGGAAGCAACATGTGGCCATCCAATGGTTGTGTTAAAAGACTGGTGGAAGACTGAAGGGGGGTCCTTAGTCAAAGCTAGTTCGGATTTAAATGTACCCGGTTTTTGTCGGCAGTGCACAGTGCAAATCGTTCCTAGCTGGCAAAGTAGGTATTACTGTAGGAATAAAAACTTGTGGCTAGAGAACAAAGCTGTATTTATTGAGGACTCAATAAACACAGTGACCCGTGCTATCTCCTACCAAGCAGACAGTGTACTGAAAGTATCCTATGTTAGCCAGGTGTAGGCAACCTGGTCCTAGGCTAGAGGGAAGGTTGAACTAGAAAACTGATTAAATTAATACTGAACTAAAACTGTCTAAATAACTGGTGTCTGGAAGAGACAAAAAGAAGTTAAAGTTCCTTTGCTGTAGTAGCGAGGTGTATTCGTGTTAACTGTTGTTGCAGATGAAGCTTCCGGTAGCTGTTAGCTGTTACCATCACTGAAGCCTCAGGTGATGACAATGGTAGAAGCTACTGGTGGTTGTCGAAGACTGTTGTCCCACTGGGGGCTGCTGAAGACTTGTGGTTTGCTGGAGGCCCCAGCACTATGGTGCTCGAGGGGAACTCGAGAGAATAGCAAGACGAATGGCCCTGGAGCCCAGCCGTCCATGGACTTATATAGTCAGAACTGTAGGGTGCGGCTGCGGGTTGTGGGGAGGGCGTGTGACGTCCCTCTGCTATGAGGCTGACGTGGGAGGTAAGAACCCTCTTGTCAGCACTCGGCTTCGTGAGTCTGGCTTCGTGAGTCTTCGGTGGCGCTTGGCTGTGCCTTAAGGTGACTGACAACTTGTAGATACTCAGCGTGCGGGGAGGGTGAGGCGGCGTGCTTGCTGGGTTGCGCAACCTTGAAAGGCATGTGTTCAGCCGCTCTAGGATTTAGGCGGCACGCAACGTCCATGTACAGGTTTGCGGGATCGACTCTCACATGGGTTTAAGTAGGGATACTTGATGTGCTGAACGATGAGTCGTAATCCTATTTAATAGTGGTATAAGCGGCACACGTCAGTACCTTGCTTACTCTGGTCGGGAATGGTTGCATTCGGTCGTCAAGTCGGGAAAATAGGGTGTTCGGGATATTGCAAATGCTACATCGACCAAGTATGGACTACTTTTGACATTAGCGCTAGTTGTTTCGCGTATTGGTGCTGTAAATTCGAAATGACGAGTTTGTGGGGAGACATGTACATGCATTGGGTGTGTGACTACCTATGAACAAGTGTCAAAACACCAGCCTTACGAAAAGGTATTGCTACCATTGTACCAAAACACACCAATATTATATTTTCTTACAGCCAGAATAAAATGGAGCTATTCCTAAGCTCTCCTATTAATTTCTTTAGTTGAACATAATTGTGGGAGCTGAAAGGAAAATAGCCAAACCATTTAATTTTAATTACAATGGTTTTACTAAAGAGGGACTCCTCTTCAACTTTAACTAGGGTTTTGTAAAACATTTGCACATTATTGACCCTATTGAATTAAAGATCAAAACCATTCCAATTCCAAATACAAAAAACTCTTTTAAACTTCAATGATTTGCAGCCTCTTATTTCTTGCTGCTATATTAACTAATGGCTAGCAATTTATTACTGAAGACTGATATGCATAATTCTCTCATATTTAACATATTAAAAAAGACAACATGTAAAACATTCATTAACTTGTAACTGCGGTGCACTTCTTCTGAGCCAGTAAAGGCTGCAGCTGAAGGGAATATAAAATTAACTGTAGACAGCATGTGCTAAGCCTGCCGCAGGTGCTGCGTACAGAAACAATTAAATTGTACATTAACACAATTAAAAGACAGCGTTACAGTTAGACCCATGAACCGTGTTTACTTCTAGCCTGGGTCCTGAACATAACTAGAAAAGCGTTACTACAATACTTGAATTTTACCTAATAATATAATTCACAGTTGTTTATGGTCTGGGTTCTTAGGATGACTCAAATGGCAATTGCCTCTATACTTTAAAAATGCCATAAAACCTCGTTCACGAGCACCCTAACTTAGGTTCAAACTAACATTTCTTTATGTAGATCAATCATCTATCTTTATTAGCCCACAATATCTCCAAAGGGTCTGGCAGACTGAATGGTGCTTGACACAAGAAAGTAAAATGCACCCCAAACCTTTTGTTACTTCAAACTCACAGCGGCCATGCAATATTGGGAGAAATAATTTGACTGAACCAGTTCCATTACGTATCCGACAATGCAAACAGGGAATATTAAAAAAATATGAAAACTTCATTTATTATCTGGGAATGCAAACAGGAACAAACTATCATAAAACTTCAATTAGCGTCCAGGCCAGGCAAGAATTCTAAAATGCGTCGCTGGCAAACTACTGCATTCACTCACAAGGCTGTTAGGCTGTTATAGAAAACTTAAAAACTTGTCTCCCCCGAAGAACTAAAAGCGATGTTAAATACTCAAACGTTAAACTGAAAGACAATGTCAGCTGCCAAACCCACTTGGACAAACTCTATGTGCCGTTAAATGTAATGCAGAAGGCATCATGCAAATGTCACCTACCGAAGGTCGATGCTCATTGAAAGGCTAGTGAATAATAGACACAGCACCGGAGCCTAATTCACGATTACAATTTTCACAAGAACGGGTCTGCTTACTGCGCATGTGCATGTGGAAGCAATACGCAGAGGTTACTATAACAAATCACAGGTAGCGCTGAAGTCAGCAAAGTTTATTGCTAAATATAACGAACTGTAGGTAGCGCTGTGGATGTCAAAGTTTGTGCAAATTATTATTAAGCATTACCATAGTGCATTCAGCATGATTATTTTTCTTCATTTTAGTATCTGCCTTTTACAGTCTAGCTTTCATTTGTGAGATCTTTATCCTGTCTGTGGAAATTTAAATTTCTTTTGGTGTAGTATCATCCATTTAGAGGTTCCATTGTTAAGCACTTCTAAAAGAGGGTAGTTAATTATTCAGAATTTGTTTGGCTTATATAAATTCTCTAATTATTTTAAACTACATAAACATAATTTGGTTTGCAGGGAAGCAAATGACGATGTGGATGGATCACCACCAAAAAAGAAAAAAACTGCACCAGAAAATGAGTCTGAAGTAAATGGTGAAGTTGCTGGTGACCAAAAAAAAGGAAAAAAAGGGTGCAGCAAAAGCCCGAGGCAAGAAGGGAAATGATAATAAGGTTGTAGAAGAACCTAGTAATGATGCAAATAAGGCCTTGGACCCGAAAACAGAAAAGTTGCTGCAAAAACAGAACACAGAACTTTTCAAGTTTCGTGATCTGCTGAAAAATCTTCGAAAAGCAGAGCTAACTGAGCTGTTGACTTTCAACAACCAGGAAGTACCTCCAGGTGTAGACAGGGTAAGAAGTTTGTCGCATCTTTTTTTAGTTTTGATATGTGTTGTGATTTTCTTTGTTTGCTTTATCTTCTATTACCCTTTCTGGATTTTTCAATTTTGGGCACCAAAAACTCTTGGAGCATTACTTAATATCCCAAGTACATTTTGAAAATTCAGACAAGTGCCTAGAACACTGCCTAGACTTCTGTCCCAGGATAAGACAATTTAATCATCAAATAAAAACCAGAAAGTGTGGTAAATCAATCAAATGGAAGATTGTTAGTCTATTCATGGTTTCTTCACACTTTTTGAATAACCCCACGTATGGCGTACTTGAATTGTTTCCAAAATGTGTTGTATTACGAGCATTTTGTAGTTGTGTTAACATAAAAGTACCATATTTTTTGTTAAATTGAAGTTCTACTTATATTTTATGTACAAATTATATTATTTTATTTATAATTAATATTCAATTTGCAGAAAATTTAAAAAGGTGAACTGAAAGATCTTGTCTTACTTAATAATAAGTTATAAGGGAGAAAATAGGTGTGTTGGTAGTATGTACTGTACCTAGTAAGAAATGGTTCTTATTGAAAATATTATTACACAGAGTGCACACGAATTTGGTGCGTTGGCACTGGTGTAATTTTCTAAGCTTGTTTGAATGAGGCCTAGGAATATTGTGGAAGTAGAACTTTAGCAGGGCTTCAGAATAAAGAAGTAAGCGTGAATGGACTATAACACTTTTTCCATCACAAAGTGAATAGTGGCAGAGTTGATCAGGGTGGACTGGATGGAATGGGCCATTGGAAACTGTTTTGAATCTAGACCTATCTTTAGGGTGGGGGGGGCGGGGGGGGTTAACTGCCTGGTAGTCTGAGAATGCTGGTTGCTATGGTAAAATATTTGATTTTAAACGTCAATAATTGATTTTTAAATTTATCCAGGCTTCTGGAAATACAGTTTTTTGGCGTGTATAAGCTGCAGATTTTTACAAAAAAAAATTTACGTAAAAAAACTTAAACCTACCTTTTATTTATAAATACACTAAAAAGAGAAAAATAATTATAATTCTTACACAATTTGTAGAACGTGTAAGATGTGGGTGAACAGCCGTAGTAAACTTTACTACAAATTAATAATGTTTGTATCAATTTATATTTAGTATATAAGAGCTTGGTGCAGTGTACAACGTATACCTTGGGACCCCTTAATTTCGCGAATGGTTTTTCCACAAAATTATTATATAAGCGAGCCAGGCCTATTTCTCAACCATTGGGGTTATTTTGGTGGTGTCGCTTACTGTTTTTGCTTAGCAAAATATCACAAAATTGGCCATTTTTGTTGTTTTACACGAAATTGCTTGAAATTCTGCTTTTTTCGTGAAATTTCGTATGAAATATCACCTTTTCAATCATTATTTTAAAGAGTTGCACGAGATTTCTCTTTCGAGCTCAAGGCGAAACTCCACCGAAAACCAGACAGTTTTACAGAACAAAAAAATTTTCACTTCCCTCGTTTGGTTAATATAAAGTCCATCTGGTTTTAATGCATGTGGTTTTTGAAAACGGGGTCATTATCATAATAATATACACTTCACTCTCGTTTTTGTGTTGTGAATCGTAATGGTTACGGTGTAAATTCGATACACAGTTTCAATATGTAGTCAGGATCGGGAAGTTGACACAATCAATGTATTGAAGTAACACCGCCGAAACGATAGCGCCAACGAGGATCTAGTCCTACTGTACGTCGCTATGTTCGACAAATAAACTCATCTCTACGACTTTCTAAAATAAATTAATATTGTTTGCATTTCGTCCTTTTTCACTTTTCTTCACAAAATTAATGTACCCTCGTTTTGGTAGTATACAAATGTGATAAATAGAAAAATTACCAACAATTTATTTCAAAAATGGTAATAAAATTTTCCGTCGGGCGAAGGCACATAGTATGCTCCATAGATTCGTATATGTATGGTATTACGAAAGGTGTGTGTGTGCGCGCGCATGCGCGTGTTTTTTTTTTTTTTTTTTTCTCCAGGTTATGTGAGGACGAATTGTAGCTGGCGCAGTTATATATTTTTTGGCCAAGTAATATGTTAGTTGGTTTTTTTAATTTAATTGGTGGAGTGTAGAACTTTAGCTTGTTACATTTATCATCTTTTGCAAGATGAGGTTGTTTTGCACCTTTTATTACAAGAAAGTAGCAATCATAACTGCTCATTGTTTTGATGCTGCAGTGGAAAATTTTGCTTGTACGGAAATAACGTTCAAATTACTATGATTCAAAAGTTGTAGCAAACGTATTTTGAACCCCAGTATACGTTTCACCTGGAACATCCTATATTGTGTACCAAAGTGAGGAGGGTGAGCTTTGTATTTTCCTGCATTTATTTGCTTAGTTTCACAAATTTATCATGTGTAAAGTGTTACAAATTTTTTTTTACTGCTTTATTAATTTTTTTTGAAGTGTTTACACTGCTTCAAGTTTTTTTACACCTCTTCAACCAGTTTTTTGCACCAATATTTGCAGTTTTAATTTTCCATTTTTCAGAGTTCCTATGTATACCTCATTTGCGTAAGCGTAGTAAGCACATATCTTGCGCAAGGCTCTTAACTATTCACAATATAGAATGTATATCACATTTGCGTAAGCATAGGAAGAACATATTGTGCGTAAGGTTCTTGACTATTTGCACCAAGCTTTTATATACTAAATATAAATTGATACAAACATTAATTCGTAGTAATTTTATTACTGCTGTTTGACCACATCTTACAAGTTCTACAAATTCTGTAACTATTATAATTATTTTTCTCTTTTAGTGCATTTATAAATAAAACGTTGGTTTTAAAAGTTTTTTTACATTTATTATATTTTTCACTTTTTAATCTCCAACCATGTGTTTGTATCATGAATATGGCTTTCCCTTGCTAAGAAAGATCCCCGTGATGTATCGTGATCGACCAGTAGTTCGCTTTCATTCCGATACAGGACATACTGTAGGAGCAAACTATAGTAATAGTTTTCAGAAGTATTTGCCGCTACAAGAAAAGGAACTCGCACAACAGCAGTGACACTACTAATCTCCATTTTACTCTTACTCGATACGACGTTTACTGCATGTAGTTGTAGACTTCCTATGGCCACCTTCCGGCTCCATCATCAGATCAGCTCAGTGGTACCGTCACATTGTATTGTCATCGGAACTACACATGTACGCGAAATTTCAGTTCAATTGGATAACGGGAAGTGGCATAACATACATGCACGTGAAGTTACATTATAAGTAGGGATGTGCGGGATCCCGAACTTTTGAGGGAAAAGTCTGGAAAATGGCTTTCCCGAAATGTCGGGCAATAGTTAGCTGACTCCCGAAATTTTCCGGGAAATAGTGTTTCATGCAAATTCCTAATTATGATGATTGCTATGAGCAGAAAAAACAATATTTCTCTTCCTGTAAAGCTTAAACTAATTCTTGTGTGTAATCTCCAAAATTCTAATTAGTATTTTTCGTTGCATTGCTATCTTATAAACTCATTACTTACCTAATTGCAGAATTACTTTTTTTTTTCTGAAAAATCCTTATTCTAAATCATTTGCACATTTATGTAAACACCATTAACGTACGCTATTTTTTTTGCATCTTTGGTTGATATATTTTTTATAAACTTTATATAACTTTATATTGTTAAGTTTTTCTCCACTTTATCAAATCAATTACACACACATATGTTAAATACAATGCTAAATAAATTAGTTTTGTTTTTGTTAAAATTGAATGCAACCTTAAAAAAAAATGCCATTAATGCAATATTTACGTTTTGGTTAGACAAAGATGTTAGACATACTGAGTGTTGAAATCCTGCGATGTACATTTTCAACTATGGTTATCCAGAAAAATCATAGAACAAATTAAAGAAATCCTTGCTCTTTGAGGCGAAAACTTTTTTCACTTGTCTCCAAGCGAAGCGTACTTTTTTCACTTGTTTCCAAGCGAAGCGTACTTTTTAACTTATATATGGCGAGAAATTTATTTACTTTTTTTTCTGACATATTGTTTTCTTGAACGTACTTTCTTTACGTAATTATTGTAGTAGTTTGGTTGCAAATGGAAAACTCAGATAAGTCTGTAAAAAGTTAGGTGTGGAAATTCTATGGACATATGCCAGAGAGAAAATCATTGACTAGATGTGTATCTTGCAGGTAGGTGTTAAAATATGAGCATGGGAGCACGTCTGGGCTGCTGACACTTGAACCAACATCCTGCATTAAAAAAAAAAAATATTTTTTCAATGAATTGTCAATATACGTAGTTATCATTTTCACACACGTGGAAGATCTTGGTTCCACCGCAACTACGAGCTGATATATCGCTGTGCTAGTTCAACAGTGTAACATCTCAAAATGTTTTGTTCTTGGGAACATTGCATTTTAGTTTTTGGTTCACACACACAAGTCAGGAAATGTCTATGCTATGTATTCAACCTATATAAATAGTGTTATAACAATTTGATTTTAACACGAAACACTTAAAGATACAAGTACAGCATTACTTTTCTGTTTATAGCTGCTAAAATAACAATATTTTGCATTATTACAGTATTGAAATACCTTAAAATGTAGTGGGTTTGACATGTTACAATTTATTCACAGTTGTTACTATATGGCATTGTTACTATAGTTTATTTAACATCAGTTGTTACAATAGTTGTTGCAGTTTAGAACAGCTAATGTAAGTGTTGTTTGATTCACTTTCTTACATTTGTAGTAATTATAATTCACATTCTTGGTCTTATACTTGCTTAATGTCAGACGACGCACGATAATGGATAGTCAAATGTATTAAAGTGATGTAATATAAAAGCACTGTATTGTACATTGATAATTTTTAAAGACAGTAGTTTCCTCAAATGAAGGTGAACGTGGACTGAGCACTTCACTAGTCTGAATCACTTTTTGCATTTACAGTTTCACAAGAGGCAGTGTGGAGTTGCTTGTAGAAGAAGTACGGTTTTGGGATGTGTAGATTGCTGCAAAGCTGTAACAGATATTTTTTCTTGGCTACTGCTATTTTTGGAGGCTTACTGTAAGTGGGTAGCTGTGAGTTTTTTGACTGTTGTCCTCTTGACCTGGATTGGAGAACTAACATCTCCTTCGTCTCTTCTTCCTCGTATGACGTTTTGTAGAAAATTACGCCTGGAGCATTTTCCTGGTTCCAGATCACTTTCTCTTTTTGTGCTGAGACATTAATTTTCTTGCAGTTGGTAGAAAGACTTCCAACCAAGTATAGCTGTAGTATCAACTTTCTGTACTTTGTATGGTTTCCCTGTGGTTTTAGCAACTTGTGCAATTGTTCCAATCTGGCTCGGAACAAATAAAGGGCCGCTCTTTAATGCCTGTTTCTTCTTCCTCTCAATGAGAGAGTGCGTGGCATCATCCTCATTTTTAGTGTGCCCAACAAGGAGGTATTTTTGTGTAATACATTAAATGTCAAGATTTTGGACAGCATAAAGATTCATTGATGCGAGATATTTGTTCTTGTTTTGACCCGTGCAATTATCAGAGTAACGTATGATGTGGATTTTGCACCTACACTTTTCAGAAAGTCGTACAAGAACGAGGCTATCTCATTTGCTCCTCGATTATCAACAAATTAATGCCATAGATAGCAGTGGCCTTACTCTTTGTTAAATCATAAATGGTGAAATTTAATGCATTTAGCTTTCTATTATAGTAAAATATGGAAACATTCCCACATGGTAATGGGATGACAGCTTGCATGTCGAAACAATAAACTATATTATTCAATGGTTGTTCCATACTTGCTGCAATGTCATTCTCCTTAACTTGCCTTGAAAGATTTTTTTCCTTTGGTGATCATCATACTTCTGATGCAGTTGTATTTCCTCTTCTTGTGAACTGTTTTCGTATGAAGTGCATAATGAGCACAGATCTTTCTTTGGGTGGAAAAAAAGCTATATTGAATACATATTCGTACTTGTGTTTTAATGGGACGGGTTTGGAAGGTTCTGTCTGGCATTCCACAACATACAATCTGTACTATTGCGAAATATCAAGACCACCATCAATAAATTCTCAGTCATTACCTTTTCTGCAGTAATGTGAGTCAATTCTTGGGAACAAATTAATATGGTCTCTAATGTCTTTGATAATGGTTTTATCAATTTTCTTCATGTTTTTATGCGTACCTCTCAAGTCTTCTTCAATCACTTTGGTTTCTTTTGATATTAATTTTTTAACGATTTTTAATAATGTTGTGCTTATATCCCATGTCTTCATGAAGAAATTTTTGCAGGTACGGATACAATGTTCATCCGCCATGAAATGATAGTAACGCTTGGTGAACGCTTATAACCTTCCGTCTTGTAGCTGTATGTTGGATGTATTTCACCCATTAATTTGGAAACAAAATCTCTTTAACAGTTCACATATAATGCATAAAATTAATCAAAAATGTGTGTCTTGCTATGGATGTTTTTACACTCAAACTTGCAACGAAGACCACATGCTTCCCTTACATATTTTGCACCTTTTCTTTTCTTAACACTTTTATTCTATTTCGCAGGATTTCTCCCCATTTTCTTGGTCTTCGTACCACTTCACCATTACAACTTGTTTCTTCATTCTCTGTTATGGCTTCGTGATTATCAGAGTCATTCAGATAGTTTTCTTTAGGGGTCCCAGTCCTAGGAGCATTATTTTCGGGAATATAACTGCTCACCTTCACATTGCACAAAATATTATCTCCTTGCAGTATGTGGATATGATCACATTCTTCTTTGTCTGCAACTGGTTCATCTCCCATAATGTTAACACTGCTGTCATCATTTAGTCTAGTTCCAATAGACTGATAAGTAAGTCCTCGTGGCAGTAACCCTGTCAAGGTTGTAGTAGCTCTTACAACAAGCTGGATCAATGCCATCATTCCATTCTTCTTTCATGACCATTGTTATAAAGTGTGATTCTTCAGTAGTGTGATTTTTGAGTAACTGGTATTGATAATGTTACTTCGTGTCCGGTAGGGATATCAAGGGATCAGTGGGGACTTATCGAGCTCGTTTCGGCAAGTTACTGTTGGATTACACTGTCTAGCATCGCGTAGACTATAGAACTGTTTGCCCTATACCTCACAAGAAGAGGAGTGGTAAAAAACGCAGGGGACAGTATCTAGCTCACTCTGCTCTCAAGCCGTGGATCGTATTACCACATCGTATGCTGGAGAGGCAGGTGGAATGGGACCGGCCCGCCTAACTTAGACATCAAGCAGTCGCGCCTGCTCCGGTTCTGGTAATTGACTTTCCACCATGTATCCGCATACATCCTACGTTTCATCATGTTGTCAAAGGACTCCTGGCTGGTACTAAAATGCTTCTAGGCTGGGATAACATCTTCGGGTTTAACGAAGCACACCTGCGGAACTTCAGCTCCTGCATAGACAGAATTTGCCGCACCTAGGCGAAGCCTACCCGACTGTAGCACCCAGAAGCAGGAGTGAGTAAGTTCTAACCAACACCCCTGGCCTCTCATCTACTATTTATACCAAACTACCCCTTTTTTGGTCTAACAGATAAAATCCTCAACTAATGTGCTTCACTCTAATTGAGCACGCGTCAATGTGAATTTACATAAATGCTTTTATCTTCCGGCTCCATCAGGTCAGCTCAATGGTACCTTCACGTTGAAATTTCAGCTCAATAGGATAACCGAAGATGTTTAAAATTGATTTGCAAGATTTCACCCGAATGTACAAACGAGGCAAGTTAAATATTGTAAAAAGTGGGGTGAGGCTTATATACGAGATATTGGGGGGGAAAAAATTTGCCCTCAAAACATGTTCAGAAATTGATATTAACATACTACAGTTATTGTGTTAACTTAGTTTCAAAGGAAGTTGGAAGGAAGGGAGGGAAAGGAAAGGTAATGGGGGAAGAAGATAAGGAGGAAAAAAAACTCTCCACTCCTGAAATTATTTGTTCGCTCAGGTTAATAAACAAAATAACCTTCATACTGCATGTGTAAAATATGAACATGTTGGAGTTCGGCCATAGTTGCAGTACATGAAATTAATTTCTCTGCTTTACAAAATAAAGATATCTTATGTACTTTGTATGCCCACCGCCATGCTACAAGTACACATTGATAAGACACCATTTCTTTTTGTAAAATGTTGTGGTTTTGCTTTTCCCCAAGTCACATTACCATCAGTGGAATAGTAGTTGTGCGATATATATATTTGTAAACATGGCAACATAATACAAATTTTCTGTTACAAATGTTTTGTAGGGGAAAATTAAATCTGTATTTGTTATGTTTGTATGGAATAGTGACTTACATTTTCAGGAATACAAAAATATTTATTATTCCTAATTTTTCATTAAAAAATTTTGGTGCGGCCTATACATGTACACTGTGTATACACACCAAAATACAGTATTATGTATTGGTTTAAAATCTAACCAGGTACTGTATAACGTCTTTGCATCATTCTTATCCCATAGCTTCACTCATGTGTGGACCATATATATATATAACATCTCTCTGTGAGTGTATAAATTATGTGGGTCTCATTTAATTAGGGTTGTACAAATTTGAATTATTTCTCATGAACCCAAAATGAAAATGTTGATTGCAAACTTTCATGTGAGTAATTAAGAATAATTTCATAAGATGTGTTAATTGTCGAACAAAATCTTTCTTTGCAGGTGCACTGATTAAACATTCAAGGAGCACGTGAATATGCAGTAGTTCAGTAGCAATTTTAATTTTTTTTATGTAACCATGTGTGTTTTCATTATTATGTGAATAAAATAGCTACATAATTCTGTACACAGAATTATTTTAAGTCTAGTTTCCAGCTTTGCATATGAAAATACATTATATAACTTATAAAGGGTACTTTTAGGTAAGCATGCCGTAAAAGTGAATATTTGCTTGTTACTGCTTACTCATAAAATAATTATAATTATCATGACTGATACACATAGGGGGGTTTGAATGAAGAATACATTTTGTGGTTGTATGTGAAATTGGCTGATTTCTTGTTTATTGTGAGTTATGATACTCTACAAAATATATAAAAGGACAGGAACTCAAGTACTTACAGTCTAGAACTTGTCAACAGGTGTGCACACATACAAAGGAGGGTGACACATTTTCCTCGGGGTTACGCGATCACGTTTTGCTGGCTAGGCCAACTTCATCAGATGTTGAGTTGTAGGACGCTGCAATCCATTCCACCATCCTGCAGTGTCCTACAACTCACTGCCTGATGAAGTTGGCCTAGCCAGCAAAACGCCACGATCGCACAACCGCGTGAAAAATGTGTCTTTCTTTGTGTATGTGCTTGTCAGCAAGTTCTAGACAGTGAGTACTTGAATTAGTGTAATTTTATATACGTATTTTGGGTAACTTGACGGCCTACTTGTAACCTTACCTCACGCGTTTATAATAATCTTTCTTGCATTTGGTGTAGATACTGGATCAGCTGGCTGACGTGATGACATTTGGCGCCCTGGCCAAATGTAAAGAGTGTGATGGCGGACAGTTGGTTTTCAATTCAGGGGTTGGCTACCAGTGTACTGGCAATGTGACTGAGTATACAAAATGCCAGCACTTGACTCAAGATCCTAAAAGAATTAAGTTCAAAGTTCCTTCTGATCTTGCTGAAGAATATGATTTTCTGTAAGTACTAGTTTTCATTAATGTTTGTTCATTTTAAAATTTATATATATATATATATTTTTTTCCTCCTGTAGCCAGAATTGATTTTGTGTATTATGCCTGAAGTTGACAACAACATTGAGATATAAGTTTATGTTAACACAATTTGGTATTCCATAGTCTATTCACGGTTTCTTTACACATTTTAAATCAAACCTTGGGAAAAACACCCCATGTATGATGTTTGGTTGCTTCCACAATATTTCATGTATCACAAGTGTTTTATACATGTGTTGGTATAAAAGTTGCTTATTTTTGGTTAAATTGAATTATTATGTATTTTGCATATAAATTAACAATATTTCAACAAAAACAGTGTGTTAATAGGTGTGATGGTAATGCCTAGTAATTAGTAATAGGTCTTAATGCAAAATATTATTACATTTAGTGCTCACAAATGCGGTGCAGTTTGGTGTAATTTATTGGGTTGTGCAAATGTGACTTTTTTTTCCTCGTGAAATGAAAACGAAAGATATGTTACGAATTTTCGTGAAACTGAAACAAAAATGTAAAATAATTCATAAGACCTCTGTCTTAACAAAAATTTAACGAATTTCATTATATTTTAGCATGCTATTCATAATAACAAATTTGTGGCAAAACCAAACCAAAAAAAAAAATAATGATATGGAGTATTTCCTATGGAGGTTCTTTTCTACATTTAAATTCCCATTTTATGTAGTTATTTTAGTTTTTAAAATATTGAAAACAATATGATTTACAGATAAAAATTTACTTTGCTGGTGCACTAAATGAACACTTGTTAAACACCCGAATATTCATCAAAGTCGAGAATTTGCAGTTAGTTACAACTATTTTTCATTTTCGTTTCAATATACCAAATATTTGCACAACCCTAGTAATTTTCTAAGCTTTGTTTGAATGAGATGGAGGAATATCAACTAAGTAGAACTTTGCAGGGCTTCACAAAAGTCTGGAATAACCGTGAATAAAGTATGATAAGTGAAATATGTATGTTGCTGACAGTTCTTCTATTATGTAATGACTTGACTCTTTGAAAGCGATATGCTAAAGTTAACTCACTTAGTTTTATGCCTATAAGTAGGTGCACTAATGTTATCTATAATACCAGTGTTTTTCCCCTCTCTTCCCAGTTTTTACAATATTATGGAAAGCTTTAAAAATAAGTTTTTCCTTAAATTGACAAAAAAAAAAAGTGGATTTTATACCAGCTCTAGTATTGTTAATGATTAATATTGCTCCTATGCTAGTGTTTAATTTTGCACCTAGAAAAGAGTAATATTTATAATGTGGGTTAATGAAAATGCTTCATCAAATTATTCCCAATCTCTAGTTGCAGATATGATGATCATGTGAACACCATGTATAAATTCATCATTTTTTTATTCAATTATTGTGGTTTGTCTAAGTTATGCATATATTCTCCTAGTATATCCGTGACTTAATTGGCTTCTTTCTCAAATAAGTCTGCATAAAAAGGAGAGAGAATACACAAGTTCCACCCACAGGGTGGAACTTGTGGATATACACACACCAGTACACACAAGTTGGACGAACACATTTTCCACCCGAATGCGCGAGCGTGACATTTTGCTGCGTAGGCCAGCTAAAACATCTCAACAGCACATCCGCATTGAAAATGTGTTTGGCCGATTTTAGTGTGCGTGTGTATGTGTAACCAACAAATATCTGAATGATTTACACTATACAGGGAATGACTGTATTTATATGTATGCTGATAGTAATATTGAACATTTAAATGAATTTCAGGGCAAGTTATAAGGTGGCTCCTAAGAAGAGAGTCATGAATGTCTCAGTTGTGCCTAGACCACCATCTGCCACCACAACTGTTGCAAAATTAAATGACAAAAAATCAGCCAGTGAGTAATTGACTTCTCCCACTAAAGTGTTAATGTGTATTTGTGCTATGTATCTCTTGTTCCTGTATGTGTGTGTGCGCATGTATGCACATGTTCTCGCCCTCCCCATTACCCCGTGCCCATTTGTAATACTTTCTGCCAGTTATTAGTGAGTGAATTAGGCCATGATGGTTTTATGACTAACTCGTTTGTGGTCTCCCACTAAGACTTGTGTTTGATTTCCCATCAGGGTAATGCGTGATTTTGCATATTTAAAATGTGTTCATTTAGAGAAAATTCTGCCGCATATAGCCTCATTCATTCTTTGCCCCATATAACTTCATCCATACCAGCCCTCAAGATGTGGCCATTGTGGGTGGGAGGAGCATGGTAGTGTAGCCATCACACATGCTCTTTGCTTCATAGTGAACTGGGTTTGATTTCTGGTGTGGTTTCACACAGATATTGTTGTGGGTTTTTTTTACTTCACCCACTGTTGCATTTTGTTACTTCTCCAACCCCAGTTTACGTCTTTCTTTATCCTACTTTGTTGGTTAAGCGCCATCCAGATATTATTCTGTATGCTATAGAGTGGATTATGCAAGTATGCATCTTGATCTGTATAGCATAGGTTACACAGTAGGGATGTAACTATTTCACTTTTCCTTAATTCTCGATCTCGATGCCGATACCATTCTCGATTCCGAAACTCGCAATTCCTTTAGTTACACACACTTACTTTACCGAACAAATAAAATATAGGAGGGTGTGCAATTTTATTATATAAACTAAGCCTACACTAGTAGTAGGCCTATTACTAACATAAATAATATAACACTTGAACAGCGGGAGCACATTCATATGAAATTCCCAAAAGTTCAAAATAGGCATATGAGATAATATTGAAAATGTACATATATATCATTGTATATTTCGTCCACATAGTTTATTCAAAAATATTTCCAAACCTCACTTGCCATGATGAATGTTCACCAACATAAGATATTATTAAAATGTTTGCAAGACTGGCTCCAATTTAAAATTTAAAATTGGAGCCTTTTAAATAATTACTGCTTGAAAATCTTTTAACTATGATTGCTTTTCAATAAGTGCCAGTCTTGCAAACATTTTAATAATATCTTATGTTGGTGAACATTCATCATGGCAAGTGAGGTTTGGAAATATTTTATTTATATATATATATATTATATATATAAAATTTACACTAATAAATTTTAATGCAAAGGAATTATGAGATACATACATAAACTAGACAAGCAGTAGCCGCGTAATATAAATATTATTTTCATTCTTTTTTTAAAAGTCCGCTCAGACCAGTTCAGGTCTGTGTTTGTATTAATTTCTTGCGCACTTCACACTCGCCTTTGCACTTTTATCTTTACATAAATTGCCCAAATGATGGACCTTTTACTTCAGCTGCAGCATCTTCTATAATTTACGAGAGTCCGTTTAATGTGTCGATTTAGATATCGCACATTAATTTCACTCACATCCGTCAATGTTAGTAAACAAGTGGTGCTACCGCCATACAGTTGTGTGTGTTCACTTTGCACAATTGGAGATGATTTTTGTCAAATTCTGTGTAGTTTATCTCGAAGTACATATTGTACTGCTTGTGTAATCTTTGGAATGTTTGTTTACACTTAGTTTCGCAAGAAAAAATAATGTATTTACATGTGTGTTGTTGCATTTAGAACTATGATTTCTGATATTTATAAATTGTCTCGAGACGAAATTGAGAATTTTTTCATCTCTACAATTTCTCAATATTCCCAAGACTCGCGCGTCTCCTAATTTTTACAGTGCCGAAGTAAATTTGTGTTATAATACAGGAGGAGAGTTTATTTCTTTTGGAGAAATCTCATTTCGTGAGATATTGCGCATTTGTTGTATTTTGTGTTATTTTGCATTTTAACTTGTATTTCTGTGTTATTTTGTTTTATTGCAATTTACAAAATCGTGCCTCTAGTGATAGGTTATTTATTTTAAGGAATCGAGTTTTAATACTTCAATTCTTCGTCTTCCAATTCTTGATTATACGATTCTTCAAGAATCGCAGATATCGAGGAATCGTGGGATCGAGTTTGACATCCCTGCTACACAGTGCTTTTGGTGTCCATGTTGGTCATTTGAAAGAGAGTGGTTGATTTTGTAATGTTTTTGAAACCGTGAATTAAAGATTTGTGTCTTTAGCAGTTTTGGTTTATTGCACTTATTCCTAAATGCTGTCATGGTTAAATGAGCACTTGATAGTTGTGCATACTTTCTGCAGTTTTGCATTATTCCTCTGCATCTAAAAGTTAACATTGCTTTGGACCCAGTGACTAGAATTCATGTTTGTCGTGTGACATTGCAAAACGCAGTTCAAAGGAGATACTTCACTATTGTGACAATTCTGGAATCTGCTTGCTGTTGTACTCATATAAACAAATTTAAAATTGCCATCAAATTTTAACATTACTCTTGAATACATACAACCTTTTGTAGTTTGCTGTCGTAACTATCTTTATGAGGTAAAATGTTATTCTGCAACTCAAAATGTCACCATGACGATCTTTCAAATGCCTCGCAACTGTCCTATATAGACAGGACAGCAAGGTGTCTCTATGACCAACTGTATAAAGAAAATGGTAAATGTAATGAGGTTAATTGTAGCACACATACTCCACAAGGAAAAAATAAATTTGAAACTGTCCTAAAGAGAATAAATATTATATTCTTTTGTATTTACGCATAAATAAAATAAACAATGTCTGGAATTTATTCAACAAGGTTACTTTATTTTTTGCGAGTGATATTGGTCAACACTTACCTCTGATGTTAATGACAAGATGACTGACTCTGCTACAGTTAGTGCTGCTATCTCATGATGCTCGTAACGAACTAGACTGATCTGAAATCTTGTATCATAGAAGTAAATTTATTTTATTATTATTATTTGGTAATGAATTAATTTATAATTGAAAATTCACCATATTGATAAAATATGTGGTGAAGGATACTCTGTAATAACAGGAAAAGTATCATTCAACAGGCAGATTGTTGATTTCAGAACACAGTCTGCAGCATTGCAGCAGTATGTCTTTGCACAAAGATCTCAATGAAGATATGGCTTATGGAATACCACATAGTGATAGTTGTGATTAACAATCTTTATGGCTCTCTTTATCATAGACCATTTCTGTGACAACATGCGTTTAAGTAGATCTTAAGCATGCCTTCAAAATTGCTCATTTTACCGTGAACAGCCTATAATAATGTTAGTTTCTGGCAAATTTTTCAAACCGAACACGAACTCGTGTAAATTTTTCGAGTCGAACTGGAACCAATCTTTTACGTGGCAATCAATTTTGAACCAAACATAACCTTAAAGTTGGGATTCAGCTCTAATTTTGAATGTTCAACCCATCTCTATAATTATTTTCAAATCATAAATACATGGTAGAATGCCTCCTTGATTTATTTTCCACGGTAGTCTAGCGTTTTTAACACACCTAATAGAATTTGTAAATTCAAAAATCTTTTGTTTATTTCGCTTGGTAGACAATCTGTATGTTGGAGATTAAATTAAAGGTAAGCTGTTTTTTGTTTATATTTTTTGAAATACTGACTAAGCCTTTATATGTTGCACCTTTCAAATAGTGGGAAATAGTTGGACATCTTACAGTACTTTGACCTCAGTGATTAAAGCGTTAACAGTAGTATGTGTTGAAGTTGTATTTTACCTCATCAGTCACAGTTTTGGTCAGTGAATTTCTCAAATTCTTTCAGTGGCAGGTTATACTTCAAGAACGTGTACACTTGCATGTTGATTTGTTGATTGAACCACAGGAAAATGCAGTGCACAGCTCTTAAGCCAATAAAAATACTGCGAAATGTTGCGATCATACCACATACAGTCTAATAAAAAATAGCCATGGCAGTAGCAAATTAATAAATTTTAAGCTAGAGCTTGTAAGAGACGGAAGTCTATGCTGTTGCCCAAAGAATACACAAGATTCACATACCTGTAGTTGTGTGTGCATTGCCAAATGTGTAATTCCATGGTGTCTCGTGCTAATGGAATGTAGAGAGCCATGGTGGTGTAGTGGTCAGACTAATTGCCTCCCTCAAGATGAACCGGGTTCGATTCCCAACAGGGTCATTCCCTTGTTTTCACACATGAGAATTGTGCCTAATGATGCCGCAGGTTGTCAGGTTTTCTTCTTTGGGATCTCATGTTTCCCCCACCCTATCATTCTGGTGCTGCTCCATTCTTACCTTATTTCACCCTCATCAGCTCTCAAAACCATGTGGTTAAGAGCTGTCCCATTCTCTCCACTCCAATAATGAAATGTAATTTGGCAGGCAGGTGGAAGAGCAAGTCTGCAAGTAAAATGACAGTACAGCTGAAAGGAGGTGGCACACTTGTGGATCCAGAGTGCGAGCTGGGAGATGTCGCTCATGTGTTTGAACAGGGACCTATAAAGTTCGGCACTGTGCTAAGCCTTACTGACATACAGAAGGGCCTGAATTCCTACTATAGGCTTCAGGTTCTTGAAGGTGATGCCGATTATGGGTAAGTTACTTATTTAACAAAGCATCGTTTTTCAACTTCAAACGCCCAGAAGTATGTAGCAAAAGTTGTAATATAATATACTAATGTAGTGTGTATACTTGCAACAAAAGTTGCTGGTTAAAAAGCCACTGCAGTAAAATCTTGAGTATAAAGAAATTCACTTTAAAGTGCTTTTCATTTCAAAGTACTGACACATGACGCTTATGCAACTAATATAATACAATTACGACTCATCGTCAAGAGTACCTCTTCCACCACTACAGACATGAGTACACGTTGTGTAGCCTACAGGCAGTAGGAATCTATAAGCGTTTCCTCTCACCTGGAGGATACGTAACCCGGCGGGCATCCCCCCCCCCCCCCCCCCCGCTCCAAACCTTGCGCTGAGAGCCTGAGAGCCTACAAGCTGCCCAGACCTCGGGCAAGGCCGAGCGCCACCGATGAGGCACGAAGCAGAAATGCTGACCAGAATTTTCCCATGCCAACCAGGACAGAAGGACATCACGCCCTCTCCGCGCCTCGTGTCGGCACAGCTACAAGTCCAGATGCTGCCTGTCTCAGGAGTCATTCTTTCGCATCTTCTCTCGCGACATCCAGCACTACCTCAGTGCTGCGACCTCCGGAGATCTTGGAAACTTCAAGTACACCCTCGTGGCTACTTATGTTTAGACGACCAACAAACACGATCATACACATTTAACTTCACTTTGTCTCCTCTAGATAACTTTTACTTAGGAGTTTAACTTTAATTAATTTATATACGTCTAGAACCAGCTTTCCCCCTCTTTCACTTAGAACCAGGTCGCCTACACATGGAACTGCAGTTACCTTCAAATCTCCACGCTTGGTAGGAGATAGAACATGTCACGTGTTTATTGAACCTTCAATAAACACTCATTGTTCTCTACCTTTCTGTTTTTCATTTCCAGGGTATTTGTTTCTATTAACAGTTGGAGACAGAATACGCTGTGTACTACCCACAGGAACCGGGAGAATTTGTTTAAACCGAGTTACCCTGACAGTGGATCCCTTTCAGGTATTTGCACATCAGAAGTTGTTCCCATTCACACATTAGCAATAAGTCAGTGCTCGTGGGGGAGAAGCAGCAATGCCACAACCACTAGAAACACCTTAACACCAGGAGACTCAGGTTGCTTCTCACCATTCGCACTAAGTGGCCTGAAGTTTTGCCGTTCATCCGAGTGCAAACACACAACCAGTAGATATTTGGCAGGCTCCATGCTCCATGGCCTTAGTCAGCCCGCATACTGTGGGGGATCAGTGGGGACTGTTATCGAGCTCGTGCCAGCGAGTCACTATTGGGTTACACTGTCAACCTTCCTATCTAAGTGCATTGGGTACACTATAGAACTGTTTGCCCTGTACCTCACGAGAAGAGGAGTGGTAGAAAACGCAGGAAACGATATCTGGCCCACTCTGCTCTCAAGTCGTGGATCACACTACCACGTCCTACACAGGAGAGGCAGGTGGTATGGGACGGCGCCACTGAAATTAAGACATCACAGTTGCGCTTGCTCCGGTTATGGTAATTGACTTTCCGCATTGTATCCGCATACATCCTACTTGTCACCCTGTTGTAAAAAGGTTCCTGACCAGTACTGAAATGCACCTAGGCTGGGATAACCTCATCTTCTGGTCCAACGAAGCAGACCTGTGGAACCTTAGCTACGACATAGACGGAATTTGCTGCGTCTAAGTGAAGCCTACACGGACTACAGCACCCAGCAGCAGGAGTAAGTTCTAACCAACACCCCTCTCCTCACGCCGATTATCTAAACCAAACTACCCCGCTTTTGGTCTAGCGGACAAAATCCTCAACCAACGTGCTAAGTCAGCCTAATAGGTCACGTATCAGTACAGCTTTTCAATCCCCTGCAGATATAATATACAGTAATTTAAATACATTTGAGTTAAGGTTGGAAGTAGGTCACTAGGCTACCAAACATATATACACTAGGACAGGAATTCAAGTTCCTCCAGGTCAGTACTTGTCGACAGGCGCACACACACAAAGGACAACATATTTTTCACACGGTTGCATGATCACTACGTTTCGCAGGCTATGCAAACTTCATCAGGCAGCAAGTTGTAAGACATTGCAATATGGTGGAAGGGCACTGTTTGTAGTAAACCTGGCAGCCAAGTGTGCAAACTAGGGTTTGGCGAGAAAATTAAAAATTTTCCGGTACAGCTAATGAGTATGGTTTGTAGTGGTGATTATCCTACGTTGAGGCCGGGGGATGCCTGGATTTTAATATAAATAGATGAGCTAATTCCCAGCATCTGAGTTCTGAGCTATTACGTGAAGCTGGTAGGGCTTTCACAACTCTGGTACTGTAGCAGGAATCAAAATATTTGTGTTATTCATGTGCTGCAACTATTTGTCTCGTAGGTTGTGGATGTGAGACAGCTATGGCTTGTTTGCTGTTCTTCTCTGCGGCCATTTATTCTTTGCCTGAGTGTGTTGGTGGTGAGGCCGATGTATTCTGTATTGCAGTTCTAGCACTATAAATGATAAATCAGATTTTCTGTTGCATGGTTGTAGTTGCCTTGAATAAGGTAAGTACGACTGTTTGCATGGTTCTAGTTGTCTCGAATGAGGTAAGTAGGACTAGTGAGTCTGCTATAGAAAGAAGTTGAGGGTTGGTGGATGGCACAGGAGTCAAGAGTGTGAGTTATTGCAGAGTGGGTTCCTTTGCGGGTGATAGTCTGGTTAGCATTTATGGTTGACTGCAGCTTCAGACAAACCAGTTTGTTGCAGAGGTTAGGTAGCCTTTTGAAGATCAATCTGGGTAGTTTCAGAGCAGGTCTTATGTTTGTGGTGAGGAAGCCAAAATTTTGTGTCCAGAATTGGAGAATGGTTCTGAAATTACTTGGACTTTCATGATGTGGGATCACAAGGGTTATATCAGAGTTGTTGGCCTTGATTTGTGTTTCTGTATTTGAGATAGCTTCCTGGCTCTGTTTGTGGACGAGGGACCTGGGTTAGCCCATGTTAAGAAATACTCTGGCTATTTAACACTGTTTGGTGGAGCAGATGGGTTTAGCTCTTGTGGCAAGACTGTAGAGTAGGGATTTTTTTGGCATGGTATGGGTAGTAGCTGTTGAAATGTAAGTACTGGAGGCTGATGCATGATCCCGGTAGGTTAAGACCACCACCACGTTAAAGAGGCTGGTTTTGTCATGTGCTAAGTCAGGCACTTCCTTATGGCAGAGGTTCAGTATGCTCTGTCCCTACGTGGTACTGGTGCACGTCCAGTGTAGAGGACTGGCCTAATAGTTTTATGGCTGGGCTCATAATCTGGCTCGACTAGGGTAATCTTCCTCTTCAAATTATTGACGTTGAGCGAGATACCTGGGCGTACGTGATCTACAGGTGGGTTAGTGGTCTGGTATTCGAAGCTTGTGTGGGCTGTTGGAGTCGAAGCTGCTGGTGCTGATGCAAGTCTGAAACTGGAGCTTGAGACTTCCAAGGGCTGATCCGTTTTGCTTAAATACGCTGCGATTCAGGGCTGTCTCTCCGTTCAGACGTGTGGGTACCTCAAATAGGTCCTTGGGAACTTCCGGTGTTAATGGGATCTGTAAATGACGCAGTGCCTGGGCTTGGTCCTTTGGCGAGGACTGATAGAATGCTGTGAAAACTTAGTCAAGCCTCGTCGTTGACATTCCCTGCATGTGGGTGTAGGCCTCAAAAGCCCCAGTCTTCCCAACTCTGGGAACGACCCTCTAGCACTAAAATGCAGTGGAGAGGGTGAGCACTGAGCCGACAAGCTGGCCTTGAGGAACAGAGTACTTATGTGTGGGTATTCTGACAGTGTATTGGCTCATTTGAGAATATTTCCCAGTCACTTGCTATCCTTTGCTTGGTGAGAGGTACACTGTGAGAGGTTCTACATCTATGGGAAAGGATATCGTGGAGTCGCTAAACAACTGTTTATTCCGTTTATAGGGGAGTAAACAGTGTGGTGTCGCACTAACTCGTGACGCAGACAAGAGCTCAAGGAAGTTTAACCCTACGTTATCCAGTTAAATGTGACCTGGTTCTAGGCTACCAATGGTGGGGTAGATGAGCGCTATTAAAATAACTGGTACTACTCCCTATGCATGTGTTGCCCCAAAGGGGCCCCAGTGTCTAGGTATATAGACGACGTTTGGCAGGAATCTTCGGCACATGCGGTGAAGACTAAGCAGGATGGTTCCGGTGATGAGGTGCATTAGGAGACCACGGAGAGGTTTTTCTTCAGCATGAATGCAGTGAAGGAAGGGCAGGTACAGCTAGGAGTGAAGCGAGCAGGGTAGTATTCTGGCAAGGCTGCAGTGGCGAGAGCAGGCAGTGTGGCTCATAGACGAGCCGATGAATAACTCTGGGTGTATGCTAGCTGCCTAGGTTGCTATGGCTGTTGAGAGCCGATGAACAACTCTCATTTAAGGATGACGTCCCGGTATTTATACTCCGTCTGGCTCTTCCCCTTCAGTCAGATGAATAGAGGTGGTCGTGGAGAGGTGGTAGCTTTGGCGTAGCTTCTTCAAGGCATGATGTCACTGGTTGACTTGGTGATGAGGCAGTGAAGCATACAGATGTAGCCATCTAGCGTCAAACAGTGGGACTCTGTGCCTGGGTTGTGTAGTCTCTGTGGGTCGGTGAGTAATACAATCTGCTGGTGGAACGTCCATTCTTGCCGTAGCAAACAGTAAAAGTTAATAAGGTCTCATTACGTGTCGACAAAAAACTTAGTTTGCTATCAGGCACAAGGCTTGCTCCCAGATGAGGCAAAGTCGTTTATATCATTGTTGAAAACATACCATGTGTCAATACACCCCTCTCTGATGCGACGCAGGTTCGTCCTCGAGGAGTAAGGAGAAAAAACAAATTTTTTTGCAGGAATGTCAAACTGTTCTCACAAGAACAATTTGTTTCCCTCTCAGTGGTGGTAAGGCTCCGTGGAAGGGTGGCATGGGTCAAGTTTTCTTTCCCAGTTTTCTTCTGTAAGTGCTTCAGTTCTGTGCGTTTCTCTGCTCGGTGCTCCTGACCTTGGACGGCTTGAAGATTGGCTGGGTGGCCACAGTGTAATAACACACTTTCATTTTCTTTCTTCGAGCGCCGGGCTAATAGAGGTTCCGGTTCCTCTCAGATACATGGAGAGCTGGCATTTTCTCTCTCCCCTTGGTCTTGCAGCTGTGCCAGGCACCGATGAAGTTCTTGTCATCTTTCTTGAGCTCTTGGTGTGGGATTGTTTTACATATTTTTGTGTAAGGTCATGTCGCGGAAAGGAACCGAGAAGGTGTAAGGCGAACCTGTTTCATTAAAGCATGCCGTCCTACAAAGAGAGCAATTTGGCTTGGCTACTTACAATCAGTATATTTAGCACAGTTGAACTGAGCAAGATGGGATAAGCAAATACGTGGTGGGTGGCACGCTTAATAGTTTTCAAACCTTGGGGAATTATAGTATGTGTCAATGAAATGTGTAATTATTATTAAATAAATAATTAAAAATTGCCCAATGCCCCACTCGTTACGCAGTATCAGCTATTTATCCTGCCTGGCTTGTACATAAGATATAATCACAGCTCCAAATCATACCGATCAGCTATACCGGCAAATTTTCAATTTTCTCGCCGCACCCTAGTTTGCCATCTAGCCTTTAGGTTTACTCCCAACAGTGCCCTTCCACCATATTGCAGTGACCTACAACTCGCAGCCTATTGAAGCCGGCATAATCAGCAAAATGTAGTGATTGCGCAACTCTGTGAAATAAGTAAGTGTGCGCGCCTGTTGACAAGTACTAGACTCTTGAGTACTTGAATTCCTGTCCTTTGTATACATTTTATTTATTTACAAGTTCAATATAAAGTAGTTTTCAGTAATTGATTTGATATTTCAAGTCCACTTGTTTTCTTTGTATCAAGGTTTTACTGTATGGAAGGTCAAGATAATTTTTAGAAATCTAAACTATGCTACTTTCAAAAAATTACTTTAAAATTATTACAGACCTTTGATACACTAAAATATTTAATTACAATATTATTATTAAAATGTTACCAATTTCATTTTACATGCATGTTTTCGAGTCATCTGTTTTTCTCACTTATAAAAGAAAAGTAATAATACAGTTTGCATTTTCAAAGCGTCTTAACAACATTCATCAAACACTTTTCAATCATTGTTTTTGACCTTTGTGTTGAAACAATACATATTCCCAGTTATAAATTTTGATCACACTTCAAAATCTGAGCATTTACAATAGTTAGCAATTTGTGTGACTCGTAATATAAATGTACTTGTCATAGTTGATAATTTTGTGCCTTGTATTTTCATTTTACCTGTCCATCATTCCAGTTGTAGTCGTCGGTACTGGGTATTCCGAGCATATGGTCGCATAGGTACCAAAATTGGAAACAAAAAGCTTGAGGAATTCGACAGTAAAGAAGAAGCTGTGCAGAATTTCAAGGAATTGTTTCTTGATAAGACAGGAAATGCATGGGATAAGAAAGATAATTTTAACAAAGTGCCTGGTCGTTATGTACCACTGGATATTCAGTATGTTGAGGTATGTCACTTGTATTTCTTATATATTGTGTTGTGCTTTGTCTTACATTTTAATTTGTTTTATTTGAAGTTGTTTCTTTCCATTACTGATTGGATATTGTCCATCTCTGCTACAAAAGTAGCACGAGTTTTGTTCGCGTCTTGTACAGAATGTTTGTGAGCTTTATGATTTTTTTATTTGTTCCAGAGGCAAGACACATTATGCAATGTTAGGTAAATTTATAAAGTTTGACTGATTTTTGGAAAATATTCCAAGGAAGTGAAATTAAATTTTCAAGATGTTTGTAATACATAGGCCTAATGTACTAAATGATATATATTAGTTGTACAATTAACATTGTACACAGAGTAAAAATGAAATAAAAGAATAGGAACAAAGTGTTGCCAGAGAGGCTACTGAAAAATGTAATTTGGTTAACAAATGTCATTTTTTGTTAATTATTTACTTTTTTAGCCAGGTCATAAATTTTGAAGCCATAAAAAATGGTACATGCTGTAATGTATCCCTCCGTCTTAGCTGTTTAGACACATGGAAGCTAGTGTTTGTGGTAGCTGTTGACATTGCCACATAAAAGTGTTTTCAGCCAGTGATTGCAAAGGTTTTATGTATAGCCCACGTGTGCTTCAAACAGTTCCATATGAAATTTCCTGCCAAAATAGACAGAGTTACATGTAGCATTTGACTTAACATGTGTCCACTTGGGACAGGAAATGAGTAGCAAAAACTGGATATAGTACAGTATTTTCTTGTGTATATCACACATAATTTCCACTGGAAGATCGTTCTTTTACATTGGTTACAAAACTTCTTTCTCACAATAGAAAAGCCTAGTGCTATAATTCACATGGAGGTTAATTGTTGTACCTTAGCACTTGGACTGTAAACCATTATTTTGGGACACAGCCCATCTGAAGTTTTTTTCATTTCTTTTGTGGGCGTTACTTTGTGTGCTGTTAACCTGAGTTCATACACAAGTGTGTTACGAACCAGGCAGGCATTGCAAAGTGTGCCGTACATAGAAAAAAAAAATTAGCATCTTTAAAATAAAGAAGGTGCTGTTGTCAAATTTAATATTTTGAGAGGAGGGGGTTTTAGTTGTAGGTTTTGCCAAATCTTCTTGTGTTATGTACTGCTGTAAGACTAGCAGTCGCAAGTCTTATGATGTTCCACAACATATTTCATCAGTGTATACCTTATATAGTATCAAATTTTCAGATTATTTTAATTTCAGAATTGTTTCTATTAATGTAAGTCAGTAATTTTTAATTTTTTCTTTAATTACTGTATTTTTATTTTCTGTCTCAACTTAAGTAACAGTAATTATAATTCATGAGAGTCATCCATCCATTTCCTCTCTTTATAATTTTGTTTAGTTATTTATTTATTTATTTATATTCCAGGAGGAGTCGCAGGCATTAATGGAACCCTGCAAGGTGGAATCTACATTGCCTGTACCTGTACAGAATTTTATCAAAATGATATTTGACAAAGAATTAATGAAGAATGTATTGCTTCAGTTTGAGGTCAGTTTAAATTTGGTTTCTGTGGTTATTTTTGCTCGGTACTTGCAAGTTTGACTTTGTAATTTATATTCAATTTAGTGGCTAAAAAAGTGTGGCACAAAATTAACACATTATAAATAAAACTCATTTTTGTCAGAAGTTATTACCATGTTTTTTTGATGGTCAGTGCATGCTAAGTTTTCAGTTGAATTTTCACCTGATGATGAAGTTAACATTTTGAAACAGGTACGTTTGGGTAGAATTTGGGAGAATGAATGTCAAATTTGCCTTTTACATGATATCAACCGATTCATAAAATAAGTTCATTTCACTTCTTAGTTGCTGCTACCATTAAGTTACAAACGAAACAGTAGGCATGTTTCTTCCTAATGCTTTCTATGAAATTGGGTGTCAGAAAGTTATTAAAAAATTACTTGTATAGTAATTGCCATTTTGGAGAGCAATCTGATGTGTGCAGAGTGTAAGTGTAAAATATAACTCGTGACATTTTATCACATGTATAATATAGTACTGTATGTAGATTTTGGAAAATGTTATCAAGAAACTGTGTAACCTTGGTTCTGTAATACTCTAGAAGTTTAAGGATCCTCTCTAGTAAGTCTAGCATAGTATGGGAAATGAAAGAAAAAGCACGGAATTTTGTAATAAACTGTTATGTGCTGAGTTAAGTGGAGAGTTCAGTTTAGGCATATCTTAACATCAGAGTCTTGAGAGCTGATGAGGGTGAAGCGAGGTGAGTAAAAAATGCCGGACTATATGGGCAGGGTAAACAGAAGGTCCCCGAGAAAACCAGCAACCAACGGTATTGTCCGGCACTGTTCCCATGTGTAAAAGTTTGGGAGCGACCCCACCGGGAATCAAACCCGGTTCGTCTTGGAAGGCAAGTGCTTAGCTACTGTGCCTCTGAGGCCCCTTAAGTGCTGTGTGGCGACATGTTTTAATATGCGTTTGTGAATTTGTGGTGATGCTGTGAACATTCAGTTGTGATTAATGTGAACGTTCTCCCAAACAGTTGGACTTGGAAAAAATGCCGCTTGGCAAAATAAGCCGTCATCAAATTAAGAAAGCATATGGCGTCCTGACAGAGCTCCAAGAACTTATGAATTCAAGTGGTCCAGACATCAAATTTATTGATGCATCAAACAGATTCTACACGCTTGTCCCGCATGATTTCGGTGTCAACAACGCTCCAATCATTCGTTCAGAGGATGTAATAAAGGTAACCTGGAAACTTTATTTCTTTTTAAATCACATTTTCAGTTCTCTTTACATCAAACAGGGTTTCGTGCATGTAACGTTTATTTTGTGAAACGAAAATAATAAATATATTTTAATTTCATGAAACTGAAACAAAAATAGAATATTTCGTGAGAGATCAGTTTTATTGAACATTTAACGAAAATGTTAACATTTTATTCAGTTTTCCACTGTGTGTTGTCACACATGCTGTCATGTATGAAACAAACTATGAAATCACAGTTGCATAGTAACCATCATTGGTCATGTAGTACAGTACTACATTATTTAAAAAAAATGGAATTTTGTACAGAAAATAGTGACTTAACCAAATTGCTTACGATGGAAGTGAATATGCTATATTAATATCCATGAAGAATTTTATTCTTCCAACATCTCAACATTTATTTTTATGCACAGTAGAATCTCTACACAGCACACAAGCATACTAAGGATTTTATACTTAATACCTGAAAACTAATTTATACTGAATAGGTATTTAATCTCATTACTAGATCGTTTGGGATTTGAACGATGATGTTTCAAGTGAAGGACTTTATACTGAGGTTTTACTGTAGCCTTCAAATTTTGTCATGCATTTGGCGACCAATCTTCACAAATAGTCAGGAATCTTAGCTCTTGTGTTTGGTCACCAAATTTTACATGTAGCCCAGAAAGTATGGCTACATTCTGCAGTTGCAGGTCTACCAACAGCATTATTAAGTGTTGGTGACTTTCCTTCCCCCCAGTGACCATAACCAAAACAGATATAAATTATAATAAAAACATTCACAAGTAACGGAACAGCCGAAAAATACCCTAAATCGGAGCCAAAGTATTGTTGACACAATTTTGGATCGGCTTAATATAGGGGAAGTAAAACCAAAAATATTGGGGGATTGCGCAAGTCTAATTATAATGGACTCAAGCAAATTAATACACGGACAGTAATTTTCATTGTTTAACTAAAGGAACTAGGGATGGGTCGAATAACAAAAAAAAATTGGTTCCGGTACCGATTCTACATTTAAATATCGGTTCTAGTATTCAGGTGACATTTTAATCATTTCAGACTTAAATAACTTTAAAAAACGCCAAACATTATTCACGTATCACATTCAAAAGTTCTCATTAAATACATGCACATACTCTACTCCGTTTGTTTACGTAATTTTTTCTCTCGTATAGTACCCTAGAATGCAGTATTTAGAAGATGTAAATATTTAACAATTAGAACGACTCAAAGCTAAAAATCTGTACATAAACGTCAGCCATTTTGTTTCACCCGATGCTTAGTGTATCTTCTCTGTGTATATTTATATATGACATTGCCACCACGAGACTGTTTACGTTTTGTCTCGTTTAACTGACAGAATATAAACCAAATACTGTGTTTGATAAAATGCCTGTCCTTGAAAACAACTTTTGTGATCATTGGTACCATATAAATTACTATTTATATGCTTTCAACAGCAATAGTAATTCGCTGTAAGGAAATATTACTGCCAAGAAAAAAATACTTGTTACAAGTGAATTAACCTATATTGTTTTGGTGGTAATTGCAATTTTTGTTTGTTTTGATAAGTTTCTCGTTACAGTTATTTTTGTAATAACAAGAGTTTTGCCGTAACTAGATTAATCCATAATGTTTCGTACTAAGTATATCATCTGAAAATATTACTAAATTTATTGCTGTGTAGATATTAGAACCGAATAGTCGTTAACCTAAAACCGGTTCCGAGTCAAACCTCAAGAACCTGTATAAATTGGAACCAAAGAACCAAACCGACCCATCCTTAAAAGGAACATTTCATTACTCAAATATTAACAGAAGAAAATTTTAATTTAATTTAGAGTTTCAGCTACAATTTGTATTTTTTGTTTGTGAACCATAAAGAGGGTAGCCACATGCCAGGAAAACAGGGACAATATGGGGAATATAAAGTTTCTGTGGAAAACATGGAAAATACAGGGAATTTTTGGTTTTATCCTTGAAATACATTTTGGTCATGATTAAATTTTCCCAAGTAGTGACATTTTTTTATACCTATCAGCATTTACAGATTTTCTGTAACTTTCACCGGAAGCATGCAGGTCTTACTGTTTTACAGCATTAACTTTAATTTAACCATATTTTTTCTTTGTGCCGTCTTTAAATTACACAATTTTCCTTACTGTACCAGTGAATTGAAGAGGCAGTATGTACCTTATATAAGTTATGCATACTGCAAGGTACCATGCGATGTGTAATAAAGCTAGCATATAATTTTTTCCGGCCAGTACACCATATTTTTGAGTAGTCTCATATTATTGGAACATCCGTTGAAAGTAACCGAGCGCAGTAGAGCCGAGAACCCATGGTTTCTGGCGTTGCCGGCAAGTGGTGCTGAAGACGAGATGCAACAACGTGGCTGCATCAAAGTGCAAACTGGACGTAACGGATTGAGTTTTCGTATACTGTTGTTATTGAACAATTTTCTTTAAACTCTGTGTTAAGTGAAAGTATTTGATGTTACCCTATGATGACCTGTCAACTGGAAGAACACTGCGTCAAGAGAGGGCATCTTTTGGCAGGCACTTAATCAGGCGTACCCTATTCTGGTACAGTAGAACACCTCTGTTACGACCCTTCACGGTTCTCGAGAATAGGGTCGTAATAAAAAATTTGGAAAATTTTGGGCCAGTTTTGTACCCACCCCTAACCCCCTATGCCCCCAAACTTGTAATTTTTGGCATGAAGTATGTTCAATCGTCTCTAGCGCATAAAAAACTACTTATTAAATTAAATATAAATATCTTAATAGCTGGACATCTCCTGACTAATTTGATACCCAAGAAAACTATATTGGACCACTCCTTGTCGTAAAGTTGAAGGCCATTGAAAGTGTGTGAAAAGATTAAACTATGTATTATTAAAAAATGTAGTTGTTATTAAAGATCTGATACGCCGGTCTCATGGGTCCTCGCTTTAGTCTGGCTGTGTACGTAGCTGGGCGAGCAGTTAGATCCTCTGCTGCGCGGCTGGGTGCGGGAATGGCGGTTTGCTGCTGAAGCTCGTACCCTAGATCCTCAGGCTGGGCAGCTGTCTGTTGGTCGCTACTGCTGCCACTGCTGTCGTTACAGGACTGGTTCACTTCGTAACAGCGGCCCGGCGTTGGGAAAACATGCTGATAAATGCAATTCACGTCAGTGTGTTGAATTCATACGAAATGTATGTGGCGTGTTGGCCTCTGCACTGGCACGATGAGGCGTGGCAATGTTTATAGGAATATAAATATTTAGTGCGGTTTACTTGAATTATTAATTATCCCGAATTTCTTATCAAAATCGTTTGACGTTTCCTATATACGCGCACTGCTTCACTCACCATAATATGGTACCAGTAACATAAGAACACATTTTATTTGCACACGCTTATCTTTATTCACTTTACACATAAAATTGACCACAAAAAAAATTATTTCCCATCATAAAAAATTAGCATATTACGTAGGCGTGGGCGCACATAAACTTAAAAATAATAATTAAAAAAGGGGGAATTGAATTAAGTTTGAAGTTATCGTACATACATTGATCAAGAAACTAGTCTGTTGTGTAATGTGCTGCTGTTTTTGCAGCAAAGTAAGAGGGATAATGGAAGCGAAAAAAAGACAGGGAGGGTAAGGTCTGGCGTTGCAAAACCCCCCACCTCGGACAATAGACCAGTGTCCCCTTCTGGCATTAAGTAATTTATTGCTGCACGCTGCTTCGGACAACCAATGTCAAAATCTCTGATGGTAAAGACCATTCACGGTAAAGTGAGCACTTTTGAAAGCCCTCTCATTTGAAATAATAGTCGATAAGTATGCTTTACTTCAGCCTTAGACGTTAACTTCCGAGTGCGGTGGAATATACACACTGGGTTCATTACTTACATGGCAATATTTATTTAAAAAGATGTTTAAAGAATAAAAAATGGCTGAAAGGAAAAGTAACCAGGCCGATAAACATTCTCACTTTTCCGTGAACAGCCTATAGTTTGAGAAATGCGCAACCACTAACATCAGTAAGGGCTAGTTTTCCATAGACTGAAAACCGTGGATAATAGAAACTAGTACTGCAGTTGGAGAAAACATCTACAAAACAAATTCACGCATAACAAACTGTGGTGCAAGATACCGTGGTTGGCGAGGGATTACTGTGTCTATTTTTAGACGTGCCTCAAATTTCAGACTTTTTCGACCCAAACTTTTTACGGTTCCTCGGGATTGGGTCGCAATAGAGAGGTTGTCATAAATGGGATCATAATGGAGGGGTTTACTGTAGTGGGTTCGTGTGGGAGTTAATCCTTGTGAGATACTGGAGCTTCCTCCGTGTAAAGGTCTGGCCAGGTAGCTTTGCAGCAGCGAACAGTCAGGTTCAGATAACATAACCTTTCGCTTCAGGCTTGGTACTCGAAACAGCATACCTGGGCGACGAATGATATTAGAGCTAATTCCTGCTGTTGCTGGAACGACAGCGTGTGTCAGTGCTGCAGGTGCTTGAGGGGGTGGGTAGGTGTTGTTGGTGTCGATGGGGACAGAGCAACTGGGGTGAGATAAACAATAGGCTTTGTTTGCGGTTGGTATGGTTAGCTGAGGTACTTGTTGAGCCACAGGTGGCTTTCTTAACTTAGGCATGTGGGGGCCATGAACAGATCTCTAGATATCTTGGGTTCAACGGGGACTAGGAGATGGCGTAGTGTTTGAGCTTGTTCCCTGGGTGCGAGCTGTCCAATGTAGGCAACTAGGGCGGAGTTAAGCTCTTGCAAACGGCCACAGGTGATGAGCAACTGCTTTACTTGCTCTGTGAGACCCCGTCAATGGGAGTAAGGTATTTGGAGTACGAGTAACGCATGCTCACGTCCATGAGGTGGAAAGGTAGGGTGGCTGTACTTTACTGTGTCGAGCCACGTGAGCGCCTGCCGATGGGACGGTCACCCTATTTCAGAGTCTGGCGCTTTGGCGCAGTGAACAATGAAAATCAGGTCTCGCAGTCTGCAGTCCCTAAATGTGGGTGATTTGCTTCAACCGAGTATTCCCAATTCAGGGAACAACCCCTTCCGGCACTGAAAGTGCGGTGGAAGAGGGCGAGTAACGAACTGACTGGTTGGTAAGTTGTGCTTGGGCTCTTATTATTCTGCCTACCAAAGTTTGCAGAAAGGCTGGCTGATGCTAGTGTGTGTGGCAAGTAGTGTTTGTATCAACTGAGTATAATTCCTGGGATCACCTGCGTTTCCCCTAAGGGCAGAGGTCAACTGTGATAGATGCTAAGTTTACAAGAATGTGGTACTCATGGATCGGTAAAACACACTGTTTATTCCGTGTGATTAGAAGTAAATATGTCGTGGCACACTACCTCGTACGTTGGCAAGAAATTGGGGGAAACTAAGTCTATGCAAATACAGGTAGAGGAGACCTGATCCTGAACTATGAATGGAAAGGGGTAGTCGAAGCGTTGTGAAAAAACTTATAACTATGACTGAACTCCCTAGCGTATTGTTGCCCAGAAGGGGCGGCAGTGTCAAGTGTGTAGACGACTTGGGTCTGACTTCTTTGGCACTGTGCTTGGATTACTAAGCAAGGTGTGGGTGGGAACAGGATTAGGCATCTCTTCTGGCACTAAAGTGCAGTGAAGAGGGAAGGTATAGTGAATTGCTAGGTTCGCTTCGGCGACTAGCGTGGTGAAGTGTCAGACTGGTTAGTTCCGGTAGCAAGTCCGGTGGAAAAATTTTTGAAGACTGCTCCTCTCGTTTGAAGGCTGTATCGGAGTTGATTCTTGATTCTCCTTTTATATTCTGTCGGGTGGCTGCCTTGGCGTTCATTGGCTGGTTTTCTTGGGCGAGGTTGCCACTGAGCAGGAGTGGCAAATAGCATAGCTCTCTGGCGTGACTTCATTTGCCAGCTGGGAGGATGGAAGACAAAACGAATAAACATACAGGTGGTGCCATCTAGCTGTGGTTAGTAGTACTCGTCTTGAGGAGCATAGCTTTGATGGGCTGGTGAATAATACAATCTCGACTGGCTGGAACATCCATTCTTGCCATGGCAGACATTACAATCTTGCATCTCGTGGCCAACGGTAGTGCAAACTCCATAGAAATCAGATGCGTAGTGGGCTATGCTGATGAGTTGAAGTCGTCTAATTACCATTGTTGGAACGCATCATGCGTCAACGTTTGTGTAACTGTTTTACAAAGTTTTGAAGTAAAGTGCTTGCTTTCAACTCGACAACTCGTGTCATTGCACCATTTCAAAATCACTGAGTACATTACATAAGTTACTGACAATGACCTAGTTAATTATATTGGCAAATCACATCATTCTACTGAAATATTCCATGCTGGTGCACAAAAGCGACATTCGTTCACCGGGACAAAAGACTTGATTTATCTAAGGCATTTGTACTAGGGCAGTTGTAGTACATTATTTTAGACTGACTGATTACCATTATTATTGTTCACCAGAATTTCTGTTTTGTGTGACATGTGTTTGAATTAAAAAAGAATTGACGAAAAAAACTTGAAATTGTGTTTGGTTACGTTTTACAGGGTGGTGCGTCATGTTTTTTTGTGTAGTGGTGCAAGCATTTACAGCTGGGGAAAAAAAATTGCTCTCTATAAATCCCTCTTATATGCCCTGAAACAATGGTGACGATGAGCTTGTCAGATATATAAATATAATTGGTAAATGCCAGATTTAAAATTACATACGCTATTGGTTATTCTTAGTAAAGTGAGCACTTTTGAAAGCCCTGTCATTTGGAATAATAGTATATCAATATATTTTATTTCAGCCTTATACGTAATAAACACACTGTGTTCATTACTTGCATATCAATATTGATGTAAAAAGTAACTAGGTTTCAAAAGTGCTCATAGCCTATAATGACTTTTAACTTTAAACATCAGAATATAAAATTATAAACATTAAGACAGTAAAAATTAGTAATAAATCAAATTATTGTGTAAATTACAACAAAACTACAAAAAAAAAACAGATAACATTAGTTTAATCTTAATATTAATTGCTGTCATTTACATACAAATGTATAATAAATAAAATTTTAATTTGGTTTTTCTATAGCGTATATTAAATAGACAATTTATATAGTGTAGTCATTGAATTAATTTTTGTGCAAAGGTAAGCTTTTATTGTCAAATATTGAAACTTTACTAGAGTAGTTAGTGTAATGATGAGAGTACAATTGTTTATAATTTTTATATAAAATGTCTTCATTTCTATTTCCCCCCCCCCCCCCGCAGATATGTCCTTGGGATTTGTTTGTCATCCCATAGCTATATCAGTTGTGTAGAGGGTAGGCAAGTTGTAGTATAGTTACTAATTTTTCATACTTTGTCAGTAATTTTTTGCAGTGCAGTTAGCAAAAGAAATCTCTTCAGGAAAAAACACTGAAATTAGTGAAACCCTGTTAAGAAGTTTCATAAAAATACTGAAGAATGTGTGCTTGTTGTGCAGGAAAACTCCTTAAAACTGTACAGTTATGTATTTGTAATAGACAAAGTGCAAACATTTTAAAGCTTATTAAGTAGGAAGACTTCTTAAGAGGGTTTTACTATCTGGAAAGCAGGGAAAAAACAGGGAATTCAATTTTGGAACTTTTGAGGTCATCCTGAAAAACGGAAGCTCAGATTTTTGATAATCATTTTGGTATACAGAATTATTTATACAACCCTACTTTTAATTCACATTTTCTTTAAATGTTTGTATAAGTTTCTATGACTGGTTTATGTTAGGGATGGGCCGATACCAACAATACTGATTCTCATCTGCCAATGCCGCCGATTACAGCAATGCCTACGAGAACAATCATAATTCCCAATTCCCAGTACTGTATTCGGAAAGACTTATTATTTAAATTTAAATATTCAGTTTTGTGAACACTTTAAGCACTTTGTATTAGATGTGAACTGCATAGAAATGAAATACAACACCAATTTTAATAATAAATAATAAGATAGACAATTTAACTGGGCAAATAATTGACTTAATAGTCAAAGAAAACTTGTTATAGGCTGTTCACTGTAAAGTGAGCACTTTTTAAGGCCCTGCTGAATTTTTCCTTTCAATTAATTTCTACCTTTCCGCCACTTTTTAATGTAAACATTGCAGTAGGACTAATAAACACAATGTATACATTTCGTCACTCTCAAAATTTAACGTTTGATGCTACAATAAAATACTTTTATTAGGGGGTAGTGCCTTTCGGAAGGGCCTTAAAAAGTGTTCACTTTACCGTGAACAGCCTATACCAGACAATACAGCATTCATTACAAACTGAGTTCATTAAAGTCAACCTTCAAAACTTAAGGCAATCTGATGCGGACTTTGATTGCAGATCTAAGAAATACCATACATAACTTCAACATTCATATTTGTTTAAACAAACTTCCTAACAATGTCATTAAAAATAACTTACTAAATCAGTTTAATATTAAATACTCGCTTGAAATTGAGCAAACGTTTTTTAACATTTATTAATATTTTAACTTAGTATTCCTTCGTCGTCTCAGCCATACTCAATCCCTTGGTTAAAATCAAAATGACAACTGATTTATTTGCGACAATTTTTGCTAGTTATTACTTGTCAGAGTCTTATTTATAATTTTAACTCTAACCGAAACCACAGCCGAGTTTCCAACAAGAACTACGCCTGTCAAAATCTAGTGTATTTGTTTTTACTTTCCATTTTCAATGACAACAGTGTTATAGAAAATGTGTGATATGTTTTCATTGCCACCAACCTACGAATGCAGTAAAAACTTGAGAAGGAAATAAAACAAAAAACTCTTGCGGGATGTAAACAATACTATCGATTAACTGCATTGTTTTGCATTCACATAGTGTCGAAAAACGAATTATGTACACAATCTTAGACGAATGTACCCCCAGGAAATACGATAACATGTAAACAACTGGAACAAATCGTGGAAAAACAATTGTTCCGAATATATATTGGGTTTTGGATAGAATATCTGATTGATGGATGCGGTAAAATAATTTTTTGCAAGGTGTAGCATGCCGGATTATTTTACATTACGCTATTAATCAGTGAATAATAATTGGCAAATTATGTTCCTTAGCCGATGGTCATGGTATCGGCCAGATAATCTGTATCGGTATCGGCCCATCACTAGTTTAAGTACTTAGAAATACACCTTATTCTTTTTCCAGCAAAAAATTGAAATGCTGGACAGCCTCATGGAAATTGAAATTGCCTACAACATGATTGGTAAATCAGAAGATGACGGTTCAGGAATGAACATCATTGATGTCCATTACAAGAAGTTGAAAACTGATATTTCTCCCTTGGAAAGGCACACTGATGAGTTTGTGTTGATAGAACAGTATATGAAGAACACTCATGCAGAAACTCATTCACAGTACAGCCTTGAGATCATAGATGTAAGTCATGTTCAAACTTTTCTTACTATAGTTTTTAGTGTTTGACAAAGTTATGTGAATGGAGACCAGAAATTTTACAACCTAACACTAGTTTGCGAAACGTTGATACTTTTACATGGTTTATATATTAAAGATTGTTTTCAATACATGAACTTCATAAATAATTAGTTAAATCTGTAGTATCTCAGTCATGTCCATTAGGTTAGTGTTGAGATGGGACTGTGTTTTTCCTATCAGCTCTAGGTAAATTTAAACAAAACTGCACACTGTATTTGAGGTGGTTGACTCATTCTGTACATAAATGTTATTTAGGTGTTCAAGATAGCCCGTGAAGGAGAAGAATCACGGTTCAAACCATTTAAGAAACTGTCAAATCGTCATTTACTGTGGCATGGATCTAGAGTTACAAACTTCGCTGGTATTCTGTCCCAGGTAAGAATAGTGGGGAAAGTAAATGGTTTACATTTTAATGTGTGTTGTAGTTTGTATGACAGCCCTATTTCTTGAAGATTCTTAATGTTTTTACCAGGTTCATGATATTTGTAACAATGGATTTGTGTTGAGTTTTAAGTGGTTTCCCCATCTGTAATTATATCAATTTTTTTTTTTCCACCCAGGGTCTGAGGATTGCCCCTCCGGAAGCTCCCGTGACCGGATACATGTTTGGAAAAGGAATATATTTCGCAGACATGGTGTCAAAGTCTGCAAATTATTGTTGCACCTCAAAAATGAACTCAAATGGTGTTCTTCTGTTGTGTGATGTTGCACTTGGCAATATGTGAGTACCTATCTTTAGTTCTCAGTTAAGATTCATTTTCATGCGAACGCTGCAAAACTCTACACTAGTATGTTACTTGCCTCACAGAAACATGTTAAGCATAAATTTTATTACATTTCATTAATTTGATTTTGCTCTACTGTAAGAATAAAAAACATAGCTTCCCAATGCAGTCCTACCTTTACGTTTGTGCTAGAAACTAAAAAAATTTGCAAATGTGACATTTTTGCAAATTCATCTGAAATTCTGAGAAAAATTCAAAATTTGTGTAATTCCTAGATGCAAAATTTTCCAGCACAAGACATTTTCCTTGTGTTGCATATGCCGAGATGATTGTAGTTCGCGAACCATTTCCATAGGTGCCACACTTACATCACTAAGGAGTTGTAAAAATAACTATTATTGGTATGAATCCTTCCAATCTTTTAGAAGGTATCACTCAATGAAAACATTCGTGAATGTGAAAATACTAAAATGAAAAAACCACTTTGCAGGTTACGAAGTAACAGTATACAAATTTTGCTAGTCCCTAAAGGTGGTTTAGCGAAGCCAGGCTTGCTACCCTATCTGAGGAAGAGAATTTTAATTTCCGGTCAGCTCCGAGAATAGGTAAGGTAAGGCGGGATGCAGACAGGGAGGCAATGAAATATGGTAGCGATGGGACTAGAAGTACCCTAAGAATGTACAATTGCAATATCCACCATGTTTCCCATGAGACAGTAATGGCTTCAATGCACTAGAGATCAAACCCAGATCACCATTTTTTTTTCAAAATTTGGTCACACTCTCTGAAGGTGTTTGGAAAAAAAAATTTCTTTCCTTATACAACGCTATGTATGTTGGAGATAACATCTGGACTGTGCTTGTTGTTCTGCAGGTATGAGCGTACAAATGCAGACTACATAGAGAAGCTCCCGCCAGGCAAGCACAGTTGCAAGGGCTTAGGCATGACCCACCCCGATCCTACTGTTCACACCACACTGGGCGACATTCGCATCCCCTGCGGCAAGCCTGTGAAGGCCAAAGCAAAGTCAGCCTTGCTGTACAATGAGTATCCTTTTCAAAATGCTGAGAATTAATATTACATCTTGCAACTTCTCAAAAACAATTGAATGTGAAGAAACTTTTTCAAATTTTCTTTGATTAGTGTTGTTGCTATCATTGTATAAACTTTTACTTTCTTTCTCTTCATCGACCACTAACTATTAGAGCCAAGATTCTACGGTGTTATTTGAACATAAATCTAATCTTATAAAATAAAGATCTTTGATGCTATAACAAATGTATTGAGTGTGCGTTAATTTATACTTCCAATATAGTTGTCATTTCAATGAGTAGCTGTGTGGGACACAATTTGATGGTGGTTTTGGCCATGCTAATGCTGGTGGTGGTGGTGGTGGTGGTGGTGATGTTAAGTGAAGAGATTTGGATGGCTCTTAACAGTGAGGTCATGAGGGCTGATGAGGGTGATTGAGGTGAGCATGGAGCAGTGCCTGAATGAAAGGGCGGAGGAAACAGGAGCTCCCGAGAAAACTCGCCGACCAACTGCATCGTCCGGCACGATTCCCACATGCGAAAATCCGGTGACCCGGCCGGAGATTGAACCCGGTTCGCCTTGGTGGGAGGCGAGCAGGCTAACCGCTCAGCCACTACGGCCCCCAGGTGATGGTGGTGTCTGTCTTATTGGTGATTTTTGGTAGTGATGGTTGTGGTTTGCAATTAGACTTGTCACATTCTCAGTATAGGATTTTGTCCACGCTTGGTGTGGCATCATAACAATTGGTAATGTTATATGGTCCCTTAATGAATTGTTCAGATACATTGTTTATGACCCAGCTCAAGTGAACGTAAAGTTTCTTATAGTTGTTAACTTCAAGTACAAGTACTGAAGACTGGAGTGCCACTGCAAAGTTACTGATGCACTGCGAGCACACTTGCACTCATGTTTCCAAATTGCAAGTTTTAGCAAATTGTAATTTGTTGTTGATGTTGAGACTGAGATTTTATGTTACTCATTATGCTACCCATTTTTTCCAAGAGACTTAAGTCTTTCTCATGTTTCTAGCACTGTGATTTTAGGAGTTACAGCATAGTTTTAATAATCCTGGAAAGGCAGTGAGCAAAATTATATGTTTAGTTTTTCTTGCCAAGTAGTAGAATTTCTTGTGTATTGTTTATCTTTTCCCAATTCAGGAAACATTGCGAATGATTATTGAAGTTTGTGAATTAGTCCTGTGTGTGACACAAGAGTAAATGTAGTGAATGAAAATAGACCTGCATTTCACAAGCAACTGAATTTTATTATGTTAATTTCCTCAATCTGGGAGAAGTTAAATTCTAGAAAGGGTTGTATGTACATGTGTGTTTAATTTGTGGTCATGAGGTTTTCGCAGCATATGTGAAGCAAATTAAGTTACTGAAATAGTATCTTCAGAGCAGCATTTTATTTTAAAAGTTCATATTTAAAATAAGTTTTTTAATCTGTGTTTTTTATGGATGGAAAGGATTTTATTCTTTTTCGTTATGCAGCTGCATGTTCCTGTGTGTGGACAAAGGTAAAGTTACAGCTTCCCTATAAAATGGGGTTGTAATTGTTGGGTGCTGTTTCTATAGTGCATCACATAAAGTAAACCATTCTATAATACAACTAAGTTTCAAGTGGAATTATTGCCTTGTGCTTGTAGAATTGTATGCCTTTTATGGAAAACAAAATCTGGAAATTAATGAAGTTTGTAAAACTGTGTAGAAAATAACTGAATTGGAGTGTAATACAAAGTTTTCCACTTCAGAATGTACTTTTTCTGCCTTGAAGTGAGTTTGTTGTAATCTTGTTATGCATACATAAAAATGTAGCATTGTGTTGGAATACAGATTTTTGTAAGAATCATTGTTCTTTTTGACCTGTTCCATTTTTTTAATTTTTCACCATCCTCATGTTTTGCTTACTTGGAGCCAGTTTGCCTTTTTTTTATGAACATTTCCATTTATATACTAGTTTTTGGGGTGGTAGTTGCCATGGCATAAAGTGTAGAAGGTACTCCCCTATCAGAATATTGTAATCACTTCTATGTCCGGCTGGCAATGCTCATGTAGTTGAGCTATCGATAAGCAGACAAACGAACAAGAATTACCCTAGGGCTAGCTTGACTCATGATTGTTTCTTTCATTGGTTGCTAAGATGATGTTAAGGTGTAAGTAAATCTGCAAATATTTGCATGTAACAAACATTTGCTACAAATGTGCCTATAATATTTTGATTGTAATATGTTCCTGTGTAGTCTAATTTATCTTGGTATTACTTTGATAGCCAACAAATTTAAGTATTTAGCAAAATGTTACTTTTCACTAGGAAACAGTGTACAGAGTAAAACTTTTATCACAGCAAAACTTCAGGGGATGAAAACTGCCACATATGTTTTGTGAATTCACTTGTTAAGTTTTGTGTTGAAGCATGCCAACATGCTGTGCAGTGGGGTGACTTCGCCCCATCCACGAGCGGCCTGAGCTCAGGGGCAAGTCATAACAGTGGAAAAAATAATTAAAACGTTATCGAGCAAGGAGACTCCACAAGCTGGACAGCTGAATAGGTAACCGTAATTAACACGCTTAATTACAATATGCATTGCCCACCCAGAATCCCTCATATAAGCGCCACCCCCGTGGATAAATTAAATAATTTTGATATTCCACTACCCTTCAGTTAGCCATGGAAGAAGTTCCAAACAACCCCAGAGATGGCAGCACCCCTGTGGCCTTGTGACAACCCGCCAGTCTCAGGACGAGTGTTTTAATTTGTTGTTGCCTCCACACGGGGCGATAAGAAATGAGCAACGCTCCCACTATGCCGATAACCTATTCCTGTGTTGGAAGGCTATGCTACCCCCGCACTCCGAAGAACTGCTGATCAGAAGTTTTCAATATATAAGGAAGTTCAGCAGCATGGTCAAGCAGAGGCGCCGGGCTTGCCAGTCAAGGTTCGCAAGCTGTCCCTGGTCTGCAGAAGACTCTCTCTTCTCTCCTAGCCTGCAACACGGCTCCGCCCTGAGCTTGGAGCATAGCTCAGCTCCAGAAGTCTACACAAGTCTTCAGCCCGCACCCACAGACTGCGAAGACTGCAACTTCCCAGCGACTTGGACAAGGCTCGTCCACCACTGCCCGTCCACCACTGCCCCAGCTGACTGTGAGGGCAACATCTCTCTCCGGAGGTAATTAACGTCCTGCATCCACAACCCTTTACCTCAGTCAGCTTCCCTTGACTCCCGCGGTAGCAGGTTGTCTTGATTCTAGCCTTACTAGAAAATCCCGTTGGGCTTATAAAATTGTGTTCCATAGAATTTTTGCATATTAATTAATTCATTCATATATTTCTCTATGCTCGCTTTCCTGTGATCTTCTCAGTACTGATATTCTAATAATATTTTTTCACCTAGCTAATTTTATATTCATTTGTAATTAATTTAGCCGGGACGTTCCGCTTTTCTTCCTTTTGCGCAGTGACAATTACGTGAAACCTAACCTCTCAGTTTATCGTTATTTTCGTTTTTGTTCCTGTGTCACTTTTAATCATTTGTTTTCTGGTAATTTTACTCAGTGCCTATTAAGATCTGTGATTAAATCTGCTGGAGTTTAGTTGTGCAGTGCACCGAACTCAACAGGAGACTTGAGCTTCAAGAAAGCATTAGTCTGAAAACGACACGCCGAACTGCTGGGTTTCCGGTGTTCCCGCATCTCTCCAGAATACCGAACTGCTGTTTGCACGTCAGGGACTTGGGTGTGCCTGCAGAAGTCACGCCCCCAGGACAGGACGTACGCAGAACGGATCATGGGACAAGCCTAATGTACAATAAGAAAGGTGGCTTACAGTGTCGTCTAGACCCAGAGAGTGTCGGGCGTTAGAAAGAGTACTTAATACCAATACCGTAAATGCAGTGCCTACTAGTAGAACCTCAAATTTGAAAGAAAGTGCTCCACCTCCATGACCTGACTCGCCCTAACTTTCGTCCACACAGGAGTTGTGGTTCAATCACCTGTTAGGATCTTGCTGGCCAGATGCTGCAACGATTGCCGATTGTTTTCCCGCAACGTCCTTTCAAAACAGACAATACTTTCGTCGCAGATTGTGCACATAAATCGGTTTTAACACTACACAAATGCAAAACAATGCGGATAATCGATAACTGGTGATATCAATAGTATTGTTTACCTCACGCAGCAGTTTTTCTCTTCTCTATTTCCTACATTTCTTTTTGTTCTTCCGTGTTTACTGCACTCGTAGGTTGGTGACAATGAGAAAGCAGCTCACGTTCTTCTTCTAATGCGTTTACAGCACCCTTGGATTGGCAACGATGACGAAAACCAATTGCACAATCTCTGACTGTTTTGTACGTTCTATGATGTTATTCTGGTAAACAGAATTTTCAAAGATGTGGCGATAATTTGACAGCCACTATTATTATGGAAAGCAATTGGTTGCAGGTTTGGTTACTATTGTATAGGTTTAAAATTTGTTCAGTAAGTACATAATGGTTGGCGAAAATTGTCATCAGTAGATAAATTGTGTCATTATTCATCGCTGGATTGAACGTAGCTTGGCCAACAAAGGAAGTCATAACACTGGATGAGAAAATAAAAAAACATATTTGAAGAGGCCGAAATGCACTTTGTATATGCAGAAATAACACGTGATTCGTAACCTTACTTTTTTTTTACTGATACAACTGCCGTTATAAACAAGGGCACGTCCGCCTATATCACATTTTCCCCACTGGTTCTAAACCTTTTTCAAATGTTTTAATGCATACATGCGTAACTGACAAATGTCCGTTGAATAATTAATAGTAATATTAGACACCAAACCCCCGTAAGATTACAGCATTTGTTAGCTTCCTACAGATTTTGCGCCTGAAAAAATATGTATTATTTGCGCTAGTGCCGGCATGTCAATTGAACAGCCAGAATATTGGATCAGCTTGTGGCGTGCTATTCAGGTTTCACAAAATGTCCGTTATATCAGGGCACTGGATCAATGCAAGCGTGAACAGACGATTGGTTGAACATGCATGGGAATATTCTGTGGCATGCAGCTCAGGTTTTATCATCACCAAAACTGTAGAAATGGCTGGTTTACGTGCACGCATACGCAACAGTGTAGGCGATGCATGTTTATTATCATAATTGTTATAGCTTTGGTTAATTAATCTGAACTTCACATACACTTTCGGATGAAATCCAACTTAGAATTACATAAAAGGTGAATTTTGAATTAACCAAACTTAAAAGCATATAAAATCCTATTCTTACGTTTTGGGGCAAATACACACTTCAAATTATGTACGATTTCGAATTAATTGACTGAATTAACAAGGTTTTACTGTATTTAAGCTGTCGGTTCAAACAAACATGCATTTTGAGGTTATGTATGATTTTCTCAGATCTAAAATCTAAGTTTGCATCCATTGTTTTTCCGCATGCCATGTTTTTTTCTCTTGGTCCATTGGAAAACGTATTTTCGAGAATCCACTGTAGTGGGGCGGATAGAACTCCCTGGACGAGAAACTATCTCGTTCCACCTCATTCTGGGGTTTGACTCCCCTCTTTTCCGACGTGTCAGAGAGGGTGGTCAGCGCCCTAATATCTATCCCCTTAATCTGAAGAGGGAGCGGGTGTCAGTATATTCACTTGTTAAGTTTTGGCTATTGGCAACATTCTTTCTGATTTTTTTTAAGGTAGTGTTGCATCAATGAACCAAACAGAATTCCCCCCATACTTTTGAATTTGTGAAGCCACCCATGAAAAGCCTGAAAGTCTTCTGTTCCTTATTAAGGGATAATAGTGTCTTGCTATCAAATGAGGAGTGCACTGGTTCAAAATTCATAACTAATAATGTGTACTTTGAGGTCTACTTTGTGTAAGTTAGCAATGTGGGGTAACTTGTTCACTGCATTAAATGTATTAGCTGCTTTCAGTATAGTGAGGACTTTTTAAGGCCATGCAGAAAAAGTTCCTCTCAGCTTATTTGTATTGTTAAAAAGTGGACACATTGAGGCTAAAAAGGGTCAGTCCCTTTCAAATTATTTTTATAGACTTCTCACCCCTCCAATTCAATTTCAGGGGGTGCATTATAATTTTTGGCACCACAAAGCATACCTTCATTAATGTTCTTGAATTGTTACAGCTTCATTACATTTGATATCTTCTAACTTGTAATGGCCGAAGTAAATTAATTGATTATTTTATTTGAGCGATTACGGAGGTCATAATAGCTATGGCAGTCGAACTGAACAGATTTCAGAACACACATTAAGTTATAACCTACGTCATGTTGTCTGAAAAAATCCACATTTGCGGGTAGTTGCTGAAAATAAATCCAATATGGCAGGGCCTGATCCGCCTTAAAATTTTCACAATCTTTATCAAAATCAAAATATCATACTGCTAAAATAAACTTCTAACAATAATTTTAACAAACCTTTGAACTATCAGGGGTAACTCCACCACAGGACTGAATGTGGGCAGTCCTGAACCCCAAAACAACTAAAACTTCAACATCTATAGAGCACTAAAACTTGCTCGCTTGACTTACTGGAGAGGTGAATGCGAGATCTTTTGGCAAGACACTAACACAAATTAAAACAAATAATTACTCTGGCACAAGATTAAAGGAACTTCTAACGTCTGCTAAAATAAAAGAAGTAAGTTTCAAAACTTCAAATTTTACAGAGTCAAAATCTTTTCCAATCAAATATCGTACAAATTTAGTCAACATTGAAATCATCTTTTCACTAATACTTGGTCATTACAATAAAATGTAAATGAATAAGGTCTTGATACTATACAAAAAAAAATTGCTATTTCTTACATTTCAAAAAAATTGACGCCTGCCACAAGGTATGCCACTTCCGGTTACAACCAAGCGCAATGCATTATCACAACTGATAACATCTGTTACATGCAACACACATACAAGTGCAAACATGTTGGCCAACATAAACTTTTGCTCCACCAACTTAAACAAAATTACTATTTTCGGACATGTTAAAGGGATTACATTGAGTGGTCAAGAGGGGGGAATGAATTTAACCCTTCTTGTATGTCTTGTATCAATTTATGTTATTAATTTATATTTCTGTATACCATGTTTGACGTTTCCCTAAGGAAACATAAAAAATACATAACACATAATCACGGATTGAAAAACAATTCCACATGACCAAGAATTAGCACGTCACCAGTAGTACCAACAAATTTCCGATACATAGACACATTACCAAAAACACTAATTACAGCAGTATTGTCTACTTTGCCCTCATGAACTGGAAAAGTCTTCAATAGATTATCCTGTTTGGATGAATGTCACTAATCTAGCAAGAAGCAGGGTTTTGTTTTGTTCATGATGGAGAGCTATAAGGGTTGGTACGAGGAATGTGCTACATATATGGTGGAATTCTTGAATCAATGAGGGGTGTTGGCACAAGAAAAACAGCTGTATTTATACGGTTTTTCTAACATAGGTAAAAGCACATGCATACAGAACATGACGTGCGGTTGTAGAGTTTTTTATCCTGACATGGGTGAGTTTGCTTTTGGAGATTTGTGTGAACAGTTCTACGATGTATTGTGTTTGATGTGTTGGATTTCAATTCGTCTGATATATGTAGGCTTTGTGGGGGTCTTAGTATTTGTGTGTCTGTTAAGGGTGAGATTGGAAGGGTCTTGAATTGGCGTAAATCTGTAGTTTTCGTTTCCAACTATGTTCCACCATATCAGGATTGATTCGAATTGCATGTGGAGATGCCATTTTGGAATGAGAAGGTGCCATACATTAAGAGTGAAAAGATATGCGAGGAGGAGGTTGCGATTCTACTCTCGTCGGAAGCGAGGACGAGGTTCTATGCCAGGCGGCTGCAGTTGTTGAAACATCACTGGCGAAGGCGCAGGCTGGTCCGTCCTCGGAACATCCTCAGGCTTCCTGTAATGTCTATTCAGGGTTGATTCCATGCGTTGGACAACTACAGATACAGAAAATAATAAACACGTTTAAATTATGGAAATTGTACTGCCCGCCCAGAATTCAACATGCGGTCGCCACCCCCTTGACCAGGGATTGTTTTACCCGACGAACCATGGACTAGCCAACACCAATAAGGAAGTTGAAAGTGTCACCACAGGTTCGCAGCAACCCTGTGCCCAGTGATGTCACAGCCGCCAAGCCTAGAGAAGAGGCGGTAAACTTGTCGTTAGCCTCCAGCCAGAGTGATAACAAAAGCATGGCTCTGCCCGCTACCCTGAGATAATCTGCCCCTGTGGTGGAAGGCTAGCAACCCCCGCACCCCTATGAGAGCCACGAAGCTAAGAGAATATGTAAGAAATCTTGAGGACGTTCTTGCCAGAGTTCGTCGGCCCACCGGCCGCAGATGTCCGAGGGATATCCTGGGTCTGGATAACACCTCCACCTCTCCCAGCCTTCCTCTACCAGCAACCTGTGAAGGCTCATCCACCAGCTTGCAAAGGCTTTCCGGAGGTAACTTATTGTCCGCAACCCTGCACCCCTTACCTCAGTCATTCCTTGACTCCATGGTAGCAGGCCGTCGCGATGTCCCCTCTGGACAACCACCCCTCTGATGATTATCTCGCTGTTAATGGTGACATTTAGTAGTCTTGGAGTTTGTCTGTTTGGAGGAAATTCATCCAGGTTTGCCTTCAGCTGGTCTAAAATTAGATAATTAATAATGATTGGTTTTAGATTATAAAAGAACCAGATCCCCAGTGTTTTCTCATGCATCACTAAAACTCTATGGCAAACACTAACCTTGGTGAGGTAGTCATTTATGCATCCTTAATCATTTTAATTAAATTTCATTTGGTGCTCAACAGCAAACCTAACCTTTTACTGTGGAATAAGTGTGAGTGGGCCGAACCCCTCAGGAGCATAGCGTCTGAAAAGACTATAGTCTGCAAAGACATATTGGGATTCCTGGGAGTGTCCGGTATGCCTGCGCTTGCCTGCGGTACCATTCCTACTAGCCTGTTATTTCTCCCTATTAGTGCCTTCGGAGTGACTGAATAAGATACTCCCGTGAGGGCTGTACTACGATGGCTGGGGGGGGGGGGGTGGGGGTTAGACCAGCCAGTAAATGAAAAGAGCCTCTGGGAGAGAATCCTTGCAATATAACATTAGTTGGCAAAGTTAATTTCCATAAATTTAGTTGACTATAAAGGGAAGAGGACTGCTTAGCAGAAATTGTCAAGCTGGATGGGCCCTACTGTCTCAGTCCGGTGATACACTGCCAGTTGATTCCACTCACGACACTGCGCCCTCGTCACTGCTCCCGCATCACTGCCAATTTCGCCCTCTGTAGCTTGCGAACACAAATCCGAACTAGATTCTGAACTAGGCATCTGTTGGCCATGGCCAAGCTACAATTACGTTAGCATTTTCAGCCCATCTAACCCCGCACAGATTTGCGAAGCCACCTGCCCCATCCCAAGTTAGTGACACTGCACCACCAAGAACGTGTACAATCCAAATGGCTACCAGGAAGGTAATTAATCTTGCCGTACCTCTCAAAATTACACCAAAGCTCCGGATAGCTTCCCCTCCGCATAACTTTGTTCCTTCTTGCAAGCCTACGAGGCCGGTCCCTTTTAGACGTCCCGGAAGTGAACGAGACCCCGAGTAGGAACTATCCGAGGAAAGTCAAACTCATTCCCCATTCCATTATCTGGAATCCCATTTATGGTATTTCATTCTTTTGGACAGCTGGCGTCTGTATTTTTGCAACCTTCACGGTGAGCAAGGTCGCGCTCCCTGTGAGGGAATCGATTTTAATCAAGCTCACCCTGGGTTTTGATTCCCCTCCCGTCAAACACAACACGCCAGGCAAAGGAACGCTCGTTGGAAACCTATACGCCACCGAAGGGCCCCCTTATAACCACCTAGAGGGAAATCAGCACTCCAAACTATCCACTTCAAAAATAGGTGCACCTCCAGTGAGGTGCCCCTGTAATGAGGTGAGCAACTCAATGCCGGTAGGTAATATCAAGGTATGGACTTCCAACACAGGGGTAAGTTATCAACATAGCGGGAGCGCCGCTAATTTCTTATCGCCCCGTGTGGAGGCAACGACAAATTAAAACACCTCGTCCTGAGACTGGCGGGTTGTCACAAGGCCACAGGGGTGCTGCCATCTCTGGGGTTGTTTGGACTTCTTCCATGGCTAACTGAAGGGTAGTGGAATATCAAAATTATTTAATTTATCCACGGGGGTGGCGCTTATATGAGGGATTCTGGGTGGGCAATGCATATTGTTATTAAGCGTGTTAATTACGGTTATGTATTCAGCTGTCCAGCTTGTGGAGTCTCCTTGCTCGATAACGTTTTAATTATTTTTTCCACTGTTATGACTTGCCCCGGAGCTCAGGTCGTTCGTGGATGGGACGAAGTCGCCCTTAGAGTGCACAGCATGTTGGCATGCGTCAACACAAAACTTAACAAGTGAATTCACAAAACATATGTGGCAGTTTTCATCCCCTGAAGTTTTGCTGTGATAAAAGTTTTACTCTGTACACTGTTTCCTAGTGAAAAGTAACATTTTGCTAAATACTTAAATTTGTTGGCTATCAAAGTAATACCAAGATAAATTAGACTACACAGGAACATAGTACAATCAAAATATTATAGGCACATTTGTAGCAAATGTTTGTTACGTGTAAATATTTGCAGATTTACTAACACCTTAACATCTGCTTGGCAACCAATGAAAGAAACAATCATGAGTCAAGCTAGCCCTAGGGTAATTCTTGTTCTCTTTGTCTGCTTATCGATAGCTCAACTACACAAGCATTGCCAGCCAAATCTTGTTGTCTCTCACTAAGAGCTTATTAAAACTTTCTTGATTATTACCTACTATTACCTTTATTATGCAGGCCATCTGAATCAACAATCTGCATCAGACAATGAAACACTTTCTTGAGAGGATTTTTGCATGACAATGTACAGAATTCATTCGTCAGCAGTTTAAATGGGATGAATGGTCAGCTAAACAATCGTGAAGTACAACAGGATGAGCTTCTGAAACACCTGTATTGTTTACCTGTGTCATATTCAAAATCTCGAGGAAATGAAAACTCTCTTGGTGAGTCTACTTGCAAAAGAAACAAACTGACTTTGTATTTACGTGTTGGTGTAGTTACATTAATTTGGTTTATACAGGCCAACAATGTTTAAGACGTGTGAAACTATTATATAAAGTGCATTTATTTTGGGCTAAGATTTATCACTTCAGTACTATTGACCATTAAATTTGTGCAATATTGCTATTTACAAATTCTGCATAACAACAATACATGTAAATATTTTGAATACGTGAATACAATAGTGTATTGGCGACAGTGGGCTGGTTTGTTCATTTTGAAAATATTCAAAGTTCTTACCTTTTTATAAGATTCAACATTTGCCATCATGTTCTATCGTCGTGATATTATCTTGCAGTATCATTACACCATCCAACAATGATGTTTACCAGTCTAGGGTGTCAACACAGACTGACTGACTAATGATTAAGCCACAAATAACTATTAATTATTTTTCATTTTTAAATCATACGACACTCTTGGCAAACCCTTGTCGCTTAGTCTTTTAAATAAAAATAATACAACAGAGTTAAACTGAATGGCGCTAGCTTTATTGACTGTATAGAAAGTGTTTCTCAGAAATTTTGATTCCCAATTTTTTATAATATAGTTTGCATGTTTTGCCACTAGAGTGCAGTAATAACTCAATAAAAGCCATTATGTTACTTTGTCTACCATTGCATATCTACGCCCATGTGTTACGCGACCATATGATCCGAATCACGCCGCACCGTGTGCACTAGTGTTATGTCTGCGCGACCACATGTTCCATATTTGTGTATTGTGTATATCGCCCGTGCGATAAAGTGTGTATGTATTATTATTTAAGTTAAAGGGTTTTACTTTGTTCTGTGTTTTTATTGAATGAAGCATATTGACGTGTGCAATGCGCCAAAACATAAACAACCATGCAGCCACTTAGTAAGACTCCACGCACGTGGAATACTCATATGTAATTTTGTGTCCTTTTATTTACTTGCATTTGTTTTATTTTATTGCTATTATTTATATTTCGTAAGAGTATAGTACACAATACAGTAACTTAATACACATGTGCCAAAATGTGTACAAAAATATTAAGTATTATTTTTGTGTACATTAAAAGTTAATAAAGTGCAAAAGAATGAAGAGGAATCCTGGCACGTGCAGGAGCGTGCACCGAGGAAATGCAAGACACCAAGTTGAGGTTAGTGTGCCTTATACGTTATGGTTAAGTGTATGTTTTGATATATTTTTATTTCACATTATTCAAGTGTGATTTGTCATGTAAGGTTTTAAGTGTTTCATATTCATTTAGGGCCATGTTTATCCACTCCATTTCATTTGTTATGTATTTTTCACGTAATGTGTGATCACATTATACGGTGTGGGAGTTTGTGCCGGGAAGGCGGGAGCCCGCCGCCATGTTTCAGTAGTCGTCTCTTGCTTACTGCGTGGGACAGTTGTGCTGCGTGCTCTCCCCAGGCACTTCACCTCTTCGATATTAATCATGTAGCTTACAATAGTTTTAACTTAATTAATTGGAACCTCTTAATTATTTTCAGCCTAGGGAGTGCACCGTTCCACAACCCCGGTCCATTTGTACATGGCCAGGATGTAATTATAACTTAATTTCACGTAGGCATTTTGCTGCCCTTTTTCTGCATCGGTGTGTACCCCACTTTAGCGGGGCAAGTTTTGTAAGTGCTTCTATTGAAGATCTAAAGAAATGAATATTCATGTTGTGAATTGCCGGACTACATTTATTTCTTCGGTCACATCTTGACCGCCTAACTCATTTGAATATTTTCACAAGGCGTAAGGTGGCCTATAACAGCCCGGGAGTGAGCAACTACAAGATTAAGATGTCGGACATCAAGGAGAACCCCGTTCAGGACATCAACCACACGTCCGAACCGAACTCATGCTCTCTGCTGAGACGCTGGTGCCCCCCGGACAATATGGTGGTAATTTTTGCATCCTTTCCACATAACCTATTTTCCTCTTTGATATTCCAGCCTAAGATCCAGAGACACGTCAAGTAGCATTTCTAAATGACACCATTGTCTCACCAGTCAGTATGAAAAAGGTTCCAGAATAATTGTGACATTGCCATGAAAATTACAAGATCAAAATTGCTTCACCTCCGAGTTGTTTGGATGCGACCTACGCTGCTGCCCAGACTAAGACTAAACAGTGTGGCGTCGTGTGACGTCTCGTGACATGCTGTACCAGTACAACAAAATTCCTTGCAATATTCTTAGAATGAATGATGTGGAACATAACACTGGATGAGGAACATTCATGCACATTAGGCAAGGTACTTGCACTCGAAAATATAAAACCGCTAAAAAATTTTGTCAGTATGTAGGTAATAAACTTTTTAATTAGTTTTAAAAGATATTGTGTGAATCTCATTTGCAATAGAATAATATAAATATTTTAATAAAATATAAAAGTAATTTCATTCTGCACAGTTTGAGCGTGGTGCTTAGTACTGCATCAACAAGTCAATGTTAGGATTTTCTGTTTTTGCAGAGTTAAATTAGCTCATTACTTTATTCTGATCGCATTTGATGTGGGTTTTACGATGCACTAGTCAGTTTTCCAAAATGTTACGGGATTGCCGAGATCCACGTACCCACGTGGTTCTTCGTTGCGTTTGATACGTAAGAACCTCGTCCTGTATGTGTTTGCCAACACATACAGGACGAGGTCTTTGTCTCAACTGCTTCCTGAATGGTGTTTTAAGTTGGAACACAGCAGAAAGCTCCCCAATGATGTCAGAAAAGGGATTTGGATTTGGTTCCAATGAAAAGGTTTGAAAATATTCGTTGCCTTGCATTTATATTAGAACTTCAAATCAGTTACATAGTAGTTATTCCACCAATATCACAATAAGTAGACTTCATATAAAATATAATTTTATAATTTTCCAACTGATTACACATTTGGTATAAAAAGTTAGTATAAAAAATAATTCTGTTTAAAACTTCTCGCAAAATTTACATTTTTACAAAATTACTTCTCTTTCCAGCTATATGCAGGTTACATTAAATATTTTCCTTTAAAGCATGCTTAAATAAAATGGCAGCAAGGCCACCCCCCCCCCCCCCCCCCCTTAACCATTTAAAAGTTGATGGAACAGCAGTTCCAAGTGAAAACCTGTTCTGTCTCCCCGAACCTGGGCGAGACACCGGTATATATATGTATTGAAAACCATTGTGAACATTACAAAAATGATCACTCCGTCGATATCCGGAAGTCCTGGTGGTCGGTGACTGGATGGCTGGCGTCACGTGGTAAAGGTGACGTACGAGAGAGGGAAAGGCAGCTCTGCGGCGCCCACACTTGTAGACCAGCAGGCCCACTCGGTAGACGTAAGGTGTGGAGCTCGTCAAACACACCTCCATCACAGCGAAGATAAGCCGTCCCAAATGGCCAACATTTTCTCAACTTCATATGGTAGTCGTTTTAGCTTTTGTTTGACGTGCAGGGATAGCCATCACACGTTTTTATTTAGCTTAGGATTTTGCTACATTTATTTGTTGCGTGTTACTTTAATGTGGGCTTTATTTTAAAAGATTGAACACTTTAATTATCACTAGTAATTAATACAAACCCCTTACAATTAAACAGTCACTGTTCTGATTCAGTTTATTGCACTGGAAGATGTTGGCCTTCGGTAGAGGGCTGCGTGGCCTTCCCACTATGTCGTGATAGTTCTTACCTTTTCCGCGGACCTGCACAGGTAGTGAGCTCTCTGCAGCAGCTGGTGAGGGTTTTGGAGTGGCACACCTACACTATCACACACTCATTACCCACCAATACTCACACACATACTTCAATACACACTACACACAGCTGCATGTGAGGTCACAGGCAAGGTGATAGAAATATTACCTCTAGTTTAAAGTTTCCTTTTATTTATTTGCAACATACTTATACTCTTTCCTGTGTTGCAGATATATTGCTGGCATCTATTGGTGGGTGGCTCAGTTCTATCTCCCACCATCAGAACTGCATAGCGTGGTTGTGGTTATCAATCAGCTCCGACCTCATTTCATTTCACCCTGCATCAAATTCACAAAGTCTATCTTTGCTAACTAACACTTCCCTACTTTCTCCAGCTCTAATCCAATAAAGTAATTACATTTATCCTTCGCGACTCGCATAGTTTTCCCAGGCCCTCTCAGCTTTCCCTGGTTTTCTATGCCCCTTACTAGACCCTTCTTCTTTCGGGGTGTGTCCATGGCTACAATTGCGGCCATGGCATCAGACAACCCTGCTACACCCACGATGCATACACCCATTTTATTAATTCAACACGACGTAAGGTGTAAACGGCTTGCCCTGATACGCATCCCATTCTCCAACCGTCTTAGTAACTAACAAGCATGCCGAAGGGTACACAGAACTGTAAATGTACTCACGCTGGCGTAGCGGGATTTGGAGGGTTGCCAGGGAAAAAAAAGTAGTTGGTCTCCTCTAATTAGTTAACCTCCAGTAGGACAGTACTCCTCTCCTCATGCAACCTCGGACAGATCTTTCCTGCTAGCATAATTCCCCACAAGGTGATCACTTTCCTGTATGACGATCGCTGGCTGTGCAGCAGAGATCGATGCAAATTCTCCCTGAACTCTGTATGGAAAATCAAACTCCTCAGCTAGTCATCTCAGAGGGATGTACAGTGGGTCAAAAATTAAATTCCTTTGAGAGAATGCAGTGTTGTCCTCTCAACAGCAATTTCATTTTCTCCCGTGTTGCGCTTCTACAGTGCGTGCTTCTCTAGGTGCTCTGGCACATGGTGCCGCTCCTCTCTTTATTGAACTTGACCTTGTAATGTAGAAACAGGTAGGTTAGGTGAAGATCGCGCCTTCTTACAGGCGGTGTCCGAACTTTTACAAACTGCACTCGACAGTAGAGAGGGGTAATACAGTGCTGCACCGTGCAATTGCGCTAACTCAGTTCATTGTGCATGGTGCACCAACTCACTTTCCTCAAAACATGTAACTCACACCTCAGTGGCACAGTAGGCTAGTAAAGTATATATCGGATAAAATATTGAATGTGAAAAAATAAGTTCATAGCACCCTGCACTACTTATATGCACTTGCAGTTGTTTTATTTCTAAAAAAAAAAAAAAAAAAAAGCAGAAGCTGCTACATGTGAAGCATCTGTATTGCATTTCATGACAAATATGGCAGAATATACCAGTTTTAACTCTAGACACGGCTAGAGCACCACGAATTTAACAATGGATTATTAGGTCTTTGTTTTATTTATTTTATTTTAGTCAATTTTCCAACTACTTTACTAATCGTTAATTATGTTTCAAAGCAGTTATTTACTTCCATCCACAACAAGCAAGAAGCTAAAGAAAAGACAAAGTTTTTAATAATATTAGGAATGCATGTTTATTTATAAACAGTTTTAAAACACAATTGAGCCTGAATTTAGATTTTAATGCTCTTACCTAACACTTAATAACAATTTTAACGAGCGTATGCTCAGTATACAACATACAGCAACACAAAATGCACATGCAAACACGCGACAAGGCTTAGTTGTCAACTGCAACGACTGACGAAGCATCATGCCATGTGCGAATGCCGATGGCGCGCTGCGAGGCGTTGCATGGGTACACTCTGCGCCTGCGTTAATGCTCGTTGCAGGGCAGAGTCATTGCGCAATTGAGCTGACACTACACCAACTCAGTAAGGTGCACCTGAGTTAGTGTGCTAACTCCAGAAATTTCAGTGAGTTACCCATGACTACTCGATAGCGGACACACTACATATATATCTTTACAACCAGACAATTAATCCTATCTCTCTCTTTGTTTCACGGGGAAAAAAGAAGAAAAAGGAGTATCCAGATGGTGCCAGGCGGTGTTTTGTCGTCTTTTATTTGTACGCTGGTAAAACTATCCGACATAATCAGCAAAATAGATTACTTTAATGTAATCTGCAGAAATATTGGAATTGTGAAATAATATTTATTCAACGAAATATTACTTTCTTCTCGCAACCTTACTTCAGCGATAATTTTAGTGTGTCTGGTTGCTTGCTAAAAATGATTCTACACTTATTCAGTCAAGCATATCACTTTACATAATCTTTTGAAAATTGATTCTTCACAGTAGCAAATTACTATCTCTAGAAAACAATCCGATAAAAATGGATAACACACCGACCTGTTGGATTTTCGTCTTTCTTCGTCTGTATTCACAACACATTCGCTCTCACAGCGTCTAAATGCTCCAATACACATGACATCTCCCTTCTGGGAAGTCTCTGTACACTGGTCACGCATCTTCTTATTTACATCTCACAAAGTTATCTACAGGCTACCTTTTGAGGCGAGTTACGTAGTCAAAAAGAACTGTAGGGGTAGCAAAGCTACTAAGGTGCCTTGTATCCTCTTAACATGAAACTGGACGATAAGAAAAGGTCTATGATTGCGTAACTTTATGGGGTTTGGGTCATTGCCAACTAAATGCAGCATTGAACTAGCTAACTGGTGGGTTCGCCGCACTGGCAGTTGATTCGGTGGCTAGCTGACACTGCTTGCAGGGGCGTCCTCGCTTACTTGGAGCTGTATATGGCGGATTTGGCCACTGGAAACAAACTGATGGCTGCCACGGAGTCTCTCTGTAGTGCCCCGTTAACACATGGGCTCGGCAGGCAGGGGGGGGGGGGGAGGTTTGACTCCTTGTGTCTCGCCTGTGGTGAAGCTGCATTGTCTTGACTGGAGTTGATGAGGGCATGCTGCTATGAGGGCTTGTCTCCTGGTTTGGCAAGTGCGTAGTCTGGTTCGGGGTCGTCGTCGATCCACAGACAAGGGTGGTCCGAGGCAAATGGGAGGCTGGCTGCAGTGGAGAAACCCCTGAGGTTATTGTCCGTATGGCATCTGCGTAGACGGCTATTGCTCTCCCTTGACAAGAGTTTGAATTGGAATGTGCCTGATGTGGATGGCTCAGGCCCTTCCCCGCGTCCATGGTGAAGGACCGTGAAGCTGGAATCTGCTCCATCTGCTTCCTCGGGCACTGTCTGGATCTGGGTTGCTTTCAGTGCTCCGGTAGGCACTCCCTCACATCTGTGCTGGGGGCCTGGCAACACTTCCTCAGCTTCCGGGGATGATCGGCAAGGGGAAGGCAGAGCAAAGTATACTGGTTTACACAAAGGGCTAACATCAACATTATTAATTATGTCCTGGAGGTATTAGCTCTAGGTTTGCCCTGTACTCTTCCCTGGCTTTGGGCCCTCTGCATTGGATGTGGACTGGGCAACTAGGGTGGGCACACAATCCTGAATGGTCGCGGCCGCTGACACGACCTGGTTCGTGGTTGGGAGGTCGACCTCCTGAACTTTGGAAATTCCAACTGAAACCTCTTGAAGATACGGATGGGTGTCTGTGCTGGAGGCTGCGACAGCATCCGTCATGACAGGTCCTGGGCTGAGAAGGCTCGAAGGAACTATAATGGAGGAAGTTTCTGGTTGTGACGATGGCTCAAGAAGCACAGTCGGTCCGACGGAACTGGATGATGAAGTTTCTTTTGGGCCGGTGGTGGGATATAGGTGGAGACGGCTCGGGTATCTGTATGTTAGGCTTCTCCAGGAAACTTCGGTAGCACTCTTGGGTCCATCCTCCCAGGTGCTGGGTGAACTTCCGACAGAACATAGATATAGTCCACTCTGATTGCTTGGTGTTTCTGGGTTTCGAACATTCTATCCTGATTGGCGCGGAATAAATGCTGGGTGCTACGGGTGACCTTGTCCTTTCCATCTGAGTAGATGGCGACGTCCATGCTTCCTTGCAGGATGGCGGTCTGGCATCGTCCTCAACGTCATCCGACATGTCGGGGTGTAGCGGTCTTGTTGTGCACTGGGCAGGCACTGGTGTGGAGTCTGGGTATCGGCGTATCTGCCCTCGGGTGGCTTTCCTTATTCTCCCATAGTGATCTTCTGTTCAGTAGATTTTCTCCTGGTGTCCTATCACTCTATATGGGCTTTCTCTCTTTCCAGCCAACCCGGTGCTGAATTGGGCGTTCCTTTTACTCAGGGGGTGACTGCGGAGTAGGACTGATTCCCTCATTTTGAATGTATGGACTCCAGTGTGTGGCAGAGGGTACTTCCTGTTGATGTACTCCTCTTGCCGTTCTCTGGCTCTTTCGACGCATCGTACGGCAGCTTGGCGTATGGCTTCTGATTGAGGCCGTTCTGTGGGTCCGTGTTCCCATTGCCATTCTCCTGGACGTCGAAGAGTGTGCACAAGCAGCAACTAGCTAGTGCTAGAATCTATCACCTTGTTGGTTTGCTGCACAGAGTGAAGAGGATCCTTGGTACATAGCAGACCCAATGCTGTTGATATTGCTTTGAAGATAATGAGTCTAACAGTGAAAATCTATGTGATAATCATAAAAGAAATAGATTCAAGCAGCTGAAGAGTACAAAACCTTATCCTCATAGTAACATAGACAGTACAATGATCAGCTGGGGAAAAATGCAATAAGGAACCTGTTGTATCTCAATACCTGTCAAGAGGAATAAACAGTAATACCTACCAGTGGTGTCAGCAATCAAAAAACATTGGAGAAAGTACATTTCACATTGTAAATGTGTATGAGTGTGCTAGTTATTATTGATACTACATGTTTCATAGTTATAATGGAGAATACCTAAGAAGGATAGTTAGAAAGTTTGTGGAGCCCGATGTATAAAGTTACTGGCACTATAAAATTTGTGTTGAGTAAACCTGACATTCTAAAATGATGTATTTGGTCAAACATAGCAGAAATGCGAGTCTTTCTACTTTGTTGACAGGTATCTGAATCATTTTTCCCTCAAATCCTATCTTTTTAAATCTCTGCAAATGTTCTCTAGTTCATTTTTGTTATTTACACATGATCATGTGATGTTTAAATGTGAGCATTTTTATGTCCATTGCACATAATAGCATCGTAATACATCACTTGAATCAAAGTTTTTAGACTCTTCAGTGCCACTTGTCAAAGTATGCCCCATAAAGCTAAATTAAGTAAAATTCATGCTTTTCATTTTATTTATAAACTGGACAATTTTTGTAAAAATAAATGTTTTCGATTACAACATAGTCCGTTATACTGGTATATATGTGTGTCTTTTGCTAGTTGAAGCAACCCCAATTACAGGTTATTTTTAACCACATTCATTTTTGCTCATAACTCAAAGCCTTTCAAAGGAATCTAGCATATATTTTGCAACCCCCACAATGATAAATATTCTTTTACAAAAAATCTGGCATTAAGATGTGTTTAAATATGCAGTTTTGTCAACTACATAGAGCCCTTACAAAATAAATACAACACAGACAGGTTAAATCTTTAAAATGAAATATAACTTAAAATATAACCATAATATCTTGTTCCTAGAAATAAAGTGTCAAGTGGTGAGAAGATAATTGGAAGCAGAGTTGTAGTTATAGTCCCAGGGCACCAGGCTGTGATTTCGCACACCGCCATGCACCACGTGGCTGATCAGTTGATGCCAATGATGCGTCCGGAATCTTCTGCTCCACTGTTCGCCATGGAGTATACCAAATGCAAGTGCAGAGTAAAATGGGTTATTTAAACGTATGAATTAAAGGCGACCATGTGCATGTTTAAATACAAAGCCATCTAGCATTTAATAACATGACAAAACACTTCAAAGTGCACGGGGCACTATATGAACTCAATTAAATTGAAGAAATACAGTACAAAGGAGCTGCAATGCGAAAACACTTAACATGAGGCCTTGTCTTAACCAGCCCTAGGGCGGCACTAACTTACATATGCAAAAAGCCCTCGGGCGACATAATTATTTAAAGGCGCTCTGTACAAAGTTCCTGGTGGAACCGGCACTGGCCTCGCCAAACCTCCTCTCTAGGTGGCCGATACCTATTAAAAGGTCATACCTAGAGCGCTACTTTCTAGCCTTATGTTAACTCCTGCAAAAAAAAAAAAAGCTAAATTGGCTCTTTTGATCTTTAGGGTCCACCAGAAACTTAGCAAATTTTGAGATCGTCATGCTGTCCGGCAGAGCTATCATGCTTATTGTTTTCAATCACGCCGGGTACTTATTTTTAAAATGGAAGCATTTTTTAAATTAAGGCCACTGCGTTATATTTTGGGGACAAATTATCCTCTTTAACCAAATTTGGAACATTTACTAGGTATAAGCCTATTATATATTGCGTTTAGAAAGCGGTAATGGAAAAAATAAAGCTTTTTCAATATATCTCTGGAACCATTTAACCGATTTAAACCAAATTTGGTACATTAACAGTGCATGATGTATGCATTGAATATTGATTGCATTCTTAACCGACCATTTTGGAAGATAACGCAACATTGAAAATAAAGCTTTTATGTTATATCTCAGTAACTATACAACAGATTTCTACCAAATTTGGCATTTAAGTAATAGTCTACTATTGTAGGCCCATGTTCATATTAGCACTTTAAATGAGCAAGGCACTAATTTTTAATATGGCGGCTATATATACTTCGTATGCTGGCAGTATATATTACAATCATAAAATTTGTCAATCCAGAGCATGTTTTGTCCCCCATTTTTAAAGATAGTACCACACGAATAAGTAAAGTTTGCTCCTATTTCTGGAAATAATCAACCAATTCCTTCCAAATTTGGCAAACAATACTGCGGTAAGCCATATATATTGATAGGCTACGTTCTAAGAAAATCAGGCGTTTATGTTCAGAAAAGTACCTTATAAATGTTTTAGTAAAAAATGCTGTATCTACGAAACAATGTAACCAGTTTCAACCTAACTTTGAATGCTGAGAGGATCGATGCAATCATAAAACGAGTGAAAACATAAACTCACTTGTCCGCCATTTTGGAAGATATCATCATATGAAAAATTAAGTTTTCGTGTCCTATCACGGGAAACTATTACCCGATACCCACTAAATTCAGGTGACAAGTTATACTTTTGTAGTCCATCTAAATTTGTATGACTTAAGGAGACAGTCTCATATTTTCAAAATCACACTAATGTAAATATAATATGCCAGTATATCACATGTCACGCGCAATTTCAACCGACTTAATTTATTACAATGAAGAACATACAATTTGCCAATAGATCTCCGTTTTGTTCTCCAGTAATGAAGATACCATCACATGAGAAAATTGAGCTTTTCGTCATTTGTCTGGGACTCAACAGATTCCCTTCGAACTTTCCACAATAGTGGTGCTACAGTAGGCCATGTTTAAAGTGCGTCTGGCTTTATTTACAGTATGGCTGCAATTTAAATAATTTAGATAAGTTGATCATTCTATTAAACAATTTCACCAATTCCGAAAAATTTTCTGTATGCCTACTGAGAGTACCCATTAGAAGTATCAAATATTCTCAGAGACAATGTTTCGCCGCATTTATGTAAAAAAAAATGTCAGATGATAACACGTAGCTGACATTAATTATTTAGTTATGTTAATCATATCTCTTAAATAATTTGACATATTTAGGTATATTTTAAAAACATCAGATATGCTTATGCAGAGTCTGTTTTTGGATGGTTTGTATGATAGCGCAAAATGAGAAACGGAAGCTTTTATGCCATATCTCGGGAACCTGCAAACTATTTCCACCAAAATCTGCACACAAGTAGAGTTACTGTGGGCCATGAAAAATTGCATTATTTAAGTGACTCGCACGCTTGTTTTTAAAATGATGTTACCTTTAAATATTTTAAGTTGATTATCCTAGTCTACCAAAACTTTCTTCTGATTAGTATCGAAGTTGATGCTCCGAATCCTCGCCGACTGTGCGCCACTGGAACTTACGGTACGAGACATTCTGTGTTTGAGTCTGAGGTAAGGCAAGTGTGTATTTGTGAATGCCTCACTAGTATTACAATTGTTTCTTGTTGCATCTCTAATGATATCACTATCAATGAGACGTCAAGACGTTGTCAAGATCTATCTAACGTTTTAATAACTTCATCAAGATTATTTGCATCCATGTAAAGGAAAGTAGGCTGATTAGTAATATCGATAACTTCTTGTCATAACATTGTGTTAAGAGTTCTGGTTAGAAGCTGTAAAAAAAAATAAGTTTAGAGAGATAGGTGAAATCTTTTAAAACTGTTTGTGTCTACAACTGGCCCTGCTATTGAAAATATATATTACAAGTTAACCGTTAAAATCATTTCGTCTAAAATGAGCAATTATTTCCACCACCCCCCCCCCCCCCCCCCCTTTTTTTTTTATCTTCCTCATCCGCCCCGCTCCTCAAAAAAATCAGACACAGAAAAAAGACAGATTTCAGCTGAAAATCGCTATCAATCTTTGGACTTGGTTGTAACTCTTATTTTGATTTAATATAAAATAAAATTACGTCGAATATCCTATGGAAGATCCGCAACGGAAATTATTAATGTAAAAACAGAAAATTTAACAATTATCGCACTAATAGTAAAATTGATGTAATGAACAATGAAATATTAAACTGTAGCTTATAACAAAGTATCGTGACGTGTGAAAAATATTATAATAATCTGCGAGATATCTAATCAGTAAGTTTATATCACTTACTTTTGCCAATTTTAATATGTAATATATGGTGTATAAACTTATGATTAAAATTAATGAAACAGTTACATTAAGTAAAGTAAAATGTAATATTCTAACATGTTTTTAACGAGGTCGAGTATCTAGTTTTTGACATATGAGTAAATTTTAACCAACTGTTTCATAAAACATTTTCTCTTTCTGAAATTAGTAAAGTGAAATCCCTATTTTCCACTTTTCATGGGACTGGGGAAATATGCTGCAAAATGTAGGAAAGTGTAAAAAACAGGCATTGGAATAAAAAAAAGATGTTTAAAATGTAGGGAAGTGTTAGATCATGGGGTGTAATGGATGCGTTGCACGCAGTACAAACAGCCTGGGGCTAAGAATACGACGTTTGTTGGAAAACGTGCACACGTGAATGGAAACAGAGACTACGGCTTATTTTTATGAACACAGTTGGATGTTACTTGCTAATGAAATCTTAGTTAATGCAGCTCGGTACTAAACACTCGATAAGACGGTATAAAATAATAACCTGGTCGTTTCCGTTAAGCGATTTAAAATACCCAGCATTCCCGCGGACTTTTCCTGTTGGGGTTCGTTACCCAAATATAACAGAAGACCCTCTAGCAGTATTCAGATTGCTTTGACTTCGTTTAGCAAGATTATCCCCATTGACACATTTACTTTCAATCTTAATGTTATCTGCAAACGTCGGAAGTTTGAATTTCGCGCCATATTTCCACTCTCGCCCACCGGAACAAGTCGGCACTGGACCTGCTAGAAAGTGCATTCCGAGACTTGCCACCCATAAAGACCCGGTTACACTGTCAAATTTTTTCCGTCAAACTGCTTCCAATAAGTTTGGTCACATCAAGTTATACAGGTATGGCGTCTAAACGTCATAAAAGCCGCCATATTTGTCTGAGAAAGTTGGATGGCTTCAGTTTCCATCAAACATTTGAAGATTGGACCGGTTCTAAAGTTTCTTTAATGTTTGACGGTCTCAGCCAATGAGAAACGTGCATGAAAAAAAGGACGTCAAGAAACTGTAAAATAACGAAGAATTGTAGGAAACTAAGTACGTTATGAAGCTAATTAATTTGCCTATAGAATACGTCTAGGCTGGACTGCTATTTTAAGGGAATACTGCACGTGACACTACAAATTGAAAGGCATTAAACTTCACTGAGCAGGAAACATCTCTGATAAATAAAATTTGAATTTATTGAAGAAGCGAAAATAAATTACAACATTCCTTACATTTCTTCCTGACATGGATTTCATGGAAAGACACTATGAAAATAATTTTAAAATAATAATTCAAATTTGATTCTCCCCCGAAAAAAATTTGAAAGTGTGACACATCTTCAAACACATTCAATATTATTTGACAAAATTTGTTGGAAGGAAAAATTTGATGGGCGTATTTTTTCTACGATTTTATTGTCAAATATAGTTTTAGGTTGAAAATTTGACAAAATGACAGGGGCTTAAGAAGCTTTGCTTTAGATCTACTTTCCCCCCATTTTATATCCTTACGGCTTATGTACAGTTAACAATGTCAAGGTCATGGACCGATCACTTTATTCATCCATTAATGAAGTGTAACTGTGAAATTGTTAGGTTCGAACGTTTGTTCCTAATGTGCTCATTCTGACTCGTATATGAATGAAACACACGGAAATTAAATATAATTCAATGTTTAGACGTTAAACTATTAATACGACATTAGGGCAGGCTTATTTTTCCTGCATCGCTGTTAACTATGCTGGGAGCCAGTCTGTCCGTTAAAATACTGTACTAGCATGCAGGCAAGAACTTTTTTTTTTTTCAAGGGTTGTGTTCCAGAAGTGCTCAATCAAGCACCCACGAGATCTAAAGCTGGGTTTATGACCAACCAATTATGTGTTGTAATAATTATGCAGTAATCGCGGTTCTCGCGCGAAACAGCGTCTTCTGAATTTTCGATTCACAAATTACTTGGTTATCCTTAGGTTCAGAAAAAGAAAACTTGCGGCATGCCTATCGTGTTTACTTTTGTTCCTAACCTAACCTCGTATAACACAACTATGTTTAAGCTAAGCATATCGTGTTAAGGCCTTTCTACAATCGACCGTTCCTGTGGGCGTGGACGCGTCCGAAACTCGGCGTCAAGTGACGTCACATTGACGCAGTCCGAATATGGTTGTCCGAAGTGAGCTTTCAGAATTTGACAGTAGGTCGCAGTAAATTCGGCACGGTATTTGTTGTTACGTAGTGATGTTTAAATTTGCGGAATTATTGATTATTTAATGTTTACGAAATTGGCGATTAGAATATTTATTTATGATAAACGCCATAACGATTTTATTTTGAATATGTTCGCCAACTGACGTCCAAATTTTATTTTTTAAACTTACTTTTTAAAAGTTTTATCCTTCAAATAAAATTGTTCAGACCGAACGAAGACATCACTAATTATTTATTACCATTTCATCATATTTTTTTTGAGAAAGCCCATCTTGCACATCCATTGTTTACATTTACAACGTATAAATCACACGAATGCGGATGAAAGTATTTGAAGTATTCTTGTTTTCTATCAACTTAGGACACTACTTGGGACAAAAGTTCAGTTTTCTGAATGCTTTAACTTGGGACCCAGGTTTACTTGGGGCATGGGAGCTTGGGACAGTGCCATGACGTCAGAGGGTCACGTGCACCAATCAGCGTATCCTTGTCCTAAGAGACAGGTTGGGATAGCCCAAATGTAGACAGGCCTTACTTAATATGAGGTTGGGTTAGGAACAAAAGGAAACTGGACAGCCTTGTTGCAAGTTTTCATTTGCTGGACCTAAGGATAATCAAGTAATTAGTGAGTCGTAAATTCAGAAGACTTTTTTTTCGTGCGAGAAGCGCGATTACTGCATAATTCTTAACACATAATTTGTTGGTTGTAAACCCAGCTTTAGATCTGGTCGGTGCTTAATTGAGCACTTCTGGAACACAACCTAAAAAAAATTAAATTGTAAACACGCAGCTTAATGCTGAGTCCACTCCCCATCCCAAGACTGGAACGAGGTAGTTTTACTTTGTATAAATAGGAAATACCGATTGAGATAAAGCTTACTAATAACTTTATTTTCACAGTACTAACTAAGGGAATCCAGATTCTTGCACCAAATAGTCAACTCCCTTTTCTCTGCAAAATTAAATATTACATCCAGCTGCAGTAATGCAGAACCACCGAGAGATTTATGTCCACAACAGGGTCGTCGACAGACTGCGATTCGGCATGGCGTCTATAACCTCGTAGCTTGTATAGGTCGCGCTACAATTCATTTAGCACACGCGCAACACGTGCGGTAGCGCAGAACACACACACACACAGCTCGAATCTGAAAACTACAATGGAAATAGCACAACCACAGAAACGACGGATGTTTACAGAAAAGAGACGTGAAAATGAAAGGAAACTTTGTAAATTGCGCGTGCGTGTGTTGGTGACATTGGAATTCAAAAACTGCTCTTGACAGCTGAACTAGGCGATATCGACGATCTGATTGGCCTACTTTCTGCGCGCTTTCCCTGTGCTATTTTTGTGCGTGTTCTATGCGTGATTGTATCGAGTGTCATGCTAATACATGTATTCTACTTTCTATGCCTGTGATGTTTTCTGTGCTAAATCAATTGTACTCCGGCCGTAAGTCGCATTTGTTAAGACTGGATAAATCCATTCACGGCTACTTCGCACTTTTCTTAAACTCTGCTTAACCCTTTGACGACGGCTCAAATTTACCGGCACTGAGTCAAGGTTGAATTGTGATGCCTATATTATCCACTACAGCAATATTACTTGTGTTGGTCTCTGTATTTCCAATTACTAGAGACCTGAAAAAATCGCGGTTTCATTTCGAGATAAGTTGGAATTCACAAACTTGTACGTTCACGTTACTTCTGCAATTGGTCGAAGCGTTGTTTGACACCACCTGGAGATGAATGAGCCAATAACAAATGTGCAATAAACTAAAGGCTAAATCACCGCCTTGTACTGCCACAGACAAACAACCAGTTAACAGTTGATATCTGGACGAGTTTATACAAGACCGTGAGGTCTAGCCTACGGGTCATTAAACTCGCGAATTTTTTAGGAGTCTACCAATTACCGCCTTCCTATTGATCCTGGCTAGGCCGGAAATGCCTACTGTACTCTGCAACGTTTAATTATTGGCTGGCCGTTGGCCAATGAAGTCGTGCGTTGACTGTACGCCGATTAATGTATCGCGACGGATGTAACAGGTTTTACAATCCATCGTGTTCTTTGAGAAATCATTAATAAGAACAGTTCTATTCTGACGAACTGAAATGTTGACTAGTTTTAAATTTTTACTTAGATTCCGAAAGAGCCCAGAAAAAAACAGTAAAACCATAAAAGTGTGACATTTGTCTTCAAAAGCACTTAAGTTGCCACACAAACGCCGCCCCGAGTATATACGTGCATACCCCTCAAAGGGCTAAATTCTACTTAAGGATATTCCTCCGCCTCATGCAAACTAAGCTTAACCGAGTCTAGAAAATTGCACCAGAAAGACGGCGCACCGCATTTGTGTAATAATAATTTGAATAAAACTAGTTCTTACTAGCCATTACAAACACACTTATTTTTTCACTGTTTTTATTCATATTACTTACCACATAAATTGGAATATTTAATTTATAACACCTGGATATGTTAGCTTGTTTTATTTTATGTAGCGAAATAATATTATCTTTGATTGCCATAATTTATGTTCTGGTATCAAGTGTATCAGATGATAGTATGCAAAGTGTACGTGAGAAACTGTTTTGGAAAGCCTTCGCAGATTGTAGTTTAATATTTAATTGTAACTTTATCCTTGAATTTTGAATGTTTAAAAGTATTTGTTTCGTTGGTAAAGAATAAACAAGCCAGGTTGGCACTGACAAAGGCGATTTCATTAGGAACAAACAATCGAACGTTAGAGTTCTTCTAAAAAATGTTCGAAGTATAGAGGCAGCATAAGCGTAAGGCTCCACGTAAATGTTGATTAGAAGAGAATTAATATTGCAATACGCCTTTGTACTGCACTACAATTCATCAATCCAGAGTAGAGGAAGATTTAATCGTGCATCGTTAAGCTGCCGATATAAGTTTTATGCATTATGAGGAGTCAGCTACCTAGAGACGATGTTGCCCGCATGTCGTCAGAGGACTCAGGCTTGAGCCAGCGTAGCATCCAAATACGGAGTTCACCGTCCGTTGCCCCGGGTCAGGAGAGGTACGATGAGTGAAAGGAGCCAGCCACGGAGTTCGATCAGCAACGGCGAGGCAGCTGGAACGAGAGTCGACGCCAAGACCACGGTACCAGTGAGCGGCCGAGGATGACCAGTTCCTGATGGCGAGGGGCGAGATCCGTTTTAGTGGCAGGTGGTCCTTCCAGCAGCAGTCACCAGAGGAGTATTGCGGTTCTAGAAACTACCACAGTGGTGTATCGTCCTGAGCTAAGTCCAGCGCATATATTTATTTAAATTAGGGATGCATGAACACTGGAAGTAGGGCGATCATTATGAAGCAGTTGAGATATAGGTGGATCCGGCGCGCACATTGCGTTAGTGTTGCATGCCTTTGCTTGTGTGGTAGATAAATGTAAGCTTTGCTAATTTTTCTGTTACGTTCATATGGTTGCCAATAATACGTTTGATAACTATAATTCATATTCGAAACCTACCAAGGAGAGTCATTACAAATATGATATGCAAATTCAAACTTATAAATAATAAATCCCAATCATAATTGTTTAGTGTTTGTTGAATAAAATAATCACCCTTAACATGATTCAACTAGTGGTCTTATTAATTCAATTCTTCATTTATTTATTTTTTACTTGATATCTGCACTTTGATCTGGTCAAGTCTTTGGTTAAAAATAAAATTTTCAAGTTGCATGCTTTTGAAGTAATTCTTTTGGACCCTTACTGACTTATATGTCAATGGAGGTTTATGCAGATTCAGTAGCATAAGAAAGGATCATTTGGTGAAGTCACAGATTCCTGGATCAGTTTCGCCAACGAGAAAATTTATGTTATGTAACAGCGCATATTCTAATTATGCTAGCCGTAGCATTACATAACTGACATTTGTCAGTATTCTTTTTATTTTATTTATGCGTGTTACAATGTATAAAATATAAATGAAATCTCGGTTTAACAGAGAGCATACTTTTAAATCATCACGAGTATAAAACGCTTGTAATACATGTCGTATTTAGGAAACAACCGAACACGTCATACATAAGGTGATTTATAAAAGGTTTGTTTACAAAAATTGTGAAGGGACCGCTTATAGACTGTACGCAATAGTTTTAAAAAGCCGCACTCCTCAGTAGCCTCATAACAAAACTCGTGAAAGGCATTGTGTTTGTTGTTAAGTAACAGTGTGCCGGAGCTTACTTTGACCTACCCCACACATGGTAAGCAGTTACGTAAGACGATATGACGGTGTCACCGCATCGTAAATAACCGGACGTCAGAAAGCATACCCTCCCGATCTTCCAAGGACGGTGTGTTGGACACACACCCAGCGCAATGTTGCCAACCATGCCATAACTATGCTACATGTACCACTTTTTGGGTTGCTTTGGCATGTAGCATACAAAGGCAGTTGTGCTACGCAAAAGTAGCTTAATTTCTGTAACCACATAATCACTTCCACAATTAATGGTTCATTGCATATATATATATATATTTATTTATTTATACAAATCATGAAAGAACCGTACATGAAAAATAAATTATAATTAAAAATAATAGGTATAATTTCAGTGTTATACTTATTCTATGTTATTTATTCTAAAATAATAGAGTGGTACCACAATTACGTACAGTGAGGTTGGCAACACTGACACAGCGGAGGCCCAGTTCAACGATGGCGTGCGGTGGGTCAGTGCCGAGGCTGTTGCCTGGTTTGAAAACCGTGAGAATTTTGTATAGGGAAATATACGTTGGTAAAATTCAGTTATTTGCGTTCCTGTTAAAGATAGATATATGCCACCAGAAACTTTTTTGCGCAGAAAAATACGCGCTTCTTTGCTACAGAAGCCTTTCGTGACATTATTCTATAGTGTGTGACCTGGAAAGATCAGAAAACTTTATAGTTAAATACAAAATTACCGATAAACTAATTGTTACAGTTGCATCGATGCAGATCTTAAAAGTATCATTTCTCACACTTAGTTTTTGGTTTCAAGTTTCATATATTTAAAATTGCCTTCATAAACCGAATTTCATTAAACTGTGCCGTATTTCCGTATACCAAATTCTCACTACTTTCAAACCAGGCTATGCTACAATCAACACCATAACCATACCAAAACAGTCATTTTATAATACCGTCTGTGTAATGGCGCTTGCTATAACTACGCATTACAATACCCATAAACATTGTCAACGCATATCTGCTTAGCAAGTTTGCGAACTTTCAACTTTCTTGTGAAAGAACGTATGCGCGGAGCCTATCAAAATCCGTTCTCATTACTACACACATCAAAATCACTCTCATAACTGTACAATTCCTGTCACGAATCTAAAATTACACTTGATGCCAATTATGATTTTCCTTTTGTGTAATTATTTTTTTATTTGCCATCTGCTTTGTGAAAAAGAAACTACAGCAGCTAAAGTAATTGTTCTGTATTCACACGACTGTTTGTTAACGAGGTGTTTACAGTCGGAAAAAAAGTTACAAAATAGTGGTGGGATAATTGCTTGTAAAATAATCGATTATTTAATTGTAATCGATCCATCGATTATTTCAAAACAATTCGATAATTTACAATTTTCGGCTATCTGTACTTAAACAAAACAAAACATTGCAGATACCTATGTTTTTCACACTTATTAAAAATATAAAATATAATTTTCAAATAAACTTTTGAAATAGCAGAAATTATTGAAAATCAACAGAAAAATTTTTCGTGAGAACAGTTTTAAAGAAATTTATAGAAATATACAGTCTATCTGGTCAATTTTTATGTATGGTTTATATCAGGACAATGGATTATTTTCACCGATTATTTATTCGATTAAAAAATTATCGTAATAGTTTCATTTGAATTACAAAATTGTGCAATTATCCCATCACTAAAATATATAACAAGATGGCCAACTTACAGAGTGAAAATTAAAATAACTATTGTAGGCTGTTCACGGTAAAGTGAGCACTTTTTAAGGCCCTCCCAACAGGCTTTAACCACTAATAAATATAGCTTATTGCAGCATCAGGCATTAAATTTTGAGGTTGGTGAAATGTATACAGCGTGTTTATTCGTCACAATGCAATGTTTATATTAAAAAGCAGCAATAAGATGGAAATAGGACGAAAAGAAAAAATTAGAAGGGCCATTTATGACCAGACATAAAAAGTCACAGCTAGATATGACGCAGAGCACTAAATTAGCGATTTTTTTTTAATATGTACGATTTCAATCATGCCTTAATTTTCCCATGTGAAATTGACATTAACAAATAATTAGGCAATATTTAATTACGGTCACAGATGTGAAAGTAATCAAGTAAGAAAAATAAGTTGGATTTTAAAATATCTGTAATGATGTTCCCTATGCCTTGACTAGCTTGATTTTTAAATATTGACTCGGAAAATTGAGTGGTGGAGGAAAATACTAGATGACTAGGATACTTCCTCCTTGAGAACAGGTAAGACTAAGAACGAACTGGAATAAAGGCTGTTCATGATAAAGTGAGCACTTTTGAAATCAACCTTACAGAAAAGTCACTGCCCCTGCCTGCATATATTTTTACGGGCGTACTGAGGGATATGCGCCCAGTGGAAAGTAGTTCCATATTTTAACGTTGAATAAAAGATGTTAGGTAACAATTTCGGATCACTTAAATTATTTCTTCCGCTTGCTGTCTTTTTAAGTGCGCCGAAGTGTATAAATGAGCAAATTTGTAAAATATTTGCTTTTATAGTAATTTCACATTTTCACTTGACGGACGCATGAATAAAGTTATGTGGCCCAAGGCTATGTTAATTTCACATAAGGCGGAAGAATACACAGCGTACATGCAAGTAGATCTTCAGCAGGGCTTTCAAAAGTGCTCATTTTACCATGAACAGCGCATATTTATGAGGGAGCCCGACTACTTGTCGGGGAACTACGAGGGCACGCATGTATGTCACTGTATTATACTTTTTAAAAGAGAGATATATATATATATATAATATCCCTTTCATATCCACTATAATTTATAGTTTCATGTGTTGCAAACAAAAATTTAATGATGCGTGCTGTACTTAAGTGGACACAACACTCGTTTAGTTGTCACAGCCAATGAGTTGTAAGCTATATGTTCGGCTACAGTTATGCGAACCAATTATAACCTTGGCCAGTAAGACTTTGCGAATCATTTACCCACAGGTATCGATCATTGGACATTGAGTTTCGGGATGTGCAGTGCAGATAAAATTACCTATAGGCCATTCACGGTAAAGTGAGCACCCTTGAAAGCCCCCTCATTTGTAATACTAGTCAATAAATATATTTTATTCTAGCCTTAGACGTTAACTTCCGAGTGCGGTGGAACATACACACTTTGTTCATTACTTACATAGCAGTAGTTATTTAAGTGATAAGATATGGCTAAAAGAAAAAGTAACTAGGGCGTCAAAAGTGCTCACTTTACCGTGAACAGCCTATACACGTGCGTAATGTACACAATTGTGTAGACTGGGTATGAACTGGTTAGTAATAATTTGTAATATATTGCATCATGGGCGTATATGTGTTTTTAATCAGCCCGTATATATTTTACTACAACTTTTTTAATTTTTAGAAAAAGGAAATCGATCATATTGAGACCAGGGGTTGATCCAAAAGGGGAGGAAGGCATAGGGGCCATAGCCCCTCCCGAGACCGCTCTAAAAAAATGCCAAGTAAAAACAGAAAAATAATACCTTCTTTAAATTCACACTTTACCCAGTGGTTTAGAATAGGTAACACACACAGTCTGTTTTGTGTTGCAACAATATGTTTAGCTCTGATGGTCAACTTCGCACGGCACAGATGGTTAACTCTCCCCCTCCTTGTTCATTCCATTTCCAGCGTCACACAATTGCACTTGTGCACATGTTCACCCTCCTCCTTCGACCTTAATCCCAACCCCCTTCTCTTTCTTTCCATTTCTCATTCTGGCGTCCCATATTTACACCAAATACAGCAGAGAACTCGTAATGTATTTGGTTAGCACCTGTTCAACTCCCTTCTCCTTCTGACCTTCGTCGATATTGTTTGCAACAATCCTTCAAGAGTATCAGGAACAGCGATCAGTCATTGTGAAAGATGTCTGTGTTTCCACTGTCCGGTCTTTCAGCTATATTATCAGAAGCATTTCTACAGTCTTTAAACTTAAGACTTCTGAAGCCAAGTATGTTTTTAAAACTAAATACATCAAACGAACGTATGGAGTAAGAAATTAAGTCACTTGTAAAAAAAAAAAATACAAATTTTTTTTTGCAACAAGATTCTGCAGCAACAGTATCTGAGATTTATCTTCTTGGGGAATTTAAAATATGGGAAGGCAAATGGAGAAGAGGCCAAAAGACGAAGTAAATACCAGAGACAGTGCTTGAAGTATTGGGCGACTGTGATGCTGACATATTCCCTACGATTCGTGTGCTACTGTAAATTGTGTTTGCTATTCTGGGCAATGTTGCTACAGCTGAACGCCCTTTTGTACTCTCCGGCGAGTCATATCTTGGGTTAGATCAATAATGGCTGTTAAATGTATATGTATACCCTACATAGAGACTTGAAAATTGACCCTGAAAAAGTATAGACAGATTTGGTATGTGCTGTTCACGGTAAAATGAGCACTTTTGAAAGCCCTGGTTATGATCCACTTATATGCACGTTGTGTATTCTCCGTTTATATGTTGTCATGGACCTCATCACTTTATTCATGCGTCGATCAAGTGAAACTGTGAATTTATTACAGAAATAAATATTTTACAAATCTGTTCACTTTTACACTTCGATGCATTAAAAAAAAAAAAAAACGAAAGAGAAAGAAATAATTTAAGCTATTTCGAATGGTTATCTAACACTTTTTATTCGACGTTAAGATAAGGAACTACTTTACATCCATTGTTACCAACTTTACTGGGCGCATTCCACTCAGAGCGCCAGTTAAAATATACGCAGGCAGGGTCATGACATTTTTCCAAGGTTGATTTCAAAACTGCTCATTTGATCGTGAACAGCACTTAAAGAAAGAATGTTCAGCACCTTAAATTTGTAATTTAACTGAATTATTTTGTTACATGTATCATAAATAAATTAAAATATTATAACGCCTAAAATAGTAATTTTTACAATATGTTTTATTTTTTATAATTAATGCTCCCCCCCCCCCCCTCCTTTTAATTCAAGCCTGGATCCGCCCCTGATGCCACGCTAGCGATCGTCACGCTAATGCCCGGTTGCACAATCGTGGTTCGAAACTCGATCCGAGATCGGTTCTAAGATCGATACAGAAAACTGTTGCAGCATTCAAGTTCAGAGCTAGACTGGAGATCGAGATAAAGTTCATTTCGAACCCCCTAAATTGGCGGTTCGAAATCTTGATCCGAGATCAGCAACCATCGTCGACAAATGGAATTTGGAAATACGCCAACAGATAGAATTACGTTCGATTGTTTTTTTTTCTTCTTTTTTTGGGAAATTAAAACAACATTATATGTTATTCAGTAAAACTAGAACAGCAATAATTCACTTAAAACAGATCAAACATCGCACATCTAGTTATATGTATATTGGAAAATACGCTCACTTCCATGACGTCATAAATTACGAACCAATAACAAAATTTGTCCCATACTTAACCTCGATTCTCTCACTTTGGAACCAACATCGACGAATCGGAGATCCAGAATCATGAAATTTCGTTGGTGCAACAATTTTAAATTGCAAGATCAAACTGGATCCTGGTTAAGAACTAGGATCATTCGATCTCGGATCGGGGAATATGTCGGTGCAATGGGCATTAGACGCTTTCCTAGCCTTCATGTTCTGCGCGGTGGTGCACTCAGTGCGGCTCGGGTAAACCTCGTATCCCCTCCATTTTTATGCACCGGATCTCCCTCCTCCTATTATCCCTTCTTCTTTCATGCGTCACACTTATTTTTATGGACGTCTGATAAGTCCTTGCACAGACTGGATCCCGACGCCTGCGACGTGTCTTGTGTACAGGCCATTCACGGTCAAGTGAGCACTTTTTGAAGCTGTTTCATTAGAAAAAAAATACATTTCATTGTGGCCTCGGACTTTTGGTTTTTGATAAGGTCAATGCGGTTATTACTTACTTGGCGGTGTTTACAGTAACAAGCGGGAGGATATAAATCGGTTGAAAGAAAAAAGTAACTATTTCAAAAGTGCTCAACGGCCTATATCAAGAATTTCATGATGGATTAGCTACACCATTCTCGTTCAGCAGGGATCAGCCTCCGTTATGTTCACTTCTGATTCTGCCTTTGGGCGAGCAACTGCGTGACGGGGCAGATTTAACGGTGAGTCGTGGAGATCGTTAGCGTATTTAATTTGGGCAGTTTGAAATGTTTTGTATTACGTGAAGTGTAGTTGTGTTTGTCTTATATATATATATATATATATATATATATATATATATATATATACACACACACACACACACACATACATACATACATACGGAAGGTTCCATGTATAAATGTTCTGTTCAAAGCAAAAATTGTTTTTACTCTATTTTGTAACATTGTAAATTACGTTGGCAAGTCAGAAAATATTAAAAGGCATATATATATATATATATATATATATATATATATATATATATATATATATATATATATATATATATATATATATATATATATATATATATATATATGCTGTTCACGATAAAGTGAACACTTTCGAAATCAACCTTAGAAAAATACTACTGCTCATACCTGAATATATTTTAACGGGCTCACTGAGTGACATGCGCCCAGTAAAGTCGGTAACGATGGAGGGAAAGTAGTTACATATACTAACGTCAAATAAACAGTGTTGGGTAACCTTCTGTAATAACTAAAAATTATTCATTTCGGTTTCTGTTTTTTTTTAATGCATAGAATTGTAAAAACGATCAGATATGTAAACTACTTACTTTTCTAATAATTTCGGAATTTCATTTGACCAACGCATAAATAAAGTGAGGAGGCCCGTGACCGTGTTAATTCTACATAGGACGGAAGAATACGCAATGTGCACAAAAGTAGATCTTTAGCAGGGCTTTCAAAAGTGCTCAGTTTACCGTTAACAGCTTATAGAAAAGATATTACGTCTTTCTATGCATTTCATTTTTTACTACTGTTAATGTGTTCAACGATTGGGGTTATGGAATGATCCCAAATTACTCTGCTACTGCGAATCTCAGCTGTTAAGATATCCAATGGTTGTGTTGGGTGTAATGGAGATGACCTATCATGTGATGAGCGGTTTTCTCAGCGTGTTATTAACATCGAGGTCTTTAGAGCCGGTGAGTATGAAGCAGCACTGGAACGAAAGGGCGGAGGAAACAGGAGATCCCCGAGGAAACCCCTATCCAGCGGTATCGTCCGGCATTATTCCCACATGCGAAAATCCAGGAGCGACCTCACCGGGAATCGTTCCTGGTTCGCCTTGGTGGGACATCCCGTACACCACCGTGGCCCCTTGCTAATCAGCGGAGCAGCTTGTGTTTGCTGTTATTTGGTTATTTTCATTTGAAGGCTGTTCACGACAAAGTGAGCACTTTAGAAATGAACCTTAGAAAAATGTCACTGTTGCTGCATGCATATATTTTAACGGGCGCACTGAGTGACATTCACCCAGTAAAGTTAGTAACGATGGGTGGAAAGTAGTTGCATATCATAACGTCGAATAAAACGTGTTAGGTAATCATTTGTGATAACTTAAAACTGCTTCTTTCGATTTTTTTTTTAATGCATCGAAGTGTAAAACTGAGCAGTTTTGTACAGTATTTACTTTCTTGATAATTCCATAGTTTCATTTCACCGACGCATGAATAAAGTGATGAGGCCCATTGCAATGCAAATTTTAGTTAAGGCGGAAGAATACACAATGTGTACACAAGTAGATACTAAACAAGGCTTTTAGAGAAGTGCTCATTTTGCCGTGAACAGCCTACAGCTATTTTTGAGCTTCGTAGCTGAAAAAAAAAAAAACACAATTAAGTAACCAATTTTGCTAACCAATTCGGTCACGTGACCATCATCATAGTTTGCTTGTTTGAACATGGCGTTAGCATCTCTTGTTTGGCCTGGCAGTATGTGGGGTTGATCGCCCCTACGGAGGTGTAGCACGGGAAACCAGTTGAGATTTCGTGGGGAAATCTTTCCGGAATGGAAGCAGGGATTCAAAAACTAAAGCCACGAAGTAGGAAATATTTTATTTTTAAAGTAAGCAAGTCAGTAAAAGAAATCAACGAATCATGGATACAATGAGGTGCCTCGCCGCTCGACGCTAAGTGAGCAGCAGACTCCATGCTCGCCTTCCTTCTCCATAGTCCTTCCAAGGTCTCTTCACGTTTTTCTGAAGCCCTGCTAATCGTTCTACTTCCAGGATATCCCTCCGCCTCGTGCAGACTAAGCTTACTCAAGTCTAGATAATTACACCAGAGTGGGACAACGCACCGCATTCGAGCGCAGTCGGTGTAAAAATATTTCGCATAAGAACAATTTCTTACTAGGCATTCATTACTATGAGTGAAATTTCAATTTAAACTAAAAATAAGGTACTTAAGTTACCGAGTGTAAAACGCGTGTGAAACATGGCATATTGAGGAAACAAGCAAACACGTCACACATGGTGCGAGTTTTCAGAGACTGGATTCAAAAAAGAGTAAATAAACTGCGAATAGACTATATCTAGAGACCGGAAAAATTCGCGAGTTCAGTGACTTGTAGGATAGATTCCACAGTCTTACGTACAATCACGCAGATAAACAAACCTCATCGGTTGCTTGCTTCTTATTGGTTCAGGGTTCTTAAGGAGCTGCCAAATAAAACATGGACCGATTGGAATAGTGATCTGAACGTAAGAGTTATTAATTTTTTTAATTCTAGCTTGACCCAAGATGAATCCGCGAATTCTTCAGGTCTCCAACTATAGTTGGTGCAGCGCTAGTGGCATTCATTCCATAGATGCAAGGTAAGCAATGCTTACCCTTTACATACTGTAAATGCCTGACTCTTTATAATATTCGACTTATCTACACATTTAACTCTGAGTTTCCCATTTACGATTCGAGAAACAGAGTTTTCGTAACTCCTGTACTGGACCCGCATAGTGCTGCTATCTAGTATTTATTTCCACAAACGGGAGCGACTAGCGATGAATCGAACTCGCAAGCGAGTTACCACTGCGTCCACCGCGGTCGGCTTATACTTGTAAATATAAATCAGGTTATAAGTTGAAGAATGAAATTTCAATATTTCATCATGAATACTGTGACACGCGTAATTTTGTTACGTCTACTAAAATGTAATTTATTTTTTAATGTTGCCACTATATTCACTTTTGAAATCAACCTTAGAAAAAATGTACTGCCCTACCTGCATATATTTTGAAGTCCGCACTGAGTGACATGCACGTAGGAAAGTTGGTAACGATGGATGGGAAGTAGTTCTATATCGTAACGCCGAAAGGAAAGTGCCAGGTATACATTTGTGATAACTCGAAATTATTTCTTCAACTTTCTGGTTTTTTTTTTTTAATTTTTTTAATTTTTTTTTTTTAAGCTTCGAAGTGTAAAAATAAGCAAATTTTTAAAGTATTTAATTTCATTAATAATGTCACAGTTTCATCTGACCGACGCATGAATAAAGTGATGAGGCCCATGTCAATGTTAATTTTTCATAAGGCGGAAGAATACTCAATGTGTCTACAAGTATATCTTAAGCAGGGCTTTCAGAAGTGTTCGTGTTACCGTGAACAGCCTATATAGTCTAATAAATGATGGTCAGTTTGTAGAGCTTGGTTTATTGCAATATGTGGGAACGGGCATGACAAGGGCAGCGAACAAGCACAGATGCCGACGAGGTGGCAATGCAAACACTGCGAAGTATAGCAAGTACTCTCTCCTCTTGTTATCACTCTCTCCTCTTGTTATCTTGTCAGTGGGCGTTACGCGGACTACGGCGCAGGGCTGGACCGAGGCAGGTCCAAGGTCGACCGGACGAGCTGCTGGAGGCTGAGATTATTCTCTTCCTCTCTGCCACGCACTACTGCTGCGATGTCCGCCGTACAACTCTGAAAATTCGTGGTGATGGTCCTGACAGAAGCCCGGTAAACACAAGGTATCATTTTATACATTTACAATTATAGAAGTTAAGGTCCGTTCATGACTAAAATCTTGCACGTATCCATATGAATGTAGGTCTTATTTATGGCAAGGTTCATGGTTACACAGGGTGTATTTGAAAGTATATTACAAACTCTGTGAGGCGATTCCTTGTCGAAAATGAGGTACAGTTATATAATGCGATTTATAGCCCGGCGCTAATTGTAAGGGAGAAATTCGCCCTTGAAAATTGAAAATAAATATTGTATTTTGGCAAAATATCGTGAACTACTTAGAAATAAAGTACAGTTCTTTGGTTTCTGTTTTATGCTAGCAAGATCTGCAGTTTGTCAAGAAATAGTTTCGAATACCTAATACCTTCATTAAAATAATGGGGGCTGCCATCCCCCCCCCCTTTTTTTGACTTAATTTTCTCTTCCATTAGATTCTTTAGAAGTTTTATGCGATTATTTGTATCAAGAGGACCCAATTAAAGAAAATGGTCGGCTTGTTGCAACACTCTCAGGCGAACAGTTTTCGAGTAAAATTAAATATAAACTGTTACCTGAGGGATAGGCACCCACAAAACACAGGAAGAATAACTGCACGAGACGGTAGTTAGCAACAAACTAATAGTGCACACTGTAATGTAAACATACGAAGCGTCGTGTGCTACGTGTGAGTCTGTGTGAGTTATGAACATGTAACGAGCAATGCCTTGTGTATTCGAACGAATGTGTCGGTAAATGTCGAGGTAATGCTCAAAGGTTCTACCATGAGGTTGCACTTCACTTTCTGTCAAGTAAATGAACCACATCAAACAATGTGGAAAAAAAAAAATGCGTTTATGAAAAGAGTATTTATATTTACGTGCGATCAAACAACAAACGGTCGAATACACCAGGCATTGCTCGTTACATGTTCATAACTCACACAGACTCGCAGGTAGCACACGACGCTTCGTTCGTTTACATTACAGTGTGCACTATTAGTTTGTTGCTAACTAGAGTACCTTGCAGTTATTCTTCCTGTGTTTCGTGGGTGCCTACCCCTCAGACAACACAGTTTCTATTCAATTTTACTCGAAAACTGTTCGCCTGAGCGTGTTGCGATAAGACGACCATTTTTGTTAATTGGGCCCTCTTGATACAAATAATGGCATAAAACTTCTAATGAATCGTACTGAAGAGAAAATTAAGCCAAAAAGGGGATGGCAGCCTCCATTATTTTAATGGAAGCGGTAGGTATTCGAAACGATTTCTTCAAAGATTGCCGCTCTTGTTAGCGTAGAACAGAATCCAGAGAATTGTACTTTATTTCTAGGCAGTTAATGATATTTTGCCAAAATACGATATTTATTTTCTGTTTTCAAGGGCGAATTTCTCCCTTACGATTTGCGCCGGGCTATAAGTCGCATTATATAACTGTGCCTCATTTTTTACACGGAATCACCTCACAAAGTTTGTAACATACTTTCATATACAACCTGTAGTGTACATCAGGACTGTTTACGTACACTACCATCATGAATGGTGCCATAAAGAATATTTACCCACTTTCATTTAGGTACACGTTTTTCATCATAACCCGACCTTTTATACTTGGAGACGCCTGAGAGTCGCGAAAAATTTTTGCGCCTACGTGCCTTCCAAAAAAAGAACCTACAGCGTCCTGATTCTGTTATGATTGGATGATGCATTTTTTATTCGGCTCGACACTTTACAGAGTAATGATGAAGGGTGGCTACTATGTGTCTGAAGGTGTTTTTCCCAGAAGCGAGGAAGCTATACGGTCGATACTAACACGCGCGTCCAGCGCCCCATCACCCCTACGCTAAAGATGCAGTGACTTGCGACGTCTCTGTAGTTGCGCTGTACTGGGTAGATCAGGTCTGCGGGGTGAACTGGAGATATTTGGGTGGCTCTCAACATCGTGATCTCGAGAGCCGATGAGGGTGACACGAGGTGAGTATGGAGCAGCGTGGGAATGCAAGAACGGGAGATCCCCGAGAAAACCCGCCGACCAGCGGCATCGTCCGGCACGATTCCCCACTCGCCAAAAATCAGGGTGTGACCGGGTCGGGGATTGAACACGGTTCACCTTGGTGAGAGGCAGCAGTCTAACCGCTCAGCCACAGTGGCCCCCAACTATTCTGACGTAATCGTAGGGTTTAAAATAGGGGCGGGAGCTAAGTGAGTCTCAGGACGCCCAGGATTCAGCTAGTTTAGCTATCAGAGGCTGTTCACGGCAAAGAGTACACTGGCATGCAGGCTTCCAATTAAGTTGGTAGCGAAAATAAAATAGTCCAGAGCGCATTCCAAGTGTAATGTTTTAAATTACGGCGTCAACTTGGTGTTTTTTTCCTTCATACGCCTTAAAAGAGAACGAATTGACATTTAAGTAACACATGTAGATTTATAATGGTTTCACGCTTCCACTTTACTGACCGAGTACGCCCATGGAAATGCAAATCGTACATTTTTCGGAAATCTTCCGTTAACCGTGAAGAGTTTATATGGTCTGTTTCACGGAACGTGTGCACTATTTTGACAGTTATAACGGTAGTTGTGTATACAACTGTTTACGCGACAGTAGCAGTGTCTCACTGTGCCACGAATGTCAACACAAGAAATGTTGCTAGCCCTATGAAAACTACTGTGCAAAACACTACGTTTAGAATTGTCAAAAAAAAGTGCTCTCATTCGTGTAATAGACTACTACTGCAGGGCGCAGACTCCGCGACATTACTCCCCCCCCCCCCCCTTTTTTTTCCATTCTTTTATCACACTTTCTCTCGCTCGCTTTCTCTGCCTCTCTCTTGCTTTCGCTCGCTCTCTCTCTCTTCCTCTCGCTTCTTCCTCCTTTCACGAATGCCTTCTGGTTAAAACATTAAAATAAATAATGGAGACACTGGATGTATTTAAATTTCTGATTATAAAATTAAATTAATTATTTAAATATCTATAAAATGAGCATACAGTAGGTAGTACAAAAGTGCGATAAACATAATGTATAAGGAACGTATCATATAGCTAAAATACCTGTAATTTCCCTTCTATGTACTAAGCCTGTGAAATGTCCAAGTATTAATTGTAGTTAGGCCTACATATTTCACCCATAAATTAAATGTGAGTAGGAGTGATTTCGCCTTCTGTGGATGTCCACATCATCACTTATTACCTACACAACTGTTAAATTACGTTTTCAGTGACATGATTTTTTTTTTTACTCAAGTTAACTTGTTTAATTTTCAAACAACTACATAATCAAAGTTTCTGCCATTGTCTGAACACGTTTTAATAATGGCATTAGGTAAGTTCAAAGGACAAATCTTTTGAATAATAGTACGCGTGTTGTTAGTCAGCATATGTTAACATTTGCCAATTTTTACTGTATTCGCGTAGTTTCCGAATTTTCTTAAAATGCCTTATTAGTTATATAAGTTGTGCCTTTCCAGATTTTTAAAGGCTTGTTTCAAACCTTTGTTATGCCAGCATGTTCAACAACTCGCCATGGTTGGCACACATGCAACTTGTTAATCGCAGTAGCCGTCTCAAATCTAGTTAGGCATTCGAGTTTAGAAACTGTTATTTCCAAAATGCAATTTGCATTTTTTTCCCCCCGAGAATCCGGTGTGCGTTCGACTATTCGTGCTTCAAGATTATTATAATCGGTGGGAAGTCATAGTTCTCTCGGAGGCCCCACAAGGCGAGTCGTGTTCGATACCCGGCGGAGACATTCCTGAATTTTCGCATGTGGGAATCGTGCGGGACGATGCCGCTGGCCAGCGGGTTTTCTCGGGGTTCGCCCGTTCCTCCCGTCTTTGCATATCCACCTCGCTGCTGCTCTCAATACACCGAACCGCTAAACTCTCTCCACCTCAGTTTGTGAACGCTGTATTGTGAACGACCTTGAAGCACAAACCGCACACGGGCCAACAGGTATACAACCTGCAAGTTGTAGTTAGAAAGCAGTTTCGGGCGGTGGAACATGCTCGTCGTTAGAGGTTGTCTACCTGAAGTAGGGCCTTGAAGATCGTACGAAGCTGACAAACATCATGTGGAGCTGAGAGTCCTGTCCTTGTAGATACGCTCTTGAACTGCAAATAACGATTTTCGCCCTCCAACACCTATCCCGTGACGTCAGTATGAGTGAGTGAAGAGATTTGGGTGGCTTTTAACATAGAGGTCTTGAGAGCCGATGAGGGCGAAGCGAGACGAGTATGGAGCAGCGCCGGAACGCAAGGACGGGGGAAACGGGAGATCCCCGAGAAAACCCGGCGATCAGCGGCATCATCCGGCACGATGCCGTTGGTCGGCGGGTTTTCTCGGGGATCTCCCGTTTCCCCCGCCCCTTCATTCCGGCGTTGCTCCATACTTGTCTCAATCACCCTCGTCGGCTCTCAAGACCTCGCTTTTAAAAGAGCCGCCCAAATCTTTTCACTCACTCGTTGAACACTTTTTGAATACTGTTGCAACATGAACGTCATTTCCGTTCATCTCCGTATTCACACCATCGTCCTATAGTGATACACAGTACACCGTACTCTGCAATGTTGGAACCGCGGTTGCTGAGATGTTACAGTGCTCGCCTCCCACCAAGGCGAACCGGGTTCGATCCCCGGCCGGGTCACTCCAAATTATCGCAATTGGGAATCGTGCCCGGCGATGCCTCTGGTCGGCGGGTTTTCTCGAAGACCTCCCGTTTTCCTTCGCCCATACATTTCCGCGCTGCTCCATTATAACAGCATTTCACCCTCATCGGCTCTCAAAGACCTTGTTGTTAACAGCCGCCCAAATACTTCAACTAACCTCTGCAACGTTCATTACTGGCTGACAGCCATCTAATTGGAGAGTTGTCAATGTTATAATGAAATGTTCTTTCCTTAATAACATAGTAGGCTATGCAATCCATTGCGTTCATTTGAGTAAATCACACTTTGAGCACTGTCGCATCGAACATCGTGATGGACTGTATTACACGGACGTTTGTTAATATGAGAACTGGCGGGCAATACCAAACACCATTTCTCCCGAACGAATTGCGAACAACTGAACTGTCTAATTATACTAGTTCCTAGAAACACTACGAGCGCGCCACTAATGGCAATGGTGGCAAGTTCAAATCTTCACAAAGGCATCTATACACACAGTACCAAACAAGCACAGTAGTTAATATCTGATTTAATGCGGGCCATTTTTTTATCTCATTAAAACCTTTATCAACTAGTTTAAGACTAAAATACATTTAATTAAATAATCTAAAAAAAATTACATAAAAATTTTTTGTTAAAAAACATTTTGTGTCGTATTGGTATAGTCTCACTGAATTAAATTAATGAATGATTTCATCGCAGAATATAAAAACCAATTATACTCACGTTTGTACCTTAAATTTTTTTTTACTAAATTTTATAATTATCGAAGAGATGTACCCTATGCCCTTGAAGTTTAATCCCTAAATGTGAATTGTAAATATTCTCTTGAAATTCGCCACCGTCTAAGTGTAGGTAACATGGAAATTTAATTTTTGTGCTATGTTGTAAATATAATTTTTAATTCATTACTAAACATTTTTTATGTAAATTTTTTTATTTGATTTTTTTAATTAGATGAATTCCCGTTTTAAACTCGTCGATAAATGTTTTAATACGATGGTAAATGGTCCGTACTAAACCTGGTAGAAACTAACGAGCATTGTCTACTTATAAGATACTAGTAGCGAGCGTCATGAAACTGCAGACGAGATCATGTTACGTCTCGGAATGTCTTCAAGGAATATGGACTTCGTTATATAACGTCAAATTCCACCACGCCACTCTGTTATGTTCAAGTAATATAATACGGCGGCGTTGGCACTTAAATTGTTTAGTATTCAGAATAAAGTTTGTTCAGCCCTGCTAAAGATCTACTTGTACACACATTCCGTATTCTTCCGCCGTGACAAGATAGGGATTTTTGGACATTCGCCGTTGCGATGCAGATGTCTGACGTGGAAAAAACAGGACTGAGCATGAAAAAATACTTTAAAAAGACAAGTAACCTATGAACGAGAAAATAAATATATTTATATATATTATTAATATAATATATTTTATAAACATATTTATTTTATCGTTCATAGGTTGCTTGTCTTTTTTCGTGCTCAGTCCTCTTTTTTCCAAGACAGACAACTGCATCTCAGTGGCGAATGTCCAGAAATCTCCATCTTGTCATTCACCCCCATTGCACTATTCATTCAAAGATCACTTCTTCCGCCTTATGTAAAATTAACATTGCCATGGGCCTCATCACTTTATTCATGCGTCGGTCAGGTGAAACTCTGGAATTATAATAAAAGTAAATATGTTACTTAATATTGCAGCAAACACACCATGCCTCCCCGTTAAAATAGTATAGGTACAGTAGTCCTTCCCTTCATGAAAACCTAGTCCTGTCTCCCCGATCCTGGGTGAGATGAAGCATGGAAAACATCTAGAAGGTTACAAAATAGTCTTCGTTTGTCTTCGTCCGAAAGTGCGCTCTAGGCCCTATTTCATAAAACGTGACAGGTGTGACATATACGACAATTATGTCAAATCCGACAAATTTGTCAATATGTCATGGCAATGTTATGTTACATAAATATTACAAGTTCCCCATATTCGACAAGCCAAAAAGCGTAAATAGTTAGCCTTATAATTGTCGCGTTTATGAAACTGTTATTTTATGTCAAACCGCAAGTTTCATTTATTACACGCTAGATATCTCTCAAGTGAACTTACGATAATCGATCGCAGCCTTATGTGCGATTAATGAACAGTCGTTTCCTACCACAAATAATTAAGCGGTAAATCATAATTCCACCCACATAACTCTGTACACTCTAGCAGCAGAATGTTGAGTAATGTGGATAAGATTACTATATTAAACCTGATCCGAGAGGAAAAGAATGTTCTATTTGAATTCACACAATGTCGAACCACAATTGCTCTGCCGTGTTGTATAAACATTACAAATTACTGGTTACATAGGAAAACTTGCCAGTCACTTCTGCAGTGACAATTCTACAAAATTTGTATATATGTCCCCGAGTGATTATACTTACCTGTTTCATAAAACAGTATGCAGTGTAATATTTGACACAATTGTCGAATTTTTACCCGTCAGCTCAAAACTTCTGTGAAACAACTATTTGTCAAATAGTCATGCAATTCAACAAATTAGTCATGACAAATTTGTAAACTTGTCAACTTTTATGAAACACAAATTTGTAAACCTGTCTTGCAATTTTCCTGTCACCTGTCGAATTGTAACTTTTATGAAATAGGGCCCTGGTGGTACGTGGCTGGCTGGATGACGTCGCAGGGTCAAGACGTGGCGCTGAGAAGGGGAGGGGAGGGGTAGAGCAGTGCGAAGCTTCGCCGGCGGCGGCGCAGTCCGCAGAAAGTATTTGCCTATCAGAAGTCACGCCAAGTGGATGTGACGCAAGGCGGTCCATCAAGCGTTCCCCGGTGCACCAAAGGTAAGCCATACCATACGGCCAACACTTGTAAAGGCTATTTACGATAAACTGAGCACTTTTGAAATCAACCTTAGAAAAATGTCACTGCTCCTACCTGCATATATTTTAACGGGGCAGTGAGTGACATGCGCCCAGTAAAGTCGGTAACTTTTGAGGAAAAGTAGTTCCATATCTTAACGTCGAATAAAAAGTGTTAGGTAACCACTTTTAATAACTAGAATTATTTCTTTTGTTTTCTGTTTTTTTTTCTTTACTGCATCGAAGTGTAAAAATTTTCCAGACTTGTAACATATTTACTTTTCTTACAATTCCTCATTTTCACCTGAACTGCGCACGAACAAAGTTATGAGGCCCACGGCAATGTTAATATTACATAAGTCGGAAGAATACACAATGAGCATACAAGTACATCTTAAGCAGGGCTTTCTAAAGTGCTCACCTATGGCAAACTTCATTTTAGAAACCGTAGATATGAACTTCCTTTCGATGAACATGAGTAGCCGTAACAATCATAATATATCAATTATATTTATTGTGAATAACAATAGATAAAATAAGTGTGTTGGTAATGCCCAGTAAGAAATAGTTTTCATGTAAATTATCATTCAACTGAGTGCGCATGAATTCGGTGCGCTGTCCCTTTGGTGTAATTTCATATACGGTGCGCTGTCCCTTTGGTGTGATTTTAAATACTTAGTTAAGTTTAGTTAGCGTAAAGCGGAGGGATATTCAGAAAGAAGAGCTTTAGAAAGACTTCATAAAAGTTGGTAGTAACCATGAATGGACTATAATTGGCTACCACAGCGTCGCCTGGAGTTTACCTGTGGAACAAATATATGTATCCGCTGTGACTATCGCTAGCCTTCTTCGGCAGTTGAGATGGTCAGTTATTGCTGTTGTCGAAATTATTCTTGCAATACTTCTGTTTCTTTTTTATTTGCAGACGATGTGTCGTTCATGACTTGCAATCCCGTGAACGTTCAACATGTCTGAAGATACGGAGTCCCAGGAAAACAAAGAGAAAAGCCTGAAGCTGCCGCAGTATGTGGGGTCGATAGTGGGTGAGTATAGCAGAACATCCACACTTATTTCCCACATTTTATGACGCCCGTCTTCATGGAGTTAATTCACTAAATTTAACTAAATTAATACTAGCAGTGGCCCATAGGTTGGGGGAGGGGAAAGGAAAATTCCCTCGTATGTTTATAAGATAATGTATTAAATACTGTAAATAATAGACAGATAAAGTAATATAATAAATGATTACAAAAAGAGAAATATTTAGTACAAAATATGAGAATAAACATAATTTTATTTCCTAATTATTGTTCTAGAAGGGTTTCAGCCCACTCAAATTTGTTACTGATTGAAAGGGGAAGAGATATTTCGTGAAAAGATTTCGAGACACCGCAAAGTTCAAAACACTCTAGTATCGTCCAGCTTCTTTGATTGGCAAAAAAAAAAAAAAAAGTTCTGGCCCGTGTTAGCAGTTTGCGCACGAATCACAATGGTTCAATGTCGGAGTTAAGTAGTGCTGATTGGCTGGTTTCAAGCGTTGACACGGCACCGGCAGACAATGGAGGTATGAAAACAACTGAGGTGTGTATGCTAGTAATGAAACAAGCAGCGGCCTTGGTGCGAGGAGGTCGCTTCACGCACTCGCGCATCTGTAGGCAATTCACGGTAAAGTTTGCACTTTTTAAGGCCCTTCCAAAAGGCATTTCGCCTTAATACATGTATTTTATTGCAGCATAAAACGTTAACTTTTGAGAGTAATGAAATGTATACAATGTGTTTATTCGTTATATTGCAATATTTACATTAAAAAGTGGCGGAAAGGTAGAAATTAGTTAAAAGGAAAAATTTAGCAGGGCCTTAAAAAGTGCTCACTTTACCGTGAACAGTCTATACTGTTTCTTGAAAGGTTGTTATTGCTGTTCAGTACTAAGGTGCTGAGCGCGAGCGACTTTCTATGCCCCATCTGCTGTGTGAAGAAATTTACAATTTTACTAGAAGAGGAGCGGCGAGTTCTGCAACGCCAGCCCTGAGTTCACTTATAGTGCTCAGGGAAAGATAAACCTCCCCTTAGCCAGGGGTTAGCTTTAATCGTGATCTCCTCTAGCTTGTTTCTGGTAAAGAGGCCTTTAGGTTTAGAGTAGGCTAGGCTTTTCCCCAGTATTCAGGCTCCTACAGGGGGCAGTTAGCGCCAAGGCAGGCTGCCAAGACCGCGCCGCCGACGTCAACCCGCCTGCTGACCAGGCAAAAAAGCGGAAGAAAAAATAAGATAACCTCTCCCCCTCCCCACCAAGAAGCAAACGCCCAAGAAATGTAAGCCGAGTCGCAGTAAGCTGGCCCCAGCCAACCAAGGTCGCCAAAACCCGACCTTAAGCCAATAACTATGAAAAAGTCGTGAAGCTCTTCAGGCAAAATCTGAAGGAGCCCACAGTCAAACGAGCTGCACCGCAGGGCGTACAACATACAGTAAAATCCTACGAGGATTATAGAGCAGCTGTTCACGTCCTAGAACAGTTAAAGGTAGGATTCAGCCTCCTCGTCCCCCCCCCCCCCCCCCGGGAGCGAGCTGCAAGTGACTGGATGACTCTCTGAGCATCCCGTTTATCCGCGAGGAGCTGCAGGCCCTCCTCGGATACAGCCCTCTCTCCATCGAGCCAAAGAACCCGATGCGAGACAAGAAGCAACTTAACCTGTTCATTGTGTAGCTGCCCCAGAATTAACATGAATAATGTACGAGCTGCGCGCTTTGTGCGGCCTCACGGTGAAGGTCGAGGAATACCAGCGGCCTGAAGGGCATCCGCAGTGCTCGAACTGTCAACGATCCAGGCACTCGGGAAAAGTGTGCCACGCCCCACCTCAATGTCACCTGTGTGGTCAAGGCCACGCCACGATTACTTGCTCCATGACAGACAAGGACGACATGTCCAAGAGAGTCTGTGCCAGCTGCAAGGGGAACCGCGCAGGTAATTACAAAGGCTGTCCCGCGCATGAAATAGAAAAGTGGCTTTTCTTATCCCTAGACGAAAGTGAAAGCGCATGCAGCAGAGCAAGGTTGCATTGCTAACAGATCAAACCCCACAGCCGTCCCAGGTGTATTGCCGCGCCCATGTTGCGCCCTGGCCACGGCCTAACCCAGAAGGTTTGGTTGTTGTGCAAAGCCTCACACACAGGCTTGTGTACGCACAAAAGTCCCAATTCCAGTAACGAGCAGCTACGGAGCAGTTGCGCCTGCGGGATTCTCGGAGGTTGAGTTTCCTGCCCCGGCTAACGCCCACAGGCCGCGGAGACAATCTGCACTAAATGTGCGAAAAGGAATAGGTGAAAATGTCCAAAAATCCTCAGAAAAAGACTTCCGCAAAGCACACCTGCCAGAGAGCGCCGCAGCGTGCTGCCCGCTCCACTCCTAACCCGGCCAGCCAATCAGAGCGCAGCCCCAGCTGCCGCAACTGCTCCAGTGGCGGAAACCAACACGACTATGGAGACGGAAACTATTACAGCCTCCACGGGTGCAGTAACCCCAATGCAGCCTGCAGACATGCAGCATACGCTGCAAAAAAATGGGGCGTGGCTGTGTTGGGGACACGGCCGTTTGTTTTGCGTGAATACGTCTACGTTGACGCGCTCGGACACCTTGATGTTTTTTTTTAAGTTCCCGGCACCGCTTCACTCAATCACATGGGGTTTTATGGGCATCACTGGATTGGTTTTGAGATGCTCTTTCCAACCGTATACGATTTTTGTATTTCGACTTGGTTTTTTGACGAAATTGTGTTAAGTTTTCTTAACTTTTTACATTAAACTCGTACAATTTCACTATAGCCACGCCAAACAAATGTTTTAATACGCGCAATTGATTGATCTTGACGAGAACTGTCGATTGAAACTTAAACGAGCGTCGTAGCCTCTCCTAGTCAAATGTTATACTACGCAGAAGTTATGAGACGTGGCGAAACGAACTCAGAATTGCAGTGCTCCCCTCCCTCCTCCCCCCCCCCATACTACACCTGCGTGATGCTTTGCAGTTTTCACTCAACGTAACATATACTTTGATCCTCTGGCAATCGAGTGGTGTAATTGAATTTTGAATATAGACGATAGATTGGCTGCAATGCCAAACTGTATCCCCCGATTTTGTTATCATCGGATTTTCTGGATTGCCTCTCACTATGGTCGCAAATTTAAAGACGTATCCACGTCAAAATGAAAGCAAACCCTCTAAAATACAAACACCCCGCCCTGGGCGGAGTGCTTGAGGCACTTTGCGCACTGTCATTAGTGTGGGTGGACCTAACAAAAGACGTTGACGAGAAAGGTCAAGCCCTAATTTGTGCGGCGATTACAATCGTCCAGGGGTAGCCGAATGGCTGCTATAGGCATGCGACAAATGCACTGCCCCCCCCCCCCTTACGTTTAGTGTAGCTGATAAGATTTGTTTGTTGGTTTTATTGAGTCCGTAAAATATTTTATCAATACATAGTAGATAGGCTATTTAGTGCTTTCGCAAAGTCAGGGGACAAAACATCGGGGGCGGAGTTTTAATTTTATTACATAATTCTATAAAGTGCCATGCCGTCAGGCCTCCCTCCCTCATCACTGTTGAAACAGTGGGAGGTAAAATCAAGTTAAATAACCAGCAGGTTTCAGTATATTCCGTGTATTGCCAGCCAAGTGGCACGCTTTTGCGCGCGGACTTAGATGAATTAATGAATATTTCCCCAGTTATATTGGCTGTTGTCGACCTAACTGCAAAACATCCCGCCTGGGCATACAGCTAGCGAACAGTCAATGGCAACACACTATTTAGTCATCAGGAGCAACATAATTATAATGTTGATGCGCCCTTGGAACCTACATTCGAGCCTTCTAATATTAATTATTTACCAAATATTTTAGATATAGAGCTCAGCAAGGGATTAAGTTATACTTTTAATTTCCAAGTGCTCCACGAACTGGCCTCGGACCATTACCCTGTCCATATAATGTTTAATCCCCTGGATATTGACAGTATGAAAGAGTGAAAAATTAAAGATTATAAGCATGTGAACTGGCATATCTTTCGCGATTATTTGGATGAACATCTGAACATGCCAGCTCCTTTACACTCACCTGGAAATTAGACACTGCGATCAACCATATCACACAGTCAGGGATTAGTAATTATGTTTCGGAGAAAACTGCAAAACTTCGTGCTGATTCCCTCACTGGCAATATCAGGGAGCTAATTACACAGAAGAATAGACTGCGAATGCGCTATTTACGATTACCTACAAGGCAACTCAAAACTTATATAAATGGTATTAGAGAGCATACTGATAGAGAATTATCCCACTGGCAGACTACTTGCTGAGACAAGAAATTATCCTAATTAAATACTGCTGATAACAGCTTGTGGCACCTAACTAAGACGCTTTCAAAAATACGCGATCCGATCCCGCCTCTTGAAGGCAATGCAGCCATAGGTTACACGCCTCGGCAGAAAGCTGGGGCTGCAGCTACATACTTAGAGTTGGTATTCCAGCCGAACCTAAATCCATACGATCCTGTACATACTGATTTTTGTTTTCTTTTAGTTTTCAGTAATATACTGGAAACTCTGGGGGGGGGGGGGGGGGGATCATATGCTCCAATGCCCCCCCCCCCCCCCCAAATCCCCCCGACACGCACACACAAACACGCACACTAGAGTGACGTTTCTTCTCCTCTCTAATAGCATTTCTCTTCCCACTAATAAAGACCATGGTTCCTATAGGCTATTCCCGGTAAAATGAGCACTTTTGAAAGCCCTGATTAAGATCTACTTGTGTGCAAGTTGTGCATTCCTCCGCCTTATGTAAAACTAATATTGTCATGGGCCTCATCATTTTATTCATGCGTCGGTCAAATGAGACAGTTAAATTATTATAAAAGTGAATATTTTACAAATCTGCTCATTTTTATACGTTGATGCATTAAAAAAACAGAAAAAGAACTAAATAATTTAAGTTATCACAAATGGTTAACTAACACGTTTTATTTTATGTTAAGATATGGAACTACTTCCCATCCATCGTTTACGAACTTTACTGGGCGTAGTCACTCAGAGTGCCCGTTTAAATATAAGCAGGTTGGTGCAGTGACTTTTTTCTAAGGTTCATTTCAAAAGTGCTCACTTTATCGTGAACAGCCTTTACCTATCTGTCTCCTGTAGCATTTTCTATTAGTGCATGTAACTATCTTTATTTATTCCCTGCCGAAATCGTTTCTACGGCACTTATGTCAGTTTTTCCCTTTCTCTTCGTAGTGATAGGAATGGCCCAAAGCGGGGTCATGGCTGCCCAATCCCTCTCTACCATGATACATGTCTCCCCGAATGATTTCCCTCCCCTATATGCACAAGGGGCTTTGCTCTGAGACGCATTTAGCACCCGTCCCTACCTCAGCCGTACACTTAATACTTAGCAATATGGTAGTTTAGGGAAAAAAAATAGTAATTAAGTGTACTGTGTGCTCCGATTTTGACGCAAAAAGTCACTGGCCCTACTGATTGATTATTAGGTTGCATAAAATACAACGAAAAACATTTATCTGACAATTTTGGTAGTGTGTGTATTGATTTTTTGATTAACTCTGCATGTTGCACAGTCGAGTGGGCCGCGGTGGCTGAGCGGTTAGCCTGCACGCCTCCCACCAAGGCGAACCGTGTTCAATCCCCGGCCGGGTCACTCCCGGATCTCCACAAGGGGGAATCGCGCCGGACGACGCCGCTGGTCGACGGGTTTTGTCGGGGATCTCCCGTTTCCCCCCGCCCTTTCATTCCGGCGCTGCTCCATACTCCCCTCAATCACCCTCATCAGCTCTCAAGACTTCGCTGTTAAGAACCACCCGATAAAACACTGACCAGTGGTTGTGAAGGCATGTAAATATATACTCTTATTATCAGAGTTGTAACGTTGCAGAGTAGAGTACATAGTTCAAGCGATAAGCTGCCAGCACACATGATCTCATATGAGGTTATCAAGGTTCACATATTACAAAGTCCAAGTGTCTCATAACTACGTGTAATATACGGTAGGAATGGCGAATTTGGAACTTAAATCCTGGCAGAGATCCGTAAATCTAGGACCACTGCCACGGGTCTTCGGGAAGTATTTTTTTAATGAAACTGCTTGTATATGGTAAACCCCTTTAATATACATTATATCTCATAGGATCACATACATATATATTAACACAAAAATAACCTAATGTTCTCATATTACCACAAGTACCTGTTAACTTTCTATACATATCAATTTGATCACCAACATTAAATTTTATTTTATTTCTTGAATACATAACACTCTTCTTATAACTGAAAGTCATAGGTTGGCTAAAGTTTGTTAATGTCGTGATAAAGGACGGTTCCACCATGAACCAGCACCATAATGTAACGCTGGCGCAGATCTACTGTACATGCCATGCTTCTTTCATGTATACTGGAGCCCATCTTCCTCCGGTACAATGAAACCAATCAATAAAACATTAAATATCTTGACCCTAACCACATCACGTGTTCGGGGTATGTCAAGGATCAGGGCAGAACATTAGCGTGTGTTAAAAATTTCTTACGGGCGGTCTTTTGCATTTTAATGCCCTCGCCACCACGTGGTTACGGCTGTGATTAAAGTGGTTTGTACCATTGCTCTTTCTTAATATCTCTCTTCCCTCCTTTTCTCATATAAGTAGTGAACTGCCAATAGAATACAGTACACGCACAAGCGTGTATAGGTAGCTAGAGCTGTGCAAATTTCCACTTATTATTTGGTACCATGTTTATCTTCACTGCCGTATACCTACAAGTATTTTCATCGGCTACTGCCGACTATGTGGCGTCATTAACCTGCGTGTTCTCTCCACTGTAGATTGGTTGTCAAACCGTTGAGCCGTAACTACTGGCTGTAAGCGACGATAAGACACCCCCACACAAGTTTCCAGCCAATGGCGGAAGACAAGCAATCATATAACGTCTTGTAGTTTAGCCAGCAGCTACAGAATAACGCGCATATTGTGCGTCCCTATGTATGGGATGATTCACGGTTAATTGAGCACTTTTGAAAAATCCTTCTTAAGATCTACTTCTTTTCGCCTCATTATGCATCCTTCCGCCACATGAAATATTTACATTTCCATGTACCGTGTCAATAAATTTATCCGCCAGTAAAATAAAATCACGCAATTCCTAGGAACCTAACGATATTACAAATATGCCGATTCGTGTTTTACTGTCTGTACAGTAAAAAAATACGCTAGCTTCATTGGCCGTAAATATAAACTTTACACTCGCACTTTAACGTCAAGACATGAGCTTCATTGGCCGTAAATATAAACTTTACACTCGCACTTTAACGTCAAGACATGGAACTATAGGCTATTCACAGTAAAGTGAGCACTTTTGTAAGCCCTTTGATTTGGAATAACAGTCAATAAATATATTTTATTTTAGTCTCAGACATTAACTTCCGCGTGCGGTGGAATATACACACTGTGTTTATTACTTGCATGACAATATTGATTTAAAAAGCTGATTAAAAGATACAAAATGGCTGCAAGGAAAAAGTAACTAGGGTCTCAAAGCGCACACTTTACCGTGAACCACCTAATACTCTCCTTAATTAGCTGCAAATTGTGAGCCTGCATGCCAGTATGCAGGGTAGAGTATATGAAGTTATGAGCAGTGATCAAATGTTGATTTCACTAGTGCTGACTAAGGCCCTGGCACAATAGGGCACAATAGATGTGGTGGTTGTTGGTTGTGTTTCTGGTTCTCGGGTGGTGTGCGATGAGTTTCATTGCGCAATAGTCAAGTGTTGGGGTTTCTATCAATTGTTTCGCATCTGTGCTAACAGAGATCAGCCAATCCTTAGGAAACGAGTTTAAATTGGCTATTTCTGGAATTTGAATTTTTTAATTCAAGCGGACAACAATTAATTGCTTTGATTTTAACTTTTTTTTTTAAATTAAAGCCCACTAAATTAAGACAAATTTGAAACATGATTAGTTATTTCCTTATGTTAATAATTAAATAATCTGCATTTTAGTAAAAAAATAACATTTACATAGCTAACACAAGTTAGTCTGTAACTATACAATCGCTTCATAAAAACCTACAAATATGTACTCACCAGGTGTTTCCTCGAATACATAGATCGTTAAATTTTTTTCAGCTTCATTGGATTTTTAATATTATATATTGCTGTTTTTCTGAGTACCAACTAGTATTATCGGGTAGATACCAATTTTTTTCTCACGACTGTTATAGGGATCAATCCCCGGATGGGTCACCGGACTTCCGCAATTGGGAATCGTGCCACACGATGCCGTTGGTTGGCGGGTTTTGTCGGAGATCTCCCGTTTGCCCCCACCTCCTTTTTTTATTCCGGCGCCTCTCCATACTCATTTCAACACCCTCATTGGCTCTCAAGACTTTACTATTAAGAGCCGCCCAAATCTCTTCACTCGCTCACGACTATTTAACATTATTTCCAAGATTTCTAACTATCTCACTCGTTCAAAACCTAGAGAACTTGCTCTGATTTGTCGGTTGGTGGTAAAACATCAATGCATTCCAAATCGCTACAACACCAACCACCAAACGCGAGCTGAAATGACTTCAGGACCAATCACCAACTATCAACACCAAACCACTAACAATCAACACCAACCCACCAACTACAAAGCATCAACACCAACCACCAACACCAAACCACCAACAACCAAGCATCAACATCAAACACCAACACCAACCATTAACACCAAATCACCAACACGAACTACCAACACCAACCACCAACCTACCAACACCAACTACCAAGCATCAACACCAACCACCAATGCCAACCATTAACACCAAACCACCAACACCAAATACCAAACACCAACACCAAACAGCAACCATCAACACTAACCACCAAGCATAAACATCAACTACCAACACCAACCACCTAGCATTAACACCAAGACCAACAATCAACACCAAACCACTAACACCAACAACCAACCATAAACACCAACCATCAACAACAATCACCAAGCATCAACACCAAACACCAACCACCAAACACAAACTACCAAGCATCAACACCAACACCAGAAATCAGCACCAAACCACCAACACCAACCGCCAACCATCAATACCAACAAACAACCATCAGCACCAACAAACAACCATCAGCACCAACAACCAGCCATCAACACCAACAACCAACTATCAACACCAACCACCAACAGCAACCACTAAGCATCAAAACCAACCATCAACAGCAACCACCAACACAAACCAATAACACCAACCACCATCACTAAACATCAACACCAACCACCAACAGCAACCACCCACAACAACCACCAACCAACAACATCAACCATCAACACAAACAAAAACATCAACCACAAACACCAACCACCAAGAAACAACATAAAACACAAAACATCAACACCAACCACCAACACCAACTACCAAGCATCAACACCAACACCTACCATCAAAACCAAACCACCAACACCAACCACCAACACCAAATGCCAACATCAACACCAACAACCACCAAGCATCAACACCAACCACCAACTCCAACCAATAACACCAACCACCAACACCAAACACCAACCACCAAACCCTTACCACCAACAACCAACTATCAACACCAACCATTATGACAACCTCCAACCACCAACACCAAACCACCAACCACCTACTATCAACACCATCCACCAACAACAACCACCAAACACCAACAACCAAGCATCAACACCAACCACCAACACCAACTGCCAAACACCAACACCTGCCACCAACCTCCAACACCAACACCAACCACAAACCACCACCAACCATCAACACCAAACATTAACACCAACGACCAACACCAAACAATAACACAAACCGCCAACCACCAGCCATCAACACCAACCATCAACACCAACCACCAACACCAAACTACCAACACCAATCACCAACACCAAACACCAATGCCAACCACCAACACCAACCCCCAAGCATCAACAACATCCACCAAACATCAACACCAACCACCAACCATCAATACCAACTGCCAACCATAAATACCAACTGCCAACCATAAATACCAACCACTAACCATCAACAACAACCACCAACCCTCAACACCAACTGCCAAACATCAATACCAACCACCATCCATCATTACCAACCACCATCAATACCGACCACCAACCAACAATTCCAACCATCAACACCAACCACCAAGCTTAAACCTCAACCATCAACACCGTCCACCAACCATCAAGACCAACCACCAACCATCAAGACCAACCACCAACCATAAATACCAACCACCAACCATAAATACCAACCTCAACCATCAACACCAACCACCAAGCTTAAACCACAACCACCAACTTTAAATTGAGCCATGTCACACATTCTGTCCTATCCTTCAACAGCCACCAATAGCTATGCCTATAGTGCCAGGGACTTGAACCATAAACAGCCTGTAGCAGGCGATGTGAGGTGGTAGGGTTGGTGCTGCGCAGGCGCGCTGCCCATCTTCTGCGTGGGCACAGTGGAGGGTTGGACGGCGCCAGGGATAGAGCACCTACAGCAGCACGGAGACAACAGCACAGCGGCGGGGGCGGCGCTGAGCGACGGCGACGCCTCCCTCGTGGTGTCTGTGATGACGCTGGGCGCCCTGGCCGCCGCCGTGCCTGCTGGACACCTCGCCGACCTCCTGGGCCGCAAGCCCTGCTTACTGGCGCTCACTCTACCCTACGTCCTCGGCTGGCAGATGCTCGTCTTCGCCGGCCACAACGTAACTACGCTTTCACCTGCCTACCTGCTTGTTTCTTTGCTTGCTTCCTTCCAGCATTTTTAACTCTACAGGTCTCAGCTTTAGTCTATTCCCAGTGTCTTCACACTTTCTGAAGCAAACCTTTGAAAAATCACCCCTTGTATGAAGTGTTTGAATATTTCCTACATAAGTATGTCATTATCACAAGCGTATTATACTTCTGTTAACGTAACTTTGTCGTTTATTTTATCAGTACATCATAATATTTCATTTTTAAATAATACGAACAAAAAACAGAGAAAAATAGGTCCGTTGGCAATGCCTAGTAAGAAATACTTATCATGCAAAATATTATAAAATAGAATGCACACAAATGCAGTGCGTTGTCCCTTTGGTGTAATTATCTAGACTTAACTAAGCTTTGTTTGCATGGGGCGGAGGAATGGCTCGAAAGTATAACTTTAGTACAGCTTCCGTCAGTCGCCCGTCCGTCGGGCTGTCACGTGATCTTCAACCAAATGCAGGGCAACTTTTTTTTTCTATCCGTCAATCCGTCGAGTATTTCTCAAACTTAACTTCCGACGGATGGACCGACGGGCCACCCAACCTCTTCTGTCGACATTTCGTAGACTCGAATACTCACTTTGAAATAAAACACAAGGTTGTGGATATGTGCTCCTTTATTTTTGGTTGTAATCTCAGGAATTTAGAATGTAAACAATATTTGATTATAAATTCTTATAACGTAAGAAATATTATCTCCTCGAAATGTTTCTCTCCTGAAAATGTATTTCCAACCAAAAATATTCCTCCAACTGAAGAAACATCACGATGTTAAAGTTGTCGCATTGAAATTTTGCCGTACAGAAGGATTTACGGACGAGGGATTGTTGTGAGTCGCTTTCAACTGACGGATGAAATAACAAACGGATAACTGGCTTACTGACGGACGACTGACGATGCGACGGATGGTTGAGAGGCCTGCTTAAGTTAGGTTAGTTTGGATTAAGTTAGGTTATGTTGGTTTAGGTTGCACTTATTCTTGTTTGAATAAGATTGCTATATGTTTAAGTAAGGCTACATAAAAACTACCATATTTGTTTTAGTATACTTTCAGGCAGTTTAGAGCAAATAATATTTGGTTCAATTGTGCTATGGTGGAATTGGCTAAGCTATTCTAGGCTACGTTATGTTATATTTTGCTTAGTTATGTTGGTTTCGATTATGTTGCTTGGCTATGTAGATTGTTATGTTATGTTTGGTTAGAATCTGACAGGATTTACAATAGCCCGTCGCGTCCATGCGCCATACGTCCGTCAGTCATCCGTACGTCCGTCTCCCAGCCGAGCGATTTACAACCAGTCTTCGTACGTCTGTCATCAGTTCATTGTACGTCTGTCGTCAGTTCATTTTACGTCTGTCGTCAGTTCATTGCTGCAAACTAATAAAAATAAAATTGTTTGCAAACCAAAAAAATCTCCAAAAAAAGTGAATATTTTTGGAAGTATTGTGTTTTTAAGTACCTAAATTGTGCATACACTTACATTTCGAAAATTAATTAATGTCAAAAAAAATTGTTTAGTAGTACATGAAGCATGATTTTATTACTTTTACTATTGCAAAGAAGGTGCTCGTGTTTGCAAACGTAATAATCAGCAAATCTTCAGAAAAAGTGTAACGTAATTTCACTTTACAGCTACTTAAACAATCGCGTGAAAACAAGAAGGCCAAAACAAAACACTGCGAACACTACACAGCCTTCTAAATAACTCGGGATGAACGGGTAACAAAGCATGCAAGTTTAGAAGGCTGTAATTTCATCCGTCCGTCAAAAGTCAAAGGTTGTCAGGGTTTTGACGGACGGACGAATAGAACTAATGGCCACCACTGAATGTCTCTTGGTCACGTGATTGACGGACGGATGACGCACGGACGCGATGGGGTTGTTGTAAATCCTGCATATCTCGGTATGAGAGTTGAGTGATGATGGGTTATGTTCGATTAGATTAGATACGGTTAGATTAAGTAGGGCTATATAAAATCTGCCAGATGTGCATTAACATATGTTTAGTGGTCCCCAGGGCCTGGGTCGAGTAGTGTGCGAGATAAGATGGGTTTAGTTTGAGTTAAGATAGATATTGGGTTGGATTAAATGAGGGTTCGTAGATTAAACAAAGCTAAGTAAAAACTACTTAATCTGCATATATCTACACTTACTGGTTCAAATGATCACTACGTGCAACTTAGTTTGGGTTAGGTTGGACTAGGTGAGGTTGGTAAAGCTACACAAACATCCTTATTTGTATTAATGTAGATTTATTGGCACACAAGACAATTTAGTACATCTTAAGGCAATATAGTGGGACCTAGTACACAGTACTCCGCTTACATTGGATTGTGCACGATTAGGCTCGTTAAGCTTTTGTTAGGTCTGATTTGGTTGGGTTGTGCTGCTTTTATGTTAGAATGGGTTAACTTATGTTCGATTTGGTTAGTTTAGTTTACTTAAGTTTACGTTGGGCTCATTTAGGTGAGATAATATCAGTTTATGTTGAGCTGGCTTAGTCTTGTTTAGGTCAGGTTAAGTTAGGTAAGTCTGTTCTTAGTTATATAGGTTTGAATATATTACATGGGGTTAGGTTTAGTTGTATGAAGTTAGGTTGGTTTCGGTTGCATTAAGCAAGATTCAAGCCAAATTATCAATAATATAAGTCCATAAAGTGTTTTCTTTTGTTGATTATTTTGAGAGACATTACAGTATCGTATCCGTATTTATTTTCTCGTCCATACGTCACTTGTCTTTTTAATTATTTTTTCGTGTTCAGTTTTGCTTTTCCGTGACAGACATGTGCTTGGCAATGGCGAATGTCTAAAATCTCCATCCAACAAAATAATAAAATACGGCTTTGTTGAGTGATATACCTAGTTACTGCATATAAATTTTTGCATGTATACTATACAACAAATGCGTTGAGATAGCATTTAAAGGTATAAAAATCGGCAAATACTTAATGGAAATGGCTGCTTTGAATTTTGAAACAATTAATCCAGAGTTGTTTACTCATTTATATATTCTATATATTAGTGACATGATAACCATTTCTTTAGGACTTGTACTTAATATGGCCTGGCCTGGCTTGCATAAACCTAAATCAAGTTGTTTACATTGGAATTAAATGGTCAGTTTTCGACTGAATTATATTAAGACAGTGATTTAGATTGAGTTCGGTTAAGTTCATGTGGTAAGTCACTTGGCATAAATATTTTAGGCCAAATTGTGTGTATCCTTTCAGCAAACAAAAGTAGAGGTCATGACAGTGTGCCATTGGCTATGGATGTGTTGCAAGGAAAGCAGTGCTTGGCGATGACTATGCAAAGCTTAGAGATGTCTGTTGGACCGACAGTACACAATGATAGTCTCTTTTACAGTTGGTATGCAAGAGATGAGGAAAGACTTAACCAGTAACGTGACGTTGGGTATAGCAGTATAGTTTCTCTGGGTGCACCCAACAGGCACATACAAGTGGAATGTCATATGCTCAAAGTGTACAGTTGGGATCAAGTACTGATTCATTTGCAGACACGCCCATGCTTCGGTGCTGTTCCATGTCCTTGCATGAGGATTTTTAATGGATATTTTGTTATAAATGCGAGACTTTAATGTTACATGTGTGCCTTGTGGTTTCAGGATTTTTAATGGATATTTTGTTATAAATGCGAGACTTTAATGTTACATGTGTGCCTTGTGGTTTCAGGTTGCCCTGCTGTGCATCGCACGCTTCCTGTGCGGGATAGCCTACGGCTGCTCCCAAGTGGTCGTTCCCTTCTACAACGAGGAGATCGCGGAAGTGAGCATTCGCGGTACGCTGGGATGCTTCTTCGACTTCATGATCAGTGCAGGGATCCTGTGGTGCTTCTTCCTAAGCGCGTTCCTCCACTACTTTTGGCTGACAACGGCGTGCTCCATTGTACCAGTGGTGTTCCTGCTGGTGTTCGTCTGGTTACCGGAGTCGCCTGTCTACCTCCTGCGCAAGGGGAGAGAGAAGGAGGCCGTGGAGTCTCTGAGATTCTTCCGCGGAGCGAAGTACCTGCAGAACTATGACGTCACGCCCGAGATACAGAGCATGAAGGACTACATAGAGAAAGAATGCCGATCCGCGCCGGTGAGCAACTTCTACACGAGGATGGCGTACCTAAGAGAAAGCTTCTTCACACTTGGCCCTGTCTCCAACACTGCAAAAGCCACGAGGATAACCTTTTGCTTCGGGATGATCATAGGACTGTGCGGCATAAACTGCATGATCTTCTACTCCATCGACATAATCAAGAGGGGGAAGAGCGCCATCTCTCCGGAAGTGAGCAACACCGTGATCGGAGTGCTCAAGATCATGTCTTCGCTGGTGACCATTCTTCTGGTCGACAAAGTGGGACGGCGCGCTTTCTTGTTTCTGTCGGGGATCGGCATGGCTCTCTCGTCTGCTGCTCTTTCTGTTCACTTCCTCTTCATCGAGCACCAGGGCTACATCGAGAACTTTGGCTGGGTGCCATGCGCTGCTGTCACCGGCTTCATCGCCGCGTACTCCGCGGGCTTCGGGCCTCTTCCGTGGCTCCTGCTGGCGGAGATCATACCGACGGGCGCGAAGGAGTGGGTGGGGTCGGGTTTCGTCATAATTAACTACGTGCTCAACTTCATCTCCACCATGGTCTACATCGACGCCGTCAACACGTTAGGCGAAGTGGTCACGTTCGGGTTCTTCTCCGTGGTCAGCATACTCGCCATGCTGTTCGTCAAGTACTTCGTTCCCGAAACGACAAACAGATCCCGCCAAGAAATTCAGCTTGCACTGTGATGAAACAAGCGCGATTCGAGGATTTCGCGGAGATTGTTACGATCGATAACTTGGCTTCCGATTTGAAGTCGCATCTCGGTTATCTAAGTGTTGAGAAACCTATAGAAGAATCCTGATGAAATGTACAGCGAGCCGTCGTTTACTGAAACGACAACTCGGCTGCAACCCAGAAGACAAGACAACGATTTCTATAAAATAATTCGTTTTGACTCCTAGCCACATACCAAAGCATCTGTTTCTGGCTTATTGTGAAAGTTAGTGCTACTTTTTGGCGGTTGACCGAATTCCACGAATCTTAACCCACGGGCACGTGTCTTACGCCCTACTTCGTCTCCTCGCTACAGCCTTGTCAGCAAAGCATCTCACCTGTTTACCAATTGCTGACTACTAAAGGCTGTTCACGATAAAGTGAACATTTTTTTTAATGAACCGTACAAAAAGTCACTGCCCCTACCTGTAACGGGCGCACTGAGTGACGTGAGTCCAGTAAAGTTGGTAACGATGGAAGGGAAAGTAGTTCCATATATTAACGCCGAACAAAAAGTTTTAGGTGACCATTTCCGATAACTTAAATTATTTCGCTCGCTTTCTGTATTTTTTATGCATTGACGTGTAAAAATGAGCTGATTTATGAAATATTTACTTTTGTAATAATTTCACAGTTTCACTTGACCGACGCATGGATAAAGTGATGAGGCCCATGGCAATGATAATTTTACATAAAGCGGAAGAACACACAAAGTGTGTACAAGTAGATCTTAACCAGGGCTTTCAAAAGTGCTAATTTTACCGTGAACAGCCTATGCCATCTTTGTCCGGTTGTTGGAAAAGTTATACATATCTGGTCGGTTAGAAGTGATATAATTTGTTACGTAAAATTTAAAAAACAGCGTAAAAGAAACGTAAGACGACAATAATATATTTTGAAATCCATGTTTGCAGTTTGACCTTGACGCATATACTTTTCAGATCGTATCAAAAGAACCATGTGCTTATTTTTCATACAATTTCTCAAAATATGAACACCAGTAAAATTACTAATTGTGGCTAAAAAAAAAAAACCGTATTTTAATTTCCGGATTCTGGGTACGTGCATGCTACGAGAAAGAAATCTGAAGAACAGCTCGACACAAGGAAATGTTGTAACAGCTGACCGTCACCATTACCAAAAGAATTCTAACCTGTAAGAATGAGGATGGATAGACTACGGTCGGCCCTTGGCCAGTTCAAGAGGAAAAATGTATCGCCAACATTTCTAGAACTCTAATTTAAAAAAAAAAAATACTTTAAATAAAAGTTAACATACTTAGTTTTTCTTGTATACAGGTTGCAAAAATATGTGTGCCACAAAAAATCTAGAGTCTGCGCATAATTCGCCTACTGACATTATGGAGCGACAGGTTGGGACAGCAAACACCATGAGAAATAGAGCCAGCCTTGAGAACATGCAGGAGGTGGCAATATCACACATTGGAAGCTGTGGAAACCACAACCTAACCGACCCTCTTCAATCACACAGATGTCGCAGATCTTTAAGTGTAGATATTTGATGATAGCCACTTGTCTCCATTTGTGATACGGGTAATTTTGAAGAATTTTGTAAGAATAATCTCTTCACAAGCATAAATAAACTCTCAGCACTGACTTTAATTGGAAAGGAGGTGCTCCTCTTCTCCGATTCCAGATGGTGTGCGGACTTTCGAAAGCGCCATTAGCAAAAAAAAAAAAAATTAGTTCCCTCTTTTCGTGTAGATCATTATTGTGCTCGCTGACTTTTACTATATAATTTGTAAATACATTAAATATTGAAATAAGACTGCAATTAAATATAAATGCAAAAACAAATTATTTTATTCTTATTTTGTGTTGTGAATGACAACGCCATTATACGGTGTCCCCCCCCCCCCTCCACAGGTTTATTTTAATTTGTGTGATTACGTGCAAAATTAATGGATTTCCTACATCTGTGCCACAAATTAAGACTTAAAGCACTTGCGAAAACGGTGTTGATGTTTGAAAGCCTATCTTATTAAATTTAATTTCAAAGATTTCTGAAACTCACAGATAAAAATTGCTGTCACTGCATACAAGAGTAATCAGGTTAGTATATTACAGCAGATCTTATAAGTAACTAAATAAAATAAAATAGCCCTATTCTTGTTTCGTAACTTCATTTCATTATTAAATAACACCATACGGTTACAATTAAGAAAAAAATTACAGTACACTCGGTGACTGGCTATAGCACACTACTCGTCAACCTTTTATATAATTTAATTTAATTTTTCTTTTCAGGTGTTGCAAAAGAAGGATAACAAGTAACTTACACAATGGAATCTAAGAAGAAAGTTTTTCAGGGTTTATGGCGCGGACAGCAACCATCTAAAGTTATGGTGAGCCAGCGACAACCAGTAACATTACGTTGGGATATGCTCTGTCTTAATTGGTGCTCAAGGCTGATCACGATTGAGATCAACCTTTGAAAATTGTCACTACCCCTATCTGCATATGTGTGTATCGGAAGTAGAAGGCACTAAGGGTCGGTTGCGCCAGCATTGCCCCCGATCCGAGATCAAATGATTCTAGGTTCCAAACAATGATCCAGTTTGATCTTGGTCCCAATGTAAAAGTGTTGCGCCAACGAAATTTGATGTTTCTGGATCCCCGAAACTTCGATCTTGGTTCCAAAGTGAGAGATCGAGATTAAGTATAAGACAAATTTTCTATTGGTTCGTAATATACGACGTCATGGAAGTAGGCGTATTTATCTCTTTAGATAGAACTAGATGTGCGATGTTTGATCTGTTTTAAGTGAATTATTGTTGTACGAATTTTACTGAATAATATTCAAGTGCGTATTATTTTGTTTTAATTTCCCAAGAAAACAATCAACCGTAGTTCTATCTGCTGGTGTATTTTGGAACTACATTTGTTGACGATGGCTGCTGATCTCGATCGAGTTTTGGAACCGCCAAATTCGTCGCGGTTCGAAATCAACTTAATTTCGATCTCCAGTCAAGTTCTGAACTCGAATGGTGCAACAGTTTTCTGTGTCGACCTTAGATCCGCTCTCGGAACGAATTTCGAACCACGATGGTACAACCGACCCTAAGTCGCACATATGGAACTTTACAGGAGTCCCCTTTTCACCTCAATAACATGATGACGTACAGTGCTCTTTCCTATTAAATATCTGGAGACCTGAAAAATTCGCGGTTTCATTCCGGGATAAGCTAGAATTCAAAACCTCGTACGTTTGTATTGCGTATGCTATTGGCCCACCCGTTAGTTTACACCTCATGAACATCTGATCTAATTATAAACATACAATTAATAGCAGACCCAATCACCGTCCTCCGCTAATACAGAAAGCAGCCAATTAACGGTGATTTGCATGATTTTGCATACGACAATGGATTATAGCCTACAGGTCATTGAACTCGCGAATTTTCAGGTCTCAACTTATTATTCCGTGTAGAAGACAGTGTTTCACACCTTGGAAAAGAGCGAGAAACCTACCCAGTGTTAAAACCTCGGGTTGGTAACATGTACCAATAGTCTGTTATCGATAAAGTGATCACTTTTGAAAACAACCTTCGAAAAATGTAATTGCTCCTACCCACATATTATATTCAAACGGGCACGCTGAGTGACATGCTCACAGTTAAGTTGGTTACAATGGAAGAAAATTTGTTCCGTATCTTATCGTCAAATAAGAAGTGTTTGGCAACCATTTGTGATAACTCGAACTATTTCTTTCGGTTTCTGTAATTTTTTGTTAAATACTTCGATATGTAAAAATCAGTCGATTTATAAAATATTTACTTTTCTGATTATTTCACAGTTTCACTTGACCGACGCATGAATACAGTGACGAGGCTACGGCAATGCTAATTTCACGCAGAGCATGAATAATACACAACGTTTATACAAGTAGATCATAAGCAGGGCTTTCGAAAGTGCTCAGTTTACCGTGAACAGCCTATAGTGTCATTTTACCTCCGATGAACAGTTATAATTATATTTAACGAACACGCTGAATGGTAGTTGGAATGCGCCCAATAAAGTTGGTAAGTGGCGTATGTCCAAATTACTATTTATACTCATTGTCACTAAAATTTTCGCACCGAGAATTAACTGCTAGATTCAAACGAAATGTTATAAATAAGATGCTGCCATCTTTGTGCACTTAAAAGGATGCTTTTCGAGAGTAACTGATTATTCCACCTTTAATCGTAAATTATGGAATTAATTTTAATGATTTTTTGAATTTTAAAAGATTTTATATTTTCCTTTTAATATGCGAAGAAATCTTTCCCAATGGGAATGTTCAAATTCCTCATTGTATATAGTGTGTTCGTTTAAAACTTTACAAGATAAACTGCACAGATAATGTGGAGTATCCATTAGCAAACCATTAAGTTCACTCATTTTTTCGTTTCCGTCGTGTTAGGTTCTTATGAATCACGTCCTTGCGGTATAGAGTAGTTTGAAACAAAACTGCGCAGCTCACCAGAGAAAATTTTGCAAACTAAACTGCAGTAAAGAAAATCAAATAAAACCATTGTATATATTACTGTACCACAAACAGCTTTTAAAGGCGGACAAATACAACATGACGGCAGCCACATAACGAGTAAGTAGGTTTTTTCGATGCGGATCTGTTGAGACGCTGGCAAATAAAATTTCTGAAACCATAAAAGATGATCCTTATAATTTTTTTTCTTAAGAAATATAAATTCTTAAATAACATCTATATTTTATTTTATACATAATTTCGCCCGTGTATACGAACGTTATATTTTTATAACCTACCTTAAAACTGAGATGATAGTCGAACAGTCGAGGTAGCCATTGCAGCGCTATCTGTGCACATTCCAATCGGACTGCAATTTGGATAACACACAGCCCGTTGAACGTTGAACTTTCACGCTCCTGGTAGTGGCTCGCCACAACATCACATCACTAACTGGAGGGAGAGGTGTCGTTTTAGAGGCAGAGATTTGTATAATACTCACACGACGTATACGCATTCACTGTCACGGCCAGCTTTGACCGTCTGTATGCCATCCATCAGGCTGCCTACTTACCAGGTTTCACTGTAACATAATTTTTTTTCAGGGTGCGCAAATTTTTATGTCAAAGAGTGTACAATAACCACACACTTATCTCGGCTAAAATAAGCAAACGGTGTGGTTGGAAACCATAAAAAAAAAGGGATGCACTTACTAAGTTTTGTATGTATACAGAGTTTGGTGAATTTATGTTTACGGGTTTAAAAGTTTTAAGGGGGATGAAGGGGCGGGCACACGCATATAGACGAGGAAGCGATATCATAAGCCTATCTTTCCTTCGGAAAGTAGACTATAGATGGAACAGTAGGCTGAAGAAAAAGTTGATAAGTGCGTGCGTATAACATACACTTCAAACAGCGAAGAACTGAATGCGTGGACATGTCAGCGCCCGAGAAAAGAGTAAGTCCACGGTTTTCGGGAGAATTTTCCATGCGTAACGTGCCGCGATTTCGCAGACACTGTCGCCTGTTCAAGGGCAAAATATAATTCGCATCAGACATGTCAAGGTCGTTCTCCGACCTTCCAAGCGACGGCTGGCAGTAATCATGTCGTGTCGCAAAGTGGGACGAGAACCATTACCGTTGCATAACCCGCAATTTTGTGGTTACCACTGCAGTCAGTATCTTTGCTGCTCCTAGACCACTGCTGTCCGTTCATACGGAATGGAACTGAACCCTAACGGCACCTGCATAGCATAAGACTATTCCGGAACGGAGCAACAACCTTCGAAAACATGATTGAAGCAGACGTTTATTGCTGGTAACACAGCTAGAACGAAACAAAAAGATATCAATGAGTTCCTAGATGACGCATTTTCGAACAATTGAGTGCAAACTCTAAAAAATTGGGTGCCGAAATAAAAAAAATACTGCAGAAGACAATACGATAGCAATAGTATTAGCACACGTGAGACAAGCTACAGTGGTGGATCATGACAGCGCGGGGTGACGAAACAATTTGGTAAAGGCTGTTCACTGTAAAGTGAGCACTTTTGAAATCAACCTTAGAAAAAAGTCACTGCCCCTGTCTGCATATATTTTAACGGGCGCACTGAGTGATATACGCTCAGTAAAGATGGTAACGATTGATGGAAAGTAGTATCATATCTTAACGTCAAATAAAAAGTGTTAGGTAACCATTTGTGTTAACATAAATTATTTCTTTCGCTTTCTGTGTGAATTTTTTTTTTATGCATCAAAGTGTTAAAATGAGCAGATTTGTAAAATATTTAGTTTTCTGATAATTTCACAGTTTCACTTGACCAACGCATGCTTAAAGTGATGAAGCCCATGGCAATGTTAATTTTACATAAGGCGGAAGAATACACAACATGCATACAAGTAGATATTAATCAGGGCTTTCAAAAGTGCTCATTTTACCGTGAACAGCATATAGCGTTATATACAGTAAGGCCAACATTTTAATTTAAAATGTCCTATGTTCGCTATACACATGTAAATGTGCAGAAAGCACATTTCTCGCTACAAAAGCAAAGTTGTCCTGCATTTTCATTTAAATTAAACTTCCTCCTTTGTATCTATAAATATATAAACCATGTGTATTAAACTGAGGTTAGATTCTTTTTTATAAAAAAAAAACTTCAGAAATATTTTACGCGTTTCGAAATGTTAGTACATTTGCCCTGGCCACTACAACTACATTAAAGAAGGCTGGTGAACCCAAAACATTTTACAACTAATTATTATACCTACATATAGGTATCGTACAGAATAGCTTTTGAGCCAAAATGATAATCGCTACAACTCATAGTTTGAGTTATAGGTTCTTGGAGTTGTGTTTTTTGAAATTTGCTGCAGCAGCTTTTTGGAAAACCAGAAGAGGAAAGTGACAAATTTTGGGAATGGAATAAGAACTTTATCTAAACTATTGACTGATGTGATTTGAAATTTTCAAAAATTTGTCAGTTGGTAATGTGCACGATGTAAAAAAGGGTTGTTTTCTCATCCATGAATAACAAAAAGTAATAATTTAAAATAAAAATATTACACTCATGAAGTAGCTACATCAATATACTTTCAAAACAAAATGCAAAAATTTGTTTTTATTATTATTATAGCGAAAAGCTGCTACAAGAGGGTTGCACATTTTCTTTCCGCCTGGAATTCCGTAATATCACGGATGCAACCCGTCACACACCTAGCGCCAGGGAGTCTGAGGGTGTCTGGCAGGGTATTACATCTCCCTCCTGTGTGCGCAGCTGGACGGACCAACTCTTTCTCTCAGGATTGCCAACCCTACACTCCCCTCACGACTGGAATTTCCCACCTGGCTAGTCTCACCCACGCCCGTTCCTACCCTGAACTGAGGTGCTCTTGAAACTCTGACATACGGTTGTCAGTGGTCGATCATGAATGCTAGTTAATTCTTTTGCACTTTTTGAGTGTATGATTTTACTTTTGTAATTAGTGAAACGTAATTATACAAGAAACACTACTTTTTTTGTGTGCACTGGCTCCGCAAAAATTCAAGAATGGCAGGCATTACGTAAAAACTAAAAGGAACAAACTTTCCCAAGCAACGAAGAGATTTAATGCTGCTCGACGATCATCACTACAAAATGGCTGCGGTTCCGAATTCTATTAAAAACAAACCAATAGACATATGCTAAAAATTACTAGCTAGGCCTATGCCTGAGAAAGATTTATCTGTTAGCAGATACCAACAAAATTCAAAATATTGCTGTCGTAAAAATAAAGTGTATAGTGGTTATTTTTATATTAGAGTATGTTCGGGTATAATGTAAGGAAATTTGAATGAAAATATGGTTTTTTTTTTTTTTTTTTTCAATTTCGGAAAAATAGGTACCGTATATTACCACTGGCGTGCCACTTTCTCAGGCTTATCAAGGGACCTACAAAACTAATAATAAAAGGAAATGGAGTTTACATTAAAGCTGTGATGTCTATGGCTTTCCTTTGTGTAGCTATCGCAATAAAACAATAAGAACAACAGTAAAATGAGATAAAGTGTGCTTATTCTCTTTACAGTTAGTTGTTTATTTTTATTTATCACTCTAGTTTTCTGTGGGTAGTGACATAGATGGCACAACCTTTTAAAATCAACCCATTAACATGTCACTGTCCCTACACGTGCGTGCATTTTAACATGTCACTGTCCCTACACGTGCGTGCATTTTAACATGTCACTGTCCCTACACGTGCGTGCATTTTGACATGCCACTGTCCCTACACGTGCGTGCATTTTGACATGTCACTGTCCCTACACGTGCGTGCATTTTAACATGTCACTGTCCCTGCACGTGCGTGCATTTTAACATGCCACTGTCCCTACACGTGCGTACATTTTAACATGTCACTGTCCCTACACGTGCGTGCATTTTAACATGTCACTGTCCCTACACGTGCGTGCATGTTAACGTGGCAAACTGACTGGCATGTGCACAGTAAAATTGGTAACTACGGAAGAAACGGAGTGTGCATTGAAACATTTTTGTGAAATCTTCGTTTGCGCGTATTCGCCTATCTCGGGGAAATATATGTTCTGTAAAACGACTTTTTGCTAGAAAATGTAATGTGTCTATGTTTTTATTTTTAACATATTAAGTATATTCGTGGAGGAAAAAATCGTGAAACTGTTCAAATATCGCATTTTTAAAGCATGCCTGTGCAGTTTCCTTAAGCGGCAAGAGAAAAGTACAAACGTACGGGCGTAGTTTAATCTGTGGGCTTTCATTACATGTAATAAAAATGAGGTGAATATGAAGCATTACCAGATTGAAAGCCTTTGGGGGGAGGGGGGAGGGTGTATCCTCCGAGAAAATTCACCGACCAACCAGCGGCATATTTTACGATCCCCAAATAGGAAAATCAAGAGTGACCTCTCCGGAATCGAACCCAGATCATCTTGGTAGGATGCGAGCGCTCTAGCCGCTACACCATCTCGGCACCTTTTATTACATTAGATTGGACTAAGAGTACGAGAAGGCATTGCGCTTTCATAGGTTACTCTCTCAATCCACGGAGTCACAGAGAGCTGTGGATGGCGGCGGTGAAAACAGCTTGCGGTAGGACAAACAAATAATATAAGATCTTACTTCAAGAAGGAGCACTGTTGGAGATTGTAACAAGAGAGGGCAGCTTTAAACTTTTAAGTATTCGTCCCACGGATGTGTTCATAAGGAAAATTTACAGTGGAGAAACATGTTTAGCGCAAGGGTAGTGTTTTTTTTTTTGCAGCATTTTATTTCTTTTCTTGCAAGTGATAGTAATTGTTTTTTTAACGTTCCCCGGTTTTATGCTTGAAAGCTTAGCAGGGAACGGGTTACAGACTAACCTATAACTTAGCTTAAATTAACGCCCATGACTTGCCTGGGGTTCGAACCCAGAGCTTCCCGCACCTCAGATCGGTGGCGCACCAACCAACTGCGCCACGGGATGTCGGCAAGTGATAGTAAAAATGTTTAATAATTAATTACTAAGTGTTTGCAAAAATCAGTACTTATATTCGTTCATCCAGTTTACTTAATTTTGAAATAATTATTATAAAATATTATGTTATATTTTATTTAAGTGACATAAAATTGAGGATGGTTAAATGCGAGAGTTTTTACCGGCTCTGATTATCTGAGGTCCTTATTTAGTGCCGATGAAGGTGAACTGGGATGAAGATTGAGCAACGATAGGATGCAATGGGTGTGGGTGAAATTGAAGTACTCCAAGAAAACCATAGACCAATGCTAACTTTCTCCGTGTTTTCTGAATGCAGAAATACTGAGTGACCCACCGGGATCGAACCTATGTCACCTTTGTGAAAGGCGAGCGCTCTAGCCGTTACACAGCCGCAGCTTCATTGGTCAAACGTGAAACAATTTCCGTTGGCTATATCTTTATAGTAAAGCCATTACTTAATTTACTATACATCTAGGTTCTTTGTAAATGTGGTAAGCGTACATGAATTCCGTGCGCTAGCCCAACCGTTTGACACCGTTCTGTTAGTCTACAAAACAGCTTTGATGGAAAACACGTAAATATTATAGTGTAGAAAATTACATGTATTAATAGATAATATACGAAAGTGCCACTTTCGTAAAAAAAAAAAAATCGTGTAACGGGGAAAGCACAAAATCAAACTTTACATTTATTAGACTATATTTCGTTTCACAAAATAACAAACTCATTATAATAAATAAACTGAGATTACATTAAAATGGTAAGTGTCCTTGTATTTGATAGAAAAGTAAACGTACACGTGACGTTGGATTCAGTGGATCAATTTGGCAGTTAGCTATGTAAAAACGACTGGCAGACAATACTATACTAATTATTAAGTGTTGTCATTTGTGTTTTTACATTATACAAAAGTAAGGTTAGTAAATATGTCACTTTTGATAACAATATATATGTTATTTCTACTTCTATTAATTTTTTTTTTCATACTTCAAAAAATGCTGGTATTACAGATTGCGTTATGTATCTGAACCGCAAGAAAGGTTTTTTTTTTATTAATAAACTTTAAGTAAATAAACATTACGATCTTGGTCACCATTTATTTCTGTATATCCCAACACGCAATGTTGAACAAAACACCATTGCTTATTTTAAGTGCTACCGATATCATAATATACTGAAAGGACCTATACAAGTACGTCTGCGGGCCTTTTCAAGTTGCACTGTACTTGTGAAATACGGTACAACATGTTGTTCGGGAATAGTTCTTTAGTTAATATGTTCCATTCAGCATCATTGGCATTCAAATACGTATTTTAAAACAAACATGCTCTACTACAGTCTCAGCATTGGTTGATGCGAACTTGCTTTAGACTTGTGACTTCAAGACATGTCCGTTTTTGAAAATGATCGTTTTAGAGGACTTCAGGGGCGTATCCAGAAATTTGACAAGTATTACATCGTTCACAAGTCACAGTGGAAGGATAGAAACTATTTATACAAACTCGCTCACATTTTTAGGAACTATGTACTTGGCTATGTCCCCCCCCCCCCTTCGCAATTTATTCAGAAAACGAAGTTTTGATGTATAACATGTAATCATATGTGTGGTTAAAACAAATAAATAAATATAATGATTGCCATTTTAATATAGGGTGTAAAAAATGTGTCATTTCGGGGGGGGGGGGGAGGGCTGCAGCCCCCTCAGTCCCCCACCCCCCGGATACGCCCCTGGTGGACTCTCAAATGCAACGTTAGATATTTTACAGGTATGCGCTATTTACTAGTGTATGAGCGTACTTATCCAAATGTTCTGCTGTGTAGTATCTCTCAAATACGTGCATCCTTATAATACCCAGTGAAAACTACACTCGGTAAGCATACCTGGTATTCATAAAGTCAACATGAGCCCTGAAATTTCTCCTCCTGCATATACAACAAAGTCACAGAAGTTCCGGTTATAAATATTAAGCTGGCCTTGTACTTGAAAATAATGCTTATTTGTTCTACGTAGTCTCGGTACATTGTCAACTATTCCCATGCATTGCTTGTGGCGCGGCACCGAAAGTGCTTCTGGTAATGATACATTCGTCAAAGAAAACAAGCACTGTACCTCAATCAAGCCAGCATCACCGACAAGACCATCTGGACTTGCACCGAGAAATGGACGTTGCACGTCAATAAACAAACCACACTTCCTCACAACACACCCTGGTTTTTTTTGTTTGTTTTGTACATATTAATAACATTGGCTTCGTTTACCCTCCCATACTGAATTGCTGATGTGTTGAGTTCCTTCTTGTAAAGGATATTCTTTACTAAGTCCGGTCGAGCGCATTAAAAGAGACGAGATTTTATGGCAAAATGTAATGGTTCCTAAGTTGAAGCAATTCTTCATGCAATGCATGTTGTCCGAGCTAGCCGATGCTCGCATACCCAGGGGCATGAGAGTCCGAGACCGGTAATTCGTGATTGATATCCTGCAGGCCATGAAGAAACGAAAGGCATCCGTTTAAGCTTCTGTTTATAAAATGGTTACTACGCGTTCTAATGTTATATATATGATATATAATATTTACTATATATAATACAATTTTTTTTTTTACAATATGGTCTTTTGTATAATAAAAGTAAACGCATATGCGGTAGCCTTTGTATCAAGGGTGCAACAATCCAAAATGTTTTCTGTTTATAGCGCTTTTCGCAGGTTATTTTAAAACGAGAAAATTTGATTATTGGAATGTTATTGCCTGTGCTCACTGTTTTGTATATGTGTATATATATAGTCTGTGTGTGTATTTGTATATAAGTTATAGTGTTTTATGTTGTTGTGAAGTGATTATGGCCGTACAATGCATGCAAATTTTTTAAATATTATTATTGCTCTTAAGATAACTGGTTTCTTAAAGAACGCTTGGAAATGGATAAATGGTAACAGCATGAAACATGTGACGCTTGATAAACTTAAACGTAAATGGACATAGTATGGTGGCCGGTCATCATTTTTCCATAGAACTATATTAGGACTGTGAAAGGTGCTGAATGAGTATGTTATTATATGTTATTATTCCTGAAACGTTAAGTTGCCGCACACATTCTGATGTAGAGGTGCCAGGGCACTCACTTAAAATGCGTGCAATAAACTGCATGTGAAAATAATTTTCCCTTACAGCCACTGCGGAGCGAACCTAATGCATCGTGGATTTTTGTGGGGCATAAGCCTATTGGGAGTGTGAGAATTTTTCCATTGCTTTTCCCATATTTGAATACGCCCAGAATTCCAGCAACACACGCTTCTCAGGAAAATACTACCGTCTCGTATTTGCAGCACTAGTTTTTCAAAAATTAGTTATCCTAGTTGATATTGCTAAGTTGGGAATTTTATTTTATAGTAATCAGTTTCGTGTGCATTCATTACCTTTCTTTGAGTGTTACAAGAGATAATCCTGTATTACCAAACGCATAACTCACAAAGTTTGTAAATGGTATCCTGTAAACCATAACCATCAGCTCCATACGTTTCAAAATGCATGTGGGGTCCATGGTGGTGTATTGGCTACAGTACATCCCACAAATACTATATTTGTTTGATCCCTGGCAGCGTCACTGTTGAATTTTCGTAAGAGAGAAACATGACGGGCCATGCAGTTGGCATGAGGGTTTTCTCGAGGTACTCACATTTCCCCCACTACTGCATTCTTCGCTCCTACATAATCTCAGTTCGCTCCTCTCAACGCTAAAAAAAAAAAAAAGTTTATCTCGTTACTCAAACTTTCCTGTAAGTCGCTCGTCAGTTCCGACCAATCATGTCTACAGTGTTCGTACAAAATACCTAACAGAGTACAGTTTCTCAAAATAACCTTTATGTATTTGCTCCATCGTATTCAATTTTGGTAAGTGTGGGAGAAGGCATTTTAGCCTAGCTTCGCCAAAGAAAGACGAAATAAAATGAAATAAATAAATACCCCTGACATAACAGACATAATAAGTAATATTATTCCGACAAATTTCTATTAATTAATGGAGTGTAATAAACAGTTCTGTTGAAGCTCTACATAGTGCCGAGTACACAGCTGTTCCAAACTATCATTAACTAATTTATTAGCCAGGGGATACTTTTATAACGGAGTATATAGATAGTGGTCATCTTTGAAATGATTCCCCAAAGAATGCTGGTTATGCCCCTATACACCCGTCCGTGACGAAAGTGCGACTTATCATTGTCATGCTTGTTATACGATTTATTGCTAAATATGCAATTGCATTGCAAACAAATGTACGTTTAAAAGCTGCAAAGATTACTTATCAAAGGTGTTTTAACCCATATTTCACTGCAAAGAAAATTTCGTCATTTCACTTGTATTCATTAAAAGTATTATGTACTGTTTCTCAGTGAATTGCTTTATTTTGTACAGACTGTTCTTAGTATTCAAATCATTGCCACAATATAGCTTGCAATTTACCTTACACGCAGCTTCATTTAGCATGTAAGGTAGGAATGGGTCTACATGAATAGGTCTCCTAATATCAATTAACACCTACAAGGAATTTGAAGAAACTGCTACCCAGTTTAGTGCATTGTAGTTGCGATATTGTGTTACAATCCTGTACTAATCATTATAAGCCTTTCTTACTGTGTAAGTATCAGTACAGGAGCGATTTCTCCCCATGATTTACTGTAAATATTTTGGCCATATTTCAACCTCATTGCAACCCTCATCGATTCTCAAGACCAAATCTCTTAACTCCACCCCTCAACTAAACAATGTTTGTGAACAGTTAACTTTGCATGTATATTTTCACATCAGCTACACATACAAAATATTGTAAATATGCATTTTTGTCTTTGTGTAAAGTACTGACATTTGTAATTTTATGGATCATTATTTTTTCCTTATCTACTTGATTATGTACAGAAAACTGAATGTTGTAATTATCAGAATGTATATTGATATTTTCTTACGTAGTATAAAATATATTTTAATATATTTATTTTCATGTGTTTCAGCGCAAAGTTCTTTACTACGTAAAAAAAAATGCTCTCTGAAACATAAATGAATACAGTGAAATTCTGTAGTCAAATTCCGAAACTTCACAACTACCGCCACGTGACTAGCTCGTCTAAAATTATCAGAACGAATGATATGGTGAACCTATTACAAAGCTTTGGTGCTGTCAACAAGCAGCAGGGAAAGGGCGGGAATGACCTGTCTTCCTAGAGCTGGTTTATCCGCTAGCAGTTTACATTTAGCAACGAGATGGTTTCCAGGTAGTTGTTTGGGGACTGTCTTGTGTTGGAGATCTTTATCGCACTTTGAGAAATCCTCACGTTCTAAAGCGAGAGCTGAAACATGGGAGTGAGACAGAGATGTGGGCAACAGTTAGCTACCTGTATGGTACCCGTGGCGCAGACAAGCGGAATTTCTCATCGGTAGAAGGTACCCTTTGCCGTTGAACATTAGACGAAACAACTTTAATTTTTAAAATAATGACTCAGTTTAAAAGGTAAAACTCTAAAACCTCTATTTTGACACTTCTATAGGCACAGTGGCGTGACGGCTCTGGCAATAAATGAAAGGGGTGGCTGCTATGGAAGGATATTTTAAGCCCACTCTGTCAAACTGTTCTTTTTGGCAAAAATATATTCATCGCGAAATTTCGTTTCATTATAATATCTTTAGAATAAGTTTGGTGCAATAGTTATAAGCAATACTTTTTGTATATGTACATTTAATTTATTCATTAAACACATTTAAGGACGCCTATTAAGTTAGCTAGTTCACGCGGATATAGGCTGTTCACGGTAAAGTGAGCACTTTTGAAACCCTCATTACTTTTATCTTTCAGCCATTTTTTATCCTTTAACAACTTTTTATTATAAATATTGCTATGTAAGTAACAAACACAGTGTATATATTTCACGGTACTTGGAAGTTAACTTCTAGGGCTAAAATAAAATATATTTATTCACTATTATTCCAAATGGGAGGGCTTTCAAAAGTGCTCCCTTTACCATGAATAGCCTATATGAATGTTCAATGCAGGCCAGTGCCAGCTGCTAGCGGACTGGTCCAATCTACTGGGCGTGAGGGTGTAATCGTTTGGCGCTACCGTTTACATTCAAATCGTATGCTTCATATTGGATACTGCACGTGAAATCATTATTTAGTGAGTAAAAATATACCCATGAACTTTTTAAAATTTCCTGTTACTGCAGTAAATGTATTTATTAATAAAGTGCTGCGTACTATGCCTTATCGCATTTTATCTAGTCTGAACTCCAGCTCCACACTCTAAGAAATTATTCCGAAATTTACTGCACAAGTGTATATGCATAGTGAGAGAGTAGGAATTGTAATGTTTTCCCCTGCGCATTTATTGTAGAGTTCCTACGTTTGCTCAGGTAACGATCAAACGCGTAGGGAAATTCCCAATTTTGTATAGTAGCGCTTCTAAACATTCCCATGTGTGCAGATTTGTGTGTGGTATTACAGTTTAGGAAGTATACCAGACAATTTTTTTTACAGTGCACGGAGGTGAGACTCAACCTTCTGTATAAGCCCCTTCTCCTATGTGTAGGCAAACATTTAACTAATAACAGGGATATGCACAGAAGACGAACACGAATTTTCCTCATAATTCTCCATTCCTACCGACTTGAGGGCTGTCAACCAAGAACTAGGACAAGGCGTCCGCCAGCTCAAATATGGAGTGCTGACGTTCCGCCCAGCCGTTCGATAATTGGAAACCATCAGTATATGGACTCAAGATGATGTTACATATCTATGCAGAAGCGTAAACAGCTGTAGGGACCAGCAGTTATAACACAGACAACACACGAACAGCTGAAAACCTTCAACTTATCTCCATTTCCGTTCTTTTTTTTTTTTTTTGTAAACATTGTTTACGGTGAGCACCGCGGTATTTATATTGTTTTGGTTCCGTGTCTTTCTTACTCTATACCTGATTACTGAGTCGTTTCTTTACTGTTGCGTCGCCCTAGAAAATATAGTCTATTCGTGGTTAGTTCATAATTTGAAGAAAAAAAAATCACCCCATGTATGACGTGTTAGGTTGCCATATATCACTAGCATTTCATATTTCTCTTAATTTGAATGTAAATAAGAGCACCTTATTTTGGGTTAAACTAAACTTGTAATATCGGTAAATTACAACAATTTCATTTATAATTAATATTGTTACGTGTAGGGTTACCAGATATGTGGCATTAAAAAAGAGGACATGTTCGAGTAACTGGCATTAAAAAAGAGGACATGTTCTAGTAACTGGCATTAAAAAAGAGGACATGTTCGAGCAACTGGCATTAAAAAAGAGGACACTTGTAAGAAAATTACACGAAGAAAGGGAACCCACAATTTTACAATGAAAATATACGAAATCAGTAAAGTCGCAGGTCAGTTGAAAATATATTACATGAGAATTGTATCCAAAAACCGGTTCCGTATAGCTAGGGATAGGAAACATTCGCGAGTTCAATGCCCTGTAGACTAGACTCCACAGTCATGTTTATACTCGAGATTCAAACGTTTGTCCATTGGTTGTTACCCCAGAGAGTAGCCAGTGTTACTCCACACCTGACAGTATGGCACTTGCTACTTGTTTCCTTGCAAGTCTGCTATTGGCTCAGAGTCGTCAAGGGCGTGTCTAATAAACTGCGATCCAATTGCAAAGTCAACTTCAGTGTACACGCGTTTGACGTCTATCTTGTCCTGAAATGAACTCGCGAGATGTTCCTATTCCTACGTATAACGTTTAAGTAATACAAAATATTTTCTTTTCAACCAGATGAAGTGGTAATCATATCTACTCTGAATATGAAAGTCAATTCAATTTAATTTGAAGGAACTACAGAATATTTCGCAAGCAAGTAATACAGGAGTATTACTCGAAACACAGTTGTACGTAAATAAGCAGTGGACACCATTTTTTTTTAAATGACAGATAATCACTCTCGCACAGCTCAGTTCAGGTACATTTCGATCTTATTACTTTGACAATGTTATTCGTTCTTGCAGGTTTCCATTTCCTAGCAAATAATCACGAAACTTTGAACAGATTAGTCACTTCTCAACTTATACATGTAAAACAAAAAAACAGTCACAGAAAAATATGACAGTCGATAAAGATAAAACATGTAGGAAATATTCTCTAAAAAGTTAACACTTGCAAGAATATCATTGGCATCGTCACTAAATGTTGAATGACATATATCAAACCCTAAAAATAAGGAAAGCTTCGCTGTCTTTCACTGGCAAAGAAAACACTTCGATTTTTTTTTTGTAAAACCCGACCGGACAGTTGGCAAGGCCTCAAAAAAGGGGATATGTCCGGGTAAAAGAGGACGTCTGATAACCCTAGTTACGTGTCGCTGGTCTGCATTGACCTTGGACAATTCCGCGCGAGCAGAAGAAGATAGAGTTGTGGTATGATACTTTATATTGTTTCAAAAAGCGAGCTGCCACGATAGTCCTTTTGCTGCGTGCGCTGCAAGATTTTCAGGTGATTGAATTTCCGCGCGTTTATCTGAAGAATTTTTCTAGTGGTTTACTGTCCCTAGTTCCTCTCAGCGTGACTCGGGGTGCGGCGAACTTTCCCGGTCGAGGCCAGCAGAGTTTAAATGCCCGACGGGCCTCTGAGCCGGGGGTTGATGAGTGGCGGGAGTTACAGCGATAGACGACGAGTGACAAGAGAAATGTGCGGCGAGAGAGGTGACAATCGGGAGGGAAGTCTGCGACTGGGAGCATCGGGGCAGAGAAGGGTGCGACTGGCAGGCTGGACTAGAGGACTGGATGCGCGAGTGAAAGACGAAAGGCATTACAAACAATAGGCTGTTCACGGTGAAATGAGCACTATTGAATGCCCTGCTTATGATCTACTTGTATGCCCGTTGTGTATTCTTCCGACTAATGCAAAATTAACATTGGCATGTGCCTCATCACTTTACTCATACACCGATCAAGTGAAACTGTGAAATTATTTGAAAAGTAAATATCATACAAATCTGCTCCTTTTTTACACTTCGATGAATAAAAAAACACAAAACAAAAGAAATAATTTCAGTTATCACAAATGGATGTAGTATAATACTTTTTATTCTCTGTTAAGATATGGAACTACTTTCTATTAATTATTACCAACTTCACTTAGTGCATGTCACTCAGCGCACCCGTTAAAATATATGCAAGCAGGGGCAGTGGCATTTTTCTAAGGTTAATCTCAAAAGTGCTCACTTTATCGTGAACAGCTTTTAACAGACAGGCTGAACGTGTGTTAATGATGAGTATGAGTTAATTGACTATAGCCAAACAGACATTAAGAAGGACGTTAATTCGAGTTAAAATGGGCATTAATTATTTGATTCACTGAGAAATAAAAAGAGTAATAATGGAGAGAAATATATTAATGCTGTAATTAATAACTGTGTGAATAAATTAATAATCAAATTTGGTTCTTTTATTTTTATCAAGACCACCATCCCTTACGAACTCGAATACGTCCCTCGCACGTCTTGTAACAATATAAAATAAAACAGTGAGAAAATAGACGTGTTGGTACAGCCTACTAAGAAATACTTCTTATGCAAAATATTGTTACACTCAGTGCGCACGAATGCGGTGCGTTGTCCGTTTGGTGTAATTTCCTAGACTACGTTAAGCTTTGTTTGCACGAGGCGAAAGAACGTCCGCTGGAAGTAGAACTTCAGCAGAGTTTCAGAAAAGTGTGAAGCAACCGTGAATGGAGTATAAAGGCTGCTCACGATAAAGTGAGCACTTTTGAAATCAACCTTAGAAAAATATCACTGCTCCTGCCTGACATCTATTTTAACGGGTGCAACTGGCTTACATGCGCCCAGTAAAGTTGGTAGCGATGGAGGGAAAGTAGTTCCATATCTCAACGTCGAATAAAATATGTTAGATTACCATCTGCGATAGTTAAAATTTTTTCTTTCGCTTTCTGTTTTTTTTTTTTTTAAATACACCTAAGTGTTAATATAAGTAGATTTATAACTATTTACTTTTGTAATAATTCCACAATCTCACTTGACCGACGCGGGAATAAAGTGATGAGGTCCACGGCAATGTTAATTTTACATTAGGCGCAAGAATACATAACGTGCATAGAAGTAGATCTCAAGCAGGGCTTTCAAAAGTGCGCATTGTACCGTGAACAGCCTTTACCTGCTATGACATCCTTTCTCTCTTATAATTATCGCAGGTCTTCGTGTCCGTAGTGTCGTCAAAGCGCGTGGAAACTCACGAGGGCCGGACACGTCGAACAATGCTCGCGAAACTCGCTCCCACGACGGAACGAAATTAGCTGGCACTTCCTCCGGTTCTTTTTCTTGCCGTGCTTGCGTCTCGTCCTGGCAAGACTGGTTACATCTCTTTTTATTGTTTGTTGGTCTTCCTCACGAGTTCGTCCTTCACTCTGCGAGTGCACTGAGGTTCAGTGTTCCGCCTCTGCTACCGACCGCAGGAGCTCGCCAGCATGGGATCCGGCAGAGTGTTTAATCTTGTGTTGTGCTTCGCCGTAGTGCCCTTTGTGATACAGTCAGGTATGTATATCAAGCTTCTTACACAATAGAAAACTTTAGCATTTGACTTTACGTTTCCTATCCCCTGACGAAACCACCAATATACAATAGAATTGTAAAGTCAGAGTTCAGACAATTGAACATCGATTCTGCGAGCTTCGAGAAATGTGTATATTGTTATTAAAATAGTTATAATATTATCCAGGAATGTATTTTACGTACCATTTTTAAAAATAGACTTGAAATTTATATTAGAAGTTTATTTCAAAACAAAAAACTCATTTGAATAATATATTAAAATATGTCAATTCATATATTTCCTCTTCAAATTATATTCGTTTGTCATTTATTAAATTTAGGACGAACTTTGTTTAATATACCGAGATTAAAATCGCCCTACAATAAAATAACGCACTTTCCACATAACCTCTGTTAGATTCTCGGCAAAATGGCTGCTTGACTTCGACTTTAAATTTAAACTTTTCGAAATCGTAAAGTCAAGAGTGCTTGACTTTACCTTTGACAGTTCCATTGTGTCAAGCTCCATAAGAAACAACATGTCGGAGAGCAAACAAAGTCAAATGTTAAAGTTCTCAATCGTGTAAGGACCTTTAATCAGATAAACCTTTTATGTGTCGGGTCACTGGAGTTAAAGTCTACTTGACGCTCAGTGTGTTCGTAATGCACATTTTCCAAACAAACCATTTCACGTATGCACAATTTATTTGCACACGGAAATTCACCAGTGTATCCACCGATGTTAACCGGATGTTCGGAAACTAATGTTTCGGTCGAGTTCGGTTAAATCGATCTATCCTCCTGTTCAACGAGCCTGAAAAGTCGGTCGATCTGCTGGATGTGCACCGGAATATCAACTAATGTATTTTCGAAAACAAACTCGCAAATACATGGGTGAATAAACTTAATTTGTATTTTATAAAGAAGGCGCATGTGTGTTAGAGAATACGTTATCACAGTCTGTAGTATAGGTTTCCTGTATTATAAAGGTAATTTGCATAAATCAATTTATTCATTTATATTCGCAACAGAATATATGCGTATATAAACCACCTGGTTTTCGGAAATTCTCTCAACCGGTGTGAACCTGCGAACACCAGAACATTCACCGCTGATGGATGCGGCCTTGCGCGTAACGGCGATGGCGCACTTGATTTGCGTAGCAGAGTCACCCTTATCGCTCCCGCGGTTCTCGACCTCATGGCTCCTTAAGTAACTAGGGATATGACATCTCATTCCGGTTGGTACTTACATAAAACATCTTGTCACCAAGTACACTACAATTGAAATGCGATTGTAACTGTTTTCCAAAGGCGATTGCTGAAGACGTCTTCCTGTTTATAAGTAATACAAATTTAATTAATGTGTTGTACATAACTTCGAGGGGATTTTTTTTTTTTTTTTTTTTTGCAATATTCAGGAATATCTAAATTGTGAACAGTTAAGCGCAACTTTTTTTGGTTGTGTGATTACGGTAAACTGATCACTTTTGTAAACCCAACTCAAGATCTGCTTGTATGCATGGTATGTATTATTCCAAGTTATGTAAAATTAACACTGCTATGGGGTTCATCACCTTATTCACGCGTTGGTCAAGTTAAACTGAAATTATTAGGAAAGTAAATATTTTACAAATCTGCAAATTTTTATACTTTAATGCATTAAAAAAAAAAGTAGAAAGCAAAATATCTAATTTAAGTTATCGCAAATGGTTAGCTAACACTTTTAATTCGACGTTAGACATAAAACTTCTTTCCTTCCATTCGTTACCAACTTAACTGGGCGCATGTGACTCAGCGCCCCCGTTAAAATAAAGGATGTTTCTCAATTAGACAGACAAACTGTGCGAGGTGGTTCCTTATGTAAAAATAAGTAGAAAATAGGACACGCACTACCTAAACTGAATATTAAGGGAGTTTGAAGCCCTTGAAAAAGTGACATTTTGAAAAGTATTTTTTAATATATCGGAAACAAAGTGAATGAAATTACAACTCTCAGATCGTTGTTCTATGTTATTGGGATAAGAGCTAACTCACATTAATACCTTTCCCCGTACAGGAAATAACAGAATAACAGGAGTGGCCACCCCATTTTTCGGGCAACTCTTTTACAGTCAGGAAATTCGAACTTTTGATGATTAATCATTTAACAGCATCGCCTTAGTAACAAAATTTATCCTCTTGTCGCAACTGCCCAGGACCCACCGTGTACTAGTGAAACGCACACCAAGATTCGTCTGCAGCGATTCAGCGCCTAGCACGTAGGTAATACCATCTACATCCGCTTACAAAACGCTGCACAGACGGCTGGCTGCCTCTCTGTTTCTGGCGACAGTTTCTATGTATTGCTTCTATTGTATGTTTGGATGGCATTTTTTTCAAATCGTAAAACGCGTGATGCTTGTTTACAATTCCTGACGGGAAAAAATGTTGTATGCAAAAAGAGGGTGGCCACCCCTGGTATATTCACTACAGGGGAAGTCATTACTACGGTTTTGCTATTAGATTGGCATTCCCAGTCACATTAACACATTATTCAACGAATTGTACTTTCATTTCACTTCTTTTACGACGAAAAAGCATCGTTTGTATCCGAGTTACTTAGCTTTGTGGAGGGGAACCTAATTATTAGGTTGTGGCGATGAGTCCTGATAGCCCGGGTTGCTGGTACTTTAGCCCATTTAAGACCGATATTTTTTCCATAAAATTACTTGCCCCTGGACAGGTCATCACTGTGGCTTTCAGAACTTGAACCTGTTGAACTATCAAGGTCATCCTTACATTCTGACGAACTTCGCTCTGGAGACGTTTCATGCTTTCTGAGAACGGATTCGCAGTCATCAATATTGCCATCACAGTTACTGCCGTCCGGTTCTTGTAACCATGAGCTTATTGTTTCGTCAAACTGTGGGTTTAGAACATTTACACACTGGCTGCACTATGAACCCGGATTAGATATGACTCTTTTCACTCCGGAAGTATCCAGAGTGGCCACATTATTTAAGGAGTCTCTGAAAATATGATAAAATACCAGCTGAAAATGTTACACCTCTTTTTTAATTTTTAGAGTATTTTTTTTTACTTGAATTTCAGTACCTCTGGAACAACACGCGGCACTCCGACGTTAAACTTTCATCTAAACGTGAATCTAACGAGGCGTTGGTGACAGTCAAGGCGTGAGTTCGAGGGGAGGGGGGTAAGGAAAAACAAAGGGCTACAGGTGGGGGCCTGGAAGACTTCGCCACGTTAATTAAGGGTACTTATTAAAAAAAGGGAAAAATTGTAAATGAACCGCATATCTCGGAGCTTGCCCGCGCAGTTTGAGGTAGAAGAAAAGTAGAACAGCACAGCCGCAGTTAGATCTGTGGACTTTCATCGCATGTAATGAAGTCCTGCTGTTAAAGGCTGTTTACGATAAAGTTATCACTTTAGAAACGAACCTTGGAAAACGCATATATTTTAATGGGCGGACTGAGTGACATTCGCCCAGTAAAGTTGGTAACGTTGGATGGAAAATAGTTCCATATCTTAACGTCGAATGAAAAGTGTTGGGTAGCAATTTGTGATATCTTTACAAAATCATTTATTTCTCTTTCAGTTTTTTTTTTTTAGTGCACCGAAGTGTAAACGTGACCAGATCTTTAAAGTATTCACTTTATTAATAATTTCACAGTTTCATTTGACCGACGCATTAATAAAGTGATGAGACCAATGTCAATGTTAATTTTACATAAGGTGGAGGAATACACAACGTGTATACAAGTAGATCTTAAGCAGGGCTTTCAAAAGTGCTCATTTTACCGTGAACAGCCTATACAGATCTGATCTGTAAAGGAAAGCGTGATGAAGGGAGCGCTGCACGCCTGTTGTGCGTATGGGCGACGGAGCGATGAGCGCGCGTGTTATTATCGCCCGTATCGCTGTGCCTCGAGCCCCGTCAGCGGTTGGAAAGACGAGGGGGGGGGGGGGGGGACTCGGACCCACGTACTCTTAATCGTGCCCGCCAAAAATTCGCGGAGCTATGTGGACTCTGATGGAGCACGAAGGCCGTACCATCGAGCCGTTCCTCTAGCTGCATTGCTTTAGTACGAGTTTTTAGTCAAACTTATTGAACGTGCTGTAGTTAAGTGCTCTGTTGATATGTGCTACCCCCGCAACGAGGTGCGTGCAGTTATCATTGCTCGGCGGTGCTACACATGCTCCTACGTTAGTAGCCAACACATAGAGGGCCATTCCTAGAAATGACAGATCCCCTCGCCCCCCCCCCTTTCTCAAAAAAGGTGTAAAACTGACTATTAATAAACGTGTAAAGGTTTACATTTACCTGTCTTCTCAGTACGTTTCTAACTAAGACAACATAACAGTATACAGGCGTTACATAGTTCTATACTAAAAATGTGTTACATTAAGTACAAATAAAATAAATTTAGGCCTAAACATTGAAGAAGAAAATGACTTTACGAGGAAATAAGGCAAAAAAGTAATATAATGTAAATAATATTTATAAATTAAATTATAATTTTGGAAATAGAAACTTTGAAATCCAGGGTGCTATGCGGCGCCCCCATTTTTTACAGCTAATTTACCACGCTCAGCCCCCCCCCCCTCCGGCCACAAAGTTTCACCTTTTTTTTCCAACCTAACAAACTTCGAACGACCTTGCCGCACGGTATCCCAGCAACCTAGTGTGGCACTACTGTCAAACGACCTTGCCGCACGGTATCCCAGCAACCTAGTGTGGCACTACTGTCAAACGACCTTGCCGCACGGTATCCCAGCAACCTAGTGTGTCACTACTGTCAAACGACCTTGCCGCACGGTATCCCAGCAACCTAGTGTGACACTACTGTCAAACGACCTTGCCGCACGGTATCCCAGCAACCTAGTGTGGCACTACTGTCAAACGACCTTGCCGCACGGTATCCCAGCAACCTAGTGTGGCACTACTGTCAAACGACCTTGCCGCACGGTATCCCAGCAACCTAGTGTGGCACTACTGTCAAACGACCTTGCCGCACGGTATCCCAGCAACCTAGTGTGACACTACTGTCAAACGACCTTGTCGCACGGTATCCCAGCAACCTAGTGTGGCAATACTGTCAAACGACCTTGCAGCACGATATCCCAGCAACCTAATGTGGCACTACTGTCAAACGACCTTGTCGCACGGTATCCCAGCAACCTAGTGTGACACTACTGTCAAACGACCTTGCCGCACGGTATCCCAGCAACCTAGTGTGGCAATACTGTCAAACGACCTTGCCGCACGATATCCCAGCAACCTAGTGTGACACTACTGTCAAACGACCTTGTCGCACGGTATCCCAGCAACCTAGTGTGACACTACTGTCAAACGACCTTGCCGCACGGTATCCCAGCAACCTAGTGTGGCACTACTGTCAAACGTGTTGCCTACCAAAGCAGATAGTAGCTTCGCTATTTTCAACCTTACTTAGCTGTCCGCTCGACGACTGGTACGAGAAGGTTGTATCAAGGTAAAATTTATTTTCATCAGGTTTAGAAGCCTAATGCTTTTAGTATGGCTACTAAAAATTTTCGCCGCCAGGATGCGCTGGTTTCGCAAGTGTATATGCTGTTCACGGTAAAGTGAGCATTTTTGATTGAAATCAACCACAGAAAAAAAGTCACTGCTCCTACCTTCATGTATTTTAACGGGCATACTGAGTGACATTCGCCCAGTAAAAGTGATAACGATGGAGGGGAAAGTAGTCCCACATCTTAACGTTTGGAAAAAAAAAGGTGTTGGGTAACCATTTGTGATAACTTAAATGATTTATTTCACATTCTGTTTTTTTTAAATGCACCGAAGTGTAGAAATGAGCAGATCTGTAAAATGTTTACTTTTCTAATAATTCCCCAGTTTCACTTGACCGACGTATAAGTAAAATGATGAGGTCCATGGCATTGTTAATTTAATATAAGGCGGAAGTATTCACAATGAGCATAAAAGTAGATACCAAGCAGGGCTCTCAAAAGTGCTCATTTTACCGTAAAATCAAAGGTTTGATTAAAAAAATGTGGACAAACTGTGAATAGACTATGCCTCATATTACCCCCATGCATGTGTAATAACAGTGGCTCGATTTGCTTTGTGCAGTTGGCAGCATCACGGTGCAGCACAAGGCAGGGTTCCCCGACGTGGCAGACAGGGCTCACCACGGCACAGGCAAGGCGGCCAGGCCTCACCTCCTCACCAGTCCTGGGATCGTGAGTGCGGTGGTGAAGGTCAAAGTGGCGCCCGCCACGGGTACGAAGCGCATTGTCTGCGAGAAGCCGGCCAGCGGCAAGTGCGCCAGACACGCCGAGTGGGACTCCCAAGAAACCAGAGGCGACAGCGACGAGGAAAACTCTCAAGAGTTCGACGACGTCGACAGCTCCACCGAAGTGGTGCACGATAAGGGAACGAAATCCGTTAAAGTAGTTTCCGGACTTGACGAAAGCGTAGGTGAAGAGGACTACGGGAAGAACAATAAAAACGAACAAAACGAGATCTCCGACGTACCCATCTACAGCGGCAGTTCTGTTGGGGTAGACGAGGAAGAAGACTACGACGGGGGATTCCCTCGCAAAGTGGAATCCCAAGAAGCATTTGGTTGGCAGCCATCACCACTTTGGGAACGTTCCCTTCTACGGGCATAGTGGTCCGTTTCAGTTCGAATACCCACCGCCACCAAATCCTGTGCAGTTCAACATTCATGACAGTGTGTTTGAAATCCCCAATAGCAGGTACCATCCCAGTCTGCACGCACCGAGAGCTCCAAAACCATACCACAGCCTGATGTATGGGAGGACTGGTGCATATCAACTGCAAGAACCAGTTGCGTCTCACTTGCTGTCTGGATTAAGAGTTCAGAAACCCAAAAAGGAAATGCTTCATGTAGACGACAAAATTGATTTCCCAAAAGAAAAAGAAAACTTAAAAGACACCTATATAACTTTGGCACCGACAGAAATATCAATTTCTGGTAAAATTGAAGTTATTTAAGTAATGCACTTACAAAAACCAATTCTCATTTCAAATAAATATATAGTATGTTATATACATATATTTTTTTAAGACTATATTTTACTCACACATATATAATTTTTAAACGTATACTCTTTTACAGAGTAAATATGAAAACATGAACTCTAACACACTTGTGAATGCATGAAATTTGTTAAGGACAGTTGTAATCTGCATTTATGTAATTTTGTATGTAAGGAAATATGATATAAACATTAATTTTACACTTGTTATGTGATAAATAAATTATTGTATTCAAACTTGCCGAGATTTAAATTCATAGCATTTAAACTTTCAGCATTTGAACTAATCCATCGAACTGAATCTCAAAATTACTAAACTGAAGGCAAAACTGAGAAATTATATAGTGAAGCAGCATTGTCAGGGCCGGATCTCCCATTGGGATGGCAGGCCACAGCTTAGGTCCAAAGAGGCTCTTTCAAGGAGGGTTTCATGATAACTCAAACTTATCATGGTAAGCCTGAATTAAGTTTGCTATGTAAACCAAAATGTTCGAATCAAACTTAATAGTCTCCACAAGGGTCAAATTTGTAGCAAGCTTAGTCACACTTCCCTTTAAGTTTGCCTTGGCAACCTAACAGTATCGTTCAGGACATCTGCAAACTTGCCATTAGCAAGTATGTGCTAGTCATGAGAAATTAGGCTTGAATCAAGCTTAAATTACACATGGTTGACAAGCTTGCTCGGCAACGCAAATTCGGGCCAAATGCGATGCTTGCCGCAAGTTTGCATGCTACATGGGAATGACAAAAAGTGTCAAAAACAATTGTATTGAGGATTCCAAGCGGATCGCAGCATACTCGCACTCAATGTCAGTAGCACTTCTATAGGCTATTCACAATAAAGTTAGCACTTTTGAAAGCCCTCTCATTTGGAATAACAGCTAATCAATATATTTAATTTAGCCTTAGATGTTAATTTCAAAGTGCGGTGGAATATGCACACTGTGTTTATTACCTACATGACAATATTAATTTTAATAACGTGGTTAAAGGACGAAAAAAGACTGGATGGGAAAAGTAACATGGGCCTCAAACGTGCTCACTTTACGGTGAACAGCCTATAATAGGACATTTAGGATAGAAATGAAGTGGTTTCCAATGGAGAACTGCACCCAACTGTACAACATAAATTATTCATTAAAAAGTGTATGAGCACTACTGTGACGTATGCGACCCCACATCGCATATGCAAATATACTTCTCAGATACGTAAATATAAAAGCCTCACAGTTTGTAAGTCAGAAATGTAACATATGCAAGTTATAAATGAGGAACTATGCATATATAATAGCTCATACGTTGGCGCCAATTTATGTAACGTAAACACAGTAGGTATGAAAGCAGGGCATATGCAAATGACCCCTCGTAAGGGCGCCAAAAAATGTGTGTAATGTATGTACAGCGGACAGCTCAATATGCAAATGATGTGTAAAAAATAGATATACACATATATGTGGTGCACGTACCGAGACCCTTTGTAAACACTGGGCATGTAGGTTTACAGTACAACAATACACTGTGCAAAACGTCATATATGTAAGTGTGAATATTCAACAAGAATATACTAATTTGCAGACGGCACAGTATTAGGCACGGGGAAACAGATCACTGTGCAGTGTCTTCCCAATTGGTAGCTGCCTTACCCAGACACATTACATCTACCATGATTTCTGTGAGGTGATTGAAGATTTCCGTTTAAAGAAGAACACTTAGGCCGTGGTTACACTAGTGCTGTTAAACACATTCGGCTAAATACACTCGGTAGCCATGTCTGAACAAGTTTAAAAACAGAACGTGTTTTCGCGGTCACACACCGAAAGCATAATGAAATCAATAGAAATTCTAACTTCAACAACACGGAACTTAAAACTTATGATATTTAATTATAATATCCTCCAACATTTATTACTATTGATCTTTTTGATTGTTATGAAACATACACTATTACTGTAATGGCATAACGGGTTGGCATTAGTTCATTAAACCTTAAACTTGATCAATTCAACAAGGGCAGAAAGTCCTGCCAAATCCAGGAATATTTATTACACTGCTTGTTTGCTTCAAAGCAGCCAATAGGAGTGCAGCAGAGAAGATAAGTCATTCGAAACTATATACGAAAACAGTTCACTTTGAACGAGAAACAACTGCGATCGGAACTCGTTCGAAGGTAATGTAACCTCTTCAATAGCTTAACTTGTTTTAGTTAAGTAGTTCTGCCAGCAGCCCGTGTAACCGTGGCCTTAGTAACTGCCTTCATACAACCTGTACGGTAACAATAGCCCGACACTCTGCAGGCTGTGGAGCAGCAGACACCCTTCTTACTTACGAACTCTCCGCTAAACTCTGCTATTGCGTATACGATTTGTATGCGAGCAGGAACACACCTTAAAACTATCCACTTTCATGCAAGGAAAATTGTCAACACCCTTAAGAGGAGTTGGGTGAAGTATCTCACTATTGAAAGAATAGGACACAGGGCTAGTTTCAGCACTCGATCTTTTAATGAAAAAGTTATTTTCAGTTTTCAAATTTAAAAATCCTGAGTGAAGAATTATTTTAGAATCCTTGATAGCAATAGCAAAAGAAACTTAAGAAGATCAATTGAACGGTGTTAGGTAGTGGCAGTTCATATGTGCGCCTACACCCAAAACTTACTTTGCGAAAAACTTAAAAACGTCCTTAAATTGCTTCTCAAATTTAAATTAAAACTTCCAAAAGTTATTCTGGCTCTGAATATAATTAAAATTTTACATAATACTTCACAGTTACACTCGCTGAAAGCACTAGACTTTGACTTGGGTTAGCCATGGTAAACTGATGCTGGGATACATGTTCATATGGCAAAACAAATGGCGTCGGTCCCGAGCTTCCAGAACAAATGGAATGCAGTTAAAATTACGTGTCTTGTATTGCTTATTTTAGAAACACAACCACCAGCAGATAATGCTAACAGACTACTCCAGCAGACTGTCTTACTTTCCGGGGCAGCAAGTTTATCCGACGCCATGCGGCACCTCCTTGCGACAGAAAAGCAATTTCTTCAGTTTTACTGTCATTCCTGCGGCTATTAATTTATTTAGCACGGTCTGCAGGTGCACTACATGCTCTTCGAATGTGGCCGACATAGCCAAAATATCGTCCACGAAGTATGTGTGAACTCGGCGCATTCTTCGCTTGTGACCGTCATGCACCTCGTGAACTGAGATACGGTATTGCTAAGCCCAAAAGGTAGGACTTCAAAGCAGAACCTAAGTGACTGCACCACTTTGAGATAACTCGGACGGGGGGTTAACTGTTTGGCCCGGCAAAATGCCAAATAAATCTCCCCTCTGTCCGGAAACAACAAATGGAGGATGCACTAAGGGATGTTGCATTGCAACATACTGCAACACATTTGCAATTTTCCTAGCAACAGTGATTCATATGTGAGAGTTAGTGTAAAACCATGAAATTGTGGTGTTCGAGCATGACTACCCACACCCCACGAGCCATAACAAATGCCCATCAACAACTTCCAAAAAAAATTCATACAATCTCATTTTTCACTATAGCAAAATTACATGTACTTTACACATACGCCTTACATTTATAATTTGATGATTGTTTATTTTACATTATATAATTAGTTCTAGGGTTTAACACATGTAATTGTCATGCAATGTCAGCTTAGCCCAAGCTGACATTATAATTGCTAGTATGACAGCAGGCAAGTTGCGTCACATGTCACCGCCACTCTGGGGTCCATCACTCTCATCCATTTTAAAGTGCAGTTGAGACCATTATTCGGAACTTTTATGGTGCTGCTTGACCTCTGAGTAGGACCCTCTCACCCTACAGACTCACTGTGCCCCAGGAAAGTATTTACTTTAATAATTTCTTTAGGTAACAAACCATTTGGGCATAAATGAAGAATCGCAACACCTGTGATGTGTGAATGTGACCTTTTTGGTACAGCCTTTCATCCTTGTCAGGTTGCAAAGCCCTCTCATTCGATAAATTACACTTCACGTAGCTTCATTTGGCCGATTATTTCTGTCGAAAAGAAACAAAACAAATAACTTGGAAGAAACCGCCCAACTCAAGCATTATCAGTAAAACAATTAATGGGGAACAAATATTTTTAGTTTCTGCCGACAGCAATAATGTGTTTAACCAACACTAATACACATAAATGGATTTGCCTAGTGATAACAACTGAAGTTTGACGTGTGCCCGGTTAAACTAAATGCACGTTGGTCGAGGATTTTGTCACTAGACCAATAGCAAAGTTTTTAAGTTAGGCACAACGGGGTTTGGCGAGGGGTGTTGGGTATTAACTTACACCGTCATCCTGGTTGATGCTGGTCATGTTTTCCGGGTCTCACTCAATGGCGGCGGGCTCGCCCCATTCTGAAGCGGAGATTCCAATCGGCTGACTCACTGGTGCAAAAGTGCGGGTTTGACCAACCGTACCTAGCCTCAGTGTTGTACAACCAACCCTCTCAACTCAGGGTGGTACTCTGGGCTGGTAGGAAGTGACGGGGAAAAATATACAATTACAACCGAAGCAGGTGCGACTGCTTGGCGTCTGAGTTCGGCGGTGCAGTCCCGCTATGCCTGCCTTTCCTTTGTGGGAGATGTCAATGCACTCAACTGCTTGGCAGCAAGGAACGCTATGGTTTGCTCCTTACGCTTTTTGCTGTTCCTTACCTGGTAAGGCATAGAGTCGCTGCTTAACGAGATAAGGAGTGCACCCTGATGAGGAAACAAATTCACAGTGCATGTCCAGTATCAACTTGCTGACACATTTTCGGTAAGTCTCCACTGATCCCCCACACTTTGCAGGCTGATCAGAGACGTGGAGATGTGTGGACCACCAGTGCATTTACTGGGTGTGCGTTCATGCAAGTTCAAACGACAGGTCTCAGGCTACGGTTACCCCAGCACTAGAAGATGCTCTGGAGCAAGGAAATTAACTGGTATAGCTGCCCCTCTTTGAATGAAGGTATTTCTAGTGGTTGTCTCTCATCAGTTCCTCCCCTCCAGCACTAATTAGCATTCTGGTGGTTGGAAAGCAACAGATGGCCGTCTAATGGGTGTGTATAAGGACTGACGGACCCCTGAGGGGCGCCCGTAGTCAAAGCTAATTTGTTTGTATAAAAAGTCCCAATTCCTGTCAGTAGTGCACATTGTAACTGGTTTTTAGCGGACGAATAGAATGATACTCTGTGAAAGAAAAGAACCTAAATTATGTTTATTGAGAACTCGATAAACATGCGACACATGCTATATCCTACCAAGCAGTAGAATGCTGAAGGTAACTATGCTGGCCAGGTGTAGGCGACCTGGTTCTGGTTAAAGAGGAAAAGATAGCTCTATACGAAAGAGAATACTTTATTACTAACTGAACTAACGAAAGTGAAGGTCTAAAAGAGACAAAGTGAATTTAACGAGTATTAGCTTATTCGCTGTTCGTTGGATGACTGGTCGTCGTAGTTGGAAGTAGCCACTAGGGGCCATGCTCAATACTTGGAAGATCTCTGTAAGTCCCAGCACTGAGATGTGCACGAGGTGTTGTGAGAGAAGAAACAAGAATGACTGCTGGGGGCGCACCGGGATGCGGGTAAGGGACATGACATACTCCTGCCCTAGTGTAAGAGTTGAAAATCTCTGGTCAGCAGTAGTCAGCAATACTGCTTCGTTCATCTTCGGTAGTGCTCAGCCTTGCCCGTGGCGGGCGGCTCGTAATCTCTCGGTTTGTGGAGCCTTGGAGTGGGGAGGACGCGGCGTACCCGCTGGTTGCGTAATCTTGTGGCCACAAGCTCGGCCGCCCAGCAGATTCTCGGTGGCCAACAACTCATGTGCAAAGTGTTGCATGCACATCTCTATCGAGGGTGGATGATGTATACAACTCACATCAGTACTTTCCATATTTTCAGAAAATTAAATATTACACACTACTAACTGTGCCACGACAACTTTATTCTGATTTTTAACCTAAAAAAGGTATATTTTCAATACATAAACTGCAAATAATTATACTATGAAAATACTACTGTCGAGTGTTACTTGGTGCTATAATATGAACACTTAAAACATAATTATATCATTGGGGGGTACTTCAAAACACTGTAATATACAGCACTTACTACTGTATAAATAATAATGTATTTCTACCATTCTACCGGACGTCCTAGACCCTGAAACCCCCTTTTCCCAGTCAGATTCCTTGACTCCATGGTAGCAGGTTGTCATGACGTTTATCCCTTCTGGACAACCCCTTCCTTGAGATGCTGTAAAGAGAGCAGACTTACATATTTAACGCACATTTTGAAGTTCGCATAGTATCACTTATTTTGCTTTGCCACCTTCGCCTGCATTAATTTACATAATTGATTCTTTAAGTAACTTATAATACAACCAGGATTTCCCACTTTCCAAAAACAGTAATAAATATTACGTGACCTGAAATGGTTGACTACCGTAATTGTAATATTAGTTCAGTCCTGCCATTTTAACACATTTTATCTGTTTTTTCTTCGGATTGGAACACACTAAAAAATCAAAACCCAAAATGTTGAATGTTTTTTTTTTAAAGGACTTTGTTCAACATGGCGACACTAGAGGCCACAGCGATGCGTGTCAGTTTCACTGATTCATTTGTTTGAAAGATTCTTATAATTAAGCTAGATAATTTTGAGCGAAATATTTTGGACATACGCCACTGCCTCAATAGTGTAAGTCCAAAATATTTCGTTCACTTATTCACTGGCGCAGGTATACAGTTATCTACCTATTTCTGTCCTGGCTGTATGATCACATGCAAAGGCCAAGGCCATTATTGAAAAGATCCTTTGCCGCAAATTGCCTCATACGCATGCAATCCGAATTTGGTGACTGGCATTTGGCACTGATTTCACTATGACGAGGAAACTAAAATTATCGGAGACACATTAGTATAAACGAAAGTGTGAGCACAGAAAAGAATTACGGTTTTGTACATTCCAACCAAAACTACATTAAATAGGTAAACTTCTTTCATATCCACTTTTTTCCTGTAATTTGCAATTTTTGTTAATTCCAAGGATTTTACAGGACTGGTGGCAGCTCTGTATTAGTTCCTTGTTCACTCAGTGGAATTTGGTGTCACGTGCAATAGGAGAACCCCGCTGCGGACTAGTGAGGCGATCCACACTCCACAGGAGACAGAGCTTGCAGAAAGCAAGTCTGAAAAAACAAGCCGCTGCTCCCTCGACCACCCTTAGTGGCGTCCTAATAACGGGCTGCATATCTATAGGTCAGTGCCTTGGGTGTGACCCAATGACAGACCCCCAGGACTGCACGTCTGCGAAAGGGTCAGAAGGCTGATAAAATGCACAATAACGTTGGAATTAAATGCCGTAACCGAAGTAGAGAACTCCGTGCTTTACAAAGATTAATTAACTCAAAAGTAAGCGTAGAAGTTACGAGTGGGGCACATTACCACCTGCAGAACCCAATTATACACCCAGAACTCTCTCATCTTTCACCCCCCTCGGCCAAGAGTCTGAATTAGATGCTTGTTGGCCGGAATCACAACAGGAACTTGCACGTCCCTTCCAGCCGGAGACTCCATAGCCTGCAGTAGCAGTAACCCCCGCCCAAGTTAGCCCAGAGGGAGGACATTCAGAATATGTGCATTATATGATTGGCTTCAGGTAAGGACATCGAGGTTCGATTCCCACCTAAGGTCGTCCCAAAGCCTCGTGCGGTTTCTTCCCCGCGGCAATCTCTCCAGCAGAATCATCCACCCCAAACTAACATCAATTGATTCATACGGAATCTCATACTTTCCCTGGGACAGCTGGCATCCTGCATTTTGGCAGCCCTTGTATTGAGGAAGATTGCTCTCCCAGGAAAGGACAATTATGGTTCGCCCCACTCTGGTGTTTGATTCCTCTCCCCTCAGACGATACCCTCCCACTAAGTGGCCCTTCGAAGAACTGACCACGACCCACTGGGCTAGTGTAGCACTGAAAACGCCGCCGCAAGATTACTTGAACTCAGAAGGGCAGTTAGCGCCTTAACCACTAGGACCGTGTATCAAAGTTCACGCCAATTTTTACATAATGACAAAGCACATTCCAAACATAAATTTAATGCCTCCACGAATTTGCCAACCGTTCGGGATGTGCCTCACAAGATATAAAATGACAAAGGAAACAAAACTATATCTTACATTGTTTTGCAAAGCAGTACACAAATTTCACATGGGTAATGACAACATAGCAAGATTTCATATAATTTTAAAACTTGAATTTAAAAAAAGTGCAAAATAACAAACTGACGCATGCCTGACTAGGGAGATTCCGATTGTTAGGGCTGTTCACATCAAACGCTGACCAATGACGGAGTTGTAAGAAATGAGGCTTTCATCATGATCAACTTTACTGTTTTAAATCATGATGCCACTATCACAAGAATCATATGGGAGAAAAGGGGCCTTAATGTTTTTGAGGTGCCCTGCCTGTATATATGACTGATCTTGTGGCCTTTTATCACTGGTTTAACTGGGGTCTTAAAGATCCTCCGAGGTGTCTGGTCCAGATGACTGGCCACTGGCTTTCTCCTTGGGACATGAAGTGCTTCTGGGGTTACAGTTGTCGCAGACGGCTGGGGGCTGGATGTCTACTACTTAGCACTAAACCAAGGGTAGGCAAGGCCCAGGGCGGTTATTCTCCCCATAGTATCGCCTCTAGTACTGGGTGAAGCTTCCCAGGAGTCTTGATTAACTGAACGAATAAGGGCTGAGGGGCAAAGCCTCTCAGTAGTGCAGGCGGTATGAACTCGGCCCTGCCTGGTGGAAGTGCAACTGGAGGATTAGGGTTGCAAGGCAACTGGTTTCGGAGGCATAAGCTGCCCTTCTTGGCTTCCTCAGCCCACCTCCCTTCTGGCTGTATAGCATAGGAAATTAAGGGTGCAAACTAATGCCGCGCAAAAGCAGAGCCAGTGCCGCAGTTCCCTGATGTGTACTTCCGTATATTTCCAGCCACAGTTAGGAAATATATATTTTGTTCCTTTCACCCGGCTCTGTAGAGAGTGGATAGTGGCCCTGTACTACCTCCAATAGCAACGTGCTTTGAGATGAAAGTCTAACTACACAATCCCAGGTGAAGGCGACCTGCTTCTAACCTGGCTGGGAGATTGGTGATAGATACTGCTAGAAATAGGTAATTCATAACTTGCTCCTAACTTACTACCTGATGTTCTGAAGAAACCAAAGGGGTAGTGTCGCCAATGCCATCACCATCTGGTGGGCTGGGAGATTGGTGATAGATACTGCTAGAAATAGGTAATTCATAACTTGCTCCTAACTTACTACCTGATGTTCTGAAGAAACCAAAGGGGTAGTGTCGCCAATGCCATCACCATCTGGTGGGCAGGGAGGTCCTGAAGAGAGAGTCGCGACCGTTACCAGTTGTGGGGTCTATACCAGGGGGTTGTGTAAGGAGCAGGCATCTTCAGGAGCCACTGGAGGGTCCAGTCTACCGGAAGCCATCGAGTCTACAATGTGTGCGGAAGGCTTCTGTTGGGATGTCTTCACTGGTAGTCAGATTCTGGCCCTTTGGAGATCAGTGGATTCTGTGGGTGCATGAACCGCTGCTGGCTTCCTCCGGCCCTATACAAGAGTGGTGGAGGAGTAGAAACTGTCTTCTGCTGCACGTGCCAGCCCTTTTATATTAATGTCATGCAGGGTCTTCTTAGGTGCGAGGTGTGGGGGTGACAGCACGAGGGTGATTAAAGTGAATATCGAGCTGTGCCGGCATGAAGGGGTGGGTGAAACGGGAGATCTCCGAGAAAATCCGCCGACAAACGGCATTGTCCAGCACAATTCCCACTTGCGAAAATGGGGTTATCCGGCCAGGGTATTGAACCTGGTACGCTTGGTGGGAGGTGAGAGTGCTAACCGCTCAGCCACCGTGGCCCGTGGGGGTGATAGCCTCAGCCGCAGGAGTCTAGGGCTGAAGAGTGCTGATGCGGCGCTCTCATTCCTTATCTCAGCCGCGGGTGCAAGTAAAATAGGTGCTGCCCTCCCTTGGCGTGTTGTGGAACCACGTGACTTTGGTTGGAAGGAGCGATGTCTCAGTCACGTGGTACAATCTTACATACGGGAGTGCTGACATGACATCTCATATGCCCAGTTGTACAAACATCTTCCCCGATCAGAGATCGAATGATCCTAGTACCGAACCAGGATCTAGTTTAAACTTGGTTCCAATGTAAAAGTGTTCCAACAATGAAAGGTCATGATTCTGGAGCTCCAATTCGTCAGTGATATTGGTTCCAAAATGAGAGATTGAGATTAAGTACGAAACAAATTTTGCTATTGATTCAGGGAAGCAGGCATATTTTTCACTATAGATAGAGCTAGATGAGCAATGTTTTATCTGTTTCAAGTGAATTATTGTTGTACGAATTATACTGAATAACCTTGACGTGCGTATAATGTTGTTTTAATTTCCCAAGAAAACAATCAAACTTAGTTCTATCTGTTTGTGTATTTTCAAACTACATTCGACGATAGCTACTGATCTCGGATTCAATTCCTAACCACGATGGTGCAACTGGGCATTAGAGAATCTTGACAAACAGTACAAGCTGGACTGACGTGTGTGTGATATCTTCCAACATTGTGCCGGTGTATCCTGAAGGCAAGTGTCCAGCCTCTATGGTACTGTTTGGGAAATACTTACCCATTCGGTTGAACCTGTCAAAGACGGGGCGAAGTCGAGTGCACATCAAAGATGCGTAAAAAGTGTCACGCGTCAACACAAAACCTCCATCCGGGACGCGCGAAGGAAGTAACCCTTTGTTTTATACAACTCTTGCTACCAACATGCTATGTTAAAATTACTGCCACGATACAATCACATTTTCAGTCTATATCCTTTAAAATACACAATTTCAATTGCTTTCAAGTACATAAATATATACATGAATACCTGTACTAAAATTTAAGGTTTTTAATACAATTAAATTTGTAAAATGCAATACGAACAAATTAACTTGCAGATATGGAACAAAGTCATATTTTGTGAATGACCTGTGGGCCTGCGAGGTAAGATACAATTATAAGCGTGCAATTTACAAAGTGCAGAGTGACGGACTGGATTACGGATCTGCATGTCGTAGAAACACTTTTTTAAATACTGTGAAACCCTGTTAAGAAGTTCCTTCTTAAGAAGTTTTTCTTTCTAAATACAGTATTTACTCCTGTAAAGTGCGCACCATGATTTTTGCAACAAGTCCCAGGGATTTTTTTAAAAAATAAATTTGCACAAAAAATTCATGGCGCCCTATTTAGTACGTGTTGAACAAATTATTCTTTCTTACATTAATGTGTGGTGGTTCTGATATGTTTGGAAAATACTTTACTTAAATAACTTGGGTGCAAAATGCCAAAATAAAAATTCAGGAACCATTTTGCTCCTACTACTTAATGTTTTTTTTTCCCTTTCTCCTTTTAGCAGTGCCTGGATCTTTTTTTTTTTGCCATGCTAGAATATCACACCACCCTTATCACAAAAAAATGCTTCCCCTGCAACGAACATGGTTCAATCTCTGCCACCGAAACAAAGAGGGATGGCGGAATTATCAACCGGCAACATCTGGGTGTTATTACATGGGGGTTGGGGGCCGTAAACACGTGGCAGCTCTGGTTTTGTGGCATGACAGGATGCCATTAATTGTTGAATTTTTTTTGGGGGTGGGGGGGTGGGGAGGTTCAACCTACACATAACTGAAGGATCACTGAGACAGCAAGAAGGGAGAGGAGTGAGGTAAGAAGGAAAGATGAGAACAGACAGTCCCACCACTTTCCTCAACACTCCTGGACAATTCATGGCTACCACTCCCCCTTCCTTTTTTTCCCCCCGTGTTACCGTGCACACCAGAAATTTTTTCCTATATTTTGGCAAAAAAGGGTTTGCTATACACGTGTAACTACGGTAAGCTGAATTATTGTACACCGTGTCTATATGCACATGTGTAATTTGACCCTTTTAAGAAGTTATCCTGGTTAATAAGTATTATTATTTCATTCCCTTCAGAAACTTCTTAAGAGTTCTACTGTATGTTGCATTCGTGAACTTGAGAAAAACTGTTAGGAGACATTATATAGCTAAAGAATTATTGGTTAAAACAGAGAGTTCCTGACCAGTTCAAGGTTTTCCAGGTTCTTTTTAGAAATTCCTAACTATTTCCCATATTTCCTGGTTTCTCAGTAGAGTGGCTACCCTAATACAGTATTACCACCACCTTTTACTCTCCTTTGTGTGTTTATTTTAAATTTTTTTTGGCATCCATTAGGTATGTATGGTACATATGGAGTACACTTTTGAAGTGAAGATGTGTACATTGACTACGTGCGACACTGCGGTACAGTTTTGTTATTAATTCTGACTCTGTTGGTTGCTTTTGCACAACTGGGATATTGTTTTGCTCAGACTATATGTTTCAACTGGAACTTTTTGTTAAGAAAATGGTCCTGTGAACCGATTTTATCTACCAAATCAATTACTAATTATTGTAATTTGCATTCTGTCAGATGGCAAATGGCGAAACACAAAATACTGTTACTTTCGTCTTTTTGAAATGTTTAAATATACATACAGGCAATATTATGAGAACAAACGTGTATCATATCCACAATTATTTTACAAAGCAACGTGTTGAAATATACTAAAAGTATGGCATGTTAGTTGAATGTTGCTGTGTTTCTACTTAAATCTTACAAAATGCCACTTTACAATTAAATTAAATTAAAAAAAAAAAAAAGACAGCAGATAGGTAACCTCCCTGTTTCTTGTGAATTACTTCAATGCATGTAAATGTTTGTAAATTTGTTAATTATTTGGCAGACATAACTTTGGGTACAAGTAAACATATTTAATCGTAAAACTAAAAAATTAATATAAATAATTATTCTCTCTGTTAAACAGATACAGTATCCGCATAAATAAATTTCTTAGAAATAAACTTTATCAATAAAAAAACACCTACGTGAAGTTACCATACAAAGTAATTATCTTTGATAAAATAGAATTTACAATAAAACACACACATACGCCACTTACCAATAAATAGCATTTGTGCCACATTCACACCATGAGTAACAAATCAGATGATATGTACAAACACAACTTAGAAATAAACCAACTGTACACTATATAAATTAAATTAATTAATATTCACATTGACCAGACCTGAAACTTGCACTTTTTACTCTTGATGCACATGTTCACAAAATACTGGAAACTATGCTATTAGACTTCTAAGATCACTGGAATTTTCTTAGAGTTGAGCTTGAGCTGAACATTCAAAAAGGTTTTAATCATTTGAGTCGAACTCGAGGGAGTTTTTACTATACAATTGCTGTATACATGTTTTTTTTTGTTAAATCGCACACACAATCTGAGCATTTTTATTTATTTTCATTAAATAATTCCAAACGAGTGACTTATGATTTCCATTTGAATAAACTGACTTTATCCACTAACTTTGGTGGACGGTATTTCAATTTCTTTGGAAAACAGCAACATACTGATGTTTCAACTAGTGTACCATGTTAAAAAATTTGTTCTCCCACTTAACCTGTATCGTGCTGCTAAGTTTAAACACAAAATATTAACAGTAAGAATAAACAATAGAAATTAGGGTTGTATGAAACAGAAACTAAAAATGACAACTATCATTTTCATTTTAGTAAGAGATTTGATTTGAGAAAGTTTTAACGAAATGAAAATTCTCTATTTCGATGAATTTCCAGGTATTTAATGAATATTCATTTAGTGCTCAAGCAAAGAAAATATTTGCCTGTTAATAATTTTTTATTTTTAAGTCCACCAAAGTCAAGTATTGGGCATGTACTACAGCAATGAACATTATTTATAAGTCCAGAGAATCTTTGTAATTCTGTTTCGCAACGAACGTGTAGTAGATTGTGCCGTCGTGTTACAAGGATGTGTGGACAGCCACAAATGGCAGTGTTGTTTTTGTGAAAGCATCTTGTTACCCACAGCAAAAGAAAAATGAACATGCTAGAATTATCAATTTTTTTGGCGAAGAAAGAAATAACAAGTTCGACATTACACATACGGATTGTGCATGCGAAGCGGGGTATGTAATTACGTAAACATTAAATGATGAAAACTTTTGGTTGTAAAACAACTTGCATTACCAGAGTAGTTGTTTGGCATCATGATTCTGAGGATACTGTCCGAAAATATATATTACAATATAGGAAATAAATTTACGTTCCACATTCATGTTAAAGTATTAAACGAGTTTGTATTTAAAATTGACACTGACTGAAAAATATGGTTAGGAGGCTACAGAAATTTTTGTCCTAGAAGAGTCACATTAGTTACAGTTAGCAAATACGTGTTTGAAAAATATATCTTATAACAATTACGCTTATGCAAGCCCTACGTATGTTTTTTTTATACAGACTGCTTGCATATTGTTATATGCTGCCACGATTTAGATGTTTCTTTATATAATCAAATTTCCACACATCTGAATATTGAATAGGTCAATAGCAGTAAATACTTTAATATGGGTTTTTGTTGATCAATAACTATAGTATTCTAATATTTAAAGTACCCTATTTTATAACGGCAACATCTAACAGCCAATAAAAATGTATAGGCCCACTTAAAACTACTGCAATAAAACGTCTTTCAGAAGTGAGTAGGCCTATTATTTTTTTATTGGCTAATAAAGTTTGTTGCATTATTTCCTCAGATGTGTTAGTCCAGGATTGTTACATTGTCAGTACATTCGAGAAAATAGCCATGAATAATTTTATACTATTTGCTTCCAAAAGCACAACAGTCTCTTTAGGCAGAATGAAATATGTTTGTTTCAATCGGAAACTATTTCTAACAACGGCAAAATTAAACCACGTACTGAAATAAAATTTCATACCAAAGTAAAATTTCCTACAGAAATGGTTCAACACAAGATCTATACATACAAGTAATTTAATGTTAAGTATTGAATATTGGTAAAGGCATCTAGTAATGAAAAGCCAACTTATAGAATTGAACAAGACATTGGTATAAAGAAAATTTGGGTATCAGCCCATCACGGAGTATAATAGTCACTATTTAGAACAAATTAAAATTATTGTGTGTGTAATTGCAAGGTATCCATTGAATTTTAACTGTTTCAAACAATGATGTGTACAAAGAGAGATTATGATATTAGCATACAATTTCAGAATGCTAACATTGTGTTTGACAAAATGCATACATACTTCACTTGGGAAAGTCGTTTATCGTTTTAGATTTAATTTTATGTTACACACTGCTTAGGAATGCATTGTTAAGCTTTTTGAGTTCATTTTTTAATCTGCATACAATGTTCGCTCAAAAACAACAAAGCAATATGTTTATAAAAGTAACAAACTTGGCTAACTTTTAACTGGTAAGAATTTTTATCAGTGTGATAACTTTCACAAGTCAGACAACATTCCTTACGAAACACAATCATTTTACAGTTATGAAATTATTGCTTGTAATTTGTTCACCTGCAGCAGTGAGGATAGAGCAAATGATACTTCTGGAGAACCAGCAAAAGGACCCATTCATTTCTGAACCTCACTCTGCTACACACAGAGTACGAGTGAGCCTAACCAAGAAATCATGCAGTGAACACTGATATGTCAATCCAGTTAAAGAAAATTGCTCATGCAAACCTACCCACTGCTTAATACTTTAAAAAGAAGTTAGAACAGTACTACTATGCAAAGTATGATAGGTAAAATCTAAGCGTAGTAGCCAAATGTTTGAGAGACGAATGAAAGTCATTTAAAGGTAGTTTTTATTTTTTAATTTGTTTAAACTATATCTAGATAATAATTCTTATGGTAGGTTCATTTCTGCGATATTTTCCATTGTTCCAAAAATTATAAATACTTGTAAATAATCCTGTTCATACTGTTTTTTTCTGTTTCCCCTATGAATTATAATAATCCTATCAGTATGTTCAATATACTAAGTGTAATGTTGGACACAGTATACTTTAGCTACAAGTGACATCTGTATCTATTGCTTGTCAGGCTCCCTCATGCCCATATTCCTATACGTAATTCCCCTGAAAAAATGATTGAAAGAGGATCCACTGTAGGACTTAAAACCTTTCCTCAAGTTGAAATTCCCACAAAACTACAATGACAAAATCCCATTTGAAGTGAATTAAATTAAAATCATGACATACACAAAGCTTACATAGCTCTCAATCAGTATATATATTAATTACTTTTGTTATCCTCAAATTGCACATTGGGCACAACCTCTTTGTCTTCCAAATACGCATTGCACAACTGTAGCAAGAGATGAAATGGCCAGACCTGCCATGTAAGAAGGCTGCATTCTTGGGCTGAGAATAGCATATACAGCAAGGCTCGGCCCCCCTGCACCCCTTGCAACACTGTCCCACAGTCACAGCAACGTCTGACTGCAACGTTGGCACATGACTGGAAGAGCTTTCAGAACCAGCTATTGTGGGGCGCTTGTAGGCGCAGCTTGCCCCAGCAGCATTGTCCTCGTCTAGAATACTAGAATTACAGCTTCCCTCTGCAGGGCGTTTCTCACCACCAACATCCGATCGTAACGATGGCACATTGCTGGAAGAGCTTTCAGAACCAGCTAGTGTGGGGCGCTTGTAGGCACAGCTTGCCCCAGCAGCCATGTCCTCGTCTAGAATACTAGAAGTTCTCAAATCACTACAGCTTTCCCCGGCGGGACGTTTCACACCACCGACGTTCAATGGCAACGTCACATTGCTGGAAGAGCTTTCAGAACGACCTAGTACGGGCCGCTTGAGGTCACAACTTGCCCTAGCAGACATGTCCTCGTCTAGAATACTAGAACTTCTCAAGTCACTAGAGCTTTCCTCGGCAGGACGTTTTACACAACCCATTTTGTCCACCACCCGTTTCTCCTCGAACGTAGCAGTGTGGGTCACAACCCCATCAGCTGCCACACCTACAGCCTTACCTGTTCCAGTTCGCAACCTACTGTCATCACCCTTGCCAGTAATTTTATCTTCCACTTTTTCATCTCCTGGTCCATCCACAACATCTACACCACAATTCATGAGGTCCCTAATTGGCTCCCTGTTGTACAGCCTCTCCAAAGTGTTTGCGTAATAAAAACTAAGTGTTAAATCTTCAACGAGCATCTCTTGACTGGAACAACTGATACCGCTGTCGGTCCTCTGACTGCAACTCATTTTTTGTGTATTTTTTGCTACTTCCGACTCTTCCTCTGTGCTGGAGAAGTCACTGGTTTGGGGTTTTCTTTTCCTTATCCGTTCACGCCTCTCTTTCCTCTCATTCAATAGGTCATTCCTGGTTTTTATGGGAAATGGCCTTGAGGGAAGGAATCCTTTACGCTCCTAAAAGAAAATGCAAAACAATGCATCAGTCCTCACCATCCCTTATGTGCGTCAAAAATCTGTATAATATGCATTATAAACAAAAAACATTTATTTCCAATTAATTTGTAATCACACCACAGCATTTACCTTTACTTTTTACAACAATAAAAAATTTGACATAGACTTTCAAAAAAGCTGATGTCATATAATATTGCAACAGCAACATATTTTTTCTACATGTTTCTATAAGGTTTGGGTGTTATACATTCCTCTTTTCTGCATTCTGAATCTTAAGTTGCATATGTATACACTATGCAAGCCGAGCATGTAATGTAGCATGTATAATGCTCGTTGCTCTTTTCATCAAGCATGCAGTGAACATGCACTGATCCATTAATTGCTTTGAAGCACACCATGATAGTAGTGTCCCCACTTAAGTCCTCAAATGATAACAAAACAATAGCTACTTTAACCATGTGCAATAGTACTATGGTATTAAATATACTTCACTGCAAGTAGAACCTGAACATTTATAATAGTAGCATAATTAATTGTACAAAAAAGTGGTATTTCTAACCTAATGAGAAGTTGAGCATTTCAGCATATAAGTGAGCATAGTAAAATTTGTGACATGGCAGTGATACCCGGAGCTTTAACAAAGAAACTTCAGCATGTTGTTATCCACAGTCTTTTCAAGACTAACTTCAACAAGTTGTACGAGTGGATGAGAATATCAGACCGTCAGATGATCCCAAACAAACTTCTTTGCTGTTTGCCAGTGGATACTGACGAGACAGAATATGATTGCTGGAAATATTATCACCAAGAGTTTCAAAATAACTGGAATTTCAAACAAGATGTATGGCTCAGAAGACAACTCGGTTTCGAAAAACAATTGTGATGTGTAACCTGTGATGCATGGTGCATTTCTGCATCTTTATGCGCACTCTACAAAATAACTGCCCATCTTACGAGCAATGCTTAAGGTGGATCAGTCCCCACCATCTTGGATATTCACTATTTTTGCCATAAGTTCCATTTAAGAACATTTAATGAAATTTTGCGCAGGACATGACATAAATAATAGCTCCATAAACTTAATCAACATATTACGTTTCTATATAATTAATTATTTATTCACTAGTGATTAAAGGCAAGAAATAAATAATTTTCCTTGCTTTCAGTTACAGAAATGAACCTGACAACAATAGTCTACCAATACATGTGTTAGAACAAGTGAAATGTAATGCCCTACGCTTTGTCGAAGCCCACAATAAAATGCAAAATCTGTGATGCAATTTATGACAAAAATTCTAAAAATCCAAGATGGCGGGGAATGATCCACCTTAACCCTTTTGGCAAGACACTAACCCACACAGTACCGAAGAGGCAGGACACATGCCTACAGGGTACAATGGCGCAATGTCAGAAGCGACTATAGACATGTGACCCTAGCTTTTACTGTTCATCGAGAATCTCCAAGAAGCCTTCACGTCAACACCCCCCAAAAGAGATTGTACCGTTGGTTGAGTCACAGCTCTCTCCAACCTGGCCACACTTGTTCCACAGCGTAGCGAGGGAGGGCAGCACCCAGTCTATTTCCAGCAGTGGCCAAAGATAAGGGATGATAGCGCTGGCTCAGCACTTTAGAATTTTCAACCCCTGCGGCCGAGGCTATCACTCCCCACACCCCTCGCCAAAACTCCTAGTATAAAACTTCTATCTCAGTTCTTCCACCGCTCTCGTACGTCTGCAGAGGCAGCCTTCTGGGTGTGCGACCGCTGGTACGTCTGCAGATTCCACCACTCATCCGGGCCGAAATCTCTATCAGCAAAAGACATCACCGACCAGAAGCCAACAACGCTGCAGCCACTGCAGATTCCTTCCTTCTTCTGAGAGACTGGACCCTCTACAGGCTCTTGGAAGACATCACTCCGCTCCTTATTACCCCTGGTGTTGAACCCAGAAAATCCCTTGGCAACAGTCATGCTGACGTCCCATCAAGACCTTCGCTTGCCCACGGACGGTGTTGGCATTGTCGACTACCTGTCTGGATATACGTCCAACTCCAGTTTGTTCCTCCAGAACCACCACCAGTCAGTCAGGACAGAGTCGTAAAATACTAATTATCTTCAACACCAATTACCGCCTTTCCTGTTAGATTAATTACCAGGTCACCTTCACCTGGATTGCCAAGGTAACTTCCGGTGAAAGTAATCTAGTATAGGAGGTAGTACAGAGCCACAATGTTCTATTACTACTTTAATAACAACACGTGGATCTTCCCTTTTCTCTGTATTCTGATTATCTTAGGGTAAAACATCATAGTTTTCTTACCTAGTTCAGACCTCGAACGTGAAGCTGGTGACATAACAAGGCAACAAGCCAGATACACACCCATTAAGTAGCCACCCGAGATCTGCCGCCTGGTAGATTTTGGTAAAGCCTATATGACTAGGAATTCCTACACTAGGCAAATGAGTGGCATACTCCGCCACCGCTCTTTATGGTGGCAGAAAGGAGCTGGAATTAATTCTGACCATCTGCGGATACCACACCTGCATATTTCGGTTAGGAAGTAACTTGAGCAATTCAATGTTCTGTCCACCGCTCTTCGTAGGGTCGGATGAAAGGAACAAAGGGTGCCACTCTCCTTGCAAGACTGGATACTCCGAAGTACACTATAGGAAATCACAAATACCGGTTCTACTTTCACGCAGTCTGAGTTGTACTATTAATCTCTCATGCCTTAAGTCGATATTACATGATACCTGCGGCCGTACTTGGTTCTTGTACAAGCTTCTACAAGGCCTGGTGCACAAGTCGGTATATCAGCTGCTATATGAGCCGTGATAGAAGAATCATATTATACTACAGCAGTTACTAGCATTTGGCACCCTCTGCGGATGCGCAGTGTGTGGTTTGTAGTAAATATGAATCCCATTCGTAAAACTGCTACTAGTTAGTAACTCGCGTAAGTCTATGAAAAAACTAGCTAGCACATAATATTGCTATATAACAGCTCACCTTTTTACATACATTGATTGCTTACTAGTATAGTTTAATTGATTTTCTTAAAAATGAAGTGAAGTCACTAAGAGTAGGAATGTGGTATTTTTAATTTTGACAAAAATTACTGACTGGTTGCAAAATATATTTTTTTTTTCTTTACGTACCAGGATATTATCCACATGGAAAATTTAATGATAAAAAAAATTTAGGTCCAGCTGAGTTTCGACCTTGCGCCCGAAAGCTACGTATTACTCTGAATCGTAGAGACTTCACTGTACCACCAGTCCACACACTAAGTGATGAGTTCATATAGTGTAGATATATTTAATCTTTGAATTAATTTTTTTCATACAGTAGGTAATGTTTCATGTATTTAGAACGGTTTTAAATAGTAATTAAAAACTGTCACTTGCCACCATCAACATTATTAGTTGTATTTAAAATCTATTGGAAAGAGTTTCAAACTCACGGATGTATAATCAAGATGGGGGCATCCTTTTCGGTTTCTTCATCAACTCGTTTCAAGTAGTAGCTACAGGTAGCGACCTACGCTCTGAAACTGTGATATGATTGGCCAGATACAAAACCTAGTATGGGACCTGCCACGAAAAATATGACGTGTCCTATTACCAAACTTGGTATGAAATCTGGCCATACAAAGCAGGAAACGGCATAACTGGTGCCACACTAGCGCGTATACAGGCTGCTATGGCAGACCCTGCACAAGCTTTTACAAAATCTGGTATCATGTAATATTACCTTTACACCTAGAAGGGAGGTTAATAGAGAAGGTTGAGACAGGCAACTACTGCCCCTGAACTAGACTGCTTCGCGACCCTCAGTCAGAAGTTACACTTAGCACTTTCACCCACGCGGGGCCAAGTTCTTACCGCAGGCCCTACAGAGGGGCCTCATCCCCCCTTACTACCAACACAACTATTCCCCCTTTGATTAAACTTGAAGACCCTCCACATTCCATAATAGTTGTCAATAGTACATCACAGAACCAAAGTACTTCTCCATCTACGAGTCTCCAAAGCGACCACTAGCCCTCGCCACGACAGGGCAAGAGTCTCCAGCCGGCAGCACTGCTACTTCCGAAGAACAAGCTTCCAGGTAATTGTGTGAATAAGGGTATGCCTACTCCTAGGGCAGTGACAGTGGCTTTTGATTTTGTGCCCCTGAGATAGGCCACCAAAGCAAGTGAGGCGGATGACCGAATACTGATCTTGAGCTCTGGAACGGCCCACTATTTATACTCTGGCAGCAGTGGCTTGTCTCTGACAGTGCAGACGGCGTTGTCATAGATAGATAGCAGGTGCAAAGGCGACATAGATCCTCTGTGTGCACGATGTCAATGGTGGAGCTGGATCCAAGCTCATGCCTCGCCGATCATACTAGTAATGGCATCTGGAGGCGAGCTACTGTGTTCGAATGATCTTGGAAGCATGGTATCGTGGCTTGCACGGTCAATTATCATACCTGGCATGGAGTGCCCGTCCTTTGCCTTGGGTAGATAGAACAATTCCTTGACATCTCATGATTGGCAGAAAATTAAACTTCGTTAACCAGGCTTCCAATCCGTTTGCACTGATAAGTACAAGTTGATTCAATAATATGCAGAAAGACGTCACACGTCAATGTACATGTCAAAAGTCTCACCTACTGAAATTCAGCATGTATGGAAATTTTTTGACAGTCCCCTGAAAAATGATAGGGAGTCTACTGTAGTAGCGATCAATTCGAATGCCATTGATAGTCATTTGTTCAGTAATATTTATGATTTGTTAATTTAGAATTTTAGCAAGCATCGTTACATACTAAAAACACCACTAAAATACCAATTATGCCATAATTATACTAGTAAACTAATTTGGGTTACGTGACCTGGCATTTATTTTTAATTGTATTTTTTTTTGTGAAATAAGACATACTCCTAAACACTGCTATTTTCATTTCTACATACCGCTTTGAGGTTTATTTTAAACTGTCAATGGCATGATCTATTCATCATTTTTGGCGTGTCTAGAAATGGACAAAAAACTAAGTTTGTTGCATTTATTCTAGGGATGTGAAAATTACAATTTTTCTCGATTCAGATAATTGATTCCAATTCTCGATTCTAACTGCAAAACCTTTCAATCGATTCCACCTCTATTCCAAAACCATAAATTAGGATATAGTGTTTATCAATGTATGCCTACAGTCAATGTATCCTTTTGAAATTTTGTTTTATAGGTCAAATTAGACAGACACAAATATGAAGACAAGTACAGGAAAGACTTTATGGTCTGCTAAGTGAAGTTAATTTACCTATATTTATGTAACATTCAGACATATCTAATTAGGCCTAACAAGTTCTTATCAGTATTTTTGATAAATCTATGAATTATTTGAAATGAATATAGCCACAGTATTATACAAAAAAGTTAAACAAAAGTTCTCAAATTCTCAATGCAATATTTTTGGTCAACTTATGAAGCTAACCAATATGTACACAATTATTGATGCTATTCAGCATTGGTAACTGAAAATACTCCTACCGTACATTTTAAGTTGCAAGGACACTGGTGGATGACTTATTGCTACATGCATCTTTACCCAAAAGATCTTCTGAAACATCATTATTGGCAATTTTCTTGTACGTGTCCTTAAGTGTTTTCTCAATTTATTAGTTGTACGACTAACCCCAATATGTGAAATTTTTGCCGAGCACAAACTGCAAAATGCGTCATTTGTGCCAGTTACATCCATGGAAAAATAATTCCACACATTGCTAGACATTTTCTTCACGTCTAAGTAAATAAAATCCTCAGTACATTGAAAATATTAACAATACCCCATTTTAGAAAAAAGGGATGAATATTTTTGGCAAAGATAAACACGAAAAAAAAAAAAAAAAAAAAAAACTGCTTTCAATCCCGACTACCTCAAAAACGAAAATGTCACAAACAGTAAATATGTATGGTACAGAAAATGTAACCGTTCTTTATCTATGATACCAATAAATAATAAATAATAAAAATCAAAAATCCCAAAAATAATACCAGGAATCCTGGTCCAAGATCCATATGCTCACACTACTAATAACTATCCCGCAACAGCTAAATGCCAATGCATGTTGCGCATCAGCAACCCGGAACTCAAATAGCTTGCCGCTAGCGAGGATTCTTATCTACATACCACACCTAGCCTGTATTATCGTGGATAATCAAAGTTCTACTGTATTATCTTAATTCTTTCATACTCAAACCATTATTGAATGGTTAATTCTGGTCAACACATGCGAGCTCGGTACAGATTAAGCCTATTTTGAAAATCAAAGACTTGTTGCTGTGCAACATAACCTCAAAAAAACATGTGAAGGTGGATGAGGATTTATAACAAATAACTATTTGAATCTTGAATCTTTAATACCTGTAATAATTGAGGGTATAGAGGAGTCAAGAAATCGACTTTGACAACCCTAATTTATTTTGGTAGCTAACCAATGTTATGCTCTTTGCCATTACTGTACAACTCTGAAAAGAGGTTGAGTTCCCGTGGTGCACTTGGTTTGCGTACAGCTAGTTTGCGGTGCGGAAGGTTCTGGGTTTCAATCCTAGGTAAGGCATGGCTGTTAGTTTTTAAGTTTGGTCAAAAATGAGTTTGTAAGCCATCTCCTGATCTACAGATGTTAATAAGCCCTTTCCAATTCAATTCTGAAGAGGGAAAGATCTAAAAAGGCACCGCTTAGGGCTACCACTGATCTTTGAACTAAAATCCTTGATCAAGCTTTCTCACTGTCACCAACTTAACAGTGAGTGTAGGGTAGACATGTAAGAAGAATACACATGTAGTCAATAGAACACAAAATAATGCTGTGTGATGTAATCAATAATATTGATAGCACCAGCTGTTGACTGACTGTGATGTTTTGCATTCACTTAGTGTTAAAAATGGTTGATGCACACAATCTTTGGTGAATGTACAGTTTTTTTGAACAGACGTTGCACAAAAACTATTAACAATTGGTCGAGTGTGGTCAGCAATTAGCAATGTTTACATGAGAATTTCAACAGGAACAAAATTAAAAAATGGGAAATACATTAAAACGGACATAAGGAGAACAAATAATCGAGAATACACTGTACAAGTCGCTCGAAGTTCAAACCAATTTTGACGACAAGGGTAGGTCATGTATATGCTTCTGGGAAAATTTTATTTGCGAAGAGACTTTCCAATGCATAAAATTATTACTTTGTTTTAAAATCATATTGATTTCACACCAGATTCAATTAATCACCAATTTTATGGGGAAAAAAGACCTACTCATAAAAGAAAACATATTTACAAATAATCTTTTCATGGGAAAACACCATTAGCTCTAAAATACTACTTATTGGGTACAACTATTTTGAGGGCCCGAATAATCTAGATAATATTTCTACAACTGCTAGGTGTGCTTTATTTGCCCTGTGGCCAGCCATGTAAGGGGTGAAGATAAGCATGGCCATGCTAAGAGAGAGGATGCACTTTATTTGCTACACAACAGCATCATTTCTTGATATCATGGAAGGGGAGGAAGAAAGGTGAACAGCTGGGGGGGGGGGGGGGGGAGAGAGAAGAGAGAGAGAGAGAGAGAGAGGAGAGAGAGAGAGAGAATGCAAGGTCGCCATGTTGGTGGCACGTAATTACCATATTTTGGCGTGTATAGGCCTCCACCATAAGTTTTTGATGCAAAATTAGAGATTATTAAAATTTTGAATATACGACGGACAGAATTTTTGTATTCTTGTAAATCTTGTAAGTATTGTTAGTGTTCTGTTGCAACGTTTACGAATATACATCACGCGATTCTAGAGACGGGACGAACTCAGAGTTTGGAACCAAACCGAACTAGAACTTAACCCAAAATATTTTTATTAAACCAAACCTGAGCTGAACCTTTACAGTTGTACACCAACCAAACTATGCTATAGTGCGCCGAACTCAAACCGAACTTTAAAAAAATGTCTTATTCTCACATATTCCTTCATAGTTCACCCCATAATTGGTATATATATAAAACAAAATGTAGAAACACTTTAAAAATTTAGTGGATTATGGATGCTAAACAGTAATAAGTGTGTGCACACACCCATATATGCAAATTAAGTATTTAACATCAATTACAGTGGTACTATGGATCAATTCAGCAGTGTTGCCCACTCAAGTAATGAAAGTTTTACTGGACCTCTGGACTTGGCTACGAGGTGCAAAGTGAAAGAAAAAAAAAAAAAAAACCCACACACAACATTCATAGTTCTGCCCCTATTTGTTCAAATATAAAATACAAACCAACTAATACAATCACATTCATAATTTCATGTCTAATTGATTAAACATGCGGGCTTAAAATAAACAGTGTGTGTGTGTACACACAACCTGCACAGTTTCACCACTAATAGTTCCAAAATGTAATGGCCAAATTTTTATAAAGTGGAAAAAAGGTACAAAATTAACATATTATTAACTTTTCGCTTTTGTAGATTTGATTGCTAAGGTAATTTATCAGAACACTGAGAAATTTATCTTTCTAGTCATCTTAGACATGGTATGTGAAAACCACAAATTAGCAACATAAAAAAAAATGTTAATTCAAAATGTCATTTTTCAAAAACCCAAGCAAATCACTTATTTTGTAAACAATAATTTAAATGAAGAATAGCACATGGTTTTACAATCCATAGAGTTCAAGATATAATGCTATCACCACTGCTACAAACAGAATAATCAAGTAAGACTTGTTCGGTCATTTTTGTTGTGTTGCATTGTTATTTTTCAATGTCTTTGAAGTGGAGTACCGTATTTACCAATCTTAGTGCATACCATGATTTTTACAAAAAGTTCCAGCAAAAACATTAATTTTACTAAAATTGTACCAACAATTGTGGAGCCTTGTTAGTAAATATGTAACAAATTATTCTTTTATTTTAAATTTATTTGGGGTGATTGCGATATATTTGGAAAATATTTTAATTAAAAATCTCGTGGGGCTAATAGCCAAGACATTGTGGCATTCTGTAAGGTCACAAGTGAGGTGGGCAGCTGACTCCGTTCTTTTGCTTCTTTTATGCAGTGTCAGTCGTTAAAAGGGAACCATCAACTGAACGGCCTGCTTTCTTTTTTTGCTTGCATGCTGGTCTTTTTTTGTTGTGCTGGTTTTTTATATTTTTTTTGGATTTTTCAGTGGTGGAATGTGAGACTATCGAAAGCAATCCTCTAGACTCTTTGACTACACTTCCCTTTAAACATTGGGACAGTTTACGAGCAGATAATTTACGACTACCACTCCTCAGAAATGTTTTCCTTTATTGGGGGGGGGGGGGGGGGGGGAAAGAAAAAAAGGGGGAAGGGTGTGCTGTACAACAGTTAAGTTAGTTAATGATGTTCCTTTCTATCACGTTTTCGAACCAAACACGAATTCCTGTAAATTTTTCGAACTGAACTACAACCGATCTTGGACATGGCAATAAATTTCGAACTGAACCCGAACATACCCTTTATGTTTGGGTTCGGTTTGAAATTTGAACCGCTCTAACTATCTCTATGCGATTCTTATTCCACAGATGGTAAAGTGACTTGAAAAAGCAAAACCACAGCAACATGCGACACAAAATGGTGTCTTATCAATGTGCAATTATAGAGCCACAGCGAGCGTGCAAACCACGTAAGATATCTCTTGTACAGTAGTGAAATTATTTTCTCAGGTACGACATCTATGGGCAAGCTCCAACATGTTTACATTTTACACATGAGGGATAAAGGTTTATGAATGCAAGCGAACAAATAACTGCACAAGTGATATTTTCCCCCCTGCCTTTGAGAATTAAAACATTAAAATGTACTGTACGTTGACCAATTTTTAAACATGTTTTAGGAGAAAGGAAAAAAATAATAAAAAAAAAAAAAAAAAAATTAATGCCAATATCTTGTATATAAGCCGCGCGCACCCCACTTAACTTTTTTTTGTAAAAATGTGCTGCCTATACATGCAGAAATATGATAGTTATAAACTGCTGTCTCATTACACATTTTAACACCCAGTTGCTAGATGTTTGCATAAACAAACAGCTTAAAAAGAATTTCTGCTAAAAATCTTAGGTGTCGGGAACGAAAGATATTTGAATTGATGCACTGTGCCATAAACTATAAAAGCAGGTAGCTTTCTATGGGGACCAATGAAAATTAACAGTGGATATGGTTTATCGGTACGTATGTTTTCAGTACATCGAGAGTCCAAAGTAAATGGTGCATTGTCATATATTACACAGTATCATTTTACCCTCTATCTAAAAGTTTTTTTCTTTCAATTACATGTCTTTGCATTGCACTTTTGCTTACTTCCACTCATTTATATCGCGGGGAAAAAAAAAAAAAAAAAAAAAAAAAAAAAAAAAAAAAAAAAAAAAAAAAAACGCCGCTGAAAATATATTTTTGACACTAACCTCTATACCACACATTATTTAAATTTCCTCATAAAGTCAAATTTGGTTTAAAAAAAAAGAATGGGAGGAATAAACACGGCAGGAAAAGCAGACGTGGCAGTTCTTTGTGGGCAGGACAAGGGGGTGGCAAAAGTTGCTACTTCCGTGCAGCCGGCTGCCTGGCCATCTCGGCTGCTATGTAAGGCAGCCACTTGCCATGCTTTTGTTGTACAGTTAGAATATAATTACTGCAGTGTTTAAAAATTATCTGGTTTTTATGTACCCTTTGAGGAAAATTTACTTCCATTTTCAAATTATGTGAAATTTCAAATTAACGGAACCCTAAAGCACACAACATCCCATTTTTATGTCCAGAGACTAACAACAACTTCAATTTACATAAAATTTTGAATAAACTAAGTTGGAATACAACATTCAGATATTGTCAAAAATTGGGACTCTGGAATAATTTGAAAAAGAGTGAAAAACCACGAACGAAACATATACATAGGTAAATTACCACAGTAAGCATCTATTCGCACTGAAGAACATAATCTGGGAATAATGTAATGTGCTTCACGTGCAAATTACATCATCAGCGTTGGAAATCAGAAAATTAGTATAAGAACAACTATACAGTAGTAAAATCATCTCATGATGTTCAGAAAGGACTGCAAAATGCACCCTTGCTAAACACAATTAAAAAAAAAAAAAAAAAAAAAGTCTTTCAGAACACTAGAACTGACCCTGTAGCACCGTTCACAGAATCTGAAGAGTGGATTGTTACGTTTCTCCTTGCACTTCTTATTAACACAACATTTCCAGTAGTCAGTCTTTGACAGCTCTGGATCTGGCCTCTCGTTGCTGTCATCAGAGACGACAGGAGAGCTGTCAATCGAGCTGTCCTGCATAGTAGCGATGGCTGCCATGACACCAGGGTACACCTTCATTACCTGCCATACAACATCAGCTCCAATCAAGTTACGTACACACTCTCCACCAACCATTTCCTTAAAAAAGCTTCATTATATATGGTATTACTATGCTAGAAAAAGCATATATTATTATTAGGGATGGGAAATTTGATTCTTCGATACCCCGATACCCATCGATTCTACGATTTGAATCGAGAAACGAAAAATAAATACGATTCTTTGAAATCCCGATTAGTAACACAGTGTACCGTAACTGGCATGTATAGGCTGGAGAAAATATTTTTTAAAGTCCGAGGTTTGTTAGCGTACGGTACAAACTGACACTTGTAAACTTCACACTCCCGTGAAGCGATTGCAGACATCACATCACAGTTGGATATAAGCATGACTGTGATATTGCATGTGACCTCGTCAGGCGGTTTACAGTTGAGCCGGTATTGATCGCATCAGTTCATTCTCTCTCGCTCTCTCTCGTGTCGTGCACGCTTCCTGCTACCCAGATAAACAAACTTGACACAGTGCCCCATTTAGTTTCTACTTTCATTTTTCTTAATTTGTGTCTAGCATTTTGTACGGTTTAGTCAAAACAATACGACATTCATCTGCCTAGCATGCAATGCTGTACTATTTTGGTGTTATCGTGATTTCAAAAATAAAAACTGATATGGTGGCAATTTTGTAATTTGTTTGTCAACTTCGAAGTTGACAAAACTCAAATTACAAAAATACGTAGTAGATTTTGTAGACAAACAGGTCAGATGACCATTTTGTTAACAAAAAGTGACAATGGGAACACGACCTCGTGATAACGGAAAATAAACGGGCGAGTTATTATGCAAAATTTTACTTGGTGGTTGTGGGAATATGCACGTGAACACGGAAAAAGTACAGCTGATCAACAATTTGGCGTTGACGATAAAAATTTACGGTGTTGGTGCAAGAAAAATTATGCTGTAAAATTGCCCAAAAAAAGTTCTTTGCAAAGCAAAGTGTGTGAATACCCGGAACTGGAATAATAGCTGTTTCATCACGTGCGCACCACTAGGAATAATGGATTTTGTGTCACCACAGAGATGCTTCCCCTTGAAGCGGAAAAATTGCAAATAACAAAAACTTTCCAGTTACTGGATTTAAGACGGACTTTCGTCAGCGGCATGATTACGCAATATGCCGGCGATCATATTACCAAATTCTTATTACTGCAGCTGTTCTGTGCAATTAGCACGTATAAGTAATGTACTTATACTCTCAGGTCTATTCCATTACAATGTGGGACCTTAGATGGCATTTTATCATGGTCAGAGATGTTTTTACACTTTATCCACCCCCCCCCCCCGCGTTTCATATACAGGCAGCACCCCTTATTTTCATCTGTAATTATACGACAATTTCCTATGATTGATTCAAAGATGTTTTAAGCAAAAACACTAATCCGTATGTATATTTAGATATTTGCATTTGATTTTAATGTAGGGACAGAGAGATATTTACGTTGCATTTCGCCATGTTTCCGGACTATGTGTAACCACAAAGTTTTTCGCACGGAAATCAAAACACTTTTCTAACATTTTTTTCATAATAATTTACTCTTATATTGTTTTTGAATGAAATTGCTGAGTACTGCTATTAAGCGCTTCTCATAACGAAATAAGCCCACATTGCATTCGTTATTACAGACTTCTATTCCCACTTAATATATGGGTAATTGACAGTGCAGATAACAAGTTATTGTTGTAGCAGACTTTTTGCTATTAAGCATACTCGTTACATGGACTTTTACTGTAAAATAGTTTTGACTGTGAATGACAATGCGATTTTGCATGTTAAAAGTCATATCAGTTGTAAATTATAGGAATCGAGAATCTATATCAATTGGGTTTCGGCATCGAAAATTTGGAATCGTTCCATCTCTAAATTATTATCATTATTATTATTGTAGAACACCTATTTTACACTTTTATAGGGACAAAGGAAAAATTCCATAAACGAGGGGAAAGTGTAAATGAAGGGAATCAATCAAACTTGAAGACTACCTTGATAAGTTAATGTTAATGTACTTGACTGGGCAGTACAAGTGTACTAGTTTAGTTTAATATGCGACTATACAAAAACCTTATACCGCGATTACCCGAAAGGAAGACAACTCCTTTCTAAAAATAATTTTTGAGGGAAAAATATTTAAACCTGAATTCAAGACGACACCTGTGAAATGCTGAAAAAATTACGTTAAAAATATTTTTGCATGAATTTAAAACAAACCCTTCAAGAATAAATGCTATTATTAACATAATATGATATATTTTATTTACATTATATTGTCTCCCTGCTTCACAGTTGTTTGTTTTCTTAGCATGAAGCACAACCATTGGTTTGAAGTTAGCATCATAACCCCTACAATTACACATTATATATAATATAATAAATACTTGTAGGGCTACTGGGAAGTAATATAAACAAATGGAATGCCACAGTGTGAAGATAATGTAGAGAGCGAGCAGAGCTTATTAAAGGCAACCGCTAGGTAGATATTTCAGTGTAATTGATCGCAGTACATACGAAAATTGATATGTTGTGCCGTTGTAGAGTCCGTACATTACTCTGTGCAGGTCACATAACACACACTTGCACGCCTCCTCTCAAGTTCTGAGAATGGAATTGTATTTTGGTTTCTATATATTCTTCCGTTACACTATGGTTGCCTTTTGTCGCTTCTGGTCAACAATAAAAATGGCTAAATTGCTCGTTACAAAGCGTAAATGTAATATTTATATGTAGGCCTATGAAGTTTATAATATGTGCGAGTTATTTTATTATGTTGTGTTATATAAAAAAATTTGATTATACTACTTTTTTTTCGATCACATAATAAATAACATGACTTTAATGTAAATATACAATGTTATTAATGGTAACCAATTTTGGAGGACTTAACAGCTACGTGAGTAAAAAAATACAAATAGAAACACATGGTAATTTTGTGCATGTAACGTAAACTTAAATACTGAACTAGCAGTGTTGCACATTTACGGTATTTGTGCCTAGGTTTTGAATTGAAGGCAACCTCTTATTTTTTCTATTTCTTATTCTTACGGGTAAATACGGTATATAAAGAACTTTACATACCGTTTGCTATTTAGGCCAGTTTAGCTTTTGTAGCAAAACTACTTAAACTTATTTAAACAACTTCAAGAATACATTTCCCAATACTATCTATAAACATTAACTATAGTCCGTTCCAGATTGGAAGCGACTTATGAAAATCAACCTTGAAAAAACACTCTAGGAATAACATGTAACCTGTTTTTTCAATAACCTGTATTCCACAAATATATAACACTGTGGTTAACTTTAGACTACTGTATTATTGAATAAATGAAACTTTACCATCGTCTATAACTTGTAACGTTTATTTCAGTTTACATATCAATTAACAACAGCGAGAGCAGCAACGTGTTGGCAACGGCAGGTAAGAAATAGTTCACATTAAAAATATTTTAACCTAGTTTTTAGTATACTATTTGTAAATCAACATATATCATCTTCACTGTTTAAAATAACAGCGGAAAATATTGTGAGTAAGCCGCCATGGTAGTGTTGTTTTATCGAGCAAATAAGCAACTGTCTGCTGAGCGAGGCTTGTCGCTCGCTCTCTCTCTTTGTCTCTTTAACACTTGGGAAGTTTCAATTCGCTAGTCAGCAAAGGAATTATACATGTTTTCAATTGTAGCATATTTCATACTTATTACACCAAAATAATGATTTTTGAATTTGAAATTTACAAATAAAAAGAGATTTTAATGCTTGAATACTTATTTTAATATATTTAGATATGATAGAGGGGCAGAAATAAAGTGAAGTTGGAAGACGCGGCGAGCCATGACATGGCGCACTGCTCATTTACCAAGCGAAGCATAAATTACACCTACACCGAAAAATACTTCAAATTACCACATCATATTTATAGACGCTGTGTTTTTTAATCTTACCTAAGCAAGTTACGATGTTGTGATAAATCTGTGTTTCCGCAGCAGTAATAAATATACTGTTACGGTGTGTTTCATTAACAGCTGCGTGTGAAATAGCGTAGCGTGGCGTGGCTGCATGGTGATTGTTATGCTGGATCTGTGTGTGTGCGTTATTTCAAATATTTGATGTGCACTATTTATATGTTTTAAATGTGGACTGTTTTTATGAAGAAGTTATTTAATTACATCCATGTCTGTTTATTTATCACAACATTGTACCTTTGCCCTGGGTGTTTGAAACAGTCGTATAACGTGATTTACCACCAATCCCAACAAAATAACCAAGCCCAGCCCCAATAAATTTCAATAAACCTAATACACAGTAAGTAGCAATACATATAAATGTGAGCGGAATAAAAGTTACAGTACACTTATTTGTGTGCATGTTCATCGCTATGTTTTAAGTTTGTATGACAAAAATTAGCGATACTTGCGTGCTTGATTTTAATGTCTCTTTTTCATTGGACTGATTATTTTCTCGTTATTCGAATTGAGCCGATCCTTTTAAAGAAATAACCCAACACATACCAATAACAAAAAGTTAAATGCTATAGTTCTTTACCCCGCAGTTGTAACACAGATAAATACAGTCGCGGCAAAATATTAACGTGTATTACGTGTAATGTGCTATGCCGTGGAAAACAAATATGTTAATGTAACGTAACCGTAAGAATTATCGTCAATTCAGGTATTTTTGAAACGTCATAAAGCTGACCTAAGTAATGCTGAAGGCCTAAACTGTGAATATTTGTACGAAATGGTTTTTGAAATAGACCTAAGACAGAAGTCTTTGAAAAGGTGAAAACAGTAAACAACACATTTGACAGGTATAAAAGTAGAAGTCACATTTCAATGCTTATGTGTAGCGAAAGTATACAAACACAATGGCATGTAAACATTGATTTTGACAGATACTACATGGGCAGTCACATGACAATGTTTGTTTACATTTGGCAGAAGGATACGAAACGGGCCTACAAGTAGATATTTAGCAGGGCTCTGAGAAAGTTGCTTGCAGTAGGGAATGGAATACAGTAGGTTTTGTTTACGGTATATTCTCTTTCAACCTGGCATCTATTAACCATTAATAGAACACCTTTTTTATACTCTCACATATTTCACACGTCTTCCCTGGTCGCAAGTAAATTTTTTACAGAACAATTATTCCCACTTTTTACACATTCCTGTATTCCGCAATGCTCATAGCAGACCTCTTGAGAAATTTTAAAAAAGGGTTTCACATTAAAACTGTAATTAGCTTTACAATGAAAAGATGTAAAGAAATATCACATACTAACTCCTGCAACTCCACTCAAAATGTACTGCAAATCTAATTGATGGAACAAAGCTGGCAAATGATGCCGCATACATAACTGTGAGGAAGGATAAAAGATTTAATTTTCTCACTACTGATGGTTTGCGACAAAGTGAGCACTGTAAAAATCAACCTTTGAAAAAAGTTACTGCCTGCAACTGCATACATTTTGACGCATTACGCACATCCAGACTATACTACACATGACCTCGTCTCATCTAAACGTGCCGTCACATCATCCCAGGCAGGGTTGGTACAGTACTGTCAGCTACTCGAGTGCCTACAGGGTACGCCCCTTGTCGCAGGGGGTTACTACACACACATCAGCTTGTACTATTCACCTGAAGTCAGACGTCACGTCAACCTCCCCAAAGTGTAATTGTACTATTAGCCAAAACTGCCTCCCCAAGGTCACATAGGACCAAGGGATGACGCTAGCAGCTCTAGCAGACGATTCACTTAGGAGGCAATTCAGAGGACCCGTGGACTAGGAGAATAAAGGGCACGTGCAGTCCAGAAACGCCAGTTGTAGCTCAGCTCCGGCAGCTCACTCTACCACTTGTGTTGGAGCTCTCAGCCACCATCAAAGTCCTAACGATCTACCAGAAGTTCTCAGCGACTTCATCAGCAACCTTCCAGAAGCTCTTCAAAACTATTCCTGCAGCTTTCGCAGATAACAGTGTCGACCCCTCTCAGCCAAAGGCTGTCATGCGTCAAGAGTTTTCATGGCATCCAACATTGGACCACCACTTCAATAGTACTGACTAGGATACACATGTGATTGAAGGTCTGGACTAGTGGTCTGATGACTCTTGGATTGAGTTACTAGTGGGTGGGGCTCTACTTTACTGCATACCAGGTGTACAGTATGGTTGGTCATCGACTGTGGGTTTTCAATGTATGTGCACCGGTGAAGGGAGCCTGCAGCCCTACACTAGTTTCGGTAAATAGCGATTCAAGTGTGTGGTCTCTTACTTTGCTCTGGTGGGTGGTTGTCTTCTAAGGAAGAAACAAACACCAATTTAAAGTCTGCAGACGTGCAGAAAAGGACCGACCACCAAATCCTGGCCATTGCCAGAGCCCTCTTACTGCCAGGGGTAGCAACGAACTCCAACTACCAGAGTTTGGTGGAAGACCGCATGCATATGCAATTATATTCATCCTTGAATATGAGAAGGAATTTCACGACAATGATGTACTACTTAAACAATGGGTCAGTCGGAACCAGATGCAGCTTAAAGACAATGCTCTTGAATGGTGGGCAAGGTATGGGAAATTCACTACAGAGTGGGGGCAGCCATGTTCCCGCCTCCCGCAATTCACAGGCGAGGAAGTAACACCGCACTTAACAACAAAGTTTCAGAGCCGAACATAAGAAGAGGCAGAGACCTTTATACATGGAAAGGTCCTGACGTTTAAATGGATTTTCACTGGCGGAACCGAGGAGAGCTGCGTACTTCATGTAGCACACATACTTCTCCCAAAACTATGCAATTTATGGCAATTCCCAAAACCGCAAACTGTAGACGAGCTTGTGGATCGAGCATAATTACAAGGCACAGGCCTTGCTAAAGAAGCCGTGCGTTAGTAAGAACGTCGGATCATGATAAACCGCCCGAGCACAAAGCAAATTCACCCGTGCCCTCTCCACCCACAGCTGCTCTCCCAAAGTGCTGGTTCTGCCTGGGACGGCAATATTCACCTGGATTGCCCACTCAAGCATGCAGTTCAGGGGCGAGTGGAGGAAGGGAAAAACACCTGGGTGCCAGACGTGCCAGAGCGCACAGCGGAAGGTAAAGGACCCAACCAGGCAGGAAACTCTGCCACCGGGGTGCGAAGCGGGCCTCCACCACCGAGGAACCAAGGGTCCATCCTCTTCCAGAGCTTACACGAGGAGAGTGTCACCTGAAACTCCCCACATCGAAGTGGAGATAAACTTGATTCCGCAGCCACAGGCAACTTCGTCCGAAGTGATGTGTTAACCTTGGAACAAAGGGCATCACTCCTCCCAGACTCACCTCGTAAGATTGGGACAAAATGATTTGACCCTAAAGGGTGATGGTCGTACAACTCTAACCGTGGGTATATTTCGTCACATACACCCGGGAGAATTCATCGTGTCACCAAACATCACAGAAACCGTAATCCTGGGACAACCATGGCTACAACAGCAGCAACATGTGATGAACCACGGACAGCGGCAAGTATATATCAGGGATAAACACAGAATTACCATCAACTGGGAACACAGCTCCAATGCAGCAATCCAAATACTGCCTATATACACAACCAGCTGGATGAACCGGAATCTGCAGAGCTCAAGCAAGTCATCCTACGTGGGTGCTTTTGGCCAAGGAGGATCACCATAAATTGCCCGGGGTGTTGAGGAAAGTGGCAGGACTGTCTGTTGTCTCATCTCTCCCTCTTACATCACTCCTCCCTTCTCTCTCCTTCAGCGACCCTTCAGTTATGTGTAGGGCAAAACCAGCTCCCCCCCCCCAACTAATGGCATCCTGTCACGCCACAAAACCAGAGCTACCACGTGATTACGCCCCCCCCCCCCCCCACTCTTTGTAATAACACCCTGATTTTGTCCATCGATAATTCAGTCATCCCTCTTTGTTTCCACGACAGTGGCTAGCAAACCACGTTCCCGGAAGGGAGGTGGCAGAAGGGACGAGGGTCCCTTTTTTTGTGATAAGGGTAGTGTGACATTCTAGCATGACTCAAAGGACAAAGGAGCAAGACAGTTTTGGAATTTTTTTATTTTGGCTTTTTTGCACCCGAGTTATTTAATTAAAGTATTTTCCAAACATATCACAATCACCACACATTAATATAAAAATGAATAATTTGTTCTATACTTACTAATAGGGCGCCACAAATTTTTTGTGCAATATTATTTAAATTTTTTTCCCCCTTAGAACTTGTTGCAAAAATCATGGTGTGCACTATACACAATACAGTTTTCTATCGAATTCAGTTTTCAGAGCACTTTCCAAGAAATGATTATGATGACATACATTTAAAAAATGCAAAAATAGCCGAAGAACAGACACTTACCTCCATACCAGATGAGTTGTCAGTCTCCCCCAGTGGATCTCCATCATCTTCTGAGAGTTCAGGCGGATCATACTCTATTGGTGGTGTCGGTAGCAGACGGGTGCCAGCACCTTCGGACACTTTACCAGCAACGTACTTCGCAGACAGCTCTTCCTCTTCCTCATCCTCCTCCTCCGAGGAAGACCATGGTGTGTCTGACTCATCATTCGCAAAGCCTGTGGCATCACAATTAATCTGCTGACTTGCATACAGGTTGCCAAAAGTGGCAGCAGCAACAGTGTTGCCAGATGTACAACTCTTTACAAAAACAAGCAACACCCGGAAGGTTACATACTGTTCGCAGTTAATTGAGGCACTTTCAAACTTAACTTTTTAAAAAATGTCACTGCTGCTACCTGCATGTATTTTAACATACACACACTGACATGGCATATGCCCAATAAAGTTAGTAATGACAGAGGTAGAGTAGTTCCATATCTTAGTTGAATTGAAAGTGCTATGTAAACATTTGTGAATATTGGAAACATTTATTGGCAGTCTGTTTATTTAATGTAAATAAGTTTAAGAACTACCAAATTTGTAAAATACTTATTTGTTTTTAATACTATCCCAATTTCACTTGACCAATGTACGAATATAGTGAGCACAGGGCTGGCATAGACTGAACTAACTGGAAATGTAAGTTTTGTGACTTGGGTGGAAAAATAATGACCAAAACGTGACCTCTCAGTTTTACACATTTATGTCTCCTGAGTGTGTTAAATTCTTGAGATAAAATCACCCAAACAATGCAAAATGAGGACTTCCTCTCCAATGACCTCTCAATCCCTATTTCACATTGTATTTTATTAATATTTTGTACAAAAGATAATTAACAAAAAATAATAATACAGATGGACAGAGGCTCGAAATTTTGAGCCGAGTCGAGAGAGTGGCTTTAAGTTTTCTCGATTCGGTATTCGAGTTTATTTAATTCAACAAGACAAAATTCAAATAGAAATTCAGTACAATTCTAACAATAAACATACAAATATAATTAAATAGCACTACAATGCTCAACTAACTTTAGATTATAATACAATCTTATCAACGTTTGAAAGTGCAGCAACTAAACATGTCGCCATATTTTCTATATTTTCAAGATTTACATGACACCAACTTAACACGTGCCCCTGTGTTTTTACTGTGATTATACAGGAATCATTCACAACAGTTTCAAAGTAGCAATGTTATTCATGCTCTTAGGAAAAGTTGGATACAGGGCAGAGGAAGAAAAAAATCTATATTAACTTAATGTTATCATTTAAGTTAAATTTTTATTTGACGTGGGTTTCACTGTCCCGCTCGTGATCTAGCCCACTTCTGTTCTGCTCATGCACTAGCCATGCACGGCCGTGCATTCTGTGTACAGGTCACCACACTCGTTCATGCAGGTACGGTTCTTTGAACAGTCACGACCCGTTTGACCCGTGGTATGAAGGGTAAACTCAGCCCAGTGTGTTTGCAATGTTAAAATAACCTGTGCCCATGAAAGCAGAGTCTACATTATATAAGGGAAAGTGTTATCTCCCACGTGCTTCCCTTTACAGATGTGTAATTTGCTTCAGGGCGCCACGTGGGTTACGTTTTGAGTACTAAACACAAACGACACACTCATAAATTAATAAATAATTTATTTTTCTATTGTTTGTCATTTTTGTTTTGTTTCGAAAGAGCATCGTTCAGTTTCCCAAGTTCTGGTCATTTGTATAGCAAATGATGCTGGCAGTTCCAGCATACGCCGTGCCACGTGCCCAAACTTAAAATTATTTCACATTAAATTATTATAATAATTTAATGTTGTCTGTATAACTGCAAGTACTTATGTAAAATGTCTTGCAATATTTTCTAATTGAGTTCTACATGTTTTGCCGACCCGTTCAGGCCTGTCCACATAAATATTATTTTTCAGACACAAAGGAACTAAAGGACTCTGGACGATGAGTAATTAATTTTACATGTCGGAATATTTCCATAAAATTCCTCCAGTGATCACATTGTGTTGCTAAGCGTTTTCTTGTATACATTTGTTCAAATGTACGTATGATGAAATTTCCCTCATGGTGCTGGCGGGACATACTCCCTCTTTACCATCCATGTACTGTACGTCACTGCAAAGATGTCCCTTCTAGACTCCCCCTAAGACCCTTACCCGGCCAAATCTTCACCACTTGGGTGAAGAACTTCCTTCTGCAAATTAAATTGCCAGGTCCCTTCAGGACAAACCTCCCTAATTCCAATAGGAAATATAACTGGTTGATTTATTTTATAAATTAATTTCACATTTTCAACATACCACATACCATATTAATTTTGTTATCCAGGTTGCCTTCACCTGGTATTAATATAAAAACTTCTGCGCAAGCAATTTTTCAATTTTATATTATCATATTGATTTCATTTAGGAGTGTGTAACCACCCCCCCCCCCTTCTTTGACAATCTTTTTTAAATATGTATTTATACCACAATCAATGGTAGTGCTTTTCCATTCTTAGTTTATTAAACTCCTTGTTTACACTCACGGTATACGGCATACGCCAATTACACACACCTTTAAGAGGCAAACTGAGATCTGCCGGCGAAATACTGTGTATCTCTCTGGTAAATCTTCGGGAGTGCCCAAATGCACTAGCTACTCCTTTTCCATTTGGAGAATCAGGTATTTCGGCCAGCTTCCTACTTTGCTGGCTGGAGAAAGGCTAGGCCAGGGTGAGAGAATTACAGTATTTGATCTACTTGACCCTCGGTGGAAAACTCATTCAAGAGTCACTGGCTATCAACTTACCCTACACCTCGTGGTTCCATCCATAGCTGGAGAACGGCTGGACATTGTGCTACAAGGTGTAACTAGTGTGATAATACTAGTACTCTTAGAAGAACACTATAGGGCCACAGCTTTTACACGACTTTGCCTTAGATTTTTTATTTTTACTACTTTCTAATGCATCCTTATGCCATGTTCACACAAAAGTGGGCAAAAGCACAAGTTTAAACAGGCTTTAAAGAAATTGGAGGCAGAGATATCTAACACAACCATTCCAGAGATAATAGAGGATAACCCCCTATTCACACCTCGCAGAGTAGCAAGTACAATACCACTGTAACATCTACTGATAGTTCACTTCGACATTGCCATCCTGGGACTTGATCCACCCTTTTATCAGACTCTTACACCACACCTACCCCAGAAACCTACGAGCACAACTTTTCTGCAACGGCGAGCCAGCCGGAGAGAAGGGTTCCGCCGCCTCGCAAACTGCAAGTAAAACGTCGGAGAGTGGCATTGCCTGTGTGTCTTGATTTCGTCCCTGCTCGTAAGCCAACCAGGCCTACTCTACATACAGGCACCCTGCCTACACAAGAGTAGGACCTCCTTGGATATGATCACCACGAGACTGACATTGCACTATTTTAAGGCCACCCCGTCACTAAAGCACGATCTGCGTACCACACAACTTTGAATGTAAAATTTATCATAGGGGTTGCAGTCCCCAAGCTACATACCAGTCAAAACAATTTCAAGTCTCCAAAACAGTAACCCTGTTAGCCAAACGTTGGGAACCCTACATGTAGCAGAGCTAGCTAAGGGGCTTGTATCTGACACATTAAATTTAGTGACGCCCCAAATGCATTGAGTATTGGGGTTGCAACCCTAAAATTCCGAGTATACTGGAGTTGGTAGTGTGTCTAACCCTTTCAAGTGCAATTGATATCCTATCATTCTATGAGGTGGCTTAAAATGCTTCAAACTATAACTGGGAAATGTGAAGTACATCAGTGCTGTGATACTCATAATTTACAGCTAGTAGGCTATTACAAAATCACTCACGAAAAAAACCGAGTTTACCAGAGCATTCTCTGATTCAGATTGTGGACACATGGTGAAATGTCTACATGAGCAAAAAGAAGTAGTGTCTGCTGATTTGCCAAACTGTGGTAAAGAATGTTTGACAGCACAGGAATGGAACTTTTTTGTAGGCTAAGTAACAATTCCATAACCTCTTTTCTTGGCTACTAAAGAAATGTGCACAGAAAATGTTAAAACAAAACAGGTACAACAATATATAGACTTTTTCCCAAAAAAACCTATAAAAAGTGACAATTAAAATAGTGACCCCTTACCGGCCTTGTGATCATGCCCATGGTAATGTTCATTTTACACGTGGTGGAAAAATACAGAATGTACACACAAAGTGGATATTAAGCAGAACTTTCAAAAGAGCTCATTTGACCATGAACAACCTAAAATACCAACTAAGCTACAGTAAACACCAACATCCCCATCCCTCCTACACAGATCTACCTGTTACTCACCAGTTTCTTCCCCTTGGAACGTGAGGATGCTCTCTTCGGAGGACATCTCCAACGAGTTTTCCGACTCCAGGACCACTTGCACAAAGTTTGACTTCGCACATTTACAATCTGCACACATAATACCACACACAATTAGAAGGCAAATTCAACGCTGGGGCAAGCATGGAGCAACTAGTACAATTTTATGAAAAACATGCACAAGTTACAACATTAAACTGTCTGCAGCAAAAGAATGCTACACTGCAGAGTTCAGAGTTACTGCTTTTCTTATTTTACTGCCAAATGTAAACATTAGGGCTGTGCTAATGTGACTGTTTCATGAAACAAAAGTGAAAAGTAATTTCATGAAAGCTAAACCCTATAAACCATTAATGCAAGGGTTTAAATGCTGTAATAACATATCTGAAGAACTTTCATTCTGCAAACAGGTTCATTTTTATGTAGTCAATTTTAGTATTATTATAATGATGGACAAAAAGATACAGGCACAAATTTTCGTGGTTCAACTAAATGAAAATGTAATATGTACTAGGATATTTTATTAAGGCTTAAAATTTTTTTACTTCGTTTAGACTTTCAACAACAAGTTTGCTTACCGAAATCAAAAACAAAGGCAGGTATAATGAATATCTGCACAATCCTAGTAAGCAAATACATACCTTTGTATTAATAAATCATGCAGGAAAAATGCACCTGATGAAGATGGACGGACAAATACATTACTTATGAATTTATTTATTGTGTATAAGCAAATGCCACCATCTGCAATGATGTTAAGTTCAATAGTGCTGCTTTCCAGTCAGTACTCCTGCAACAGTTACAATTCATACATGAGACGCACATATCTCCATAGCGTGCTTCTGTTCTAGGCTGGCTGTGTTTACGGGTTTGGTTGAAACAGCCGACATTTGTGGAAAAATGGACACAGTGCCGTTCACCCCCCTTCCACATCTGGGGATGGCATGCCTGGCTGAATATTTGAAAACTATATTGTTGAGCTTATTATAAAATATTTTACTTTAAAATAATTATAAGTTTCCTCTGAGCTTGTTCTGGAGAATCACTTTGTACTTCCATCTGCAGCATGCTGAGCATTCATTTTATTTGAAAGCCAAGATCATATCCATGAGTGCATCCTTCATTGGGAAAAACAATAACGTGTGCTTTTATTATTCTGCGATTTTCATTTACTTTCCCAAATAATATTCTGACAAACCGTCTCAATTTTGCACTCATTATTTGATCATAATTGCCTTTTACGCTTTTTTTTTAAAACATAACCAAAATCAGCCTCTGCCTGACTTTGTTTACTATTTGGTGTAAGATGATCACTTTTATTCTCGTTGATATTTATTCTCATCATATATAATACCTTTTCTTGTATGTCTTTGCCTCTCTTTTAGAATTTCAGGGTCACTGTTTCAATTTCTTGATGTTCAATTAACTTTCACATGATTTCATCTGGCATTGACAGATAACGTTTATGGAAATGTCACCCGAGTATGATAGAGGGGAAAAAAGAGGGTCTCTCAGACAGCTGGTAGCGAGGCCCAAATATTTTTCCACTTTCCCAATGAGGGTGTCATTCCACATGACCAAAGAGAAGTGGCACTACTACAGGTAGTGAGGTGCCCAGGAAAGCAGCTCCAGCTACCACTGGTAACCAGACACCCAAACTGAGGGAGAGTGGTTCTCAGCGTAGAGTTGCATGTAAGCCTGAAGGGCTTGAGAGGGTTTAAGTTGTGCACAAGACTGAGGGGACAATGAAATAAATGAAACAAAAACAGTTGAGCTATGAGGTAAAAGCTGGAACAATTAAAAAAAATGTGTGTGTGTTTCGCTATAAACACACATATCCCAGCCTGTGTGAAGGGCAACTGCTAAGCGTGTATATCGCAGTGACACAATGGGAGCATGGGGCAAGGGTGACCCTGGATGCAAGACTGCTAGACTAGTGTGGATCTGCCAATATGGCGAGTGACTCTATAAGAGCGAGGTCTGTAACTGATGGGAGACCACTGGTGTAGGTCATAAAATTTGATGGTCTTGTGGTCATGTGACAACATAGATTAGCGAATGATGACAGGCAGGCAGTCAGCTGAACAGCATAGGGACTGAGCGGAAAAGAACTGTGCAGGGCAAGGGAGTGGGGCCCATGTAGTAGCGATAGCAGTAGACGACAGTGTGGGTATGGAGACCCATGTCAGAAACGTACACTAGGTGAGAAACCAGCAACGTGAAGAACTGCCAGAGCTAGGGTGCAGGCATGAGGCCTGAAAAACCGCCTTGAGGGGGCTTCAAACTAGCTGTTTATACTCATCCTGCTGGGGGAGAGAAGGGGGAAGAGCAGCATCAGGGGGAGTCAGAAAATCCTCCTGTGTGGCGAGGACACAGTGCCGGTCTCCTGAGATCCAGGCAGCAGCAGGCTCACATGCCACCAGTAGGCACGCCCTCCTGTATCCTGTAGGCAATTTGAAGTGATTCTGGAGCTGGTGGTGTGACATAGCAGAGCATGAAGGAGGCACAACAAAGTGGTGGTGATGTGGAGAGGAGGAGATATGGGGTGGAAGGAGGGGGAGGACAGAGGAGGCAGGGTGGAATAGAGGGAGAAAGGAATGGTACAGGGGGAGGGAGGGGTGGTAAAAGGGGGGAGGTGTGTAAGAGGGTTAGGGAGCAGTGTAAGAGGGTGAGAAGGATGTGAGAGAGGGGTGTAAGAGGGGAGGTGTATAAGAGGGAGGGTTGTAAGAGGGGGAAGGAGAGAGGGGTGTAAGAGGAAGAAAGAGGTGTGTAAGAGGTCGTGAGGAAGGGGTGTAAGAGGAAGAAAGAGGTGTGTAAGAGGTCGTGAGGAAGGGGTGTAAGAGGGTGAGGGATGGATGTAAGAGGGAAGGATGGAGGATGGGGGTGGAAAGGTAGAAGAGGGGAGAGAAGGGGGTGGAGTGGAAGAGAGGAGGGATGGTTGGGGAAGGGTGGAAGAGGGGATGGAGGGGTTGAAGAGTAAATCGCTCTACATTTTATTGAAATGTATAGAGCTAAATAACTTCTGTGGAATGCCAAACATCCTAGGCATTTCAACAAGGTATTAAGGAATGATTCTCGGGAAGAGTTGACGTCCGAGCTTCAAACAACAGCCAAGGAATGCAGCAATAAAATGACTGCATTGCTTTCTTCACTTTGAAGAGAAAAATTAATATAAAGAAAATCATGGGAACAGGAATAGATAAGTTAAAATGCAACTCTGTTACAAGCTTCTTAAAATCATTATTAAATCCATGGCAATAAAGACAGAATATTTCATTTTCCTGCCTGAATTTGCAAAGTGACTAGGTAACATAGTTTCCCTTATTGTTTCCAATATGTAGCAGCTTTTCTTTGACAGCTATTACACAGTAAGTACCTCAAAGAGCTAATACAGTTTAATTTGAACACATATTCCCAAAAATAGATGAAAGGTTTAATACAAAACAGTACATCACCATGTACCTTCAACTTACTTAGAGTTTTGAATACTTTTCTTTTATTCTACTGTAGAAGTAAATCAAGATTTTATAAACTTGACACATTCATAAAGATATTGTATAGTTTACTTTGTAAATGTTATGGCAAAATGTAATCATAATTGGGTTCCATTCGTGAGTAACTCTTTAAATCTTTGTCATCAACTATTGTGTAGGTTTGATAATATACAGCCATCATTTTGGCTGTATGTGTTTAGCTCTGGAAAGATTTTTGGGAATTTTATATTCATTTGGAAGTACTGTTGCAATTTCATTTGTTTTGAGGAAGATACAACTTTGTTTACAAAATCAAGTTTTGATTTATTACTTTTTATTTTTCATATTCAGACAAGTCGAATTGGTTAACATTGAGATGAGGAACCAGGCTTGATGTTGCACCTGTAGCTGTTTTAAGTAAACACATACACCTTTAACCACTGGCTTCATTTCTATTTAGTTTTATATATTAAAAAAAAAAAAAGCTCAAAATGGGTGTCTTTAAATCTGAGTCTGACAATATCTCTAACAGACAGGATCCTAACAAATTATGAAATATTTTAATATAACAGAAATTCACAGCACAAAAGTGAAAATGCTTAAATAACATTAAGTTATATCCCAGTAAATTTTTAAAAATTCACACCACACTGTTAACCTGCAAAACAGAAATTATGGCTGAAATACTAACAAATATCTGTTAATCCACAGGACCTTTGCTGTAAACACATTGCATGTTCGCAAGGTAGGAAAAAAACTGCCAGAGAAAAAAATGTCAAGGATGGCATACTAAAGTTTCACAGTAAGTATAGTCAATATTGCCATTTGAAGAGTATTAAATCAAGTGATGAGTTTTAGCAGCTTTAGTAATTTTTGTCATGTTGGCAATTAGAACAAAAATGCAGTACCCAAAATTTAAATTTATAATATTTAATTAACGTTTCTCGTTTATATTATATATAGAAACTAACATTTAAATTTTTTGCAAGTTGCATAAGACTATTAAAAAAGTATAAAGACATCATGTTTACGTGAAAAATTATTCCCAAACTGATGTTTAAAGATGTAGCAACACTCATTTCATTTGAAAATGCCTTAGTTTTTTCTCCAGAAAGACTATTTTGTTTACATATGTGTAATGCTGCAGTAAATAGTAATTTATATATTCTGGAAATATTAATTCTTTCTATATTTTTGTGAAGGATAGTAACTCATTCAGTATTTAGAATATTGTGGCAGCAGTAACATGTTTGTATTTTATATATTTTCCTCTTTTCAAATTTATTATTTTATTTGAGACATTAACCAGTAGTAGCAGACACCATAAGATGACATTGCACTTTTACATTGGGTTAGTATGCTTGAAACATAACCACCATATTGCGCTACATGATGAAATAAGGAAAGTGCAGGTCACATTTAACTGGCATGACCCACCACATGAATATAATACGATACGTTCACAGCCACATCCATGTTTGTGTGCTATTTTTAAACATTACCGCACCACATGATGCTATCATTGAGCAGTGTTCAAATGATGAAACTTTCAATCAATATTTGAAGTAAGTACAACCAACCCTTATCATGAAACAATAACAGAAGACAAGACGCACTTATCTAGAGAGGAGCAGCGAGTAACCATCATAACTCACGCTGGCAGCGCTTGCTACTTCAACCTTCTTTTTATTTTGGACGTTTTTAACTTCTACTAAATGTATTCCCGCCAGTGTGAGGAGTCGTTAGGGCATCTGAAGACAAGCAGAGATCTCCGTTCTTCTTAGTTTAATTATCCTCTAAGTGAGAAGTTTTTAAAATGAACATCAACAGGTTGTTATTCTGTCTTTTTCTTCTTTTTACTGCTGAGAGTGATAATTAAATATTTTTGTACGCCACTTTTGTAGAAGAAACTGCAATAAATCTTCAGTGAACAGTTTAACAGCTTCATCATTTTTTTTGGAGGCTCCTTTCTATCAACAAAATTTTTTTCAATCCATAGTATCTTGCTTTCAAACTGAGCTAGTTCATGCTAATGTTTATAGCCAACTCCAATTGAATCTTTGCTCACGAAACGTTACAAGTTGTTAAACTAATTAACTTTTTATAACTAACATTTTTGTATTTATATACTTCATTAAGCGTAATGATTACCTCAATTACATTGTTAGTTTTGGACATCAATTGTGTGTTATTTCCATAGCCAAATAGCATCAGGCCATTATTTAGAAACATGCAAGTAATAAAAGGAAAACTACAAGCAAGTGCCATTTCCCAGAAAACTGCAGTAATATTAGCAATTTAAATGCAAAGTATTACAAACTACTCAGTATGTGTAATCTGTTGTAACAGTTTCAAAATTTTGATATAGCAGTAGATTTTTCCCCCCAAACAGTGTTTAGTTTTGGGAAAACAAGGGGGGAAAAAAAAAGGCACGAGAAACCAAGACTGCAATATGGAAAGAGAAGCTTACCCTAACAACTTTGATTCTGCTTGTGTTGTGAGGGGAGGTCAGATTTGTTTCTATTGTCAGTGTTTGCTACTACGTGTTCTAAACCACTGGTATGCAAATACTCCCAAGCCCACATTTGTTAGTATAGTACATTTCATGTAAGTGGTCTCAAATTTGACAGTTCTAGGAAAGTAGTGCCATTGGCATCTGGGTGATTATGTAGCCTTCCGCCACAGCTGAACTGTCATTGAAGGTGACTGTTTGCAAACAAACACCATGTCACTGCCAGTATTTGTAAACAAACAACATATGACTGCCTTTTTTTTTTGTAAACAAACTGCATGTGCCTACTCCCAAATTACTTTTAGAAGCTGTGAAGGGCTGTTCAAACAGTTTCAGGTTGGCAACAATCTCATTTTTTTTAGTTTATAAATATTTTATGTAAATTACTAACAGCCCATATAATAAGTAACAATTTTTTACCTTGCAAGAAATTTGTAACCAGGATGCATAAAAATGAAATTGCATTTTGACTGTCAAATGAACAAAAGATATTTTACTATTTTTGAATACGCTCTAAATATATTAATGACAAATAATCTTGTCATACTTACCTGAAATAAGTTCTTGTAAACATAAAAATTTAGCATGGTGTCCACAAACACCAAATACCAAGATACCCCCCCCCCCCCTTTCCAAACCTTCTTTTCAAAGACAATATACATTCTTACATACAGGCCATGCCTACTATTGTATTAAAAGTACATAATTCAGCTTTGTGGTAAGATATGACAACAAACTCTGTATAACCTGATACTGTTATGGTGGTTATAATTCTCAGTATGTAGGTAGCCAAAATAATATGTAAGCAAATTTTGCTTAATTTCAGTAATTTTAGTAACTCTCATTTAGTAACTCAAATGTTAAGTATTGCAGGCCTACATACAAAGTACTTTATTTAACTTTTCTCAAATACCTACGTGTTCAGATTGTCATGCTGCAAATAAAAACTTTATTCTGATTAACTCAGAGTTCATATTTACTCTGTCGCACAACCTCCCTCCTCAAAATTGTGAATACAGTCCTAGGCTTGTTCTCGGGTACCTAGTGAAAAACTGTATTTCAGTTCAGAGATGTTACAAAGTGCTCTAGAGAAGCAGACATGACCTACAGCAATAATATATCAAACAAACTTGTTACTTACACACTAAAAAGATGCTCCACCTACCCAAGATTGAAGACACCATAAAGTTCATTTTCCTTAGCGATAAATCTTGGAATGTCGCAATTCCTGCTGATGCATGAGACACTTCTTTATGATGTTGGAGCACCTTCGTTGAGTACTTCAATTGAAAGGATTTTGTTTGATAAATATGTTGTAATCTATTCGACATCAAAAAGTAGTCTTTCCAATGTAAATCCTGTTTATGTTAATTATTCTGCCGTTACTCTTACAATACTCTTAACATCGGATGTTAAAACATATGAGCACTTTTATTTTGCAAAACAAAAACGCTCAAAAAGTTTATGAAAGACTCCAACGTTCAAACCTATATGCCATTATGTTACTTTCAAATACAGCCTTTAAAAATAGAAAAAACCTTTAAATTTATTTGGTATCAAGTATCCCTGCATAACAAGCTTGACAAATTTTATATACGTTCTAAAAAGAATTAAGTAATACGACTTACAAGTTTGTACGGCCAGTAAGCTTTACATTTTGAAACCCTCCAGAACCAAAGTGTTAAAAGAGTTTCAATCAATAATGACACAGAGGAATGTTCATAGCAATGAACTGTGGGCCCAATTAGGGTATCATCTTTATTTTATTTCGAGGGAAAAAGTGATCAGAGTGAAGTTTATCGTTTTTCGTGAGACGGGATTATTTTGATGTTCTTACGATGCCGGAATCACATAGCCCCAACGCGCACGACACGACGACCAACAGCCAATGAAATACAAGATAGATCGTCGTAAGTTCCACTGATTCTGCCGTCCGACCAGTAATTTTGGATTAGAAATGATTTCCATTCTTCGTGTCGTGCGGCACGACACACAGAATGTACAACATTGCAAAATTAAATAGTATTGCAAACTTTCCCTATAATGGTAAATATGCAGCTTAAAAGAATAAATAAATGGAAAACCACTGTATCTAACTCTCAAAAATAATAATTTTACTTTCGTATGCATTAGCGATACCAATTTGTCACCATTATTTACAGCAAATTTCCCTCTTGTTCATCGCCTTTGAGACTAACATAGCCTATCAGCATCTTCTAAATAGTTAGGTTAAATGCTGAGAGCGTGGTGTCGGTCGTGCTGTAAAATCAAGTAGTCACATTGAAATGTGTCGTGTTTGCGTTTTGGTCATGTCGTGCTGTGTTGGTAGGGACTATGTGATTCTGGCATGAGTGTGTGGCATTTTAAGTTGCATATCGTTTTGTGGAGCAGTGGAAAACTTTGCTTGTATGGAAATCACATTTAAATTGTTTAACTTTGAAAATTATAACTATAATGAAAATTCAAAATGTGATACACACGTCGCTGTTCGCATTCGTACAGATGCAGCAATATATGCATGCACGCACTTTGACCGAAGTTAACCTTGTACTCAAATTTACGATGTAGACAAACAAATATTACTCTCTCACTACAAAAGTGTGGAAAGTGCTGCATTTTTCAGGCCACGTGCATTTCAATAATTATATTAACGGTTTACAAATACATTTTCAAAACATGTAAACTTACTGTTGTAACCTTTTAACACGTGTTTTTCTATGGCAATCCTTGCCAGTTTATTTCACTATAATCACATTTGTTCGTCACTAGCATTAAATAATTTATTTGTAAAATCAACACTGCACACGTTTCCTGATACAAATAAACTTAAACTTATATACGGAAATTATATTTGTGTCACTTCATTGTGGAAGATGTTAGGAAAATAGCGGAATGAGCAGTTTTAATGACGTGCCGATTAATATTACATTTTACTCAACAAAACGCACAACAGTACCTACAACCATGTTTGGAAAAAGCAAATAAAAAATAATTAACTATTAAATATTCAGACAACACCAATAAGATATTCGTATAATAAACATGCTGAGAAAAAAAGTGCACGCAAAAATCCCTTCACCGGACTGGAAATATAAACATGGCTAGCCATTAGCTGGAAACGTTTACTGTTCATATGTGTCGACATAAATGTTGAACATGTTCTTAAAGTCCCGTTACTAATAGCCAAGCATATTTAATATTGTTTTAGAGACATAATTTAAACCATAAATGTTGTAAGTATAATTAAGATTTCAATTTACAACTTTTAGTTCCGAGTACTATTTTATTCCGAATCCATCATCAAAATAGTCAACCTAACAACACGGATCCCGTAGCAGTTCATCCGTTGATACAATACTGTAGGAGCGAGAGCATTTACTGTTTACATAGTGTTTAGGTTGATCACATTGTCTGTCAAATTTGAGACCACTTATATGAAATTGACAACAGCACAAATACGAAGACACATTTTGAAACTATGTGAGGTGCCTTGCAAGTGCTACAGCCCAATTCCAAGCATACAATAAATTACAAAATTTTAAAATGTACTTGCCATAACTGCTGTTCGTACTGGGACACACGCAGGGGACAGCTGTAAACACACAAACTTTTGTTTAAATACCAGCCTTGCAGAATAAGAATAGAATGTGCTGTACATGAATTACGAGTCAAGTAGTATTATATTTTAGTTTAAGGGTCAAGTAGCAGACAAACTGTTTAAAAACTAAATTTTATTACCCAGAGTTTTAATCAAACACATGAGACGACACACAATTGACCATGTGGGAACCTTACTAATCTACTACAAATTTTGAACATGAACACTTGACATTATTACGTTGCAATGGTAAGGGATGTAGAACTTGCAATTTCCATCTCTTTCTGCAATTACATGTTAATTCTTCATGCTAATTGTAACTGGCAAGAAAACCCACTGTTGTTCTACTCCTCATGTTCATTTATAATAAACTGAAGATAGGCAGGGTGTAAAACTATATATAGGCTGTTCATGGTTACGTGAGTACATTCAAAAACAACCTTTGAAAAATGGCACTGCCTTTACCTTCACATATTTAAACAAACTCACTAGCTGGCACACACCCAGTAGTCAGTAACGACAAAAAAGTATTTCCACGTTTTAAGAGTGGGATGGAGCTGTGCGTCCAAGGTCAAGAAGCGAGGGAACGACTGGGTGACACTAACATACACTTCTAGTGCCTTATTGATCCTACGCCAAGGTGTGCAGTGTTTCCGTTGTGACACTGTACTGTGCAAATTAGATCTGCAACAGTGGGACTTATTACACGCGATGAAAGCCCACAAATTGAACTACGCCTATATATTTATACTTTTTTTTCTTGCAGCTTATGGAAACTGCACACAAAGCTTTAAAATTTCTATATTTGACTATTTTCATGATTTTTTTTATCTAAGATTAAATTTAACATTACCAAAGTAAAAAAAAAAAAGGGACATAGATAATGGTTTCTTTTTCTGACAAAAAGCTGTATTTGCAGAACATTTCTTTACAGAGATATGCGTATTTGCGCAAACAACTATTTCACAGAAAATCTTTCCATACATCCTACTCCTAATTTTGAATTAAAAGTGCATGGTATATATTGGTGAATACTAAAATTACCTTTATTGCTTTCTGTTTTAGTGCATACGAAAGAGAAAAATTTGTAAAACATTTCTTCTAATAATTTCAAATTCGCTTGATAGTGACCAGGTTCCCTGCAACGATAATTTAATAGTGGAAGAATACACAGTGTGCATGCAAGCTTGCAAGCTAGAGCAAGGCTTTCAAAGGTGTTCAGTTCACAGTGTACAGCATAAAACAACAGTAATCAGACTAATTTTAAACTATGGTTCACCTCATAATACATTACTTTCAACTTAACACATATACACATCAATTACCCAGTGCTGTTCACAATACTACATTTGCAAATCTGTGATACCATAGACATAAGCACGGTTACATAATGTGGGGTACACACCAGAAAATGAAAATCCCTTAAGAGATTAAAAAATGAAAATGTAAATTTTAATTTTGGTAAGAAATGTGGTTGTTGAAAGTTATAAAGAAATGAAAACCCTCTGTATCAATGGATGTTAACTTAGTGCACCAGTAAAAAATTATTTTTGTCTATAATAAATTGTGTATGTTTTGATTATTTTATAATTAAAATAACTACATAAAATGGACATTTAAATATGAGCAATAACTGCTGCGGTAAATATTCCAGTTATTTTCCCACTTATTTTAGTCTGGTTTTGCAACAAATTTGTTATAAAGAATAACTTGCTAAAATGTTATGAAATCCGTTAAAATTTCATTAAGACTGACTTCTTATAAATTATTTCTCATTTTTGTTTCAGTGTCAGAAAAATTTATAACACATCTTTAATTTTCGTTTCATGAGAAAAAAAGGTATAATTTGCACTATCTTACAGAATTGGCAAGATTATATTTATTTTCCTAATGGCGTGATAGTACCTAGATTTAATTTCAAATTGTGGAAATATTACTATCTGTTACTAAATATTACTCAACAAGTTTTAAAACCAAACTTTTCTTAAAACAGTAAGTTTAAATAATTTTTTTGTTTACTAATTATATTTTGTTATCTTTTTTTCAATATAATAAATTTCTACACAAAATAACCTCAATCTCCTACAGTAGAAGCATCTTATGCACACATATTTTTGTTGACAATAAAATTCTAGTTTAATGTGATGAACATATATTGTTGTGCTTGTAGCAAATGCTATATTGGACAACATGGTCCTAACATAGTCATTTAACTTTTACACTTATGCATTATGTTATACTGAAACACCAAGTGTATACTGCATTGCAAAAGAAACCTAAAAGACTTTTGCTTCCATCCAAATAAATATCAAAACAGCATGAAGTTGCAAATATGGGGCATTAAAACTAGCACTAAAAACATTTAAACGCAAATGAAAGCATTTATATAAAATTTCAATAACCTCTAAACTACCTTATGAAATAAGCCAACGCAAAGAACTAAAAAAAAGGTATGGAAACCTATGTAGCTGACTCCATGAGTGAAACCACTAACATTATAGGCCGGTATGCAAAGAAACCATGAATAATTTTGTTCATTGTGGAAAAATAAAAGCAGCACATCTATTAACTTCCCAAAATTTGACAAATATTCATTTTTAAAAATCTTAAAATAAAAAGTTTTCTACAAGAACTATTTCTTTCTAATCATTACCAATACATCTAGTACCCCTGTTTTTAATTTGTATTAATTATAAATAAAATATAATGTATATATAAAATTTTTTTATGTTAATGGAAGTAACTTATGTAAAATTATTGCGATACACAACACATTTAGAAAACCTCAAATATCAATACACAAAGTGTGATTTTTCAAAAGTTTGACTGTGTAAACATACTGCAAATACACTATATGTCATTGCCCATTATTTTTTGTGGATAAAATTACTTAATTTATGAGTATGTTGACTACCCAATGAAAAAAATAACACTTGAAAGGTTAAAACACTACAACTGATTAAAAATACAAGCAAAAACACGTTAGCTGCTAAAACTCACATTTCAGAGCAGCCAGCATAGCAGGAGAGCAACTGTGGACTGGGCAAGACTAGAGAGCAGGCGGGGCAGTCAGGCACAGACCTGCTCCCCTCATGACAGGAGAAGCCAGCCACGTAGGTCATTGCAGGTCGCCTAGCCAAGGCAAGTTGCAACTAGCTCCACAAACACTTACCTTGGTCCCCTACACACAAGGCTACCAACATGTCCACACTGGCTCCACGTGTTCCCAGCTCTCTCTTGGCCACATACTGACACACACACACACCTGGTATACACATGACTCCCTCCACACACACCCCCCACCCCCCCCTTGTGCCATCCATTGACAAACCAGTAAATGGAATCAAAATTAAGACATTCACACCACACATTCAGTAATTTTTAACAAACAAAATATCCCTTGCTTAAAAATAAGAAAACATTTTCCATTAGAAAATTCCCAGACAATGCCCTAATTTCCAGACTAAAATAATCTTTTTCCTCTAACCTTTTCCTTAATATTTTCTTCGGCAGAGATTGTTGCCTTTGCATTATAACACACTTTTAAACCTAAATACATCTCTGATTTTACAAAATAGCTCCGTACATAAATTGCAAAAAAAAATTTCTTAAACATTTTGTCCCCAATCACCAAAACCATTTTATAAAATTTTGGTAGCACTGCACAATTGATGATAGGACTGCCAAATATAGCATACATATCACAGAATTCCCTGATATTTTGCTAACTTGTTCAAAATTCCCTGAATTATCTCCCTGGCAGTTTTCAAATTCATGACATTTTGGGTGTTTTTCCAGATGGGTGGCAACCATGATAAAAGATGAAAAGGAGGCATATAAAAACTAAACTAGACAGTTACGTAAAACAAGTTAGCTAAAAATGAAAACATTTAAGGACATATGACAATAAATTACTTTTATTAACCGATACTTGTATACATACTTTCCATTTACAGCAAGAGTAAAGTTATTCAATACCAGGAATTTGATATTTGCTGGTACATCACTGGTCCCAGATTATTAAGCTAATTTCACCAACCTTCATTAATACTACCAGCAAATGAGTTGAGGGTTTCCCACATTTTGACTGCTCATTAAACCTATTTCCGTTTCATCAAAGTTGACAGACTATTTTTTAATGAACAGTTACTTTAAGGAATGTCAAGTGCTGTTTCAGCTTGGCACAAAATTTGCTAATCAACGATAAAGTCAATGTATAATGATATACTTACAATATTCAATTAGCTAAAAGAAACATTTGTATATCTGGAGCTAGTAGAGGATGGCAGGTAAACTGAACTCAAAATGGATCACAGAATTGAAAAGATAAAAAAAAATGTTCAAATTTTAGACTGGATAAAAAGAGTGTAAACATACATAATTTTTTGTGATTGGAAAACATTAAGGACATAATTAAAAATAAAATACAGACAGCATGTCAGTGAAAATGAAGAAGGCAGTATGAATAACTTACTGATAAGGCAACTTTTCCATTAAAAAATACATTGTGAAATTGGCACAGATTTTTTTATGACAACTTCAAGAAGTGAACAAAATAAAAACATACTCAAGATACATAAACTACGTATTAAAAAACTGGCAGTGTAAATTTGCTATAAACTACATCCTTCAACAAACTGTTTGTCATCTAATTCATGGAAATGGTTATTTCTGCATATTACTAGCTATTCCTGTCCAAGGCTCCTAAATATTCTCTATTTGACCAGTTCTGCATCAAAATTAAATGCCATTCCATAAAAACAATCAACTACACATGCTCTCTCTCTCTCTCTTTTTAACAGACATCAAGTAGGTTACGTGACAGCAGTAGGCCTAAATGGATCATTACCTTTCACGGTCATCAGGGATAATGATGATTGATGGTGAAACTAAAATTAAAGCTCTAACAATGATCAGGTAATTTTTACGTGTCCGTTAAAAGGTGTAAACAAATAAACGTTGGTGAAACTGGCCATACATGTTCTGAAATATATGGCAAAAGTATTGTAACAAACACAATTACTTACCCAGTTTACACTGCTGGGAGGCTATCTCATACGCAACTACTGAAGCATACTGATTTCTAAAATTATAAATAGACCTGAGAAGGGAGTCTTACCACTAAACGACGTAGAGGCACTGCTCATCTCCACTGCAATCATGACAACATACGAACAATGTTCAATTTTCATTTAATCAACACTGTTCTGAAAAGCTGCTCGAACAGGGCTGCCACATGTATTTCATTTACAATCCTTGTCTTAGGTTAACTTGGGGTATTACATGTTTGAAGGGAAAAAGGGTGGTGAATTTTTCAGTTTCCAAATTTTTGTGTTGGAAAACTTTGCATTATTACTCATTGTATTAAAGGATAATAAATTGTCCCTGAAATCTTGAATTCATCCATTTTTTTTGCACAATGCAGCATAAATCATAGCTCCCAGTTTTATCAAATAATTACAGCTGCACTGACTTTGCTCATTTATGACGAGTGATTGCCTGTATGAAATAAGTAAATTTTGTCCTGTGGGCAGTTACAGAAATGGTATCAGCAACAGTAATAAAATATAATACAGACTTTATAAAATGTGCAGAGCAATGCCGCATGCCCTGCTGACGCCTAAAATAAAAATTAAAAATCTGTGGTGAATGTCAAGGGAAAAAATATAATATAGCCCATTCTCTTTTACTTTCAACTTTTAAAACCGTAAGTTGTACTTTCAGGATATTCCTCCGCCTCATGCAGACAAAACTTGTATAAAGTATAAAAAATTACATGAACGGGACCATACACCACATGCATGCACGCTCAGTTTAATCATATTTTGCAAAATAACTATTTCTTACTAGGCATTAACACACCTAGTTTCTCTCTAGAAATATTCATATAAATTGTAAATGATAAAAATTATTATTTATCAATTAAATTTAAGTAAAAATTCAATCTAACCAAAAGTAAAATACTTTTATGTTAACAGAAGCCTACAAAAAGGTTGCGATACCGATACATTAAATATTTAAGAAACAACCAAACATGTTATGCATTGGGCAATTTTTCAAAGGTCTGAATAAATAAAAAACGAAGAAACTAAACAGACTATAAATCCCAGATGGTGGTAACGGTTTAAATACAGGTATACATATAACAAATTATAAAGGACTACTGTGCATATATGAGAAATAAGACTTCCGTCTCTCGTATCAATGCACCTCAAAACCCAAAATAAGAATATCGGGCACAAATTAAAAGAGATGATTCAATGAGGATATTCTAAACATCCTCTACTCATCTGTGAGCAGTGAGTGTGCGTACATTATCCCTGTGTATTTCAGTAGACTTTAGGGATGATAGTGTTTCACAAGAAACCAAGTGCCAACTGAATTACACATCATTATCTCAGTACAACTGTGTTACAACACAATTATCTAATTTTTAATTCTATAATATGCAGTACAGTAGTGTGTCTGTAATACAGACAGCAATAGTCCGGAGTGTCGAAAACCCGGATTGCCACCTAACCAATAAATGTTTTCCCCATGGAGCTAGAATGTTTAATTCTTTAATTTAAAATACAGCATACTGCTTATTTTGTTTATCCACAAAAAGAGACTGAGTATTAAGCTTATTGTACAGCGGTTAAAGAATCGTGTGGACACAGTTTGTACTGTAGAAGTGCGCACATTTGTATTTTGTTGGTTATTGCTAGTGGATGTCTACATTTATTTGTGTGCAGTTTTTCAATAAAAGCCACGTAAACTATATATATTTATGGATAACACTTTTTGTATTGAGTTTACTTTGTGATGCATCAAGTTTGATAAGCGGTTGGAAAATCTGGATGCAGTCAAGCCCCCATTAAGTCCAGATTATCAACGCTCTACTGTAGATACATATCTATTACTCGTTGCAGTTTGACAACTAACGGTTATACTTTTGCGTCTGATAATTTTGTATGAAACTGTACTGGAGTATGAGATTTTGTTAATATGACACTGTTCTTCCCGAAACAGTATGTTGCTGCTGTACTGAGGTATCAACGTACTTTAAATCAGTTAGCAGGTAGTGGTGATTAATTAATATATTGTGAAATCAAAAAGGAGAAAAGAGGAAAAAATAGCAATAAAGAATAACAATTTTCCTAACTTAAAATGTTTAGTCTATATTGACGCTTCACATTTAATAAATCCAGACAATACTTGACAATATTTATTGCTTTGAAACACTATTGGTTGTATTTACCATTTGAGCTGCATGATAAAGCAGTTCCATAAACTAGGGATCAACAGCTATAGGTCTTTTATATCAATGTGGCAACCCTGGCAGTGTTAAAGAGTTATGCTAGGTAGAATACCTATACCTATTTTAAGATTATTGAAACTACTTAGACTTAAATAACCTGCTTACTGTTAAAAGATTTTTAAGACCAACTTATATCACCGGTGAAGTTGCAAAACCTCATGTCAAAAAATGAAGGTTTTCAAGAGGCTGGAAAAACTGTATGAAAGGTTATTACAAGATAAGGAGGAAATAAAGATATGTAACAACTGCTAAGAATACTAAAATATATATAGTGGTTAAAAAAACTAACATGACTTGTTTTAAACTAACTTAAAACTAATACAGATAACATTAAAACTTCGAAGGCAGATGAGTTTATGCATTACAATTTGTACTGACATAGAAGTTTATCTTATATGATACATTATTGTTAGTGAACAAGGTCATTTGTGATGACATCAGATGCAGAATTCTTGAGCTGAATTTTCAATGTGAATAATAAAAAATTGGCCAAAAACTGACATACCAGAGATTGCATCTTCACTGACAACATATAAAATAAGAGTTGTAGTTTATAAACAATTATTGGGCACAAATGAGTATTATGTTAAATTGCATGTTAAAGTAGGGCAACTGTGATAAAATAATCTTTAAATACCCTTCCTGTTCAGTAAAAGGATTGCCGGATTTTCCACGGGTAACTTAATTATGTAGAACACTTAGTTACCTATGTCAACTGATGCAAAAAAAAAAAAAAAAACACACACACACACATAAATGCTATTTGAATAAGTTTTATAATTTTAACACTGCTAACCAAAAATGTATTTTCCTGGGTTTTTACATGTGTAATGCATCAATGGCATACCGGTAGGTAAGCTGTTTAGAGGCAGGATGAGACTTATCAAAGCTGGCAGTGGCACTTAACAAGTTAAGTTCATACACACATTAATCAAGTTTTCTACCCCACAATCACAGGTGTAGAAGCCATGGAGTTTGTGGGGGCCTGGAACCCTCATTGGTGTCCACAAAGGAATTACGATGACACCATGGACCACCAATCACAATTATACCATCCGGAGTTCCTTAATTACTATAACTTTCATCATATTCTTAAGACAGCAGTTCATTTAGGTCATATTATTCCTTCTACTACAATACCAACATATTTTAAAATTTGTATTTCGGATGATGCGAGCATCACAAGACAATGCAGGCTATGAGCACACTAATATGGAAAGTTAAATATTTTCATGACAATTAACACTATGGCAAGAATAGCTGGTAGCCAAACTATGCACCAAGCATTAGTAAATAACAATGCATACCTTAAAATTGATTATACAAGAACAATGTAATATTTTATTAAATGTTATAAACAGTGGAAATTACTTATTTAATCAAAGTTGTTAACTAGCCTGATTTTTGTAGTTTTGAGTAAAAAAATTCCAAAACAAAATTACAATTACGAAATTGTAATTCAGACATAATCAATTCCTTTGAATAATCGATAATATCGGATAGGAGCAATAAATAATTAATTACTCTCTAATGCAAACTTTGGGGAAAGATAAATTACTGTTCCCAAAATTTTTTTTAAACTAAATTTGAAATAAATCCTTAGCTAGCAAGGCTTCCTTCGCTAGCTAAAAGGGCACTAGCATACAAAATAGAGGGGGGGAGTCACAAAGTTTCTTTTAAGAGAGACCTCGACTGGAAATATAAGCTTTCTGCATCCTTGCCTACAATTTCCCTGATCTTTACAAGCTTCCTCTCAATTACGTACACTATTTAAGATGTCAATCAAAATATAGAAACATACCCATGCAAAAATGAATCAGGAACTTCTGTACAGCCTAAAAGTGACATTTTCAAAAAGATTTTTTATTATAGAAAGGAATGTTATTAAAGTAAACTATTACCTCTTTTCAAACTTTTCATTCCTCAATGTCCTCAGATATATTTTTTGTCTAATAAGGTGTCACCATCATTAAAATATAATTTTCGCTATTTGCAAATATTCATTATTTATCTATTGTTAATGCTCATGTTTCATAGTCATATGTCACTACTGGTAATGCCACTGTTTTATAAAACTCCAAGAGTTTCTAACCACTTTATTTTCAAGAACTCTAGATTATACAATTTATGCAGTTGAGCTTTTCAATTTTCTTTTGTTATGGCTACATCATTTTTGTAGATAATTCAAAGGGAAGTTCAATGAGTACTATAGGCCATCAGTGATGATAAAAGAAATGGGGTGGAAATAAATGAGGGACAGGAGGAAAGTTGAACGGCTAGTCAGAATGTACAGGGTAGTGAATGAGAGAGGATGGGGAGGGTTACAGTGCAAGCTAAGTAAGGGGGTGTTTAGAGGAAGAGGAAACAACAGCGAGAAGCTTCAGAGGTGTGGAGAACGGAGCGGGGTAGGCAGTCCATGCTTGTGAGGTCTGTGAGGGAGTGGAATGTGTTGAGGGAGGAATTGTTGAGTGTGTGCGTGTATGCTATTTAACTTGAACATAGGCAAAGACTAATAACGAATGCAGGGCATTAAATTTAGAGTCTGCAGGTACTAGCCACTCATATATATTCATGATACCAAACATGACGCATCCATTGCCGAGCACACTAATGTGCTGAAATAAGCTCTCTTAACAATAGCGCGACGTGATGCAATGTGATGTCACACCGAACCCAGCCAATCATAATTCATATCGCTTGCGACGTGAGACAGGTCGCGACGTGAGCGCTAGTGACAAGCCTGACTTGCAGCGAAGGCAACATCACTGATGAAGTTAGAAAAAAACAGCAAAGTGTTGAAAAGAAGAAAAGTATGTATGTATGCAGGATGTCAATGGATGTTACAAATCAATAGCGGCCTGACGATCGTAAAATTCGCTCCATGAATGAATGTAATCAGGTAACTTTTTTTGGCTCAGCCATTAGTACAAAATTAATCCTGTCTCTGTTAGGAGATATCTATCAAATTGCTTTGCATTGTTAGTATCCATATACAGTAAAACTTAATTCATAGGAACTCCTTTAGTAAAGTTTTCATTTATACAAAGTTGTCTCTTCCCCTTTGAGCAAGACAAAGAATTTAATGTTAATTTATATGATTGATAAAAAATATTTCTGAATTTGTATTATATTGTTATGTCAAGCCCAGAGGAAAGAAAAGTCATGCTGTTGATGCAGATGTCTTATTTTATAATATGCTGACTCACAGAGTTAACATTTTAATTATTTATAATTTCTGCAAACATCTGTTTATTAAACTTCATTAGTATTATTAATGTACACCCGCCCTACCTTGAGGTATGTATTTTAAAAATTGAAAATTAAATATGAACAAAATTTACTTTATACTTAAAACACAAATATGTCCAATTTTCAAATAAGAAATTTATATATGTTATTACAAACAAAGTTATTGAAAATTAAGAGAATAGTGGTTTATAAGGAGCATATTACCTGTCACTCCCAGTCATTAAAAAAAAAACAAACAAAAAAACAATAACACACATTTTCATCATAAAAACTACATAAATTGCAGAGTAAATGGTTAAAATATGAAAATGAAATAATAAAAAAATTCACGGTGGCTGCAGGAAGACCATTCCACATGAAAACATTTATGAAAAATTTGTCCAATAAGGCCTCAGGGATGCACGCACAGGGGTATATTACATTTCTCTAAATTTTTTAGGTGAGTTACATAGTAGCATTTGTACTACCATTACCTTAAAAAATATTGTATTGCTGTTGCAACTTTAGTACACCAGTATATTGTAAATTATAGTATCTAACAACGTAATGCAGCGGTAATTTTTTTTATATTATTTGAACATATAAATAAAGATGAGGGGAGTGAGGGGGGGGGGACAATAAACTTCTGATCATTAGAATTATAAACTTTTACAGAGAGAGGTGTTGTTCTGAATATGCTTACCTCATAGTGTCTGAGTAGTGGGCACCATTGTAAAAACTATACTTTAAACAAGATTCGAACACGCAAAAAATTTGCAAAAAAAATGTCAAAACACTCAAGCTGTGCACTATGTAATATGTTTATATCTAATTTATTGGCAATTAACACAATTCTCATTGCATACCTGAACACTACAATTATCATCTTTCGGACCTTACAACTAGAAAATACATGTTGTCTGACAATACATATTACCTACACATGCTATTGAAACCTCATGAGTGAACAGATATTTTTTATCCATTGATTATGTTAATTTGTTTATTTTCAATAACATGGTATAACAGATACATCAGTGAAAAGAGAAATAAATGACTGTGACTGAAATGGTGAACAGATCATAAGTTCTCACCAATTCAAGTTTTAGTGTGTATGAAAATTTGGGAAGTACATGTAATGTTCACTATAAAGTGAGCACTTCAGAAATGAACCTTAGAAAAAAATCACTGCCCCTACCTACATATATTTTAACGAGCGCACTGAATGACATTTGCCCAGTAAAGTTAGTAACGAAGAATGGAAAGCAGTTCCATATCTTAACGTTGGATAAAAAGTGTTAGGTTACAATTTGTAAAATATTTAAATCATTATTTTCCCTTTCTGGTTTTTTTTTTTTAATGCATCAAAGAGTAAAATTAGAACATTTTAAAATATTTACATCCAAAATAATTTCATAGTTTTACCTGACCGCCATATGAATAAAGTGATGAGGTCCATGGCAATGTTAATTTTTCATAAGACAGAAGAATACACAACGAACATACAAGTAGATAGTAAGCAGGGCTTCTAAAAGTTCTCATTTTACAGTGAACAGCCTATACTAAATATTGACTCCAATACATATTTATTTCTCAAATGGAAATAACCTAATAATAAATGTAGACTAACAAATTTCACCTCTCTCAATTCACATTATTCAGCAGAACAGTTTCTTGCAATACACAGTACTTCCATTATTTTCTAATAGGTATACCAACATGACAATATTGTCTGGTTACAAAAGCAATTTAGACTAAACCAATATATTGAGATTCAAAATCTTACAACAGCACATGGCTATAAAAATATACACTACAGCGAGAGAAGAGATGAAATACACAGAATACTATGCGATATTGGCTATTGGGCTGCAACTCAACATACAAGATGTTTGATTTTTAACTATCATCAGCCTGTCATTATGCCACATAGACAGTCATTGCAAACCTACTGCCTGACAACTCACATTTTCATTTTCCTTAAACCTGATTTGTAATACATATATTATTTGATAAGGTACAAATTCATTTGAAACTAATAAAGCATTAATTAACTAAAAACCAATTAATTTCAACAAGTACATATTTTGACAACTACTTTACTGCACATTAAGCATGCCAAATGTGTTAGATGATTCACCCTTAAATCACAGAAGATAGCCTACTTGTGACGCATACACAGTTACACCTAATTTCTGTCTTACTATAAGCCCAATAAATACTCTTACGCTTAGCGGCAGACGTTAGCACATAAATTAAATGTACAATCAAAACAAAACAGTCCTTGTAGAACCCTTCAGCAACACCACGGACGTGCACAGTAGTGACTGACTTCAGCAGTAAATGTGTGTATTTTATGAGTACGTATGTTGACAGAGTGATTTCTTATATTTTGTGTATGTAGGCCTACGTGTTTAGAATATTACGTTCATGAAATATTGTATAGTCAGCTGCATATAGACCAATGTACAATTATCGAATTTCTTTTTTGGGATGTACCAAGACCATATTCACACTCATGGGCAGAATGAAATAACCTATCTCATGGAGGTATCCCAAATGCAGGTGTGCGAGAAATACAAAGGCAGTGGAGGTCTTGGGATGAACCGATCAGCAGAATACCTTCCCTCCAGCGCCATTATAACCCAGTCAACATTTCATTCCTACGCCACTCGCTGCTCAGCCCTGACCCCTCTACATACAGCCAGCTACTTTCCCACCCTGCTCTTGTCAGGTATACCTAATATAAATGTAATCCCTACACACACTCACAGACCTCACTCGTTGCCACTGCCTTCCTGTAATTAATTCCCTAAGTCAAGTGTACATTTTGATTACTGAGATTTGTTTATAAGTGTGACGTACTTAATGACACCAGGACGTCACCCGTATAGCGGAGAAATTTAGTTTTTGTAAGTTGTACGTCAGCATGTTTATTCATATCGAAGAATAGGAAAAATATTATGAATAGTTGTGAGTTGTTCTCGTGTGGTCGTGTAGTTAACATGTTCAGTCTCTTCAGAGTCAGTTTTATTACGCAAAAATGTGTCATAGAATGGATATGTGCCATATAAAGTAGTGTGCTTTATATAAAGTGAAGTGGTGTAGAATAGTGTACGGAGTTAGGCCTAATAAGATTTGTTGTGAATAATGGTGTTGCGTAGGATGGACAATTACATACGTACCGTAGTGCAAACGACGCGTCGTGGATTAATACAGATGGGTGCCGAATTACAAGTTGGCAGAAAATGGATGTGTTACAGGTAAGTGATAAAATATGAAATTAGTGGTGTGTATAACAAGTTAATTAACAGTGTTCTATACAGGTAATGTTAGGTCAGTATTCTGTAGCAGGTAACTAGTCTTTACTACACGTAATTCATAATTGGATATGTTTGATGGGTCTAGTGACATGTGCAATAAGCTTGTAGTAGGTAGGTCCTGTTAGGATAGGGGTACTAGTATCAGGCGGTATTCAATACAGCGAAGCATATAATACAGCAGAAACAGTATTTAACTTAACAGTACATGTGATTGTGTGAGGAACTAATCCTTTTCAAGTGGTCGAAATATGAAACCATTACAGTGATTAATCCACACGCAACCCATCATAAACAAGGTGTGTCAGAACTACCAAAAATTATGATTAGTCATTTACAGATATATGTAAGTTTAGGCAGCAAATTAGTTATTTATTGACTATGCTCGAAATATGCATCCATTACAGTGAATCACCCACACACGAGCCATGATAAACAAGGCGTGGCTCAATTGCCCGAAATTGTGATTCATCGTTTATAGATATACATTAGTTTTGGCAGCGTATAAATAATTTATTTACTATACTTGTTCAAAATACACCCAAGAGTGATTCGCCCATGCATGACACATGATAAACGTGTGCTAAATTATGAATCATTTACAAATCGGATACATTAGTTTCAGTAGCAAAATAGTAATTTACTGACTATAATCCCTATGTGGTATCCCGTAGTACACATGGACGGATGGGCACTAGTGTACTTCACTATTCCATAAAAGGAATCTGGCAGTACCTACACTTGAGCGGAAGGGATCTAGTGTACCTACTACACGATTCCATATATGGAATCATGTAGTACACTTGAGCAGATGGGCTCTAGGGTACTACGCAATTCCATGCGTGGAATCTGGTAGTATGCTTAGAGTGAATGGTCTCTAAGTGTACTTCCCGATTCCGTCTATAAATGCTGAAATTGTCCCCGCCCGAAAAGCCCCATATTCCCGTGGATGCCCCGTTAGATTGTCATAGGCAAGGGATGTGGCAATAGTACAATACATACGACGTTAACGACGATATTGGTGACGTCATAAAGTGAATGTAAACATAGTGGAATCTGGTTGTACACTAATCCCAATTCCCTTTCTAACAAGCACACCACTAGCGACCTGTCCTAGCTCTTGGGAACTTCTGTACTTTACTTAGTAACACACCCCGAGGTCTACCCTACCGCTACCGCTCCTTATGAAGAGAATTCCATGAATGCCGTAACCAATCACCCAACTTATTACGAAATAATCAATCACATATCACCAAAGACTGCTCTTTAAAAACGTGATCACGACTAAACACTAAAAATCTGCTTACCGGCACAAGTGAAACATAAATAATATTTAAATTAAAAAAAAAAAATATTGCCTAAAGTAGAACCTCATTATAAATAACAAACCAACATTTCATATACAAGAAAAGTAGTATTTCTAAAACTCCATTTACTTACCGTGAACTTAAAAAAAAATTAAATAAAATTCTGAATACAATCCTTCCCTGTTTTCAGCACAGGCCCACACCTCATCCACGCACGGGTAACTCACGCAAAGCAGCACTTGTTTAGACTTGTCCAAACACGTTTCCATGCAGCAGCAACTAACAGCAACGGTTAGTTTATTTCCAAGAATGGGCGATATATATCGAAAAAAATTGTATCGACATTATGTTTAGGTATATCGATAATTTTCCCTCGATATTGTTTTTTAATAAAAACTCGACTATCGATTATCTTTTGCAAATTATACATGGCCGCAATCCACTTAGCACTGAAAGAGCTGACCAGTACTGACGAGCATTCCTTGAGCATTCCTTTAAGTACTGATTCAGCTGATCAGTAAAAGAGTAATGGCGTTGTGGTGTCTGGGTTGGATACTATCCTTCTGGTTGAAACTATTGACGTGCAAAAGGTCAGGCAGTTTCAGCAAAAACAAACGACGCAACATGGCTGCGAAGCATTTTATTGTTTTAATGCACCCATAAGATCTTCTTTCATTATATAGCTGTACAACGATATTGGTCAAGTCAAATTAGAGTATACAGAGTAACGAGCAAGTTACGTTGTTATTATAATCAAACGTTGCAGTTGGAACATTTTTTTTCACAATCTTGGATCTCTACATTAATTGATGAGAATGAATCAAATGAAAATGAAAAGAAAAAATAATTTGAAAAAAGTAAATCGCAACCATATTTATTTCCAAAAGCAACTGTCATTATATTGGATATATAGAATGTAAATAAATATAAATGACCAAAGAAAACATTGTTTACCACATGTTTAAGGCCCTTACACAATTGAAAACTTTAACATTTTACATTAACATTTGATGTTTGCTTTCCGACATGTTGTTTCTTATGGAGTTTGACACAATGGAACTGTCAAAAGTAAAGTCAAGCAATCTTGACTTTACGATTTCGAAAAGTTGAAATTTAAAGTCAATGTCAAAGAGCCATTTTGCCGAGAATCTAACAGAGGTTATGAAGAAAGTCCGGTATTTTATTGTAGGACGATTTTAATCTAGGCATATTATAAAAAGCTCATCTTAAATTAAGTGAATGGCGAAAAAATTCAATGTGAAGAGGAAATATATGAATTTACATATTTTAATAAAGTAAACAAATGAGAATTATGTATTGAAATAAACTTTTAATGTAAATTTACAGCTTATTTAAAAAAAAAAAGCCCATTATTTGATAATATAATAATTTACATAACAAGATACTATTTTTAACGAAGCTCTCAGAACCAATGTTCAATTGTCTGAACTCTGACTTCACAATATTGTATTGTGTATTGGTGGTTTCGTCAGAGGAAAGGAAACGTAAAGTCAAATGCTAAAGTTTTCTATTGTGTAAGAAGCTTTAGCCTGACGTCCACTCGTTCCCTACCCTTTAGTATGTTTGTCCAGCCGATAGCGCCTCGTAACTGCAACAAACAGTCGCACTCTCTGATTGATCACCGTGAAGTGTAAGTGCAGTGCGATGCAACAGGGATACACCGGTGCAGAGCAGGTGGAAGAGAGAAGGCATTGCATCTTCGCAGATGTGGGCAAGTCCAGGTTGTAAACAAATGCTCCAGTGGAGTGTTACTACAACTAAAAACACTCCAAAGTAATTATAATAAGAAAATATAAACACGCAATTACAAACCCTGTTGCGTGTTTCCATTTAAAAGCAAATGCTACCTATTCTTTCCAAGTTTTTGCAATTATTACAGATTTTTTTATGTTATGTTTTTGTTCACCCCCATCAGTACTATATCCACCTCATTTCACGTAATATTTTGATCACCCAGGGTAAATGTGTTGTTAAGAGAAAATATTATACACAAATGTTATGTTTTGTACTTAGTTTTAAGCAGAGTTCTTTTAATGCGTGTGTGCAAGTAGATCCCTCCACAGTGTGTGGGCCCCCTATCGCCTGCCCTTGTGCCACGGCAGGAAGGCACTCAGTAGAAAGCTACCAGAGGGGCAGGTTTGTGCATGGATGTATCGCTCATTTCCCGTGCTCGGGCAGTACTCATCGCTTTTGCCCCAGCCATGTGACATCAATAGTAAAAAAATTTATCCGGAACCATTTTTTGTTTTAGCCGCCCGAGATACTGCCCCTTGCCTCCCCGAGATTTGCATCGTCCGGGGCGTATTTTAAATTTTTACTGCACACTAAATTCACTTATAGTGCCATGCTATTTTTCGCAGCATAACTTCCGCCACAAAGTAAAAGGGGGCACATGAGTAAATTGTTTCCTAGAGGAACATGTAACTTATGTCGTATTAAAAGTGTGTATGGAACTGACGTAGAACTCTTATTCGATTGCCACAAGGCACTTCAGGGCAAGGTCCCTTAAAATCTAGCCAATTTTATCTTCACTATTTTTAATTGTTTCTAAGTGTAATTTGTGTGTGCATCAAATGAATTATAGCTTTTATGGGTGTGTGATTGGCCCTAGCATTCCATAGTGTAGGGAGTTTCCTAAATGCAACTACTTCACAGGTCATCTAGGCACTAAAGTGTACTACAGCAAGCAGATTCAGCATGGCAAGAATGGTGTACCTGGGTCTTCAGCCCATAGCACCCTGAGAGGACTTTATCTCGTACTCTACCAGAACTTCATTTGACACCACCATGGCGACATCTGGCGCCTACTGGGTAACTTAGTACCAAAATTTCCACATAACCACCTTTCCCAAACCACTTTACCACCTTTCTGACCACCCAACTGCCATCAAAATGATACCTTCCAGTGTATCCATTATTCCAGCCTAAAACCCAAAACAACCTAAATTTCCACAATTTTTCCAAATTCAACAATGCCAAAAATCCGACCTTATAAGTATTCCTGTCTATCATTCCTAGTGTACCCGCAACAAGTCAACGCAAAAGGGAGCAGCTACAGCATAGGGATGCCTCGTGGATGCCTGTAGACACCAGGAAAGATTGGCAAATGGTATGGCAGAGAAAGCACGGGAAGTGAAAGGACAGCCACCATTGTACAGCGCAAGGGAGAAGGCAAGAGAAAGGCAGCCATCTTGTGGCAGGTGTGACATCAACCGTGCCATCCCGGCATGCCAGCAATACAAAGAATCTGCAGGCACACCAACTACCACTCCTTCACCCATGACGCACCGTGCCACTGGAGGAGGAGGGAACAAACTGTGGGAAGGAGAAACAAAAGACTCTCCTCCATCCCACACTATCCGCTCGCCGCACTCACTGGAGCTCATCTGTCCGCAGTGCCTGCGTCATATCCCTCAGGATTTTATCTCAAAGTATGAGCTTGGCAATAATTTCTGCTGGTGCGACATCAGCTCAATCCTTCAGTCAACCACACCATGAGTAACCGCGAGAACATAAAGAAACAACAAACATTTCAGATAAAGTGCAACAAAAATTTTCAGAATTAGCAAGAGTGAGTTGGTGCAAAAGCAATGTCAGAACTACCAAACAGTGCACATCAACATTCCGTTCCTGATTTGTTGATGGGATCAGACAGTGAATTTCAAGAATATTTCGTCCAGCAAAATTTTCACCAACAAAGACAATTCGTAGGAATTGGACAGGAATGAGTGTCAGCACCAATGTTATCGCCAAAACAGTTAAGCAATCAGGACACACATTCAGCACTGGCACAAGTTTTAGCGGCTGCAGCACATCTGTCTAATGCAGGGAGTGAGCTGTCATGGCTCAAAGTGCCATGACTATCTGCCCCGCCCACGTGTAAACAAACATCAATCACCCCATCATTCACCGTATGTGAAACCACCACATTTCGCTCCATTACCGCATCGAGTGTACAATCAGCAACAAAGAGTATGCCAGGCTCTGAATTGGTGTCATGTAATTTCAAATGTAAACATTCAGCAAGTAGTGATAGTAGGGAAAGGACAGGCAAACGCATGTGCATGTTAGTTCGCCGAATTCTGGCAGCAATTTGCGAACTGAATGTACCATTGTTTACTTGCGGGCAGTGTTCATGTCATATCACTCGGCTGCAGCACAAGGGCCCGCGAGTAAAGTTCAAGGTGTTTCGGCTATGGAAGACAACAAAATCCATGAAAAATTCGCAAGTGTAACCATGTTTTTTCCTTCACAGGAGTACATAGTAGGAGAGTGCAAATGTAAACATTGACATTGTATCCGGATAAACATTAAAAGCAAGGCAAAGATGTTCATTTCAATCACATTCATGCCTGTTTGTTTAAGTTGGCAGTAAGTACATTGTAGCCACGTGTGTGTGTTGACATTCTGCACACTCATCATCCAGTCATGCGGCAGGATGTGGGCGGCGAGTCACACCTCTCCCCTCCCTACCCCTCCTCACATGACTCCTCATCAACACGTCATTCATCAGGGCACGCAGGGTAGGGAAACTTTATGCCCCTCTCCATCCGTATTCATCATCAGCTCAGGGTCATGGATCCGATCTCCACATCAGTCACGCTACCAAATACAGCGACACTGTTCACAGAATTCGTCATGCTCCACCTGGACAGCAGCGCGTCCATTGCAATGATTCACCACACTAGTAAGAGAGGAGGAAATTTCGGCCCCTCAACCCCATGACGGCATCGACGATACTGAGCAGGGAAGAACAGGTGGAGAAGAGGGGGGTACAGCAGCACTTCTAGTCGACACAAGAGGAGGAGTTGAGCAGGAAGAGGACAATATGAGAGTATCACCCGGTGTGACCTCTGACGGCCTGGTCGGAGACGAGATCCCTGGGGGAGGAAATGACATGGCGAGAGTCACTAGATCTCCGGAGGAGGGTAGAGAAGCAAGTACCGAAGATCCGTCGTTGCCCAGCACCACTATGTGTACTGCACCAGCATTAATTTAGGAACATGGAAGCGTGACAAAAGAATAAACATAACACAAAGCCAGTAGTTCCCAAACAATGCTACCACAGACACAAAACTCATGGACCAGGCTGTGCTCAGTGCCCATACACTAATAACTATTGTTTTATTTGTTTTATTTGCCTGAAAATGCAACTTTGATTTTCAATAATGAAAAAGTCAAAAGAGCTACATGCACAAAATATGTAGGACTGATTCTTGATCAGCATCTATCATGGTCACAACACGTAGATATGTATGTAAGAAGATAATGCCTGTTACACGCATACTACCCAGAGCAAGTAAAATTTTACCTACTGAATCTCTGATTCCCTCCCATATCTCCTATATGCTGCCTATCTGGGGACACATGGCAGCCAGTAAACTAACCCCACTGTATACCTTGCAGAATAGAGCTATAAAAGTAATGTATGATTTTCATCCCCTTACCCCAACAAAATTAATTTATGAGATATCTGCCATTCAACCTCTGGGAAAACTCAAAGCCACACTTTCTTGCCTCTTTATGTTCAAACTTGTACATGGACTCATACGCAGCAATATCAACCTCAATTTGAATAGCGACATTCACAGCTATTGCACAAGACAAGAAAAAAACCTTCACTATTTGCATTCCTGTTCCTCCAAATTTGGTGTTGATGGAGTCAAAAATGCATTGTACATATAATACAATGACCTACCTAGCAAGTACAAAAAAGCCAATATAAACAAAATTTTCATAAAAAATTTGAAAAATAATTTTGCTGTTAATGGTTAAACATTTCTGATATGAGTATAAGTACATGATGTGTATTTAAGTGTTATGAAAGTTATTCAATCTTTTGTATCAGTCCGCTAAATATTTGTCTTGTTACTTGTAAAGTTAATGGTTTTTTTAATTGCCAGTATTATTCCTAAAGTAATCCATTACACAACTTGTGTCATGTTTAATAGTATATTAACTAAATAATTCATACACTTGTTTATCATCTTCAATAAGTAGATATCCCACTACTAAGTCTCACGTTGTCTATTTAAAAAAAAAATAGTAGTTAATGTATGCTATGTAAGTTTCCTTTTTTTTTTGGGAATGTTTTTCTGTCGCCATAAGTTTTTTACTGTATAGCCTCTTTTATAGGAGCTTTAGCTCGTAGAGGCAATAACAAATAAAAAAAAGGAAATAAATGCCGAACCTTTCTTTGGGTGCCAAGCATCTAGCACAAAGGTAATTTAGTTAGATATTGAGAGCAAAAACTCCTCTTCAATAATGAATCAAAATCAGAGAACAAAATTATAGGATCATATGGAATATTAAGTAAAATATTATTTACTCATATAGAATGAAAGAAATTTGATTTAAGTTCAAAGATATTAAAAGTACAAAGAAATCGGCTGGTGCAACAATAACTATTTATTTACTCTTTGCAACAAAAGACACAACTGTAATCTCAGCATGGTGAACATAATAACATAGGTTCATGTGGTTGCTTTACTAAATTTTAGAGAAGAATCGGGAATCCCTACTATAACCTTTAGGAATAGCATGAACAAAAGGATTTACTCACAATTATAAAAATACGACAGTTGCATATGGCCGATTATGTTAGAAAATCACTTCCCATCTTCATGGGAAAAAAAGAATTTAAAATAAATTATTTTATTTTAATTTTATTTTTTTAAATTTTTTCTTTTCAATTTTGGGCGTTTTCCTGATTGATATTGAAAAGTTCCGTAAGTTCAGGCCACGTTTAAACCTACAGCATGCACAAGCAAAAAGAAATTAAAAGTTCATTTTGGCCTGTTGTTCAGCCGAGGAAACTATGCCCATGACAGCATTTCCTGGGTGCTCTGCTCCGCTATAATGGAATGCTGTAATCAGGACCACATTCTGTACCAAAGGCCTGTATCAGGACATCACGATCGAGTGACGAAGGAATGGCCCATGCTTGTATCATGGTACACCCTCACCGCCTTAGTGGGATTACAAAGAAACTACATCAGATGACTGATGATTACGGAAGAGTAGAAATTTTAGAATTGTTGACTCCATATTGCGTACTTGAAGAAGGCCGGAAAAGACGCCTGTGGAAATCGATGCGACCAAAAGTTGATTCCGAGAATAGCCAACCCAAACAATTTCTTTAAAATAAATAATTATGAGAATTACAAATTTGTCACACATAAATTAGTACGAACAAAACATTAATAAGCAAATATTATGTTGTACATAGAACACTTGATAAATAAGTTTATATCACCAGCTGTCTTTAATGAAATTAATAATGAGTAACAAAACAACAGTTACACAAATTGACAAATATTTATGCAATGTACTAATTAAGGAAAACAATTCAATTTAATTTTACTCGTCCATAAATGTACATATTAAAAATATAGTGAACTGACACTATATCTAGTAAAACACGAATTAATTAAACAACTATAAAAATTATTAGACAATATGTTTATTGGAACATCATAACTGACAAATAGTTTAGTCTTTGTTTAGCAACAACAAGGTTTATGGAAGCAGTAAATTACTATGCTTCTAATTAGTAAAATCCCAGAATTGATTACAGATTTAACGTTATTATCATTAAATTACGTAAGTTACATAAACAAGTAGTAGAACTAAACTAAGTCACCACAGCAGTGACTCGAAAGCAATTAGCAGTGACCCAATATTTACCATACAAAACAATTAAAATAAATAGATGTTGGAAACCCCAAAAAAAAAAAAAAAATGGTTTTGCCGAGAGAAAATATTCCCAGTAAGGGAATACGAACCATCACAAGGACAGAACACGAAAGCATGTGCCACAAGGCGGCACACACTCCCCGCCTAAGGCATGGCCAAGGGATGTAAACATCATAAGAACCTTGGCACACACCAAATGCTACTACAAGGAGAGCTGCTTAAAATGCTATATATATATATATATATATATATATATATATATATATATATATATATATATATATATATATATATATATATATATATATATGGGAGGAGGTAGTTGTAACAACTAAGGGAAACATAACACAACCTTCGGGCACTGAGACAGGTTGGGCCAGAGGTGGAGGGGTGATTTTGTAAGAGATGTTGGATTTCAACCAAAATACAGGAACACACAAACAACAGAACACAGTATCACAAGAAATGATGATGGCGATGTAATTTGGGTACATCGAAGGTGGTGAAGGTCGAGGATGCAGGAGGTTTTACACATTGTGGAAGTTGGTTCCTTGTGGACTGAAGGCCAGGAGGTGATCTAATTATTTTACTAGGGAGTCGTTCATAGTGACATAGTTCAAATCTACTCTGTAACTTAAAACAATAATGCCATCCAGTGTGTCATGGTGTGCAAACAAAAGGTTGTGAAACAAGGTATTATAATGGTCCAATTACAATTAGTTTCCTAATGTATGCTGTGTTATTAATAACTTTATCTTCTAGATTTTTGATCAAAATGATTTGGTTTGCAAGGTTGTTTGAGATACCATCTTGATTATATTCTAAAGAGTCTGATCGTTGTACCAAAAGGGTCAGATCTTAATCGAGAGTTCCAAAAAAAGCCTTTAAAATCTTGCCTTCAAGTTCAAATTAAAGCCCTTTTTACTTGGAAGGGAGCAATGAGGTTAAAGTTTCGACTTCAGTTTTGAATGCATTGAAACTGTCCTGTAGTTGAATAATCGTAGAATCGAAGTTCTTGCCAAATGAAGAGTCATTACTAGTGTTTCTGACTTGTTGCTTGTGCACAGGTACAACAGTTCCTATCATTTCCTGAAGTTGGCTACACTCGTCTAAAGAGATCAGATCAAAGTTTAATGCCACTGAATATGAGTTGTCAGACAAAAGTATGTCGTCCTCTCGCTCGAAAACGACAGCAGAGTCCAATGGGGTGATGTTGACCGATGCACAAACGACGTGAGCCACATCTAGAACAACAATCCAGACAAGGGCCATGATGCATCAACAGGGGAACAACTCTAAAACAAACATGTTAGGGCCACAGGGAGTACTACCCAGATTTGAAGTGAGCCCAAAGTGAAATATTTTAAGTAGGCATTTCCCTAGAATGAACTAAATTATCTACGCGACCCACCAAATGACCCGATCAAGGGGTGGAAACCCGCAACAAAAGCTACAGACTATCACTCATAAATGGTTGTGATTCAAATCCCATTCAATGCTGAAGAGTTATGTTACAAAAGGTTAATTCAATTGCTTAGATGCACACAAGGAAAAATACAAAAGGCATTACGACATACTATCAACAAAATTCAATATTCAAAATAAAACTTAACCTAATAATGAAAATTTCCTTAAATTTGTACCTAGGTTTTTTTTTACATTTATATAGCACGCAAGAAAGATGACCTCAAGGAGACCCGAACCAGTGGGTGATCAGGCCATGGTCAAAACCAAGTCAAGGCCACAATAATTGTAACTATGGAAGTGGGACCTTGCATAGACAAAATATGAGAGTGGGTGGGCTATGTCCCTGGTTAACAAAATATTTGGCTGGCCAGTCTGACAAATGAAATGTACTTACACGAAAACCTACAGCTAGGGGTCTGCAGCTCCTAGGCATGTAGTAAACCCACAGAATTATTTTGAAGCAGAAAAATGGAACTTCTTTTAATGTGAATTATGTGCTCTAGTTATATATTTACCCGAATTGGGGTCAGCAAGACCAGATGTGATTGGCGCCAGGAAACGCTGGATCTGGTAGGGACCAATCCAATGGAAAGGAAGTTTCGCCATTCTATTGTCAACAGCTCTGCTGATGGGGTGGGCTTTACACAGAACTAAATCCCCAACATGAAATGGATTGTCAACTTTTTTTTATCATATTTAAGACGACTCCTGGAATGAGCTCGACTGAGATTCTTAAGTGCTGCAGCCCAGATTTGATAGATGTCCTTCGGATTATCATCCAGTAATAAGACTTGCAAATTCTACTAATTGGACAAAGCATTGTTAGGCACATATGTGAAGACAAAATTAAATGGACTAGTTCCATGAGACTTATTTCTGACTAAATTAAAGGCCATTTGCAACCAAGGGAGATGCTTATCCCAACTCGTGTGGTCCATCACATGAAAAGCTATAAGAACCGAATGAAGGTTTCATTTTAAACACTCCGCATGCGAAGGTGGAAGGTTGTAGGGAGACAGTGATATGGCGAATGCCATAGGAAAAACACATATCACGAAAATTTCTACAAGTGAACTGTGAGTCCCGATCGGACACAATAGATGCGATAAACAGGCGTGCCTGCTGTTTCACAGTTAAACTTCTTACACAATAGAAAACTTTAGCAGTTGACTACGTTTCCTCTCCTCTGACGAAACCACCAATACACAATACAATATGGTAAAGTCAGAGTTCAGACAATTGAACATCGGTTCTGCGAGCTTCCTAAAAATGTGTATCTTGTTATGTAAATAATTTTACTATCCAGGAATGCATTTTACGTACCTTTTTTTTTAATAGGCTTAGAATTTACATTAAAAGTTTATTTCGAAACAAAAATCTCATTTGTTTGATTTATTAAAATTTGGGAATTCATATATTCCCTCTTCATATTATATTTGTTTGCCATTTATTTAATTTAAGAAGAGCTTTTTTTAGTATACCAAGATTAAAATCGCTCTGCAATAAAATAACACTCTTTCCTCATAACCTCTGTTCGCTTCTCGGCAAAATGACTACTAGAATGATTCTAAATTTAAACTTTTCGAAATCGTAAAATCAAGAGTGCTTGACTTTACCTTTGGCAGTTCAATTGTGTCAAGCTCCATAAGAAATATGTCGGAAAACAAATGTAAAGTCAAATCTTAAACTTGCAATATAGGCACTTTTTTCGTCGCATCTAATTTTCAATACCCGGACGCATTCTTATAAATGGGAAACTGATGTTTATGATTAAGTTTATTCTTATTTATAGTTTTGATGTCGACAGTGTCTTGGCCTCAGGCCATTCCCCATGTCGTGCTGGCTAGAACGTCAGAATGTACAGCAATGACACGGAGCAACACCTGTGTCGCCAAGCCAGTGCCATGTGTGTGTGTCTGTTATATGCAGCGTAATGCAAGAAAGTGTAGAAAGTGTATGTTTCATGATCTTTTTAATATGCTAGGAAGTGTGTGAGTGTTTTGTTCGACATGTTATTATGTGTATCTTTATTCTGCAATGCCTACTTGTCTTTGTTTGGGTTAGTGATATTCAGTGGAATGTATTTAAGGTCATATATTCTGAGTGTTCGGCATCATTCATTAATGCACACATTAAGGTGTCACCTGTCATATTAATTCAAGTTCGTACTTATTTTATGTATGAATATTTTCCACATGTCAAGGACAAGCACCGCATAATCATGTTTACATTCCAGTGTTGTAATTTTGTGTTGTATATTTATTTGGCCAAGTTTAATGTCAACATTGTTTTCATTCTCCTGTGTTACCTTGTCCATCACGCAAGTACGAGACAAATAGTCTCTCAGTGTCATGTCTAATATTATTAGTTCATATCAGTGTCATGTAGTGTTGTGATTATTTTAGTGTTGTGTTTGACAGTTCGTCCACTCGAGGAGCTATCTTGTGTGAATTGCAAATGGCCAGATGCAGGGCAGTTGTGACACATGTTATGTATGGTAAAACTAACTACGTAAGTATTTGTGTCCATTAAGTGTTCTTAAATATTTATAGAATCTTAATTATTTGCATCCAGTAAAGACAGTACAACCAGTACTGGGATACTACCTTTTTGGTTCACATTTCGCAAACATGCACCAAGGCCAATTTGTGCATACGACCACGTAGCCGAATAGCTACATGTTATTATAAATATATTTTACTAGTGTTTGTGGACTAAACGGCGCAGTATTTATTTTCGATTGCTCTATGCATGTTAGGGGATGGGACCTTATAATACAATCTCAATCCAATATAATTCTTTGCAAGTATCAGTAAGCATTGTTCCGAACCTCACGAGTGTGTGGTTGGCCCTGACAATCCACGTATGCAAGTGTTAATGGCTAGTCACTTTTCCCGCCAAGATCAACAATGGCACGTAGTTGACCGACAGGCTACTATTTAACAAATAGCATTATTCAACAGGAGCAGATAATCAATGGGACAGAGGTCACCAGCATCATCGGCAAGGAGATTGGTCCGGGCATATGGCCCAGAACCTCGATGTTAAGAGATTCCACAACTACAGTGACGTCGCCTTGATGATGTCTGGCCCCAACGAGGTATGATCACATCCTAGACCTCATCTTCACCACCCCAAAATCATTCTTAACCCTTTTCCAGTGCCCCCAAAGGCATCAAATTGACACTCAGCAGGGGATAACTCATTATGCCAAATTTGACCACGTCAAGTTGACACCTCTCCGTGTGGATAAATCTCCTGCCAAACAGTTGTTCCAAAAATTTCCGAAAATTTTTTGCAAAAGTATTCCTGAACATAAATTTTTCCTGACATTTCCTACCCTCAAAGGCATGAGGACGACAGAAAAGCATCAGCAAGGACCATGGCAGTGCCGGGATGCCATGGGGATGCCACATGGGGAGGCTTGTCAACAATCAGAAAATGACACCATGTCATAAGCCACACCACACTGCTTGGAGGGAGAAGCAGAGGAAAGCAGAGAGAAAGAGAAGTGTTGGGGTGGAGGCTATCCCTCCCCTGCCACCCAGCACTCTCCACTGCCGACAGCCAGCTGACCCCTCACACGTGCCACGCATCACCTGTGCATCGGGTCAAAAACCCCTGCGCCTGAGACAAGCAGGCCAGCCTCAACGTGCGACGGGAGGGTGGTCCCTCTTCCCCAACCCCGCGCAACTCTTTCGGTACACCCGCATCTCCCGCACATGTATCTTTGTTTGCCAACAAAGCATGGCTGGCAGGATGACTGACAGCATGCCGGTGCATATTGCCAATGCCGCCGTAAGACCAGCCTTGTGAGCAACCGCACTGGTGACATCCGTGGAACAATAAAAGACATTAGCAGTGAACTTATGCAGGACAATCAAAATCTTTCAACACAAGAGAAATTCGAAACTGAACATTTTCCAAATTACACCTTTCCGAAATACTGTGACAACTTGTGTAATGACCTGTGTGTCATTATTTTCAGTGTGTACAGAGTGACACGAAGTATCACCAAGAATGCCTCAAATGTATGAGTCATACATTCGTTTCAAATGTATGTATTTCTCTCAATCTTTGACACCACGTAGTAAACCATCTAGTTTTGATTCCAGTTTAACTAACTGCAACAGTTCTAAATGTCTTGTAAACCAGTACAGACCACATATAGTAGATCGAAAGAGTATGCTTACGGGGGAGCATATTGTAACAACATTTCGTGAGGAAGAAAAATGTTTGAAACATCTCATTTATAATACAGACAATGCTTTACTCTATCAGTATTTCGAAGAATATGATAATAATCTTCATACTTTATATCACTATCGCAAGAATGTTTGGTTACATGGCTTATACTGGGTGCGATTCATCAAAATGTTATATACATCGAGCAATAAAATTACCAAAAATAAAATTTAGCCTTCAAACATGTTTTACCTGGCAAACTTAGAAATTAATTTATCTATATACATACATTGTTCCTTGCTAATTGTTCTCAGTCGGGTGTTGAGTAGCAAATGAGTAATATGACTTATTTTCAAATAGCAAATCATTACATCAGTGCCAAACCAGGAAAGTTTAATGTAACTTACACACTATGGTGAACAGGACTTCTCTGTGAATTTAGTGAGACTTGTGACACTGTATTCCATTTTAAAATAATTTATTTTCCACTAGGGAACGAAAAGAGTAACAAACTAATTCAATGCAACGATAGTACGAAATGTCCTGTGATTTATATGACTCAAACAACACATCTTCCATCTAGTATTGGAGATGTGCGCTCACACTACATCGTTTTACATTCTCCGAAATGTAAGGACCTATGTGTACAAACATATAGGTTAAAGCCAGGGCGTAAGAAATGCTCCCTCTTTGAAAGCATAGTTCAAGAAGGGGATCTAGAGCCAATATTAAGAAAATGCATGGAAACTTTGTTCACGGAAGTTTTCAAGAGTTTATAAAAATATTTGTTTTTAAAGAAAAATGTTGTATATACTTTGAATCAACCTGTACTGACTTGTGATAAATGTTGTAACTAAATTTTTGAAACAGCTTGTGTTTGCATATAAATTTTAAATTATTGTCTAATATGTTTTGTATGATCCTGTATTTGCTATGGTTAAAAATGCCGTATTTAAATTTTGGAGCATCCTGTACTTGTTTGATGCTATGTGTGATAATGTGTACTATGTTTTGGGACGTCCTATATTTACTTGTGTATGTTTTGGAACACTCTGTAGTATAACAGAGAGAGATTTGTCTTTTTAAAATGTTGTACATAAATTTGTGAAACAACCTGTGTTGTATGTATTTTTTCAATAAAATATGTCTTAAAATGAATTTTTTACTTTTTAAAAATTTAACTTATCCTTTCTTTAAAAGTGAACTTGTGTTTGTAATAAATGGAAAAAATTGATTATATATATATATATATATTAAAGGGAGGGTGTCTGGCCTATAAAAATAGGGGCTCCCACCTGCAGCTCGCCATTTACTCTGACTTCATTGGGTCAACGTCTCCCTTCCAGTGCGCGAGAGTGTCATACATTCATTGAACTGGTCTGCACTGTTTGTAGCTGCTGCCTGGAGTTGATTTGTTGGGGGACAACAGCCGCCCGTTCGCTGCTATCCTAGCTCTACCTAGCTCTTCCGCGACTGGTTGTGCGGTCAAGGATCCTGTTCAGTCCCACTGGAATTTTACCACTCGCTGGGGAATATGGCTGGCTACCTGGGTTCAGGCCTCCTTCAACCACCACCAGTTTCGCTACTAGACTTTATGTAAGTGAATAATTTAAAACAAAATCTTTAGGGGTTTTTCATATTAATTAAAATAAAATAAAACATTTATACCACACCTTTTATTAATTTTAGTGTAACTTTATCTGGTGCTGGTAAAAATATTTGTAATTTGTTTTAGTTTTTTTTTTAAACTTCGTTACAATTTGATTGAACTTTTCTTAAATTCAATAAGCGTTTTTAACACGTGTTTAGAAATTGAATGAATTTTTCTTAAACTCAATAAACCATTCTTAACAAATGTTTAGAAATTGAATGAAATTTACTTAAATTCGTTCAACTTTAAAAAAAATCGAATGAAATTGTCAACTTTCGCAGCAATTCGCTTCACGCTTACAATAATTGTTTCTCTTAATACTTTTTAGGTATTTTTTTTACGTATTTTAAGCAGTTTAAGAGATTTCAAGGGCAGGTTTTGGCTCTGATGTATAAATCATGGAACAGCTTAAAAGGGAGATTTACGCCGTTTATGCCTAGCACGAGGCGGTGGTGCATAACCTCAGCTCCCAAGCTCATTCCGAACGAGTTGTTTGGTGACGATTGTTTGAGTGATGAATAAATGGACACTGAGTGCGTCTAACAAATGAAATGTTTTGATGTGTGTGATGGGGAGATTTGGGTTTATAATTTGTTAGATTGGAAGTAGTTTTTAAGAGATTTATTTTAATGAGGATGTGCATGATTGCGACTATGAGTGCGGGGGAGAGGTATTGCAAATGAATCTAGGTGGGTTATTGATGTATATTTGAGAGGATTTTAATGGAGTTGGCAAGGAGATACTGGATGACCGCAATTATTCTTATAATGGACCTAAGGTGTGACAACATCACAGATCCGGGCCTTCTCTACACTGTTAAATACTCGCAAAAATATTTTAAAACCATCTAGAATATAATACCAAGTACTCTGAGTAACATTTCCAAATTAGGTGCGTGACTGCGAGTATGAGTGCGGGGGAAAGGTGATTTAAGTGATTCTATTTGAGTTATTGATGTATATTTGAGAGGATTTTAATGGAGTTGAGTAGGTTTAGAGTAGTTTTAAAAATGAAAGTAAATTTTACTATGCAAATGTTTAGTTTAAGTGTGTTTGGTTAGCATTATTAATATAGATGAAATTTATTATTAAAATTTATAAAAAGTTTATAATGTAAAATATTTTTACGGTGTACCCTAGCAAGTATTTTTGATGGGTTAGTTCACAATATTTCGTACTGGCTGATGCGAATTTACAATAACGAAACAAGACCTTTTCCTAGGTAGGGTCTTCTGGAGTTACTTATTTAGAGGGTCGAGAGTCTTCTTTACACCTATTCATAATTCTAATCAATACTATATTGATAAACCATTCTCTAATTATTTAATTATCAAACCACCGTAAGCATTGGTGGGTGAGTTTGGGGACCCAGTTTATTTGTCGAGGTCACTCTGGAATTCAGCGCAAGGTGAAAAAAATTGGTGAGTGTAAACTGTGACTAAGACACTGTGAAGTGACATAGCCTGAGGACTACAATAAGTGATAATGACTTTAAAAACAAAAGGACACTCGCTAGTACTTATTTGGGCCATGTATTACATCACCCAAAGTGAACTTTTATTTCCTATGAGAACAATTATTTGGACTCCTACTTGATAAGGCAGGAGCTAACAACTGAAACGGTTGGTTTGTGGAACGTATTAAACTGCTCCACATAAGTGTTGCAGAGGAAGTGCTATGCTACTGGTGTGGATGCAGCTGAGCAATGGATTTTAGCCGCGCCTGACGAGCCCTCACCCGGCGATCCAATTCGTCCCAAAAATGTTCTATAGGTTTGAGATCAGGGCTCTGGGTGGACCAGTCCAATCGGCGAACATTGTTGTCGGCGTACCACTGCATAGTAGCCCTTGAAACATGACACCTGGCATTGTTATCCTGGAAGTAACACGGGTCCATTCCGTAAAAATAAAAACGCCACAATGTTGGGAGCATTTCATTATCCAGAATGTTACAATAGGCCTCTGTGTTCATGCTACCACGGACAAACACCAGCGGTCCTACGTCGAAGGTCGTGAAACACAAGTCAACTGGCGTACAGAATTACCTATCTTCACGGGCGCCGAATTACTTTTTGGTAGATAGTGAATTTTGCCAGGAAATTAATCCCGTTTATGAATTATGCCAGTGCGTGTGTTTCTCCAATGTTGGTGTACACACAATAGTTAGTACTCAATCAGAACTTTGTAATATATAGTGTCACCTTCATGTTGTTCACTTTCTTAGCCGCCGGTGGACAAGGATGATCTCGTGTGGCGTGGCTCTCGTCTGCTAACGACATCGATCTTTCTACATCTATCATGCAGTTCGTCCACCCCCCCTCCCCCAATTCCCCTCGTCTTCTGACCCGGATACCAGTTGCATGTCAGCAAGCGTTTTTTTGGCCTAGATAATCCTTCCATAACTACTGTTTAATGCATGAACCTGTACAATCGATGCTCACAGATTCTACGGCAGAATGCCGTATATCGTTTCTGCTGTGAATGGTTCACCCTGCCCACAGAGACTATCTTGTGGGGAGGTGTGTTGAAATCATTTCCTGATTTCAATGCTTTCAAAAACCACCCCTAAATTGTACGAGAAATTTCCGTGCGAACAGCGTAGGAAACTTTGTAAACATTTTAATTAGGCAATTACCACTTAAAATTGTTTATAAATTAAATGTTTTCGGAATAAACGCATTGAGATGGTGAAAGTTGTTTTGTTTCAGCGATGGGCTTTGATGATAGCCATAATTAGCTCAGCGCATGCGTATCTCCAGGCACTGAAAAAGAATACGGAACAGAGAAAGATTAAGTTCCATTAAGTTGCCATTTCGTAGTATAGGCTGTTCACGGTAAAGTCAGCACTTTTGAGGCCGTAGTAACTTTTTCCTTTCGGCCATTTTTAATGCTTATTTCTCCTTTGTAGAATAAATATTGCCATATATGTAATAAACACAGTTTGTATATTCCACTGCACTCGGAAGTTAATGTCTAAGGCTAAATAGAATATATTTATTAAATGTTATTCCAGATGAGAGGGCTTTCAAAAGTGCTCACTTTACCATGAATAGCATATAAATAAAAGTATTTCCTTGCAACACTAGGTGATATAAATATTTCCCGTTTGGAATATGCACCTTGATGCGTAGACTACTGTATCATACCGACTGAAGCACTTGTTGCCTATCCATCAAGTAATACAGAAGTTTTTTTTAAGTGGAATGAATGCTTGACATACTTGAAAATAACAGGATTTAGGCTGATAACGCAATTCAATCTTTGAGTCTATTTTGGCTTTAGGATTATAAATCAACCGTTAGAATAACAGTTAATCTCCAGCAACACAAAACTAAATACGAAGAGAGGTTGACAACACAACAATTTCCATGAAGTAATTCGAAGAGAGTGATATGTTCTACGGTGAGTGCAGATCTTTGCTATCCTACACATTATTATGTCATTGGGCATAGTTCCTCGATCCGAGATAAGAACGATCCCGGTTTCGTACCAGGATACAGTTGGATCTTAGCTCCAATGTAAAAGTGTTGCACCAACGAAATTTCATGATTCTGGATCTCTGATTCGTCGATCTTGGTTCCAAAGTGAGAGATTTATTTTAAGTATGAGACAAATTTTGCTATTGGTTCGTAATATACAGGTGTATTTTTCCCTATAGATAGAACTAGATGTGCGATGTTTTATCTGTTTTATGTGAATTACTGTTGTACGAATTTTAATGAATAAGATTCAAGTGCGTATAATGGTTTTTTTTTTCTCCAAAGAAAAAAATCTAACGTAGTTCTATGTGTTCGTGTATTTTCAAACTACATTTGTCGACAATTTCTGCTGATCTCAGATCGAGATTTAGAACCGCCAATTTCGGCGGTTCGAAATGAACTTCATATCGATCTCCAGTCCAGCTCGGAACTCGAATGGCGCAACAGTTTTCTGCGTGAATTTAATATCATAAAATTCGGATCGAGTTTCGAACCGCTGTAGTTCAACTGGGCATTAGTGAACCTGTAGTTAACCTATAACTAAGAAGAACAAGTGAAAAACCGGCTTAGCCGCCGTGAACACCCTCTCGACAGGACAGAATTCGAAATTATTCCATGCATTAAAGAAATGCTGCGGGGAAACAGGGTGCGTTGAAAATGCACTCTGTGTTACTTCTGCGACTGGTCGATCTCCCGATGCAGCCGTTGGTGTGCGGAGCCATTGCACAGCCGCCTCCACTGTCGTGTTTTTACGCTGAGCGTGGCGACCGAATTTAACCTATCGCGAAACTAATCTAGGATTTCTGCGTGGCTCAAGAGAGTTCGGCGCTACCTGCACCGTCTTCCGAGGGGCCGCTGGGGTGCAGTGGTTAGACAGCTCGCCTGCCGAACAAGCGAACAGGGTTTGGTTCCTGGCGGGGTCGCTCTCGGCCGGACGAGGCCTCTGGTCGGAGGGTTTCCCCAGGGATCTCCTATCCCCCCCCCCTTTTTTCCCTTACATTCCGGCGCTGCGCCATACTCACATCGCCTCGCCCTCATCGGCTCTCAAGACTTTAACGTCGAGAACCGCCAACATTTCTCCACACCGCCGCCTCCCGATTTCATTGGCCAGTTGTTTCAATAACGCCAGCTGCTGTTCCGATACTGCCTGCTGATGATCACCGGTATAGTCTGTTCACGGTAAAATGAGCACTTTTGAAAACCGTGCTTAAGATATACTTGCGTCAGTCAAGTGAAACTACGAATTTATTAGGAAAAGAAAATTTCACAAATCTGATCAGTTTTACAATTCGATGCATTAAAAAAAAGAGAGAGCGAAAGGTATAATTGAAGTAATTATAACTTGTTACATAAAACTTATAATTCGGCGTTAAGATATGGAACTACTTTCTCTCCATCGTTGCCAACAGTTGGCCCGTTAAAATATATGCAGGAAGGGGCAGTGACTTTTTTCTAAGGTTGATTTCAAAAGTGCTTATTTTATCGTGAACAGCCTACGGTAGTTTCCGCGCACTCTGCTCAAGGTTACATTGATTGATGAAAGCACCGAGTTTACTGGAGCTGCAGAGGTCGTGCAGTGCTAGTGTTGAGTTGAGTCGAGTTGAGAGATTAGTACGGCTCCTAGTAACGAGGTCTTGTGAGCCGATGAGGGTGAAATGAGGTGAGAATGGAGAAACGGCGGGAATGCTAGGGTGGGGGAAAACGGGGAATCATCCGGAGAAAACCCGCTGACTAGCGGCATCGTCCGGCACAATTCCCACTTACGAAAATCCGTTAGTGATCTTGCCGGGTATTGAACCCGGTTCGCCAGTGCCATTGAGACAAGATATTGGCTGGCGATTCGATTCGTAGGTTCTCTTGAGATATTTACAGATGCACACATGGCAGTCTCATAGAAATGTAACTGTACTTAATACAAAATAGTCCTGATAGAAATTCTAAACAAAAGCGACACTAATATAAATTCAAAACAGGTTTTATGCGGTGTTGCAAATTTATTTTCTGAAGTAAAACAAGTATCGGAATATTTTTTCACTGCGTTAGTAGTCTTTTAAATCAAGAAAGAAATAAAATTCGGTACTTAAATTTATAGTTTAGTACCTTTTCTTTAATTTTAGTGAATGCCACTGTCGAGGTTTTCTAAACTACGAACTAACTGACGAATAGGGGCAGCGGTGGCGCAATGGCTAGCGCACTCTCCTCCCACTAAGGTAATCCGGGCCCGATCCCCGGCGGGTTCGCTCCTGGATTTTCGCGTGTGGGAATCGTGCTGGACGATACCGCTTACCGGCGGGTTTTCTCGGGGAATTCCCGTTTCCCCCACCCTTGAATTCCAGCGCCGCTCCATCCTAGGGTCTCACTCCATGTCCTGTTCAGGGACGGGTCCCAGCTGGAAAGCCCGTCACTCGGAGGGTGTTGCCTCGCCCTGGGTCCACCCCCCATACGCATTTGTTTATTATACTGACGAATAAAACCATTTGCGGCCGGCTGTTTGTTCCCTTACTGCTGATAACTTTTGGGAACCCTGCTTAAGATCTACTTTTTCTTCTCATTTTGTATCCTTTCGCCATATATGTAATTAACATTGCCATGGACCGTTTCACTTTGTTCGTGCTCTATTGAAGTGAAACAAAGATATTTTAGGAAATTAAATGTATTGCTAATGTGTATATTTATGGTCTAATGTGTATGAAACACGAGAAAGTGGCATCGGTAGCCATGCATTTGAAGATAAAACTCGCAATGAAACGTCAGGTCTTGTAACTATTTCCATATCATCGCTGCCAACTTAACTGTGATATCGCGTGCCAGTGTACCCTAGCATAGGCTATTCACGGTAAAATGAGCACTTTTGAAAGCCCTGCTTAAGATCTATTTGTATGCACGTTGTGTATTCATCCACCTTATGTAAGGGCACGTTTACACGATAACAGTAGCTACCACGAAAGTGTATGAAAGTAACCGTGTCACTTTGTTGGGGTAGTTAAATATCGTGACAGGATATTAATGACATGTAATCATATATTGTTCCCGTGGTTTATTATGCCAGTAAATATGCTGTCAATACTGTCGTGTCATATCTATATGATAATATACGACCTGTCATACCGCCACATAGTGTAAGAACAGCGACAGATATTAACAGAATCCAAATAATTCTGCAATTTTATTGTCAAAGTGAACACATGTACGAACTTGTGACCCGCACTATCGCGATAGTGTTACTTCACTGTTTACACTACGATAGTTGCATGTTCTGTCACGACAGTTGCTATCACTATCTAGGTGCGACAGTAATTATCATGCAGTTTACACGGCAATAGTAATGCGAGTGTAGCTCTCGCGATAGGAACTATCTTACATTACTATCGCCATGTAAACGCGCCCTAAGGTTAACATTGCCACGCACCTCATCACTATTCATGCTTCGATCAAGTGAAACAGTGAAATTATCAGAAAAGAAAATATTTTACAAATCTGCTAATTTTTACACTTCGAAGCATTAGAAAATCACAAACCGAAAGAAATAATTTAAATTATCAGAGATTGTTACGTAACACTTTTTATTCCCGTCCATCGCTAACATTTTTATTGGGCACAAGTCACTCTGTGCGCCCGTCAAAATACATGCAGGTAGGGGCAGGGACTTTTTTCTAAGGTTGATTTCAAAAGTTGTCACTTTATCGCGAACAGTCTTTATGTAGCTATGTGCAGTAAATTTTTTTTTCAAAGGCTGATTTCAAATATTCCTAGACCTACTTCGCCGTGAACAACCATTGACTCCGAGTAAGAGAAGAGATTTGGGCGGCCCTTGACATCCAGGTCTCGAGAGCCGATGCGGGTGAAGAGAGGTAAGCATGGAGCAGCGCCGGAACGCAGGGGCGGGGGAAACGGGATATCCTCGAGGAAACCCGCCGACTAGCGGCATCGTCCAGCACTATTCCCGATCGGGAATGGAACCAGGTTCGCCTTTTATGGGAGACGAGTAGTAGTCTAACCACTGCATCACCGCGGCGCCTTTAACTCGGACTAACCTGAGGTTTCGGCGGTAGTGACCTCACAATCGCATCAGACCCGTGTGGGGACAATGTAGCTGCGGCAATTTGCTATATATAGTGGTTTTTCCCCCTGCAGTTTGACCGCAGCTACCGCAGTCCCTGAGAAAAAGGGGGGGGGGGGGGGAGTGAGCTGCGATAACCGGGACAATGTGTTATGCACGAGTGTGTTGCATATTATTACAGCTACTCGTGTCGACAGGATACTTCTGTTCGTAAGGTCCGGTACACACTGTTAAGGCACGGCCTCACACGCCATGTTGAATTATTGTTTCCAGCTTGTTTCAGTTGTATACCGACACTTATTACGAAACTGCTTCTATACAATCACGACGATATACGGTACGCTGAAGTACAAACATAAATTTCGAAAATTCGTTAAGTATTCATACCGTATTTTTTCGAGAATTATGAACAGATTAATGCCATTTTACAATCACCATATCTCATGTGGATGAAGTTCGACGACTAAATTTGAAGGGGGTTGTCAATTATGATAATGCTATGGTAACAAACGTTTGGTTATCCCACTGAAAAGGAAGTTATGACATATAAATGGAAAATTCAACATGGCGGGTGAGGCCGAGCCTTAAGAGTAGTGATCAGGCCTTAGCTGAGAGGCCTACCTGATCACATATTTATCCAGGACACCGGCCCGTGGTTGCTGAAATTGGTTTTGAAATTGCGAACCACAGAATCCCTCTCCGCCAGCCAGTGAACGGGGACTACGCGGCCGATACAGGGCAGCGCAGCTCGCGGGCGGTGGTGTCTGTTGTCGTTGGGCCAATGGAACGAAAACCATAAACGATTTAAAAAACTGGTTCTCTACCAATATGCTGATGCTAAACATGTCAAAAACACACATAATTAAATTTAAAACAAATACGACGAGGTACCACCTACCAGTACCAATAAATAATGAAAATTAACCGATAGAAACACAGGCAGTCCAAACATTGCTAGGCCTAGATATGGACAGTAACCCAAATTGGTCAGCCCACACAAATAAAGTCCTAAAAAAAAAAAAACAACTATCGTCCTGTTACTATATTTGCACATCCCTAAAAGGTTCTTTGGACCAGGCGACACCAAGGGCAATATAATTTGCTCACTTTCATCCGATAGTGACTTATGGTTTTGGAGTGTGGGGACACACAAGAAACTGCAGTCACGTTTTTATACTCCAGAAAAAAATGTGGTTAGGATCATCTCAAAGTTTTCTAGCCGTTCGAGTTGTAAACAGTTATTCAAAAGCCATCATGTTTACCATTTTATAGTGAATAGAGCTACAGACTTTTGCCTTTTTTATGAAAAACCAACAAACCAGCTTCAGAACAAACGGTGAGACTCGCAACTCTAATACAAGTAATTCACAGCATATCAGAATTAACCAACACAACACTGCACAATATAAAAATGATAGCCCACGTATATGTACTATTCTATTCAATTCCCTTCCACAGTCAATAGCCCATATTTAAGATACAAACAGATTCAAATACAAAGTAAAAGACATTTTTCAGAAAAACTGTCTTTATACTTTAAATGAAATTAAAGAGCACTTAAAATACATGTGTTAAAAGAAAAACTTTTACTGGTAGTGAGTGCTTGCTAAAAGATTTGCAAGTAAGCAGTTATGTACATTTGTACATATGGATATAAGGTATGTTTATTTATATATGGAAATTGTTCTGTACCGTACTGTCATGTAGAATGCATATATGGAAATTGTATTGTATTTTCTATTTTTTTTGTGCGGAAATTCTCATACAACTTACAACTTACATACAACTTTTTAATCTATTTATTTATTTATTTTTTCTCAATTTGTAACAATATCTAGTTTTCCATTGTTTTTGTTCTGTCATTGTGTTTCCATGTTTTATCTGTAATTACATATGTATTGCTGATATGTTCGACTAACTAGGCTAGGTATATATTTTTGACATGTTCCATATCCAAAGCCACCATGGTGACCAAGGGATCAAAGGAATGCAAAATAACATAAATTTCTAAATTGAAGATGGATGTGTCTGGGCGTCGACTTCCGCCTCCGGAATTATGAACAATGTGGGGACTCTCCAATTAGACTTTACACAGAATGTGGCTGGTTAAATCTTTATAATTTAATATAAATAAATACGTAAGTATATTTGTATAGCTCCCCCGCACATCCTAATAATATTATAAATGCGAAAGTTTGTATGTTTGTTTGTTACTCAATCACGTTGTAACGGCTCGATGGCTTTGGATGAAATTTGGTACAGGGGTAGATTATATTCTAGATTAGCACACGGGGTACTTTTCATCCCGGAAAAACTAGCAGTTTCTTAGGGAATATATAAAAAAACTGTTTGAGTAGGCGCTGGTTGGTGGTCTGTTTCTTATATTCCTTAAGGAAATGTTCGTTTTTCAGGGAAGAAAAGATACCTATGTGCTACTCCAGAATATTACAGAAATAAAGATTACAGAAATTAAGATAGAGCACTTGGTCATTATAATTAAGATTTGATTTTTGCACGCGGGTATAGGCTGTTCACGATAAAGTGAGCACTTTTGAAATCAACCTTAGAAAAAAGGCACTGCTCTTCCCTGCATGCATATTGTAATGAAATGAGTCCAGTAAAGTTGGTAACGACGGAAGGAAAAGTAGTTCCATATATCAACATCGAATAAAAAGTGTTAGGCAACCATTTAGGCTATAATAATTTTAATGATTCCTTTCGCTTTGTTTTTTTTTTTTTTTTTATGTATCAAAGTGTAAAAATTGACCAGATTTGTAACATACTTACTTTTGTCATCATTTTACACTTTTAACTGACCGACGCATGAATTAAGCGATGAGGCCCATGGCATGTTGATTTTACACAAGGCGGAAGAATACACTAAGTGCATGCAAGTAGATCTTAAGCAGGGCGTTCAAAAGTGCTCATTTTACTGAGAATAGCCTACGCTAACTAAGGAAGAGGATGACTGTAATCCGGTGGAAGCAGACGAGACAAAGGGCGATTATAAGCGGCCGCGTTACTCAACGGTATTCCTCTGACGGGTGGCGCACGGGCGCCGGCGTGTTTGTCACCCAGCGCACACCCCGAGCCGACGATCTATGATTGGCCTGGAGGGTTGAAGGGGGGAGCGGAAGGGGGAAGTGCTGGAGGGGAAGGGAAAGTCTCTTCTACCCGGCCAGACTGTCGCGCGTCTCTGTGCGCTCACTGTTCGTCTGACGTTCAGGCGTTGAACACGTACTTCGATCGCAAACAAGAGACCAGGCGACATGAGGGAGATCGTTCACGTCCAGGCAGGCCAGTGCGGCAACCAGATCGGCGCCAAGGTAAGTTCGTTTTCAAGAACTACGTATTGAAGGCGAGTTCACGGTTAAATGCTGAAGAATTAAGACTCGTGCTTAAAACTTTAAGTACACGGAAAAAAAGTTTTATGGTTTCATCTAGCAACTGTTAACCCGGCAGAGCTTGCACTGGGACCTAGTGATGTAAATGGAAATCTGTAAGCAGCATAATTAAGGGCGCTTTTACACGGCGATATAAATGCGCGATAGTCGTTATCGCGATAGCTACTGTCGCGGTACTATCGATGTGTAAACTGCACGACGTTTACTGCCGCATCGTTGTGATAGCGCTATCACGATAGGATGCATATTATCATATAGGTATGACACGGCAGTATTGACAGCATATCCGTCATATAATAAAACACGGGAACAATATGTTTACTTGTCATTAATATCCTGTCATGTTATTCAACTACCCCAACAAATATCAAACTCTTGGACAAAAGGATATAAATGTAGGACATGTCCCTTTCGGGGTTAACTATCACATGTCTCGACCGTGTGTGTAAACGGGTCCCGTTTCGTGTATCGGGCAGTCACTCTCACACACTTTCGTGATCGTGGTAGTTACAATCATGATGGCTACTATCACCGTGTAAACGCGCCCTAATATCATATACTGGCAGTGTTTAACTTAAGGTTATTGTTTAGAATCAGGTTTATTTAAGTATAGCCAACCAGAAACGTAGAAGACGAAAGCAGCCGCCGTAAACTGTAAAAAAGGGCAAGAGTGGACATTATTTACATGTATTTAATTATGTAGTCTCACTACTTGTGAAATCGTTTCGAAAAACTCACGGCGTCTTGTAGACGGAGGAAGCCCAAGCCACCATTGGGCATTTGTCACGGAATCTGAACCAAGGATAATTAAAGCGAATTCAATAACCACTTTCGAGAAATAAAACGTTACCAGGAACTGTTATTTAAATGAAAAAAAATACTGTTTATTAAAATAATTTATTGCTTAAATTTCACGATACGACACAACCTGAATCAAAGATCTAGTTTACCGCTAACAACTGCTACTGTGCTCCGATTGGCTACTTCGTCTTGACTTGTTCTTAAGATGGAAATCAAGCAAAGCACGCATACGACCCGTCCACTGCAGCCATAAACCAATACCCTTTAAAATATTGGTTTCATATTCTAAGCACGCTGCTTAAGTTTTTTTTTTTCTGTTAAGTCACTCGTAACCCACCCTAATGTTGTTTGAAGAGCAGATTTTGTTTCTAAATTTTGCAGATACTAAGTCGTACACCTGAAAAAATTTATAACCTAAATTAATTTTGTGGGCTACTGCTTAATATGTTCATAATCATCAAATAACAGTTCAGGCATTTTAAAATAATGTTTAAAATGTGCAAAAATGTTTAATATTGAACCTTTCTTTAAATGCGTTATTTGGTAAATACATGTGTTAAGCGGTAGCCCACGACAATTGATAGTGTAACGTTTTTCATCTGTACAACTTAGGCCGTGTCCAAAATTACCAATACGTTATTTTGTAATATGTCATTTCGTAATTTTAAGTTCAGACGTTGACAGTCGCTTGTTTAGCACTTTCAGCAACGAATGTTTACATTAACAGTTGACTGTTTTTTTTAAATCTAAATTTAATGCTTAAAATGGACATAATATTTCTAGAAACATCAGTGAGTGCTGCGAATTTGTCAATAAATAAGAATAAAATAAATTGTGCAATAACGACGTAAAAATGTTTTCGTCACGAAATATATAAACAAAACACAGCACTTACTTGCTTTTTAAAACGTTCGTTGTGTATTTTATGAACATTTATTTCTTTTTAAAACGTTTTAATTACGTAATACGTATTCACGTAAGTGTTTTTAAAGTAAAAAACCAACATGGCGCAGAAATTGTCATTTTGTATTTTTGCTAACATTCACTAGATGCAAAATAAGAAATACGTCATAGTTTTTACTTACAAAATCGGGTCACATGATAATTTAGTCACCAAAATCTGCCATTTCGGACACGGTCTTAGTATTTATTACTGCTGCGACAAAACACAATTATTCTGTATTTGACATCAAACTATTCAAAAAATATATAGTGTACAATTTTTTTATTCGAGGAGTGTGTGTTTACATACAATGCGTACGAGTTTGACATGTTTGGTGCTAACATATTATCGGTTTTTGGTCCCGCCTGCCTGCATAGTGGCTCTCCTTTTGTTGGCCGAGAAGAGCAGGAGCCACGATACCCCGACGAATCCGACGCGACAAAATTTGAGAAGCAGCCAATGAAAAGCAAGGTCACTGTGATGTTATGCCGGAATCACATACTCCCGACGCGCACGACACGGCGGCCAACAGCCAATGAGATACAAGATAGATCGTAGGCCCGACCGATTTTGTCGTCCGACCAGTAATTTCGGGTCAGAGATGATTTCTATAGTTCGTCGTGTCGTGCGACACGACGCGCAGAGTGTACAACCTTGCAAAATGAAATTGTATGACAAACTTTCCCTACAATGGGAAATATACGCAGCGACACAATTATATTTACTTCTTTGTGTGCAGTGCCTCAATATAAAAGGAATTAATTGCAAACTCCGAAATAATGTCTTCCAACGTACCGACCAGTTCTTTTTCTGACGAATTGCTAATTATGAAAGTTCAGGAGAATAAGGTACTATACGATTTTCGTTCGAAGACCTATCGAAGTCAGCACCTTTATTACAACTTAAAACAATATTAGGAACACAGCTGCTAATATTTTGCGCTTAAATCATGTTCAAAACAACAGACAAGATGTAAACGAAAATTTCCCTCTTGTCCACCGCCTTTGAAACTACCATAGCTGATCAGCGCCTTCTAAATAGTTAGGTTAAATGCCGAGAGCGTAGTGTCGGTCGTGCTATAAATTCAAGTAGTCACATTGAAATGTGTCGTGGTTGCGTTTTCGGTCGTGTCATGCTGTGTTGGTCAGGGCTGTGAGATTCCGGCATCAGTCCGACCAAATCGCAGCCCCGACAGCCCGAGAAAAGTAGGTTCTACTTCTACTTCCTATCGTGTCTGACTCGTCGGGACGCGCAAAAAAATGTAATTACAATATTAGAAAACAAGAATTTCGTGTGTGTTTCCCTGCTGTAGTAAATAATAAACTAACTTGTCGCCAAAATAACGTTCCGGTTTATTTCTAAATACTTTTTGTCTGCCGTATAAATTCAAATATTCTCAAAATACATATCATTTAATTTATCACGAGTTTTAAAAGGTAAATATTGGTTATTATAAGAATAACTTTCCGTTTTAGAATTTTCCGACAGCCGACTAACATGCCTATCGCGCAGATTTCGTAGGGGTATTGTGAACACTAAATAAAATTAAATATGAAATTCCGCCGAGCTCTGACGGTCATATTCGTCGTGTGCGTCGGGTTATTGTAGCTCCAGCTTAAGGTGGATCAGTCCCCGCCATCTTGGATTTTCGGAATTTTCGTCGTAAATTGCATCACAGATTTATTTTATTTTGGGCATTACATTGCACATGTTCAAAAACATGTATTGCTAGACTATTGTTGCCAGGTCCATTTTTGCAACCGAAAGCAAAAAAAAATTAATCGATTTCTTGCCTTCAATCACTAGTGAAAAAATAATAAATTTTATAGAAATGCTTAAGGAGCTATTATTTAGGTCATGTCGTGCGAAAATTTCCATTAAATGTTCTTAAATGGAACTTATGACAAAAATACTGAAGATCCAAGATGGCGGGGACTGATCCACCTTAAGGGATACATTGGCACCCGCTGCAAGAGCACCATCGCCTCTACATACAACGCTCTGAACTGGCGTGCAGTGTTCTCGTAGTGTTGCGTGTGCCTACGGTACTTCCCCGCGGTCACTCGATCATCTTAGTGCTGAGAACTCTGTAGCCAAGTTCAATGCAGGCTCTTCTTGTGTGTCCCGTTGGCATGTTTCAAGATATGGCAGGTCTGAAAAGGCCGCTTTCAACTCTTTATCGCATGGTCCCTACAGCAGTCGAGGTAACTTTTAAAGTCTGCGCCTGGGGTATGATGGCTTTACGTAGGTAAACATACTGGGGGGCGTGTTTGATTTTTTTTTTTTTGACGAAACTTATCAAACCCTTTGCAACGCAGCACCAGGCAGGCAGGGCCCTTTATGGCCTTGTCGTGATGCGATACCTCTGATAACTTGATTGAAATGCATAATTTTGAAGAAAAAATAGGACTACTTTATCTTAGCATATTATTTTGACAAGCAATTTCATCTACGGTCCATTCATGGTTATTTTAAAACTCTTCTGAATTCCTCCGTCTCGTGCAAAGCTTAACAAACTACAGAAAATTGCTCCAAAAGATCAGCGCGCCACTTTTGTGCTCACTCTTGTTGAATATTTTCATGAGAACTATATATTACTAGGTATTGCCAACCTTCTATTTTCTCACTGTCGTTTATTCATATTAAGTGAAGTATTATAATTTATATAAAAAGTTGAAGTTTAATCGAACCAAAAATAGATACTTTTGTGTTAACAGAAGTGTACATGAAAAGTCTGATACGCGACATATTTAGGAAACATTAGATTAGGCTGTGTCGTGCGTCAGGTGATTTTTCAAAGGCTTGATTGAAAAAGTGTGAAGATACACAGATTAGACTGTCAGTCCATTGAATTCGTGGAAGTGACATTTTGCATTTTTTTTCCTTCAGGTGCTTGGTTTGCGTGTAGAAAGGGTTCAACTTTCAGCTGTCTTTGTCTTGACTTGAAACCTTTTCTCAAGATTTAAAATGGAAATACTGGCGAACCGTGTGACAAGGTTTCCAAAGCTCAGTGTTTTTGAAGATCCATTGTCTTACTTTTTTTTACTACTTTGTATCGTAAAGGATGCAATATGGTAGAAATGTGTAACGCAATTACGCACTTGAACACCTCTTCAGCTGGAGTCACAATAGCCCGACGAACACGACACGACAGACGGATATGTCTTCAAAGCGCGACGTAACTCCATATTACATTTTATTCAGTGTTACGACGAAATTTGCGCGACGAGTATGTTAGCAGGCTGTTGGAAAATTCTAAAATGGCAAGTTATCCATTTACTTTTTAAATCTCTTGAAGTGAATGATTATTTTATTTTTGGCAATATTTTAATTTACACGTGATAAAAAGTATTTCGAAATAAACCGGAACGTTATTATTGCGTCAAGTTAATTATTTACTATAGTATGAAGATACGCATGAAATTTTGTTTTATAATGTTGTATTAACATTTTTTTTGCGCGCCCCGACGAGCCCGATACTATGGAAAGTAGAAATAGAATCTACTTTTGTCGGGCAGTCGGGGCTATTACTCAGATTTTGTCGTGTCGGGGTTGTCTGATTCGTCGCAGTATACACTCTCCAGCCTTATGCCGTTCTAAACTGGAAATAACCAAAACCACACACAAAGCAATTGCCTCGATTGTGTTAAAATACTGCTACGCATGTCAGATTTCTTTTCCAGCGATGACTGCTTTGTTGCATAAATTTTGCCCTGTATTTTGGCGCGCCGCTTCGCATATTTCAAATCTTTAAACCGAGATTTTTTTTTTTTCTCTGTGTGAACAGAAATATAAGATTATGGTTTTGAATGTGACATGTTGGGTGTAGCTGTCGGCCCCCACACGCCTTTACATTGCTACTAGGAAGAGACACTTTAAAAACTGGATAACTACAACTGTGTTATCCGGAGTTACGTGTCAACACAGATGTAAATCAACTTCCTAGCTTGCAGGCGCAAATAACTTGGTTCCCAGCAGTGACGGAAGAAACCAAATAAAGCTGAATTATGGGTATGCTATGATAGTCTTTTCGTAGTCTCTTCACACTTTTGAAAAATCAAGCTACGTAAAACGTGTTTAGTTATTTCCTTTGTGATTTATAACAAACGTTTTATACCTCTGTTAACATAAAGGTATATTATATTATTTAAAATTTTAATTTACCTATATTAAATCTATTATTTATAATATTTTATTTATAATGAATATGAATAAAATCGGTGAGAAAACATCAGCGTTGATAGCGCCTAGTATGAAATAGCTGCCACGCGAAATATCATAACCGAGTGCGCACGAATTCGGTTAGTTGTCCTTTGGTGTAATTTTGTATGCTCGGTTAATCCTAGTTCGCACGGGGCGGAGGGAATATCCTGGAAGGAGAACTTGAGCAGGACTTCAGAAAAGTGTGAAGCAACCGAGAACGGATTACAGCGCGGAAGTTCCGCTGACGTGTTCATCGCTGTCACAGAAATTCGCTTAGCTCGCTGTCTGTTCGGTGCGATCTGCAAACGTGTTTATTAATCAATACATTTCTATTTAGAACTACTGCCAGTTTACACGACTCTTCCTAACACCTCCACTTAAAAATTGCAACTGTATAAACAATGCTCAAAAATTAAACAACTTTGTGCATAAATGATAACATATTACATTTTTTTAAAATGTTTCAACTTACCATTACTCTAAGGATAAAATGGTCCTAAATAGGAAACTGTAAACTACGTCTTTAAAATAACATAAAATACGGGAAGAGCTCGAACGATGAGGGGGTTTTATACGTAATAAATGTTTAAAAAAATGTTCGTACTTTGTCACCAAATATAATTTATTTTTACAGTTGTTTTGTGAACTCTAAATTTATCCCCTGACCCCCCCCCCCACCCCGGGGTAAACTGGTAAACTACAAAATTACTTGAGGATAAGGGCGTGTCATTAACATTAATACTAGAAGTGCTTGGTTTGCTGTCGCACGTTTGAAATCCAGCTTATTTTCGAAACATTGATAATTTTCCCACTACACGTATAAAGACTACACACCTATAGGCTATTCACGATAAAGTGAGCACTTTGAAAGCTATCTCATGTGGAATAATAGCCAATAAACAAATTTTAGCCTTAGAATTTAACTTGAGTGCGGCGGAATATTAACACTGTGTTCATTACTTACAAGGCCACATTTGTTAAAAATGGTGATTAAGGATAAAAAATTGCTGAAAGGAAAAATTAACTAGGGACTCAAGTGCTCACTTTACCGTGAACAGCCTATAACGACTTTACCTAATACCAACTAGTAATAAACTTCGTGAATTTGACGCTAACGTCTGTAACTGTTAATGGAATTTATCTGGTGTTAAACTATAATCTTTGTCGTCGCAATAAAACTGAATTTTTCGTGAGGTATTAAAACTTATTAACACTGAATCTAATGTCTTCGTGATCATAAAACGAAAATGTCTGTTGTGGCATTGCTCCACCTTACAGAATCTGTCATTTTTTTGTCTGCCTTTCCCTAACTGTAACATGGACTTGAACTGTCATGCTCCATTTACTACCAGTAAGCTGCTACCCCCCCCCCCAACAACCTTATTTTCCCCTCTTCTACCTTACTAAAACATTCTTCCTTTCGCGTCCAGTGTTGCAGTGGAAAATAAATTCCTGTTTGTGACCGCTTTACAGCCCCTAACTTCCTCTCGCGATCTCTGCCCTGTTGCTCTTCTTACCTAGTGTTACTTCAATCCCTTCAATCGCGGTAGTTCTCACGAACAAGTACACTTTTATTTTTATGGTTCTGGAGGCAGTCCTGGGGGCCGCGGTGGGTTGGCGGTCAGACTGTTCGCCTCCCTCCTGGGTGAACCGGGTTGGATTCCAGGTGTGGGGGTCACGCCCCGGATTTCCGCGTGTGGGGAATCTTGCGGGACGATGCCGCTGGTCGGCGGTTTTTTCTCGGGGATATCCTGTTTCCCACGCCCCTTCATTCCGGCGCTGCTCCACGCTCGCCTCATTTCACCCTCGTCGGCTCTCAGGACCTCGTCTGTGTCGTGATTTCAGTTCGAGGTATTCTTGAAAATGTTTGTACTAGTTTAATATTTTGTATCTAATTTTTACTGTGCGTTTCCTGCTGGCTAAAAGGCAGGAACATACTGATAAAATATAAATATGCTCCTGACTGTACAACTGGCAGATAACACACCACGAAAATTAAATATCAAAATATATATTAAAAATAACTCTTAAAACTGTAAATTTTCTATAATCCGTATATCTCAGAATCCGAAATTTACCCGAAAACGAAGAATTTCTGCAAAAGAGATGAACCAAGCCTTCACAGCCGCAGCATAAATCTCCCCACTCCACTGAATGCACTCCTGTTTAGGCCATGTTCGAATTCAGGTATTTGCTTGCGTACTTGCATCCGTTGCATACTTTACTTACCCTTGGCACCATACTTTACAAATTCGGACAGGCAGTCTTGTTGGCTTCGGCGACATCCAATAGGCAGCTGATCACTTTTAATGAATGTGTATTCATTCAAATTACTGGATAGTTGCAGAAAGTTATAGGATTAAATATTATTTCACCTTAACTTAACAAAGATTCTGTTGTCTTGCTGAGTCTACGCGAGTTTGCTTGTATTGTCGTAGCTTTTGTAGGTCATGAACATACGCCTAGTGCTAATTTATTGTATAGACCTTTCTTTAAGGTGCACCTTACGATAATTATTTTCTTAGTTCAAAATTCTAAGCTACCAAGCAATAATGTAGACCTACTAAATTTTAAATAAAAAATTAAATCTTGTATAAGTTAAAAACCTACACATTGCTTCTCGAAATGGCGGCACTACACATAAAGTACGCGAGAAGTATAAATCTTCGAATAGTTGTATACTTCACTTGTAATTCGGACAGCACTTTGATGTCGCTTCCGACATGGCCTTAGTTCCCACGGATACAGCTGCGTGTCCTGGTGTCGCAGATGTTTACACACATCCACTCAGCTGGCTGCCAACCTCTCTCTCATCATTGCCGAAGCTCAGAGCGGGGGGTGTGCTCGGGCCATTGTGAGGGCCCTTATACCACCCATACGGTTGCAGCAGTTGTATCTCTCTGCGGGCTGAGGAAGTTTCCCTCACCAGACCGCAAAGAACACATAGCCCAGAGGCCAGGACGCCCTGCACGTCCCGGCGCTGGCTGCCAACCTGCGCAGTATGTCGACAGCAATATTTGGTCATGGAAATAACTGTACACAAGACTATAAACTGTTAACGGTAAAATTAGCACTTTTGAAAGCCCTGCTTTAAGATCCAATTGTTTTTACGTCGTGTATTCTTCGACCTTATGTAAAATTTACATTGCCATGGGTATCGTCACTTTATTCATGCGTTGGTCTGGCGAAACATTAAAATTATTAGAAAGGTAAATATTTTATAAATATTACAATTTTTACACTTCGATGCATTAACAAAAACAGAAAGCGAAAAAAAAAATAATTTGAGCTATCACAAATGGTTACCTAACACTTTTTATTAGACGTTAAGATACGGAACTACTTTTCATCCACCGTCACCAACTTTTATTAGCGCATGTCACTCAGTGCACCAGCTAAAATATATGCATGCAGGGGCAGTGACTTTTTTCTAAGGTTGATTTCAAAAGTGCTCACTTTATCGTGAACAGCCTGTAGTTGCAAATCTTTCAAAAAGTGCGCTCGATCGTGACACAGTATCCTAACCGGTGTAGAATTCCTTTCTGCAGGATGACCACACGTATCCTGGTGCATCTTCCATCCAGGGCCGTTTATGGTCATGCGACGCCCGGGGGGGGGGGGCAACATAAATCCGAAGCCCTCTTTACAGCTACAGTCATAGCACCAAAACCATTAAAATTGCACATCATACAACGCCGACACTACCTTTTATTCTAAGTTAATCTATGGGGGTTTTTTTGCGTATGCGTTTGTTACTAAATTAGTTTACTACTTCAAATGAAAAATTAGTTACTGTTGTGCTAGATATATTTACTTCAATTATAAGCTGTTCACGGTAAAGCGAGCACTATTTAAGGCCCTACTAGATTTTTCTTTTCAGTCAGTTTCTATTTTCTGCCATTTTTAAATATAAGCATTACTATTTGACTAATAAATATAGTGTATATATTACATCACTCTTAAAAGTTTACGCGTGAGGCTGCAATAAAGTATACTTATCAGTGGTTAATGGCTTCTGTGAGGGCCTTAAAAAGTGCTCACTTTACCATGAACGGCATATAGTAATATCTGCAGCAACCCCCTCATGGTTAGATGGTAATTTTATAAAAATCTATTCATTGTAAATTATTTCTTTTAATCCAAAAAAAGTGGCCTCCGTGGAATGTGGGGCCCGGGGCAAATGCTCCTCCCCCCCCCCCCCCCCCCCCCCCACCAGACACGGCCCTGCATACATCACAGGCGTGGCTGTTGATTTCAAAAGTGCCCATTGCTGCATTCGTTTGTTTACCGTGAAGTGGGGTGAAATTTACTATAGTACATTCACGGTTAACACTCTCTGAAGCCCTGCTAATGTCCTACTTCCAGGATATCCCTCCGTCCCGTTGCGAATAAAGGTTAACCAAGTGTATAAAATCTCACCACAGGGTCAGCGCACCGCGTCCGTGCGCACAAAGTGTAATAAAATTCTGCACAAGAACTATTTGTTACCAAGCATTGCCAACACAATTATTTTCTCCTTGTTTTTATTAACATTCATTTAATTAAATATTAAAATTACAGATAAAATATAAGTAAAAGTTGAACTTAACCAAAAATAAGGTACGTTTACTTTAACGAAAGTATTAAACGCGTAAGATATCTGGCATATTTAGGTTACATCCAAGCACGTAATTCATAGGGTTATTTTTCAAAGGCTTGATTGAAAAATTATGAAGAAACCGCGAATAGACGATAGCAGAGGTGATATTGATCACATTGAAATGTTATATAAATATTAAGGTCAGTATGGTACGTGATCCAAGTGCAGAAAACTTGCCAATCTCGCCTTACTGATGAATTCCACCCCAATTTACAGTAACGCTTTAACTTGAAACGCTCGTGGTAAAGCTGACAACGAATCAGGAATAGTAGTTCCATGTCTTAACACACTGTAGTTTTAAACGATTGATGTCAACATTTGTGGAAGATGAATTCATTTAATTTAGTCTGAGTTAATTTTTTTTTTTTTTTTATGTACGCAAGATCACGAACTGACATAATAGCGAGACATGTACGTTCCCAATGTTTTAAAAATTTCAGTAAATCGACGCACGAATATTGAACGGGCCCGTAGCAATGTGTCAATTTTATTTTACTTATAGCGTAAAGATACAAAATGGGCAAAGGAACAGATCCTATGAAGGGTTTTCAAAAGTGCAAAAACTAAGTTTCCCTCCTGTCTGCATGGCTTTTTTTTTTTTTTTTTTTTTTTTTCCCCGAGAAACTATTGCTATTGCTATATTTGGCCTTAAATTTTGCAGAATACTGTCTGGAACTATGTTCTGCCACAATTATAATGTGAACTGACTTCGATTTTTTTCACTTGCCACGTTTGTTTATGTGCTTCCCATCTTGGAACGGTAAAAATGATCAGTTCGGAATAGTTATATTCAAATGGCATAGTTACTAAAGTGTCTCTTAGATTCCGGGCAGTGTGCAAGGAAAAATCCAGTTCCAGCTACATACGTTCGCGGGACACTTTTGGAGACGCAAAAAGTTCGCGCAGTCTTTAACCTGTAATGAAGAACGTGTTTTGCCCCATCTTAACCAAACTAACTGCTTAATAGGTTAAGTTAATTTTATGAACTTCTTGTATAACAGTAATAATGACCACTAAACACATCCGTAGGAAATCTACTTTAAAGAAAGCACATTTCAAAATTAGTTTTAATTTACTTAAAGCCATTACTAGCACTAGGGGCTTTAATTATTGTGAAAAGTTTAATTTCTAAAACTTTCAAATCTGTGGCGGACTAAAGGATGGATATTCTTTATATAACTCAAAACGGTGAATTCAAAAAACCTAAGATACTTATACGTTGTGTATTATGAAACCCTTTAATGAATGTATTCTGCAAGGTTTCATTAGAGTAATTTTAAACACAAAAATTTAGCAAACACAATTGGCCATTACATCTAAGATTCCCATTCGAATCCGGAAGCTGTGGTCTATTCGCAGCTTCTTCACGCTTTTTGAATCAAATCTTTGAAAAATCACCCCTGATATGAGGAGAAACAGTGAGAAAACATGTGCGTGTTGGTAGTGCCTAGTATATTATAAATGAGTGCTCGTGAAAACATGTGCGTGTTGGTAGTGCCTAGTATATTATAAATGAGTGCTCGTGAAAAATCGGTGCATCGTCCTTTGGTGTCATTTTAAAGCCTTGGCTAAGCGGAGGGATATCATAGAAGCAGAACTTCAGTAGGTCTCGGGAGCCACGGTGGCTGAGCGGTCAGCCTGCTCGCCTCCCACCAAGGCGATCCAGGCTCAATCCCCGGCCCCGGGCGACTCCGGATTTTCGCACGTGGGAATCGTGCCGGGCGATGCCGTTGGTCGGCGGGTTTACTCGGGGATCTCCCGTTTCCCCCGCCCCATACTCGCCTCGATCACCCTCATCGGCTCTGAAGACCTTGATGTTAAGAGCCGCCCAGATCTCTTCTCTCTCTCTCTCTCTCTCTCTCTCACTTTGGCAGGGCTTCAGAAAAGTGTGCAGTAACCGTGAATGGCTTGTAGTGTTCTGCAGGAGACTTACCGAGCTCGTTTTGGAGGTCACCGCAAGCCACAGACCACGTGATACGTAGGTGCAGAACTTTTTTTTCCCTCCATAGTCCGTTCAACTCGCTGCACCAGCGAGCGACGGACCAAGCAAGGTCTCTCCCGAAGTGTTTCCCTGGTTCACACGGTTCGTTGCAGCAAGCGTGGAAGTGAATTTCTTTCTTTTCATCTCTCGGTGCTATTCCATTTTCCCCAAGTTAACGGGTTCGTTATGTTTTTTTTTTTTTGTGGCTGGCCGGTGACGAGTGACGTCACGGGCCAGTGAATCACGCCTGCGCGCGGGGCGCAAGAAGTTAATTGTTGCTGCGCCGGCGCGCAAGTGGCCCGGGTCGTTGCTGCTCCGCGGAGCGCGACTTCGGGCAGACCTTCCTGTCCCGAGTTCCACAGACTGAAGATGACGTAGACAGATCTCGCTGGCTGCGCACAACAAATCTCCCGTGTCCCAGCATTGAACTGCTTTCTTCCGATACCTCTACCAAAAGTGGCATTAGATTGCATTTAAGTTTAAAATACAGTTTATACATGGAGGAAATAGATGATGGAGTGGCAACAGCGTATCTTCTCCACGATTATCAAGTGAAGCCGATTTATTGCCAGGCGTCTTTCAACTGCGCATGCGCAGGCAGGTTATCAGCCGCCGTTTTATGAGCGGCAAAAGTTACATTGTACATCGGTATTATAGGCTGTCCACGGTAAATTGAGCACTTTTGAACACCCTCTTACCTTAGCCGTTAAATTCGGAGTGCAGTGGAAAATGCACACTGTGTTTATTACTAATATGGCAATATTTATTTAAAAAGGTGGTTATACGATGAACAATGGCTGAAAGGGGGAAAAAAATACTAGGGCTGCAAAAGTGCTCACTTTACAGTGAATAGCCTATACCAGTGACGTAGTTATTAAGTTTTGTTCTTGCGGAATGTTTTCAAATGTACGTGGCTTGAATAAGCCTGTGCATCAAAATGCTATATATTTCGCCACTATCCGGAATTAATTAAATGAAAAACATGCCCATTTATCTACATTTAAACATGCACCTTTTTGCCACTACTACTCCTGTCCTTGTATTTCATTATCGTCTTCACTTTCGTGTCTCGGCTTCCACTCCATACACTAATACCTCCTTATAGTAAAGCCTGTTCACGATAAAGTGAGCACTTTTGAAATCAACCTTGGAAAAAAGTCGCTGACCTTGCCTGGCAAATATTTTAACGGGTGCACTAAAGTGATATGCGGTCAGTAAAGTTGGCAAAGGATGGAAAGAAGTTCCATGTCTTAACGACGAATAAAAAGTGTTTGGTAACCATTTGTGATAGCTGAAATTATCTTACGCTTTCTGTTTGTTTTTTTAATTCATAGGGGTGTAAAAATGAGCAGGTTATTGAAACATTTACTCTCCTAATAATTTTACAGTTTCACTCGACCGACGCATGAATAAAGTGATGAGGCCCCGTGGCAATGTTAATTTTACATAAGAAGAAAGAACGCACAACCTGTATGCAAGTAGATCTTAAGCAGGGCTTCCAAAAGTGCTCATTTTACCGTGAACAACCCATAAAAAAAGTGCCTTGTGATGTTTTTAAACATCTTCTAAATAAGTTTTAATACAATTTCATTAAATTCAAATAAGAAAAATTATTTTATTAATATAATAGTGGTTGTCATTTAATAATTAAGATATATAAACACATTCATCATTGTTGACTGTGACTTTTGACAGTTGCGTTACTTTGGGGTAGGTCAATGCTGGGTACATGCGCAGAAAAGACGAATAAGCGGTCTACCTCATCTTTAGTCTGCGGGAGCTCTGTGCTGCGCAGCTGCCTTGAGTCGAGAACAACACATGCCTTTCGTTGCAACAAAAAAAAAAAAAAACAGAACTGTCCGGGCAGAGGATAAACAACCCACGCCATTATTCCCCGGCAAAGTCGCACGCTACAAGGATCACACCAAGGTCCCGGCCGGGTTCGCTCCCGGACCTTCGCACGTGGGAGCCGAGTCGCGCTAAACGATGCCGCTGGTCGGCGGGTTACCCCTGGGATCCCTCGTTATACCCTGCTCTTGCTTTCCGCCTCGCTTCGAATCGTTCTACTCCACGCAACTCTCAATTGTCTGAACAACAAACTAAAGAACTGTCACAAAGCATATTCACTCAAGTTTCAGGTTTGTTTTTATAATAAACCATTCGCTCGAACACCGAACTTTTTCTGAAGTCCTGCTGGAGTTGTACTTTCAGGTCGTTCCTCAGTCTACTACAGAAACTCTTGTGGCACATGACATTTATGCAACATTCAAGCAAGTATTGTATTGGGTGATTTTTCAAAGGTTTGCTTCCATAGACTACAGATGAGGTGATAGCTTATTAGTCTTCTGCGCACGTTCCCCCCACTGACCTAACCCAAAGGAACAAAACTGTGATCACCTGGCCAACAATGAGAACGTGTTTATGTCTTAATGTTTAAATAACAAGCACTATCGTATTAATAAAATACTTTTACCACATTTTGAAATTAAACCAAAAGCATTACAAACTGGTTTAGAGGAAGTATAGAAACATCCCAAAAGCACTTGTTCGCTAAACAGAGTTCTAACCTCAACCCCAATCCACTCCATTTTTGCCACCAGTGTCTGCACAGAAGCAGTTAACGTTGGGATACGGAGATTGGGTTGGGTGTGCGCAGCCAGCGAGATTGGTCGCTGAATTCTTTAAACCATTGGAGCGACGAAAGTAAGCAGTGTGTAGTACTGCGACCATCGCGATAAAGTGAGCACTTTCTAAATCAACCTTAGAAAAATGTCACTTGCTCTGCTGGCATACATTTTAACTGGCGCAATGCGTGACATGCACCCAGTAAAGTTGGTAATGATGGATGAAAAGTAGTCCCATATCTCAAAGTCGTACATAGTGTTAGGCGACTATTTATAAGAACTTAAATTATTCCTTTCGCTTGCTGTTTTTTTTTAATGCATCGGAGTGTAAAAATCAACCAGATTTCGTAACAAATTTACTTTTCTAACAATTCCACAGTTTCACCTTACCGACATGTGAATAAAGTGATGAAGCCCATGGAAATGTTAATTTTACGTAAGGCGGAAGAATATACATGTGCATAGAAGTTGATCTTAAGCAGGGCTTTGAAACGTGCTCATTTGTTCGTGAACACACATTTTAGCGTGAACAGTCTATAGCGAGACTTGACCAGCTGTGTTGTGGGAAGTGATGCGTGACTGGCAGACATTTGGACAGATGTCAGTGTATGGCAGTTGAAATGTTGATCGTATTCTTGCAGGTAACTAGGATCAAGTGACTTTCTAGTCCAAAGACAGTTGTGAGAAAATTATAAGAGGTTGGCGTTAAATACTGCAATCTCTAAACGGAATAACTGTTAATAGATGTACTTTGTTCTAAATACGTGTGTGTTTATATAACTTTATAAACTAATAAAGAAATCTAATTCAGCTCTTTTATTTTCATTACCGCAATCCTTCACGATCTCAAGTCTCAAGACTTGTAACAATAATTTTGCATATATGTGCTAATTACCGCATCCATCACCTAAATGGACATTTTTTGCAACCATAGACTTTTTCAAATCGTTAATTTATCGTTCAAATACACACTAAGTAAATTAATACTTAAACGTCTGTTACGGTGGTGTCATAACACAGTCCAGGCGGAAGTTAGTTTTGAGTGAGGAGATTTTGGGCGGCTCTTAATAGCGAGGCCTTGAGAGCCTATGAGGGTGATTGAGGCGAGTATTGAGCAGCACCGGAATGAAATGGTGGAGGAAACTGGGAGATCCCCGAGAAAACCCGCCGATCAGCGGCATGGTCCGGCACGATTCCCACATGCGAAAATCCGGGGATTGAACCCGGTTCGCCTTGGTGGGAAGCGAACAGACTAACCGCTCCACCACCGCGACCCCTGGAAGTTATTATAGTTGGAGTACTGAAGACAAAAGAAAAGAATCGTCACTTGAATTACATTGCTTGACAAGTTAAGTTTATGTTGAAGTTGGATCAACTTCTGGCAAAAAAAAAAAAAAACTAACGTCACCCATAATTCAGTGTGGATACACTACCGCAAAACTTATCCCCGAACATAACATGCTCCACGTTATATTGAGCATCTGCCTTTTAAGAAATGTATTTTCACGTTAGAGGCACGGCGATACGGGCGACAATAACACGCGCGCCCAGTTCCTCGTCGCCCCTACGCGCAAAGCGCTGAATCGGCGTGTAGTGCTCCCGTCGTCAATATTTCCTGCGCATATTAGATCTGCAACAGTGGGACTTGATTATATGCGATGAAAGCAGACCTACGTAACCGCGATTGTACTGTTTTTACTTTATTCTAGACTAACCGTTAAGGAAACTGCAGTCAAGCTCAAAAATACTTATTTTGTAATTTTAATTTTTTTTAATGCTTTTAGTGTGATAAAAACAATATCACACGCGTTTAAATACGTGTGTGTTTTCTGGCACAAATTCGTGTTCCCAGGGTATTTATTTTGCTGAGATACGTGTAAAGTACAGGAAATGTGCAGGCGCTTGCTTCTCCGCGGAAAGAGTTCAACGGCCCAGCTCCATTTATCTCATCTCCGAGGGGAGATGAGATGAGCTCCACCAGTGAGGCAGGCTTTCCTGCTGCAGTAATTGGTTGCCCTTTCATGAAGCTGTATTACGCTCGCCTTGACGACTCTTCGCGCTGCCAACTCGGCACTTTTGAAGTCTGCGCACGTTCACGGACAACCAAGACAAGCTAGAAGATAGACGCATCCATGACTGCAGGAACACAGTTTCTATTGGTCTCTGGGTTTACCACTCATCACCTTCCTAGTGGCGAACATAACGACGGACACGCCTACTTTGCTCTACGACGTTCATTATTGGCGGGTCATTGGCTACTAGGGCGCTAAGTTTGTTTCGCCCCAATGAAATGTCTATTCGTACGAAATGTTACAGTGAAACCTTTAGAGTACGTGTAACAAAAATATGTTTTGTAGCCAGGAGAACTATTGTTGTTATGTAGTATTCTTGTAAGATCCTGTTAAACACACGTCGAAGAAAGACTACACGAATGCTAGTTCGTTTTTCAAGGACGAAGAAATTTTCAAAATAGATTTTCTCTCGAGCTGCACTCGAGCGTAGTCCTCAAAGTGTTAAATTTTGAGAGAGCTCTGGCTAGTCTGCAGGTCTTTGCTGTGTGTACACGATAGGGAAAATTTTTTTTCTCCACAAGAACACCTCTTTAATTATATTCAAGATTCTATCCTTGTTATAAATAATTAATGTCGTGGTGGTGTAGTGGTCGAATTACTCCCGAGGCAGAACCTGCTTCGCGTGTGGCAATCGTGCCGGACGATGCCGTTGGTCGGCGGGTTTTCTCCGAGATATCCTGTTTCCTCCGCCCTGTTAATTCCGCTGCTGCTTCACCCACCTCACTTCACTCTCGTCGGCTCTAAAAGACCTCGATGTTAAGAGCCGCCCCCCTTTCCCCACTACCACTTAACACTAGCTTCAGATCTAGAACTTGTATCCCCGAATACATTTGTCATAGGCTATTCACGGCAAATTGAACACTATTAAGGCGCACTCAACAGGCATTAAACACTAATAAATATTTTTTATCGGAGCTTTAGACGTTACCTTTTGAGAGCGGAGAAAAGTATACATTGTAATATAATAATTGCTATGTGACTAATATACACAGTGGCTGAAAGATAGAAATAGGCTGAAAAGAAAAATTCAGCAGAGCCTTAAAAAGTGCTCACTTTACCGTGAATAGCCCTATACATAAAAATACTAAAAAATATTTACAGGTATCATTTAAGAGGGCTAACACAATTTCATGCACAGAATTGACAGCTATAGTATTGTACACAACCAAAATTAAAGCACGCGAGTCCTGGAATTCGAAATTTTGCCGTGGCCGCTGCCTGTGTTTACTGTACTAAAATTTCATACAAGAAACAGTGGCAGTTAAATAAAACTAGATATGTACTTGAAGGTGCATATATTTCGTTCACTAGTAAGCAAACTTTCAGAAACTTCTAATGTCATGCTATTATTTCCCAAAAATGAGCAATCTGTTGAATATTTGCAAAGCATTTACATACTGCTAGAGTAAATCTTTGATAAGGTTTTTGTTCACATTTGCGAGGCACGGAACTACTGTCTGCTCTGTAAGTTGAAGTAGTGTACAAACGATGGCCTGCGCCTTATTTTCAGGCGGCCAACTCTGCCATATACCAAAGTAGTCCTGCCCCGGCCTCGCTCAGGTGCGATTTACAAATATGGCATTTTTTTTAGGTTTACAGCAAGTATATAAACTAATTGCTTAAGATAACTAACATAGTATTAAAACGGTTGTAAAAAAAGTCCTAAAGGCTGTTCACGATAAAGTGAGCACTTTTGAAATCAACCTTAGAAAAAAGTCACTGCCTCTGCCTGCATATATTTAACGAGTGTACTGAGTGACATGCGTTCATTAAAGTTGGTAACACGGGATGGAATGTATTTGTACCATATGTTAGCGTCGAATAAAAAGTGTTAGGTAACCATTTGTGAAACCTTAACTTATTTCTTTCGGTTTCTGTTTATTTAATGCGTCAAAGTGTAAAAATGAGCAGATTTGAAAAATATTTACTTTTTCACTTGACCGACGCATGAAAAAAGTGATGAGATCCATGGATACGTTAAGTTTACATAAGACGGATGGATATACGTGTATACAAGTAGATATTAAGCAGTGTTTTAAAAGTGCTCATTTTACCGTGAATAGCCTGCACCTGTTATGTGTTCCTATACAGAATGGTCGGAATCTGTGCCCAAAACTCGATAGTTTCTTTGGACCAACAGCAACACACAAGCCCTGTACACTTATATCGGGAAACGTATTTTCATATCAAATCGTGTTTAAAGTTGCGGGGTACAGCGTCTGGAGAAGAAGGCGGTGCGATCATGCGTGTATCAAGAGTTGCATAGTTCGTAGGCGCGTGACGCTGCCAATGTAATGATTTTGTGTCGCGCGTCTTAAGACGCACGCGACCTGTCCTAATGCGAGATCTCACAGCCTTGTTCTGCAGGTGTTGTCTGTCCGCAACTTCGAATGCGATTTTATGATATAAAAAATAAGTCTCCCGATATATGTTACTATCGGTCCAAAGAAACTGGAGTTTGGGCTCGTTTCCCAAACATCTCGCATAGAGCGTTCGTAATGAGCCCCACCGCGGCTTGGCCAGGAATTTGTCAATTTATTGGAGTTAAATTTTAAATCCGCCTTTTATAAAATGTTATTTATAAATGGCGGAGTAAAGACGTTCTTTTCATAATCGTACCATGCTGATTTAGTTAAACTGGCAAACCGCAATGCACGGACTAAAATTAACGTAATTTACAAGCGATTGTCACGTTAACACACAAAATTAATACAACAAATATAAATATATATTAAATCACTAAATTTCATGGCTATGAAACGGTGTCACTTGAGGCATTAAATAAGTAAACGTATAGTCAGTTCGCGGTTTCTTCACACATTTTTGAACCAAACCTTCTAAGAATCACCCTATGCATAACGTGTTAAGTAATTTTCTAGATATGGCATGTATCACAAGCGTTGTATACATCTGTTAACAAAGTATCGTATTTTTCGTTAAATAGTATTTTTATCTATAGTTTGTTTATAAATTATATTAAGTTTATATTTAATATGAATTAAAACGGTGAGAGATTGCGTGATGGTAGCTCCTAGTAAGAAATAGTTCTCGTGCAAAATATTAGACGTTAGTGCGCATGAATTCGGTGCGTTGTCCTTTGGCGTCATTTTCTAGACTTAGTTAAGCTTTGTTTACGTGAGGTGGAGGAATATCCTAGAAGTAGGATTTTAGCAGGGCTTCAAAAAGCGTGGAGTAACCGCGAACGGATTATATAACCTACGTAAATACGAACTTAAGTGGGAAAGCCACAACTCTTTTATTGAGACGTGTTCGTGGCAGCCCTTTCCGAAGATTAGTGGGCGTAATTTTTTTTTTTTCTCGTCAGCCTTTCTTCGTCGCGTCACTATTAAATTATCTTCAAAGTCAAAGCACCAGAAGTACGGCACACTTTTCTGTGTGTGGAAACGCCGGCAGGAATTAATAGCGTGTCTCCCTGAAATAATTTGACTCGGCGTTATACGGGGATGCGGCCCGGGTCGAGTCTTGCGCTCTGCGTTGTGACTCAATGCACGTGCCTCTGTGTGTGTGTGTGTGTGTGTGTGTGTGTATGGCGTTTTTCTCCGTAGTCGTTAGAAAGATTACGCGTGTCTCGGGAATACGTCGCCAGTCAGTACTAGTGTGTGTGTGTGTGCTGTGCCGCAACGTGCCAGGGTGTGATACAGATACAGTTCCCCCCTCCATCTGTTTCATCATGGAGTCGGAAGAAAGGTGACTAACCCGCAGCAGCCATCTGGACTTGATTCACAGCAACAGATAAGAGACGCCGAGAAGGATTAGCCGGAGTTCCACATCTCGGGCTTTGGATACCACATGACGTAATTTCCCACGCGAAGATAACGCTGGGTGGTTGACTCGTCGCCTGTAAGGAGAAGCTGGTTAGGTTTGCTGCCGCAAATCGGCGAGATAAAAAAAAATTCACTGTTAATTGAGTTCTTTTGTTTACATTTTAGAAATGTCGCTACCTCTACCGGCATATGTTTTAAGACACGCGGAGTGTCTTAAAATTGTAAAAGTTGTTAACGATGAAAGGAAAGTAGTTACATTATGTTAGCGTGGAATAAAAAGTCGGGTAACAGTTTGTAATAATTTAAATTATTTTCCACTTTGTTTAATGCATTCACGTGTAAAAATAAGCAGATTTGCAAAACATTTTCTTTTGTTATAATTTCACAGTTGCACGTGATACAAATGGATAAAGTGAAGAGACCCATGACAATATTAATTTTACATAAGGCGGAAGAATACACAATAAGCATACAAGTAGAGCTTAAGCAGGGCTTTAAAAAGTGCTCATTTTACCGTGAACGGCGCATACCCGTAGATTTATGCCCTTGGTGTAATCATACTGTTAAAACACGTGTAACATTTTATTCTATTGCGCGCAGTCACAATTTGACATTTTAATTTGCCTATTCTGTTTCATTGTAAGTTCCATTATTATTCGACAAACATTCCATATTGCTGCTATTCTCGTCACTAAATCAGAGGTGGCTTGTTTTTAGCCAGATTAATGGGCCATTCACGGTGAAGTGAGCACTTTTCGAAGCCCTCTCATTTGGGATAACAGTTCATAAATTATATTCTATTGTTCCCTTAAGACGTTAACTTTAGATTTCAGTGATTATATATATATATATCTGTGTTTATTACTTACATGGCAAAATTTATTTGAAAAAGTGGCGGAAGGATAAAAAATTGCTGATAGGAAACGAGAGTAGTATAAAAATGCCAATTCGAGCGCAGCCCCCAGTTATCAGAAAAACAACGGTAAATTAGCAGAAAACCATCAGAAAAAATTTCTCTTAATTTTCTGATCCAAAACATCAAATGAAGATTCGGGCACAACCGCAAAAAAAAAAAAAAGTGGCTCAAAAAGTTGAGTTTGAGCACAACCGCAAAAAAGTGACAAAGTTACGTTTGGTCAGATCGTAGTCTTCAAAAAAAAAAGTTGCGTTAGACTTTGTGTTTGAGTTCATCTGCAAAAATGCGCGTAAAAAGTTTCGTTTGGGCGCAGTTGCAAAAAAATTGGCTTAAAAAAATTTGAAAACATAAAAAATAAATATTTTTATATAATAAATATGGATCAGTTGCTAAATGTATTAAACGGAACCAAACAATTTAAGAAACATTCCGAACTTACAATTGGGCAGTCCTATCCCATAAACCATGCTGAGATAAATGATACACTGTATGGATACAAAGTGGTAATTACTTCTGGACATTTTAAAGTAACCTTACCAGACAGATATGTTCAGATTTTCAGTGAAAAATTTTTTAATGTTAATATGGGAGGTATAAGTTTTGTATATGATGGAATGGTGGATTGTGGTGTTAAACAAATGCGGTTCTATTCGGTTCTTTAAAGAGTAAATTATCCTCGTCGTATAATTAGACATCAGTCTATTTTTATTTGCGTTCATATCTCTATAAAGTTTTAATGGTTATCCAATCATTAAAACACAATTACCGCTCTGACTTCGGCAATGTGCTACAACATAGTCTAATTAAAAATTTAGATACACATATCCAAATTAGACTTATTAAAGTAGCCGAAACATTGAATTCTTTTTCTAAATCTTTCATTGTACTTTCTACAGAAATATTATTCGTCTTTATCACATGAAACTTTAATAGATTTTAAGATATTGAAGTTATTGTATATAGAACTAGCGACCCGCCCCGGATTCGCACGGGTGCAATTAAGATATAAAAAAACTGCTTAACCGGCGTTAATTAGGTTGGGTAAACTCTCCTAAAGCATTAAAAAAAGCACATAATTAAATAATTTATAATTTAAAGTTTGTTTGCTATTTTTATTTGATATTTTTTTTACTTTTTTATAATTTTTCATATTAATATACATTATATTACAATGCAATTTATCTGAGATAGAAGTATTTAATATGTTATTGGCTAAGACATTCTTTGTAGACAATGTTTGACGTCCTGTTATTGTTTGGTAGCAAAATGTACTGTTTCTTGGGACTTCCAACTCGTGATAAACCAACATATAGTTGGCCATGGGAAAAAACACTCTTTTTCGTAGGTCGATTCCAACCAAAGAGAAAGTTTGACCCTGGGACTTATTAATAAAAATCGCGAACGATGTTTTTACGGGAAATTGAAACCGTTTGAAAGATATTTGGCAAATCCGTGGGAAACATGGGAATCCTCGGGATGTTTGCCAGCTGGCCGGCTGCTGGACCGGTGAGGATGGTAGCGACAATCAAATTTTCTTTCAAGTCTTTAATGAGCAATCTTGTGCCATTACACATGTTAGGAGGGCTTATATTCCTTAAAAGCATGATAGGAGTACCGACTTATAATGATAGTTCGTGAGATGGCAAGCCAGAAGGATTAAGCGAATTTAGAAAATCTTTAGGAAAGTGGACGACATCGTCAACATTGGTGACTGTGTCAATCGACTTATAGGTTTTGACTTGGCTGGGAACTCTTTGTATAATGAGATTGTTGATTTCATTGACAGTGTCGTTCCTAGGCGATACTATTGCTCTGAAGCACAACCAGTGAAAGGCTCTTTCTAGTAAATTTTCGAGGCCCGGATATACTGCTTCTATAAGATGCTGCAGACTGTGGACTATCTGACCTAATATCTCATTTAAAATGATTTCAGCAGAATTAGCGCCCAAATTTAGAGAAGGAAAAACTCCAAGTCTGAGCAATTGTTGTGGGAAATCTTTATGCTTGTCTCCACCAAGATAGGCTCTCATATTCGTTCGCAAATTTAGGTGTTGAATAGAACTCCATAAGGGAGATGATTTAAGACATGCTTTGATATCTGCACGCGTCCCTTTTGTAACTACAGGGAGTGTCTGCCGAAAATCCCCAGCAAACACAAAAGTAACTCCCCCCATAATGGCAGTAGAGTTTCTAAGGTTGGCGAGATATGCAGCACACAGCACGTTTTATTTTCCGAATCTGTCCGTCCTGCAAAGCGGTAGTACATTATTTTGTTCTATCATCAATAGTTTTCGTAGTGCACGCAATGTAAGGAATTTTATAGGTCATTTATTTACACTTTGGGTTACATTATTGGAGTTTTAGTAGGGATCCCTATTGATTTTTAAAATAAAATATAGCCTATGGCACTCAGTGATAACGTAGCATTCTACTGGTGAAAGAATTTTTAAAATCGGATGAGTAGTTTCGAAGATTACCTCCTACATACAAACACACAAAGTTACAAACACTACCTCTTTATAATATTAGTATAGATATGACTACTTCCAACCCAAAAAATATATATAGTCTCATATTTAATACGACTGTTCTTTCGGACAAATCAACTTACCTTTTTCATCCTTAATTTCAACTATTATTTCATTAACTTGATTTATTTGCACTGGAAAAAATAATGGATAAGCTGGTTCGTAATAGATCGTGTCGCCAAATCCAAATGTTGTACTTGGTTTAAAAGTGGCGATTATGTTAGTTTCTCTATGATTATATTCATCATGTTTTAATATCATACCATTTACTATATTACAGTGTATATTTATTGTTTCAAATTGAACAAATTTTGGAATTGTATCACCATAATGGTCCACGTTTGCTTTTAGAGTTTTATTTTTTACGAAACCCAAAAGTTTTCCTATTGAACCCCGTTTTCCAAGCTGTAATTTAAGCGTACATTTTACTTTCACTCTGTTTGGTATTTTATCGAACTCGAAAGATATGTTATTTTATTTCCCATCCGCTGAAACTAAATGGAAAAATTCTTTTTATAGTTTTTTCGAGGTCTTTTAAGCTATATTGGCCAACTGGAATTTTAACTGCTGATTCTATATCATTCTGGCTCACAAAACATATCTTATTTTTCCCAGATATGTTATGCGTTAGATAAGTAGTATAGAACTGAACTAAAGCCAATGAGTGCCCCTCTATCACTAAAGGGTAATGTAGTCTTTTCCTCTACACTGATTTGTTATGTTAGTTTGAATACTTTACTCATTTATTATATCATTAAAAAAATCTATTAATAAATGAGCGAGAAAAACATCAAACACGTAGACTGGGATATTAAAATGAGAATACCAGACAAGACTGTATCAACAAAACGTCGTGGAGAATTATTACCTAATATTAGATGTTTGACAGTGGGTCCTAGTAACTGTGGAAAAACTACACTTATGATAGATAATTTTATATATGCTCAGGGATGGTTGGACTTTGGTACTCTCGGTTTGTTCAAAAAGTCTGGACCAAACAAAATATATCAATTTAAAGAAAGATATAGATGTAGCATCAAAATTATTTAATGAACCGATAGCATACTTCTTTCCATCAAATGAAGAAATGGTTGATGTAAATGCATGCCATAAAGAGTCTGTAGTTGATTTCGATGATATACTTGAAAATCAAAATATGGTAAGGGATTACTTTACTCGCAGTAGACACAAAGATATTGATTGTTTCTATTTAGCCCAGACATACTCAAAAGTACCTAAGCAGTTTATAAGAGACAATGCGAATTTTCTTTGCATATTCAGACCAGACGATACAAATCTTAAACATATTTTTAGTGATTTTGTTGGTGGCGAATGTCGTTTGAGAAATTTAAGGAGACTTGTTCAAAATGTTGGAATAATGAATGTGGTTTTGCAATAGATATGACTCGTAAGTTAATAATGGTAAATACTGTAGTAAAATTAAAGACTTTCTTAGATTATAAGTAAATTTTGTTTTTAATGGAAGTGTTTCCATTAAAAACTAGCATAATCTGATATTTTTAAATGTATTGATATATCATAACTATTTAAATAAACACAATTGTACCTTCGGGTACATTGTGGACTTTTGGTATTTTAAAAAATATATCAGGGTATACTTCAGAAGTTTTATACATGTCAATAATTTTCCATTGATGGTATAAGTTAACACTTTTTTAATATTTGTATGGTTTTATTATTATTTCAACTATAGTTCCATCTCTCATAAAAAATTATTCTACTTGATTACTACCCAAGTAAAATATTTTTTCCTTTGAACTGTATTTTCCAACTAAATGAATGTTAGTTCTGTTTTTCTGATAGTACTCTAAATTGACTGCATCAATCGGTGCAATGGGACCTCCCACATGTCTGTCTTTTTTGTTCAAAATCTATATTATCTACTTCCAAGTAAGATAGGCTTTATCCAATGATCTTTTATTTCTTGTCAGTGTGGCTATAAATTCGTTGAACTGTGAGTAGGAAACAAAATCAGTAGGATTGATCTTCTCAGTAGTTGTATCATTGTCCATGTGTTCTTTAATTTGATCTTCAATCTAAGAGCTCATTAATGCATTTCCACATGTATCCATTGTTTATTAATAGTGAAATAATTTTTGGAAATTTAAAATAGTGTGAAAAGTGATTTAGCACAATTACAGACAAATGACCACAAGTTACTTGATTGAAATTTTGAATTCTATTATCGTCATAAAAAATATTACTTCCGAGATATACTATTAATTGTCGGGGTGGATTTCCACCAAATGAATCAAAATAATATTTGTTTGCTTTTTCCCAATAGCATACCCAGTGTACCAGTTTGTTGAAACATTTAGATTATCAATCCTACATTCACTATCGAGTGGCATGTTAAGTAGCTCATCGAACATAAATACACCTCGAAAAATTTTTGTTTAATTTTTTTAACAATTTGATCAATATCAAAGTTACTGAGTGGAGTTACTATTTTTAACATTCTTACCCAACTTAACTTTCTTCAATCTCTTGCCGTATTCCTCCATAGCTAAATTATGTCTGCGTTCTTCCAATTCTTGGTTTTTCTTCTTAGCATTAATTACTGATGTAGCGATAGATGATGCACCACCAGCTAACGCTTCTAGAGCTCCCAATGCTGCGAAAATTAAGGGTAAAAATCCACCCTTGTGAACTGTTGGACCATTTCCAGTTTTCATTTCTTTGGACACTTTAAGTTGTGGAACTGAAATTGTGATAGTCATCCCTTTGCCCTCCTTTAATTTCTTTTTTTTTTACATTCCAGTTGGTCTTTCGTTAGGAAAGAATCTATATTAAAGCCCTTCAACTCCTCGTTAGGAACTTGAAATACAATGTTTTTTACTTTAATTTATTATAACAAATATTTTATCATTTTATCTTAATTCCCCAGCCAAGCTTACGTTCAATATGCATCGCAGATCTAGTAACACCAGCCCACAATTTTTCATTGAGATCAGCATCTGAACTTAACAATCTTTTGACTGCTTGCTTTTCTAGTTCTTTGTCAGCTACATGCCTTTCAGCTAGATCTTTATGATGACGATAAGCTATATCATGTTCCATTGCAGCCACATGTAGTGGATTAATGTGTTTATCACCACGCTCAATTCTTTCTTTTAATTTGGTACCCAGACCTAAGTACCGATAACGGAGTGCATGCAACTCAAAAGGTAGTGAATTTATTATGTTATTGAGTAACTCTTTTCCGTGATGCTCCGACTCCCAAAAAGTATGTGGTATTGTGTTCAACACTCGTATCAGATATGGTATACCTTTTGGATTATTCACAACAAAGTCACTAAACTTGCTGTTGAGCATATTCATTATTCCAACTTTTTCATTGTAATAGTTATCATTTTCAGCATTTTCTTCGCCATAAATAACGATAAGTCGATCAATAAGCATCCTGACATCATCCATCCATATGTATTCCTTGGGATAATCTGTAAATTTCTTTATACCTTTCCCCTTTTTAGGTGAGGGACGTTCCTTTTTGATCGAATTGTAAATAGGTTTTACAATAATTTTCCACTTATTCCCTTTACTCAATTTTGGCGTACCCAAGTTTGGATCATTGTTTTTAAAAACTGCATTCGTATCTGCTAGGATACAACTATAGTGTTCATAGTCGGTTGCAGTGTAGTCACTTTCTGTTACTTTCTTACTAGTTAGTAATTTCAACAAACCATATGTTCGGCCTTTTACAGTAAATTTGTCATTGTTAAAGGTTACTTTGCTATCACCAATATACAATCTACCTTTATTAGCCTTTAGTCCAAAAACATCGTCTTTGCAGACAATTAAGAAATCGGCCACTTTGTTATCAATAAATGTTGTTTTGTAGTTAGTTAACTGTGAGATCAGTTTTCAAATGCCTCAATGCTTCGTCATAGCCTTCATCGTCATCGTCAATGTGTTTAACACCATCGTCATAGTGTTCATCGGTGTCTGTTTTACCAGTCAGTTTTCTTTCAAAAGATGTTTATGTTGGTGTCTGTGGGTAGTCTAAATTCTTAACAGCAAATGGAACAAGTTCTTTTATTAGGTTCTTATTCTTATTTGTTACGTGTCCAATTTTTCGTCCCAAATCTTCTATCGCATCTATCAATGGTTGTTCGCGTTTTTTATTTTTATCATATTTATCTTGGCGAAATTTTCTAAAAGTTTTAAACTTTTCAATTAGCTGTCACCTCTCTATATTCTTCTCTATATTGTTTACAATTTTTTGTTGTCTCATTTATTATATAAATAAATAAAATGAACAATGACAACTTAAATGTACACAGTCTCAAATGTATGGAAAATACACTAAGTGATAAAATTTCATATGAACTTACAAATAATAACTAAGTAAGAATTAAATGTGTTTGTAGGTGTATGTTTTCTGATAGCGCTAAAACATCGCTATTCACTGGTGGGGGTATAAAAAGCGATATTGTAAATGAAATTCATAAACCAATGCAAAAAAACTTTCCCAGAAGAACTGTTCTATCTTTTGGTATCGATGATCTTTGGCAAGCTGATTTAGTTGAGATGAATTCCGGATTTTAAAAAGGTATACATAGAATTAACAAAGGGTTTGAATATAGGTTAACCGTGATGTTTCTTTTTCAAATATGCATGGGCAATACCAATCAAAGATAAAACTGGTGAAAATGTTATGTTAGCATTTAAAACTATTTTGAATGATCGCAAGCCCATGCATTTACAAACAGACGAAGGGAAAGAATTTTACAATAACTCATTTAAGACATAACATAACACACTATTCAACATAGAGTGAAAAGAAAGATTTAATAGAATATCGAAGGAGAAAATTTGGAAGATATTTGCTGTGCAGGGAAGCTATAAATGGGTGGCTATATTACCTCAATTAATAAGTGAATACAATAACACTGTTCATAGTACAATCGGAATGAAACCCACCAATGTAAATGCAAAGAATGAAAGTTCTATTCTAATCAACATGTATGGAGGAGAAAGAAAAATGGCTAAACCAAAGTTTGCAATAGGAGATAAAGTTCGTATAAGTAAAAGTAAAAAATTGTTTGAAAAAGGATACACACGAAATTGGTCCACTGAAGTATTTGAGGTGTGTGGGGTATTGCACACAGACCCCACAACATACAGAATAAAAGATTAAAAAAATGAACTTATTAAAGGTATTTTTTATGAGCCAGTGCTGTTAAGACCAAATATGATTAAGACTACTTAGTGGAAAAATTTTACGAAGAAAAGGAAATAAGCTGCTAATTAAATGGTTTGGTTTTGATAGTAGTCATAATTCTTGGGTTGATAAGAAAAGTGTAGTTGTTTAAGAATTTTTTTTCTGATAATAAATGGTTCAACAAAAAATTGAAAGTTATTAGCGTCAGTCGTTTCCGCCAAACGACCAAACAAGAAATAATTTGATTGAATAAAATAAGCGTATTGAGTTTGATATTCCTATAGGCGATGCATTTTCACATCCGAATGAAACTTATGTATACCAAAAGTATAAGCTAACTAAAAGAGATACAAATAAAGATAATGAAAAAGCTTTAACTATTGATCTTTGTGAGAATTTCTTCCCATTCCAGTTCTCAAGATTAGAGATGTCTAAACATAATTGTATAATCGAAAGTATTGACAACCCTGGCATCACTTCAACAACAATGATGCATACATTGCTAGGTTCGGAATCAGAATCACCATATTTCCAAATGTCGGGTATAGAACTAGGTAAATATGTTAGGAAAGATAAGCTTTATGAAATTATCTATCCATTATGATATTTGTTTGGGTTTATGATAGATTGTAATTAAATATTCTGGAAAGGTGGGTACAAGATCACATTCATTCGCAATTCTAATGATGTTTCTGTTTACAGAAGACCCCCAAAGAAAGCAGATGGATCTGATGATGAAGATAATAGACCAGATGCTGCTAAAATTGTTATTGAGAAAATGGAAATTTTGTGGCTAACTGTTGAATACGATGCTAATTACGGAGACGAAATTAAAGCAAAATTATTCAAACACCCCAAAATTCCAATTGGTTTTAATTATTGGCAATGTCTTGAAACACCAGTACCTACTAATGCAAACTCATTTCAGTTTGATATAAGAGATCAGTTCAATTCAATCCAATTCGATATGCCAGACTTTGTCATTGTTGGTTTTCAGCAAAACAGAAAAGAAGATCCTGGGCAATTCACACACGGTTCAATGTTTGACTCTTGTTTTGCCAAAAATATTTCTATTAAGAATGGACGGAATGAAGTGTTTCCCAACGAGAATTGGAATTTAAACATTGATGATAAAATTTTCGATAAGATGTATATTGCTTACAATGATTTTAGAAATTCAAAAACTAAACTAGATACCTCTTATCGTAATAATGAACTGTGATTCAACTCTGGGTCCTTTATTGGGAGAAGACCATTGTATGTTATTGATTGTTCTTACAGAAAACCGCTATTATAAAAGATCGAATTAATATGAAACTTACAGTTGATTTTAATAAGCCAATATTGGCTACAACTATTTGTAATGTGGTACTAGTAAGCCAAAGAAACCAAATTTATGATCAAAGTGAAAGAATCACTGAAGTCAAATAGTGCGCAAACATGTATGGTTATTAGTTTTTAATGGATAACCATTAATTAAAAACATTTACTGTTATATCCTTTTTCTTTAAAATTATGTAAAAGAAATATATTTTTCTTAATTGTTGGGAATTAGATCAATTTTATTTTCATCTATGCCATTATCTCTTATGAATAAATGTGTGTCATAACCAGATAGATTTGTATAAACACTGGGACAAAACATGGATTTTTATATGATAAGTTACAATCTCTGTGTGCAGCTCCCCTAAATTTCCCTGTAAGATCATGATCTCTCACAGAATCACCATTCAAAGACTTTTCATATATATGGCAATGGGTAGCTGTATCATAAACAATTCGATCTTTCTGAGTTAGTGGAAGCATTGGTTTTTCATTTGTGTATACATCACCAATATACTTTGCTTCTTCCATTAGCATTTTAACTAATACACTAGATACATAAGATACACTGCAAAAGCGGAGCCGAAATAAAGTGGTTGTTCCGTACAAATTTTCAAATCTGCACGGAATACAAAACAAGTAGTAATGAAATTATGGGGAAAAGAACGTGTTCGAAACCGATAAACTGGGATGTATGGACCAGATTGTGCTGGACTGGGTCGCTGGTCGGGGTTTTTCTCGGGATCTTCTTCTTTACCCTGCCCCTGCATTCCGGCGTCGCTCCATATCCACCTCGCTTAAGGCTCAGTCTCATACGCGTTGTTGAATTACGTATTGGTTTATAGCGTATTTCAGTTTACACACATTTTTCGGAACTAAAAATATAACTGTGTATATACATCACAAAGTAGAACGTGCATAAAATTATGAACCTTGTCAAGTGACTATAACGAAATTAGAAAAAAAATTTAAATTACCGATATACCCTTAGCATCTCACAATTACCAGATATCGCGTCCGGATAAAATTGGCCGACTAAATTTGACTGCATTTGAGAAGTGTAAAACCCGCTGTAATAAGAAACGTTATTTTGTTGAAAATAGTTATGGTACATAAATAAAAACGTTAACTTAGCGGGATGAAACAGGGCCGTAAGAGTCTTTCAAGTCTCAAATTTCCACTTGTGTCGCCTGATAGTTTTCCTTAACGGCACGATTACCGTCTTCTGACCCCCTAGTACCATTGATCCGCCTACTAGGTACTTTGGCCATAGACTAACGATGAGGTAGCCCGATCTCGCTGGCTGCGCACAAGTCTGTGTCGCAGTATCGAACTGCTATCCTGCCACACGACTAGCAAAGACGACGTCGATTGCAGGCTTTGAGGCGAGAACACTGTTTGAAAAAAAAAAGTTTTTGTACTTAATCTAACCAACTTAATAATGTAGTCAGATTGAATTCGAATCGGAAAAAAAAATAATTTTATTAAAATAATATTGCTTGCAATTAAACATGTCAAGTATTGTTTGCCATATGACTTTGACAGTAGTGTTCCTCTGGGGTAGGTCAGTATTGGGTACATGCGCAGAATACAGATAGTGTCTCGCCTTTAGTGTATGAATTTGGTGAGACTTTCCACGAGTTACGGATAAGTTAAACTTCGAGCAGTTTGTTTGCCCCGCCAGCAGTTTCTCTATTGGATGTCTCTAGGCAGTATGTCGCCTTTGACCCCGGACCTACCAATATTGACCGTTGAAGGCGGCCACTGTTACCAACGTTGAGAAACTGTCTAAAACTCCCTATAAAAATCATCAGCGTAAATCTGGACACACATTTTTCACGGTTTTATGTTCTACAAATATTTTTTTTACATCTACATATGTAGCTCACGTCGGAAATTGGAACTCTTATAAAAAAAATTTCACCCGATATATTTCAATAAAGAATTCAGTGCACATGTCTACCTAAATGCGAGAGTTTTGTGAAATTAACTGTGAATACTCCCTGCCCCTTAAAAAATTGTTAATCAGGAGAAAATGGGGGTGAGAGGATTTGATCACTCGACAGAGGTCTGAGAGCCAATGAGTAATGTAAGGAATGCCCGGATAAAACCCTCTGATCAACATAAACTTCAGAAGAGTTTCATCATACGAGAGTCCTTCCGCGCTGCGAGTCTAATCCGACTTGCCTTGGTGGAAAGTGTTCCGACTACTACGATGATGACCTGGTCTCCCCCCTTCCTCCCCCCCCTTTCACAGTCCTCCTAGAATCTGGAAATCGTCGGGGAATACTGGCCTTAAGCTTGTTCACTAGACTGACAATGGCACACCAAGCCTACTCCTGAATATACTGTGTGCGCGACTGGCATGCCACCTTAGAACTCTTGTTTCTGGTTCGCCTGGACATGGTCTTAGCTCTGAATTCTTAATAATCGGAGTGGTATAAGAATGAAAATTAATTTCCTTAAGGTTTCCTTTGAATCGCCAGATGCGGCCGGTGTTCTGATCTCTAATCCTACACATAATTTTAGTGCTGCTGTTAGCAGAAGAGCCAGTGTTTGAACACACAGTGGCTGCTGATGCTCATTCTACCACACGTTCCCTCTACGTTGGCGGCCACATCGATACCTTGGTACAATAGTGTCGGAACACTAAATATGCGATGCGGTGTTTAGGAGAAACTGTTAAAATCCTAGCTGTAGTGCGTTGTCGTGCTACATTAACCCTTGCACACATATAACCCATTAGTATTAAATTTGTAAAACTTTACGTGTAAAGGCTGTTGACAATAGAGCACTTTCGAAATCAACCTTAGAAAAAAGTCACTGACCTTGCCTGCGTATAATTTAACGGGCGCTTTCAGTGACATGCGCCCAGATAAGTTGGTAACGATGGATGGGAAAGTAGTTCCGTATCTTAACGCCGAATAAAAAGTGCTACGTTACCATTTCAGCCAATTTAAATTATTTCTTTCGCTATCTGTTTTTTTAATTCACTGAAGTGTTAGAATGAGCAGATTTTTAAAATATTTACTTTTCTTATAATTACACAGTTTCACTGAACGGACGTATGAATAAAAGGATGAGGCCCATAACAATGTTAATCTTACATAAGACGGAATAATACACAACGTGCATGCAAGTAGATCTTAAGCAGGGCTTTCAAAAGTGCTCATTTTATCTTGAATAGCCTATAGTAGTACATCGTTCACAAGTCACAGTGGAAGGATAGAAAATGAAAGGAAAGGAGGATAGAAACTATTTATGCAAACTCGCCCACATATACATACAAATTTACAATAGCTCAACACCCTAGTCATAATTATGTAAATTGCATCGCCGTGTCATTTAAATATCTTGCATTTTAAATCTGTAAATATAGCATTAATATTTTTGCATATGTAAGCTAATCACTTCCACATATTAATACACTAAGAAGGTAACACAGTATAATTATTTTTTCCCTCCATTTATTCAGAAAACTAAGTTTTGGTGTATAAGACGTAATCGTGTGGTTAATAACAAATAAATATTATGATTGCCATTTTAATATAGGATGTTAAGAATTTCGCATATGGGCAATAAATAACATTTATATAAATATAATAATTTACATTTTGATAATAGTTTTTAAAAATGTAATTTCGTGGTTACGCCCCTGTGGATGGTGATTACTTAGAAAGTCAGGTTTTGGAGTTGTAATTGCACAGAGGTAACATGAATCTGGCAACTCGTTGCAGCTGGTGGGCACGCTTTGTCGAGTTGTGCTGGCGGGCGAGGCGTGTCTAAGCTGGGTCGTGTACTCTGGCTGCTGCGTGTCTTTGTCGAGCGATAAGCGGTTTGTTGAACCTCGCTATCAAGCCGCTCGCTGGTGGTGGCTCCGCTGATAGCGCTCCCACACGTGTGCCGGGTAGTGTGAGGGTACCCTCATACCCCGGTCCAGTGTTCGTGTTGCCAGGCGGGGGAAATGAAATTCTAGAACCACTTACTGTAAAATTCTTGTATCCTCCATAAAATTCTGGTACTCTTTTCCCCTCCCCCCCCCCTCACTTATACCTGTCATTGTGTTTACGTTATAGTTATTTTTAGTCACAAATAAAATTAGAATAATTTTTCAAACGCATTAAAATTATTTGTATTTTGGATTTATATTGGTTAGATTTTGTATGCCTACCTTATGTTGTTTTCAGGGAGCACAGGTTCCTTACCTTTACTCTTTTTTGCAAAATAAAAATTGTAATTCACTTTAAACATAGTACGCGGAGACTAAAAATGCATAAATAACAACTATGTGCGGCTACTAAATTAAAAGTAAAATATAACCTAAGATACTCTTAGGCAGTTGGGATAGAGGTCTACAACTGTTTTTAATCTAGTTTGCAAAATTAGTTTAACTAACCAATAGTGTCTCTACAACAGTAAATTTGAGCAAACTTCATTGGCCAACAAAAATATGGTATTTATGCATACCAGAATGTCAAAAGCCTGGTACGTGGTACCAAGAGAGAGAATCTGGTACAAATACCAGAATTCTGGTAGGTCTGTCAACACTGCCCCGGTCGCAGGCGCGCATGACAGTTACTGGGTGGGTATAGGCCAGTGTTGCCAGGTTTAATGTTTCGTAGTAGCTCTCCCGTTTTTATAGAAATCTACTGATATACAGCTGAAAAAAAAAATGAGGCTTGTATTTTACCCTTTAATAGCCAGTTTTCAACGAAACCTATTCACACAGTATTGCCATGTCACTTTGCACGTATCTAAATTGAAATTTTTTATTTTAACTTCACAAACTTGCAACACAAGACTAAATATTAAATCGCATCAGATTGCGAGAGATCGAGGAACTCTGTAATATTGCATATTCTGTCATTTCATAAGGGAGTTCAATTCTCCCTTCGGGTATTTTTCTTTTTTGTTTACGGTGTTCTGAAGTTTTAGTTGTAAAAATAACTAAAATTGTTGGTGACTGAAGCAGGTCACAAGCATTTAGTTGTTCTCGGATATTTTTGTGATTAGGCCTACATAAGTTTTTTTTTTCTGGTTATCTAACTCGAGTGAACAGGCGTGTTTTACTAACTTTTTTTTTTTACACATTAACTGGAAAGTTGAAATTTGCAACTTAAATCTACTGCACTGTACTGTTTTTGCATTGTTAAACCTCCTGCATTTACAAGCGGCAGGGCTGGCAACTCTGGTATAGGTTGCTCACGGATAATTGAGCACGTTTTTGAGAACAACCGTTGAAAAATGTCGCAACCTCTACTTGCAGAATGGGCAACACTGATTTACATATGCTCGGGCAAAGTTCGCAAAGACGGAGTGAAAGTAGATTCATGTCATAAGGTGTAATTGTTAGGTAAATGCTGTTCACGTAAAAATGAGCACTTTTGAAAGCCCTGCTTAAGATGACGTGTATACACGTTGTGTATTCCTCCGTCTTATGTTAAAAAAAAAAAAAAATCAACATGAGCCTCATCACTTTCTTCATGAGTCGGTCAAGTGAAAGTGTGAAATTATTAGACCAGCAAGTATTTTACAAATCTGCTCATTTTTACACTTCGATGCATTAAAAAAACAAAGTAAAAGAATTTATTTTAAATGATCAAAAATGGTTGCCTAACACTTTTTATTCGACGTTAAAATATGAAACTACATTCCATCCATCGTTGCCAACTTTACTAGTCGAATGTTACTCACTGCGCCCGTTAAAATATATGCAAATAGGAGCAGTGACTTTTTGCTAAGGTTAATTTCTTAAAGTGCTCGCGTTATCGTGCACAGCCTTTAAACATGTGTGAATAGTGAAACGACATATTTCTATCCCTTTCGTTTTTTATCATGCATATAAGCGAAAGGCTTCGGAAATCCGTAAAATATTGTTTCATGCTTGCTGTTCTGCATCGCTTCTCATGCCCCCGTCGTCCCGCCTGAGCAAGCGGAGCATGCCAAGGCCGGGCTAGTAACCGGAGCGCTCGGGGATTTACAAAAGCAAGCCGCCGCGTGTGCCAGATACGCCTACAGATATCTGCTCGCTCCCATCCTCGATCGGATTCAATTTCTGCGGTTGTTTCGGGAAGAATGTTGCGACTGCTCCAGCCCCTCTCGGCGTGACTCGGATTGCAGGGAACCTTCTACACTTGCGAGCAACCAAATCGACTCAACCGCCAGGCGTCCATACCGATACGTACGATTTACTGGCCAGCACTCAGTCCAGGCGTGAATTGGATCGAACGTGTATGTGACAGGACTTAAACGAAGGGTCCGGGCCAGACATCCAGTTCCTTAGACTATCGACGAGCTCATAGAGGTGCGGCGTTATTAGATGAGTGGGACGGAATTCCTCAAGACCACGTGCGAACGTTGATGAGATCGATAAAAAAATCGATTACAAGCTGCCATCAGTATCGTTTCAATAAATTGTCTTCGGTTATTGTGCAATTGCGTGTTTCGTTTGAACAATACGTGACCATACTTCCTTTACCTAAATTACCAGCAGTCCTACACTTTGACGTAAATGGCATTATTGCAAAAAGTACTGAAGCGAGTTTTATTGTGAACGGTGTTAACGTAGAACTCAATTGTCTGACTTTAAAACGACATACGCCTTTCATGAATCTGTATGTCCTTTTTGTGGGAAACATGTCTGTATGCGCGCGTTATGGGCGAGTCGATTTGGTTGCTCGCGAGTATAAGAGCGGGCTAGATCGTTTAGTTCGGAGGATTGTGCGAACTCAAGCGCTGGATGCTCGTGTAGACGACGAGCCAGTAGAGAGTAGAGTGGCGGCGACAGCAGGAGTGAAGTCTGCGGACTGCGAGCACTGGCGGAGTGAAGAGAGACTGACATACGTGTTGGTAATGAATGGAAATTAATTGACTTACCAAGAGAGTGTTACTAATTAAAATCGAGATAATAAATATTGAAAATAGGTAGTTTAATGTTGTAAATATTAACTGTATCAATTGATTAAAAATCGAATTTAATTATGTTGTTCTTGTCAAGACCTCCGTCCTTCACGATTTCGGATACGGCCCTCAGGCGTCTTGTAATATATATATTTTTTTCCTGGAGCTCTGCTTAATTCGGCGGCGAAGAGGACTAATGCCCGTTGTTCGAAACTCGATCCAAGGTCGGATCTAAGATCGACACAGAAAACTGTTGCACCATTCGAGTTCAGAGCTGGACTGGAGATAGAGATGTTAATTTCGGACCGCCGAAATTGGCGGTTCCAAAACTCGATCAGAGATCAGCCGCCATCGTCTACAAATGTAGTTTAAAAATGCGCCAACAGATATAACTACGTGCGATTATTTTCTTGGGAAATCAAAACATTATACGAACTTGAATATTATTCGGTAATAATTTGCTTAAAACAGATAAAACATCGCACATCTAGTTCTATCCATAGTGAAAATTACGCCTACTTCAATGACGCCATATTATGAACCAATAGCAAAATTTGTCTCGTACTTAATCTCGATTACTCACTTTAGAACCAAGATAGACTAATCGGAGATCCAGAATAATGAAGTTTCGTTGGTGCAACACTTTTACATTGGAACCAAGATCAAACTGGATCCTGGTTCGGAACTAGGATCATTCGATCTCGGATCGGGGAAGATGACGGTGCAACCGGGCATAAGGGGCACTGTTAATTGGACTTCCTTGACTGTCTGCATTGACTACAAAACAATTGTAATTTTTTTGTAGTTATAAGGTGCAAAATTTGAAGTTGTAACTGCACAGAACGGATGGCTCATCGTCCTGATCTATATAGCTATCGGAAAAGTCTGTCACTTTGTCTGTTTATTTTAGTTACATTGACATTAAATATTTCAATGTTTTGTATAGCTATATTTTGTAATCATAGGTAACTACCGGCAAAACTTTAATTAAATTCCAAATGTAATATATTTACACGCCATCGAACTTGGAAATATGCCTGCAGTTCATTTGAAATGCGTTTGGGAACGTATAAAATGAGATATCGATAACATATATGTTATATAAGTTACTAATTTTACTGTTTGATTGTGGGCACTTAAGTGTTCAAATTACATAATAAAGTATATCTATAGTCTTTAACAGAGGACAAGCTGGCTTTGCTAGTTTTTGCTTGTTATTAAATTAAAATTCCAATACTTTTTGGGCAAAATAATTTGTTTACGAACATTACGTGATTACTATCGTATAGTGCACAGTTGTTTTTAATATTCATAGTTTAAAAATAAATTGAGAATTTTGCTCAGAATCTCTCGTGTAAAGGGTATTTTGAAAAGATAGTCTTTGCAAACAGATGCAACTTACATAAGTGAATGCTGGTATAGGCTGTTCACAGTAAAATGAGCACTTTTGGAAGCCCTGCTTAAGATCTACTTGTATGCACGTTGTTATTGTCATGAGCCTCATCTTTATTCATGCGTCGGTCAAGTGAAACTGTAAAATTATTAGAAAAGTAAATATTTTAAAATCTGTTCATTTTTACACTTCGATGCTAAAAAAAAACAAAGCGAAGAAATTACTTAATTTATCACAAATGTTTACTGGTACGTTTATTAGGCGACCGCAAGACACGGAATTACTTCCCATCCATCGTTACCAACTTTACTGGGCGCATGTCACTCAGGCGCCCGTTAAAATATATGGAAGCAGGGGCAGTGACTTTTCTCCAAGGTTGATCTCAAAAGTGCTCAATTTATCGTGAACAGCCTTTGGAAATCTTTTCCAGCTAAATCAGATTTGAAGTTGCATTATGAAAATAAATCTGACCCGTAAGTGACTTATGACAGGGTTTATTGCAGGTCGTTTCGTCGTCAGCAGGAGCTAGTGTCGCCCAAGGAAGTCTACGTCGCGCTGTGTAGTGTACTGATTGTATGCACGACACTCGATTCAGATCTCCGCCGTAGCTGACGCAAAACTCGAAGTAGGGGGGGGGGGGGGTGAGCCAGTTACGTATGCATCATAGCAGCTGTCTTGCCTGTTTAACCTCGGGCGTTTGAACCGGTGCGATGTGTGTGGAAGGTCAAAGTGCCCACGCTGTGGAAGGACTGGGAAACGAACACACTAGTTGGCTCTCTCCCTAAGTCGAAGGTTTTTGAAAGCGCTGCTCAAGATCTACTTGCATGCACGTCGTATAGTCTTTCGCCCTATGTAAGTTTAACATTGCCATGTGCCTCGTCACTTTATTCATGCGTCGGTCTTGTGAAACAGTGAAATTATTACACATTTTTTTTCTCTAACAAATATGCTCGTTTTTAGACTTCGATGCGTTAAAAAATAAACAGAACGCGAAGAAAATAGTTTTAAGTTATCAGGAATGGTTACCTAACACTTTTTATTAGACGTTAAGATACGGATCTACTTCCCATCCATCGTTACCAACTTTACTGGGCGCATGTCACTCAGTGCGTCCGTTAAAATATATGCAGGTGGGAGCAGTGACTATTTTCTAAGGTTTATCTCAAAAGTGCTCACTTAATCGTGGACAATCTTTAAAAGAGTTTTGCGCCATGCGAAATGTTCCCATTTGGCAAAAATGGCGGACGTCGGCCGGTGAGTTTTCTCCGGATTCTAAAATTTACTGCGCCCTTGCATTCGTTACATTCCCACCTTACTTCAGTCCCATGGGCATCATATTTTGTTGTTCGATGCTCATCAATTCTGACTGTAAATGCTTACTGTATCTCTGGCAACATCTCAATGAGTTGAGCTTCAATCTCTGAGTGTTTTCCCTCTCCAGTTATATGTAGGTTCAGCACTTTTATAATCGGTAATGTGGATCGTACGTATGATTGTACTATTGTAATTTCTATTTCCTTAAATATTCAGTCATCTCTAGTCCTGCTCAAGATATGTATGCACATAATTATATATATATATATATATATATATATTGCGTTTAATATGAGTTATTTTCATTTGTTTCACATCTTATGTTTACTTATGCGTACAGCATGTTAGACCTGGCATTAGGTTGAGTTGAGATTTGAGCGGCTCTTAATGAGTTATTGAGAGCCGTGTGAGAAGGCATTGGATTCTTAACGGTGCCAGTGCAAAGTCGAAATAATTAAATAGTAAGGGTTTTGTCCACCACGCTCTTATTTTTTCCTTACTCTGCTCCGCGTGTTAATGTTGTGAATGTTTTCTCCGCTGCAATAACGGATTACAAATTGCAGCCTGTTGTCAAAACTGAAAAACTGCGTGAATAGTAATTACATAACCACTAAAGCGATCGCGCATTGCAGGTCCGTGGCATGTCCTGCAAAAATCAACATCAACTCTATATACGCCTAACGTGCATTAGACAAAGAATAAATCTTCGGTAATTCTTCCATGAAGTTAGGACGACTTGGTTGAAAAATAAGTTAAAGAAGCATGACCTTCTTAAAGGAGGACAATGTCATTGAAAAGAATTACTTGTATTATACCGTGGCTTGATAAGAAGAATAATTTTTTTCTGTTTCTTTTCTCATGTAAGATGGATGCTTGTTTTCAGTTGATGCTGCATAGGCAAGCTTCAAAAATGTGATAATGGACCACTTCCACAATTTTTTTTCTCCAAGAATGCACTAAATATGACAAAATTAAAATGATAGGGAAATCGACGATAGTTTTTTTTTTGGTCAAAAAGTCGTATTTCGATGAATTTTATTTTCCGAGATACGCGTTTGCGCGCAAAGGACGGTTTCACAGAAAATGTTCCCGTACATAATCCCCTTAAGGACCGTTAGATCGCTTCGCTTACCCTGGGGGTGGAGTGTAACAGTAGACAATGCCCTTACTCGAGGGTGAGTGTGAAGGGCTCGGCGCCGGATCCTTCCCTACAGCTAATGGGACACGTGCGTGTCGGGTGGCCGGCCCGGCGCAGTCGATATCGTAGCGCCGCCGGGGTGCCACGCCCCCAGACAGGGCGTCTGCGGCGGCCGTCGATGCACTGGGGGGCGCCCGCCTGCTACGTCACTGCCAGTTATCCCGGGGTCACGCCCCGCCCGGCCTCACCTGCGGCGTGCCACGTCTCTACAGCCCCTGCCGCAGTCTTTAAGGGGACCATGTACGGACACATTTTCTATAAGGTCGCTGTTTGTGCGCAAACGCGTCTGTAAATAAAAGTTATGGAGATAAGACTTTTTGCCAGAAAGGATAAACACCATTGTCTATATCCCTATCTTTCTACTTTTGTCATATTTAGTGTATTCTTCGAGAAAAAAGAAATTCGTGAAAGTGGTTAAATATCGCATTTTTAAAGCTCGCCAATGCAAGCTTTCCTTAAGCGGCAAGAGAAAAGTACAAAGCTACGGGCTTAGTTTTAATCTGTGGTCTTTCATCGCGTGTAATAAATTACCACTGTTGCAGATCTAAATTGGACAGTACAGCGTCAAGACGGAAACATTGCACGCCTTGCACGTAGGAGCGATAAGGCACCAGGCGTGCGTGTCATTGTAGCTCGTATCGCTCCCTCGCTTCTTGGCCTTGGACGCGCAGCTACACATCACACTTAAATTTTCCCATCAAACTCTTATCGAGGAGGGGGGGCGGAGAATCGCCTGAATGCAAGGGCGGGGGAAACGGGAGATCGCAGAGAAAACCCGCAGACTAGCATCGTGAGGCCCGATTTTCCATCATGCGAGAATCCGAGAGCGGGTACAAACGGCTCGGTAGAAGCGCATCGCTCCGTGGCAAAAAGTTTGCTCACAAATTTAGCGAAACTGTAAGGTTGCCCTTCGTTGATAATTTTTTTTTATTGGCTTCCGTAACATCATGGCGTGCAATTAACTTTAAATCGGTAATTGATGTCCCACGAACTGTTGAAAAAAAGGCCTCAAGCAACAGTCTGGATCACGCTGTGGCGTACTCGGGTACATTCGTCTGAAGGGGCAATCGAAAGTGCAGGGACTTTTCTTTTTTGAAGGAGTAATCTATATTTAACTCAGACGCTTACAAATGGCCACCCACAGATTAAGTGTGCGTATGAATGTTTCTCGCCCAGGAAATTTAATTTCAAAAGTTCAAATTCTGGAAGTGATTGAGCTTATTTCATGACAAAATCATGCTATTTATTTTTTAGCCAAAATGTGTAAATGGGTTTGTAAATACATTCAGCAAAATTTTATTTCGTGGACACAACATTCAAATTGTCGAAATTTAAATTACACCTTAATAGTAGTTCCTCGTGCAAGGCCAGCGAGGCACTGAAGTACTGTGTAGTATTTCGATAACTATCCAAAATTTAGGTTTTCGCGTGAGGCGATTCCTCCCTCCCTCCTCGTTTTTTGCATACGCCACTGGAATCACGACTCAGCCAGCTAAATGTGACCATGTTGAAGTTGGCACTTTTTGCTAATAACGTGGTCACGTGGCTTCATTTTGTCGACGAAAGAAGTGACTTATTTTATTTTTGTAATGTGAGTTTTGCCATAGTTGAAAAAAAAATACCGAATCACCGCCATGTTAGTTTTGCCTGTATGAAACGTTTGCACATACAAGTGAGATTTCTGGAAGGATTTAATATACTGTTACCCACTGCTGCCCGGTGCTGTGGCGGTGGACCCACCTCCCCCCGGGGGGGAGGGGGGTTGTCACCTGCCCTCCCTTTCTGGAAAACCCGTAAATAATGGACAGCGGGCTGTCGCACTGCTCGGCGCCTTGCATGCGTCACGGCCCCTCTCCCCTGCTGGAGTTTTCGCCGGGTCTGGCGACGACGCAAGAATGTTCTGGTGAGGCTGACTGGCGCCTCGGCCCTCCACGACGCATCACGCGAGTTGGGGAAGATTCTGGGCGGTTGCCTAAGACACCGTATATACTGCCGCAACCCAGCGGCCGGCAGTCTTTGACGGAGGCCGTCTGGCCGAGTGTGCGCGAGTAAAGTGAAGTATGGACGACGACAGGAGAGTGCGGAACGACGGCGAGTGGGGTTTTCGCGGCTCGAATGGACGAAATGGTGTGAAACCGACGAGTTAAGCTTACTGTGCGTGAAGGCGCTTGGAGGATTCTAGAACATTGCGACTGGCGTGACATGGACTGAACTGAGGTGGGTCTGAATTGAAGTGTAATACAGATTTTATTGTAAATATTCGAACTGTCAGTTTGGACACATATTTGACATAATCTGTCTATTGGGATTGAACTTGAATTATTTTATTTTATTGGTTTCTTTGTGGTAATTATAAATTGTATTAAATTGGAGTAATTAGTTGTGAACAGTAAGTGATATCAATTTATTATGAGATTTTGTGTTCAGAGAATTTTGGTGTAGTTATTGTAAATAAAATAAGGAAATTAGAATTATTTTATTTGATTAAGACCTCCATCCCTTAAGGAACTTGGTATAGCCCACTTGATTTCTAGAGAGAAATTGTAACAGTACTAACGATTATTTTACGAGTGATTTGCTTAAATATTCTTCCAATAGGTATTTCCTAATATACACATTTTTAAAGTAACAATTTCACGTCATAATTAATTTAATTTTTTGAAAATTTAAAAGTTTCTCTTACAATTTTTGGGAATAATTTTATATTTCAAGACTTAAGTTAATGGAGCTTTAAATTTTGGAATCGTGATAAAACAAAATAATTGTAACATAACGTGCTAGGGAGGTTGGACGTCGTCGTGTTTCGACTTAAACCTTGCAAAACGCTGAATACAAATCACACCACAGAACTCGAGAACGTATTGTAACACGGCGTGCAGTTCCTCGGGCGGGTGCAGTCGACTGGAACTGGAACCTCCAAGGACACTATGACCGCACTTCCGCGACGTGACCTTAGCCCCACCGCAGTCGGTCGACACTTCCTGCTCTGGCAGGAAGACCGAGGTCCGGGGGGTGCCCTCTTTATATACTATTGATCTCCGGCGTGGAGAGACAGTCCACTCACGGTTTCTTAGGCCTCTTTGAATCAGACCTTCCAAAAAAAAAATCCACATGTATGACGCGTTTAATTATTTCCTAAATATGCCCTGTATAACAAGCGTTTTATGCTTGTGTTCATAAAAAGTTACTTTTTTTTCCTGTCAAATTGAAATGTTATTAACGTCTCGTCTATAAATTATAATGCTTCATTGATAAATAATTTGAATAAAAAGCAGCGATAAAATAGGTATGTTGGTAGTGCTTAGTGAGAAATGGTCATTATACAAAATACTGTTGTCCTCCTGGTGTTAGGCCGTGGTTACACGAGTGCTGTTAAACACATTCAGCTAAATACACTCGGTAGCCATGTCTGAACAAGTTTAAAACCAGAACGTGTTTTCGCGGTTACACACCCAAAGCAGAATGAAATCAATGGAAATTCTAACCTCAATAAACACGGAACTTGAAATATATGATATTTAATTATAATAGCCTCAAAAATTTAGCACTATCGAACTTTTTAATTCTTATGAAACCTACAATTTTACTGTAATGGCATAACGGGTGGGTATTTGTACATCCAACCTTAAACTTAAGTTAATTCAACAAGTGTGGAATTCCCGTCAAATTCAGTAATATTCATTACACTGCTTGTTTACTTCGAAGCAGCCAATAGGAAGGCAGCAGAGAAGAAAAGTCGTTCGAGACGAGTAATGGAAACGGTTCACTTTGAACGAGAAACAACTGCGATCGGAACTCGTTCGAAGGTAATGTAACCTCTTCAATAGCTTAACTTGTTTAAGTGAAGTAGTTCTGCATCCCGTGTAACCACGGCCTAATTCTCCAGGCTTAGCTAAGCTTAGTTTACACGAGGTGGAGGAACATCCTGGAAGCAGAACTTTAGCAGGGCTTCAGAAAAGGCTGAAGTAACTGTGAATGGATTATACTCATAGTAAATGACTACACTTCACTGTACTGAGCGAGCTGTTAAAAGCAGATTCACATTGAAGTCAACATGAGAGCCCATTGCGTTCATTTCGTCTTTGAGCAGAGTTGCCACAGGTCTGGAAAACCTGGAAATCAGGGAAATGTCAGGGGATGTGAAACAAGTTAGCTAAATGTCGGGGAATTTTGTGATATGCATGATATATTTTGCAGTTCTGTCATCAATCTTGTGCCGCTTCCAGAATCATAAAACTGTTTTAATGATTGTGTACTAAATGCTTAGGCGTTTTTCTGTGCAGTTAATGTGATGAGCAATTTTGTAAGATCATATATGAGCTCAAAGAAGTATTTTGGTCTAACGATGTGTTATTATAATGCAAAGGTGCCAATCTTTACAGAATAAAATGTAGAAAAACGTCAGGGGAAAAAAAGATTTTTTTTTGTCTGGAAATCGGGGAAATGTCAGGGAAAAAAAGGTGGCAACCCTGTTGAATTGTGTTCAGCTGCAAAGCAGGTTTTAATATTCCGGAATAGTTGGCACTGCTCTCTAGCAGCGCATGAACGGAAAATCCGCCAAACTCCACAATTTTAATGCTAACAAAACTACGCTCTAAGCTAAGCTCTTACAGGTGCAAATCAACAAGACTATTATTAACTTGTCAGAAAGCTTAGTCTGTACTTCAAAATACTGGTGGCATTCTTAAACACTTCGTTTGCTGTTCCACAAACTCCTCGCTTATAAAATGGGACCGTCTTTTAAATAACTCTTAAACAGAGCTTAAATTCATGGGCGAAGTTTGAGTCCCTTTGTGTTTGCCAGTGCAATGTATGTAAATTATCGAACAGATGTAAGCCTAATCGTTAAGAATCTTTTGTTTTCCGGCCAAAACAAGATGCGTACTGAAAGTGGCTCGCGTCTACATCGCAAAAATGACAATGAATACCAAGATTCATTTATGTCACTAAAGGCAAAAAAGACTTCGTTCACAATATGCATAATACAGTTTTAGCAATTGAGAACAGAATACTTATGTGCTGTGTATGTTCATGAATTATATGTCCATGCAATACTTTTACTACTCATATATTATCTATCGCCTAGGTGCTACTGTCATTTGACAGGATGAGGAACTACGCTGGTAACATCAGTGTAATGTGGAAATAAAAAATTGTGCTAAGTTATTAGTTCTGGCAAATTTCCCTGAGCCTCTCCTAACTTCATCTAACCAAATTTTTAATGCAGTTAGATTGAATTAAAATTGATAATGTGTTAGATTCACGTAAAAGTGCTTCCCATGGACAACCGTTTTTAGCAATTTTGGAGTACTCTCAAATGGCATTTATAATGTGCGCGACGACTTAGCACCAAACAGCCCTCGTCTGAATTGTGCTCTTTTCGTAGACAAGCAAAGTGGACCCACGTCTAATAGTTTGAGAAATTTGCATTTCAAACACTTTTCAACGCAGTTGAAGCGTCGGTAGTGTACGGGCGCGAGTGTCCGCGCGGCGTGCCGCCTCCATAAATTAACGATGAGGTAGACGTAGTATTAGTCTTCTGGGCATGTACCTAACATTGACATACCCCAACGGAACAAAACTGTCAAGTCACGTGACAGTCGCTGGCAGTTCCAAAACTCGTCGCTGGGATTCAAGTATATATATAAGCTAATTTTGAGTGGTAGTTGCATAGTGCCGAAAAATAGGCATGATCTAATCAATAAAATAGAATGTTTAGAATTAGACCCGCAAGCTGCAAGGGGAGTCAGGGTGGAATGTAGGAAAACCACGCCACTCTTCACCTTCCACGCAAATTGGTGTAGATAATTTGCAATATTGTTTTAAAATGTAATCCATAAAAGCTGTAACGGGAAAATCCTATACACATGTATCACCCAGAAAGAGCACAGGTATAGGAGGGATAAGAAAAATGGGTGACCGGCCTTTGGCTGGCCACGAAATAAGTCGCATGGTCAACAGTGATGGACGTGTTTGTTTATAATCTTAATATTCTAAAGACAAGCACTTTCGTACTTTCACCAATTTTAATTTAATCAAACTGTATCACAAACTGTTTAGAGGGAGTATACAAACATCTCAAAACACTTGATTAAGTGTTCTAACCAACCCACGCCATCTTTGCAAGTCGTATTGGCAGAAAAGCAGTTCAATGTTGGGACACTGAGATTGGAGATCGGTCTACCTAGTCTTTGGCCCCGCCGGGCAGCTGCCGGTGTAGATGGAGGAACTCCCCTCTCGCGTGTTTCATCTACGTGGTAAACACCAGAGGTCCTGGATCATCTCCTGCCCGCAGTCCTTATTCGTCGATGACGGCTGCCTGCCTGGAGAGCCTCTCTTCCTGAAATAATACCCCTTCCCGCATCGCCACGTGCTCTTCGTCACAGGACTTCCCTGCCATCTCCCCCCACCCCCCTTTTCTCCTCGGCATCCCTCTTGTCGACGCCCGACGCACCGCCACCCCTGAAACTTAACCCGTGGGGCTTATTTATAGACGGCCGTGTCTACCTCTCCAAGCCCGGGGCATGTCAAAGTGCTTTCCTCGTGTCTGGCTCCTCTACCACTCTTTCATTCCCATTCCATTAATTACAATAGGTAGTCTGTTCTCCTGTTATACCTAGTCCTTCTACGGCATGTTCACACTATATTTTGAATAGAATCTTTGAAAAATCACCCCATTTATGACTTGTTTGGATGTTTTACATAAATGTCTTGTATCACAAGCGTTTTATACTTATGCTAACATACAAATATTTTTATCTTTTACATTGAATTTTCACTTATATATTTTTTTTTATAAATTATAGTACTTAATTTATAATTAATATGAATAAAAACAGAACATGTGTGTTAGCAATGCCTAGTAAGGAGCTCTTATGCGAAATATTAATTACACTGAGTGCGCACGAATTCTGTGCGTTGGCCATCTGGTGTAAATTTCTAGACTCGGTTTGGTTACGTTTGCATGAGGTGCAGGAATATCCTGGAAGTAGATTACTCCAGGGCTTCAGAAAAGTTGGAAGTGATCGTGAATGGCCTATACAGATGTCTTGAGCCAGTCTTCGAAAAGTTCAGCCAGCTTAAATGGAAAGGCCAGAGGTACGATATACGGATTACAGTCCCTTCGTGGTTTCCTCCTAACTTTCCTGAAGCCCTGCTAATTTGGCCAGAAATCGGCCAAATTTTCCATACGACCATCCGTACAAGCGGCCATGCAAGCTTGCATGGAATATTGCAAACAAACTTCCATGTTGGCAAACGGGCATTCCAGCATATGCTTACGCATGTGTTTGAGTGAGTTGAATGCTACTTTCATGGCTATTCTTCACCATTGGCGAGGAATGAGCAGGTGGTTTCGGCGTGACGTCATCCAATATGGCGTCTTGGCGCCCCGGTACTCCAGCCCCTGGGCCAGCTCTATTTTATTTCATTGTGCAGTTGATAATTTTTAATTGCTTATAATGTTTATACAGTACTTACAAATTTTACTTTAGTGCTACCTAGTGATTTATTACCAAACTAAATATTTTTGAAATGTTTGGAGTGGTCTTCACATATTTCATTAATCATTTAACCATCCTAGTGTGTTACACCATTATATACTGATAATCCATGACGTTATTGTTATAGGCTGTTCACGGTAAAGTGAGTACTTTTAAGGCCCTAGTTACTTTATTCTTTCAGCCACTTTTTATCCTTTAGCCGCCTTTTTAAAATAAATATTGCCATGCAAGTAGTAAACACAGTGGGTATATTCCACTATACTCAGAAGTTAACGTCCAAGGCTAAAATAAAAGGTATTGACTATTATTCCAAATGAAAGGGCTTTCAAAAGTGCTCACTTTACCGCGAATAGCGTATACAAATCATGTGAAACGGTGGACTTCCGAGAAGTATCTGTGAAGTCTGTGCTTTCGTGGGGCCGCGGTGGTGCAGTAGTTACCGCAGTCCCCTCCTACCTAGACGAACCGGGTTAGATACCCGACGGGGTCGCTCTCGGATTTTCACGAGTGGGAATCGTGCCGACCGGGCGATGCCGCTGGTCGGTGGGTTTTCTCGGGGATCTCCGTCCCCCCCTTACCCTTGCATTCTGTCGCTGCTCCATACTCAGCTAGCTTTATCCAAATACCTCTGAGTGAAGAGATTTGGGCGGCTCTTAAAACCATCCACTCTGCTCTGTCGTGATCAAATATTTCGGGGGGAGCTGAACTTCTCGGCATTGCTCGCGCGAGAAACCCTTACTGTTTCTGATTGGTTGATCTGGCTTCCCGCTCTATCCGGCGTTTATGCGAGCAAGGTATTGGAGAAGCAACAGAACTTGCTTGATATTCTACAAGCACAGCTGGGGTACTGCTTGAAATTAACCCCTTCCTGTTGCGCCGGTCGTCCTCCAGTGCCAGGGAACCGCGAAAGGAGCGGCGTAACGTAGTTAGCCCGAACTACGTGGCTGAACAGTTGCCGTTCGGCAAAGCACGACGGCCTTTGTGGGAAGGCGACCGTTAAAAAAACCTGTTGGAACGTTCCCTTGTGCGTGGCGCAGCGGCACATTGCCACGTGACAACACGGCAGGGTGGGCTGGGCGTGAATGTTAACGTGGTCGCCTAGTTAGGCCGCCGGACGGCGTGCAGCGCTCCAGACAAAAAAAGTTTTATTATTAAAAAAAAAACCGTGACTTCTTGAAAGCTCTCGTCTGAAGTGTGTTCTTCTTGAAGATCAGCACAGTGGATGCACGTTAGTGTCGTTGGAAAAAAAAAAAAACAATTATTTCAAACCCACTGCAACGCAGTTAAACGGCCATGTAGGCGGGACCCTTGGCGCTTCGTCCCGCTGGCCATTTCCTAAGGGAAGAAAGAAGTGGTGAGCCCGAGCGATAGTTAGTGTGTGACGTAGCGGTTAAGTTTAAGTCGCGGCAAACTGATGAGTTTTGTGCCAAGTCGCTAAATATTTCGTTCTGCACACGCGTTATTTCTGAGTGGGCTGAACGTTCGTCGGTTAGTGCACCAAGAGGACGAACTGTTGTAAGCGTGAGTGGAGTTTGCTATACCGTTGATTCAGCGCCTCAATTGTAGGATTTTTAGCTTACCCGAGTCCATAGTGAAAGATATTATGTTCGTCTGAGCTAGAAGTGGAGGTCGCTGCTACTAGACGACGTCACTTGCAAAAATAAAATTTTCTTTAATTGAAAGTCAACCTACCGGGTGGTTTTATTTCGTTAAAAAATATCTATATACCCAATTAAATACATAACGTTTCATATAGTTGCCATTGCTGCTAGATTTGCGAACACGCTAATCGACATACACCCAGTTAATATAAAAAGTTGCCATCCGGGATATTTTTTTAAAATAAGGTCTACTGATGGTATTCCGCAGTTTAGACAGCAATGACTACTATAAAAGAATTCTCTCGTCTTCCTGAATACAGCAAACATTCTAAAACACTGCGGGATTCCGCCGAGATGATGGTGTTGACAAGTCAATACAGCTTAGTCACTGCGTGACACACTCTGTCGCAAAGTCCCATCCATCTCTTCAGGATGTTGCTGATGACGAGCATCATGAATCCAAGTTCGCGTGATAGCATCAGCAAATTGCGCTCTAAATAACCCCCATTTTAACTGACTAAGAGAACAGTTTTGTAATTACTGAACACATGAGCTAAAATAGTCCGTAGTATAATTTAGATTTCGAAAGGGCAAACGTGACAGGAAAGCGTCCGTAGTGTAACAAAATACAGTAGCAGAAAATGCAAAAGATATCAAAATAGATATATTTTTTTTTGGAAACCCAGTTGACAAGTACTTGGCGTTGCTTTTAGGTATAGGTACGCTGTTCACGGCAAAATGAGCACTTTTGAACTCAACCTTAGAAAAATATCACTGCTCTCCTCCTGCATATATTTAAACAGGCGCCCTGAGGGAAATGTGTCCAGTTAAGCTGGTAACGATAGATGGAAAATTCCATATCTTAATGTTGATTAAAAAGTTTTGGGTAAACGTTTGTAATAATTTAAATTATTTATTTAGTTTTCTGTTTTTTAAGCACCATAGTGTAAAAATGACAAAACTTTTCATTATTTAATATTTTCTTATAATTTCACAGTTTCACTTGACAGACGCATGAATAAAGCGATAAGGCCCATGGCAATGCTAATTTTATTAAGGCGGAAGAATACACAACGTGCGTACAAGTAGATCTTGAGCATGGCTTTCAAAAGTGCTCATTTGAACGCGAACAGCCTATACCGCGGCGGTGCATAGTGGTTAGACACTTAACCGTCGGGGTTGCTCCTGGACTTTCGCACGTTGGAATCGTGGCGGACGATGCCGCTGGTCGGCGGGTTTTCTCAGGAACCTCCCGTTTCCCCCCACCCTTGCATTTCGGCGCTGCTCCATACTCGCCTCGCTTCACCCAAGTCGGCTCTCAACACCTCGATGTTAAGGGCAGCCCAAATCTCTCCACTCCAGTTTGCGTTGCTTTTTTGTACGATTCGGGAATTGATCTGTAGAATACTTAAGAATGCGGGATTTCAAAAAATAAAATTACGTTTCTTTTAGTCATTATAAAATCTTCACTTTTAAAATATTAACTTCGAAACGTAATTCTTTAATTAGTACCATAACTGGCATCTTTTTCTTTGTAACCTGTCCTGTAAAATCTGTCTTATCGTTCAAATTTTTTAGTTTACTACTTCCATGCAAATATTTTAAATGCAAAGTCTGTACAAATGTACTACACATGGTTCAGTAAAGCAATAATGCTATTCTTGTGTTGTACCGAAGCTTTGACTTGATTCGTGACAGCAGCCTTAATTTGTACAAAAACACTCTGTACATGTACCTTCTGTACTTCTCATTTAACATTTGTGGAATAAATGTTGTTTCTACACAATACATTTTGTAACACATTCCAGCTGCGTGACGTCCAGCAACACGGAGTAGCTGTAACTAACTGCTTTCATTCATAGATGGCACCACAAGTCAAGATGGCCGCCGGCCATGGCACTCGCAACAGTTGACGCTAAGTTTGAATTTGAATCCAAGTACATACACTAATTGACACAAACTAAAACAAACCTAAATATATGCATAACAGTTAAACACAACAAATGAAATATTCCTTTGATTATAATACTCATGATACTCAAATAATTTCAAAATTTTACTGACAAATCAATATTTTCTAAATATGATGCAAATTATAATTTTTTCATTTCTGAATGTATGTTGAATGCAAAAAATGGTTAAAAAAATGATCTGTTGATAATTTTTTTGTGCGTACACGGGAAAGAAATTAGCAAGTGAGACAGTTTCATTTTAAGAAATAGAGGATGGAATTTACTATGTGAAAACCTTCTAAGGGCGTATCGTAAGAGACGTGGGCAGGATAAGGGTGCTGCACACTTTTCGTTATTCCGAAAACATGCATATAAACTACTGACATTATGGTGTGGTACATAGGACAAAATTTTATTCAGAGTAAGTAGTTTGGTGTCGTGAGAAAGTTAAGCTGGACTCGCAACCATCCATTTAATCAGTCAGTCGCCCGCCCGTCTGTCGGTCACGTGATCTTCAACCAACCGCAAGGGCAACTTTTTTTTTTCTTTCCGTCAATCCGTCAAATATATCTCAAAACTTTTAACGTTCGACGGACGGACGGACGGACGAATAGGCCACCGCCTTGTAATATCGTTCCTTGAAATGACTGTCGGAAAACAGTCACTTGTTTATTTGTATGAATATTTTTCTTTTTAAATATACAATGCAGTGAAATCGTCTACTTTTTTACGTTTCACCTTTCAACTGAACTGAAGATGACTTGTAAATGTTCGGAGGAAATGCTGATAAACTACGATAGGTAAAGAGAATGTATGTATTTCATCCATTAAAACATTTGTCTGTTTGCGAGAAAGCTAGTGTTTTTGGGTGTTAACACTGAAAATTTTCTGGCTCGACGGACAATGGACTGTTGCGAGTGGCTTTCAATTGACGGACGAAAAAATCGACGGTTGGCTGAGTGACGGGCGGCAGCGATGGATGGTTGTAAGCCAGTTTTAACACTGTAAAGCGTTCTTGCGTGACTAAGTTAACTTGGATTAGGTTAATTTTTATCCGGTGTTGAAAATGGCGCTCGCGTGTGTAATCTGAAAGGCACTTTTACGCGCGATGTTGATGAAAACTTGGATAAAAATAGGAACGTATGAAATTCCAAACACGTCGCGGTTTCCCGCTGCGCGCAACGCTGAAAGTATGCGAACCTTGTTTCATTCTGGGAAAGTCCTTTGCACTGAATGCAATAGCTGCGCAACTGACAGTGTATTAAGGTTGCTTAAAGTGGCGGTATCCTTGCGAGATTGTGTTTATTCCACTTGGTAAATTACTTTCCAGATTTAATTTTAAAATATAAACATCATTACGCACAGAACTACAGTAGAGCCTTCCTATAATGTTCCCATTTATAACACTTTCCCATGCAGGAATTTTCCGGTCCCAAAAGTTTCTCCATAAGCGCAATGTAAAACTTTCACTAAAATGTTTTAAATTTAATTATGTGAACGGTCTACTATTTAAATTTTACTTGTATTGTTACAAATTTTATATAACTTCAAGTTAAAACTTATTTAATATTTTAAGCAATTGTATTATTTTTGTATACCTAGTATCTACTATACTTGATTCATTGACAATGAAGATTAGCTACTGTGAAGTACATAAGTAGTGTAATTTAGTTCGTTCGGGAACATGAGTAGGGAGGCGGCTCTGGCTCAGGCTGCTGCCATCTTGGATAACGTCATTTCCGGTTGCCATCTTGGATTACATCATTTATGGCCGCCATATTGGATAATGCTATTTTCGGCCGCCATCTTGTTAGCCATAATGTCAATTTCCGTGCTCTATCATTCCATGTTGCCTCTATAAATCAGCATGTGTTATCAGTGCCCCCATTTTTTCATGCTGTTTACATTCCACCGCGGCATCTACCATCTTGGATTACATTTCTTTATGCTCTATCATTCCACCTTGTCACCTGCCATCATGTATTGTATTTATTCATGATTTATCATTCCACCTTGTCACCCGCCATCTTGGATTACATTTCTTCTTGCACTATCATTCCACCTCATCGGCCACCATCTTGACACATCAACTTTGCCTGCCACCAAGAGCACTGTAGGTACAGTTTAGTGGTTGGCCACTAGGCGAGCTGTATATGTAGTTCCAGCACCCCTGCCGATATCAGGTTCTGCCATATGCTACAAGGAGTACTAGTGTCACTGCAGCCATCTTGTTTAGTTATTGTGTTGGTCACTAGGAATGCTGCATTTTGTATAATTCAAAATATTATCAGGAAGAGGGTAGGATCGAACTGTCGAACCTTGGGTCGCTTAGACCATTCGACTACCAAGCAATGTAGTATGACGGTTTAAATTTGCTACATACAAAAATAATACTTTAATTTACTGTCTGCTCTAGGCAACCATCTTGCCAGTATTTGCACCAAGAAGTAATCTACTGAGGTTGGAAATGCAAACTAGCATGAAGTATGAACAGTATTTAAGCCAACATCATGTAACACAGGTGTAATTTCGCTGGCGAGCATGGTGGTAGAAAGCAGACCATTACAACTGCGTACTTTGCTACAGTAACGAAGATGGAATCAATCATTGAAGACTTACAATCTGTAAAACCATCGGCATCAACAGCAATAGGTCCTGAAGAGTCGCTACAGACATTACATTCTTAACATTACCACAGAGATCGAGTACTCTGCTGCTGTTTGGTCTGTCAGCATCGTCAATAGCAAAGAGCCCTGAAAAGTCACTGCAAGCATTGCGGTATCAGTGTTACTACTGTAGAGATATCTTCAGTGAAAGTTGCCATGCCCGTCATCATGAAAGTGGACATTGGCTGTTAAGCCCAGCATACAAGGCATTCCAATGTGATAACTGCGATGATGTGGTCACCCAAGGCGATAACCTGTATAGATACATCAGGAAGTGCAAAAAGAAATGTTCGCCAATCGGGAAGCGAGTGCATGTATTGTGACAAGATATTCACTAAGTGTGCTGATGCCAGATGTCGTGATGAGTCACTGTCCATTTGCCACCATCTAAAAGACCTACCTATGTGTTAACTGTTGTGTGGTATATGCAAATAAGAGTGCCTGGAATGCTCATGGCAGGAAGTGTTCTTCAAAAAACAGCCACCACTAATGTTTTGCTCGAATGAAGAATACCTTTATTTTACATACATGTCATAAGATTACATACTAATATGTGATACAGGTTAAACTTAGTGTATGTAGTATGTCTGTTATTCATCCAACAAAACCCAGGAATAATATTATGCCTACCTCCATTACTAGAAAATCAACCAGATTTTATCTAAGTCTGAAAAGGAAATTAATATTTATGTACAGTTTCAAGTCTTGAACTTGGCTATCTACAGATGGTTGGCTGCACAATACATACACACAGAGGTGCTATCATCTTCGTTTCTCCAGTCGACTGCTAAAGTGCACAACCATGATCTGCTAGTCGCGCAGGTCTTCGACCATCTTAGTTATCCTTATCAGTGGGGGGATGCCAAAGTATGCACTGCAATTGGCACCACACCCTCCACACATTTCTTGTAATGCTCCACACATCTCTCTGCGCCCTCTGCACTCAATGTATGATATAAATTGAGAAAATAACATCCAGGTTATTAAGCAGAACTTGAGTCTGCCTGTGAGTGTTCCAAATGTAGAGGTCAGCATGAGCGATGTTTGAAATGTGTGATTGGGACTTTGTAGTAGTTTGGGTTGATGGTAGGAGGGAGTTTTATTTTATGGAACTACTTTGTCTTTGTGTGGCATGCCTGTATGGTTGTTAAACAGGACAGGAGTTGTGGTGACAAGTGTGATGGTTAGTATAGAAAGTCGGAGTGTATGGCTTGAATGTTATGTTGGTCAGCCTGATATGTATTGTATGTGGCTCATCATTGGGAGAGGTGTTTCAGAATGTTTGTACGGTAGGACTTCACTGCAAGGATGTTATATGTAGCTTGTTTTGGTAGTATAACTGACTAGTGTGTTTTTTTTTGTTGGTAAGGTATCTTGGAATAACTGAAATGGATGGAGTAACATGAGTGTATTGTCTGCTGGTGTAGGCTACCTGTATTGTTTGGTTTTTTATGGCTGGTACATCTTGATGGTATAACCTATTGTATGACTTGGTTCTACAGTTAGTTTCTTGTATGATTGGTATGACTTGATCACATGTTCGGTTGTTTTGGCAGTATGCTAAAAGTGTAGCTTTGATGGTGTGTGGGGAAAATTATTTGATTGTGTGATAAGTTTGTAAGGGTGGAATGGTTTGATAAGTTAGTATGAGAGGGCAGAATGCTTAGCTGGTATGGTTGGTTAGTATGATTGGATGACATCTGGGAATTGACTGCATGGATGTCATAGATGCTTAAATTATGATAGCATGGTTGGAGCTTATGATTGGAATATTTTGATTGGCTCGGCTGCTGGTATGGCTTGTTTGTATGTGCAACTGTTGAAGTTAGGTGTGTCGAAATTGCAGCCAATCTAGTGGACTGTTACGATTGATTAGTAAGTCTGAGGTATGGTGATATGGTCTGTGTCGTTAACAGCATGAATGAGGTATGCTTGTGGTTTGAGTGAATTATATGGTTTGGAGCTGTATGTTTTGGTTGGTATGGTTATCTGCTGTGGTGGTTCGGTGATATAATCAGATGGCATAGTATGTAGGTATGCTAGGCTGTATGCCTTTCGACGATGTGTGTGTGGCTGAGGCAAGTTAATGTCATGTTGAATGGTATTATATCTGATTTGGTACACATAGGTTATCGGTATGATTGTAAAGAATGCTGGAGGTATGTTACCTGGTATGATATAGTTCGGGGGGGGGGTTAATGGATGGTGTGTGGCTGTATGAAATGGGTAGTCATTATGTTGCATATACAATCTGATATGTGTGGTATGACTGAAATATTTTGGGTTATAGGTGGTATATTACCTAGTACTCCTGGTCAGCAGGATTACTCATGTTGTTATTGTATGCCTGAGGTGTGGTGGTCAGCATTTTTTTATTGATATTGATTGTTGATAGCGCGATTTATATTAATGACTGGAATTATATTTTGGCTGGTGTCTGATGCTATGACAAGCATTTTGGAGTTACAATTTTTGGTATACTTTAGTGAGTGTGGGTTGAGGTATGCTTGGATTCTGGTTTGAGTGGTGTGTATATTTCATCTGACAATGGTTGGTAGAACATATGGTATGGTTGAATTGAGTTTTTCTTTGGTTATATGTAATGGTAAGTGGTTTTTGTCTGGTATCAATCAGTAATAACTGTTGGCCTGGTCTATAAATTTGCTTGATACACTTGGGTTATCAAGGATGGTATGTTGGGTAATATGTTTTCCAGTATATCTGTCTTATGATTGCTGGTACATGATGAATGGTGTGGACATCATGTGTGTGCTGGTGAGACCTATAAGCTAAGGTATGGTTAAGTTAAATATTGTTTGGTATGGGTGGTCAGTGTATTTGATTGGTGTCAGTCAGCATGGTGGATGGTATGAGGAGGAGTTGATTCTCACTGGTATGGGCCTTGTTTGCTTTATAAGGCCTGTGTGGATGGATGATTGAGGTATGCTAGAGTTATAGTGGGTTGTATGGTATATTTTGTAAAGTGGGTGTTAGATTGTGGGCTAGTCTCTGCTGCATAGTTGCTTGAGTTATGATGGATATTGAGCTTGGTGTATTTGGTGGTATGGCTGAATTGAGTTTTTCTTTGGTTATAGGAGATGGAGTGTTGGGTGGTCTGGTATGACACGGATTATAATGGTTTGTATGGTGACTAGTATATATTTTGGCTGGAGTCGACCAGTAAAGCAGCAAGTAAAATTTTGGTATGCTCAGTGCGGGCTGAGGTGCGTTCCGAGTTATAGTATGAGTATATTTAGTCTGGCGTTAGTTGGTAGGGCAGATGTCAGGGATGATTGTGTTTTGGTTGGACTGAACTCTATATATTGTCTATAAACTTGAGTTATGATGGATAGTACGATTGATGTGCTGGGTGGTATGGTTGAATTGAGTTTTTTTTTTGTTATAGGTGATGGCATGTTGTATGGTCTGGTATCAGTTAGAAATGATGGTTTGACAGATTGTAAGAATGTTTGCATTGAGAGTTGGCCTGGACTATAGAATTTGCTTGGTACGCTTGGGTTATATATTTTACCGTATATATTTGATTGGTGTCTGATGACAATGATACACCAAAATCTTAACATTAACATGTTTATTTTAGTGGGCATAGGATGAGATATGCTTGAATTCTAATATGAACTATAAGTATATTTAGTCTGGCATTGGTTGGTAGAGCAGATGGTGTTAATGAGTTACATAGGCTGGTGTGGTATCTATGTAAGCAGCCAGGTTCCAGTTAGGAAGCTTAGTTTGACAGTGGCAGTCGTGAAACTTTGTCAAGCAGAAGAATATATGGCAAAGAATTCTGGTTGGCCTCTCACTAGCATAGACTGCCTTGAGCTGAATATAAGTAGATTATATGTCCTAGGTGGAAAGTGAGCATGCTGGTGTAAAGAAGCTACATGAAAGGTGTGGGAAAATTTAAGGTTTCTGTTCTTATGTTTGTTGTGTGAAATATGTGTGTATATATATATATATAATATATATATATATATACGGTTTGCGGACTATAATACCTCTATTCATCGAACGACAGGCATGAGACCCAAAGACGTGAAAGACAATTCACTTATTAAAACAGTGTATAAAGTTGAAAAAGTTTTGGATCCTTGCAAACCAAAAGCTAAATTTGGCGATGTGCACATAAGCAAACATAAAGGTGTATTTACCAAGGGATATGCAGGGAACTAGCTCTTTCGTATTGTTCACATACGACATTCCTATCATCGGACATATTATTTGGAAGCTATGTATAATGTGCCTATATATGGAGCTTTCTACTCGGAAAAATAAAGGTCCCGTAATTTTCAGATATGTATTTGGTTGAGATGGTGTTACATCACAAGAAAGGAAAAAATATTGGCATGATGGTTGCCTAGAACAGACAGTAAGGTAAAGAATTATTTTTTTATATAGCTGGTTTAAACCTTCGTCATACTACATGTCTTGGTAGCCGAGTGGTCTAAGATAGTCTAGCGACCCAAGGTCCGACAGTTCGATCCCACCCTCTTCCCGATAATATTTTTAGTTCTAAAAAATGCAGCACTTCTAGTGGCCAACTCAATGACTAAACAAGATGGCTGCAGTGACACTAGCACACCTTGTAGCATATGGCAGTACCTGAGGTTGGCAGCATGCTGAAACTACATAGACAGCTCGCCTGGTGGCCAACCACTAAACTATACCTACAGTGTTCCTGCTGGCAAAGTTGACAGATGTCAAAATGGTGGCCGACGAAATAGAATGATACAGCATGAAAAAATGCAATCCAATATGGCAGGAGACAGAGTATGAAGAGATGGAATCCAAGATGGTTGATGTCGAGGTGGAATGGTAGAAGTGCGAAAACTAGATCGAAGTCGCATTAATGTAATGATAGAGCATGAAGTGCGAAAACAATATGGCGGTCACATGACTGTAATACAAGAACATGTAGAAATTGGAGCGCTCGGAGAAAACATGCAGAATTATATAGGCAACATGGAATGATAGAGAATGGAAATTACATACTGGCTACAAATATGGTGACGTACTGGCTAACAATATGGCGACCTGAAATGATTTAATCCAATATGACGGCCAAAAAGGACTTAATCCAAGATGGCGGCGGTCTGAGCCAGAGCTGCCTTCCGACTCCTGTTCCTGAACGAACTAAATTGCACTACTTACATACATCCGGATGAAAGCCCTAACCAATTACCATCGAAAGTGTTTAAGATATGCCTTATGTTATAACGGTCCTAGATCAAATTTTACCTGAAAAGTAAGTTACGGTGAAACAGAAGTATATATCAAAGATGCGCCGAGCTTCAGGGAAATTCTTGCATTCAGAAACTTGTTTAACATTATGATGTCCCCCTGAGAATAACGCTTAAAACATTCCACATCAAATGACAGATTTACTTTCGTTTCTAATGTGTGTTTTTTTTGTAAAGGGAAAATGGTTAAAACCGTTTTTTTCACATCATTTCTACGCCCGAAAACACACATTCAGGATGTTTAAAGGTTGCCGAGAGGTGTCGACCGTAATTATTGCACGATTTTAGGCGTTGGGCACGCGAAATGCATACTGTACGTCACTAAAGGCTGTTCAAGATAAAGTGAGCACTTTAGAAATAAACCTTTGAAAAAAAGTCACTGCCGCTGCATTCATATATTTTAATATGCGTACTGAGTAACATTCACCCAGGAAAGTTGGTCACGATGAATGGATAGTAGTATATCATAACGTCGAATAAAACGTATTAGGCAGCCATATGTGATAACATAAAATCATTTCTTTCGCTTTCTGGTTTTTTAATGTATCGAAGACCAAAAATGAGCAGATTCGTAAAATAATTACCTTCTTAATAATTTCACAGTTTTAATTGACTGGCGCATGTATAAAGTGAAGATGCCCGCGGCAATGCTAGTTTTACATACGTCGGAAGAATACACGACGTGCATACAAGTAGATCTTGAGCAGGGCTTTCAAAACTGCTCATTTTACCGTGAACAGCCCATACCAAGTTTACTGGAAGTTTAGGACAAGGATTTTTTCCTTGAATGTTGATATCAATTTTGCTCGATTAACCGAAAAAGTGTAAATAAATAGGTATAGGCTATTAACAGAAAAGTGAGCAGTTCTTGAAGCCATCTGATTTGGAATAGTAGTAAATAAGTATATTTAATTGTAGCCTTATGCGTTAATTTCTAGTCCGGTGAAATGAATACACTGTCTATTACTTACCCAGCAATGTTTATTTATAAATGTGAAGGATACGAAATGTCTGTTAGGGGAAAAAGTCGGGTTTCCAAAGAGCTCACTTTAACGTGAACAGCCTATACGTACTGTAATGTGTACTGCTGTGCAAAACATGGACCGGACTCAAGGTAGGGAACCTGCCTGCCTGCCTGCCTGCCTGCCTGCCTGATATAGCTGCACGTTAACATAGTGCGTAAACTATTAGGCACAAAAGGTCTTGTAGATTCATATGCACCTAAGTACACGTGTTTATGCATGAAGCATCTTCGATTTACTGTGAAAATGCATATTATAGGGTGGTTAACATCGGGGAAATTTGTGTGAAGTCGGGAAATTCTAGATAAAATATCTAAAGTGTAATTAATAAGAAAATAAATATTGGATTGTAGCAATTCTGCTGCATGCCGTTTTGTGAATTGCACTTTTGCTTAGTTTATTCCATTTTCATAGGAAGATTATAATCCTAGGGACAGTTTTGTTGTACTTTTATTTTAACTATTATTATATATCTGATTTTTTTATATTCTACTAAAATAACTATTCAGACACTTTTAGTGGTTCTCATTGAATTGATAAAATGTATCTTGTGTTTGTATTTTGACTTTTTCGGTTCTGCTTTTCGCCAGCATATGCTGTGCTTCTCTAACGGTGTCCTCGATCGGTGGAATCAGCTGTGACAGGACGAAGGACTTTTCCTTTGAGGCAGTACAGGCGACAGCTGCGACCGACAACAATTCCTCTCCCCTTCTCGGGACTCTCTGCTGTCTCTTTGTGAATGAGCAACCTTACCCGACTGGTCCGGTAGCGCAGATTCTTCCTCTCCCCCCCCCCCCCCCCTCCGGTTTTTTCCCTGCCCCGTGGGGTACAGCTCTGCGCTAAAGTGAACTCCCCAACGCCCATTCTCGCCTCTCCTCTGTGCTCGTAATCCATTCACGGTTACTTCACACTTTTCTGAAACCCTGCTGAAGTTCTATTTCCAGGATATTCCTCCGCCTCGTGCAAACTAAGCTTAGCCAAGTCTAGAACATTACACCAATGGACAACGCGCCGAATTCGCGCGCACTCTGCCATAATATTTTGCATGAGAATGATTTCTTACTAGTTAGTACCAACACGCGTGTTTTCTCGCCGTCTTCAATCACATTTATTATTAATGAAATATAAGCAAAACTCCAGTTTAACGAAAAAAAAAAAAAAAAGATACTTTCGTGTTAAGAGGTACAACACGCTTCTGATACATGGCATATTTTTAAAATGTCTAATAGTCACACATGGGGTGATTTTTCAAAGGTTTGATCCAAAAACTGCGAAGAGTCCTCGAATAGACTAAATCCTAAGTTAATCGTTAATTTTCCGTATTCGTTGAAAGTTTCGAATGCTTTCGAAAATAACATTTTAGAGAATGGCAAGTTCGTATCCTCGTATTTCATTACAACCTACAGAGCTTTCGGCAATGCTCGTGTTTTAGTGAATACACTTCAAACTTTTAACTAAAATACGGGGGTGTATTTTATATAAAATTATTTAAGACTTCTGCTTGAAAACCTCAATAAATCAAAGCTGCAAACCTCTTCTTAAAATGTTTTGTTTGCATTTCGAGGGTTTTAAAAGTTAGCATCAAACAAATAGTTCTTCTAAAAAAAAAAAAAGTAAATTTCGTCGGTAGTGTGTTTCAGATTTGCTGTCGGCATTGCATTTGTCAATCAGTTGCCCGTACGAGCCTGACCCGATTACATGAACCACAAAAATCCTGGTCGCATTACTGACACAGCAGACCGAAAATAACGCTGAATTTCATGGAAGCGAATCCTAACATTTTAAAAGGAAAAATCACAGCGAAATTCACGACGCTTTCCAAAGTTTGAGCTAGGTTAAATTGATATAATATGCCGAAGGATTAGGGCCACAGAAAACTAGCCACAAACTGATAAAACACACACGTGCTGTCATTTCATATAAACTTGTTAGGCGTGCTGTAATTATCGTGCCGAGTTACACAGATAACTGTCTCTCGCACCCACCATGTTTTTTATAATTGTACTCCGTTAACAACTAAACGGAGGTCTCTTCGCCATAGTTTTTAATGTTAAGTGGCATCAAACAAGCACTCGCAACAGCTTAGAATACGCCCTTCCGTAAGAAAGCGAAAATTATAGTAATTACGAGTACTTTTGTAGAAAAATGTTAAGCAAATAACATAGAAAGAGCCCCTTGTTTCGTGATGCCCAGGTGACGTTTCTCAGTTTGAGGTTAGCTATCGCGTTATTTGTTGTTTTGGTAAAAGTGTGTGTGTGTAGAGGGAGAAGGGGGGGGGGGGGTGTAGTTTGAAAATCTGAAGTCCACTTTCCCCAAAAATTTTCCTGGCTTTTGCAAATATAGTTCTTTTCCTGGGAATGGTAATTTCCCTCCCTAAAATATCGGTTTTGGACTTGATTTTCACTAATCATCCACGGTAAAGTATTTTAAAAGTTGGTTTTATATAGCTTCTTATGTTAGTAAATTTTATAATTTCTGCTTTAAAAATATTTGTATATAGTCTATTTTAGGATTGAAAATATTTCACTATAACTGTGGTTAATGTTGAAAAGGAACTTATTTCGTAGTCGTAAATAGTTATACGGCATCAGTGATTATTCATAAGTCATCGCATATTATCTACATACCCATCTTCATACGCACTCGTGCATCTCTTGGAAGAAACTTTTAGACGTCGGATTTGTATTGATTGTTGCTTGTAAACATTTAAACATAATCGAATTCCATATTACTTAATGTGCCACATGGTTTTTGAGAAATTTGAAAGTTAATATAATTAGCTAGTATTTTATTAAGACTTTAACTATACGAACGCTAGATTCCTGTCAGCGGCTTCGCCTATGTACTAAGTCTTCGGATGAATTTCGAAAAGTCCTTACACATTTTTAACTAGTTATACGGCCAAACGATCAAAACACAGCATAAATACTTCTCATCCTATTTGAGCTATTGAAGAGCAACAAGTCCTTACACGTGTTTGAGCTGAATTCCAAAAAAAATTTGATACTACTTTTTATGCATTTACATATGTAGTTCCTTTTTTAACCACAGTGCATGGAGATGGAGATGTCTCATCCGGTTAAAAGCTGTTGAGCCATGTAAAATATTGCTTTTCGCCCTCGTAGGGATTGAATTTCGGAAAATCCTTTCTTAGTGGATGCCATCCATACATTCCCATGCTTTGCGTCGAGCTGTTTGGGTCGTGCGTTGATAGGCAGTCGGGACAAGCCATTTTTTGAAGAAAAAAAATTTCAAGTCTTGATCCAGCTGAGAAGTCCTTAAACTTTCAACAAAAAGGTTGAGTTCGCACCCTCTACACTAGCACCACCAAACTCAACTGCAGTTTCCCGAAAATAAATGAGCAAACATCATTTTAATTTATTTTATCATGGTGACATTTTGGGATCGCTGAGGTTCGTAGAAATATATCAAAAATATAAACGCGAATGTTGGGAAGGGGTGTGAGGGTATTGACTACTGGAATAATGGAGATGGGGACTATGGCTACTGGAATAGTGGAGGTGGGGACTATGGCTACTGGAATAGTGGAGGTGGGGACTATGGCTACTGGAATAGTGGAGGTGGGGACTGTGGCTACTGGAATAGTGGAGGCGGGGACTATGGCTACTGGAATAGTGGAGGTGGGGACGGACTATGGCTACTGGAATAGTGGAGGTGGGGACTATGGCTACTGGAATAGTGGAGGTGGGGACGGACTATGGCTACTGGGATAGTGGAGGTGGGGACTATGGCTACTGGGATAGTGGAGGTGGGGACTATGGCTACTGGGATAGTGGAGGTGGGGACTATGGCTACTGGGATAGTGGAGGTGGGGACGGACTATGGCTACTGGAATAGTGGAGGTGGGGACGGACTATGGCTACTGGAATAGTGGAGGTGGGGACTATGGCTACTGGGATAGTGGAGGTGGGTACTATGGCTACTGGGATAGTGGAGGTGGGGACTATGGCTACTGGGATAGTGGAGGTGGGGACTATGGCTACTGGGATAGTGGAGGTGGGGACTATGGCTACTGGAATAGTGGAGGTGGGGACGGACTACGGCTACTGGAATAGTGGAGGTGGGGACGGACTACGGCTACTGGAATAGTGGAGGTGGGGACTAGTCATAATTTCTTGAGCTCACAAAGGCAGGAAAGACCAGATGGCGGTAGCATATTTCAAAATTTCAAACTGAAACTGAAAGAGGGCGAACAAGCTCCTGTAGATGGCTGGACTAGCGAAACTAAGGCAAGAGAACTTGGAGAACGTCGATGTACAGATACCGGCGTTTAAAATGGAAATTCACCTATCGAAGTTCTGCAATTTGAAATCTGATTAATCTTTGCCGATAATGCTTTGCTTTGTAAGGTTCCAGCGGCATGTAGTTTGCAAGGAGATAAATTTAGCAGTCTTCCTGCGTCTCGTGAATAGCACGTGGACATGCATACATTGGTAAATTTGTAGTGCTGGTTACATATTTTTCTTAAGTGTTTTGTAGATCACTAGGCTGTAGTTACTGATTTTTGATGCACTAGTACAATGAAAATTCGTGAAGTAACTGGAGATTTTTGACCCTTTCTTCCTTTTACGAACCATAGCCTAATGTTATGAACACATCGTAGAAATCACAGAATAGCAAGTCGTGTTTCAATGTAGCACGTTCGTGTGTATCCTCGTAGCTTAGGCTAGTATCTCCAGATGGTGCAGCGAGTCTAAAACGAACACACGACTAGTCAATAGTCATGACAAGTGTGTATAGGGGAAAGTAAGTTCTAAAGCACACGACAAATCGGAGACGGGGTACATAGTATCGAAATGAAGCCCTATTGTCTCCGGGTTAAGTGATACGTCTTAGTATAGGCTGTTCACGATAAAGTGAGCACTTTCTAAGGCCCTTCTAACAGGCATTGGCCCCTAATAAATGTATTCTATTTGCAGCCTCGGGCATTAACTTTTGAGAGAAGTGAAATGTATACACTCTGTTTATTAGTTAAACGGCAATGTTCACATTAAAAAGTGGCGGAAAGATAGAAATTGAGCGAGAGGAAAAATTTAGCATGGCCTTAAAAAGTGCTCACTTTACCGTGAATAACCTATAGACTCGTTACGAACGCGAGGGAAACGCCGCAGACTGGAATGCGTCCTCTTCCCAGCGCGACGCATTTATCACGCACTATATTTACCTAGACGTAGTCCCCTTTGCCCTGCTCCCCTACGACATCCTTCCTAGGAAAAAATATATCTCGCCTCCTGCAGGCTTCTCTCCAGCGCAGCGGCACCCTCTGGATGTTGTTTCGTCTCTCTCCCATACGCCGACGACGGAGACCAAAAGAACAGCGATAATGTGTCCTCGTGTCAGTGGGGCTGTAAAAATAGCCCCGCCTGGATTTGGCTCGACTTCCAGGCCTAGTGTTGTGCACGTGCCTATGTCTTTGGGCGGACGAGTCTTTAGGAATTGTAATTGTCCTACAACTTCTAAATTTAACTTCCTAATTGAGTTCTAAAACTACAAAAATGCACACAGATTTCCACGATGTAGATTACGTTACGTTGCAATACTTGGTGAAGATAAGTCTATTTACAGTATTTTCACAATTCCTGAATCATCGACCCTGGGAAAAAGCACCCCATGTATGAAACCTGGTTGTTTAATAAGAGTTGGTAGTCCTGATTTTTTTTTTCCCGTCATTTACCCAGTTACGAATCCCAGTGAAGAAAGATTCTAGGAATAAGACGATTTACCACCAAAGTTGTGAAAGCATTTTTTTTATATTATAGTTTTCAAAGAAATAAATGATGAAAACTATAAAAACAATATGTTTAGAGCTTGCCTGCATGATGCAGTAGAAAAGTACAATCACACGGCCATAGTTTAATCTGTGGAGTTTCGTTGAAATTGTTGTGGTGCCTAGCCAGGTGTACATCCTATCGACATTCTTGACCAACCACTGTGCATACCCTGGCTTAAGGCCCCCAACTATGTACCAGGACCTCTGCATTAACTCTTCTAAATCACTACCACCAATTAATTTTATCAATGCACTCTTTATTAAAATATAAACTCTGTTCTCAACTACAATTACACTGATGTACTGTTACTCTTCTCTACTCCTACCTTTAGTTTACATTCAGATCTCAACTACTTGCGGATTTAACGTAATAATTGTCATTATAAACTATCTCTTAACCAATACTTATTAATTCTCCTCTGGTTCGATAATTACTTTTATGTACATTAGTCGCTCTTCCCGGATCGTATCGCACCCTGCTCGCTCTTGCACTTTACTCAAGATCACTACCACCGACAGCCTCGGTTCGACTGGAGCTCCTCCGTCGGCTCGTGTGGTGGAGATGTGGCGAAGGCCGGCTTGCCCAAGTATTGTCGCGACCCAGCTCTTGGATCACCTCGGCACTGGCTCCAGCCTCGCTGATCGGGGATCGCTCCAGCCTCGCTGGACGATCAACCTCGGCCACACACCAGGTTACCAGTCTCTCGAGGGGGAGGGGGGAGGTGCCGGCCGTATTAACGTCCGCGACCTGCCGGTCAGCTCGTCAGCGCCTACTCCGCTGTCCCCCCGGTCACTCTCTCTCTCCTGCGGGGCGTCGCCCTCGACCGCGGGCAGGCGTCAACCTCGCGGGCAGCTCTCCTCTCACTTGTGCCCACAACAGGATGTAATAAAGTTCCACTGTTACAGATCGAATCTGCATAGTACAGCGCACTGACGTAAATAATTCACACATTGCATGTAGGCACGATGAGGCGTTAAGCGTCCTGATTCTCTTTTATTACTCCCATGCTTCAGTGCCCATGTATTCATATGAGCATTTCATACTTATTTTTAATTAACGCGCCTTAATTTTTGATACAATTTTTCACGTGCATTTTGCATGTATATTATAATATCCTTTTCATAGTCCTACGTGATATATTGAATGTTCAATTACTATTTTTGACGGTATTTCTAAAGTAAAAGTTTGAGTCTCAAGTTTATCAGGAATGCAATGTCAGGAACACTGATCTTCAAATTAATTTTTTCTCTAGTTCACAAATAAGATAACTTTCTTCCAAACTTGTTTTGCTTACACATACAAGAAGGGTACCCTGAGAGCGACCTGAAACTAGAACTTCAGCAGGACTGGAGAAAAGTTTGTTTATATTACCACAAATGAACATTAACTAGAAATTACTAACTATTTCGCTAGCTTAAGTAATTAAACTAGTAGCATAAAAATAATAGCAAAATTTTTAGGTGTAAAAATTCTTCCACTCGTGAGAATTACTTTCAACTCCGCTTTCGTCACAGGTCGCTGTAACCGCGCTATTGCGGTCTGTTCGCGGTTTTCTCACACTTTTGGAATAAAACCTTCGAAAAAATCATCCCATCTATGACGTGCGTGGTTTCCTAAATGTGTAGTGTATGTGAGTGAAGAGATTTGGGCGGCTCCTAACATCGAGGTCTTGCGACTTGAGAGCGGATGTGGGTGAAGCGAGGTGGGTATGGAGCAGCGCCGGAAACGGGAGATCCCCGAGAAAACCCGCGGATCAGCGGCATCGTCTAGAGCGATACCCACAAGCGAAAATCCAGGAGCTACCCACCGGGAATCGAACCAGATTCGCCTAGGTGGGAGGCGAGTAGTCTAACCACTAACACCACTGTCCCCCCTTCCCCTAAATATGCCTTGTATCACAAGCATTTTATACTTGTGTTAATACAAAAATGTTGCGATTTTAGGTAATTATATTTTATCTGAGAATTATATTTCATTTATAATTAGTACGAATATACACCAGGGAGGCCATAAGTATGGTGGCAATGCCTAGTAATAAATATGCCTCGTACAAAATATCATTACACTGAGTGCGCATGAAGTGGTGCTTTGACCTTTTAGTGTAATTTTCTCGACTCGGTTAAGCTTTGTTTGCACGAGGTGGAGGAATATCCTGGAAGGAGAACTGAAACATATCTTCGGGAAAGTTGGACGCTGCCGCTGCAGCTCGTCGAACCATCCAAGAACCAACACACACACACACACACAGTTACAACACTCTCCAAAAACAGCCCGCGCTTATGCTTTGCTAAATTAAGGCCCTTGCACAATTGAAAACTTAAACATTTGACTATACGATCTGACTTTACGTTTGCTTTACGACATGGAGCTTGACAGAATGGAACTGTCAAAAGGTAAAGTCAAGCACTCTTAACTTTACGATTTCGAAAAGTGTAAATTTAAAGTCAAAATCAAGCAGCCATTTTGCGAGATTCTAACAAGTGCGTTATTTTATTGTGGGGCGATTTTAATCTCGGTATATTAAATAAAGCTCGTATCAAGTTTAAAAAAAAAATAGCAAACAAATATTGTTGGGACACGTCAGTTTTATTCAAGGTGGTGGCGGCCATGTTGGTGACGTCAGGGACAGCGTGCTTGTGTCCGCCATGTTAGCACATTGCTTACCCCGATCGGGAATGGTTGTATCCGGTCGTCAAAGTCGGGAAAATAGGGTGTTCGGGATATCGCAAATGCTACATCGACAGTGTGTGGACTACCTTGGACATTTGCGCTAGTTCCGTGCATTGGTGCTGTGAATTCCAAATGACGAGTTTGTGAGGGGACAGGTGCATGCATTGGGTGTGTAACGACCTGTGAATAAGTGACTAATCTCTTCTGTGCAAGTGAGTCAAAACAAATATGTGAAGAGGAAATGTATGAATTTACAAATTTTAATAAAGAAAACAAATGAGTTTTTTGTTTTGAAATAAACTTTCAATACAAATTTTAGGCCTATTAAAAAAAAAGTACGGAAATTGCATTTTTTGGATAATATCATAATTGTTTACATAACAGGAAACCCCTTTTTTTACGAAGCTCGCAGAACCGATGTTCAATTGTCTGAACTCTTGACTTTACAATTGTGTTGTGTATTGGTGGTTTCGTCGGAGGAAAGGAAAAGTAAAACTCAAATGCTAAAGTTTTCTATTGTGTAAGAAGCTTTATTCCACACTTACGCACGACCGGATATGACCTTTGTCACCCAGGTGCGTGCCTCACGTCACTTCTCCGTCTCTTCCCGCACCCCGTGCGTAATCTCACTCTGTCCTCTCCCCGCTGTACACATGTGAGTCATGGGAGTTTTCCGACGACCGCTGGCCTTGGTGGCGGAGGGGCCGGATCACTGACCCACATCCTCCCCCCCCCCCCAAATAGCATGTTGAGGTTGTTTACAGGATAAGCGATTTCTACTAACAAACTCAACTTCCAACTTTGCGTACCCTCCACGAGTATTTACCGTTTTCATAATACCTAACCTTAGTTATAAAAACGGAAACGAAATGAATGCAATAATAATTCAACTGGATATTATTTAGAGAGCATTTTACAAATTATAAGAACTCCTGTCTTCTCGAACATTTTCATCCACTTTCAAAGGAAATATGTAGGTCTGGAGGGCGCAAACAGAAAGACTGCTTGTCCTGCCGAAGGTACGCTGGTTTTGCTTGCGAGTTATCGCTAGTAGCTCCCTTTTGTGGAAATAAACGCTAGATAGCAGCACTTCCCCGTTTCTCGAGTAGGAAACGGGAAACTCAGAATTAAATGCGTTTAAAGTTAAGGCAAAAGCTATAGGTCAAATGTGTTTCCAATATGTGTAGGGTAAGCATTACTTACCTTATCTGTATGGAATAAACGCCACTGTCCGCCCCATCCCCCTCACCATTTAAAACATTAACGTAACATTGTGTTTTATTGCTGCATCGGAGAATTACGTAAACTGGGTTCTGATTGATAGGCGCGATTAAACGGCTGAATCTGCACACGTTTCTGCGCCTTATTAACCGCGCGGCTGTGAAACACGCCAGACTCCCACTCGTATCAACTGACCACCAGCGACCCCTTGCTGTTGGGAAAAGCTCGTCCTTAAGGGGAGTGGTGCACGCAAGCCGTATATTTATATAATTTTGTCATAACTTGTTTTACAGCGGATTTTTTTTCCCCAAATATTTGGCTCGGCAAGACGCGTAAATAACAATTTCGAGCACCGTCTTACATAGTTACAAATTCACGGTGTTCATTATTCTCCGAGCACTGGTTGAAGATTGGAAAACAAAATAAAAAATATTTTTTTCCATCAGTGTTCCGAGAATGACAGCAGTGAAAACGAGGTGAAAAGGCGTTGAAAATGATTTGTCTTGTCGAGCCAAAAACTTAGACAAACCCTTTGGAAAACGACTTATATGGAAAATCGGGTAAATACACTGCTTTCATGCACCATTCCCCTTAAGGTCTCGGCCTCGCAGACAACAAACACCAACTAGTATGGAGTCTAAACACATTACATTGACCTAAATATACATATTTTTTTTTAAACAAATGAGCGATCCCGATAGTATTGAATCGACATTAGCGTTTGCGACATCTGAAATGTCTAGTATAGCAGAAAGCCAGAAACCAGAGAATGACATTCTGGGTAGGGTATTTTCCAACAATAACTGCAATATAATGTATTATCAGCTTCTTACTGGTGCCTCTTAAAAAAAAATATATGCACAGTTTAAGAATGACTTTCTAAACTTTAAATTCTGTTCAGTGGTTGGCTGCAGTGAATTTACTTATTGTGGGACGTAAGAAATAGAATATGCAGCTATATTCCAGACCTGAATTTCGCACCTTAAGAATTAATTTTCTTCCCGTGTCTGTTATAGGCGTGTATTTCTCTCTTAAAATGAAGAAGAAATTGTTCGTAGCGTGTCGGCCGGCTGCGAGGGGCTCGTATTCCAACCGGACTAAATCAAAAAAGTGTTACACTCTAAATATGAATATGTGAAGAGTTCGCTGTTTCAATCGATTAACAATGCCTGACTGATTAGTCACTTCAGTGACATTTTCCACTGATTAAGCAGTCATTTTTTTTCCCGCGGTTTTTCAGTGGTTCGTCTTTTGTCTGATGGATCGGTTCTACAGCGTGTAAAAATGGCCGTCAAATAACGTTTAAAACTGGCCGTTCAACAACTTGTTTAAAGTGAAATAACAGCGGATAAACTGTGTTTCGTCTTTCAAAACATCATTTTACAAGGTAATATGAAAATTCGGCTTTTCATTTCCTTTTAGCGTCTAACATTTAGTTTTCATGTAATCCTCGCATCGCTCTGTTTAAAGGTCTAAGCTGCATATATTGGGATGATGAAGGGCACTCACTCATGTGTACTATTCGTTTTAACAATCCTAACGATGTCAGTTAAACCAAAAACTACAAGTATGGGCATAAAATTTAAAACTACGTGTTTGTATGAGCAAATATAAGACTTACATTGTCATCGTATTTTCAAATTGACTTGGTAGCTCAGATAGTACGGCGTTTACGGTCGAAAAGTGAATGTGAAAGGGGGTGTGTGTTCAATCCTGACCACCTATTAGTTTTTTACTTTTTTTAAATTACGGTAAATTGCAATATAGATAGCAAACCATATTATATATATTTTTCTCATAATTATTTGGCTAAATACAATAAACCATATTTAATTCGCCACTTCTGTCAGCCGCCGCGTATTTAATTAGTGAGAATGTTTCACGTCACTAATTCAATCACTAAATTTGTTCGCAGAAATAATCGGTAGTTTTCCATTGATTCGAATTTACGGTGTAGGTAGCCCGTCTTCCGCGCATTTCCCATGCATTCGCTCACAAATTTCCAGCCAAATTTTACAGGTGATTTGGTCAGTGAAGTGGGTGTGGGTTTATCTAATTTTCAGTCAAATCTGTAATCTTAAGGAAATATTACGTCTGTGTTATAACTTGGGTATATTTAATGTTGTTTCAAATCACACAGTGAGGTTCTGTGACAATAAATGATTTATTAATGGCAACTTACTAAGAAATACACTATCGACCAAAAAGTAATTGGGCGCCTGTCCACAATGTTTGTTCGGTGGTTGTCACCCAGTTAGAATAGCGTAGGGCCACCTCTTGCGGCTATAACAGCAGCCACCCTGTCTGGCATGCACTCTACGGGTGTTTGCAGGATATCCACGGGGATTCGTCGCCATTCCTCTTGCAACCATTCCACGAGATGAGCAATGGATTTTGGCCGCACCTGACGAGCCCACACCCAGCGATCCAATTCGTCCCAAAGATGTTCTATAAGGTCGAGGTTGGGGCTCTGGGCGGACCAGTCCAATCGGCGAACATTGTTGTCGGTGTACCACTGCATAGTAGCCCTTGAAACATGACACCTGGCATTGTAATTCTGGAAGAAACACAGGTCCATTCCGTAAAAACACCACAACGTTGGGAGCATTTCATTATTACAATAGGCCTCTGTGTTCATGCTACCACGGACAAACATCAGCAGTCCTATGCCGAAGGCCGTGAAACAGCCCCACACCATCACTCCACCACTACCACCACCGAATTTCCTAGTTGGCAGTATACACTCTGGCAGAAGCCGTTACCCGGGTAGACGCCTCACCCATACACGTCCATCGGACCGGAATAATGTAAACCTCGACTCATCACTCCACAGAACCGATTTCCGCTGCTCCAGTGTCCAGTTGCGACGGTCCAAACACCACCTGAGTCGCATACCTTTATTGCTTGTGATATGGGGCTTATGTGCAGCTGCTCTTCCGAAATATCCAAGTCGGTGGGCCACTGTACACAATGTTCCAATGGAAACCGATACTCCTGTTGCTACATGAAACTCCTGTCGGATGTTAGCCATGGGCTGTGCCCTATTTGTGATAATTTCACGTTTCAGGGTTCTGCGATTTCTGTCAAAATTGGAGGTCGCCCAGAACGTGCAGCATTGGCACGATGCCCATCGACATTCCACTTACGCAGGACGAACGAGACCGTTGATTTGGGCCTGTTTACCTTCCGTGCAATCGCCCGGCTAGACAGCTCGCTGAGATGGTACCCCACAATTACGCGCTTATCGAAGTCTGATAGTTCTGTACCTCATGCCATCTCCTTGTCAACTGGGTGTACACCGGCCTGCAGCGTATGGCGGCCACACAAGTCAACGGACGTACTGAATTGCCTATCTTCACGGGTGCACAATTACTTTTTGGGCGATAGTGTTTTTTTTTTTTTAATTGAGACGTTACAGCGCACCACCATGATATATATATATATATACTTAAGTTAATATTATGTATAAAGGAAAGCTGTATTTTGAAGGAATCCTAAGAGTAATTATTTGAAATGTAATGAGGCAGAAGGTACAGTACTACTCTGGCTGGTAAAATGTTACCCCAAATGACTAGTAAATCCTTATGCTGGCAAACTTTTCGTTCATATTTGGAAGCAATTACGCTATAGGCTGTTCACCGTAAACTGAGCACCTTTGAAAGCCCTGCTTAAGATCTACTTGTATGTACAGTGCGTATTCTTCCACCATACGTAGAATTATCATTGTCATGGGCCTCATCACTTAAGTCACGCGTTAGTCATGCGAAGTTGAAATTATTAGATTACTCAATGTTTTACAGTTTGCTAATTTTCACACTTAAACATTAAAGAAACAGAAAGCAGAATACTTCTAGTTTTTCACAAATGTTTACATAACGTTTAATTAAACGTAATTACCGTTGAGACGTGGAACTGCTTTCCTTAAGTTGCCAACGTTACTGGGTGCATGCTAGTCAGTGTGCCTCTTACATACGCAGGTAGGAACAATGACATTTTCCATTTCCCAAAGGTTGATTTCAGGAATGAACAGCATATAACTGTCCGTAGCTCCATGTTCTGTCTATACTTAAAGGCCCTTGCACTATTGAAAACTTTAACATTTGACTTTACAATTTGACTTTTCGTTTCCTTTTCGTTTCCTTTTCGACATGTTTCTTATGGAGCTTGACACAATGGAACTGTCAAAGGTAAAGTCAAGCGCTCTTGACTTTACGATTTCGAAAAGTTTAAATTTAAAGTCAAAGTCAAGCAGCCATTTTGCCGAGAACCTAACAGACGTTATGTGGAAAGTGTGTTAATTTATTGTAGGGCGAGTTTAATATCGGTATATTAAACAAAGCGCGTCTTAAATTAAATAAATGACAAACAAATATAACGTGAAGAGGAAATATATGAATTGACATATTTTAATAAAGTAAACAAATGAGTTTTATTGTTTTGAAATAAACTTTTGATATAAATTTTTAGCCTGTTAAATAAAAGTTACGTAGAATGCGTTCCTGGATAATACCATAAGTATTTACGTAACAAGATACACGTTTTTACGAGGCTCGCAGAACTGTATTGCGTATTGGTGGTTTCGTCAGAAGAAAGGAAACGTAAAGTCAAAAGCTAAAGTTTTCTATCGTGTAAGATGATCAAGTGCGCTGTTGCTGCATCTTCGATTTGTTGTGTTGCAGTTCTGGGAGGTGATCTCGGAGGAGCACGGCATAGACAGCACAGGAACATACAATGGAACGTCAGACCTACAGCTGGAGAGGATAAACGTCTACTACAATGAAGCGTCCGGTGAGTTCATTGGCCAATCACCCTGACATTCACTACGCTTGGTTTTCGCCGTACGTCTAAAATTTCAACTTAGCACCCGGAAAAATAAAAAAAACTGGCCCAAATAATTTGTTATTCATGTAGATTCAATTCGGTATACTCAAATATTACTGCAACGCGAGTCCCTGGTAAAAAGCTTAATATTACTAGAACTTTCGATAATAGTAAATTGGTAACTAGTGGAAATTAAATTGGTATAACTATTTCCTGTGCAGAGTAGTATTAAGGCGAATAAAATAATATTTTTAATAAGGTCCAAAAATAATACACCCTCCTTATTTAAAAGCACTAAATCTTAATATTTACATCTGCTTAAAATAGTAAAAAGAGTTCCAACAAAATGGATTATAAAATCCAAATTAACCTATGTTCGTTAGTATAGCATTTTCAAAGCAAATAGTTCGTTCATTGCAACGCCTAAAATAATATATGTGTATATACGCTTTAGTTAATAGTGTACAGTAAAATGCCCAATAATGTATACCGCATGACTAAGAAAGACGCCAACAACGCTTAGTATGTTGTGCAGGACGGCAAACTGATTTTTTCAAGAAGGGACCGATGTCCGGAAAAGAGCATGGGTTTAGACGCAGTGGTGGCTGTTCGTGGCCACTGCGGTCTCCAGATCTCACACCTCTAAGCTATTTTCTTTGGGTACTACGAAGGGTTTAGTGCAAAACTCCCGAATCTCGGAGGACTTTGCGCACGAATCCATGCGGACTGCACCCAACCACGTGCGTGCGTTAATCTCTTAATCGCCGATGAAATTGCAGTATGCTCTGTAATCAAATAAGGGGTCGACTGTTTGTATATAATTACTGCACGACGCGATGCTCTTGTTGTGTTGGCGGTGGCTTCGTGACACGATACGTGACGTACACCCATCACCATATCGGAAACGTTGTCGAACTTTGCGCCCCCTCACGGCAAAACCATGCTTTTCCGGATATAAGTTCCCTCTTGAAAAAATGATCGGTTTGCCACCCCGCTCTACATACTAAGCATTGTCGGTGTTTAGAATATCAGCCACGCATCCGCAATGCCACAGTTTCTCACTGAAGTGCTGTTCTAGAGAACCCTGGACTCAACTGCAGTCATATTGCACTCGCTGGACGCACGACACGACGACCCTTGCTCCATAGCCTATTCACGGTTTATTAACACTTCTTGAATTGTCAAACCTTGGTGAAATATCACCCCCTGTATGACGGGATTGGTCATTTCCTAGATATGTTGTGTACCACAAGAGTTTTATACTTGTTTTAGCATAAACGTACCTAGTTTTTTGTTCAATTGAATGGTTAATTATATTTTGCCTATAAATTATAAGCCAATTTAAAATGAATATGAAAAGTCATTAAATAAGTGTGTTGGTAATGTCTAGTAAGAAATAGTTCGCATGCAATGTATTATTACACAGAGTGCGCTCTAGTGTGGTGTGTTGTATCTTTGGTGTAATTTCTTAAGCTCTGTTTGCACGAGGCGGATAAATATCTTGGAAGTAGATCTTCAACAGGGCTTCAGAAAAGTTGGAAGTAACCGCGAATGGAGTATAGTCGTGAGGAGTCTTCCTCTTCACCCGAAAGTCCACCGTTTTCGTATTGCACCCGGAATTTGCCGTCCCGGAGGTTCGAGATGGTTTGCACCGGATGTCCCAAATTTGAATTTCAAATGAAATAACGGGGGACAATTATAGGCGGTCTGATAAGACTGTGTATTTGACGTTACAAGGACAATGTAGTGTGTGTGCGAATGCGTGTAAGTATTCTGCGGTTGTCAGTTCAGTTTGCAGCCATGAACAGCAGCACTAGAAAAGCATAAGAAATGACGGAGGTGAGAGTTTCCATTCTAGCAACGCAATTGGAATTTAAAGGGTCGTTGTAAATGTGAGTATGAGTGAAGTGTGTACGATGGAAGGCAGAATACGATACTGCGCCATCGTCTTGTGTAACAATGTCACGATTACACAACCAGTTTGAGGGGCGGAAATATATGATGTAAAGAAAGGACGGTATGGCAGGAAGAAACACAAAGAAAGGAGGAAGTGTGTGGGGCTGTGCTGTGCACTTCCCCCGCAATATCAAAATGAAGTGCTTGTAGCAAAGTTCCGCAAATCAAATGTCGGTAAATAGTGTCTATCGCTTTTTAAAGCAAGTGAAGTGGAGGACCTACATTTCCATAACTTCATACTACAGACAGCGACCCAGATAAGCGTCACATTTTCCGAAGGGTTGTGTACAGGTAAGATCGGTCTTGGGATCCCAACTCATCTACCCCAGATCTGTCTTGGGAACACCGAATCTTTTAGTAACCGAGGTCTGTCTTGGGATCCCCGACTCGTTAAGAACCCGAGGTCTGTCTTGGGATCCCGACTCGTTAAGAACCCGAGGTCTGTCTTGGGATCGCCGACTCGCTTAGAACCCGAGATCTGTCTTGGGATCCCCGACTCGCTTAGAACCCGAGATCTGTCTTGGGATCCCCGACTCGCTTAGAACCCGAGATCTGTCTTGGGATCCCTGAACTCTTTTAGAACCCGAGGTCTGTATTGGGATCCCTGAACTCTTTTAGAACCCGAGGTCTGTATTGGGATCCCTGAACTCTTTTAGAACCCGAGGTCTGTATTGGGATCCCTGAACTCTTTTAGAACCCGAGGTCTGTATTGGGATCCCTGAACCCTTTTAGAACCCAAATTCTGTATTGGGATCCCCGTCTCCTTCAGAACCCGAGGTCTGTCTTGGGATCCCCGTCTCCTTCAGAACCCGAGGTCTGTCTTGGGATCCCCGTCTCCTTCAGAACCCGAGGTCTGTCTTGGGATCCCCGTCTCCTTCAGAACCCGAGGTCTGTCTTGGGATCCCCGTCTCCTTCAGAACCCGGGGTCTGTCTTGGGATCCCCGAACCCTTCAGAATCCGAGGTCTGTCTGGAGAAATTTACTGGAGGCACGGTTTAATAGTTCCGTGGTAATGATTACAGAACTGCAACGCAGTCACATCGCCCGCCACCTCGGTCGTGTCGGGATGTCGAACTGTGTTGTGCCACGGAAGTTTCCTACCAGGATGGGGCGGGGCAGTGCCCGGGAAAGACGCTGGTGGCGCGGCGGGCTAGGTTCGGGGTCCCACGGCGCTCTGCCGAGCATGTTAAAGAGGCCTTAATTAGGCGCAGCTGCAGTCCAGACAATGGCTCTTCCTGCCTCACGTGGCGCACTCTCGGTACGGAATGTCGCGCCGCCGGCGCCGTCCTCTGACTCACTTCCTCTATCCTTGACGCACGCCGGCCACAGAGCACGCGCCAGTATAGAGTCGCCACCCTGCGCAAGATCCGGGTCAGGGACCATAAAACTATCGTCTACCAGTGGTTTATTCACAGTTTTTGAATCAAACTTTTGAAAAATCACCCCATGTATGACAAATTTTTTTAATAAACATGCAACGTATCACAAGCTACCTATACTTTTTTTTTTTTTTTAGTAAAACTACCTCGGTTTTGATTAAATTGAAATTTTATCCACGTATTACGTTAATTTATAACTATTATGAATAAGAACAGTTTATAAAATACGTGGTTTTTGTAATGCAATTTGCAAGTAGCAACTCGTGCGAAATAAAATTTTTAAGTAAATGATGCACTATACGTATTATATATACAAGGGATATTTCTGTGATATTAGTTTTGTTTATTAAACCCACCGTGTAAATATGCAAATTCTGAACAATTGCAGGATATCCAGCTTTTGGGTCGACGGGAAAAATGTACATTTGAAAGCATTGGTTTTATTTGAACGCGAGGTGCATTCTAGCACAGCAAATTGTGGCACAGATGATGTAGAACCTCTGTTCTACCTGTTTTCCAACAATACGTTTATTTCATTTGAGAGAAGCCTTTGTCCATAGCCAGTTGAAACTACATCGAAGATAGTTAATATTGCACAAGTTCCAATATTCTTCACTAACTAAAATGTGAAGTTCTGGGAAAGGACGTGGGGAAGAATATGGGTCCAACCAAGTAGCTCATTCACTATTTTAGTCCCGTTTTGGGAATTGCTTATTTAGGAATGGTATCTGGTCCACAAAATGTGAGCAGATACTGTAGATGATTTTCGGAACACGGGTCCATGAAAAAGATGAGGTACGCTATAAATGTTCTAGGATGTCCAGGTAATTGCTTCAGTCGTTAGTCTTGGCAGAGAACTGACTCTGATTTATAATCATTAATTTGCTACACATTCTTAATTTTGCTGCGGTTTGTCAATATCTCATTTAGGGCAAAAAATATATACATAAAGGTTCTTGTACAGGGACCATGGTGGTGTGGTTAGACTACTCGCCTCTTATCTAGGCAAACCGGGTTCTATTTCCGGATTTTCGCATTCGGCCTAATCGTTCGACGATGCCACTGGTTGGTGGATTTTTTCAGGGTTCTCCAGTTTCTTCAGTTTTTATATTTCAGAGAGGTTCTATACTAGCCTTCATCTGCTCGCACGACCTCGATGTTAATAGCCGCCAAATCCCTCCATTCAACTCTTCAGTACAATTGGGGGAAATTAGTAAGTGGATTTGTGTATAGTAATCTCGGGCAATCTTATGTCGCATGGACTGCGGCAGTGTCCATCAAATAAGACTTGTGTACGTGAACATTTTTATAAATGTCTGTTCTTCTCTCATCGCCTTGGATACCTATCCTTGCGATAACACTGTAGTGTTTCTAACTGCCTGCCCAATTAGACATTGCTAATCTAGGGGAGGGGAGAGGGTATACGGATCAGGGCGGGGTTAAATATAAAAAAAAAACAAGATTGCACATTATAAAAGTATAAGATTTGATTGGATTCCCACCAGTGAATGCATATATTAGTTACTATAGGGTGGGCTGGGTTTGCGCCGGACCACCCATTACGAAAGTGTTATTTATCTCGGTTTTGTTCACACCCCAGGAGCGCATAAAATTACGTTGAGACATACAGTATTTGTTTGTTGGTTTCATTGTAAGTACTAGAGGGAGATGGGCTTAAAACATCCTTGAAGGAAACGTTGCAGATACATCTAAGTTAGCCTTAGCCCCACTGCATGCTATATTTAGGTGCTGGATCCTGAATCTTGGAATGGAATAGCCAATAATCAGTACTAGCAAACACTGGTCACCATTCGTGCTGAAGTGTCCATATAATCGCCTTTGCTCTCTCTGCTGATGGGAGCAACACCAATGCAGCTGTTTTATAAATGACCACACATAATACTTCGAAAAAAAAAAAAAAAAAAATACAGCCGATGTGTTACGGGTACACTCTAAACTTGAATAGGTGAAATTGAGCCAAATCAGTGAAAATGGTGAAAGTTAAGCAATTAAAAATAATCAGTGCCATGTAATATGACGGCTGAATGTCGCGGATTTATTTTTCCTGCTAAATGTCGAGAATTCCACTGTTATAAATCCCTTGTTCAGTGAATTTGCTTGATTCGCCAGTAAGCAGTAGCGTAGCTTGTCAACTGACTTTCAGTGAATGTTATTTCACTGATTGATATCACTGATTTTTACTTCTCTATCTACACAAAGTATAAAACAGTCACTCGGCTGCTTGTGTCTGTGTATTCGGCTAAGGCTTCTAAACTGCTAGATGGATTTTGATGCGGTTTTCACCATCGCTTCGAGAATTTCTTGAACGTTTAGGTGTATAATACATTCATATTTAATGTAAGGACATTGAAGAAATTCTGGCGTTTTCTAATAGTCGGAAAAAGCAGCTTTTCGGGCGCTTACATGGCTTAGGTGATTAAACCATGAGAGATACCTCCAAATTAATGTGCTACAGAAGCGAGATCTGAAAAATGTCTACAAATATGTTCGCGACAGCAGATGTGTACATTTTAATGATCCACAGTAACCATGTTTGTCTTTTAAAATGTGATTAAAAATTAAAAACGTTTTGAACAACACAGTATTAATTCTTGTTAAATTAAATTTGTTTGTTACACCATGTCATTTTAGGAGCTAGCGGTCGAGTGAGCTGACGAGAAAAAAATTATGACGTCACATTTCTCATCGCGGTCGGCTCTATACGTCTGTAAATCGCAGCCGAGCGATGCCAGGGCGGGTAGCTAGTAGTGTATGAGTGAGAGGTAAAGGCTGTTAACGATAAAGTGAGCACTTTTGAAATCAACCTTAGAAGAAATTCACCGCTCTTACCTACATATATTTTAACGGGCGCACTGAGTGGCATGCGCCCAGTAAAGTTGGTAACGATGAAGGAAAAGTAGTTCCATATCTTAACGTGGAATATTAAGTGTAAGGTAACCATTTGTGATAACTGATTATTTCTATCTCACGCCTAGCGCCTCATCGCTCCTACGCGCAAGGCGTGCAGTGTTTCCGTTGGAACATTGTACTGTGTAAATTAGATCTGTAACATAGGGGTTTTATTACACGCGATGAAAGACCACAGATTAAATTACGTCCATATATTTGTATTTTATCTTGCCGCTTAAGGAAACTGCATAGGCTGTCTTTTAAAAAAGGCGATTTTTGACCATTTTCACGATTTTTTTCTCCAAGAATACACTCAGTATGACAAAAGTAAAAAAAATAGGGGCGTAGATAATAATTTTTTTCATCCTTTCTGGCAAAACTTTGCAATTACAGAACTTTTATTTACGGGGATATGCGCTTACGCGCAAACGATTATTTCACAGAAAACGTTTCAGTTCATAGGACCCTTAACCGAAGCATGAATTAAAGTGACGAGGCGCATGGCAATGTTAATTTTCGTTAAGGCGGAAGAACGCGTAATGTGCATACAAGAAGATCTCAAACAGGGCTTTCAAAAGTGCTAATTTTACCGTAGACAGCCTATAGTGTCATGTGCCCCCGTGATGTGTTGGTTGCAGGAGGCAAGTACGTGCCGCGGTCGGTCCTACTCGACCTCGAGCCAGGCACCATGGACGCGGTGCGCTCCGGCAAGTACGGCCAGATCTTCCGACCAGACAACTTCGTGTTCGGGCAGAGCGGCGCGGGCAACAACTGGGCCAAGGGCCACTACACGGAGGGCGCGGAGCTGGTGGACGCCGTCCTCGACGTGGTGCGCAAGGAGGCGGAGGGCTGCGACTGCCTGCAGGGCTTCCAGCTGACCCACTCCCTGGGCGGCGGCACAGGCTCCGGCATGGGCACGCTGCTCATCTCCAAGATCCGAGAAGAATACCCCGACAGGATTATGAACACATACTCGGTGATGCCGTCGCCAAAGGTGATTCAAGTGACGCAGTAGCAGACACGTGATATCCAGGTTCCAAGGTGTCTGAGCTGTTCGGTGGTAGTTGGAAGTCTCGCTTGCACCCTCGGTGTCTCGAGAAGGGGGCATTAATGGGAGCTGTACAAATTCCCTTCCTTAAGTTTTTCACTTTAAAATATTTGTTTAAATTAGTTTCAATTGTCCTGTCGGTTATATTCCTCCCAAAATTCAGTGTGTGTGAAAGAAAAATAGACGAAACACATGCATACTCATAAGTGCCGAGGGGCAAGTCTCAAACTTTGTGATCAAACCCAAGACATCCTAATTTTATCACTCGCTTTCTCTTGTTGTGTTTTTGAATTTAAATTAAATCATCTATACCAAAGTACTGCTGCCATACATAACTTAAATACATGTAAATAAAATATAGCTTAAAGAGTGAGGCAGATAGCACTTCATTAGTTATATAATACTTATTTGAATAAGTGACTGACCACTGGCAATCAATCGAAGGGGGCCACACGTCCCTGGTGAATGAAAAATGTGACCAACCCCCCCCCCCCTTTTTTTCATCAAACTACGCCTATTTGCATGCTAAAAGATAAGACCCCCCCCCCCCATCTCCTCCCATTTGGGATCTGGCTGCACCCATGGATATACCCTAGCCAAAGATTATATTAGTTTTACAATTTTGTATGGAATCAGATAACTATAAAGGGCATTATTCTAATTGCAAATTACTGGTTCTAGATAAAGACTATTAAATGGTTATATGCTTGAAAATCATCTGGATTTGGAGGCAGTAAAACTGACTCATTTATCACTGATATTGGCATTTATTTTTTATGAGACATTAAATTTAGTAATTTAAAATTGTGCAACCGACTATCGTGTAATTTACTCTCCGTACACGATTTTTAAGAAAAAGTTGACAAAACTGCCTGCCAAATAACTGGTTCTTTTGATTGGTTCGAAATTTTAAATTGAGATATACAACTTAAACTGATATTACGCGACCTTTATTTACAAAAATGTGTGTTCAAAATGTACTACGGAAGAGGTCTACTTTCACACGTTGATATAACTATTAAAATAATTTAAAAGTATTGAAAATAAGCACATGTGTATGGTGTGCGTGTGTTGTTCATGCGTTGCAATGGTTCTCAGGTCTCGGACACAGTGGTAGAACCCTACAATGCAACACTTTCCGTCCACCAGCTAGTAGAGAACACAGATGAGACATACTGCATAGACAACGAGGCGCTCTACGACATCTGCTTCAGGACGCTGAGGCTGCCGAACCCCTCGTATGGTGACCTCAACCACCTGGTGTCGCTCACCATGTCGGGTGTGACGACATGTCTCAGGTGAGAACTAAACCTTCTACTATTACTTGCTGTAGTTGAACATGTGTGAAAACCCGGCCTAGTCGCCTCAAGCCTGTGCGTATCCTTTCACAGCCACGGGCAGAAATTAATGCTGCCGTGGATCGGACCTACAACTCGCACTGTTAACCCACTTCAGTCTTGCGGGGCCACGGTGGTGTAGTGGTTAGACCACTCGCCTGCCGCCTAGGCGAACCGGGTTCGATTTCCGGTGGAGTCACTCCCGAATTTTTTGCACGTGGAGATCGCGCCGGGCAATGCCGTTGCCGGCGGGGATTTCTCGGGGATCTCGCCCCCCCCCCCCGCCGGCACCATCGCTCTGGCGCTGCTCCATACTCGCCTCACTTCACCCTCTCATCGGCTCGATGTTAGAGCCGTCCAAATCTCTTCTCTCACCCCCCCCCCCCCAGTTGCTACGCCACTGAAGGTTGTTTCCATTTAATTAATATGATAATTTTCTTGTATGTCTAATGCCCGGTTGTACCATCATGGTTCGAAACTCGATCCGAGATCGGATATAAGATACACAGAAAACTGTTTGCACCATTAGAGTTCAGAGCTGGACTGGAGATAGAGATGAAGTTCTTTTCGAACCCCCGAAATTGGTGGGTTTGAAATCTCGATCCGAGATCAGCAGACATCGTCGACAAATGTAGTTTGAAAATTCGCCAACAGATAGAACTACGTTCGATTGTTTTCTTGGGGAAAAAAAAAAAAAAAAAAAAAAAAAAAAACGTTATACGCACTTTAATATTATTCATTAAAATTCGCGCAATAATAATTTACTTAAAAGAGATAAAGCATCGCAAATCTAGTTCTATCTATAGTGAAAAATACACCTATTTCCCTGACGTCATATATTACGAACCAACAGCAAAATTTGTCTCGTACTTAATCTCGATCTCGCACTTTGGAATCAAGATCGACGAATCGGAGATCCAGAATCACGCAATTTCGTTGGTGCAACACTTCCACATTGAAGCCAAAGATCAAACTTGATCCTGGTATGGAACCAGGATCATTTTATCTCGGATCGAGGTAGATGTTGGTGTAACCGGGCATAAGGTACGGATGTAACAGGTGCATGTAATTGCTGCAAACAGGTTCCCCGGGCAGCTGAACGCAGACCTGCGGAAGCTGGCAGTGAACATGGTCCCTTTCCCTCGCTTGCACTTCTTCATGCCGGCGTTCGCCCCGCTCACGGCGCGTAACAACCAGCAGTATTGCGCCCTCACCGTCGCTGAACTCACGCAGCAGATGTTCGACGCCAAGAACATGATGGCCGCCTGCGATCCCCGACACGGCCGCTACCTCACTGTCGCCGCCATATTCAGGTAGCTGCAGCGCTCTCGCTCGTTGTTCACTTGTTGCTCAAAGTCAACTCTTGCAGCTCCTAGTCTAATTTCGTGAATAATGTTAACTGTGCTTCTTTAGGGCCACTTGCATTTGCAACAACACTGCATTTTCAATCTTATAGATCAAGCCAGTTTCAGTACTTTACTTATCGAAGGTTATCAAATCAAATTACTCGGTGTAATCCAACTTCGCTGATATTCAGAAAATTGACAAATTATTTATATTTAATTTCACTTCTCACCTATTTCACGTATAGTAAACCTGAAGATTTGCCAGTTCCCTGTTACGAATGTCAGACTTCACATACCTTTCAAAAGATTTTAAATTCTGAAATTATATGGTGAAGCTGAATTGTGTGATGCCTGCGAAGTTGGAAATTCGACAACCTGCCACACAGGCCTTAGAAGATTCTCTTGGTGCGACACGGGCAACATACAGCAGGGGGTGGCATTTCCCTCCCTCACTCTTCCTTGCCTCACATTAGGGTAGCATCTCCCTTCTTCCCTTTACACGAAAGGGTGGGATTGTTCAGTTCAGTAGTGGTAGCGGCCGAGAGATTGAGAGCTGCTCCACATGTGCATATTACCTGTGCAGCACGGTATTTAACAGCGCGATACTAGTGTAGTGCCAGCAGTGTCATGTGGTTCTCTCTCTTGCTCTCACTCTCTCTTGCTCTCACTCTCTCTTGCTCTCACTCTCTCTTGCTCTCACTCTCTCTTGCTCTCACTCTCTCTTGCTCTCACTCTCTCTTGCTCTCACTCTCTCTTGCTCTCTACTCTCTCGTGCCCTCACTCTCTCGTGCCCTCACTCTCTCGTGCCCTCACTCTCTCTTGCTCTCACTCTCTCTTGCTCTCACTCTCTCTTGCTCTCACTCTCTCTTGCTCTCACTCTCTCTTGCTCTCACTCTCTCTTGCTCTCACTCTCTCTTGCTCTCACTCTCTCTTGCCCTCTTTCTTTCTCTCTTTCTCTTTCTTTCTCTCTCTCTCTTTCTTTCCCTCTCTCTCTTTCTTTCCCTCTCTCTCTTTCTTTCCCTCTCTCTCTTTCTTTCCCTCTCTCTTTCTTTCCAGATGTAGTCAGCGTTCGGGAGAGCCCACTCCCACACTGCCTCCTTTATGTTCCCTCCTCCAAAGATGCCGCTTTGAGGCCGGTTCCGATACTGTAGTAGCGGCAGGTATTTAATATCTTGTATCGGTACTGGTTCAGCTCTATAGTCCATTCACGACTGAACAGACATATGAAAAAATCAACCTTTGAAAAAACACCCCACCCATTAGCTGCATGCATAGCTAGTGAAAAAAAGTGGCAGGTGCGGGTACAGTACCTGCACCCGCCACTTGTTTACTAGCTATGCATGCAGATAATGGCTAGGGTGTTTTTTCGAAGGTTGATTTTCATAAGTATAGTTTTTTTAAAATAAAAGAAACTGAAAGTTGCCTGTCTTTGCTGTGTGTTTTGCAGAGGTAGAATGTCCATGAAGGAAGTGGATGAACAAATGTTGAGTGTCCAGAACAAGAACAGCAGTTACTTTGTCGAGTGGATCCCCAACAACGTCAAGACTGCAGTGTGTGATATTCCTCCCAAAGGTGAGTCACTTGGTGGCCAGGTTATTATTTTAGAAGCAGTAATCATTAATTTCATTTGTGTTAAAACTTTTTGATTAAATATTGTCTCGGTTGAAACCTCGCTTCTTCATGATTCATAGTTTAAAGTATTTTGCTACCTTGTTTCGTATGTATTGTGCTAGTATTCGAGTAAAGCTTGTAACTTGTTGTAATGCAGTGATAGGTAAATTCTTTAGTGAGGCGTAAAAACATTTGAGCAAACTTAAAGATGGTGCATATAGTATGTAAGACTTGACATGGTAAATTTAGAAGCACTGACTGCACTCGGGATTTGGTCTACAGAGTATGCAGTCTGAGATCAGCTCTGCTGCGATTACAATCATACAAACATATTTGATTTCAATTATTTTGAAAATGGTAAATGATACAAAGAAGCAGTTTGTTGTATGTGTAGTCAAGCCAGAAGTTTATGTAGTAACCCAACAGTTTGTGCTCTTCATTCATAGCTCGGAGAGTGTAAAGTTGGTACTCCAGTTTCTGTCGCAGTCCATCCAGTATGTTCATGTAAACTCGGGCAATTGCAACAGTTATTAGAGCTCTAAAGTTCCTGCAGGTTCCTCACTAATGTGTAGTTGTGTGTACCACATATTTCACAACCTCCTCCACAGAAAAAAAAAAAAAATGAAAGTTGTCTGGTGATTTTAGAGGCCAGGTGATCAAAACTCCTCTTGCCAATCTGCTGATCAGGAAAATTGTGCTTACTCGTCCTAATGGTCAAAATGTAGCATGGAAGAGCACCACTTTGCTGAAGCTAGATGTTGGGTCAAAGTTTTGTACCTGTGAAAGTGCAAATTGTTCAAATATGTCCAGGTAAACATCCGATATTACTAAGGCGTCTCCATAAAAAAAAATGGCCCACCACATTGTCTTGAAGTACACACCAGACATGAACGATAGGACTGTTGTGTCAAATTTCCACACTGGTGGAGATTTTCTGACTTCGCAAAATCCTTGCATTCAGTTTACTTTTCCCGACACGTGAAAACGCTTCCAAGGAAGGCCATCATTCATAGACGAAGCCTGCCTTAATTGATGCGATCAATAATTTAGATGGCGAATGTCATGGTTTATTAGGTTGAAGCACCTGTAGAAACTGGTGCAGCAGCACTCTGTATAAAGTGGTTTGTTGGTAGCTCCAGTTCTCTATAAGCATGCCGGGTGAACGTTGTGGGGTTCTGCAGAAATATGCCTGTTGTATCTGCACATCATCTGCAGCACTCGCGCGTGGCCGCCCTGGACTAATCTCCTGTGCCACATCTTGATTGGGTGTGACGACAGTTAGCTCCTGTATGGAAAAGATACTGGATCCGTGTAATTTGCTTTCTTATGAATCGTCCCATGCACTGAGACACCCGCCCGCTGGGGGTTACCATTTCTTTTTATTCTGACTTATCTTTACACAGAAATAAACTACAATTGTGCGTAAATATAATCCACAAGCTACAAAAATAACCTGTGCAGTGAAGCATGTATGTTTTTGAACACATTGTACAGATAGAATTTTATATGGTGGATAAAAGGGTGGTATATAATGCCAAACCACAAATTTGTTAAATTATATAGTTATTTTGTTAAAGATTAAATATAGTTACTTTGTTTTTTTCTAAATTATTTTTACTCTTCCTCTGTGATTTGCGACCTCCTGCCCTTTAAAATAACAAGTCTCAAGAGAATGTGGCGACAAAACCAATTGTAATTTTACAGCCAAGCCTTAAAGCTTAAAATGGTACAATTTCTTTTGTTTGTACATAATTAATTCTGTGGAAGATTAACTTACTATGTTCATGAACTTACCACGTTCATACTTAGGTTTGTCAGTTTTTAAGCTTGCCAGTGTAATTACCATGTATAATTAAATACCTTACATCCTCACTTACTGCGATTGTCAACATTTCATTTCCTGGTTCTTGTTGACATCAACTTTCATAATATGGGAAAAAGGTGTGTGCAAAAACAGAAAATCATCGTAATGCCTTAAAACACCCCAACTTTAAGAGAACACCATAAAATATGATTAAATGTCTGTGAATTTTCTAGTACTTTTATTCTAATAATTTCGTGTATTTTCAAATCTCTAGATAACTGCACAACACTGTCCACTAAATCCTTACCCTATTTTTTCCTGACGAATTTTTTTTTTAAGAAAATTCTCATTCTTCAGCAGAGCCCAATTTTCTCTTGTTCCAAGTATTTTCTTAATGGTAATATTATATTTTAACGAGGCTTCAGTCTTTAAATAGCATAGTGTCGCGTTTACGCTATTTGTGCTGCCGTGCCTTTGTATACTGCTATTCATTTAAAACCATGAATTTCGTCACGAACAATCACTTAGTTTTTAAGTGTGCACAACGTAGTCAATTGTAGCGACTTGCCAATTACTGGCCATTTCCACCAGTAGTCGGCTCTTTGCCACTTCGGCTGCTGCCAACATCTTAACAAACGGACCTTGGAAGGTTTGATTTACAACATGTCCCCTAAAATGTTATATTGGGAAGTTGGATTGTGACGCCGCCTTACTGCAAATAAAATTTGGCAAAAAAAAAATATTTTTACTATCGCAAGTTTTCAGCAGTCAACTTGAAGAGTTTTTTTTTTTTTTTTTTTTTTTAACATACTTGTTGGTTGGGTAGAGTTTTATTACAATGTGTAGCAATGGACGATAAAACTGAAAATTATACATCGTGAAGGTCCCCCCCACCCTCCCTCTCAAATACATATATATCTCGTATGTTTGTGGTAATTTTTCAGGTCTGAAAATGTCTTCAACGTTCATAAGCAACACAACAGCCATCCAGGAGTTATTCAAACGTGTCTCCGAGCAGTTCTCCGCCATGTTTCGTCGCAAGGCGTTTCTTCACTGGTATACAGGGGAGGGTATGGACGAGATGGAGTTCACCGAGGCAGAATCGAACATGAACGACCTTATATCAGAATACCAGCAATACCAGGTATGCGTGCCGCAGACTTATGCCCGGTTGCGCCAGCTTCTGCCCTGATCCGAGAGATCGAATGATCCCATTTCCGAACCAGGATCCATTTTGATCTTGGTTCCAATGTAAAAGTGTTGGACCGAAGAAATTTCATGATTCTGGGTCTCCGATTCGTCGGTCTTTGTTCCAAAGTAAGAGATCGAGATTAAGTACGAGACAAGTTTTGCTATTGGTTCGTAATATATGAAGTCATGGAAGTAGGCGTATTTTTCACTATAGATACAACTTGATGTGCTATGCTTAATCTTTTTTAAGTGAATTATTGTTGTACGAATTTTACTGAATATTATTCAAGAGCATATATTGTTTTAATTTCCCAAGAAAACAATCGAACGTAGTTCCATGTGTTGGCGTATTTTCAAACTGCATATGTCGACGATGGCTGCTGATCTCAGATCGATATTTCGAACCACCAATTTCGGCGGTGCGAAATGAACTTCATCTCTATCTCCAGTCCAGCTCTGAACTCGAATGGTGCAACAGTTTTCTGTGTCGATCTTAGATGCGATCTCGGATCGAGTTTCAAACCATGATGGTGCAACCGGGCATGAAAGGTGAAACAATCTAACGAACTCTTCTTTAATCCATTAATTTTGCTTTCAACCTGGGGGAAATTGGTCCAGGTATCTTGCTGCGCGGAAGCGAGTCGTTCAAAGAATTAACCCAATACAGGCAGAGCACTTTGTAAAAAGGTTTTAGAACATAGTGGTATATAATAATGCATTTCTGGTTGAAAACAGTAAAGATGTGAAATATTTTAAGATAGCTCAACATACTTGGAACGAATATGGTGCATGTGAAAACAAATATGAACTCCAGCTTCTTTATGATTTTAGTGTTAAATAATTGCTGAAGTTCTAGAAAGTAGTAAAGAGTACAAACTACCTTGTGATTATTCAAATTAAGAGTATCAATCGTCCAAAACATTAGTCTATGTAACCAGCAGCTACTTCTCCGAAATAAAAATGCAGGCGTGTACAGTTGTTGGGAAGCGTTAACGTATGTAATTTTTCATTAACTGGAAACAAAAAAAATTCACTTTAAATTTTTGAGAATCCTAATCAAAAAATATGTTTAGCCTGTTGCTGGGTCAGCAAAGCGAAATGGCGCAATATTCTTTGGTCTGACTTGAATGCATCATTTAATAGGTTTTTCCTTGTCCCCTTGTAGACATTATCTATTAAAGGCTGTTCACGATAACGTAAGTACTATTGAAAGCAACTTTAGAAAATAGTCACTGTCGCTGCCTGCATATGTTCTAACGGGCGCACAGATTAGCATGCGCCCAGTAAAGTTGGTAATGATGGATGGAAAGTAGTTCATATCTTGGCGCCGAAAAAAAAAAAAGTGCGAGGTAACCATTTGCAATAACTTAAATTGGTTCTTTCGCTTTTTGTTACTTTTTTTAATGCATCGAAGTGTAAAATTGATCAGATATGCAACATATTTTCTTTTCCAATAATTACAGTTTCACCTGACCGACGCATGAATGAAGTTATGAGGCACATGTCTGTATTTTTCTGCCTTATGTAAAATTAACTCGGTGCATACAAGTAGGATGATCAAGCAGGGCTTTCAAAAGTGCTCATTTACAGTGAACGGCCTATACTACTTTATATTCAGATAAAATTCTTTGGATCACGTGATTTTTGCTACACGACATGTCAGTTTTGCTGCGTTTGGTTTTATTAATTTTATTATTACACCACAAACTATCTGCAGGAAACTTGGCTTAATTATTTTGAGGTGTGTTTACTGAAAGTTATTTTACAAAGATTGGGTGGCAGCCAAAAATCACAAACGTGCAAAAAATGGTTAGTATTTTCAGAAATTTTTCGATATTGCAAAATTATTTCCTTCAAAGAGTTATTAGAAGTTTGAGAAGTCTTGACAACCTCGTTGTGTGAATTATCTAATTCTTCTATAAAAGTTATTTTTAATTTTTTGTACATTTCTAAAAGAGTAACATATTGTGATTTGGACATTTATGCGTAAACTAGGCTCTAAATAATTTTTTTTTTTTTGGTTAGGAAAGAATAATCGTTCATTTAGAGTTGAACACGATATTTAACAAATATAGAAAAACATATGTATCATGGCAAACGCTCTTTCGTAAAAATGTCTGAACAATCATTCAGTTTCCTTCAGTTAATGTGGTAAGTTTTCATCTTTGAGGCATCGAAAATTAGTAGTCTGGTTTCTGGAAATGGAAAATTTTTTAATTTATCATGCAAATAACTATAATTTTTATGCAACAGGATTCTGAACTTTTGATTTTCTCACCGACAGTTATATCATACAGTTCTGCATAACACTCTACATACAGGTTTATCGATGCAAAAAATCATAGTGACCAAAATAATGAAACTGCTGTTTCTGATATAAATCAAAAACTCGTTAATACAAACCTGAAGGGGGGGTTTGAATTTTTGCAGCTTGTAATGTATTTTATTATCAGGTGTTTGCAGTAATACTAAAAATAATCTGAAAAAAATTTTAATTGACTCTGATTTAGCATATTGTAAAATGACATCAGCAGCACTTCTTTTTATCAGTATACTAGACATTATACAAATAAAAATTAAATATTTTTATTAAGCATAATATGAAATGCTCTATCTCACTCAAAGGAATTGAAGACAGCCATATTAATTAAAACTTTTTTTTACACAATGAAATTCTAATTAATATAATTTTGAATAAATGAGATTTTATCGTTGGTCGGGTCCACATTAATCGCCTCCCACCCAAGCGAATCGCTCCCGGATTTTCACATGTGGAAATCTTGCGAGATAATGCTGCTGGTTGGCGAGTTTTCTCGGGCATCTCTCGTTTTCCTTGTCCTTGTATTCCGGCGCTGCTCCATATTCACCATGCTTCACCCTTATCTACTCGCACAACCTCGATATTCACATTCGTCGGAATCGCTCCACTGTAAGTCGGTGCATAGTGTTTGACTTTCATGTCTTATTTACTGTAGGTATTACTGAAAATAATTAAGAAAACTATTGAAGTTATTACGGCTTGATTACAATAGCTGGCAGTAATTGCCATTCGCGTGACTTGGTTAGGGTAGGCTTTGAAATTGCCCCGAGTGAAGCCTGTCGCAAAATCTGAAGCAAGTTTCAATATATTACCACACTTTACTGCATCTTTTTTTGGCGTTTCTTTGGAAATGCAATCACTGCAATGAAATTATTTTAAATTTAGACACTACTCTCTGGATTACATGCATCACTGTTGACCCAAGTTGTACAATGACGTCGGCTCTTCGCCGTTGTTAGACACGGCGCTGCGTTATATTCAGTGGTGCTGCGTTCTGGCAGTGTAACCCTGCAGGGGAGTGAGTACATGTGCCAGTCTCTTAACCAGAGCCGCGGGCTGTCTAGATTTTTCCCACATGGTCGGATCAAAATAGGACAGTCGGCGGATTCGCGCAGTGTCTGGGAGCGGGCGCGTTCCAAACGCCAGTGAAATTTACTTTCCGCAATTCTCGACGTGCGATGTCGGTACGGCGCCTTGCTGGGGCTGCTGCTGTTAGATGGCGCAATGGCCGTGAAGGTTGACGAGGCTTGGTTAGACTGCCGGCATTTTCAGTGTTCCTAGGAAATGATCACATCATCGATTTACACTATAACCAACAAACTTCACCCCACTTTCCTTCGGTGTTTGTTTTTGTAGTACAAATGAGTCTTCGAAAGCCGAGTTGAAAACTGCAATTGGTATCTAACATTGTGGGCATAGGCATGTGCAGGGTTTATAAATTGTGGTGTAAACCAGAAAGAGATGAAAAAAAAAATGCAAAGTTAAATAAAGTTGTAATATGAGGGAAGCAGCTGAACTTCCTGCCTCGGCACATGCCTATGATGGTGAGCAATTGAAGTGATGACACATGAATTCAAAAGGGATCAATGTAGGATTTATTCTTCGTCCACAATTGTGCTCTGAAGAGCCCATAATGTACTTTCAGAATTTGAGTGAACTATGGTAGTAATTTCCCCTTTACTTTTTCAGGAGGCTACTGCAGATGATGACTTTGAGGAAGGTGATATGGAAGATGAGGACCCTGAGAACTTATCACTGCCTGCATAAAAATATTACGGAACTGAAGATGCCATGAAAACTGTTCCTTTGCAAGTCAAACATTTATTATGTAATGAAAATTTAAAACACACATATTTTCATGGCATATTTTGCATTTATTGCACTGATAGTGTAGATGAATGAAAGTCGATTTTCGGTAAATAGAAATATTTAAAAGTTATAAATGATTTTTTTACACATTTCATAATGAAGTGAATGGTTTCGTGCGTGAATTTGTATTAATATGTAAATTTTTTGGTTGTGTAATAAAGTTTTGTATGTTCACAACTCTGCATTGTAATGAATTTGACACCTGCGTGATCCAACATTATGGCTACCAACATTACAGTTCAACCGTCTCTATGTTCATACCTAAACTGGCAAAGGGGAGTCATTAGCTGTATTTTCCAAAATTGTTTTGGGAAACATATTTTTCCGAGACAACTAGGTACGTTTATACATAATGTATGTAAATTAACGCAGTTCAAGAGTAATTGTTACACATGAATTAATAATCCACAGTTTCAGTCCTAAGTTGCTACATCATGAAGTTGGAAATAAGGGTAGTATAGACTATTCACAATAAATTAACTGTAAAAAAAATTTAAAAGCAACCTTTTCTTTATAAATTCCCTAAAAAGAGTTAAATCATTATATTAGTTACAGAATTTATAGTCTTTGCAAGGCGTGGTCTAAAAGACGTAATAAACTTAACTAAAAGTTATGATGTTTGTATCAATTTATATTTAGTATATAAAAGCTTGGCGCGAATAGTTAAGAGCCTTATGCAAGATATGTTCTTACTACACTTGTGCAAAGAGTTATACGTTATATATTGCACCAAGCCTTTATATACATATTAAATATAAATTGATACAAACATAGTAATGTGTAGTACTTTAGTAAGGCTTTTCGACCACATCTTAAATATTCTACAAATTCGGTAGGTAACTACTATAATTATTTTCCTCTTTTTAGTGAATTTATAAATAAAAGGTTAGATTTGAAAGGTTTTTTTTACAATTAAACTATTTTTCACTGTTTACACGTGTAATAAAAAGAATTGTATAGACTATATTTGTACATTCATTTATACATTCGTAAGACTAAAAATGTGCAGTTAAACACTGGTGGCCCCTTCCACACTTAAAGCTGCAACCTGACGAACAGTAATGCACTACAGGCACACAGCGACGCCAGTTCATTGCCTAGAAGTCGGACAGATACCGTACATACAAACAATGAAAGTTAAATGAAAGCTTGTAATAAAGTGAGACCGTTTGAAGCCCCCTCATTTGGAAAAAGTCAATAAATATATTTTATTGTAGCCTTAGACATTGACTTTCATAAGACCAGTAAAATATGTACACTGTGTTTATTAGTTTATTACTTACTTGGAAATATTTATTGAAAAAGTGGCGAAAGGGTAAAAAATGGCTGATGGTAAAAAAAAAATCTCGCTACCTTGAACTGCCTACAACAGTGATTATTTCCATTAACTACTGTTATTTGATGACTGCGAGAGGAAGTTGCGGTGTTTACAGATATTTGTCCCATTACACATTATCATACAATGTTCCATCTTGAATATTTTCTCCAGTGTAAGTAATAAGTGATTCAGGTCCAACTTGAAATATTTATACAGTCTTTATGATTCACTTCATACCGTAAGTCGTGTGTTTTCGCCTTTCTTCGCGATTAACCTGCTGCCAAAGTTTGCAAGAGTCATTTAGATACTCTAGTTCTAGCAGCTACGAATAGTTTGCCGGTATGATGTCTATCGCTTTATTTACATTTAAAGTGCGGGTAAAGGATAAAGATATATCTGCACATAGACATGGATGCTATCACGAACATGTTGTCATAATTAGTAAGATGAACATAACTGGTACCAATATAGGGTATTAGTTATTTTTTACACAACATATACTGCACAACGACCAGATGAAAAACATGAGGCCAGATAGTGGCGCATTGCTGCGTCTTATTACACTATTTGTCAATTTTGCTATAGGCTGTTCATGGTAAGATGAGCACTTATCAAAAGTGTTGCTAACGATCTACTTGTAAGCACATTGTGTATCCTTCCGCTATATGTAAAATCAACATTGCCATGGATCTGGTCACTTTATTAATACGTCAGCAAACGGAAACTGTACAATTATTATAAAATTAAGTATTTTGCCAATTTATTAATCCATAAATTACACGAATTTAAAATATCAGGAAGAAAAATAACTCATTGTCGTATTGACAAGTGTTTACAGAACACTTCTAATTCGAGATTGAGACATGGAACTACTTTCTCTCTGGCGTTACCCACTTTACTGGGTGCCTGCCACTAAATGTGCCTGTTAAAAAAACTCTGGTATGGGCAGTGGCAGTTTTCAAGTGTTGATTTTGAAAGTGCTCACTTTACCATAAACAGCCTTTATGAAACTATTGTGCTCCAGTACGCTCATCCATACTGGATGATTGCCTAATGTGGTACCTAACACAAGGATAGAGCCACTTGTTTTAAGCGAAAATTATTCCCAGGCGGGTTGCGTTGCAATCACACTTAAATTCAACCCCCCCTTTTTTTTTCTCATGATGGGGCCGCGGTGGTATAGTGGTTAGACTACTCGCCCCCCCCACCTAAATGAAGCGGGTTTTGATTCCCGATAGGGTCGCTCCCAGATTTTCGCATGTGAATCGTGCCTGACGATGCCGTTGGTCGGCGGGTTTTCTCGGGGATCTCCTTCCCCCGCCCTTGAATTCCGGCGCTGCTCAATGCCCGCCTCGCTTCATCCACATTGACTGTTGAGAGCCGCGCAAATCTGTTCACTCAGCCTCCATATCATGATCAAATGTTTTTCACCATTATGAGTCTATGCCCCGCGAATCACGGATGTCCATTGTCGGAGTAACTTAATTCTGATTAGCCCAGTTGACAATGTCTTAATAAAGATAGGTGTCCAGTAACTAAAGTAAAGTTGCAGATGTACAGGTAGGATATCGAAGCCTAGCCTGCGAGTAAATTTCTGCATTAAAAAAAAACCAATTGCCCTACATGAGGACATGAAGTTGACATTATAGCAGTGTTTAGTCTTAGAGTGGAAATTATACCAGAAAAGACGAGAGAACGTTTAACTTAAAACAATTTCAGTAAAAACAAAAAGGAAAAAAGGATGCTGGCTCAATTTTCTTGTATTATTAGCACATTGTACTGGGGTTAGATGTGGCGTGGTTTCGAAGGGATTCTGAAGGTAGGTTGCACGCAGATCTGCCTTCACACATACTCGACATACTGATCAGAATCTGCGTCATCGGCGGCACCAGGAGCATCCTGTTCGTCGGCACCTAGATCCACTACCGCCTCTTGATGAAACAAGTACTCCGCCACGAGGTCGTTCAAGTTTCTCTCGGCCTCCGTGAAATCTTGCTCATTCATTCCCTCGCCCGTGTACCAGTGCAAGAAGGCTTTGCGCTTGAACATTGCCGAAAACTGTACAGCGAAGCGGCTAAACAACTCCTGCGAAAATTAAAATTCATTTTTTCCCAAACACATCTACACACACACACACACACACACACACACACACACACACCACACACACACACACACCCACACACACACACACACACACACACACACACACACACACACACACACACACACACACACACACACACACACACACACACACACACACACACACACACACACACACACACACACACACACACACACACACACACACACACACACACACACACACACACACACACACACACACACACACACACACACACACACACACACACACACACACACACACACACACACACACACCACACACACACACACACACACACACACACACACACACACACACACACACACACACACACACACACACACACACACACACACACACACACACACCACACACACACACACACACACACACACACACACACACACACACACCACACACACACACACACACACACACACACACACAACACAACAGAGAGAGAAAAATGATTTCCTCATAAATAGTGCTACGTATAAAAGCCTTTAATATTAAACTTACAAAGTGTAAGATTGCCAGGGGCGTCGAAAACTTTGTCGGTTAAGGTCATGAGAGAGAATTCGTGCCCCTGATGCTGCTGCAGAGCACCCCTTTCCAAAAATTTAGTTTTGACACAAATTATGCCTGTATTTATACACATATTGCTTCATATCCACATAGTTTTAAACCAAAATACATATCTTAGGAGTATAAACATAACATCATTATTGCTCTATAATTTTAGTAAATAAGGAAGCGAGGTGGCGCAGTGGTTAAATTATGGACTCGCGTTTGGCAGGACCTGGCTTCGAATCCGGGATCCGGCCATGCCGATTGGAGTTCCCCCATGGTTTCCCAACATCGATGCAGTGATAATGCTGGAACGGCTCCATACTACAGCACATGGCAGATTCCTTCTCCGTTCCTGCATGCCTGAGCAACTTGCCGAGTCCGCAATGACGTCCGTCGCTATCCACGTAGCAAGAGACGGTCGGCAGACTGTGGTTTTACTAGTGGCATTGCTGGATTACTGCTGGCCCAGAAAACTTGTAGGTCAACACAACTGGCCCTCGTATGGTTAACTGCTGGCACCAGCACGTTTGGCATGCTGTATGGCCCACTGATGGAATGTTGATGGTAATGAAACTGATGGTTAAGAGTAGGTGAACTACTAATGGCCCATAAATGGCTTACCAACTGCATTCCAGCAATGGCCACACGTAACCTATCATTATTCCTGGCGAATGTATGGGTATAGGCCGTTCACTGTAAAGTGAACACTTTTTAAGGCCATTTCAAAATGCGTTAACCCCTAATAAATATATTTTGTTGCAGCCTCAGACGTTAACTTTTGGGAGTGGTGAAATGTATACACTATGATTATTAGTTATATTGCAATGTTTATATTAAGAAGTGGCGGAAATTTGGAAATTAGTTGAAAGGAAAATTTTTAGCAGGGCCTTAAAAAGTGCTCACTTTACCGTGAACAGCCTATAGCCATCTGTTGGCCATTTGATGGCTGTGAAGTGGTAATACGATGGACCATTGCTGGTGCAATTTGACTTATGGGAAACTTTTATGGCTCCCACTCTTTGCAAACAGCTTCTTCAAACTACACACACACACACACACATAATATATGCATGTGTTTGTGTGTGTCTAATATAATTATAGATCTCGTAGTGAGTAGATTTTGTAAATATATAGTGATGGAAATATCTATGGCGAAATGCTGTAAATACAGTATTAGGTGTGACTTCGTAACTGGTATTGAATAATATTGACATATGAAATATCTTGCATATAAAACTGCATAAAATTAGCGATAATTAAAAAAATAATATATTACAAAGTTTAGAAAATTAACATCGACAGGCTTTTGTTGTTTCACATCACTAATTTATTCATATATGCCGACTGCATTTCAAAACATGACAAGCATCCAGGTGACATACATACTGCGAAAAAATACACTCAAGGTAAGTTTTTGGGTTGATATCGCGATTCAGGTAGGAAGTTTTCTCTCGGCAGTATTTTTATCTGAATCTCTTTAAAAACTGATTTGTTCGCGTGGTAAATATTAAGACTATGGAATAACTCGTAATATATATATTATATTAGCGTTAGTATAATTCTCGTCCGAATATATTCTAAAATAGTTAATCTAAAAATAGGAATACACAGTGGAGTAATGGTTAGCGTACTGGGCTGTCGCTGCAGGGGGCGCAAGTTTGCACCCACTCCACTCATGGTAAGCACAACATTTTAATGTCTTATGTTGTGTGTAATAGTGAAGTAAATGAAAAGTTAAAACAAAGAAAAGTTGCGAATGATGGGGAAAAATAATTATTTTTAAGAGATGCTGTTTCACATATGGTAGAAGCATGGCTTGCCGCCAGTAAGCCATCTGGTGGATGTGAGGTGGTACATCGATGGGCCTTTGCTGTTCCGAGCATGTGAGCCATGCTCGGGCTATATGTATTCACCATACTTGGGCCCGCTATGGCCCGAGTACGGCTAGTTAGTGGTGCCACTTCAGGACCACCAATGGTGCCGGCTGCTATACCATCTGTTAGGCAATTTATGATTTACGGTCTGATGCCAAGCCGGCAAAAGTTGGCCATGTGTTTTGCTATATGGGTGTCTTACCTACCATTTTAGTCAATATAGTGTGATACTTAATCCATATTGTATTTGTAAGGTCCTCCGTTAAGTATTCGGTGTCTACTATTAAGATCGGGAAGCAGGGGTGGGAGACGATAGGAACGCTCCTTTGCCACCCTTTTCTACCCAATTTTCGATACCCCTGATCGTTACAAGATTGGTACTGTGGGAGGGGAATTCCCCAGGGGCAAAATAATTTCTTAAAGTTTAATTAAAAGTGACAGGTCAGTAGCTCAAGACTATCTTGTTGCGTGTTAATGTCCACGAAATAATTTGTTATTAAAGAATGGCTGATGTATAAATTCCTTTAGTTTCCTAGATGTCTGCTGCAGCCAAGAATTTGAAAGTCTCGTTTGTTTTCGCACTGTAACGAACATGTCCAGGAAGTTACCTGATAACAAATAAAACCCGAATAAACGATGTAATGGACAGTCGCATGTTATCAAACAATTCCTCATTGTCCTCTCTCAATACTCCAAACAAGTTACGAAATGCACAGTCTACATATCGCGCACCATTTATTGGATGCGAATCCCGTCTTCGCATTCTTTCGCTCACAATGCGATAATAAAGCATGCACCACACACGGATCAGTCCATACGAATGGCATAAGTTAAAAATTTTAATTAGGCTTCTGTGTAATTTGCTCTATTTGTCGAGATATTGGTCTTCAGAACTTTTTGATGACTTCAGCAATTTGAAGACGACTGCAATGCTAATAGGACATCTTTTTCACACCTATTTACATTTACCTACACTTGATTTAATTTTCTGTGGCCTCATGAAATGCTTGCAGAAGAATGGAATAATTCCGTGCAGTGAGTCATGTTGTAATACTAAAAACGGACGATGTGAAATAGGACATTTGTTGTTAGTTTGGTATTCGTAACGCGCAACTTTCTGCCGTATGCTGTCGTACGACATAAATAAGATGTTTAAAATGGGTCTAACACTTACGTGGTCTAAAATACTTCCAAAGGGTGGTTTACTCCTTTTGAAGTTGGAGCTGAAATACAACTTTAATATAAATATTTCACTAAGTATAAAAAATTCAACGTCTCTAGGATAATGTGCAATTGAAGTGATATCTGCAACCATTGCAGATATGGGGGTGGTTAGGAAACTCGCCCGAAATATTTTAGGAGGCGATCCCTTGTGGGAAATGGGGCTACGTAGGAATTGGGCTAATGCGTATTTTCGCAACCTACCGAGAACGGCATTGAATTAAACCACGGTCTTGTGATCAATGTTTAGTGTTATCGAGATCTTCAACACGTGAAAAAAAAAAACCAGCGTTAAGATAGTCCGCCTACATACAAATAATAGGGGCTGCCACCCTCTATTGCTGTATTGCCTACATACCGCAAGTCGGTACGAGACGAGCCTCGAGCGTGCTAACATCTGAAAACGTGCGCTTCCTTCGTGGATTGGGACTCGAGGTCGTCAAATATGGATGCGGAAATATTAAACATAACTGTGTCGGCTGCTTGGAAGACGCGATCACTAAGTCAGAAATCCATATCTACACGCCCTACCTACCGGGTCCGTTCGTGCCTTCGTCCGAGGTTTGAATTCCGGTACAAAACCAAGATATTTACACAGCACCAGTGAATTCTTATTTGAGGTTTCGAGGATCGATTACAATGGCCAATGGTGCTGTACCCGCGACAACTCGAATAATTAAGAACGTTTTGCCGTCGTGCGATATGGCATTTTGTTGTGATCGTTTCAACCAGCACGTCCTACTTAATGAAGAAAGGTCCTCATGTTGCAAGTGTCCAGGACCCACAGCTTCCTTTTGAAACGCGGACAATAGGTGTCAGCGGCAGTGTTACAATGCCTGACACGTTGACAATGATTCATACACGCGGATGTATATTGGAGCGTAGGCACACTGTGGACGACTTCACTGGGCGGATTGTGACCACCAGTGGTGACGTATGGGATAGTTCTCGTGGTTGGTTGCTGAACGCCGATCTATGGTACGATGCTGTATCCTCTGCACAGAAAATAACGGTGGACACAATGTTCCTTAATCATAAACATGTATTAATAAAGCTACTTCGTTCGCCGCTGACATTTTATGGTTCTGGCGTAAAGCACGCGTGTGATGACACGAAGGTTTTACAATTATTGCCTACGTACAAGGAATTCTAACGTCGACGCTAACATATTTGTATGCTTCAGAAAAGCGTGAAGTAATCGTAAATGGACTATACATGTTATTTACAGTAAGATCTGGAAGTTGCCATCAGTGCAGTGGGCACAGCAGCATACTATAGATTCACGTACATATAGCCAACGTGCTGGGCGCTGTATCGCTGCAGCTGAAGCCATGTATTGTGCGTTTTACACGAAAACTATGGGTCTCGGACGATTGCAACAAGAGGGCCATTTCTGCCAACTGCCATACTGCTCAATAAACCAGAGCCAAACGTTCATAAATCCCGACGTTAAAAAAGTTGTATGTAATAAGAGGGTGGCTACCCCTGTTATTTTCATCCCGATAACACACTGTGTTGAACAATTGCATGATAATACTTCGGGGAAATATTCCTCACATCTGAAGGATGAAAAAATGTTACATGAATATAGGTCCGCAAATGCTTAGTTTCTGTACTACACCCGTAATACATAATGTCGCTGCAGTGTATGGCCCGCGGGCTGGATCATGTTGCTGTGGAATGTCATCGCGACGTTCGTTTGCATGATATACGACACCTCACACTTAAGACACTACTCGTAAATATAACCAGGAACTGCTCAGGAATTAGTAACACATGTGTGAAAGCTTATCGTCGGCACTAAAGGAAATATTCAAAATGCCCTCCATCAGCCCGAACACATGCATCAACCCACCGTTGCATGGACAACCGGATGCCTTGAGGAATCTCTGGAAAATTCCAGATTGTTTCGCAACTCGCCACAGTACGCTTACGGAGGGTGCCCACATCGTCCACTTAGGTTGCGTACACAAGTGATTTTTAATGTCCCCGCAAATAAGTCTTAGTGGGTTCAAACCAGGGCTCCTCGGGGGCCGGTATGAGGCTGCCAATTACAGTTGCGATGGGATTCCACAGTAACATGGTCCAGCCTGCGGGCCATACACTATACACTACGTATGTATTACGGGCTTTAGTAAAGAAACTAAGAGTTTGCGGATCTATATTCATTTAACATTTTTTCATCCTCCAGATGTGAGGAATGTTTCACCGAAGTATTGCCATACAATTTTGCAACATTCTGTATAAAACAATGTTCGGGGGAGTGTGATTTAATTTCACTTTCACATATTTCTGAAAGATAGTTTAAAACCCATCTTTACAGATATTTTTCAATGAGAGTTTAAAAACTCTTATTTTTGAGGGCTGATATCTCCCTTGATACCTAGTACAGACATGAAGTGTCTCGAGTGTTTCTTACTTGATTTTGCATGAGGAATCTCCTCTCGAAGTTTGTAGGTCGAATTCCGCCACATCCTATGTGCACGTATGTATACAGTATGTATCGTATACAGTCTCATGCATGGCAAAAAAATGCCCTCCTCCCATTTTGCAAACTGTTAGATCCGCCCCTGTTTAAAAGTGCCCTTCACGCATTATGACGTCACTGAAGGTTTTGCTTGCATCGTGTGGTTTTATGGATAACAACTAGTTAAACTCTTGACTATATTCAACTGCTGTACCATGCTAAGAGTGTATTATATAGAATTTATTGCATGTTATACACAGAGCTGTTTTCATCTAACGGAAAAGATTATTAATAAACATTTGGAAAATCTCCTGCCTCTAAGTGCATGTATTTTATCGGGCCCAATTACTGACATGCTGTCAGTAAATATAGCAGAATCTAGTTAAAGTAGTTCCATCTTTCAACGTCGTACTAAAAGTGTACGTTTAAATTGCGTAAGTCGTGTACGAATATGTATAATAAAATTACATATTTACGCCCCTAAAATTTTCGCGTTCACACTCGACTGGCGCATGAATAAAGTGACAGGGTCCACTGCAATGCAAATGTTTCCCGCGGAGGAAGGATATGATCTATCTTGCGCTTGAACCGCGTCGCAACGTGTTTGACATAGTTTTTTTTTTTTTTTTTTTTTTTCAAAACTACTGAACGTGTCTCTGATGTTTACCTACGAATAGGAAAATTCAAGGGACAAGGGCGGAGTGATACCGTACAGATACCACGCATGCGAGATATGCCAATTGGAGCCCTCCGACATAACTGAAAATGACTGCTGTGTATTAAAACATCCTACGGGGACACGAGCGAAATTGTTATAAATGCCTGTCTTTAGTTTAGCGGCGATGGCGCGCTTAATCTGTGCGGTAGTTTTGTCCTTTTCGCTATCTTGCTCCAGGTAGGCGACCGGCTTAAGGCCCTTCGCCACCCATTATGCAGACATTCTAAGTTTTCGTGCCACAATGTCAGTTTCAGAGGTTTATTGACAATGTTTGGTTACAGAGAATTTACCACTTACTAGTTGTTAATAGGCTGTTCACGGTAAAGTGAGCACTTTTGAAAAATTTGTCTGCTACTACCTGCGTATACTTTAACTGGGAAAACTGACTGGTACGCGCCAAGTAAAGTTGGCAACGACAGAGGGTAAGTAGTTCCTCTATTTATCGTTGATTAAAAAAATATTAGGTGAATATGTACGAGTATTGAAATGAGTTGTCTCACTTTGTTTTTTAAAGCATGTAAGTGTAATTTACACATTTAAAAAGCTTTTACTTTTCTGATTATTTCACAGTTTCGCTTAACGGACGCATGAATAAAGTGATCAGTCCCATGTCAATGATAATTTTAATTATGGTGGAAGAATACACAATGTTCATACAAGTATATCTTAAAAGGGGCTTTCAAAAGTACTCATATTATCGTGAACAGCCTTCATACTACTTTTGTATCTAATTTCACTGTGTTATTTTCTGCTTGCAAAAAGGTAGGAACTTTTTGATACAACATAAATATGTTCTTGACTTTTTGCAACAAGCAGATAACACACAATTAAAATGAAGCACAAAAATATTAAACAACTCTTAAAACGGAAATTTTCTATAATCTTTCATAGACAGTTATTACTCTGAATCCGAAATTACGACGCGAAAATGAATTTCTGCAAAATAGGTGAAGAATACCCGTAATGAGGGCTACCAAAATTTCTCAGTTCACCGCAAACGGTCTACAATAAAACTACTGTTTTGTTATTTAACGTTTATCGAGGACCAGTTGTGAGAAAAGCCAACCTAAACTTTCATCTGTAAAGTCAGTCAATCTTGGCTTACCAGGGTCTAAAACCCAAACAGAACTCCGCCGTCCACAATAATCCTTATGCCCTTCCCCACGCAGGTTGTCTATAGCACTCGTCTATACACGTGGATTTTACAGGGATGTGAATCCCGGAAGTTAAAAAAATAGTACAAGTATGTGAAAATTACGGTATTTAGTACAAAATGATGGTACACTAACGATAATTCGTTTGGCAGCCATTTCAGATTTACTATGGATTGTATTTTTTATATAACTTTAGGTTTCTATTTTTAAAATGTTCTACAGCTTATAAATATACTATATTAAACAAAAGATGATTATAAATGCTATTCAAGTACGTACTCAACTTATTAGGTGTTTCTATTATTACTTACATTGAAATGTATTTCTAAATCCTTTGTTGGTGTTTTTTAGTCCGTGTACTCGCTACGTTGACGTATGGAGTACGTACCATTGTGAATGAGTATCAATACTAGGGCCACAGTCATACATTATACTATAGTATTTTTCCATACTATAATGAATATGCTTTAGTACATCGTACAAATATATAAATTATAGTATAAATACTATAGTACAGTTCACATCCCCGATTTACCAGAAAATTTTACAAAAGAAACTTAACCACCTAATTAATATCAGAAAGGGTAGGCAAACAAGATTTGATAAACCTGTATTTAATCCACTAAATTAATCTAACCAAATTAAAACCTCTCAAAAGGACGCAATCAACAATATCAAGTTTTAATTTTAATTTGCATGGTTTAATAAATGCCATATTTCAGTAGTCCTGACAAAAAAAAAGGTGGGATGGGCAGCTGTCTTCATCAGCTTTTATACAATAAATGACGTTCAGGCCTACTGTGTTTGCCGTTGCCGCCAAGGTACTGTACGCGATAACGTAAGTAGGCCCATATAACAACATAACATTATTACATTTGTATTATAGTCGATCTTGAGAATTTTAGGTAGAGTAAGCAGCTGCCGGTTCAAGGTCAGGGAGCGATACGGGCGACACTAACATGCACGCCTAGTGCCTCATCGCTCCTACGCGCAGGGCATGCAGTGTTTCCGTCGTAACGCTGTACTGTGCTAATCAGATCTGTAACAGTGGGCCTTTATTACATGCGATGAAAGCCCACAGATTAAACTACGTCCGTATATTTGTACTTTTCTCCTACCGCTCAAGGAAACTGCATATACGAGCCTTAAAAATGCAGTATTTGACATTTTTTTAACGAATTGTTTTCTCCATGGATACGGTTAATGTAATTAAAGTAAAAAAAGTTGGTATAGCATTTTTTTCCCCCCTTTTTACCTTTTCAGGCAAAAAGTCTTATTTTTCAAAACATTTATTTACCGAGTTACGTGTATTCACGCAAACAAAGATTTCACAGAAAATGTTAAATACATACTCAAATAAGTCTTCGTGTGAGCAGTTTGTGCCATGGCTTCCGTGAGTAGGTATTTCGGAGTAGAGTTCAATGGCGTGGAATTTAAATTTCCACATGCGACATCGGCTCAGTGAGAGAGAGAGAAAAAAAAAAAGAGCACTGCGTAGCTGGCAAAAGCGCTTCACCCAGTATTCTCATTACGGCGGGAATTGATTTTGCGACGAGATAAAAAAATTTACAGAAGAAAATCCAGAAGGGCGGGTGTTAGTTCGCTCCGTTTCCCCGCACTGATACCTGTAGCCATCGAAACCAAATGACTTGCACCAAGCGTTAGCAAAGTATTGACATAAACACACGTGTATGGTATGGATTTGTTTCGAACTCCATTCTGAGATGTTTCGTCGTCGTGGCAGTATTGTGTTAGACATTTTCAAATTTTTCGCTGGTTTCAATTAATTCTGAGTTCCAAGCGCGAAAATTTTTAACGTAAACTGTTGACATAATATCATGCTTATCGTAAACAATACATTTCGAATAGATTTGCCAGTCAAATGTTTTTGTATTGTATTTAATTGAAACAATTTAATAGTCTTCAGAAGTTGCTTCAAATTTTTCGGTATAATACGTCATTAATAAGGGTTCCCTGAACTCTAAAAAATCGCCCTTATTTTATTTTTACTTTATTTTCTAATTTATATATTAAGAGAGAGAATGACGTGATTTATTTGTGTGGATGACTACAGAACCAACAGCAACAGCATGATATTTAATATAGACTTGCAGAAAACGCCCTAACCAATGTCATGTGACATTGGTCCGTACGCTAGGTAATAGACTGTATTGTGCATTTAAACTGGTCTGCGAATTTAAAATCTGTTATCTATTGTTCTCAGGTATCGTTCATTTTACAATGCCAAGAAGAGAACTTTGAATCAGAGGCATTGAGGCACGGAAACAACCAGTAAGCTATTTACTAGTTGAAAGCGGAGCTCTTTTCGCTGATCCTTAATTATTTGGCTCCACTTGTACAATTTCAGGTTTAGAGTGTAAACCACAAAATAACGCCCGCCTTTCAGGTAGAGGTAAAAAAAAAATGTTCTAAATACAAGGTTTTGAGCGTAATGTGAAATGTTGACGAGCTGTGCTCATCTATATCTCCTTAACCATTGCGTGAAGTGTAGGAGAGTTGAAAGTATCTATCGCCCTTTACCATAATGTAAAATGTAGAAGAGATGTATGTATCTATCCCCCGTTTACCATAATAGGAAATGTAGATCGATTGTGGATGTGAACAGCCCATAAAAATCCACATTTCATGTTAGCATTGCGAGATTTCCGTTAGCCATCGGCTATAAATCCTAACGTGATACGGGAAGTCTTCAACACAATTTTAAGGTAATAATTAAAATTACTTTAGTTATATAATATTTCATATTTTACTGTAGAAGCTTCTGCTATGCGATATCTAATCGCCGCTACCAATAGCCAAACAGGAAGTTGAAATTCGGATTTTCGCAAATGGGAATCGTGCAGGACGATGCCGCTGGTCGGCGGGTTTTCTCGGAGATCTCCCGTCATCACCTCGCTTCACCCACGTCGGCTCCCTAGCCCTCGATATTAAGAACAGCCTAAATCTCAACTCACTGGACTGACCTGCACGGCGGTAGTGTTGCCTATGAAGGTGCCGGCCATGCGCAGGCCCCTGGGCGGGATGTCGCAGACGGCAGTCTTCACGCCATTGGGTATCCACTCGACGAAGTGGCTGCGGTTGCGCTCCTGCACGTTCACCATCTGCTCGTCGACCTCGCGCATGGACATGCGGCCTCGGAAGATGACTGCGGCGGTGAGGTAGCGCCCCCTCGTCGGGTCCACGGCCGCCATCATGTTCTTGGCGTCGAAAAGTTGGCGCGTGAGCTCGGGGACGCTGACGGCGCGGTAAGGCCTGCCGGCGACGCCGACCAGCGGCGCGAAACCCGGCACGAAGAAGTGGAGGCGTGGGAACGGCACCATGTTGGTGGTGATCTTGCGCAGGCTCGTGTTGAGCTGGCCGGGGAACCGCATGGACGTCGTCATGCCCGCCATCACGGCAGACACCAGGTGGTTCATGTCGCCCAGCGAGCCGGACGACAGCCGCAGCGTATTGAGGCAGATGTCGTGCAGCGCCTCGTTGTCGAAGCAGTACGTCTGGTGCGGGTACTCGACCAGGTAGTGGAATGACAGGACGGCGTTGTAGGGCTCCACCACCACATCCGACACCTGTCGACAACCGTCTCTGGCATAGAAGTCGAGCGGGGATTTGGGCTGCCCTTAACATCGAGGTCTTGAGAACCGACGAGGGTGAAGTGAGGTGAGAATGGAGCAGCGCCTGAATGCATGACCAAGGGAAACAGGAGATCTCCGAGAAAACCCGTCGACCAACTACATCGACCGGCACGACTCCCGCGTACGAAAATTCGGGAGATGCCCCGTCGTGAATCGAACCCAGATCACCTTGGTGGGATGCGAGCGCTCTAGCTGCTACGCAACCACACCCACTTTTCGCTTATCGGTGGTAAAGTGCGGGGGGAGAATGATAAATATTGCCGCACCCTACATTTAGTAAAGGGCGCCAGGATTATAGTAAATGAGCACACAAACTGGTTTTGTTCACAGAGATGCATTTATATATTGTAGATATAAAATCTCTGATGAATTGTTATAACGTATTTGTTTTGGCGAATTTAACACGAAAGGCTGTTCACGATAAAGTGAGCACTTTTGAGATCAACCTCAGAAAAAAGTCACTGCCCCTATCTGCATATATTTTAACGTGTGCAATAAGCGACATGTGTCCTGTATAGTTGGTAATGGTGGAGGGGAAACTAGTTCCATATATTGACGTCGAACGAAAAGTGGTAGGTAACCATTTGTGATAACTTAAATTATTTCTCTCGCTTTCATTTATTTTTTAATGCATCGAAGTGTAAATATAAGCAGGTTTGTAAAATATTAACTTTTTTTTAAATAATTTCACAGTTTCACTTGACCGACGCATGAACAAAAGTGATGAGGCCCATGGCAATGTTAACTTTACATAAGACGGAAGAACACACAACGTGTATACAAGTAGATCTTAAGCAGGGCTTTCAAAAGTGCTCATTTTACCGTGAACAGCCTATACCAAAATAAAATTGCCACCAGGGGACTGTACAACGAGTTTCAGCGAGAAAACAACCGACTGGCGGCAGCTGTACACGACTCAACTTACCTCCATGATGTCTAACATGAAACTACACAAAGTTCTGCCAGGAAATTACCACCGATATAAGATTCTAACCAATCCATATTTACAAGGCCACAAGTCTAAACAGTATTTGATATACTTGTATACATCTTCGCCTCTGATTTATAGACATTTCTATAGCTTTCATGCAGCACGTAATTTAGAGTTTGATTACGCCAAAATAACATTTATAATTTACGTATATTTGATTAAAGTACAATGATTAATTCATGGTACATTAAACTTATATTAGTATATTTCTACCAACAATATTTCAAGCTGATCTGGCCTTTCTTGGTCAATTGGTTTGGATGGTCGATAATCTTCTATTGGTCTGGTCGTTTAGTCTGGTCAAGTGGTATGGTCGATCTTGTTGATGGGCTGGCAACCTGTCTGTATGCTGGTATGTTTGCTATAACTTTGATGTAGACTGTGGTGTGAACTATAGTTAGTACATCAAATATATCTAAAAAGTAATTTCACTGAACCAACAGTGCATTCAGCTAATTGTACTTGTAATTTTGAACGGTTTGATTCAAAAAGGTGTGAAGATGGCGCGAATAGACCATGCATACCATTCATGGTTGCTTCACACTTTTCTGAAGCCCTGAAGTTCTACTTCCATGATATTCCTCCGCCTCATACAAACAAAGCGTATTGTCCATTTCATATAAGTGGTCTCAAGTTTGACAGACAATGTGATCAACCTAAACACTATGTAAACAGTAAATGCTCTCGCTCCTACAGTATGGTATCAGCGGATGAACTGCTGCGGGATCCGTGTTGTTAGGTTGGCTATTTTGATGATGTCTTTGAAAGAAAATAGTACTTGGAACTAAAAGTTGTAATTTAAAATCTTAATTATACTTACAACATTTATGGTTTAAATTATGTTTCTAAAACAATATTAAATTTGCTTGGCTATTAGTAACGGGACTTTAAAAACATGTTCAACATTTATGACAGAGTATGTCGACACATACGAACAGTAAACGTCTCCAGCCAATGGCTAGCCATGTTTATGTTTCCAGCCCGGTGAAGGCAGTTGTGCGTGCGCTTTTTTTCTCATTGTGTTTATTATACGAATATCTTATTGGTGTTGTCGGTATATTTAATCGGTAGTTAATTATTTTTATTTGCTTTCTACAAACATAGTTGGTTGTAGGTACCGTTGTAGTGCGTTTTGTAGAGTGAAATGTAATATTAATCGGCACGTCGTTAAAACTGCTCGTTCCGCCATTTTCCTTGCCGCCTTCCACAATGAAGTGATACGAATATAATTTCCGTTTATAAGTTTTAGTTCGTTTGTATCAGTAAATGTGCACAGTGTTGATTTTACTGAATGATTTTGCAAATAAATTATGTAATGCTAGTGACGAACAAACGTGATTTTAGTGATGTAAACTCGCAAGGATTGCTATAGACAAACACGTGTTCAAGAGGCTACAACAGTAAGTTTGCGTGTTTTGTAAATGTATTTGTAAACCATTAATATAATTATTGAAATGCACGTGGCCTGAAAAATGCCGTACTTTCTAAGCTTTTGTAGTGAGTGAATAATATTTGTTTGTCTACATCGTAAATTCGAGTGTAAGATTAACCTTCGGCCAAAGTGTGTGCGTGTATATATTGCTGCATCTGTACGAATACGAACAGCGACCTATGTATCGCGTTTTGTATTTTCATTAAAGTTATAATTTCCGAAGTTAAATAATTTAAATGTTATTTCCATACTAGCAAAATTTTCCACTGCTCCATCAAAACAATATGCAACTCAAAATGCCACACGCTCATGCCGGAATCACGTAGCCCCGACCAACACAGCATGTCACAACCAAAAACGCAACCACGACACATTTTAATGTGACTACTTGAATTTACAGCACGACCGACACCACGCTCTCGGCATTTAACGTAACTATTTAGAAGGCGCTGATAGGCTACGTTAGTCTTAAAGATGATGAACAAGAGGGAAATTTGCTGTACATAATGGTGACAAATTGATATCGCTAATGCATACAAAAGTAAAATTATTATTTTTAAGAGTTAGGTACAGTAGTTTTCAATTTAATTTTCTTATAAGCTGCGTATTTACCATTGTAGGGAAAGCTTGCAATACAATTTCGTTTTGTAATGTTGTACATTCTTGTGTCGTGCCGCACGACACGATGAAGAATACATATCATTTATAATCCAAAATTGCTGGTCCGTCGACAGAATCAGTGGAGCTTACGACGATCTATCTAGTATTTCACTGGCTGTTGGCTGTCGTGTCGTGCACGTTGAGGCTATGCGATTCCGGCATCGTAAGAACATCAAAATAATCCCGTATCATGAAAGACGATAAACTAAAGCCCCCCCCCCCTTTTTCAGCTCACTTTTTCCTTTTTCCCTCCAAATGAAATATAAAGATGATACCCTAATTGGGCCCACATTTCATTGCCATGAACTTTTGTGTTATTATTGGTGGAAACTCTAACATTATAGTTCTGGAGGGTTTCAAAATGTAAAGCTTACTGGCCATATAAACTTGTAAGTTGTATCACTTGTATGTTTTTTTAGAATGTATATAACATTTGTCAAACTTGTTACACAGGGATACTTTTCACCAATTAAATTTAAAGGTTTTTCCGGTTTTTAAAGCCTGTATTTGAAAGTAATATAATGGTATGTAGGTTTAAACGTTGGAGTCTTTCATAAATGTTTTGAGCATTTTTGTTTTGCAAATTAAAAGCGCTCATATGTTTTTAACATACGTTGTTAAGAATATTGTACGAGTAACGGAAGAATAATTCACATAAACAGGGTTTACATTGTAAAGACAACTTTTTGATATCAAGTAAATTTCAACATGCTTATCAAACAATATTCTTTAGATTTAAGCACTCAACGAAGGTGCTCCAACATCATAAAGAAGTGTCTCATGCATCAGCAGGAACTGCGACATTCCAAAATTTATCGCTAAGGAAAATTAACTTTATAATGTCTTCAATCTTGGATAGATGGAGTGTATTTTTAGTGTTTAAGTAACATTTTCGTTTGATATATTGTTGATGTAGGTCACATCTGCTTCTCTAGAGCGCTTTGTGACATCTCTGAACTGAAATACAGTTTTTCATTAGGTACCCGAGAACAAGCCTAGGACTGTATTCACAATTTTGAGGAGGGAGGTTGTGCAACTGAACTACAGTGTAAATATCAGCACTGAGTTAATCAGAAAAAAGTTTTTATTTACAGCATGATAATCTGAACACGTAGGTATTTGAGAAAATTTAAATAAAGTACTTTGTATGTAGGCCTGCAATACTTAACATTTGAGTTACTAAAATTACTGAAATGAAGTAAAATTTGCTTAAATATTATTTTGGCTACCTACATCCGGAGAATTATAACCACCATAACAATATCAGGCTGTACAGAGTTTGTTGTCATATTATATCACAAAGCTGAAATATGTAAGAATGTATACTGGGGGGGGGGGGGGTGGTATTTCTGTGTTTGTGCATTCCTGGGGGGGGGGGGGGAATCGTGGTATTTGGTGTTCGTAGAAACCATGCTTATTTTTTATGTTTACAAGAACTTTCCTCAGGTAAGTGTGACAAGATTAGTTGTCATATATTTAGAGTACCGTATATTAAAAGAACAGTAAAATGTCTTATTAATTTGACAGTCAAAATACAATTTCTTTTTCGTGCACCCTGCTTACAAATTTCTTGCAAGGTAAAAAAATTATCAATTTATAGACTCATTACATGAGCTGATAGTCATTTACATAAAATATTTATAAACTAAAAAAAAAGTGATTGTTGCCAACCTGCAACTGTTTGAACAGCCCTTCACAGCTTCCAAAAGTCATTTGGGAGAAGGCACATGCAGTTTGTTTACAAAAATAGGCAGTCATATGTTGTTTGTTTACAAATACTGGCAGTCAGGTGGTGTTTGTTTGCAAACAGTAACCTTCAATGACAGTTCAGCTGTGGCGGAAGGATACATAGCCACCCAGATGCCATTGGCACTATTTTCCTAGAACTGTCAAATTTGAGACCACTTATATGAAATGGACAATAATCTAGAAAATTACACCAAAGGGACAGCGCACCGCATTTGTGCGCACTCACTGTAATACAATTGTGCTTAAGAACTATTTCTTACTGGGCATTACCAACACACCTACTTTCTCCTTGTTTATATTAATATTAATGATAAATTAAATACGATTAATAAAGAAAATGTAAAAAAAAATGTTCATTTTAACCAAAAATAGAACGCTTGAGATACACGACATGTGTAGGAAACAGCCATCAAGTCGTACATGGGGTGATTTTTCAAAGGTTAGCTTCAAAAAAAGGTGTGAAGATGGCATGAGCAGACTATAGCCGTTGCAGGGAGGGACTGACCTTGGGCGAGGGTATGACGGTGTAGGTCTTGATGACGCGGTCGGGGTACTCCTCGCTGAGCTTGGAAAGCAGCAGGGACCCCAGACCACCGCCAGTCCCGCCGCCGATGGAGTGTGTCAGTTGAAAGCCCTGCAGCATTTACAGTTGCTGCTGTCAGTGTCGGCACGCCAGCACACGTGTATTTTAATATAATGTTGTTCCCGTCAGTCTTATATACTGCTCACGGAAAGTTTAGCGTATATCAGAATCCAGGAAGTTATATTAAATCAAATACTTTACATTCCATGTTGCACCCCTAATAGCACGTAAATTCCGGGGCAGGGGAGGATGTAAAAAATGGGGGGGGGGGGGAGGAAGGAAAAACATCACTCGTTTACGTCATCCCAGTATGAAACAAACAAAATGCACAGACTGCAAAACAACTTAAATATAGGACGTTCATCAGTTTCGATACCACAACAAAAGTTCTCCGGTGCATTGGCAAACCTCAATAATGCGTAGGAACTCCACGATGCCTGAGGCACGCTTGCATCCAACGAGACTTGCCAAAAAAAAAAAAAAAAACAAGTTCATTAAGCATTTCCCGAGGCACGCTGAGGTTGAACCCGCTTTTTTTTTTTGTACGTGAAATACGCATGTCGCCAGAGGGGAAAACTCCAATGTTCACATGATTCACACAACGTAGACTGTACGATACACTCTACTAGAAACACAAATATTACGCATTAGTTGGCGAACGGGCAATATGCTAAACATTTTGTGAGCAGTATATTTAATTTTCCTTTCGAGTTTTACACCAGTATTTTTTTGTGTTTGCCTCTCCCACTGTACTAAACCTGTATAACTATACCATAGCGCAGACTCTTTTCATGCAGCCCACACTTTTACTTCACTTTGGGGTTTTGGATAGTGTTACCCAACCGATTATTAATTTCGTTTCAGTTCATTTCTTGGAGCCTTTACATTAAATTTCATATTGACAGAAGAGACTGTACTTCCACTGGAAAGTTGCTTTGTGTAACTTACCGAGTTAATCTTTACAGGATGTATCTCAATTCGACCGACAAACTTCAGATGTATGTTAATCACAAAAAAAAAAAAAAGTTGAAATCATATATACAACCTATGGTCTAAAGTGAATACTAAGGATGGTACACATCTTTGAAGCTGGACCTGGAACCCTTGTTTATTGCAAATATTGGAGATAATGTGTAAGATAGAACACAGATTGTCTGGATAATAGTTAACTGAAGAAAGCTCTTCATACACCACAGCACTTGTCACTGCCATCAAATTATTTCATGTAAATGATCACCGTTACTACCCCTATTTCGAACTAACATCCATGTTGTGGTGGCATACTCGGGATTTAAAGGATGTATTATTAATACTCGTGTCACAATTAACTATAATGCCACCTTGTGTAAATACCCTGAACCTCGAAGTTTTCGAGCAATTCGGGTTTCACTTTCAAAATAATATTTACCAATACCTGGCCGATGGGTCACGCAAAAAAAAAAAAAACCCAATAATGCACTCTTGCGGCTATTAAAGGGAGGAGAAAATTCCAGATAAAGGTACATTACAGTGGTACAGTAATAAATTTCTTCTTCAAAAACTTCGAAAATGTGTATCTCCCTCAGAATTAATTTTATACCATATGTCGTACGCATGTTCTCAAATTCTTATTTCTTGATTAACTTACACCAGAAGTTTGTCGGTCGAATTTATATATATACATATATATATATACAATTACGATCAGTTTATATATATATATATAAACTGATCGTAATTGTTCCTGTTATATAAATATAAACTTCATCAGTAAATCAACAAGTTTGTCGGTCGAATTTATATATATACATATATATATATACAATTACGATCAGTTTATATATATATATATAAACTGATCGTAATTGTTCCTGTTATATAAATATAAACTTCATCAGTAAATCAACAAATATTGACAGTAGTTCTACCCAAGGGTGTCAATGCCCGTGAGCCTCACCTCCTCTCTTCTGGCCCTTCCTAATTTATATTAAGGCTCCCATCTTCCTGGATCTTTTTTCGTGCTCGAGACCGAGAATCGTAGGAGCGATAAGGACGAGACTGCCACGTGCACCAAGTGCCTCATCGTCGCTAAGCGCAAGGTTATGAACTGGTGTGCAATGTTCTCGTCGCATTGCGTGACTTTATGGGACTTTCAGCCGTGACCATGTTATTTAATTTGTGGAAAGTCTGTGGAAAGGTTCAGCGCAGTGCCCTTGAGTAGTTTTGTGTGCATCTGACGCGTATATTTTGACATGCAGCACTTTGAAAACACTGGCTTTAGTCATTTTGGAGTACTAAAAAATGGAGTTTCCAACGTGCGTGACATTTAGAAAGTACTGAACAGCTCTCGTCTGAACAGAGTGTTCTTTGCGTAGAAAAGTACATTGGATGCACGTTCAATAGTTTCGTTTGAAAACTAGCGTTTCGAACACACTGTGACGCAGCTCAAGGGCCAGGTAAGCGGGAACCTTAAGGCCTGTGTCGTACTATGCGTTTGTGCTGCTGCGGCTAAACGGAATGCGGTTTGACGGTATGGGCACAACACATTGTTGTAAATGTGAGGTGTCACACTAGAGCGGTGTTCACTAATGTGACACCTCGCATTTACATCAATGTGTTGTGTCCATCCCGTCAAACCGCATTCCATTTACCCGCAGCGGCAAAAACTCGTAGTAAGGCACCTGCCTAATGGACGCGTAAGTTTTGGACTTGTCTCCCGCCGGGAGGGGTTTTCACGGTCCCTTTGCCACCCCCCCCCCCAACCCTTCTTACATATAGCCTCAGCTATAGGTACACTCAGGGAGGCAGTCATGGTCCTAAACGGTGGCCATGGCTGCCTTAATCTCTCTCTGCCACGACACAGGATTACTTTGCACAACTTTCCTTCCTTTTAGGAGTATTGGACCTAGCACTGAGACGCAATCAGCTCCCGTCCCTCCCACGTAAAATTAAGGGGGTAGTATCCATCCCATCTTAGATTTTTCTTACAATCCTCGTAATGAAAATTTATGACCAGTCATTAAAAAAAAATCAAAGCTGGACGTTGCATAGAGAACTAGTCAAAAAGTTATTTTTTAATTTGTACGGTTTCAATTGTACTTCTATTTTCCCATGTGGAATAGAAATTGATAATGATTGGGTAATATTTGATTGTGGTTACAGACGTGAAACTAATAATGGAAGAAAAATAAGTTGAATATAGAAATGACTGTTTAAATGTTCCCTGTGTCTTGACCAGCTTGGTTTTTAAGCATTGACTCCGGAAAATAAGTTACGGAGGAAAATGCGTGAATTCAAGATGGCGAGGATACTTCCCCCTCAAGGCTCCCGCCTACCTGGCATTGCAGTGTGTTTGAATTTCTAGTTTTCCCACTAAACTACCAAACGTGTGTCCGATGGGCTGATACACGAGAACAACACACATCAGACAAGATCTGTTGGGTTCTTCCAAGACATCATGCATGTTAGATACACCATTTCAGGGTACTCCAAGATGGCTATAAACAGTTTTTTCAAAGTGCTGTCTCGTAATATACGCGTCAGATACACACAAGACTACTCGAGGGCCCTGCATTGAACATTACTACAAACTTTCCACCAATGAAAGTCATATAGGTACACGCAGTACGACAGAAACGCTGCACGCCAGTTCAGAGCCTTGCGCTTAGAGGCGATGGCGCACTTGATGCGTGAGGAAATGTTGTCCTCATCGCTCCCGCGTTTCTCGGTCTCAGCGCGGGGGAAAGCTCCAAGGTAGCCTGGAGCCACAGTATCTATAAACAAGGTAGGTTTTAGGAAAGATAAAGCACCTGCAGCATGTCGCAGCTCTCCGCCTCGACGCGAGCCTTCTCGAGCACGGAGTCGGTGAGTGCCGCGCCCTCCGTGTAGTGGGCTTTGGCCCAGTTGTTAGCGGCGCTGCCCTCGCCGAACACGAAGCTTTCCGGGGCGAAGAGACGGCCGAAAGGGCTGGCTCGCACAGACTCCAGCGAGCCCGCGTCCAGATCCACCAGCACGCAACGCGGCACGTACCGGGCTCCTGCCGACCCACACAATACACTTCCTACTAAACTATACGGGATATCGCGAAATTGCATGACGATACTTCGGAGAAACTTTCCTCACAACTGGAGGATGACATAGGTCCGCAAATGCTTCGTTTCTTTTGTGACGGCTATCCCTGCATATCGAACGAACGCTAAAACTGACAGAGCCAATCTGAAATTGAGAAAATTTGGCCGTTAGTAGACCCAGCATGACACTTTTTGCCCACTTAGCACAAGAGTGGCCTAATTCGCATTTGGTGCAAGAGAGACATAAGTGTCTAATTAGCATATGCAAATGAGATGAAAGAATTGTTTGATTGATTGATCACTTCTTTTGGTTAATTAGATTAGTCGTTTAATTAAATTGATTAATTCGATTAATGAATTAATAAAAGAATTCTTTAATTAATTTTTATATTAAAATTTAGTATTATTTTATTGGTGTTGAAAGGGTTAAGTGTCATAAGGGTGATATTGGCAGGGCAGTATCAATGTGTCCCCTGTGACGTTCTGGAGCCAATGACCTGAGGAGTGGGATGTAATTGGTTATATAGGTGTTAATGATGGAGTAAGAGTGGTATAACAGACATTTTTGTTTGTGAGTGGAATGCACGCACGCATGTCACTCTTGGCTCACTAGGCGAGGGAGGTGTGGATGGAGCGAGAGCACACAACCCACTTCTGGCTCACTATGATTTACGTTCAAATAGGTTACCGAACAAATTACTTTAATCATTGAAAAAAATTCATTAAACCGACTCTAATCGTGCGATTATGGAATGAAACTATTTAAAATGCTAACTGATCATTAAACAACATTCATTAAATTAAGCAAACGCCAAGCTAATATAAAATTACAACTCACCATCATTCCTGACCCCCCCCCCCCCCGACAAAAATACCCTCCCAACACGAATATAAATAAGTACTTCACCCTCATCGGCTCTCAAGAATAATATTCTAAACACGCATCAAAACATAGGCAAGGGCCTTACAAAAATTATTGATTACACTAAGAAAGTAATTAAACTGCACACAAATTACATTTAAGCCTAATGCAACTATCGAAGAGAAACTCGCTTCGCTCTTGACACACGTTAACATTACCCAGTTTAAATAAACATATTAATTTTTTATTGTGCTACCTACTTACATTTAACACAAACTACATAACATGTTTTCATAAAAGTTAGGAAAATTGAATTAAATTATACAGTCCTCTATATGTTAAGGCGTGCAATATTCCCCAATCATTGTAGAAACAGCCCTGTTGTATTCAGTTAGAACGAGAGTTTAGCAAAAAAGACAACCTAAACACTACAAACGCAGAGCTCCGTCCTCGCGGGACCAGGCAGTGTTCTGAATACTTCCAACTTCCCCCGAAGGCGAGCGCTAAAATCGCTATGCTCCTTCCCCTCCCCACCCATTCAACACGACTGCTGTCGCCCGTGTGCGGAGCACCCTCACGCCTCCTCTGCCGAGGTCTCCCAGCACTGACAAAGAGTCAAGTGCAATCTCTCACACTGAGACAGGTGGCAGAGCCGCGCCGGCGGCCAGCTAGCTTCGCTAACCATGGGAACCAACTCTCTTGGCCAGCAAAGTTACTGCACACCTGCTGAGGGCAAGCCCACCTCGGCGAGGAAAATCTGAAACACCAGTAACGTCTCCAGTAAACTACGCGTATTCCACAAAAAAAATTTAAAAAAATTAAGTCCCGGAAGCTCTCACACAAATTAACCGATTTGAGAAATTTCCAAGTAGCGTTGGAAATATTATGTCGTTCAATGATCAAAACAAAATCTTTAAAAAATCTGTTTACACCTTCTTTAAACATTTTTGCTATCAAACTAGCTTACACGATTAGATAATAATTTTAAATGTGCATGCGTATATATTCTCTAAAACACATATTCTTTACTGAACTAAAAGTTTTTAAACCAATCTTTGTATACATGAAAATTAAATATGCTGTATCAACTAACATTTATACCAAATATTTAGAACTAATATTAACACAATACCACATTTCAAAGTTGAAATTAACACATTAGGTTACAGTATTTTAAACCCCGATAGGGTTTTTGGAAGCTAATGAACGTATATATTTTTCTACGAAACACAAATTCTGTCTCTAATAAGTTTGTTTTACATTTCCTACCACCCAAATATATCAGAAATGTGTATATTTTGAATATATATATATATATATATATATATATATATATATATATATATATATACACATACATACATACATACATACATACATACATACATACATACCACAATTTCAGGTTTGAATGAGTTTTAAAATGCCAAAATTAGCGATATTTCAATAATTTTTCGAAAAGGTTCGAATTCAAGCGATTTTAATGCAAAACCGTGACCATTTTGAATCCGTATAGTATATAAGAAGGAATAAATTGATTTTTCTCTCAGTCTTAAGTCAGCAGTTGTCGAAGTCAGATCGTGTCGGGAGTGTATCACAAAGAGGTTACACCAATCAATAGATTTCACCGAGATGTATTACAGCCATTCCAGAGAGGTTTACATTAGACTACTTCGAAGCACTCATCAGACTGCAAGTTTCAACAGCAGGTAATACACACAATGGTCACTGCTGTAAAAACTGTGATGAAGAATGTGTTAAGAGTGTTTAACACCATTTTAGCGCATGGACAAAGCAAGATGCTTTTTAGTTTAGATGTTGAGAACCTCTCGCTGCTACCTAAAGCAGTTATACTAACTTTTACAGGGCACAAATTTCAATACGTGTATCTATTCCTTTCAGAGGATTTAAGAGGCGATGAGGACATAGTCTTGTATTTGCCTTGTGATGAAGATGATCTGTATGGTACTCCGGCTTTCTTCAGTCAACCAAACACAGTCTATCTGAGAAGAGATTGTGTAATGACAAGGTGGTCAAACATAATGGAACTTGTTAATCATCCCAATTTACCAAGAGACTATTCCGGTATTGATGAAATTGATTCGGAAGCCACAGCTAAACTTTTGAAAAAAAAAAAAATTATACTTGTTAAAACTCTGATGTAATTTTGATTGAAACTTGTAATTTACAATCACGATGTGCTATGCGGAAGTTTTCAAAATTATCAAGACAAATCTTTTATCATTAAAGAACTTGCAATTTCATATGCAACTGACGAAAATGAAACAAAAGTATTGATTTTAAAGCTCCCAAGCCATGGTCTGGTTTTAATCGGGAATTGAAAATTACTTTTCCACATCAAATGTACAAAGTGCATGGTTTTAAATGGGACTCTGGTGATATAGATTACGAAAAACGTTTCCAGTATGCGAATGATATGCTTCTCGAAGACTTCTATAAGTGCTTGGAAAAATGCAGAAAGAAATTTTAAAAATTCAGAATATTACAGAAATTGTAAATATTAGAATATATCATGACTGTTCAAGCATTAATTCGCTAATAAAAAGATTAACACTAATCATTGTGATAAAAAATGTTTTGTTCGCAATGTAAACGTGAAACTCTTAGAGGATATTTGTACCAGCATCCTAACTATGTGTAAAGATAATAATTTATAAAATTTGTTTGTTATAGGTTCAGACCTGCGTAAAAACTTTCAAATGGAGACATTCAATCCAGAGCAGACGTACGAGAATGTCACTCCAGGTTACAATAGAGTGTGGTTCGAGTCTCTAAAGAACATATACTCCCAATTCCAGATGTGCAACAGAGTTGAATATTGGAACTTTGCACAAAGTTTCGCAGGAAATAAATACACAGAACGAGTATTGTGTTATGAACAAGATGATTGTCCGGTTTTTAACATGCGACCCAACAGTGAATGGCCCTGTTCGTTGTGGGATCTGAGTTTTAAAAAACAGAAATGAAGAAATAATTAAGGAACCAGGATTTAGACAAATTAAATCTAAACTGAATAGAGAGTTCTACGACACTCCCACCACGTGGACTGAAACATGTATTAGCAAACAACACATCATGCAGATGCAAGGAAGTAGCAGCATTAAAATATTGCTTTATGATGTGTGGGAATGTGAGGTTTAGCAGAGTAATGTTTGTGTTCGTAAATTTGATTTAACCAAGTTGAAATTAGGAAAATTTCACGATGATGTTCAAATCTACTCGGTGGTACACTCCCTGCAAAGTGTGAAAAACATTATATAGATTTATTTATATATATGGAACAAACACACAGCAGCAGCACGTCAGTTATGATGGAGAGGTTCGACTCATCACTTCAATATGCCAATGCTACTCCAGGTTACAGGAGAGTGTGGTTTCGACATAAAGAAGATGGTCCACTAGAAATGTAATGGAGAAGAACATTGGCTTTTCTTGTTAATAAGTCCGACAGAAACTTTTAAAGTGTTCGATATTTGTTATGAGCGTAGATTTTTGTCTTTTGTATAATAAGCAGCCTGACAGTATGCTGCCGTGTAATGATGGTCAACTAGCATTTGAAGCCTTTTCTAAATTGATAACGAAATGTACGACCTGCCAGAAAATTGAATACTTCATGCAGAAGGAATGTTGCTGTTCTATTCCTATAGTGTGGAGCGAACAATGTGAGGAAGAAAAATGTTTAAAACATTTCATTTATAATACAGACAATGTTTTACTCTATCAGTATTTCGAAGAATGTGATAATAATCTTCATACTTTATATCATTATCACAAAAACAAGTTTTGTTACACGGCTCATACTGGGTGTGATTCATCAAAGCGTTATGTAAATCAAGCAATAAAATTAGCAAAATTAAAGTTTAGTCTTCAAACACACTTTGACTTGCAAAGTTAGAGAATGAATTGATCAATATTCATACATTGTTCCTTGCTAATTGTTCTCAGTTGGATGTTGGATAGCACACACATAACATGACGCTCTTTTATCCTGAAAATCCTTACATTAGCATGAAACCAGGCAAGTCTAATGTATCATGTATGGTATGGTGTAATGGAATTCTCCACAAATTTACTGAGTCTTTCAATGGTATGTTCCATTTTAAGGTTATTTGTTTCCCATTGGGAGACGAAAATAGCCATGAATTAATTTAATGCAATGATGCAACCAAATGTCCTGTGTTTTATATGACTGCAACAACGCCACTGCCATTTAGTATTGAAGATGTTCATTCACACTATGTCGAAACATTCTCTGACTTGGTTGAAAGTGTCGTGTTACACTCCCTGAATGTAAATAAGTGTCTATTCAAACAGACAGGATAAAAGCAGTGCTAAGAAAAGTTCTGTCCTCGAAAGTAGACCTGAAGAAGGGTATTTGGATCCAATTTTACAAAAACATCTGAAAACTTTGTTTATTGAAGTTGCAAATAGCTTATTACACATATGAAAATATTTGTGGATCATTATATACTTACTTGTGCTATGCATCACCTTCTGATAAAATATTTGTGTATCACCATGTGTTTATTTATGAATCACATTGTGTAAGTTTTGCTAACTATGTTTGTTTCTTAAAAATATTGTATATAGATTTGATACCTCTTAAATGTGTAATGTATTTTTGAAGTAACCTATGTTCGAATGAATTGCTTTTTGTGTTATGAAACCTCCTATACTTGTGTAATATTGAAATTATTAATTGCTTGTATTTGAAACAATCTATGTTTAAATGTGTTGTGTGTTATGAAACCTCCTATACCTGTGTAATATTGAAATGTTTGGTCATTTGTATTTGAAACAAACTGTTTTAAAGACAATCCTAGATGTACATGTTATTGAATAAATACATGTGTTAAAAATGAACACATTTGTGTATATTTATTTACCTTTTTCCTTTTAAAAAATGTTTTGGATTACCTTAAGAAATATGCATTACTCTGATTATTAAAGTGTGAAATGTTTTCGGTTTCCTTAAAAAAAAAATTACTCTGTTTAATGAAGAGAGAAAAATAGTGCATGGTTCTTGTGAAAAAATCTAATGAAACTAAGTGAAGTTTAGCCACTGTTAAAAATCATATAAACTATGAGAGTAATCACTGAATAGATAGTTCTTAACTAAAAAAACACAAACTTGTGTCTTAAGAATGAAATATACTAAGGTGCATTCACACCTGAACAAATAACTCTTTTAAAATGTTATACTATACTTATTAAGAGAGCCTCAGATGCTGTGTATCAATTTTACTGGCAAATATGAAACATGATTCTACATAAATCCCTAACAAAATAATTTAAAACAATTTCTAGCACTTTACTGTTAAGGTCTCAGAGTGAACCCTGCTGTTCACTTTATATTACAAGACATGCTCGCGAACATAGCATGAGGATTGCTTCCAAACAACGTTAATCAGTTGGATGGAGAATCCCTCTCTCAACACAAATACCAACTATGAGGTAAGCCCACTAAAAATGTCTTAGGGGACGACCAAAGGGCACGCAACAAATTTTAGATCCCCAAACTTCAGTCACTGCAAAAATTACTAAGAATTAATCCCTAAAATGCTTAACAATTTGAAAATGTTCAATAGACTACACAATATTAAAAATAACTGAAGGCCTGCAAAATGCTTTGAACGAAATAGTGTATCCGGAAAAATAATAATATTTCAAAGAAACTCTGTCGTGTGACTAGCAACCAGAGACCAACATTTCTAGCCAATAGACGAGTTCGTAGATTTTGTGTCTGCTGAAAGCAGTTTCCCAGCCCTAATCTGTCTTCCCGACACACCACTGTCTTCCTCGCTGAGCCAAGAGTATGGAAAAACCTTTTGTAGGCCTGACACCCATTGAAAGCAATCCCCTACCTGTCCTGTCCTTCCCCGTTCATGTCGACCTAACTCTGTTACAAACAGCTCAAACACGTACGTAATATTTTTAATAAATAATTTTCCAACACAAGTATATACAAATAGTTGTGTTACATCGTCAATCCCGTGGCGAAATCTGATGACATTATAGTGTGGGGTTCCAGGTTCGAATCCCAGGAAAGGCATGATTAATATAAGCTGGGTTCGATTCCCGGGTAATGCAGTGTCCATATAAACTATACACAATATTATAAGAATAATAATAGATGGAGCAGTAATGTACCTGAAGTTTATTACATGATTACAAGTAACAATAACAATATACAATTCATATAGTAAAAATATACAATGAATTGATATTTCAAAACTGTATGTGCTGCATTGCAAAGACTATTACTTTCCGGAATCATATTGCAAAGGAAATCCATACGAAAATTAAAATTAAATGTAAATGTAATCGCTAAGACCAAAGCAATATGCAAATTTCACATTAAAGTATCAACTTAATATACCTGTAAACAAGAAAATTCAAAAAAACACATTAATTTGTTAAAAATCTTTTAGTTTTTGGTTAAAATCATTTAATTCAATAAGGAAATCATATTTACTTCAGTTAAATTACGTTTTATTATCAAATCCAGCTATTTCCCTTGTTCGTATAGGTTCCCTGGGGAGGGTGGGGAGGAGGCTGCCCACTTATATATATATATATATATATATATATACATGCATAGAAGCACCGATCACCATTGTTGGTCCAGCCACCATGGGGTGTGGACCGCCTCTCCAATCCTGCACTTCGCCCGAAGGACATCTCACCCCCACCACCTGCTGCATCCCTGCCGGCCTGCCGGGATGGGGCTAGCCAGTCACAGGCCCAGCTTGGGTGGACAGTCACCAGCGGCTAGTCAGGATGGAGGGCCAGCAGAGCACCAGACTAGGCGAGCAGCCACCCGCGGCCAGTGCCTGCTCTCGCTCGGGGGCTTCAGCTGCCTGCCAGAGTCCTCAGCTGACTGCTCTAGCTTGGGCTCTCACCTGCCTGAACTGGGGGTTCAGGCTTCCTTCGTTGGATAGCAGCTTCGCTACTACACTTGATGTAAGTAAATAGCATTAACATTTAGGGCTTTTCGATATCGCATTAATATTTCTAATAAATTTTACGCTTGTTTAATATTTAATTATCTTGTAAATCTTTTAAATTTAGTTTTACTGCATACATTTAAATTCTTTTCTTGGAATTTTTATATTTTTAGAATTATTACGTAGTTTTTTGTAAAATTGTTTAACTTTAGGTAACTTTTACTGATTTTTCGCAAATGGTTTAATCTTTTAGTCATTTTTACAGATTGTTTCATAAAATCATTCTGCTTGTTCTGAATATGATAAAACTTAAAATCGTTTCATTTCAACCAGTAATTATTCGAATGGGTGATTATGGCAATGTGTTCCAGCCTGCTGATTAAATCGTTTATTAGTGTTAATTAATGATAATTCGATGGTGATTGGCAATGTGGTCCAGCCCGTCATACACTTTCTTTGTGATTTCTTAAACTTGAATGAATCTTGCTCAAATTTGTATATGAATTAGTTAAAAATTTATGATTTAAATAAAATCGATTAATTTTTTTTCAAATTGCTTAAATTTCCTTGGAATTTGTTAAAATATTTATTATTTTGTTAGTTTTGTGTATTTTTTTCGTGGTTTAAGTACTTTTTAAGTAGTTTTACGTATTTTTGAGATGTCCAAGGGTGGACTGTTGTGTGTTTGGGTGTGAATAATGGAACATAGAAAAACAAAGAAGGAACTATGCCAAACTATGCACAGCATGTTTAGAGGGTTACTAGCCCTGCCTGACTGCATGTTCTGAATGAGTTAAATGGTGATGAATGGTTGAGTGATGTATGTTTGGACCAAGAGTACTTCTACTAATGAAATGATCTGATGTGTGAAGGGGTGGGTTGGGTATATAATTTTGATTTTAAGTAGATTTTTAGATTTTTCAAGGTTGGGTTTGGTTATGACTGATGTGTGAATTACGGAACAGTTTAAAAAGGGCAGAAATATGCCACTTATGTGCTGCACACTTGGAAGGCACAAAGCCTAGGCTCCCAAGCTTGTTCTGAATGTGTTATTTGATGAAGGATGACTTTATGATAGATGAATGGACCTTGAGTAACTCTAAGGAATGAAATGTTTTGATGTGTGATGGGGTGGTTTGGGTATATAATTAAATTTTAAGTATTTTTAAGACATTTCATTTTCAAAGTAGGTGTATGACTCTGACTATGAGTGAGGGGAAAGGTGTTGTGATTATAATTGGGTTATTGATGTATATTTGAGAGTTGTTTAATGGAGTTGCGAATGAGATACTGAATGACCAAAATTATTTTCACAATGGACAGAAGGCTGTGACAATATCACGATTTCAGGCCTTCTCTACACTGTTAAATATTCGCAAAAATATGCTAAAACCATCTAGAATATAATATCAAGTACTCTGAGAAAAATATTTTGTGAGTAGGTGCATGACTGTGAGTATGAGTGAGGTGAAATGTATTGCAATTTAGTAGTTTTAATATAGTCCAGGTAGAAGTGTGCTTGGAAGTGAATTATGGAACATAGAAAAAAATTTGGGAACTAAGATGGATGCACCTAGCATATTTGGAGGGTGCATAGCTCTGCCCATCTATGTTATCATTGTTGTTGTTTGGTGAAGGATGAATGTATGATGAACGAATGGACCTGAGTATTTCTAATGATTGTGGAATGATTGAAAATAGGTTGGATATTTGCAATTAGATTTTATGTATGTTATTGAGTTGTAAGAGTATAGAATGTTATGAATTTCTAAAAGATTTAAGTAATTTTTAAGTAAGTGTTTTAAATGTTTAGTTTTAGAGTGTAAGAGATTAATTCCTCTTGCTGAAAACTTTTTTTTAATGAAAAGCATAAACTTTGCTAATTTATAAAATGTTTTTGCAGTATAAAATACTTAATATTTTAAATTAATATTTAAAGATTTGCCTTAAAGAAATATTAGAATATGTAGAATATTTTTTTTTTAGAAATAAGAACCCAATTAAAACAGTCATTTTAAAAATCTAAAGTAATATTTACTACAGTGTCTTTCCCTCTGTTTATAATAAAATATTTTATATTTGTATCCTTAATAAACATTTATTTCAGGTACAATACATATTCATTTCGAGACATTATATTAATGTTTTTCTTCTCTCTTCAGCACTACACAGCCCTTTATATTTTTTTGTGGTGCTGAAATAATTGTATTGGGAAACAAAATTTCTATTTTATCACAATGAGTGCAGAAAACGGAAAAGTTCTGCTAGTATATTGGACGATCGTTTCGTTAGTGACACAGAATCTGAATCTGAGTCGCAAACAAAAAGAACACATAGTACAAGCTGTCAGGACATTGTAATTTTGCCTAAACAATGTCGTTTCGATCTCTTGTTGGATGATCTATTCTTGAGTGATTCGAGCACTGATTCACACATGGAATACCATCAGCTGCAACAAATCGTGATATGATCATTTCCACCAAACACGGAAAAGTAGATCTCCTGTTAGACAATTTGTTTCTATCTTACACGGAAAATTCGAGTGATTCGGATAGTGCTTTGTCCGTCTCATAGCTGACTTTCGAATCAATTAGCGAGACTTCATTTAGGGAAATGGAAAATAATTCGTTTTTCGAATCCTCTAAGTCAGTGGAAGCTTCATTGCCTGAATTGAGATTTCAGATATTGGCCATGGCATTCACGTGTATACTAACTGATGCACGGATTTGTAATGATCAAGTAGAGTCTGACACAGTTTTTGAAAGATTTCTTGCAAAGTGCAGGGTACCTTTGTTATAGTTAACAATGTCATCAGCCCGGCCAATAAATCTCAGTATCAGTATAGCTGTTAAATTCTTGAAATCCTTTTCTGCTGAGGAAGGCGCTATGCAGATGTTTTACTTTCAAAATAAATCACTCCCCATCCTGCATTCAACTGATGTGGGCGAAATCTACGATGAGACAACTAAGCCTTATCTCACAAACAGGCTTGAGGAATTTAGTTCTCGAGGTAACGGCTGGAGTCTGCTTCTAATTCTGCATATGAATTAGCACCGCCGATGCTGCTCACACTATGCGCCCCAAGTTCATTGCTAATAAGAGAGCCTGCAATATTGTGCAGTGTCATGAGGGACTGTGCTTCCATTATGCCATTATATCAGCTTTGTTTCCTGCCACACATCATTCCAAGAGAATGACTTCATATCCAAATCCTCACAAGGTTTTGGTTACTGTAGGTCTGTCAGTTCCTGTTGTGTTACAGGATATTCAAAAGATCGAGGAGAACAAAGTAGACAAAGATAGTAATATTATTGACGAAACTTTCGATAAGCAAGAGGTTATCATACCAATGTGTATTTCTCCTGTACGACATGCACATCACGTAAATGTATTGGCCATTCACGCTTGTGGTAATGATGCACATTTGCATTTTGTTTCCATTAAGGATTCGTCAGGGCTGCTTAACAGTCAGTTAAGTAAAAACAGATAAAGGAAATTTGTTTGCGATGTTGTCTTCAATACTTTAGTAGTGAGGAGAAAATCGCAAAACAAATGATCTCAGTCAGTAATATAAGGCTGTTCACAGTACTTTCCCTATTGGGGACAACAAGTACTTGCAATTTCAGGGTTACAGCAAACAGCAAAGATTGGGTTTCGTCTCCTATTGCGACACAGATAAATATTTGAAACCCTTGTGCACTTGCCTCCCCAATAACAATATGAGTAATACAAATACCATCAACCAACATGTTCCATATCCTTGTAGCATTTTGTTGGTTTGTTCGTACAATTCAGCATTATCTAACTACTTTGAGTTTGAGGATGATGATTGTGTGAACCAATTAGTAGATAAATTGGTCGAACTGACAAAGTGGGTTGCAGGAATATACAGTATGACTGTTTCGATGAAGCCAAAAACCTCTGCTGATGAAGCTAGGTTGGCGGCTCAGAAATGTTGTAATATTTGTAAGAAGGAACTCGGTGCAGATACTGTGGTCAACCATGACCATATGACCAGAGATATACGAAGCCACATACATAATAAAAGCAATTCGAACTTCAGACTGCCCAAGAAACAACTCGTTGCTGTCTTTCATAACCTGCAAAACTATGATGCCCACTTTCTCATAAAGCCATTGGCTGAACATCATGTAACAAAACCCGATGGAACTGTGATAATCGAAAACATGAGTCGAGGTGATTGGAATGACCATTGAAAAATACAAGTCTATCACTAAATGTATTCTCGATGGGATTGACTCAAAAGGAAAGGTGCAAAATTCCAAGTTACGTTTTATTGATTCTTTTCAGTTCATGAGCGCCTCGCTGGAAACTTTGGCAGGTAATTGGAAAATTGCGCAATTGAGTATCACCTGCTTGATGTTTCCAGACAACACCCAATTTGCATTGGCAAAAAGAAAGGGAGCGTTTCCTTATGACTTTGTTAAGTCCGAAGACAGTCTGGTGTGCGCGTCACTCCCACCAAAGGACTCATTTCATAGTGTCATGAAAGGCGAAGGTGTTAGCAATGACGATTATGCTCAGGCCCAAGCCACATGGGATGCGTTCTACTGCATAAACCTGCTGCAGTACACCATTTGGTATTTATGTGTGGACACTTGTTTGCTGGCAGACTTCTTTGAAAATTTCAGGACTGTATGTTTGGCTCATTACGGTCTTGACCCCATTGTCTTGACTCCGTCTCTTGCATGGGATGCTTTATTGTCGATGACAGATGCGTGGCTAGAGCTGTTGACGACCCTGATATGTACCTTTTTGTTAAATACGAGGCTAGGAGCGGCATTACCCAGGTTTCCAGAAGGCGTGTGGAAGCCAATAACATTTACGTGGGTGAAGAGTACGACCCCAGTGTGGCATCGAATTATATATGCTATTTCGACGTAAATGGCCTATACTGCCATACTATGAAGATCAAGCTTCCTATTGGCTATTTTGAGTGGGTAGAGGCTGATATGTTTTCACTGTGGGATTTTGCGAACACTGTGAGTGATGGGGACACATGTTTTTTTTCCAGAAGTGGATTTATCGTTTCCAGACGAATGTCACAATGTGCTATCGGATCTGCCTTCGGCTCCAGTAAATGGTATACCTCCTAACGGCTCACACAAAATAAATAATGTGACTTGTTATTTAATAGTTTGAATTCATTTTGTCACAGTTTTATATAATTTAACTTTGAATATTTGGGGGTGAGATGTAATAATTACTGTTTCTACACTATGTGAACAACAAGTATGAAAATGGAAGTGGTCGAAAAATGAATGAACTCTGGAAGTAATGGAATGAGGGGGAATCTCGAGAAAGCCTAGCTGAACTGGAAACACACAATGAGGAAACAAGCTACACTATTGTTAATGGTGTGGGAGAAGATCAGGTAAATGGACTGTTGCCCCGCAGAGCAAGGCCAAGGAATGTTTAGTGGCGAGCCTCACTAGCTGGCATCGACTTTGTCTTACAACAGGTTTCTACAGGTTATAACATTCACTCGCAAAATGTCGAGTATCACTTTTAAAAAAATTATTACCGCTGTGAATCAACATGTTGATGTCTGCTGTGAAGATATATTATTCTTCAAATATGTGCTGAAATAGATACGTTTCTAAACAACACTTTAAAAAGACATAAATTTTGCAATACTGGTCCTCCTCCTCCCTCTCCTCCTCTCCCTCCTCTTCAGCCTCCACATCCACACTTAAGACTTAACACTTAATACTTAACATCACACTAGTACCACAATCAGCTCAACAGACTGTACCACCTGCTCCACACCTGGCACCACATGCTCCACAGGCTCCGCAATTGGCTCTGCAATTGGCTCCGTAATATGCTCCACATGCTCCACAGGCTTCGAAATTGGCTCCACAATAGCTCCTCATTGCTCTGCAATTGGCTCCTCACTGCTCCTCACTTAAGACTTAACATCACATGGCACTGCAATTAGCACCTTACTAGCACCTCAATTAGCACCTCACACACCACCTCACGTAGTACCTCACACAGCAACTCACATAGCACCTCACACAACATTTCACATAGCATCACAATCTTGGGCTAAGTTAGTGTAATCAATAATTTTTTAAAGGCATTCCTTGCTGGGGGAGGGGGCTCTGGAATGATGGTGAGTTGTAATTTTATATTAGCCAGGTGCTTGTTTAGTTGAATTTAATTTGTTTAGTGATCAGTTAGCATTTGAAATAATTTCATTCTGTAATCGCATGATTAAAGCCAGTTTAATGAATTTGTTTCAATTATTAAAGTAATTTGTTCAGTAACCTATTTGAATGTATATCATTGTGAGCCAGAAGTGGGTCGCATGCTCTCTCTCCATCCACACCTCCCTCGCCTAGTGGGCTAGACGTGACACATGTGTGTGTATTTCACTCAAAAAATGTCCCTTATACCACTCTTACTCCAACATTAACACCTATATAACCAATTACAACCCACTCCTCTGGTCAGTTGGCTATAGAACGTCACAGGGGACACATCTATGCTGCTCTGTCAATATGTTAACTTAATGGCTCTTAACCCTTTCAACACCAATGAAATAATAAAAAATTATTATGTAATAATTGATCAAAGAATTTGTATTAATCGATTAATAGAATTAATCAATTTAATTAATCGATTAATCTAATTAATTAATCGAGCCATTCTTTAATATTATTTGCATATGCTAATTAGGCACTCATGCTACTCTTGCACCAAATGCGACTTAGGCCACTCTTGCACTGAGTGGGCCAAAAATGACATGCTGGCTCTATCGCCATATGGGACGGCTTAATTTCGCTGCGACGGGGGTGTGTTTGACGAGCTCCACACCTCACGTCCGCTGGGTGGGCCTGCTGGTCTGCAAGTATGGGCGCCGTGGGGCTGATTGATGTCACCCGTGAAAACTTGGGCTGCCTTCCCCTCCCTTGTACATCACCTCGACCCCGTGATGCCAGCCAGCCAGCCACATACCACCAGGGTGCCCTTCCAGGACTTCAGGATATCGACGGAATGAAGATCATTTTGTATTGTTATCGATGGTTTCAAACGAAATATAAATACAGTTGTCTCGCCCAGGTTCAGGGAGACAGCACCGGGTTTCACTTGGAAAGGAACTGCTGTTCCGTCAACATTTAAAAAAGGGGGGGGGGGAAGCTTGCTGCCATTTTCAGTTAAGTAAATTATTGTAAAGCTATATTTTATATCATGTAAATTTTGGCAAAGGAATATTTTAATATCATGTAAATCTTTGGGGAAAGAGCTATATTTTTTACTAAATGTAATCAGCGGAAAATTTACATTTTTATATAAAGTTTATTTATTGTGATAATTGGGGGGGGGGTGTGGGGGGGACTATGTAAATGATTTTAATTTACTCTCAGCTGTTTTCCAACTTAAAACACCTACATTCAGGAAGCAGTTGAGACAAAGACCTCGTTCTGTGTGTGTTGCAAACACCGTCGCACTTTACTACAGCCCGTAATATATAACGTACAGTGTATGGACCGTGGGTTGGATCATGTTACTGTGTAATGCCATCGCAGCGTTAGTTTACTTGATACACGACACTTGACACTACACATGTAAATGTAGGAACTGCACTGGAATATGTTACACATGCGTGAAAGCTTATCGTCGACATTAAAGTGAGTGAGTGAAGAGATTTGGGCGGCTCTTAACAGCGAGGTCTTGAAAGCCGATAAGGGTGATTGAAGTGAATATGGAGCGGTGCCGTAATTGGTTGAGGAGGGGGGTTGGGGGGGGGGGGGTCCCCGAAGAAACCCGCCGACCAACGGCATCGTCCGGCACGATTCCCAATTGCGAAAATCCGGTGACCCGGCCGGGGATTGAACCCGGTTCGCCTTGGTTGCAGGCACAAACAATACCTCGATGTTAAGAGCCGCCCAAATCTCTTCAGTCAGTCACTCACTCACTCACATGCATCACCCCGCCATTGCGTAGACATCCAGATGCGTTCATGAATCCCTGCAAATGTCCCGATTGTTTCGCAATCCGCCACAATAAGATTACGGCGGTTGCCCGCATCGTCCACTGGGGTTGCATACACAAATGCCTTTAAATGTACCCACAAATAAAAGTCTAGTGGACTCAAATCGGGGCTCCTTGACGGTTGGTTTGGAGCTGCCAATTACAGGTATGGCATCAGCCTCAGTCGGATTGACTTGTGCGAATGGAACAACAAAATAAGTTGTTTTTCACGTGTGGCGTGAATAGAAGCGAAGGATACAAGGCATGTGACATGCCAGCAATAAAACTCTAATGAAGGATGCATATTGATATCTCTGAGTGGGCGTATACAGAATTTATCTAAATTATACGGACGAACTACGGCTACGTGTTAACCACGCAAAAAAAAAAAAAAAGGAGAAAACATGCATACGACTAATGGTATAAAGTGAACCCTAAGGGCGTTACACATATTTGTAGTTGGACCTGAAACACTTGTTTATTACAGACTAGCGACCCGCCCTGGCGTCCATCGGTTGCGATTTACAAATATGGAGTTGTTTAGGTTTACAAGTATAGACACTAAATGCTTAACGGTAACTAACATAGGATTAACACTGTGTTGTTCAAAAAATCTTCGTACGTTAACCCTTGTTTTTTATAAATTTTTAAAAGACAAAAATGAGTTATCGTTAAAAGACAACCATATGCTGTCGCGTACTTATTTTGAAACCTTTTTAAGATCTCCAGTTCGGCAATTCATTCATTTGGTGTATCTCTTATGGTTTAGTCAGTGTCAGCTATGTAAACGCACGAAAAGCGGGGTTTTCCGCCTTTATTATGAAACTTCAGCATTTCTCTCACTATCCTTACATTATATATTAATATTTAAATATACTTAAACCTTACTCAAGAAATGCTTTAAATGATGGTGAAAACCGCATTAAAATCCATCAGGTAGTTTAGAAGCATCTGCCGAATACACACACACGCGGCAGGGCGACGTTGTTTTATACTATGTATAGATATTGGAGAACAGTTTTAAAGTTGGGACACTTGAGTGTCTGGATAATATATAACGGAAGAAACATCTGTAAACACCACAACACCTGTCTGTCACTTTCATCAAAACATTTCACGTAAATAATCACGGTTACTGCCCTTATTTCGAGGTAATCTTCATGACACTGGGATTGAAAAATTTGATTACTAGCCTGCATGGGGCCGCTCTGGTCTAGTGGTTAGACTACTCGCCTCCCACCTAGGCGAACCGGGTTCGATTCCTTGAGGAATCGTGCCGGGCGATGTCGCTGGTCGGCGAGTTTTCTCGGGGATCTCCTGTATCCCCTCAACCTTTCATTCGGACGTTGCTCAATACTCACCTCGTTTCATCCTCATCGGCTCTCAAGACGTCGATGTTAAGAGCTCTTCACTCACTCACTCACCCGCATGTTACAATTAACTTTGCACACTATTCACACTCAGTATTCCATCTCCAGTATTTGTAAGAAACTAGTGGTTCAGGTCTAACTTGTGATTCACTTTAGACCACAGGGTGTATATTTGTAAGAAACTAGTGGTTCAGGTCTAACATGTGATTCACTTTAGACCACAGGGTGTATATTTGTTTTCTCCTGCCTGCAGCCGAAGTTTGGTCGGTCTAATTTATAAAAATTGTGCGTAAGCCAGCCACTGTACCTCTTGCTTCACTGAAGTAGACATTGATCCTCTCGAGCTGCAGATCACTCTCGCCTTGAAAGATGCCATCAGGGTTGACACCATGCTCGTCGCTGATAACCTCCCAAAACTGATACCACAAAAATATCTCAGCAAAAATATAAAATCACCATTGAATTCAAAACTATGTTATAACATAATAATATTATGCTGACAATTAGGTCCCCCGTTAGTGTAAAAATCTATTCAGTACATGTTGTCAAACGCTTTTTTTTTTACTTGCACACGGTGGGTTTTTTTAAAATGAATATTGCGAGTGTTTTTGTTCCTAGGTTGGTATACGGAGTGAAAAACCATCATGAGCTATAAATCCCATATTGCCGTGGTTCGATGTTAAATAGTGTGTGTGTTTGAGAGAGAGAGAGAGAGAGAGAGAGAGAGAGAGAGAGGAGAGAGAGAGAGAGAGAGAGAGAGAGAGACAAGTGAAATGCGGGAGACAGAGTAACTAGAAGTGACAGATATAGCAACATCACTTAACAGCTGAACTTTGTTTTCTTAGCGCCGATAAGGGTGAAGAGAGGTGGATATGGCGAGAGATTGAAGAGATTTGGCGGCTCTTAAAAGTGTGGTCTTGAGAGCCGATGAGGGTGATTGAGGTGAGCCTGGAGCAACGCCGGAATGAAAGTGCGGGAGGAAACGGGAGATCCCCGAGAAAATCCACCGACCAGTGGCATCGTCCGACACGATCCTCACATGCGAAAATCCGGGAGTGACCCGGCCGGGGATTGAACATTGTTCGCCTCGATCGGAGGCTAGCAGGTTAACCGCTTAGCCACTGCTGACCTCCTGTAGCGCAGTCGTTCGGTGCACCGCCAGTCTGGGGCTTGAGCAATTCTGGGTTCGAATCCCAGGTAAGGCATAGGTTTTACCTAATTTCAGTTTGGTCATAAGATAGTGTGTAAGTCATACACTGATAAGCCTTCAGGCATAATACTGGGGGACGTCAATAAACCCAATACAATAAAACAAACCGCGGCCCTTGTGGGGATGGTGAGACGTCACAATGCAAACATGGAGAACGGGAGCACCCCGAGGAACTCCACAGGATAACAGCAACTTCTGTCACGTTTCCCACATGAGAAAATCTGAGACTGACCCCGCCGGGAATCGAACCCGTTCCACCCTGGTGCAGTAGCCAGGAATAGTTCCAAAATGGAAGTGGCTGAACCCAAAATGCAGACTCTTCATTATTCCAGCGTCACTGCACGATATGCTAATAAAGGTACTAAATCGTATCTCCTACGTTTTGGTGATGAAGAAGGCAACAGTGTTGCTCTCGTGGCTCAGCGTTATTATCAATATTGTCGATGACAGCTCTAGTTTGACCAAACTATTCCCTCTGAACTTGGCAGGACACAATTCTTTTTTACACTGAAAACGTAGTATTTTTTAATTACAAGTACGAATTTAGCACTGGCATTGATGATTGAGAGCAACTCAGGTGGAAATTGCTTTGCACTTAAATCGACATCTTTTAAGAATTATAAACAAATATTTTATTTATGTAGGTATTACAGTGAGTATTTCAAGTATAGCTTGATGATGCACATATAAATGGAATTTATAACTCTGCTCGCTTTTGTCGACTAGCTGTAGTTTTTCGTCTGTGCTTTATTGCTTGCAAAATCATGTAGTGTAGCCATCTGTGATACATTGTTGAAATATTTTTATGGGTGAATTATATATTCTGCAAGTTAATCGGAGATTTTCACTTTAAAATCCCGACACCACCGCCTTGGTAACAATTTGGCCGGGGCACATACTTTATATTGTCAGATAAACGACAGCGGTCATTCGGCTCTAAAGACCTCCATGCTGAGCTTCCCAAATCTCTGCACTCTACACAGTGATGATTTTTATCCAAGAAAGTGAGAAATGGGGTAGCCTGATACTTAGCACGGACTGCTAAACTGAGCCTTCTCGTAAAACATCTAGATTGGATTTCATTTGATTTGCTTCTGTGCACACGATAATTTTTAATGACCACTTCGGTGGGGAAATTCGAGACGAATCAGTATATTGTTGACGGTGATAAAACAGAATTTTGCGTTATTCTAACGTGCGTGGGAGTAATGGTCAATTAATGTAAACATGTCGGAATGTTCAGTTAGTAGCTACCCAAAAAAAAAAAAAAAAAGCGTTATTTATGAAAATAACTTCTCATAATAGAACATGTCATTTTTCCTCAATTGAAACTAATTTAAATAATATTCTACGTGTATTTATGTATTTTTAAAATTTAAATAATAATGTATCTGTGTTGACGTATTTTTCGAATTAAAAAATTTTGTGGTTGCTAAATAGTTCCCCTCCAACATCAAATGAACACATTTTAAAACAACATCCTGTACTAGAAACAGGAACCGTTGCAACACATTTTTCACATCCCAGTCTGGGTTTGGTGGAAAATAAGCGAGATGTTCGTATAAATTTACTATGGCATGTTTATCTTCAATGCCCAATAACCATCCGCATGTATTAGTAAACATGATAAATATACTGAGACCTACCTTAATGCCTAGCTGGTTCCCACAGAGACCGACTTGAATTGAAACAATTTCACGCATACTGTAATTTATTTTCCAAACTTTAAAATGATACAAAACACTGGGAATTTTGAAGAAAGGAGAAGTTTGTCACGTTCGCAATTAAACCAGAGATTTATATATCCATAGAAGAAGCAGTGTTATAGAAGACAAAGCAGACCTTCCTATTAGCGACTCAAGTGCCTTGGGTCTCATTTCTGAACTAACCACTATTAAGAAGGCCTTCTAAATGCGTACAATGCTCGCAGCGGGATATTAAAATTAAATACGAAAAAAAATGACTTTATTAAATCTCCGAGGCGTATGCCTTTTAACGACAAAGGAAATTTTAATTTATGTACCGAAAAAAAAAAAATCTTTCTGAACTACTTACGCAACTACGCTTATAAAAATACTAGCATTGTCTGTTTCTTTAATGCATTTAAGTGTAAGAATAAGCAAATTCGCAAAGAATTTACATTTATAATAATTTCCTCTGACCAACAACTGCTCCATCGTGGAGGTGTTGGCACTTGCTGTTGTCCCCGAAATTCGGGGCCGGCCAAAGGCTCTGTTCCAACGGGAAAATGCGTGACCGAATGTGACGCGTCATCCGACGGTTCGTGGATGGTCGTAATCTCGCCTATCTAAAACACGTGGCTCATAGTCGGACACGCTGCAGGGTCGCCCGTCAATTGACGATCCCAGCCATCCCGGGCCACTCAGTCCCTGCACAATAACCAGAAATCGTTGGTTTGTAATTTTTTATTTTATTTTAATATTCATTCCGATTTTCGTGTCCTATTTTTGATGTGTAATTATAATTCACGATAGCTCTATTAAGGCGCGACTGTAGTGCCATGAAACATGCAGCGTGTATGCGCAGTTGTCTGTTGTGCATTTGATTGGCATTTCTGGCCAATCGTATGAACTGCGCTTGTGATAACAGCAAACAACCGACACAATAAGCCGCCATCCAAGACGCCATAGCCGCGCAAAGTGTGTCACATCTGTTACTGTGTCTGAAGAACAAACAGAACAAGATGTTGTGATGTCTTTAATATGCGCCGTACCTCGTTCTGTCAAACGGATGGCGATAAGGGGTTTTATCATAGCCACCCTCCCCCCCCCCCCCGGTAAAGCAGGTTGGCCCTTGTGTCGTATTGCGGAAGAAACTCGGCGTGATGCTGCAGCTGTTGGTCGCACTTGGCGATAGAGATCGTAGTGGGTCCAGAACTTGAAGACGGATGTCAGAAGTCACAGGTCGTCGCATTATACCCCATGCTGAAGCACACCGACAATCCACGTCTGGCGACTTTTATAGAAGTTTGCAGGGCGGTTTTAATGCACCCATTGGCTAATGCCCGGTTGCACAATCGTGGTTCGAAACTCGATCCGAGATCGGATCTAAGATCGACACAGAAAACTGTTGCACCATTCGAGTTCAGAGCTGGACTGGAGATCGAGATGAAGTTCATTTCGAATCGCCGAAATTGGCGTTTTGAAATCTCGATCCGAGATCAGCAGCCATTGTCGACAAATGAAGTTTGAAAATATTACAACAGATAGAACTACGTTCGATTGTTTTCTTGGGAAATTAAAACAACATTATACGTACTTGAATATTATTCAGTAAAATTCTTACAACAACAGTGTACTTAAAGCAGATAAAACATCGCACATCTAGTTCTATCTATAGTGAAAAATACGCCTACTTCCATGACGTCATATATTACGAACTAATAACAAAATTTGTCTCTCACTTTGAAACCAAGATCGACGAATCGGAGATCCAGAATCATGAAATTTCGTTGGTGCAACACTTTTACATTGGAACCAAGATCAAACTGGATGCTAGTTTGGAACTAATATCATTCGATCTCGGATCAGGGAAGATGATGGTGCAACCGGGCATAAGGCAGTTCTGTTGCCCAGCTACCCGTTGCAATGACTACCATTAACAGTGAGCCATCATCGTCATCGTTTAGAATGATGTCACACAAGAGCTGCGTGGGGTGCAGAATGGAAGATCGTAATCTTCAGCAACGGAGCCAGTCTCTGTAAGAGTTTGGTGGCGATGTAGTCATTGGACAGATTTATCTGCCGCTGTGGAGCGCCACACACGTCATCGTGGGGTCGTGGTTTGGGGTGCTACCAGTGCCAACAGACGCTCACATCTAGTACACATTACAGGAACATTACAACACAGTACGCCGCTATGTTGAAGCGGTGCTGCAACCCACGACACTACCGTACAGAATGTTGCAATATTGTATGTCTCAATACTTCGGGGGAACATTCCTCACATCTGGAGGATGAAAAAATGTTATATGAACATACGACCGGAAATGTTTTATTTCCGTACTACAGCCCATAGTACATAACGTACAGTGCATGGCCTGCGGGCTGGATCATGTTACTGTGGAATGCCATCGCAGCTGTAATTGGCAGCCCCATACCAGCGCCCGAGGAGCCCTGATGTGGATCCACTAGACTTTTGTTTGTGGAAACATTTAAAGGTACTTGGGTATGCAACCCCAGTGGACGATGTGGGCACACTCCGTAACCAAAATTGTAGTGGGTTTCCAAACAATCAGAAATCGTCAGGGATTCATCAATGCACCCGGGTGTCCGTGCAATGGCGGGTTAATGCATGTGTTCGTGCTGATGGAGGGCATTTTGAACATTTCCTTTAGTGACGACGATAAACTTTCACACAGCATGTGTAACTGATTCCTGTTCAGTTCCTACTGTTATTATATGTGTATTGTCGTAGTGTGAGGTGTCGTATATCAAGCAAACGAACGCTGCGATGGCATTCCACAGCAATATGATGCAGTCCGCGGGCCATACACTGTATGTGAGGCATTACAGGCTGTAGTAAAGAAACGAAGCGTATGCGGACATATATTCATTCTTTCATCCTCCAGATCTGAGGAATGTTCCCCCGAAGTATTGACGTGCAATACAGGGCCTTTCGAACACATGTTTTCAACAGGATAACGCCCGGCCTCAGAAAGCTAAGACTGGCCTCAGCGTTTTGAAAGTTGTGTAGATGCTTCTTTGGTCGATCCGATCTCCTGATATCTCGCCAAATGTGAACATGTGCGATACGACTGGAAGTCGGTTTAATACATTTCCCACGCCCGCGAAATGAAGATTAACTGTGGACTTGGATCAACAAAACATAATCCACGACACCACAGACATTGCTCGAACACTCGTCGAATCGATGCCACGCCAGATTCAGCAATGCATTGCCCAACATGCAAGTCCCACTGAGAGGCATGCGCAGCCATCATTATTAGGGTGTGCTACTTTAGAGAATCGTCGATCGTCCCCTACAAAGTGGGGAACACGGAGTTTCTTCCTCGTGAAATGTTATATTTTGAAGTTGCGCAAAAGTTGTGCCAAAAGAGGATGATATAAGAAGATCATTTCGTAACGATTTTCATGCTGAAATGTACGGAACATTCAATACAAACCACACATTGAGAAAGTGAAGCTGGTAGCTAAGAAGGTAAGATGTTAATTGTTTTTATGGATGCGTCGAGTGAAATATTCGAGTAGTACTGTCTGCAAACTTCGCAACAGATTCCTGCGTTCTTGCTCCCGGGGAAACCGACTTACATTTTCAACCGGCTCGCCCTGTGAGGGAGAATACCTGGAGGGAATCACTACGGAAACACACACGATTATCGGTTTTAATTTAAAAAAAATAGGAATCGACGGCAGGAGCGCCCAATAGGGGTGGTAACCAGTTACGATTTTCATTGGAGCCTGGGGCCATGGTGACTGACCGGTTAGCCTGCTCGCCTCCCACCAACGCGATCCGGGTTCAATCTCCGGCCGGGTCACTCCAGATTTTCGCATGTGCGAATCGTGCCGGACGATGCCGTTGGCCGGCGGGTTTTCTCGGGGATCTCCAGTTTTCCCCGCTCTTTTAATTCCGGCGCTACTCTAATACTCACCTTAATCACCCTCGTCGGCTCTCAAGACCTCATTGTTAAAGAGTCGCTCAAAGCTCTTCTCTCACGTAACTTACTTTAATAGGACCCCTTGTGTGATGCAACCAAACACACATAACCGTACCGCTGACTGCCTGCCTCGTAAGAAACTGCAGTCTCCGAGCAGCGTGGCTGAGGGGTACGTCGATATAGGCCTGTCTACAATTGCGCTTTCCCAACCCGTGTCCGAGGGCAAGGATACGCTGATTGGTGCACGTGACCCTCTGACTTCATGGCGCTGTCCCAAGCTCCCGTGCCCCAAGTCAAAGCATTCAGAAAACTGAACTTTTGTCCCCAAGTTGTGTCCTAAGTTGATAGAAAAAGAAGAAGACTTCCGATACTTTCGCGCGTATTCGTGGAATGTTTACATTGCAAATGTAAATAATGTACGTGCAAGGTGGACTTTTTCAAAACAAACGTAATAAAATTCTAATAATTAACGATGTCTTCGTTCGGTTTGAACTATTTAATGTTAAGACTTGAACTATTTAATGTTAAGGCTAAAACTTTTAAAACGCAAAGTTTAAAAAATGAAAATTGGATGTCGGTTGGCGAACTTATTTAAAATAAAACAGATAGCCAATTATTATAAATAAATATTTAAATCACCGATCTCGTAAACATGAAATAACCAATAATTCAGCAAATTAAAAAAAAAAAAAAAAAAACACTACGAAACAACTAATAATGTGCCGAATTGACTGTGACCTGGAGTCAGATTTTGAAAGCTCACTTCTGACAACGCATTTTGTAGACCGTATTCGGACTGCGTCAACGTGACGTCACTTGACGCCGAGTTCCGGACACGTCCGCGTCCACAGGAGCGGCCGATTGTAGACGGGCCTAGGGGTGTACGCACACAGCGGAAGTAGGTTTCCCGCTAGCAGGCGGCCGGCGCCGACCCGCGCTGAAGGTCGGCGTGAGGGCAGCACACAGAAGAGGAAGACTAAAGCCACAGAGCAAGTAAGGAGACAAGAGCGGCCGATTGTAGACGGGCCTTGGGGTGTACGCACACAGCGGAAGTAGGTTTCCCGCTAGCAGGCGGCCGGCGCCGACCCGCGCTGAAGGTCGGCGTGAGGGCAGCACACAGAAGAGGAAGACTAAAGCCACAGAGAAAGTAAGGAGACAAGAGCGTACACCTCCGTGTTGTAACCATCTTCTTATTTTAAAGTTCTTTTCAAGGGTGGTAGGTGCCTGGATTAATACCAACAGCAGACAGTCATGACGAGAAATAATCACGTACTATAGTAAAACAAAAGAAAAGTTTTTATGATGATTTTGAAATAAACACGATTCCTTGGAGTAGTTAATAATCACGCTGTGTTTAATGTTTAATAAAATAGCTTATTTACCATTTTTTTTTCTTTTGCGTTGGTCGGGTAGCATTTTACAGTATGTATACAGCTTGCAATATTCTTGAGAGGTTCTAGGACGAAGTTTTAAAATTGCTTTATTAGAACCTACTTGACTAACACCATTTAGTTGTCGAATGCTGTTTTCGGCAATAATTAAATATATACCTGTGCTGTTTGTGTTAGCTCTGTCTTTGAAATATTTACATTACCTCCAATTCTGACCAACAGAATAGAATAAACCCTGTACATGCAGTGCAAAAACCAATTAAATATGTCTAATCGTTTTAGTAAGTTATTAAATCAGCACCTAAAATATATGTAGGTTAAATCAGTATGTTTGAGATACAAAACACTCATAGTTTTGACTCAAAACCGATCGGTTCCATAAAATCATTAATTCTAGTGGTAAAATGTCTATGTTGGTGTTTCCACAGGCACTAACTTCAAATAACGCGATTGTAAGCCCTATCTAGCGCCTCCCCCCTGACTAAAGCCAAGGTCTTGGGCTAAAGCAGGTGAATTCGCCAGTTGCGCAGCGGATTTGCAGCAAGCGGTATGTCGTCAAATTCGTCACCCGACGAAGAGTTATTCCTCCTTGAAGGCATGAATCCAAAATTGAAAAGGAGAAAAACAGGTATGCATAAGGTAAACAGAAACAGGAAATGGAATGGCGAATATCATCATTTATTTAATGAATTAAAACAATATGAGGAATAATTCTTCCAATATACAAGAATGAAATATGACACATATGACATATTCTCAAGAAAGTCGAACCTCGCTTGAAAAATAAACATGGTGTAATTGGCACACTCAGCCCGCCTTACCAAAAGAAAGATTGGTTATAGCACTGCGGTAAGCTCTGTCCATATGTAGCTAAATCCTTTTGATCATGAAAGAAATTAGGTTTGTTGTATCCTTCGTCTCGGGACAGGAAATTTACGCAGTGTAACGAACGTACTCGTACATGTATGGAGCTGAATCCATACACCGTACAAAGCAACTAATTTCCGTACACATCCAGAAATCTCTGTACATGTGTAAATACTGTGTATATGTCACGAGGTAGCAGATGACATTCCTTTACACTGTCATTTTATGTTACATTTCTGCACTTGACTTAGCATTTGTTTCGGTAAGTAACAAATAGGAAACTTTTGGATTTGACGTCAAAGTATGCAAACATTGTGACTTGTATTTCTTTTGCGAAGAAAATGTCGTAACATACAATTTCTAGAAGGTTAACCAAGTTTGGTACAGTTAAAATTGTATGCATTGTTAACCACGATGTGCCTTTAATGATAATCTGTGTATTTTTATCTGGAAAAATTTAGCCTGCACAAATGATAGGGGGTCTATGCTTAGTCTAGCAGTCAAGTAACGTATGTATAGAAACTTCACTATAAAACATAAGTTAAAAACATATCAAGATCTGTATTGTTAACTGTTGAGAAAGATGTATAAGCCACATTGTGAGTTGATTCAGCAACCCTTTCAGCATGTGAGGAATGCAGTAATTGAATAGTGGTTGGGGAACCATCAGAGGGCGAATACTGCAACGAATATTGAGAGGTTTCAGATGAGGAAAGTTCCTGGTGATAAGCAGACGTTTCAACTATAGTTGATTCACGGTATTTTCGGCCTTTTCTGAAGCCCTGCTAAAGTTCTACTTCCAGGATATTCCTCCGCCTCGTGCAAACTAAGCTTAACTAAGTCTGGAAGATTTCACCAGAGGGACAGCGCACCGGATTCGTGTGCACTATATTGTAACAGTATTTTGTATAAGAACTATTTATAACTAGGCACTACCAACACACGTCTCACTGTTTTTATTCAAATTATTTATAAATGAAGCAATATAATTTATAGATAAAATGTGAATAAAATTTCAATTTAACAAAAAAAAAAAAAAAAGCAACTTTTGCGTTAACACAAGTATAAAACACTTGTGATACATGACGTATGTTGGAAAGAACCAAGCACGTCATACATGGGGAGATTTTTCAAAGGTTTGATTCAAAAAGGCCAAAGAAACCGTGAATAGACTATAGTTCCTAAACCTTATTTCTGAACGTCAGTTTGGGCGAGTATGGTATCTTACGAACACGAGGGAGCAAACTTTTGAAAAATAACAGATCTTCACCATCATGCAGCTTGGATGATTTTGACTGCAGATATTGTAAATCCTGTCTCTCGAGATTTAATAACATCTTATTATAATATGTTGTCGATCTACGCTTCTTTGGTTTTGTTGAAGTACATGAAGGTCCAGGTGTCAGTGGGGTCTGTGAAACATCACTTACATCTTCAACAGTGTCTTCATTAATTCCTATATCCTGGTCACCATCAACCGCAGAGACAGGAACAGGAAGTTCGTAGTACAAATACGTTTGGAATCTGCCTGTGCCATCTTGCATGAATTCCCAGAGGAAGCTCTTGGTTTGACAATGTATTCAAGAGAAAGTAGCCGATGAAAATATGGTCACTGGCATGCAGGTACAGAATCTCCAGTAACCCCTGAGTTAGAAGGTGGTGTTCTTCCAAGTTCCACATCGAATTGATCTCGCAAATACTTCCACCTATTTCTTAATGTGTTTTCTGAAAAGGGAATGTGAAGAGTATTAATTAATTAAAGTGAGAAACAAGTGTCGTGCATTGCATAAATGTTAATGTTAAAATATTTTGTTTTAGGTGTCTATCAAATTGATCTTCGTTCAAGGCTCTTTCGTTGTCTTTCCGAATGAGAGCATCTACAGTGGACAAAATTATTACTGAGACAGGTATTGCACTTTGGGATGTTCTGCAACTAGAACATATGCCTATACCAACGAAAGGCAGATTGGATAGTGTTGCTGAGGACTTAAATAAACTTTGGAACTTCCCTAATGTTATTGGCGCCATTGATGGCAAATATGTTCGTGTAGAGTGCCCAGAAAATTCAGGCTCAATGTTTTTTAATTTACATAAAATACTATGTTGTTTTGCAAGGTGTAGCGGACGCAAATTACAAATTTATATCACTAGATGCAGGTGGATATGGCAAACAGAGTGATGGCGGTATATTTCAAGCTTCTAACATATACAAATTACTGTCGATTAATTTAAAATGGCATATTCCGGAGCCTGCGAATTTACCTGAAACAAATGTTACGGCTCCATTTGTATAAATTGGACGTGAAGCATACCCTAATCTTCCTTTCCTTCTAAAACCATATGGTGGTACAAACTTAAAATTTGAAGAGGAATGTTTTAATAAACCTTTAAGTAGAACCAGGAAAAACTATGGAATACACTTTCCGTATTCTTTATTCTAAATGGTGATTACTTTTGAAATTGAATCGAAACTGATGTTACACTTGCAGATAATATTATTATATGTATATGTATTTTGCATAATATAATTTTGGATAAAGAAGGGTGTGAAAGACATCTCTCTGATGTATGTGTTGTTCCTGAAAGATATTATCAGACACATGCCACAGGAAGGCCCACCACTATTGGTAAAACAATCATATATATATATATATATATATATATATATATATATATATATATATATATATATATATATATATATATATATATATGTATATATATATATATATATATATATATATATATATATATATATATATATATATATATATATATATATATATATATATATATATATATATATATATGTATATATATATATATATATATATATATATACATACATATATATATATATATATATATATATATATATATATATATATATATATATATCTACAGCATATTTTGCACAATACCGTTTGTCATACAAATAATACCTGGGTACGAAGAAGGGACTAGAACACACTATATCACTACAAAAGCTATACTTACTGTTGGCACTTAATACTGTTGGTAAAGTAGAACTTTCAAACAATATGTTTGGCAACTGTTCGTAAAACAATGTTTTTAAAACAGTGTTTTAAAGCAAAATAGTTTGTAATTGTTGGTAAAAGAGTGCTTTTGAACAATATGTTTTGCACAGATGTGCTTATTGAATGTGACAATACGTTTATTATACTTACCATCCACACTCAATTATGTACTGATCTTTTTCCAACACTTCTGAAGCAGAGTTCTGCCCGCATGTAACTTATCCCGCTTGTCCCATAAAGGACTTATTTTGAAAACCGCAGTAATTAATGCATCAATATATATTCTGTATATCTGCACTACACAACCGGCGCCAGTAACCAGGGACCAACAACTACCAAATCATTCTGGTAGGCAGGTCAGCGTGCACGACCGGCGCAGACAGGTACGCATTTGCTTCCACTGTGTGCACTTTATTTTCTAAACTACCTTATTCTAAGTGTTATGCGAAGTTAAGTCCCGAAGGTAGGGCGGGATTTTATCGCGTCTCAGGGCTAACCCCTTACTCCTACAAGGAAGGAAAATCATGCAAGGATACATGCATCGCGGCAAAGGGGGATTGGGCAGCCATAGCCTGCACTTTGGGGCCACTACTACCTCCCTAAGTGTACTTAGAGCTAGTCTTAACTATGAAGAGCAAGGGAAAAACAGTCAAGAGAGACGTCAAAACCCTTGCGACAGAGAAGTAAGAATTTTCAAAAATTATTGCATGCAATAAATTTAATTTTATTAAATAAATGCTACAGGAGACAAAGTGTTTGGGAACATGTTCTTGGTAAGTAGAGTTGAAAATACTAGTAGAGAGAGGGGGGGGGTGTCTTTATTGACTTTAACTTGGTGCTGGATGTAACCAGAGTGGTGTTTGGGCGCCTCTCTGGTGAGGAGTGTGGTGCTGTTGGGCCTCTCCCTCCGATCTCTTCTGTGAACCTGAAAATTAAAGAGGAAAAAGTGAGCTGCCAGTAAGTATCAGCAGGGCTGGCTGGTAAGGATGACAGGGCAAAATTAATCTAGCCTAATTGACCTATAATACTATCCTTATTGTAAAAAAATAGTAGCATATGTCCTCGGGGACATATGTATCTAGAATAATGCTGTGCTACCTCACAGCGGCCAGTCCCTGTAGCCATAGGTTGTAACAGATCCTATTTGCACTCATAGTGCTACGAGTGCACGGAGCTTCGTAGTCGGGGGGGGGGGGGGGGAAAATTGACTTTTAATTACGGGGAGGTCTCTCACCAACTGAAGCATCGAACCACACGACGCTGCAAACCTCTACCTCTCGGCCGGCCGTGGAATCAGCTGCAGGAGGACAATGCCAGGTGTCATGTTCCAAGGGCTAATGTGCAGTGATACGCCGACAAGAATGTTCGCCGATTGGACTGGCCCGCCCAGAGCCCCGACCTCAACCCTATAGAACATCTTTGGGACGAATTGGATCGCCGGGTGAGGACTCGTCAGGCGCGACCAAAATCCATTGCTCAACTCATGGAATGGTTGCAAGAGGAATAGCGACTAATCCTCGTGGATGTCCTCCAAACACTCGTAGAGAGCATGCCAGACAGGGTGGCTTCTGTTATAGCCGCAAGAGGTTGCCCTACGAGATTCTAATGGGGTGACATACCACCCAGCAAACATTGTGGACAGGTGCCCAATTACGTTTTGGTAGATAGTGTATATCTCGTATAGACCAGCACGTTGAAATCTGGGAATAATAAATAAATCTGGAAGTTCTGTAGTAGTAGGTCGGTAGTACTTAACACGTCTCGTCGACAGCGAGGTCATTACATACGTAGCAAGTTGCTCCGGGAAGCAGCAACGGGGAAGGGATAGTAAGGACCCATCCCAGCATTCGCCTGGAGTGATTTCGGAAAACCGAAATCAGGATGGCCGGTCCGGGACTCGAACCCAGGTCCTTCCGAATGCGAGTCCGAAAATCTACCACTGCACCATCTCTCTCGGTAATAAATCGCAAATAATACCGTTTCAAATAAATAAATTTGTCAGTCATTAACGTGTGCGTGGGCGCACCCCGTGTGTCGGGGGTCGAGGTGGCACAACGGCTAGAGCGCTCACCTCCCATCAAAGCGACCGTGATCGATTCCCAGCAGAGGCGCTCCCGGATTTTCGCCGCACGTAGGGATCGTGCAGGACGATGCCGCTGGTCGTTGGGTTTTCTCGGGAGTAACCCGCTTCTCCCTCCCCTGCATTCCAGCGCCGCTCTGTACTCACCCCGCTTCACCACATCGTATCTCAATACCTCGATTTTAAGAGCCGTTCAAACCTCTCTTCTCTCCGTGCGCATGTATATAGTCAATCTGCTTATAAACGGTTCACGGTAAAATGAGCGCTTTTTAAAGCCCTGCTTAAGATCTACTTGAATGAAAATTGTGTATTTTCCGCCTGACGTAAAATTATCATTGCCATGAGCCTCATCACTTTATTCATGCGTCGGCCAGGGGAAACTGTGAAATTGTTTGAAAAGAAAATATTTTACAAATCTGATAATTTTTATACTTCGATGCATTAGAAAAATAGAAAGCGAAATAAATAATTTAAGTTACCACAAATGGTCACCTAACACTTTTTATTCGACGTTAATACATGGAACTACTTTCCATCCATCGTTGGCAACTTTACTGGGCGCATATCACTCAGTGCCCCGTTAAAATATATGAAGTTAGGAGCAGTGACTTTTTTCTAAGGTTGATTTCAAAAGTGCTCACTTTATCGTGAACAGCTTTTAATTGTCATCCTGTATTTGAGATCACCAAGAGTCTTGTGAAGAGTGAAGAGATTTGGGCGGCTCTTAACAGCGAGATTTTGAGAGCTAGAGCCTTGTGTGTGTATGAAAATTAAATCATTTGTTCTGCGCCCATTTGTATATCTATGCTTGCAGCTTTGTCTGATTTTATTAGCATTCTTTCATGTGTGGCATTTCCTCTGCCAGCAAGTGCATTCCCGTTTATACGCAATTAAAACACATAGCAGAGGAAAAATAACTAAATAATTTATTTCGAAATAATTTTACACTGTGCTTGTTTTGACTAAGGGCGGTATTCTGGGGAGGGGAAGTAACGAGGAAAAAGTTGTGCATTTTTTCAAGGCAAATTTTTTTTATTAATTGAAGAGAAGCGATTCGCAATGTTGTACAATTAACTACAATGTGGACAAGATAAAAAGAAATGTATTATTCACAAATAAAACAACTTTTCGTAAACTTCGCAAAACACGAAAATTGTTAATTGGCATCGTTAAAATAATGTAAGCAGTAAGTAACTAATTTATTTGGTTTTTAGAAATGAGTCACCTTTTTTTGTATGCAGCCTTTGGATGTTTTACGAACCTTTCTGTTCTCTCCAATTTTTTTATTTTTTTTAAATGTATATCGAGGTCGTCTTGAAAACCTTGGCCTTTCCATACCGGGTTCACCCTGCAAAAGAAAATATCTCACAACTTTCTTTTCTTTTCAAATCAGTAATATTTATATTACTATTCGTCGTCAGTTTGTGGACGATGTAGCTATTCGCCCGACTTGTGTCGAATATCAGCTTCAAGGCAAATTTTTTTGTACCAAACCAACCTTTTCCTGAGCGATGAGTCGCTTGAAATTCGTATTAAGTGATGCACCGAAATGAGCCCCTGAAATATTAGCCAGCTACAAATGAATGTGGCGCGATTCATTTCACGGCCACGTAATAGTCATTGTGCAAAGTGCCGATCACGTGATCACGTGGATCTAATCAATCCGGCATTATTTTACAAAAATAAGCAGTGCATCATAATCAGTACAAAAAGGGAACTCGGTGACTGGTAGTAAGTCTTTTTATTATGGCGCGTTATTAAATAGTTTAAATTTGTGTTTTGGTGTTTAGAGTATGACACGCAGCCTTCAAACCTGGCAAGTCGCAACGTAAAATTACTTTAAGAATTTATTATTAATTTAAATATTAATTTCAATGTATGCAACAACACTGTCAGTGTGTGTCATTCTCTTACAGCAATCGAAAAGACTCGAATCGAAGAATTTATGAAAATTAGCGTCACGTAATTTTTATTCAGTGTTTTTATGTTTAATAGAAATTTTTATGCACGACGTGCATTGCTATACGTATTTGTGTGCATTCTGTCCCTCACGATATTCATTTCACATTTTCACCAAGGGACATTTGTGTTCTGGCGGGCGTCGGTAACGAGGCGTCACCGACGCCATGACACTCCAGTCAGTCTTGGAAGTGCGGGCGTAACTGCAGGCAGCGCCTCGCGTGGCTCGGACGCGAAGCTTCTCTGTAACGGTCATCTAACAGAAATAGATTTCGATCATCTTGGAACCTTTTTAGCTTCGACTATCGTGCACCTCCGAGTTTGCCTCTCTCCGGAACAGACTGACTGCCCGTCCGGTATAATTTTCTTTTAATTATTTTCATCATGCCCGTTGACGTTTTCGTTCAGCTTCGGCCGATGCGGGGCCTCATATCACACACCCGCTTCACTTCTATCGTGTACCATCACGTGCTATTTGTTAAATAATAACCAATATCGTTTCAAAACTGTGCATGTGCACCATCATTCTCGCTTATCTAAGAGTTTCAAGGTGACGGCCCTCAAATCTGTCCGATACACGCCACGTGTTTTACGACCACGTAAGTCAGTGAGTGTTATATGAAATCTGTATTCAAGTGTTTATTTTTGTGTTGAGTAAGGCATGCTGGGAAGCCACAATATACCAGCTCGAGTGCATAAGTATAGGCTGTTCACGGTAAAGTGAGCACTTTTGAAAGCCCTGCTTAATATCTACTCTCAAGCACACTGTGTCTTGTTCCGTCTCATGTAAAATTAACATTACCATGGGCATCGTCACTTTATTCTTGTGTCGGTCAAACGAAAATGTGAAATTATTTCAAAAGTAAATATTTTTCCGAATATGATAATTTTTTATTCTTCGATTGAATAAAATAAAAAAAAGCTAGCTGGCGCCCTTCGGACAGTTATACCTATCCGAGACCCTGTGACCACCCCGATACGCATCAATTGGCTAGTCCCAGCATGGGACTTAAAACACTGATTTCTGCGTGCACATAAAATATAATTGCGCCATGAACTTCAAACATTCCCAAAAACTACACAACCCGTAATAAAACGCCATCATCAAAAATCAAGGGAAAAAAATTATATATAAGGTGCCTTGACACAGTCAAAAATCTCTTGACACTTTAAGTGAACCACGAATAGTAACAATCTTTTCAAAACAACTATTTTTGCCCGTTAACAAACCAACATTTAAAATAGGGCATAATAATATTTCATTTCTCAAGACTGCATATTCAGGATGCCTTCCTCCATTCAAAAACAATATTACAAAGCTTATTAAAAAGGCGTATCATGTTCGCCTGGTTAATAATACTGTTGACACATACGAACGTCAATAACTTTAATTAAACTGAGGCACCTTTAACTGACAAATTATACGGCGTTAAAAAGAAAGAACTATACTTAATATTCAATTGTAAGGGCTACACAATATAAATTAATTATGTTTCATGACTAGAATTAGTTTGTACTATCTTACTGTTGCTTTGCCAGAATGTAACGACAAACGGTAATAAACGTCTGCAAGACAAGATTTCTTTAATTTAACATGACAATCGTGCCACAAGGTAACATTAATTTTCTGGAATAGGGACGTAAAAACAATCCTACAAACTGGCACGAAATGCGGCGGCAAACGCCTGCCAAAGCGTACCACGTTAAAAATTACGCATTAAAAATTCTAAAACTTGCAATTAAAAATAAACCAAGCGAGATGCCTACTTTAGGAAATCCATTAAATTATTCTGCTTTAAAATAAACACAGAGTACGTACATCTAAAACAGAAAGCCCGTGAGTCGTAGGACTCGCTCATTTAACCACCAAAGAGGGCACAGAAATAGGGCGGCACGAAAATAAAAACCTACTATCATAAAAATATCTAACAAACTCTTTAACTATTTGCAAATATACTACACTCAAAATAGAATTTAGACCGTGCGACCGAAGATGAATTTTAAATACTTTCAAAATTACAGCACGCCCACAAAAAATTAGCATTCAATACCTCGGCAAACTGTCTAACATCACTGTCACAATCTATAAATGCGCCACAACGTCCACTACTCATTGATTTCTTCACTGTACCGGCTCCTTCCAGTTTTATGATTTAGAATACATAAAAATATACACCACTAATAATTCCGATCACTGACAATAAATTGCCTTGTGCGCCATGCATGGAGTATTAAAAATCAACCATGGTAATAGCAGCTGAAGTATCACAAGAAAGAGGTACTGGCCGCCGAGTCAAAAGCGAACATTAAACAAGCACTCAAAATTGAATCACAACAGTGTAGGGGAATGAAGGTAGGGAAATGGCAGGAGAAAGGAGGGGAGAGCCGAGCCTCCATCGAGGAAGCGAAGCAGCGTTGCTCACAGGCGGTCGTTAAATGTACTAAACTGCCGATGGGAAATAATTACAGTTGCATGATCATTAATAATTATACATCAGCGCGGTTGGTAAATGAGCGGAACAGCACTCGATTGGTCGCTCGTGTTCGTACTGTCATGCGACATAATGGGTATGCTGTCACAAATACATCTCGTCGCTCGTGAAGAAGTCGTTGCACAGCGTCACGAAACTCCGGCGGTAGTGCATGGCTCAACTCGTCCAACTCGAATTTCGTTGCGTAACTTGCGGTAAGGGGTTCGAAGTCGTATAAAATTCACCGACCTTTTTGTCCGAAGTGGATTTGGTGTGCAGCTGGCTCGACGATCGTGTTCTGCTCCGTGAGCCAGGGGATAACCTAAGATGGCATCCTCATACAGTTCAGCTGACACGGCGGCTGTGGTGGTGCACTGCGCATCCCATATCCAGGCAGTTATAGTTTTTTCGCCCATTGACTTCTTGTGTGCTGTCGTGTAGGGAGCTGCAGTATATGTGGTGACTGCTGTAATCTGCTGATGTCTATGAATCCAATATTCACAAAGTAGTTGTGGAGCTGCGGTATCGACCAATGCATAGCATGGTTGGTTATTGACAGTGACTGGTATTCGGATCATTTGATGGCTACTCTTGGTGAGCAGCTGAAGCAGTATTGGTTGAGATGTCGGTTGCTGTCGGTCGACAGTGATCTGGGGGCAGCGAGCGTCCAGCTCTCTTAACCCCATGGGTCGTTTCCCGCTGGTTGTGATTTACTGTCTGAGGACTCTGTTCTTGGCACTACACAGCAGGCATTCACTGTGTCAGTGGAACTGCTGACCTTCGCAGTTTCGACACACATGTGTGGGCGTCCCCTTCCAGCTTGGCCCCTCTTGTTGACCTCCCTCAGCATAGCTGGACCCATGGGTGTTTGTGTGGATTCCCGAGTAGCCTCAAAGTATTTGCAGGTCGGCAGGGTTGAGGTCCTGGTCGTGTCGCAGGCCGATGATGGTTGTGGGGGCCTGCTACCTTGGCCTGTGTCCTATGCATGGCACTGGAAAACCTGTACTGTTCGCATTGTGGGGGTTCCTGTTCCCTAGCTGTCTCTGGTCAAGTAGAGTGGCTGACCACATGAATGCTTCAATGCTACCATGAATCAATTGAGCCAGAACAGATCGGTTTTATTGCCACACTGTGATGGCCACTACTTCCAATGTTTCAGTTTCTTTCATCTGCAGGTGAAAATGTTTAATGAGGTTAATTTTATGTGTGGCAAATTCCATCAAAGTTCCCCCCTGTATTTTGAGATTCCAGTACTGGACTGCTCTATGCTTGCATAGAGGAATAAGTGTTTGCAAAATGGCATTGAAACCCATTCCAAAATTCGCCTCACTGAATGCCATAGTGATTTACTGTGTGCCACCACAAATGCATGTCTCCCATAAGCTGACCCCCTATAACATTTGGCAATTCTTGTTCACACACTTCATACTTGGTTAAATGTCCTGTACAGTATCTCAGGAATACCTGTGGGTTTCTGGTGGGTAGCCCAGAGAATGTGGGCAGTCCCTTGACATGTGCCATATGCCCTCACCTCTAAGACCGTTTGTCCAGCTGTGACCTGCAACACCATCGCAGCAGGTCTGTGCACTTTACCGATGGGCAGAGTGTGCGCCAGGTTGCCGGTGAGTGATCAGGATCGGCGCAACGCAGCGCAGCATAAGGGCACACCGGTGCAGTGCAGCCGGTGCTTGCCATGATGACGCTAGACTTGTGAACCCAGGATCTATGCCAGAAACTTTCTTTATGCTCATTTATTAAAGGTTTTATTACATGTTGTGTTTTCTCTGTTTCAAGTGCATTGTTTACCATGTTATTGTTTGTCTCATCACGCATCCTGTTTTATGTCCATTTCATTCACCAATGTTTATGTGCCGTGTTTCATGTGTAATTTTAATATAAGTTTCATTTAATAGCAGGATGTAGGGCAGAATATTGCAGGTTGTAGCAGGAAGTAGTTCCGCTTTGATGCATGGGTCAGCTGAGGCCCGCCCACGCGTCAGGCAGGAATGCTAGTCAGCGAATAGCATCGGACGAGGGTGGTGCATGTGTCATGAGCTCCAGATTTTCCCGTGCATGCCGGGCGGCATTCAACATTTTGGAATGGATATTTAATTACAATAGACTTTAATTAATTCCAGAACCTTTTTCTCATGTAGCTGCCCAGTACGCCATCCTCTCTTCCTGCAGGAATAACATTGCCCGGTGAAGTATAATTCTACCGTAATTTATTTGTGCCATAAGACTTTTATCAGTGTAACCATAGTGGCTGGTCTGATTTGCAACCCTTTCATTGCGTAAGTGCTCTTGTAAGGGGAGATTTAATAACATAGAATACATGATACTGTGAACTGAACGATATGTAGTTTATTTCAATCGCTATATGTGTTTAAGGGAATGGGCCCTGACAATACCCGCTCGCACCATGTTTTACCTCATTCTCTTTTTACAATTGTAAGACTAATCAGTGTTCTGTGTCTTATGAGCATATGGTTGCCCTAACAATCCACATACGCGAGTGTTAATGGCAAGTCAGTTTTCCCGCCACAAGAAGCATCATGATGTGTAGTTGACCCACCATCTACCATTTAGCAAACAACTATAAAATCATCCAACCTGGAGTAACAATCAATGGGAGAGGACACCAGCATCATCGGCGAGGAGATTTAATCTGGGTGGATGGCCCGCAACCCCGAGATCCGCAGAGTCAACAATCATTTTGACGTTGCCTCGACTGCGTCTAGTGCCTATCCGAGTAAACCACATCCTAGACCTCTCCTTCACCATCCACGAAATCATATCCTACCCTTCATTGGCCCATTCACACCCGTCAAATGTCTTGCCCGAATGTGTGACCCAGACCTACACCTTTCCGAGACTTTTGACCACGCCATACTTCAACTGTGCTGGAGTACTGACCCATTCAGCTTTGGTCGGCTGTACGACTGCGGCTGGTGAGTGCAGCTGCCCATTGTGCTGTTGCAGGAAGTGCCATGGAATTCCCCAATGGGGGTGTTGTATTTTCCTGTTGACTCTGCATACATGGCTGGTGGACATGGCACTGTCAGCTGTGGTGCCAGGATGCACTGCACCCAACGATAGTTGCAGATTGCAACATTGAGAATATCCTGCATGGTCACACACTGCCAATGGATTATATGCCCACTGTTCTGACATACCGCTATTTCTGTATTTTTATGGCTACACTGGTCTTCATGACAGTGGTGAGGGGACAACACTTCTCCTGAGGGGAAGTTTGTTGGTGATAGTTTTACAGGAAGAAAAATTTGATTTCAGTTACCACATAGAATCGGTCCATTTCTGCCTGTAGTCATGTGTTGGCATCTGGTAAGACATTCCAGCATGGTAAATATATGTGCAATTTACACACTGACACAGGACGGCATCCTACCCTTCTTAATGTTTGCCATGTCGCACATCCACTGTATCAACCACACCAGTGTATCAAGAGTGCACCACGAGTGCCGACACAAGTGTAGTGCGAGTGTAGATAGTGCAGGGTAAGGAAGTGCGACATTATACCACCCCCACCCCCCCGCCTTGATGGGCTAGGGTGCATTATGACAGCCCACACATGGAAAATTGTAGGGCAATAAATTTTTTTAATTAATGAAAAGGTAAGAAAGCCACACCAAGTGTGTGGACATATAAGGATGTCCCCACAAACATTTTAGATTTCAAATATATTCATTCTCAAATTTACGTGTTTTTTCATCTCAGTTGTTTCACCCTCATTTCATACCATCCACATTTAATTTGTATTTATTCATGTCCTAGGGAATACTATGTAGTTGTTTTATTCAATTTTATACAAGGATTTGTGTTTGTTTTAATTGTTGCAAGTTTTCTAGAAGGTAGAAAATAGTGCAAGGTGAGCTGAGTGCCACCATAGTTCATGCCACGCATGCACGCCAGAGTCAGTTGCCATTTAGCATTTCAAATGGCCGGTCTCCTCGCGCACGTGCTCCAAGTGACCTCAACTTTTGTGCCACTGTCATGTAATTTACAATAGTAACATAACTTCTTGGAACCTTTTTACCATCTTTTCATCCACAGTCGCTGCCTCTCCTTCCCTAGGACTTGCGTCGCCTGGGGAAGCTTAAATCACCATAATTCGCCAGTGGCAGTTTCGTGTCATTTTCAGTTTAGCCCATCTGGCAAGCCGCAGGCCAGAACCAACATAAAGATTTCACCTGTGAGAGATTTAAAGCATTGTGCAAGAGTAAACACTGTCGGCCGCCCGGCGCAAATTTTGTGCGGGTTTGGCGCCAATGTGGAGCAGGCCACATTGTGTGATAAGGAGTTTCGGAACCACAACTTAATGGTCCAGTTGTCGCTGGGAGATGTCTCCAACAGAGCCGTACCTGGTGCCCCGGCGACCCACGATGGCATAACATCTGTCGAGCTCCGACACACAAGTGAGGGGGAGGAAGGGATGAACATCAAGTTACCAACAGCAAGTGGAGAGCAACTCAGTGAAGAAGCAAGTAAGAGCAAAGTTCCTGGTGGAACCGGCGCTGGCCTCATCAAACCTCCCCTCTAGGTGGCCGATACCTTTAAAAAGGTTATACTTAGAGTGCTACTTTCTAACCGTTACATTTAACCCCTGCAAAAGCAAAAGCAAAATCGGCTCTTTGATCTTCAGGATCCACTGGGAACTTTGCAATTTTTGAACCGCCATGCTGTCCAAAAGTTTAAAAGAATTACTACACTATAAAACTCACTTACACACTAACTACCAGCATTCCGTGCTTGGTCCTTCTGTCACGTTGAATTTAAGTGTGACAGTATCCCCAATAACAGCTTTTGCGGGCCATTGCGCTCAAGTGCATATAGACTCAGTTTTGGGGAATGTCCGGTAATGGTGTCTAAATGATGAGAGAGAGGTGGGTGGGAGGGGGATGCGATTTTTTTCCCTAATGTTTGCTTTCCCTTTTCCTGGTTCATCCAGTCCTCAGTCAGGTGCAGCCATGAGGCGGGCCTGTGTACCCCTTTTCGATCCCCCTCCCCCACAATATTCCTCACACAACTGGCTTACCTCAAGAGGAAGTACTTGTTGTATCCGAAAATGGTGTGAACTTGATGTTAGGATGACAACGGAGTTGGAGGTCCAGTACCGGACCACAGCATACCGAGTGAAGGGCTTGCTATAGTCGAAAGTTCGTCTCCCATATGTGCGGACGGCATCCTTGAAGATGTCAGATTCTGCGAACCTTTCACTTCTACGCCAGTAGCACTGCCTGAGCAAGCTCAGGAGTGCATCGTATTGTGCCAGCAAGCCCGCCTGGGCGATGACGAGCCTGTCAATTACTTCCATTCTGGGAAATATTATCCTGTCTCCCCCCTCCATTCACCTAACCACCAAGACCAGGGCTGCCATCAGAGTGGTTGGTGCTTCCAACCTGGAGAAGTGTGCCCCTTGTACGACCCCATAGTACAGGGTCTTTCGGGTGCGCCCCAGCAGGCCAGGCCTGCACGGACACATCCACCATGTTCTTTTTGTCTGGCCAGTTAATTTTCACTGTTATTTCTGTGGCAGGGGTTGTTTCGTTTCTTCTCACTACCTGCAACTATACTTCCTTACTGGATCCTTTCAGTTTCACACGATAGCCATGAACAGGAACTTTCTCCTGTAGCCATGATGAATGAGTGGTGAGAGGGCTCCCCTCACAATCATTTAAGATCAGGACCCTTGGGAAGACATGTTCATCCACTGTGAATGTTCACTTCGTCCCCAACCTCCGGACTGTCACCAAACACATTACTTAACTGGCAACTTGACCATCAGACATCAAATTCTTCCCTTCTCTTACCAATCCTGGTAAGATATCTCATTGCCTCCTTGGCCAGGTTCCTGTCTTGTAGCATGTCCCCGAGTCGTAGAGGTCAACACCCCACACACCACGCAGTTGGGTTCGCCAGCCAGGCCCATTGAAGACAACTTCTCACGGAAGTTCCCATGACTGGTAAAGAATTGCTACGAATAATGGCCTGCATCGAACCACTTCTCCAATCCCAGCCTCTCATGGACACTTGGGAAGATCTTGTTGTTCATATTATAAGGCACAGTGGAAAAAATACACCATCTGTCTTGCTAAAACTACAATGTACATTCACGAACGATATTAAAGAGAGTTGTCATCAACATACTTCATTCGACCATAAACAAAAGACAACTAGTGATTAACATATACGCACTCGCAAGTCAAGTTACACATACCGCACCACACATAACAAAAGACAGATAAGCCTAAAACAGTGCACCAACTTATAAAAAAATAAACACTGCCACAGTGCAGGCCGTTTAAACATAAAAACCACTTTATTGATGGCATAGCAGCATACAACAGATCTCATGGGTTGTTCTTCTTTTATCGGAGTTATCCCATCTAGTCTGTCAAGCTGTTAAGGTAGGTAGCTTCTTTCCTTGCTCGGATTTCTTCGGCGAGTAACTCTCCCTCTTCCCTTCTTTCTGGCCACTTCTCTTCTTTCCACCACAAGCAGATCTGGAGGGATTTCCCCAGCCAATACCTGTAGCACCTCATTGGAGGCTGTCCGAAAAGCCTTCGTGATGCTCAACAGTGCAAATCTCTAAACTCTGATTATCTTCCTTTACCATGGACCTTTACCACCTCGGGGAACCACACCCCAAACTCGTAAGTGAGGATGGGCAGCAACACCGACCTATACATGAGCTTTAACGTCCGATAACCAAGTCCCCAGTTTACAGAAGCCACTGCTCTGAGCCTATGGAACGTCACCCCTGTCTTGTTCACCACATAGCACACATGAGCATGAAACATGAGATGGCTCTCCAAGGTTACTCCCAGATATTTCATTTCTGTGACCTTCTTGATCACTTTATTCTTGAACCTGATCATTGGAGATCATTTCAGATTGCCCTTGATCAATATGTCATTGGTTTTCTCTACAGAGAAATCCAATTTGAATTTCTCGGCCCAATCCCCTATTTTCTTAAGAGCACTATTCGCCTTCTCCTCTAACTCTCTCCGTGACCAGGCCGGAATCATGAGTAAACTGTCATCTGCATACCCATAGATCACACAGCCCTGCGGGTGATCCAGCCTCAGCAGTCCCTCAAAGATCACGTTCCATACTAACGGACCAAGGACCGATCCTTGCGAAGAGCCCTTGGTCAGCACCTTCTCCTCCCTTTGGGTCCCAATATCCAGGGCACACATTCTATTTGACAGGAAGTTCTTAATGGTCCCATACATATTCTTGGGGCACTCCAACAACCGTAGCTGCCATAGAATCTGTGGCCACCACGCATTGTGGAACACTCCCGATATATCCAAGGATATCGCGAGAACGTAGGTTTGGTGGTAGGTTCTCACCTGATCAACCATGTCCATAACTGCCATTTCTGTACTTTTACCCTTCATAAATCCATATTGCTTGAGATGGATACCTTGAACCACAATCGAGCCTCCTATTTATTAAATGCTCCAGCATTTTCCCTATCACTGGTAGGAGTGTTATGGATCTATATGACTTTGCCAGTCTCGGATTTCTCCCACACCCCTTATAGATCACTATAAGGAGGCATTTCTTCCACTCTGTAGGGAAAAACCTTCCTTTAGGCTGTCTTTGAACAGTTCCAACAACTCCTCACGTATCCTCGATATGACCAGAGGAGCATTTCCCCAGTCATTATGTCCAATCCAGGGGCTTTCTTAAACTTTGTCTTTCTGCAAATATTGTTCAGTTATTGTAGGGAGAAGGGTGCTGTATCCTCCATATGTATTACCATTTGCTGATAGGCTCTAATTTAAAGGTGTTACTCTGTTTCCCCTATCAGAGTATCATCCGGCAACAAGGCCCCCTTCATGTGCCACGTTATCTCCTCGGAAGACTGCAAGAGACACCCATTGGCTTCAAGGGCATGTAGCTCCTCTGAGCCCTTTACTTTTCTTATCAAGTAAGAGCAAGTAAGAGCAAGGTGCAGGAACAGCAAGGAGCAGAGCCGTACACCCAAGTAACCCACGATGGCGACGACATTGTCGAGCGGCCCAGGGTAGTTGACCAGGACGAAGTTGCACTAGTACCTCTACCAGAAGGACCAGAGTGGGCATGGCAGGCCTGACATCACTTTGCTGCATCAGCATCAGAGTGGGCAGGTCTGATGGTCGGCACCACTTTGACGGTTTAGCAATGGGGAGCACTACCATTCGGACAACAGCGCCCATACTTCTCAAAGGGGCACTGGTAATGAATGCCATGGCACCTGCCATTGTGGCGCCTCCTCCAGGCAAGGAAACTGGTACCACCCAGACCACTGCCGGGCAGATGCAATCAACCGCTGGGACCTCAAAGGAAGAGCGAATCCACCCAGTGTTGTTCACCCAGGTAGCTTCTGGAGGCGAGACATATCTGCAGGCGCAAGAATAGGAGCACAAGTGCAAGTAGTAATGAGGTTAGAGAGGGCAATGAGTCGGCCGACTCACAGAAATGGACACATCCGCAACAGACCTGTGTGATGTGTGGGGGAGCCACAACGCCCCGCAAGCAGCAGAGTTGCAGGAGGCAGCAGCAGCAACAACAACTGTCTCAACAGCATAGGGGGCAGGAGGGAGAGCCAGATGATTTGTCCCAGTCCATGGGAGAGGCAGAAGTGCTTCTGCTGCACGTAATGCCAACGGCTGCAAATGGTCTCGCAAGGGTATTTGGGGCGGAAGGCGAGGGGATTTAATGCAGACAACGGCTCCCTCTTAGACCATTTGCCCGCCATAACCAACTTTCAGTGCATCAAAGAGCCACTGTCTACTAAGTGTGCTGGTGCACCAGTGAGCCTATGGAAACGCACGAGCTGTGTAGTGAAATGCACCATACAAGTGTTATTTTGTGTAAGGCTGGAGTGCATCGTAGTTGAGTGCAACGAGCTTCGAGTCAACCCAGCAGCTACATACTCCACAGGTTGCATGAATACGTAAAATTATTATTAGGGCATAAAGGTTTCAAAAGGACTTGAAGGACAAGGACTGTGCCATGCAAGGGTACAGGGACACCAGAAACACCCTAAGAAACCATCCTTTCTGGCTTTAGAGTCTTGCAACTGTAGGTTTGTATTTTCCTGTTATGTTCATTATTGCATGTTTTCACCATCACGCCATTTCACCCATGGTTTTCCAGTGTGTTATGTATTTTTCAGTGCAGAGTATTTTTTATTTTTGTTAAATAGCAAGAAGGGAAAGTGTAAAAGGGTTTTATGCAGGTTGTTTTGAAGCATGTAGTTCCGACTTGGCCCAACTGCCTGCCAACTCTGGCTGGCACGCCAAGCGGAAAAACAGTCATCACTTAGCATCTCAAGAGATTGGACGTGTGTCATCGTGCTCGCAGTCATGCACACGGGCAGCCAGTACTTTTGTTTCACCAGTCATAATCATTGCAATAGTTTCATTCTCTTCCGAACCCTTTTCGTCTAGCCGCCCGGTACTCCACCTCTCACCTTCCCCAGTGCTTTCACCGCCTGGAGAAGTTTAAGTATTCATCTTGATCCATTGTCTGGCTTTGCGCCGTTTTTATACTGTTTAACCATCGCTGGCAGGTTAGAGCCCAATACCTATGTAAAGTGATTCTCGCAACAGAATGTGTAATTGAAACTCAGTAAAACAATGTCGAATGAGATCACGTATGTTTTTATTCGGGTCGCCGTCAGGCATTTCAGGACATGGGCCCTCACCTTCCCACACAAGTGTTCATGTCTTAAAGTATAGTTTATGTCTTCATGTGTTAAATGTGTTGCAACATAAGTAAATCAGTTATGGGTGTGTGGTCAGCCCCAATAGTCCACCGTATAGCATGTGATTTAGTATTAAAATTATCTGAAGAGCATTTGATCAGCACATGTACAGTGCACAGGCCACACGAGCAGATGTTCGCCCATGTTGACGGCGTTGCCATGGCAGTGCTCAGAGCATATCGCACGGTGCAATGTCCATGGTCAACATACGTGACAATTTTAATAAAAAATGTTATGTTTGAATACATAGCTAATGTACATGTCGCACCAGTAGGTTCATCACTGTAGTTGGCTGTTAATTTAGAGCTGCCCTGTAATGCTTTTTTCAGGATTTTGCAACACTCCCAATTAGACAACTAAATATGTGTCTGTAGAGAAAAGTGAAATTTCCGGGAAGGAGGGAGTTTTTTTTTGTTTTGTTTAATTGCATACGTAAGAACTTTTTTCAATACATAGGTGTACAAAAATACTGGACAAGTCTAATTACAGCATATAAAGTTTATACACTGGACATAGTAAACACACACTCATGCACAGATATATATATATATATATATATATATATATATATATATATATATATATATGTGTGTTACACTACACATACACGCATCACATTTTTTCCTCATAATTTGACCAATCCTCCTTCAACATGCTGTGGGGCGTCGTCATTTTGCGGAAACAGAAGAAAAAGGAAACGAGAAAAACAGGAACAAGAAATGCGTTCAAAGACATGTTATACAATAATGTATTAATTTTTGTAGTTTATATATTCATCTACACTATAAAATGTTAGTTTAGAAAAAAATTCTTTCAGCTATTGTTTAAAGAGTTTGTGGTAAGAGAAGCAAATTTCTTGAAGGTGTTGTGGTAACTTATTGAAAAGTTAGCTACCAAGGTAGGGTGGCCCTTTCTGGAGAAGTTTTAAGTTAACTGAAGCCAAGTATAAGTGTATTTTAATTCTCATGTCATGCTTATGAAAGGACTCATTTTTTTCTGAAATAAATGACTGGACTGAGCACATGTACTAACATGTAAATGTTAAGATCTCTGAGCTCTTGAAAAGAGGTCTACATGAGTCTGACTTTATTTTGCCATTGATTATTCTTACAGCTCTATTTTGCATGTGAAACACTTTTTTTGCTGTGGAATTACCCCAGAAAGTTATACCATAACATATGATGGAATGAAAATATGCAAAAGATACAATTTTTGCTGTATTTTTGTTCAAGACCTCCACAACACTCTGCAGGGCGAAACATGCTGAACTTAGTTTAGGTAAAATATTCACAATGTGAGATTTCCGTTTAAGTAAATTGTCTGCTTTTAAGTCAAGAAACTCAATCACTGCAGTTTCATTAATTTTGTCTCTGTTACTGCTAACATATAAATTAATGTTTTTTCTGTTCTTTGTGAGGCAATTCATAAGGTATGTTTTATCTAGGTTGAGATTTAATTTGTTTGCAGTAAACCATGCATTTAGCTCTGTAAATGTTGTGTCAGTTTCTTGTGTAATATAATTGTCTGAGTCACCAGAGACTAAGATGCTAGTATCATCTGCAAATAAAATTGGATTAGTTTCTGGGGTTAAGTCACATGGAAGGTCATTTATATAGACTAGGAAGAGTAGTGTATCTAATATTGATCCTTGTGGGACCTCATGCTTGATTTTCCCTGGTTCAGAGTAGAATGAAGTAGTTTTTCCTTTGATCAGCACTTGTTGTTGTCTGTTTGAAAGGTATGAGCTTACTAATTTATATGGTGTACATGAGACTCCATAAAACTTTAATTTTTCTATAAGTATGTTGTGATTTACATGGTCAAATGCTTTAGTGAGGTCGCAAAATATTCTATTAGATGGCATATTTTTATCAAGTACATAAAGAATGCTATTTGTTAGTTTGAAAATTGTATCATTTATTGACATGTTTTTCCTAAAGCCATACAAGAAACTTGCTAGGATTTTGTGATTCTCAAAATGTTGCAGCAACATCCTGTAAATTAGTTTTTCAATTACTTTTGATAAGGATGTAAGAAGTGAGCTGGGTCTGTAACTGTTTACTTCGGTCTTGTCTCCTTTCTTGAACAATGGTGTTACCATAGCCCAATTGAGTTTGTCTGGAAACAATCCTGTATTGAAGATATCATTACAAATATGGCTTAATGGAACACCAAATTCTAATCACATTGCTTTAATAACCTACAGCTAATGCCAACATAGCCGCTAGATAATTTTGGTTGCAAAGAATTGATTGTTTTCTCCACTTCTTTTTGAGTTGTGTTTGTAAAAGATATAACAGGATATTCTGTACCCGGTAGTGTAGGAATATGGTTTATATCTTGTTTAATGTTTTTGTTTTTATAAATCATTCTTTCTACGACACTGATGTAGTATGAATTAAATGAATCTGCGACTAATATAGGGTCTGCGGATATGTAGTCATTTACTTTTAGGTTTACAACTGGACATTGCTCTGTTGTTCTTCCTGTTGTGTATTTTACAATATTGCATGTAGTTTTTATTTTCTTTTGATAATTCTTAGTGAGGTTACAGAAAAAAATTCTTTTTTTTTTTTTTTCCAGATTTTATGACATTACACAAGATTTTGCAGTATTTCCTGTAGTGATTCATTGTTTCAGGGTTGCTGCTGGTTCTGGCGGACTTGTATAGTTTTCTTTTGTTTTCGCAGGAAATTTTTATTCCTTTGGTCAGCCATAAATTTTTCTTTGGATTTGTATTACAGTAGGTCAGTCGGGATGGGAAACATTTTAAAAAACAATGGAGATCTTGGTTAAGAAAAGAGTTGAATTTTTCATTTGCTTCGGTACAAGTATATAATGTTCACCATTACTCCCTGCTGAGCTCACTTTTGAATTGTAAGACATTTTCCAGCGAAAAATGTCGTATTTTTTTATAAGAAATGCTTTTGGAGGGCATTTTTATGGAAGGCATAACTAATATTTGTGCATCATGATCTGATAAGCCATTTATTATTGGGAGAGAGTGGCACTTTGCAACTGTGTTACTATCAATGAAAATGTTATCAATTGCTGTCTGGCTGGTCTCTTCTATTTTGGTAGCAAAGTTTACTATGGATTTAAAGACTTCGACAGCTAGGCCTCAGGCCCTTCACGATGTCGTGCCAGCAGAGATGTCAGGAATGCAACACAACAGCACAGCTGAGCAATTGAGTCGGCGAACCAGTACCATGTGTGTTTTATATGTCAAGTGCAGTGGTGTATAGGGTTATGTCAGTTTTTAAGGAGTCTGCAGTGTATGTTTATTCTTGTATGTGTACATCATCATCTAAAATGCCACAGGAGTTAGTGTAAATGTCAAATCTTCTTTCACCATAAGTGTTAATGTTCCACATCGTGCATCAATGTACACGAGTATGCAAAGTTAGATTATCACACTACAAGGTATGTACTGATACGGATACCAGCGTACATGTATCAGGCCGAATGCCATGTGTTTTTGTTTAAGTTTAGTTTTTCCATTTTTGAGGGTCGGTGTTATGTAGTGTCATCTCTTATGTCTGTTTTATTTTCCCTTATTACCTATATCACAGAAGTACCAGATTGTATCTTTGTATTTTATTATTATTATTACTGTTTCAGTATGTTTGAGTGTAATCTTGCATGTCCGTAATTATTAAGTGGTTGACAGCTCGTGCTCTAGAGGCACCATTTTGTGTATTTATTTGAATGGGCCACAGACGAGGCTATTGTTACACGTAGACGTCTCTATAACATTGCTAATAATTATCAATGTAACTTTGATGCATTACAAAGCATTCTTTTATATTTTATATTCTTAAAAGGATTTCGACCAGTACTGGCAGTAATGAAATACTGGACTTTCCTACCACGTTCTAAAACGACGTATCAAAGTGGACCGGTGCACACGGTCACTTGGCAAATAGCCACTACACAATTGTAAAAGTAGTTTTGAACTAATTTTATGCCATGCAAGATGAACTCACGTGTTTTGCCATAAGCAAAAATCATATGGACATAATAAACTTGACTGGGGACAGCCCATCTAAAGATATTATTGTTAATTTACACGGGTCGCTAGTCATGTTAGGGTGCCACGGCAATGCGGTCTGGTCAGAGATGTGTATTAATTTTTATATTTTGAATATGTAATTTTATGTTTTGTTATTATGAGTTTATTCATATGTACAGCTCATTGGCATTGTTGAGCCCATTTCGTTTCATTTATTGTGTTTCACCTTAAATAAAATGTGATGTTTGGGCAGGAGCGTCGGCCAGTGAGTGGCCTCCGCACCAAACGAAAAGTATTAGCATCTGAGATCTCGTGAGAATTCCACTGCGCCGCGGTGCTCCGGGCACTTAATTTTTGTTCATTAACCACCAGGTAATTCTGTTTAATTCGCTTTAGTATACTGGAACCTTTGATTATTGCTCGCCCGGAGTACTATGTCTCTCACCCTTGGTTCGTCATTTACATGGCCAAGGCATAATGTACCACATAATTTCATAGGCCCTACTGAAATTTTATCTGTGTATGAGCCAGCCTGGCTAGAATGGCAGTTTGTAAATTGCAGTGCCTCGATGGGGAAGAACTTATAATAAATATGCACTAGTGAGATGCTGATGTTTTTATTGTGATTAACCGCCTATTGGTTTCTTAACATCTGTCATGACTTTGTATCGACCACGTGTCTTTAATAATGACATTAGGTATTGAAATAACCCTTCAGGAGTGAGCTGGTCAATCAGGGGGGGGGGGGGGGCTGACATCCCTGACTAGACGAGGAAATTGGAGTGTAATTCACAGCTGGCGGAAAGGTATTATAACTGGTACCATCAATCAAGACGTGGACATGGGAGCAGGCCAATGGTCGTCGGCCATCACGACATGAGAGGAGGAGTATCTACCAAGTGTAACTTTGTGCTCGCACCACGGGCTGGCGCCCTTAACCCTGGCAAACAACATTTCTTTTCCATCACACCTCATTTCCCCCCATGGTCCAGGCAAACAACAGCACGCCGAACGCCATAAGATTGAAGGTACTGAGTAGACTATCTAGTTCAGTTCTTTGGTTGCTTTCTTTTAAATAATCAATGTTAAATTCTCCACAGAGAATAATTTGTAGATTGGCTCTGTAAATTGCTTTAAGATTTGCTTCAAGAAATTTTAAGAAGTTACTAAATTGGCAGAAGGGGCTCTATATATAGTGTAGACCACCACTATTTTTTTTTAATTTGTCAGTTATTACTTTCAGATAACTGCACTCAAACACCTGTTCTTTGCATAAAAAGTGTGTGCCATTTTCAAACATTAAATTATTTTTGATGAAAATACAGGTACCACCCTTAATCATGCTATTTCTACAATAAGTGGATCTGAGGCAATAACCAGGAATTTCAATTTTCTTAGCAGAGGACTCAGTTAAATTTGTTCCTGTTAGACATAAAATTTGTACATTCAAATTGCTTTCTGTGGATAATTTGTCAAAAGCACACAGAAAACACATCAATTTTACTTATTAAACCTCTAATATGCTGATGGAATAAATACAATTTATTTTCATTAATTAACATAGATTTTTTAATATTTGCACAATTATTGAATGTTTCTGGTATTGAGTGCGAAAGTAAAACTTCTTTGTTACATGAATTAAGCCTTATGGGCATGGGTTTCTTTAGCCTAATTTACCTGGATATTTTGAATAGAACCATGGTCTGTAAGAATCATACTAGCAATGAGGTCTGTAAGTTTTCCCTTGCCAGCACGACTCAGATGGAGACCATGTCTCGTGTGGTCAGCACTGGTAATTTCCTCTGGACCAATCACACTAACATGGCTCGGTCTGCCAGATCTTGCACAGTGCTGCATGGAAGTGTTATCTGTCTGCACCTTCCTTTGTAAGAAAGGCTTGTTATGCCGTTGCAGTGCCTCACAGATCAACACATTGGTGTGACTGGTGGCCTTGGTAATGTTGTGGATGTCTGCTCCAACTGAATAGTTTTTTGTTCCGATCAATGCTGTTGCCTATTCCCCCAAACAAAATAACCTGATCTGATTTGCAAAAGTCTTTATTTAAGCTACTTACATATTCTGCCACACTATCAAGGTGTACATTAGGTTTACAAAATGTGATAATGTCATAACCCTCACCCAGTTTTTCTTTTATGCGCTCTTCTAGGCCTCTCACGTTACTACTTCCGAGGGTCAGTACTTTCCTCTTGGGCTTTTCTGGGTTGTTGTGCGCTGGAAGGGGGATGAACTCAATGTCTTCTTCCTGCAGGTCTGCGAGGTCAGCAGAGCTGTTGCTACAAGGTGTTGTTGTCTCGTGGATCTGTGAACTGACAAGTGGTGGGTATGGATCATGTTTTTTTTTGTTTTTCCTACACTTACTTGTAAAAACTCTGTAATCATTTCTGGCCTCTTAGGAGACTGGTGATTTAGAGGATGAACAGATGTATCGGAGTAACTCTCTATTCTCCCTTGTTACTGCTGTCTTCTTGCTGACAGTTTTTGACTGCTCTGATTTCCAGTGTTCAATTTCATCCTTCATTCTTTCTAGTTCTCTATCTCTTTCAATTGTACTTGTTCCTGAAGCACAGCAGCAAACTGTTTTGCTTCGTCCAACTTCCCCTCAACATGACAACGAAGACACTTTCAGTCACCCTCAGGAACAACATTGGCATTAACTCTGGCACACGGATACTGAAACCATCTGTGATCACAAGCGATTCCTTCTACAACAACTAAGCTGCAATGTTTAACTCCATTTATTTCAAAAAATTGCTGCTATTTCATCTGCTTTGTTTCAATATCTACTAGCATGTTTAAATCATGTCTGTTCCTGATGACGTGAAAAATATTTCCTGAAGCCATTGCCAGGTAAAATATTTTGAATTAATTATAGGCCTAAATCAGAATATAGTTAATAGTCGTTACATAAACATGCTAGACCTATGGGAAAAAATGTGGACAAAATGTAAAACAAAACAATCACAAATACTTATTCTTCGCTAAATATTAGAAAGGCAGATAAAAACCAGAAAGGTTTCTTTATTTATGACTTCATTCTAGGTTACGTCTTACTGTATTTGTTTATTTGCACATGCCAAGAGGAAAAAACTGCAAATGGCCTGTACCGATGTGCCTATAAGCAAGCAACAAAGTGACATTGTTTATTCGTTCCAAACTAATAATTTAAGCACAAGTAAATTATCTACATTTCAAAGGATAGTAAAAAAAATCTTAACATGCGTAATAAAATAAAATCTTTACGTACATACCATACCATCCTGTACATCCTGACTAGCCGTTCAACTTTCCTCCTGCCCTTCAATGAGTTCCACCCCATTTCTTTCATAATCACAGATGGCTAGCCATCTAGCTAGCCTTCTCTGCTCCTTTTCCAGTTCTCGCACCTCCACCTCCAAATACGAATACACATATAAGAATAAACAAAACTTGATGCAGGAGCTTTCCGACAGTCGACTTCAGGCAGCGACCATCTTCGTTTGTTAATGAATCATTTCTGCCGAGGTCTTTCAAAAAAGTTCTAATTTGCAAAGAATTTTTAACTCTATGTTTGCGACACTTTTCCATTAAAATTTACCTACGTTCAAAATCATGTATACCAATTGTAATAATTTCTTTTAGATTAGTACGTATTTAAAATTAAGTATTTTATGAATACCTTTGTAGGTGTTAGTTATTTTACAACTTTATGTTAGAAACTTTTAATCCACATTCTATGTTATTATGCCTTTCTATATTTTAGATAATGACATTGTTGTAACATGTCAAAACGCTCACGTGCGTCGTTTACTTTGTTACGAAAACAAAGTGAATGATGTGAAGAAACTTTGTTGGAAGTGTAAGTAATTGTCTACAGAAAGTCTGACAGTATGTTGTGTGTATTTAAATATGTAGATGTTGCAACAGTGTTTCCTGAGTCAGTTTTAGTTATGATAATTATAATGCCATTTCTAAATAAAAATTTAGCTAACCTTGATGACATTTCAAGGACGCCTGTGTTAATTTTGATATACATTGTTTTTAGATAAAGAATGACAAACGCTGTTTCCTGCAGCTTCCAGTGATTTTAAGAATTTATTCTACCATCCTAGGCACCTTTATCAGTGCCACCATTGGCAGGTAGGCTAATTACTGGATAGGTTTTACTGCCCTACCATCATATCCCATAATATTTTCCTTTATGCCTGATCTTTGCGAACCCGAATAAAATACAGTGTATAGATACAAGGGTGATGTATGTTACTTCCTAGACCAACCAGTCTGTGGTTCTGGTTCTGCTATTGGCAGGTGATGTGTTGTGCCTACTTGGGGCAAGGGCTTATATGGGGCATGAATTACACAGGATTGTTTCATAACGTATCACAAGCCCTGTTTGTGTTTGTCTTTATTCAAACACCTACTCATTTTCTGATACATTACCATACCTATCTGTTATCTTCTGTTTTATTTTGTTGTCACTCTTGTAATGCAGTTCACATCCTTGGTTTGGCAAGCTTTTGTCACCTCTACAGTTATGATAATTTTGACTGAAATGTCAAGTAATTTGCAGTTGACACCTGACATTTTGTTAGACAAATGGTAAATTTTTCTTAATCCGTTTCTTTTAGTGGATACTGGAAAAAAAAAAAAAAAAGTGCACAGCTGTAAACAATATTTTTAATCATTTCAACCATTTAAGCTTAACTTTTTGTAAAAAAAAAAAAAAAAAGTTTTTGGGATAAGTGTTTAGGTCTAGCATACAAAGAAACCTAATTTAGAAGAATTTCTTTAAACATGAGCTTGGGCAGAGTATGAAATGCTTTTATTATATTGACAATTTATATTTTGCAGTGTCAAGTTTTATGTTAACATAATCCAAATAGGTCTGTTAAGTATCTAGTAAGTAACACCCCCTCCCCTTTTTTTACTTTTTGTATTACTTAATATGTCATCATCAGCAGCATGCAGGCCTACATTATGCCATACCTCATTTGTATTACCTTTGTTTAATTTATGGTGGCAATAAACAAGTTGTATCGATTGTGTTGCAACAATGCGTATAAATCCTTTATTGGGAGATATAAACTTCTGTAGTATTTGTGTGTTGCTGTTTTGATTTGCAGATATTTTGTGTATTTATGTTTGCTTTTGCTTGACGTAGTAAATCTTCCAATTTCAGGTTCATCCCCAAATTGCACCGAATGCAACTAGATCCAGAAAACTTATTAGGTGCAAATCTGCGCCACTCTGCTTCTAAGACCGCAAACGATAGCAAGCACAGGGGGCCACGCGTATTTACCAGCTTCGTGTGAAGCATGTCATTTTACTAATTTATCTACCTTAGTTCAAATGAGGTTATTAAATGTATGTTGCCCTCCCGTTGCTCTTGCTCCGTGTAGCAGAGTGGTGCAGATTTGCTTCTGATCACATTCTTGGCACAAGTTGTGTTTGTTACAGTTCATGGAGGTACTATTGTAAACATTATTTCTGTCTGTACTATACTTGTGAAGGGCATCTTCAGATATTTCACTATTTTTTTAAATTGTGCTGAATTTTAGTATTTAATTATTTTGAACACTTATGGTGCCACATTTTTTCTTTTGAAACTTAACTTGCCAACATAACAAAAGCATACTGTACCCCTTATTCAGGGCCGGCCTTAGATCAGTCTGCGCCCGCGGCGAATTGCAATTAATCTGCCCCCACATTTTTATAATTTAAAATTAAAGTTATTAAAATACAAATGCAGTTTCGTTTAAGAAATTGGCAAATAAAATTTGCATGACATTTAGTATGCAACGTTGATATACAAAACACATTTCACATTTATGTAATTCCCCCCCCCAAATGTTGTGTTAAATTAATTGTCACACCCTTGCCTGATACGCCTTATATCTTGTTGCTGTCACCAGACTTTGTTAGTACAGAACTAAGGGTGCGTAATAATTCTTACACACACAGCTACTATGCAACGGGAAAATGAACATATATTAGGAACAGTCAATTAATTTTTTTTTTAAGACCTGTAACTTTCTTGCAATCACTGTAACTTCAATGAAAAAGAGCAACTCAGATCTACCATTAAATATATAATGTTAATATACAAATCAAATTGCACATCTATGTACGCTTCATTGCCCTATAAAATGGGACTTTTCTCGCCATGGCCTGGACAAATTTGGTCATAGATTAAGAAAGGTCAATCATGCGAGCTATGTCATTCTCTATGAACAATATCGCCAACGATGAGAGCCGTTCGTCACTCATAGTAGATCTAAGATAAGTCTTGATAGATTTTAACTTCGAAAAACTGCATTCCCAGCTGGTTAATGTCGCTGGTAAAGACAGCAATACTCGAAGCGACACCCAGATATTAGGAAATTAATTGCTCATGTTTTTTTCTTATTGTGTATATTGTAAAACTTTCTTTCACAGATGATGGCACAAAACACTGGAAGTGTTTTAATTCTTCCCAAAGCACCAAGACATTAATATCTGAATGACTTCCATCAGTGTTTGTTAGAGCTGTTTGCAATACCATACACTTGTTTAATAAAGCCTGATGAGCCTATTGAGCATTGTCTAATGGTTTTGGGTATAGACACGAGTAATACAAAAATGCCCAAATATCTTTGAGTTGCTCAAACAATTGTTTCAGTGATGTTTGTGCAACATCAAATGTCACATAGAAAAAAAATTCAGTTTTAAAATGTTCTTGTGGACTATCATTTGCCGACTCGTCAAGGCCTTCAGCATCAGCTCCTAATGAACCTGCTATCTCTTTTGCAGTTATAATTGCATTTTTCAGTAGAAGTTACATACCCCATACAACTCTTGATTAAAGTGGTGACATTACAAATATCCATCACTGGGCTTTGCGTTGATTTGCTCACAATGTTTACTTGATACAAAATATCGTACCATACAACAAGAGAATTCAAAAATTCCAGTTTCAGTAACTGGTCTGCTAAAGAGTGTGTTTCGTACCTCAGACCAGCATCTGCCAAACTAGAGTCAAACACTGCAATTAAAGCATCATACACATTCTTCACCGTATTTCTAATAGCCTTGACACTATCAATTCTACTTTCCCAGCATGTAGCACTTAGTGGTTTCACAGTGAGGCTGGCAATATGATTCTTCGAAATTTCCCAACATTGAGCAGAAGCTGAGAACAACACATGTTTTCTGCAGAACACCAAACAGTGTGATAGAAATAGTTGATGATAAAGCTGCATATGGAACGACTGAAATCAAAGAATGACATTCACAATGCACAAATGATGCTCTTATTCATTTTAAGAATTTTTGCTTTGACACCTTTGCTATTGCCTCTCATATTGCCACCATTATCGTATCCCTGGCCATGCCAGTCTTCTAAACTTAGTCCATTTTCAGCGAAAGTTCTGACAAGTCTTCTCCTGTATAATTACTGGCATTTCGAAATCCGAAAATGTGTTCATTTATTTTAACCACACCAACTACACCCAGATAGATAATTTCTTCTGCCTGAATTTCTTTATACCTATCGCATATCTTGCCTAGAAATAAAAACAATTTTATATGCATAATAACAGGGGAAAAAATATTATTGATAAAGACCCTGTCATTTCTCGAAATAATTCATAAGCAAGCTACGCATCATTAAAGTTTATGCTGTTATCACGTACATCATTTGACCTTTACTAGTCTGGCAAGCCTCTAAAAACTTTGAACCTACGTCAAAAAGTTAGCCCTCGACTGACCTAACTCTGCGAGACTAAATTGAACAAGCGAGTGAGGTGTGAGTGTGGCCACAACCAGTTATTGAACGACCTCTACTCTAGCACTAGAGGATGCACAGGATCGTGATGTCTGAGTGTGGCCACAACCAGTTACTGAACGACCTCTACTCTAGCACTAGAGGATGCACAGGATCGTGATGTCTGAGTGTGGCCACAACCAGTTACTGAACGACCTCTACTCTAGCACTAGAGGATGCACAGGATCGTGATGTCTGAGTGTGGCCACAACCAGTTACTGAACGACCTCTACTCTAGCACTAGAGGATGCACAGGATCGTGATGTCAGAGTGTGGCCACAACCAGTTACTGAACGACCTCTACTCTAGCACTAGAGGATGCACAGGATCGTGATGTCAGAGTGTGGCCACAACCAGTTACTGAACGACCTCTACTCTAGCACTAGAGGATGCACAGGATCGTGATGTCTGAGTGTGGCCACAACCAGTTACTGAACGACCTCTACTCTAGCACTAGAGGATGCACAGGATCGTGATGTCAGAGTGTGGCCACAACCAGTTACTGAACGACCTCTACTCTAGCACTAGAGGATGCACAGGATCGTGATGTCTGAGTGTGGCCACAACCAGTTACTGAACGACCTCTACTCTAGCACTAGAGGATGCACAGGATCGTGATGTCTGAGTGTGGCCACAACCAGTTACTGAACGACCTCTACTCTAGCACTAGAGGATGCACAGGATCGTGATGTCTGAGTGTGGCCACAACCAGTTACTGAACGACCTCTACTCTAGCACTAGAGGATGCACAGGATCGTGATGTCTGAGTGTGGCCACAACCAGTTACTGAACGACCTCTACTCTAGCACTAGAGGATGCACAGGATCGTGATGTCTGAGTGTGGCCACAACCAGTTACTGAACGACCTCTACTCTAGCACTAGAGGATGCACAGGATCGTGATGTCTGAGTGTGGCCACAACCAGTTACTGAACGACCTCTACTCTAGCACTAGAGGATGCACAGGATCGTGATGTCTAGCGAGATTGTCCTTTTATAACTCAAAATGGCATGCTCTCTAATTATTGATAAATGAGTTACAATGCTATGTGCAAAGAATAGAAAGCATTCATGTAGTTTGTGTTTAGGCATATTTAGATAATATTACAATACTTTATGAGAGGAACCAGCAGAAAAAATTATTTTAAATTTCGAACATTTTTGTTAATATTTGAGTATTTTTAAACACACGTGCCCATACAACAATACTTTTTAGCATGATTGTATATGTTGTAAAACTATTATTAACCGGGATAACTGTAATTTGTAATAATTTATATTGGTTTCTCATGTAAGGACCCCACAACTATGCGAATATTTCAGTATATAATTAGTGGGTGCAGTGATAATCTCGTCATGTGACAGTGTAATAGACCTATATCATTCTCATAAACATAACAAATACGTATAGTTTTTGGTGGCCTAAGAAGTTAACTTTTGAGAGCAGTGGAATGTTAACATCGTGTTTATTAGACAGTACTTGTTTGTATTAAAAAGTTGCACAAGGACAAAAATTGGGTGAAACTAAAATCTGAGCAGGGTCTCAAAAAGTGCTTACTTTACTGTGAACAGTTAGGCTATACCCCATTCTTGGTTTAGGTTAACAATCGCAAATATTGTGTGAGGTCACAATATCCGTCTGTAAATACGGTTAATTACCAACTGTTCTCAAAATGCATATAAACACGTAAAACAAAGCATACTCGATGTGAATGTTGCCCGTCTCCAAACTGTAACTACGTCACGTATTTTGAACTACAAGGTGCTAAGAGCACTATGTGTTTAAGCTTCATATCTTCAGTGGCTCACCAAATTAGTCCATTTCATCAACAGAGTGCAGCACATTATTTATAACTATATCACATTTGTAAAGTGTTCTAGATTCTGTGCCATTTTTATACCAATCTTGGACTGCCGACATTATCAGCAGTACGTGTGTTTAAATACCTTTGTGCTTGTGCGTAGCAAATTTCCACTGTGATTGCAGGACGAAAAAAAAAATGTTCTCGTCAGATTTTGGCGCCCCCTTCATCTTGGTGCCCGGGTCAATGGCCCCGCTCGCCCTGCCCTTATTCAATATCGTTGTACACATGTGTATAGGCTGTTCACGGTAAAATGGGCACTTTCGAAAGCCCTCCTTAAGAACTACTTGTATGTATGTTGTGTATTGTTCCGCCATACGTAAAATTAACATTGTCATGGGCCTCGTCACTTTATCCATGCGTTGGTCAAGTGAAGCTGTGATATTATTAGGAAAGTAAATACTTTACAAATCTGCCCATTGTTTTACTTCAATGCATTGAAAAGAAAAAAAAACAGAAAGCGAAAGGAATTTAAGTTATCACAAATGGTTACATAACACTTTTTATTTGACATTAAGTTATGGAACTACATTTTATCTACCGTTACCAACTTTGCTGGGCGAATATCACTTGGTGGACCCATTAAAATATATGCAGGTAGGAGAAGTGACTTTTTTTCTAAAGTTCATTTTGAAAGTGCTCACTTTATCGTGAACTGCCTTTACACTAAATCTCTTGAATAAAAAAGACACATTGTAACAACTATTGTTAGTCAGTGCTATTATTATGTTATTTTTTAAGCACATGTTTTACTTAAATCTGGCCTATAGCATAGTTGCCTCCCTATATTAGCAATATAATAATTTTGATTTGTTAAAAGTGAGCATGAAATAGATTAGTTTGGATATCTTTCTCGAAAGGTAATTTTGTAGTTTAGTGACTTATAAGGAGGACAAAATGTAAAAGGTTCTGGAAAATAATATTTTGTGCTACAAACCTTGCTTTTTATGGAAGGCTGTACAATAGGAAAATTTTTGTATAAAAAGTTTAAAGACATTGTTGAGAAACAATGACTAAAAACTAAATAATTTTGCTCTCTATATACACAACATTGATTCAGAATGTTTTATATCGTTTGTTGAATCATCGTGAGTCATGGACCTTGAAGTTTGAATTCTGTTATCGTGTGTAATTCTTTTTTCCTCCATTCTTTTTAAGGCCTGCAAATTATATTGTTTGCTTTTATCTAATTCTTTTCGATAATATTTTGCTCAATTTTTTTATTTCCATAGCACTGATTTTCTTCATATTTAACTTATATCTTGAAGCGTACCAACTTATTTGTCTGTCTCTGTTGTCAACAAAAAAATTGCTGCGGCCTAATTTTAAACAGATGTTTGCCATTAATTTAAAATTGGTAGTTTTTTTTTAATTTGTGGAGTTTATGATAATATCTTTTCTGGTACATAGCTCCTATTGGATGTTCTTCTTGTTGGTGCAGACATATGTAATTAAAGCAACTCTGATGAATTTGTTTGGTGTTTCCTACCTCTATGTAACTTTACTGGATACACACTAGTTGCTTTTTGTTATAACATGTGCTCTGTTGTTGTTTACTATTACTGAAATATAATATCATAAAGTTAGCTTTTTTGTGCCATTAACTTTTATTAAACCTAACACTTATATGATTATTTTGGAGCCTACTTTGTATTCCAAGAGTCATTGCACTGTACACAAAATAATTCTGAAACAAAAAATACATTCTCAGCAAAAATCAAATAAAATTCCCATAATGCCAGCTGAGATGCCACGTAAGACATCTCAATAGTCAAAGAGTGCTAAACAATTTGTCAAATAATATTTTAACGTGATTATTTATGCAGTACTATATGAATGGAATTTATCATGGTAATGTGAATATGAAACTTCAGTTTGATAACCAGAGTTAAAATTATGTAAATTTCATCTATACTCACTTTTTGGCACAGGACAAAAGAGGTTGGTGCGTTTTATACTTAGCCAATGGTCATAAAATTAAAAAAAATGCATTTGTCTCGGCCCTTTCATATATATTTTCTCGCCACAGAGAAATGAATTTTTATGCATAACAACTTGAACAATTTGAGAAATGAAGGAAGTACGCAGACAACCTCTTGACAGCAACAACTGGCTAAGATGGCAGGATTGTTAGGCTTGTAGCTCTGTGTACATTATGGGGTTGGCAAAATTTTCCATGTGAAAAAAATTTACAGTTGTTAGTCTGGCAGTGTTCGTGAAATTATGTTCTTAAATGTAAGACCTAAAGAAAATTTCCATTTTCTTTGCGGCACGAAAAAAAATCTGTACGGTTGTGTTTTCACAATACATACCACGTGCTCTTTTACGGTCCTCAATGATATAAATAAGCCATTACTCAATGTCTATTACATTAATTAAATAATTAAATAAGTTTTTTCATCTATTTTATTTAAAACTCTAGGGCTCATTGAATTGCCATTAACACTCAGAAAACGTTACTGTCCAGTGTGCTTCCAAAAAGACTCTATGGCAGGAAGGGCTGTATCTGTACCTGTGGTAATTTTTTCCAGATTACTCCACAAACTTGCACACATCCAGAGATTACTTAACTTAGCACCAAGACATTTCTCACCAACTTAGGCAATCTTCCGCCTTCTCGTTAGCTGGAGGTAAATTTTGGTTGGAAATACATTTTCAAGAGAGAAACATTTTGGGGAAATAATTTTTATACGTGATAAGAATTTATACTGAATTATTGTTCACATTTTAAATTCCTGAATTTACTACCAAAGATAAATAAACACAGATCCACCACCTTGCATTTTATTTCAAAGTGCATATTCACGTCCACTGAATGTTGTCAGAAGGCGGTGGCCCATCTGTGGATCCGTCGAAAGTTAAAGTTTGAAAAATATTTGACGGATAGAAAAAAGTTGCCTTAAGATTTGTTGAAGTTCGTGTGACCGTCAGACAGACAGGCGACTGACGGATGCAACGTATGGTTGCGAGTCCACCTTTAGTCATCACCATATGTGAGCTGTCAATCAGAAGGTGTGATGCCCTCTGCACCATGCCGCCCCATGCTGTACTTCTCTCAGCGCAGTGCAGGGGGCAGGCAGTGAAGGAGGAAGCAAATTGTTGGACCACAAAAGTTTACATAAAAATAACAATTCAGGATCAGAAAAACATTACTAAAAATTTTGTTATGTTATATAAATCTGTCTTTTAGGATGTTGGCATGCTATCTATACAAAGACTTGCAAATTATGTCTTTACCTTCAAATAGGATCTTAACTGGCTGTATTGGATATTGCACATTTGGGAAATGACCAAGCAGTGGCCCAAAGACAATTTTCCATTTAAATTTTTTTGTCTTATTATTTTCTGGATGTTTTCAAGTATCTAATTGGGAATTCTCTCAATTCTATTCATGAGTGCAAACTAGATTACTTTTCCGTGTTGAATGGTATCATAAATATCTGTTTGACTTAACACGTTGTTAGATTATATAAATTATTATTCTGTGCAACTCGATGCCGTCGGGTGAGACAATGAGACAATTACGAGACACTTTACCTGCGGTTGATGGGCACCAGCGATGGTTCCTACACACTGCACTTTGAGACTGGGATCTCAGGGATGCTGTGGGTTCTGTGTGTTTGTCTCACCCGTGCGTACTTACTAAACAACTTCTACACATGACACTGTGATGCAAACACCTTAATAACTGGGCTGGGTAACTGACGATACTAAGACATTCACATTTTACACTGAGAAGTCATATTTATTATCTAAATTACAACTCGTGCCAGAATAAAAATTACGTTATGTCTCGAGTGTGACTAGCCAGTTCCAGTGGGCGATTCCCCCAAGCACATAACTAAACTCGTGCACTCCGACTGGATGATGCTCCGCAGTGCTTGAAAACACGGCCTCTACGGAGCAAAGGGCCTCCAACCGCTAGGATGGACTGCAGGTTTGCTCAGAGACAGGATATGGAGTATGAAATGAACACTTAACGTATTCTTCCGCAGCTAACGCCTACTCGTCGGGTCTTGTCCCCAAACCACGTGCTGTGTGGCGACTATCATACACATAGAGGACTAGTGCAAAATAATAGCATCATACAATATACAAAAATAACTCTTGATGAAGATGGGGTACGTTATGAGGTGGAAAATAAACACACAAAACTTGTGAAGTTACTCTTAGATGGCGCGGAGGCCTCTGGATAGGGCTCGTAGCAGACCACGTGTGCAGGTGTAAAAGAAAATCATTTACCCAGAAATCTGGTCAAGAGTTCCCTTAAAGAATTGCATTTGCATTGTAAAATTATATCTGCCGGTAATTAGCAGACAAAAAGCCCTTGGAACGCCTATTGGCTGGAAAACACTGTCCACACGGCCAGGAACAAAATGTATTCAAACACGATAAATACGTGAACACGTATTGCAAAAATTCCATATAACCGTGAGATAATAGATGGCGCACAAGATGGAAAGACAATTAGCCCTCATAATGCGGTGATTGTGCGGATATGGACTTGGTGATATCTGACCATGTGGTCGTGGGCGATATGGCCATAAAACATGATAACACTACAAAAGCCCTCAAAGAATTACACGAAAATGTTACCCTCAATATTGAGCATCGCATTGAAGAAGAAATTACATTGAAAAGCCCTAGACATGGGCGGATGGCATCTGATACACAAGTAGCGCGGGCCTCGTGGCCCCTCCGATACAACACACTCTCTTCTCGTTTATATCTCCAAAAAGCCTGAAAGTCTGTAAATTATTAAGTTAAGTGGATAGCATTATGGTGGGGCATCTGGCAAAACGTACGCAATGGTAAGGTTTACGTGTATTCTAAAGTGAATTATGGAAACTTAAATCAGTGCAAAAAGATGAAGTGTGTACGTGACAGTGTCTTACCTCGCCAGTTCTCCTAGGACGACTGCCCAGAGGCAGGGGTCGCGTGGACCGATTATGGCTGTCTACGGGGTTCACACAAGCAGAAGTGCTATGCATGCTGAGTAAAATATTAATATGGCAAATTGAAATGGCACCAAAAGCATTTCGAAACAGTTTTACATATAGTGTTTTAAATTGTAATTTTTTGCTGGTTTTTAACTGTCTTTTGAAGGCGTTCTTGCCTGAATATCATTCTCTCTTTTCAGCGCAGTGCACACTTTGAATTTCAAGTTATAATTACACAAAAACTCCCAAAAATACATACAAAATTTTCACAAACAATTTTACCCTTGAAACAAATACATTTTATACTGAAACGATTGAGGCCCCATTATGGGAGGAGTCTGTAGCCTGTAACGGTACTTAAACATGTGCTCACCACCACATGTATCTTTAGCGGCGAGTGCCGTCATGGGCAGGCGTCAATCTTGGTTAGTATGAGTGAAGTCTTAAAACATACCTCAGTAACTTCCATTCTCATTTAACATCTCACTCAACACCAATATTTTATAAGATTTCTTTCTTATCTTTTTACTCGGTAACACTGTATTCATAATCCTATTTACTGCCCATAATTTTTTTTACTTGTGCTAATCTCATCATTACTAGTTCCCTGTTTATTGAAAATCACACCATAAATGGTTTGCTGCTTTCTATTGCCTGACATTTTGCTTTTCTGGCTAGTTGTGGTAATTGACACATCTTGTCCACATTGCATTGTTTTTTGCTTGTGCCATCCGTACCAATACAAGAGTGCTGATGTCATAATTATTCCTTAGTCATATTTTTCAGAATCATTTTCTTGATATGTGATCTCAAGCTTTTTTGAGCAAAAATAATTTCGAATAAGGGAGATGACATAATTTTTTTTTAATTTCATGCCTATGAAACTGGTTTGTGCGATTTTTAAAATAGTGCCAGCACATGCATTTTTTCTCGTGCGCTTACTTTTGTACTTGTAAGTTTTTCATGTTGAGTTGTGTGTCTTTATGGCTGGAATAGTTTGTTGATGAAATGTATCTGATCCCAGACACTTATAAGCTGGGGAATTTTCCGATTGGTATTGTCATGTGGGTAGTGTGGCAGATATGGTTGTGTTTTCACAGGACGTTGCCATTTTCTCCCCTGTTTGTTACTGATCCACTCCATCTCGGTTATATCCATTTAATTTGAAAGTAATAGTTATTGTTGTTTGTTTATTAAATGTTTTAGTACTTCACCCATTCCCCTGGGCTGGCCAAATGTCGAATTAAATGTGACTACCTGATATAGGCTGTTCACTGTAAAATGAGCACTTTTGTAAGCCCTACTTGAGATCTGCTTGTGTGCACATTGTGTATTCATCAGCCTTATGTAAACTTAACATAGCCATGGGCCTCATCACTTTACTCATGCGTTGGTCAAGTGAAGCTGTGAAATTATTAGTAAAGTAAATATTTTACAAATATGCTCATTTTTACTGGTTAATGCATTCAAAAAACAACAGAAACTGAAAAAAAAAAATTTAAGTTATCATAAATGGTTACCAAACATTTTTTAATTCGAAACTAAGATATGGAACTACTTTCTATCTCGTGTTACCAACGTTACAGTACGCCCATTAAAATATATGCAGGCAGGGGCAAGTAAAATTGTGTTCCACTTTGTGCCCATTATCTAAGATGGATCATAGGTACTACAGTGCAGTACAGTCACAAATTTTGCATTTGCCACCTCTACACAACAGTACTCAATCAACTTCTAGGAGCGACAGATTTGTCTGTCAGGCTGGGGTACGGTAACTTAACACTTTGTGGCATCAGCCTTCTCTCATGTTGATGCTCCTTGAGGTATGTTGCAACCTGCTTTGTAGTTAGTGCCTACATTCAGCTGGATACATGAGATTGCGCAAGTGATTCACACATGCCTGTTTGCCAGGGTCTCAGTGTCTTCAACTTTTCAAAGAGGCTGCAGGGGTGTAGCAGTCGGCCAAATTGGGCTCGATTGCTGGTGGCATCACACAAATTTTCACACGTGGGAAATGTGGCAGATGTTGCCCTTGGTGAGCAGATTTTCTTTGGACTCCTATTTCCCCCGCCCTTGTGTTCTGCTGCTGCCGCTCGATATTTACCTCATCGGCACTCAAGACCTTGGTATTAAAACCCTGGCCAAAATCTCTCAACTCAGCTTTTCAAATATATTAAATTAATAGCTAACCCGACAGAAGTCGTTCTGTCAAAAGCTATTGGACTGTGGCAGTCCTGTAAACTTATCTTTTCTGGTCAAGTTCTGGTGGTGTCACCAGAACAGATAAGTTTGTGCTACTATACAGTCACAAATGTGTAATTTAAATAAAAAAATTAATATAAACGTATTTCAGAGTGATCACTTTATTTGTTGACTATCAAATAATTACCGTGATATCAAAATACATTTGCATAATGTTAATATACTTTTCTATGTATTTTTATTGTCATAATCATAAACAACTACTATTTACAAAATTCAGTTTTCTATTTTGTACACTGCAATACTTTAGTAATATTGTGTTAAATGATATTTTCATTGTAATGCTTTATGGTACACAATATTTTTTTTTTATTACCTGGCGCTAAACAAACAAAGCTGATGGTTTTCCAACACGGGAACAGGCAACATACAATTGGCCATGCGAGAAACATGGGGTTTCAAGATTAATGCCGCAAACACTCAGTGACTGCCCCTGGGATTTATTTATGGTCATAGCGAAAGCAAGCCGCACTGGAAACTGCAGTCATTTAAATTCAAATGGTATGTCAGTTGGAATCATTGGGATGCGAGGTATCAAAGCTCTTCTCCTTTATACTTTCCCTTTAGAATGGTTGCTTCGATCACGTTGTTCAGTAATTTTTTCACTGCTAGCCGTGTGCCGTTACAAAGACGCGGTTGGTTGATATTTTGCAACATTATGATCACCGATCCGACATTTAATTGAAGATTGTGAGGCGGTAATCCTGGAAAATCCAGCGAGTTCAAAAATTTGGGTGGATAGTTGACGACATCATCTTGGTTAGTAGCGGAATCAAGTGATTTGTATGTCCTTAATTCACCGGAAATTTCATTTTGAATTTTGAAATTTAATTCATTTACATCCATGTTTTTAGCAGCCAATATAGCTCGTTCGCTCAACCTAATATGATCTCTGTAATTTTGAGCAACGTTTGGAAACACCTTTTGAATGAGTTCGGTTTTTGATTCAGTAAACTGACAAAAATTGTCAGGAAAGGTAATACAGCCAGTCAAAATGTCTGAAGGGAATTTGCCATTACCTATGTCAATGAGTTGTTTTGAAAATATTTCTCCAGATCGATCATTTTGCAACTCGACATGCATATTCTTGCTTAAATTTAATATCTTGACATGCTTCCACAAAATGGACGCCTTTAAACATGCATTAAGTTCATCAGCTGGCATTGACCATGGAATCACTGGCAATGTTTGACAAAAATCTCCTGCTAACAAAATCATCGCACCACCAAATTGGTTTTGATTGTTCCGCAGATCTTGCATGGTTCGGTCTAATGCCTCCAAAGACTTTTTATGTGCCATCGTGCATTCATCCCACACTATCAATTTACATTGCTGCAAAACCTTTGCCATTGCAGAGTTCTTCGAAATGTTGCAGATCGGAGTTTCATTGCTTTGCATATTCAACTGCAATTTTAGCGCTGAATGGGCTGTTCGACCGCCTTCCAACAATGTAGCTGCAATGCCTGATGAAGCACTTTTGAGTGCAATTTCATTGTGTGAGCGAATTGTTGCTAAAATTAATGAAATCAAAAAAGTTTTTCCTGTACCACCAGGAGCGTCCAAGAAGTAAATCCCTCCAGTTCCATCATTTACAACTTTCATAAGAGTATCAAATACATACTTTTGTTGTTGGTTCAACAGTGGGAAATTTATTCGAACTGATTCTCTTAAAGCATTGCGATTGTACATATTTTCGCGTTGCAACTCTTGATTAAAAGCGTCGTGCATCGGGCGATTGGGAGCAGCCATGCCTAATTGAGATAATACTTTGTTTGACATCATCAAGCACATGTCCTCAATTGATATTAACGCCTCGTAAATTTCTTCACTGACTTATAAATTTGGATTTCCTGTTCTAATACGCATTTGATGCAAGATATCGTCACACATATCATCTTTGTATTTTATCCATAAATCAATTGGTTTTGATGGGAAGCATGTTGATATAATTATATAAAACAATGTTCGTATTTGATAAGCTTGTGAAGAAATTACAGCATCATTGAGAGTTTGATCCCAATGAGCATAATTTTCTAACAGTTGCAAACGTTGACAGGCTTCTCTGTAAGAGCCAGACAATTCGCCATTAACAGTTCGTAAATGTTGGAATGATGTTGGGCCTCAAACATTGACTAATAGCAATCTCAAATAAAAACACTCATCGTTGCTTGGATGGACTGAATAAATTCGACCTATTGCATCGGTGGAAAATACATTTGGGTAACCTGGAACTTGTAGATGGTGGTTGAACAGCTCTTAGTAATGTGTTCTGTGCCGTGAAATATACTCTTTGACCATTTTCTAAGTGTATGGCTAAGTGAACAACAGTGGGGTGTCTTTCATGAATGGGAAAAGAAAAAATGTGCCAAATTGTTTCATTACTGCTAACATAGCGGCCCATTTGGTATTGGGTAACTTCGTCATTGGAATTTTCTGCACCAACTCCAATCACAGCCATGTCACTTCCTTTGGTTACATATTTACAAATGTATTTGATAGATTTCACGGAATGGCAAGATTCAACATTGATATGCACCTTGAAAGTTTTTGATAGGATCGGTGAATATGGAACAATCCAACGATTATCAATTTCAATGTCTTGTTGATTCACTTTGACAATTGTTGATATTCCGTTGTCTGCAGTCGATCGGCGACGATACAATGGATAACCATCATTTCCGGTAATTTTTTCTGCTACAAATGCCCGTGGATAACGCTTCGAATATTTACCATCCACCATACACGGTGAATTTTGATTAAGTGTTCCATAGGGACCATGAATAATGTTTTTAATAACTACCTCATGCAAGCCTGGATCTACTTGTATATCAGGGATTTCAGCTGATATCATTTCATCAACTTCATTTGGTCTTCTCAACCAACCAAATCAGAATATGTGCATGAGGCAATCCATGTTTCTGCCACTCCACAGAATACATCCAGCAGTGCGTCTCGCCAAACACGCTATGTTTCACTATGAAATCCATTAAAGATTTCAACTTTTGTTTGAAGACTCTTGCCGCAATGTCATGGCGATCAATGGGTGATTGGCCAGGGAATAACTCAAGTTTGATTTGTGTCCATTGCGGATTGCACGTGAATGTGATATATAAATCTGCTCTACCATAATGACGAACTTACGACATGGCATCTTGAGCATATTCATGCATATGTCGAGGACTTCCGATGTATATTGCTGGAAGAATTGTCATCCGGCCGACATTCTCTGCATTTTCATCAGTATTAATCGCATCTCGAAGGTGAATATACTCTTCAGAACGGAGTTTGGTCTGGTTCAACCTGATGAATGTCAATCGCTCTGTTTCAATTTTGACATACATATCAACAGCATATTGGTGAAATAATCACCGACATTTCAAGATGCGATTGTCTTCATTTTCACGAACCATCAGGCGGTATGAATAATAGTTCATTGAACTGACTTTTTTGTTGGTTTCGGCACCTGTAAATAAATCATTGTTTTAATAACAGTGATTGAATTTGCATATAATACATATAGTAGCTGATACAAAATCTCCATTGCTAAACCTAATTTTTAATTACCTGTAAGGGGATTTATCATCTTGATTGAGAAGTGATAACCATCTTCACCTTGCCAAAATATGATGGGATATTGTAGCATATCATATGAGCGGTGTGTTTCATACACACGCTGTAACTGATCATTCCGGCGATGTAAAACAATATCACGGTCTTCCAAATTTTCTCAAACTATAACAATGGCAACTTCATCAATTGCAGGTGCATTGAAACGTCTTGCATGTTGGCCCACAGGAGTTTTATCAGCTCTGATTACAATTTTGTGATTATCAGATTGCATGAGATCCAGTGCAGTTTTGAACAATGTAATCAGCTGATTGTGTTGATGAAAGAAAGTTTGTAATTCTTCTACAATAGACCTCTTCACTGAACTATTATGTGCACAATGCAGATCAATTGCTTGTGTTGAACTACCCATGAAATAAATTTGCAGGAATTTGTAGTCGCCATCTGACACCGGCAACAGTGAACCTGCTCGGTGATATATTTGGCCTTGTATCTGTAAATTAAAAAGACAGGTTTATTACTTTTGTTACAAAAACTATAAAATAAAATAAACAAAGTAATACGGGGGGTAAGTCTGTTTGTTATATGTTACCTTGAAAGTTGACATGAAATTGTCCCGAACTACATTTGTTGCCCCAAATGAAGTCATTTGGAAACAGTTGTTATATTTTTGGGTATTTGTAAGGAAATGTATGTAATCCGTTCCTGTTCCTCAAACCAATGAGTACAATGGCTCTGGTGGCGGAACCAATGGCACTAATTTCACTTTGCCATTTGCGCAACACACTCCAGCGGCTTCATTTTTGTATTTCAATGCCTTACAATGTGGGCAAACTGAGTTCATAGATCCAATAGCAATGCATTGGTAGGCACTGTAGTCAATTGAAACATTGTAACTGAAAGCAGCTCGTTTCAAACTTGCAAGATTATTAGCTGAATGACTCGCTGCACGGATTTGTGATATCCGAATCCTTTCAATTTCATTTCGCTCTTCATGTTGCTGTGCAGTCCGATTAGACTAAAAATTAACTTCGTTTCTAGCATTTAGAGTTCTTCGACTCAAATTGCTCCACCCGCGTCTTATAAGCAGCATGAGTCTTGAACTGAGTATAAATGGAAACACACACAAAATAATCCAATCAACCAAAGATAAATCGAGGAACTTGTTTGTCGATTGAGAAGCGAAGATTTAAAAACAACTAAGAAAATAATTGAGAATCTACTGAAAAAACTGTCAAAGACAAACTGTTTAAAGTAGAAAGAGAACGTGTCAAATCTACGGATGCATGTAAGTAGTTTATAGTAATTTTAAGGTTGCGTTCATAATTATAAAGTTACTAATTAAATTTTAAATGTTTTTTCTTTATATTACGGTTTGGTACTCTGTTTTATATTTGAATAAAACAAAACAGTAAGACAATGAATCGAAAGTCGATTTTAGGGTGTCTGAGATCGATTCACTTGATCGATCCATTGCTCAAATCGATCTTTACGACCCCAAAAAATTGATTCTTTGATTAATCGATCTCAGATCGCCCATCCCTAGAATTGACAGCTAGGAGCAGTTTGAATGGGAAAAAGAAAAATGTGGTTCTTACATGTTTCAGTGCAATTTTTCCTATTTTTGTCCTCATAAGAACCTTCCTCGGACTTCAACGAATATTTGAAAAAAAAATTAGCCGAATTGGTCCAGCCGTTCTCGAGTTTTGTGCTTAGCAACACATTTAGCCATTCATTTTTATTTATATAGATTGGTTATGAAACAGACCTAGAGCATGCCTTACAGTTTTACTGAAAATATGTAGACCTAGTTTCATAGGTGGGCACAGAGGGTGCCAAATTTATTCTTTTAAAATTATGGTTTTTGAAATTATTGTAGTGTTCTTGAATTTCACCATACTGGTCTGCACAGACGTGTACCCGGTTGCATCCCTTAAGGTTCTTTGGTTGAACTTGTAAATCGTTATTTCACCTATTGAGCATTTGTGTTAATGATTTCATTTACGGAGCGAGTTGGTAGATATGAATTTTTTAAAGAAATAATTGCGACATATGGTCTTTTTATAATGTAGTATTTTGGCACAACTTTTGCATTACTACAATTATTTCAAACTTTAAAATAAAGTTTCCTTGGGGCGTTACCCTTAATTTGCAGGTGTTCGCAGGAGATTCTCTAGCTTGGCGGCATGCCCTAATGATGAAAGCTGCGCATGGTTATGCTAGCTCGTTGGCACTTGACAAATACAAATAATCTTCATTCCAATTATTTATCTTAATTTATTTTTGGTCATTCTGGTCTGTTGGTCTGTTTTTAACAGATTCTGATGTGCGAGCTTTGCGCTGAGTAATTTGTTTGACTGTGGCCGTGAAATTGTCCAGCCCTATTTGCAGGGTAATGTTTCCTCACCCTTCGTGAACAGAGGCAACTAGGATGTTTAGCTAATGAATGAAGAATTGGGTGGATTCATTTCTAGGAACTACACATGTATACCTGGCATATTGGTAGAAAACCACTTCAATACAATCCATGCCAATTGTAGCTAGCTGGGGTTGATCAACCAAGGGCTTTGTGAATGTGTCATCAGTGCTACCTTATAGCCAGATATGGTTGGTGCTGTATTTGACTCTCAAACTTAATGTGCGTACATTTATATTTTATTTAAGATGTTCATGTGTAGTGCTTCAGTACCTACCCACGTGGCAGTTGTCTTGAGGGGTGTATTTTCTGTGCCGCAAATTTGAGAAACAGACTCTACAAAATCGCAACAGACTAATTTTCGTACAGTGTCATTTCAGATTAGTCTCCCAGTGTATGGTTGTAAGTGGTTTAGCAGTTTTTGTGGGGAGGTTTATTTTTAGTTTTTTTTATGTTCACTTTGTGGTCATTTTATTACAGTTTTTGTCTTGCCCCATCCTCTGGCTGCAAGTTTTGTCAGTGATGTATTTCATTTTTCCTTATTTAGTTTTTGATTTATACTTTCATAAACATTACAGTTCACTAACATGTTCTGTACTTTTCGCCAATATTTCTGTAGATTTCTCGAGAGAGAGGTAAATAATAGGTGTGTGACCTATTTTTAAATTTTGTTATTTTTTAAATTTGAATTAGTCCTAATCAGGCTCATTAAATTTGATGTCTCTGTGTATTTTACTGCTTTTATATTAGTGAGTTTTGTTTTGTACTTTTAGGCACATGGATAAAGATGACAGTACCTCCTGATCATATTGCACTCCAAACCACTTGAAAGCTGACTATGTAATTGTAAGCGGAGTGGAAAGATTTGGGTGACTCTTTAATGAGGTCTTAAACCAATGAGGGTGAAATGAGGTGGAAATGGAGCAGTGCCAAAATGTAAGGGCGGGGAAACAGGAGGTCCCAAAACAAAACCAACTGACCAGTGACATTGTCTGGCACGATTCCCGCGTGTGAAAATTCACAAGTGACCCCACGAGGAATCGAACCCGGTTTAGTATGCGGGGGGGGGGGGGAGTGTGAGTGTCCTAGTCAGTACACCACAGCAGTCCCGAATCAGAAGTTGTGCTATGATTTAATCTTACTATAGTTGTGTAATTTATTACAGATTATTTGTTTTGTCTTTGCGACTGTAATTTATATTTTTGCAGCATTTTCTTATTTTGTCACAGCTGTAATATAATTCTTGCAGCAGATATCTTGCATCTTTCTATAGTTTATACCATATACCATTGATGTAGCTTGTTGTGTTTACTCTCTTTAAGATCATTAAAGCTGTTGAGAAGCTGAAGATACGTCACAGCTAAGAATATGACTGCGCAATGGAGACCAGGGCGCCTCAAACAACATCAGGTGGGTACTTGACTTACTATATATAAATTAAATATTTTTGCATGTATATTGTAGTTTGTCACTAATTATTGAGGCAACGTTATGCTTAAAACCAAGCCAGTTTTGTTTTATTGTAATGTATGATATGGTGCCAGAAATCTGTTTTGTATCAGGACGATAATTTCACAAATATTAAAAATCACTCAGCCTGAGTTGTTTCTACTTGCAATTTTCAACTAAAAATAAGGTGGCAAGATCCCATCTATCAGGGAGTTATGTATATCTGTCCATAACCTTATATCCAGAATCAGTGTTTAAAAATAAGCTTGTCAAGGCACAGTTATTTTGAAATTAAACCTATTTTTTCTCTATTACTCTTTTCACACCTATAAACATAATGTTCCCGTAATATTTAATCATTTTTGTCCCAAGTGGAAAAATATGGATAAAAAACTTGTAAGTTAAACCATATAAACTTAAAAAATTATTTTAAGTAGTCTTCTATGCCATATCAAGCTTCAATTTTTAATACCTGGTTAAGAAGTGTGATTATGAAGATTAGTGAAAGAAAAGTCCAAAATGTATGGGATACTGACACCTTAAGCATAGACTAAAGACTACATATCTACCCAACATTGACGTACCCCAAACCAATATAACTGTCAAAATCTAATAGTTATCAGTGATGAACATGCGTGTTTATATCTTAATTTTTAAAAGACGAGTACCTGTATATTGATGAAATACTTTTATCAATTTGAATTTAATCAAATTGGATTACAAAGGTTAGTGGAAGAATACAAATATCTCAAAGCCTAGCCACGTCATTTGTGATAGTCATGTTGGCGGAGAAGCAGTTCAATGTTTGGGACACGGCAGCTGGTCCTGCACAGCTAGCGAGATCATTCTACCCCATAATCACTCTACGACATTGAGGGATCCATTTTAGTTTTTTACCTGTAGCCCCTTCAATTTTTTAAGTTGGTGAGTCTGGTTTACTTTTTTACTAAGAATGCAGTGGCAAATCATGGTGCCATCATCTGGGGTTCCAACTGCCGTTGAGGTTGCCAGTTTCATAGCTTAATACATAACTACACTCACATTAACAGTATTCATTTCTATGATATTTCAATGTTAGTTTTGATGTTTTAATTTGCAATGCTTAGTTTAAGATAAGTTTGAATTTTTTTATGTGTAGATGATGTGGTGTCAGCCCGGCAGTTGCGTCCAAGAACACGCCCTCAGCAGTCCGACACTGACACCGACACGGTCTGCCCAATGTGCCATTGTCACATTTCACCGTCCACCCGCCACACGATGCAGACTCGCAGGCAGCACATGCAGTGCGCCTGCCAGGCGTCGACCACTGCGACCGCTGTTGGCGTAGCAAAAGCTCCCCGCACTTTGACTGGCCAGGGAGCCACGTTAGTGCGGAAGAGAGAACCACCCAGAGTTCGGGGAGCGAGGGTGCCTGCTGCAGGAAGGGTAAGGTCAAGACACAAGGTCCCCACCACGGGCCAGGCCCAATCTTCATTGCTAAGCAGAGAAGATGATGACCCGAGAAAAGAAAGAAAATCTTCGTTGCCATCATTCGAGTCGAGTAGTGACAAACCAAGTGTTTTGGGAAGTTCTGCTTCCATCTTCGTTTCAGGAGAAGGAAGTGCTGATAAGAAAGCTCCGGATTTAGATTTATTTATTGCCAGTAGTTTATCTAGAGTAAAAGGCAAGTCTTCTTCACTGGTTTTACAAGCACCGCAGAGCAGTAGTTCAGTGAAAGCAATGAAATTGGTTGAACCAGTGGTAAGTGTCGAACCACCTTTGTACCTTGAAACCAGTTCCAGTTCAAAGTCGTCCACGTTGCATGACGAACCGTTGCGGGATGTTCCGAGCAGGCAAGAATCGAGGGGTGCGGTGATGCAGACGAGAGCGAAGCAGGGAAGTGTTGCGAGGGGGCATATGCTGTACAGTTGGAGCAGTAGTAGCAGCAGTAGTAGTGGCATAAGTGCTGTTTGCATTAGCTTGAGAAGTAGTCATGGCGTGCGTGAGGAAAACAGAAGGGGAAATGGGGGGGATATATATAATAATCCAATGCCAAGTACTTCTGGCCTGAGTGCGAGGAGGCCTCAGTTAACTGGGGGGGATGATTCTGTAATGCAGGCAAGCACTCGACACAGTCCTTGGGGGGGCAGGTCTGCAGATGAAGGTCAGAAGAGAATGTCTTCTTACTACAAAGCTAAGAAACATTCCAAGGATGTAGAGAGCCCACAAAGAAAGTTTGTAGAAAGTGCTGTAAGTTCTAGTCATACCGAAATTGTGCGGACACCGGAAATCACATCGGCCGTTAGAAAGACAAAAATTAAACATGTTTGCCCAGTGTGTTCGAAAGCTTTTGGTAGCCCGGGCAAGCTTCGGCAGCACATGTATTCACATACAGGAGAAAGGCCTTTCCAGTGCTCCCAGTGTCCCAAGTCATTCTCTTCCAAGTTCAAGCTCGTGCGTCATGTCCTTATTCATTCCGATGAGAGAAAATTCCACTGCACAATTTGTGACCGGACGTTTCATCGCAAAGATCATTTAAAGAATCACGTGAAAGTTCACAGCCCTGTGAAGAGGACATTCCGTTGCGAAAAGGAAGGATGCGGAAAGGAGTATAGTTCGTTCTTAAGTTTTCGGAAACATCTTGCAGTCCATGCTGCCGAAGAAGGGAATTTGGAATGCAAAATGTGTGGAAAGAACTTTTCGACAAAAGAGGAAATTGTGTATCATTTAAAGGTCCATGCCGGCTCGAGGACAGTCAAAAATCCATCAGACAAGAAATACCACTGTGATCATTGCGATAGAAAATTTTTTACAAGGAAAGATGTGCGTAGGCACTTGGTTGTGCACACAGGTAAGAGAGATTTTTTGTGTCAGTTTTGTCCCCAGCGGTTTGGTCGTAAAGATCACTTGGTGCGTCACATCAAAAAAAGCCATCATGGAAGTTCTGTTCCTAAAGGAAAAATTAAAAAGGTGCGCACGAGTACTACAGCGATCACAGCCCCACCTACAAGCGAAGCTGCTGCTCTAAGAAGAATGTTGTCTGCTCCCAAGTCCCCTACAGCCAGAGTTTCATACTCGGAGATCCACCTTCTCGACCCTAGGCCTTCCACCAGTAGAGCAGACAATCTGCTCTTAGGGTACAGTCAACCCGTGGAGGCAAGCGAGCTAGTTCCTATCCAGCCACTTGTACCATACGTAAAACCTGAAGAAAATAAAGATTTTCTAATGGTTAGTGCTAGATCATTTCCAGATGATTCTCTGGGGCTAACTGCTTCAAACTTGGGTCAAATTCTCGAGGAAAGTCATTTTGAAGGAGCTGAGAGAGGGGAAGATGTAAAGATGGAGCCAGAAGGCGAGGAAGAGCTGAGACAACACAGCAGTGAACAGTTGGTGCCGGGATTTATGTACGTCACACCTCCGCCTCCGTACCCAGGCAACTTGCCGCAAGAGTTCAAGATGTTCGAACAGTCGGAGGATGTCAAGATGCAAGAACACTTTTCCCACGGCAGGATGCCGGCCATGTTATCGTCCAGTGATGGTGTTGATATAAATCAGTTGCTAGGACTCCTGCCTTCCACGTCGTCAGATGAGGGGCAAGGGACGCCAGAGACTGTGCTGGTGCCGCACTTAAGAGCCGAGCAGGAGCTGCAAGAAATGCTGCAGGGCTCTGAAGAGAGCGGCTTGCTCAGTGCCAGTACCAGCCTGTCGTCTCAGCTGCTGCAGCTGATGAGTTCATCTGGAGCGCTGAACATGGCAGAGACAAAGCCAGAACAGGACTCTCCACAGCACGTCATCCCTTCTATCTTGCAGCCTGAGGAAGATCAAGTGATGCAGCCAGATTCAACGCCGCTACCTCGTTTCAACCAAGCATTTCCACAATAGTAAGACAGTAGTTTGTCATTTGCTTGTTATCTTGCCGTTGGTTTGTATGTACTGTTCACTGTAAACTGAGCACTTTTGAAAGCCCTGCTCAAGAATCTAATTATATACACATTGTGTATTCTTCAGCCATATGTAAAATTAACATTGCAGTGTTTCTGTTCACTTTATTCAAGCATTGGTCAAGTGAAACTTGTCAAATTATAAGAAATCTAAGTATTTTTCAAGTTTTCTAATTCTTAAACTTGTGCATTAAGAAAAACAGAAAGAAAAACAAATCATTTCAGTATTCACAAACGTTTACCTAAAATGTTCAGTCATCATTAAGTCATGCAGTTACTTTCCTTCAGTCAGCGCCAACTTAACCAGGTGCATGCCAGTTAGTCTGCCATTAAATAAGTACAGGTATTGGCAGCAGTGACTTTCTCCAAAGGTTTATTTCAGAAGTGCTTTGTTAATCGTGAACCGTCTATACCTTGTAACCATTTATTGTTTTGTCACAGTCCTTCCAATGCCAGACTTTTTTTGTGTTCTCTTATTCCATACTTGCTGTTTGTTACTTGGCGAAAATTTAGTTATTTCTTTTTTTTTTATCATTACATGGTTCTGTGGAGTATCTCCCAACTCCATGAGTGTGTTACAAACACTTGAATATAAAATTACAGTTTATTAGTCTTTTTTGTATGAAAATTTGTTTTGGTAACCTTTGATATCCCTATCATTGCCGGCACAGTTTTAGGATCTGTACAGCAGTATGTTTCAAGTTACTTTGTAGACATGCAAGGTCGTTATTTTCAAAATGTATTATTTTCATCTTCAGTTGAAATTTTGGATATCTTGTATTCTTTATCTGCTCTACATTTGGATTTAATAATTAATCAGTATTCCTTGTTACACTTTGTTAAAGATTCTCTAGCTGGGTCATCTACAGTATGTTCTGTATTGTATGTAAGGAGGTGAGTGCACTACGTTTATTGTCATGAAAATTAAAGTATGTAGAGGGAAGACAGTACAGAAATATAATGCATTTACACTAGTCCACGAAAGAGAAAATGATTTTTCTGGAATTTTTGAATTCTTGATGATGTGTTCTTTAGAATTCTTCATTCATCATTCCTTGAAATTTTCAGCCTCCAACTGTGCTGCATGGAGATGAAGCTTCTCCCGGAAATTCTCATAAGTCATTATCTTACCATACTTTTTGCAGTTTCCTCCATGTTACACATTTAGAATATTACTCTGCTGTTTTAAGTAGGTTTTCCGTGCTGTCATTTTCATTCGTGTTCAACTCCTACGTTGTTCCATTCTGTTCTTTAGATTTTTTTTTAGTCTTTTGTTCTTGTTGCTTAGTGCAAGCAAAGTTAGAATCAAGTATCTAAGTTTGAGCCCTTACGTTGTGGTGAGCAGGTGATGACAATATTTACCTACTTACCAGTGTGTGTGTGAATATGCATGTGTGCATCTGCACATAATACATATAAAGGTTAAGATCAAAGATCATTAAGATTTTGAAGTGTCCAGTTAATCTTGTGTGAACAGGATGTTGTAATTAATAATCTAGCATTGTTGCATACTGGAATACTGATGTGAATTTAGGGCTGTTATTTTAGAATGGAGAATATAATTCCAAATTGAGGTGTGGAAGACATGGAAAGAATAAGAAACTTGGAAGATGGCCAAGGAAAACTGGTGAATAATGCTGGAAATTTAAACTTTCAATATATTTTCACATAACAGATTTATTACACAGCATAGCATTTTCTGTAGCAGCCTAAGAAATATGTTTTATTGGTTACGAGAGAAATAATGTAGCAGTTAACAAATTTTGTTCATGTTACTTTTGACAGTAGGTTTTACAAGATTCATTTTGACCACATTGTACAATGTATTTTTTGTGTGTAAATCTTTAAACAGTCTGGGAAATTTGATGATAATAATCTGTAGCAACCTTGAATGCTGGCATCATCATGTGACCTATATCGTGCTTCTTGCCATATTTTAAAATGCAGAAAAAAATTACTGTCCATTTATGTGTTTTTTTCCCCCTTCGGCATAAATTATTTGCTGTTGATAACTTTGTCAGCATTGCAGAAACTTACAACGAATTGTGTGTCTTGTTCTTTCACTTGACTGATTCGTCAGGTAATGGCTACTCTGCATCTTCAATTTATGGTCCATGCTCTCAGAGCTAACATTTTTTAAAGTGTGTTTTGAATTCCTAGAGTAGTCGCAGAATTGAGCAAGATTTTAAAATACCATAAAGTATGTATATATAAATAATTATTTTTGTAGAAATAATCTGTATAAAAGATGGTGTATATGTGTGTTTTATTTCAGATACTTAATTTTCCAACTTTTGTTTTAACTATGTTGAACTATTTATTTGTGAAAATGTGCATCACATTTGACGCATAGTAATTTTACATGATTTACAATATACGGTCACATTGTTCTCCTGATATAATTATCGCCCCTTTTTTATGTGTAGCAGTATTTTTATATGATTATTTTTATGTGGATATAGAAAAGTACAAGATAGTTTTTAAGGACAATCAGTTTTACAGCCATAGTAACTTGACATCTTCACTGAGACCACAGTGCATGTTGGAACAGTGATGTTATCTCACATGCTCGCTTGTATTTAAGAGTGTATCTGCCAGTTATTCTCATGTGGTGTATTGTAATTAGTTGTGGTAGGTGGCCACCTGTAGATGGTTTTCTTGCAGGTTTTTGTGCTTTGAGTGCTACAGGTGCAAAAATAATTGAAAAACTCTTTTTTAAAGTTTTTGCAGTTGGTAGAGATCAAACATGTTCCTATCACTTCTCTTCATCAACTGTGTTGTGACATACAGGGTTGGACGTTGTTCTGGAAAAAGTTGCAGTTACCGTATTGACTCAAAAGGCCTGGAAAATAAAAGAGTATCTGTACATTTTCACGTTTCTCTAGAGGGAAAAGTGATTTCCTCACAAATCATATGGTCATATAATTTATCAGAATTTTTATCTTGACATTTCAAGTATAGTTTTGATGTGTATGTCCGTTACCAAGAACATAAATTCAATTCAATTAAAATTCATCAGAGAAATCAATCTTTACATTGAAGTTGGAATTGAAAGTACTCTTCTGTCTTAAAAAAATTAGTACATTCATGGTTTATTCCATGTATGTTTTGTAAGTGCTTCGTACATTTGTGGAACTGGTATGCCCTTTTAAGAATTTTGACCAAAGCTTACCACTAAACAAGCAAAAATATTAAACTCAAATTTCTCATTTAAAAAAAAAATAAGATTGCCCTCAATTTCTTCAAAGTAATATTGAAATAATCCATAGTGTTGTATTAATATAAATGTAGCAATTATTTAAAATTTAACCCATTACAGTAACTGATAACCCTCACCATCAGTTATTTTTGCATTATATTAAGTGTATAAGGTGTATTTGCTGAAGTTAGATGTGTGTAATAAGTAATTTTGGATATAACCGTCCAGTTGTGGTGCTATTTGTAATGAGTTGGGACTCGGAAATGTGTTTTAAGGATGTTTCTGCATATACCAGAAAAAAAGTAATTAGGTTTTTTAAATGTTGCAGCATCAGGGAATTTTGTTTCCTCGGATACCATTCCTACTTAAAAAGTTGGATGATGTATGTTGATAGTGAGAGTATCAGATCTTAACCTTTTTATTAGTGCTTATCATTAATTATTAGATTGTCTACCGGACCACAAAAGTTCTAAAAATGCTGTAATTTGTAGAAATAATGGCAAAAGCCCCCAAACAGTTGCAAGTAATTATTTTTTGTTGAAAGTTGTGAAACTGTTTTCCATGCGTAGTACCAAGTTGTGAACCTGGCTGTATGTATTGGTAGCAGTCATTGAATCACTATTTGCTGTGTACTGAAATAAAAGTACTGTATTTTGTGTGTGTTAAAAATATTATTTTAATAGTTGGTAATTTTATTACAAAAATTTATTAATAATTTTTTTTTTGTGTATAACATCAAAGTTCCTTCACTGAGAAAAACATGTGTTTAGTTTCATTTTTCTGGAAAGTTGAATGTTTTGACAATATATATATTTTTATTGCCTTTGTATTTATGACAGTTTTCAGTAGCTGGTAAGGTTACTCTGATTCTTCCAGTTCAGTTATAACTGTGGCAAGACATGAAGAGGTCAAAAAAGTCATAAATTCATTGATATTAATGTTTACAATCCAGTGGACACACTCATTACATTAAAAAGATTTTTTATGTTAGCGTTCTGTACAAATGATGTAATGTTACATTGTGCTGCCATTCATTCTAAATTACGTGTCTCTCTTTGCTCCCCATTTTTCAGTAAGCTCAAAGTTGTGGCATTAATTCTTCTAGGCTTTAGGCTTTTCATTACGTAGGGCAGTCTGTGGGTTGCATTTAATTGTTTTGTACACAACCAAAGAAAACCTTAACCAGTTAGGCATACGGGAAAATTAATTCGACATTTTTGAACCACTAAATAATATTATAGTCCTTGTAGAGTGATTTCTTATTCAAATTTTTTAACTCTTTCTTTATTCTTGACATGCAATTTTTTTTTTGATAGACAGTAACAAGGACATTGCTGTAATAATACTAATTAGTCATTTATTTACTGTACTATACTATTTTACTTCCTTTTGGGTGTTCAATTTATATTTCAGGTTAATGTTAAAATTAATTTCTTCTAGTGATGGGCGAGTTTGATTTTTACAGCTTCCAGCAGTCAAGTTGTATGAAACTAGAGTCAAGTTGAGTTCAGTATAAAATTTACACATTAAAGTCGAATTTGCACCATAAATGTAAATGTGTACCGTAGGTTCATGAGTATAATGCCAGCCCCTTATAACTTCCCCTCATACAGTCACAGTTCAGCAACAAGTTTGGGACCAGTTTATACCAGCAAGAATAATCCTTTGTCTGGTTAAGTTATTCACAGCGCTGCTTTTTCCCCTCCCGCTGACGAGTGAGTGACTACACTACAGTAGGTAGGAAAGGAAAGGTAATGTCAGCCACATGATGCTGATAGAATAAGAAATATAACAGTTGCAGGAGTGGAGTTAACAGTACTTTTCTTTTAAAACGCACATTTTTAAAACTAGGTATATGAGAAAAACGATGGTAAGTGTCCGTATCTATGCATATTTCTGCTGAAGGTGTGATGTGCCGTGAGATATGAAGACTTATCATGTTTAAATATGTCGTATGGTGTCGTTCTGAGACTGTGCCGGTCGACTTTGACAGTTTCCGGTTATATTTCTATCTGTACTATACTTGTGAAGGGCATTTTTAGATATTTCACTACTTTTTTTAATTGTGCTGAATTTTAGTATTTAATTATTTTGAACACTATGGTGCCACATTTTTTCTTTTAAAACTTAATTTACCAACCTAACAAAAGCATACTGTACCCCTTATTCAGAGCCAGCCTTAGATCACACTGCGCCCGCAGCGAAGGGTAATTAATCTGCCCCCACATTTTCATAATTTAAATTTAAAGTTATTAAAATACAAATGCAGTTTCATTTAAGAAATTGGAAGAGGAAGCGTCGTGCCATGCATCATTAGCTTTTATTGCAGTCAAACATGACAAACAACTACCAAGTGTCAATGCATTTAGCAGAGTTATCATTCCAAACACAACTTTCAGTTTAGCAACGAAAAATTATTGATTTGCAAGACACAAAAATTATTTTTAGGTGCAAATATTTGTTTGTTTGTAACCTAAAAGTACTGGGACTCGACTGGCACATTCAGAAGCTTGATGCTTGTTGGAAAAAACTACTTGAATGATGAGTCAATCCCTGTTAGTTCGACTCAACTTAATTTTTCAAGTCTTAACCCTATCACTAATTTATTCAGCTAGTAAATCTGAACAGATTTGTGTAACAATTATATAAAATAGGAAAGAAGGGAAGTTTTCAGTTTGTAATAGTTTCTTGAAAGCATTTACCGTAAATACATTAAGCAAAGTGTCTCCCTTGTAATCTGACAGTGACATGAGTACGGTACAGTTTTCATTCATTTTTCTAATTTTAAAACTTATGCATGTGTGTTTTTTGTGTTTGTGCGCGTTCACAAATACATGTGAATATGCATCCATGCACATGTGAATAATTAAACAGGATCTGTATACACTTGGACTTCACCATCTAACATGTTATGTACAACCAGTACACTATCTAATACAGTATGTACACAGTTGCATCACTTCATTATGACCACCGGCTAGTATCCAGAGTAACCGCCCTTCGCAGCACGGATAGTAGCTAGGTGAGCTGGTAGTGACTCACTCAGGTGCTGATAGGTCTCCACTGGTATCTCAAGCCATGCTGTCTGCAGTACGTACCACAACTGTTGAAGGGTGTGTGGCACGACGATTGAGGTGGTTCCACAGATGTTCTATTGGATTGAGATTGGGGCTGTTTGGGTGCCACTGAATAACTTTGAAGTTTTGATCATGCTCTTCCAACCACATGCAGACACTTCTGTTCGTGTAACAAGGTTCATTATCGTGCTGGAAGACCCCATCCTCCTGAGGAAAGACAGTCATCACGTACAGATGGATGTGATCGCGAGGATCGATTCATGACCAAATTGATCAAGAGTGTTTTTCACGCGGATGATGGGAGCTACAGAATACTACGACAACATTCCCCAGACCATAACACTGCCCCCACTGTCTTGTGTTCGTCCAGCAATGAATGCAGGGTGTCGGTTCTCCCATGTTTCTCACCAGACACGCTGATGTCCAGCCATCCTATGCAGCTGAAAACATGACTCATCGAAGGTTACCTATTTTCAATCAGCAGAGGTCCAGTCACCATACTGTTGTTTACATTCCAGTCATTTTCATTGATGCACCTGTGATAGCATGGGTGCAGTCACCCTCCGTCTACTCTGGAGCCCCATTCGCAGAAGTGTTTGCTGAATTACTGCGGTAGACACATGTCTGGATCCTCCTGGTTCATTTGGATGATGAGCTGTTCTGCTGTAGCCTGTCGTTGGCCTTCATGCACCGTTGTAGTCAGTGTTCACCTCGGACATCACTGGCACGTGGAGTTCCGCAGTTTCCATGACGGTTATTCCAAAGGGTGCCATTCGTCCACTAACGACACACCTTTGCCACAGAGGCACATGAACAGTACACAAACATCGCTGTTTCCGTAATGCTGCCTCTATTGGCCCGAAAGCCGATAATCATCCGTTTTTGCAACTCGGTTAAATTGCTTCCCTTACCCATGACATACAGTTAAGGTTTCTCAGCCTTTGTACTTTTGTATTTTTACATAGCGCTCTTAGCCAATGAGGCCCATTCCATCGCTATGACCGCCCACTCGGTGGGGGAGAGGGATCACACCCTCTCATTGCAGGTGTCCCAGCACGACAGCAGGAAACGCACTGTGTACAGTTAGCGTGTCGGTCACATTATATACCGACGTCACAGGCCATACGTCATGGGCTATGTGCTGCAGGTGGCACTTAAAGCAGGTGATCATAATAATGTGATTTGACTGTGTAATGTTCTCTTCTTCAGGGAGCTTAATTGTAAATAACAGGATAGATATTTTCAGCATTAAAATTTAGTTTTGTGAATATATAAGAGATCTGACACGCAAGTTTCTTTTTCATATGGAATTAAAAATATATTATCATTTTGTGAAAATATAATAGAATAGCATATTTCTGGAAATGTGTAGGCAAAATAGGACCATTGTCAAAAATATTGGTTATTCAGTTACCACAGCTCTTTTGTTCACATGTCCACTCACACAGACATAATTTCATAACATCATGTGCACTTAATTTTATATGCCACATTCATTTGGATCCTACGTGTATTTTCATAAAAACTTAAGTTGCCTTTAAAGTGTCTGTACGTAAATATACAATTGATTGTTATCAAATATAAATATGACTAATACTTAAAAATATAAACTTTTGTAAAATAAAATACGAAGTTGTGAAAAATTTCTGTAAGAAAAGGTTTTTTTGCACGATTCCTGAGATATACCACACAAGGTTGTTGACATGGCTGGGTCAAGATCGATAGAAATTTTGTCATTTCCAAATCTAGTAAATCACATTATAGTTTTATGCATTTATTGTATCTGTTCGATGTAGTCTGGTATTTACATAGTAGAAATGGTTTCTTTTGCCAGTAATTATTAAACAGTGTTTTGCATTGCTTAATCCGAATAGAAGCTGTCAGAAACTCCTGATGTGTTAGCTATGTAAAATGGCATTGTCCTTTATGGATATGTAGCATTTGTAAAAGCCTCATACTGTAATGCAGCCCACAAACACTAATGAGTATTCCATTGTCATAAAATTTGCAACATGTCTAACCCACAATGCTATTTACTCTTTAATATGGTGGTTGCCATAAATATATTTCATTTAACTTGCTGGATGTAATGCAACCACTGCATTTGTTTGCAAAGGGACCAATTCCGTAAATCTCCAGCCAGGTTTCCATTGCCCATGCCAACTGAACCACCGCTGTCGTGCGTCAAGTGCTTGCAATAATAGATTTACTTACTAGGACCCAGGCGCAGTTAAAGTTTTTATTAGTGTTTATTGAGATCTCTGCGAAGATTCTTTGTTGTGTGGGCACAGTTGTAAGAGAGTTTGAACAGACACCATCTTTATATTTTGATAAAAAAATAAACCAAGACTGTCCATTAGTATTGAAGTTGTTTGCCTCTCGTTGAGAATTGTACAGAATGTAAAGCACAGCTTTTCTTTTATAATACAGAGGTGTTGAAGTCATTACAAATTCATGTGTGCATGAACAGTGACATTGCAATGAAGCGGTATTGGTACGAAATCTGTTGCAGACCGTAGCACAAGAGACTGCAATTTTTTACCCAAACCCCAGTGATAAATTTTTGTTGGTAGATTGTAGTGAAATTTTCTTTGTAAATGGAAAGGCAAATCAACATATTGTACAGCAAATTTATTTTTATGTGACAGTTGAATTCAGCATTACATTAAAGCAAAACACTGTGTAAAATGTGACCACACTTTGGTAAATTGGCATTGTGCAACATTCCACTGTTCATAACCCAACTATCAAGGAGTGCATCATTTGATGTGACATTCATGCAACCTCCTTGATTCACTTTACAGCAAAAGGAATTCATTTCCAGTTATTACATTTGTTATTGTAGGTCTCCAATAACTCAATACAACTACAAGAGTAGTAATTTGTGTCTGTAATAACCATTAAGTTGAGTTTGTTTATGCTATAATTTAAATTTTAGTTACTATTACACTGATTTTCCCACATAAAATTAGTCGTGTTCCAAACATATGCAGAGGGAAGGAAAGATGTGATCCTCATTGAATGTCGATTGAAGCAGTTCATTGTACTATGATACATCCATAAAAAATGTGTGTATGTGCATGCATGCACCCTTGTAAGGTCACTCGTACCTATTCAGCTGCATGTGCACACTTCTTTACCATGCGGGTAGATTTCACTCATCATGTATAGATTATTGCGGTATAAGAATGGGGTTTTATTGAAAGGAAGGATGAATGAATTAAATCTTCAGGCCCATGGCAATGTTAATTTTGCATGCAGCAGAAGAGTATACATACAAGTAAATCTTAAGCAGGGTTTTTGCTAGATGTGGGACGAACCCAGATTTTGAAACTGAACCAAACTAGAACGTAACCTAGAATTTTTGTTATTGAACTGACCCTTTAACATTGTCCACGAACCGAACTTAAACCGAACCATGCTATAACTCATCGAACGTGAACCAAACTGTAAAATATGTCTTATCCACACATTATGCCTTCACAGTTCAGCCCTAATTGTTTAAGTATATAAAAAAAAAACAAACAGGTAGAACCATCTTAATAAAGCATAGAAAATGAAACACACACATACGTACAACCATCACAGCTAGTCCCTATTTGTTCAAACTTATAACACAAAGATGTATAACCACATTCACAATTTCATTGCTAATTGTTTAAATATGTAACATAAACAATAAACACACACAAATACCACCTGCACAGTTCCACAACTGATAGTTACAAAATGTAATGGCCAAATTTTTTCTAACTTGAAAAAGGGTACAAAATTAACTTATAATATGTGAAAACTACAAATCAGCAACACAAATTATTTTAACTGAAAATGTTGTTTTTCAAAACTCAAGCAAATCACTTATTTTGTGTACAAGCAACTATAAATTATAAAAATGCTGTAAGTTACAGGAAAGCTACCAGTTTTACACACAATAGAGTTCAAGATAGAATGTTGTCATCACTGCTACAAAAAATGACTTGTTTGGTAATATTTATTGTTTGGCTTTCTGCATTTGTTATTTTTAAAAGTCTTTGAGGTGAAGTAAGTTTGTTTCAAAGTTCGTAAATAATGTTCATTTGTGACAAATTTTTGAACCGAACGCGAACTCGTGTAAATTGTTGGAACCAATCTTTTACATGACAATCAATTTTGAACGGAACCGAACATAACCTTAAAGTTCGGGTTCAGTTCAAAATTCGAATGTTCGACCCACGTATAGTTTTTGAAAGTGCTCAGTGTACTTAACAATTAACAGTATTTATTTTCCTTGCTTCTAATGCATGTACAGAACTTTTTTCGGGACAGTCAGTACTAGAAAAATATTGCAAAAAAAATTTCCCAGGGGTGGCTTGAGCCCTGTTCTGAATTTTCCCATCCCCCCACGAATGTTTGGCCATATCTTTGACCCTATAGTGAGACGTGGTACTCCGCGGTCACGGACACTGAAACAAGGAGAGACTAGTAAATGAAAGAGTTTCTCACACAGCTTGCTGCATATTTTATCAGCTTCACTCTGGCAATGCTAACATATGCGTCTGTAGTTTTGAGATAGTGCCATACCTTGTTTCTCTGTTTCTGCCCATTGTGTGACCAATTGGGAGCACATAGTTGTTTTTATCTGTACAAAGGTGCATGAGTTGAGAAGTGTAAGATGGACTAGTTAGTGAATAGGTGTGTGATTTTAAACATTTTTGAGAGCTTTGATTATTTTTTTCCCCACTGTCTGTTCATTGTGTATCATTCGGTGTCATGTAAAAACTAACATAACTATCAACTTACTGACTAGTTGACAGTTATCCATGCTGTGTCAAGCTTGTGGCATGAAATTGTTAGAAATTTAAGCACATATTTTAAAATACACGAATTGTTACTCTACCACCTGTGAACAAAAGAGAAACATTTCATTTGGTACTAATTTTGGAACAGTACTGTACACTTCATTACCACTATATTAACTTCTTCATGCATACATTTTTTACATGTTAAAAATATATATATTTTTGGATTTCTGTTCTCAAAAATTAATTCTACAAATGGAATAACACCTTTTGCATTTGGGAAAACAAATCATATATATAACACAAATTGTGATAAAAGCGTTTTGGAATTACCGGATGCCATTATGCATGAAGAGGCTAATACGTGGAACTACATTTTATTGTTTACTGCTAACAATAGTGTTGGGTATGCCATCCTGTGCTTATGTTCACACACACACACACACAAGCAGGGATTCAGAAGTCCTCATTTAACCAAATATCAGCCATTGTAGGTGGTAGGGAACTGTATTTTTTATTAATATATTTGTTGATAGCGATATTATGCACTAAAAAAAAATAATTACAATGCAGTATAAAGTGAGTAGAACTGATGATAAAATTGTGTTTACGCACATGTTGGTAGTGTTGGCAGTTTCTAATTAGCTGAAAGGGGCGAGTGTTTCATTCCTTGTTGACACAAAAAATTTGTGTTGGTGCTGTGTTCCGAGTTCACAAGCGTTAGCATGTGAAGATGTAGTCTTGTATTCATATTATTTTGCTGATGAAACTGTTTGTTAAACTTAAAACTATATTGATTACAGCCAAAGTATAAACCTGTTAAAAGTGTTTGCAACAATAGTTTACAGTAAAGAATTTGATATGTTATGTTTACACAGTTTTTTTTTTTTAAACAGAAAATACATGCCTTTATAGCTGATCAAATGTGTTCCTGGGTGTTTTTACATAAATCTGTCGCTACACAGTGTGTTTTTTTACATGAAGAAACATAGAATAGTTATTCGTGTATGTAAAGATGTTTTATATAGACAATGTGTTGTAGTTATATTTTAGATGTTTTCTTTCTTTTGCTATATTGCTATATTATTTTTTAGAGTTGTTTGTATGTATGTATTAACATTTGTCCTTTATGTAAGAGAATGTTTGAGTCAAATTGATGTTATTTAAATGGAGAGAGTTGTTGTTGCTTCGTATTGGTAACACTTTACATATCTCTTGTCTTCAGACCGAAGTAAAATGAACCAAGTACCTTAAATAGATATTAGTGTTACGACAACTGTACAAAACCAGCATTCTATTTTTATAACAGATGAGTACTGCGTACTTCATAATATTGTGTATAGTAGGAACTGCTTGACCGATACACTTTTGGTTTAGACCTCATTCCTTTGTTTTGTTTTTGTGAACATCAGTGTTTAGCCTGTAAGTCAGGTGCTATTAAATCATGAAACTTGCCTTTTTTTTTAAATATATATATATAAATTCTATGTTACCATTAAAAGCATAAGTGAGGTGTCTTTAATCCTGAATAATAATGGATTTTTAAGCAACATAAATTCATTCATTGTTTTATATCAGTGCACAAAGTGTCCATGATATTTAAATTAACAGATTGATTTGTGTTTGGGAGTTTTTTTGTCGTTTAAGAGAGTAAAGCAATTACATATATGAACATCATTTGATAATTCTATTCAGCATTGAAAAATAAAAGTTGAACAAAATTCGTCTGGCATAGGTCTCAAATTATTTTAGTTGAAATAGAGGTCTTGCCTTAATTTTTTTTATTTGGCTGAGAACAAGAATAAGGTTCAAATCAAGAGTGTATGTATCAGCCGTATATAAGTTTCTTGATTTAAGACTGTGGAAGGCTGATTGTGTGGCAATGTTTCATTAATAATGGCTGTGTTATAATAGTTTTGTAGGAATTGTTGGGCCAGATTTTTCAGCCTTTCATTTTTTAAGTCAGTCTTTATTATTCACCATGTACCTTATTAATGAAATAAAACTATATATTTTTTATACAAATAGTAATATGAATACTGAATATATTGTATTTCTTACACCATTCCTTTTTTTTTTTTTTTTTTTTTTTTTTTTTTGTGTCCTGTCAAATGATGTTTTGTTTGAAAGCATTCACATGACTTGGTAGGCAGATGGAACGTAGTGTTATGTAAATTTCATAGTTTACTGCGACAAAGATTTTCTTGTGTGTAATCACCACAGGTGAAAACTTTATTAACATATAAAAAACTAATTAAACATTCATCATATTTACGTGCAAGATGTTTGGAAATATGAATGCATGCCCATAACTTACCTTAAAATTATTATTATTATTATTATTATTTATCTCTACAGAAATAATCATATGTTCAAATTTTCTTTCTCTTTTTTTCCCCCTCTTTATTGCTTTCATTAAAAAATATATATTCTTTTCTAATGTTATTTTGTTACTTTCTTGGAAAACATGTTGGTATGATAATGAATTTCATAGATATTGTTTTAAAAAAATCTTATATTTTTTGTTAATTTTGCAATCTATTCATATTAGAACACTCACAAATTATTCCATTTTATTTCCCCAAAGTTAATGGTCATCAGGCCGTTAAGTTGGTTTTAATGTGATAAGAACTGCATATTGCTGATTATGCCACATTACACTTGGATGGCAACATTTAAATGCACAGTATTCACGTGGTTATTAATTTAAGAAATTTAGTTAACTGGGTGCTTAAGTGCCTGGTGGAAACACACTTTTAATATAAATTGCAAGAATTTTGCTAGAATGGAACAGTGTAAGAATTAATTAATGTGAAATCAGATTTATGTTTTATTTTAACCATTCTTGCTAGTACAGTAATTTGTTATGCCAACATTTTTCAAAGCTTTTTTGATTTCCTCTTCCTTGTCATATAGTGACACAAAAGAAAATAAAATACATTTGTATTTTCTTCTGTTGCTCTTTTTCCCCCCACATTTTCATGGGGACTTTTCTTCTGCATTAGCCTGACTAGTTAGCAATCCATCACTAGCTTGCATTGTGATTGTCTGTGTATCACCTCTTTGAATCCCAGTTTGTTCACCGTGGGAACATTTTCCAAACTGTCTGGAATGGCAGATGTGTTTTGCAAGTAGAACAGCAGGCAGCACTATGAAAAACATATGGCTTTTTACTTTGAATGAATGTATGAAACAAGTGTTTGTTAATTTTTACACAGTAATGGAAAAAAAAAAACTACACATTCATGTACATGGTAATGGCAAGGTTGTAATGTTCACACACAGATGCAAACATGGCTTTGTATCAAAAAGTGTGTGTGTGAGAGTGGGTGTGTTGTGTGCGCGCAGTATGACAGTAGTCTGAATCCCGTATTTAAAAAATTTACTTATTTTCATCTAAACATAAAACCTTATCTTACAAATTATAAATTAAAATGTGAATTAGCATTCTTTTTCACATAACAGTCATATATTAGTGTCTTAATCTTTTGTGAAAAATTTTGCAAAGTTTAATGCAATTGTAATGTTTAATTTATTGAACTTTTTGGTGTTCTTTCTTTATCTTGGTCAAAATTGAATTTTTGCATCACATTTTTCAGTTACTGTCTGAATTTTAAGTACCATTTCCATACATCTTGTGCTCTCTTTTTTTTGTATCAGCTAATGGTTACGCTTCTAATTTATGAAAGTGTGAGTTGTGATAATTTGTTATGTTATCAAAAATTTAACCTTGATAAGTGATTTTATATGATAAAAAAATTTGTAGACTATATAAATAAAACTACTTACAAATTTTGTAATGTTATGTTATATTTACTCAAATACCATGTGTACAGGGGTGTGTGTGTGGGTGTGCGCGCGTGTGTGTGTGTTTTTTTTTTTCTTTTTCTTTTTTTTAAATACCAAATTTGTGTATTTAGTAACTCTCTCGCCAGTTAATATATTTAGGTATATAAAATGTTGCAGTGCAATGTCACATCACTTCTCAATTTATTTACTTTGAATGTAGGAGAGCTGATTTTGTAGCACTGTATTTTTGGGATAACTGTGTCTAGTGTGCATTGGTAATGACAACGCTCAATATTCATGGACACACTGTTTCCCAGCTACGTTAACACAACTTTATCAATAGGGTGTTCACTCAGTTATTCAAATTCATTATGAAACAAAGATTACTTTAAAATAACAATTATGTTTTGGGGTGTGTAAATATCCTGGTGGTTATACGTGACACACTGTATAATTTTTACACAAATCGTTCTTTGCGTGTATCACACAGCTGTTGCTGGTATTTAGCTGTGTGGTAAAAATAAACGCGAGTTTACTTGTAGTGAATATGTAATAACATTTACAGAAGTTCCAACTTTTGGCAGGTCAGATAAGTAAAATGCTACCATCTCACAGTCTTCCCATCATTGTTCACCCTCCAGTGCCCCAGTTTGCTCTTTCCTGATGCCTGCTGGTATTTCTCATCGCACTTCCTCCTCAGTCTTTCTAGGGAACAATCTTTCTGTATACTACAGATTCATTGTTCTTGTTGACAGTCTTCTTTCTGAATATGTGGTCGTAGCTGTACCATCTCATTCTTGATTTTTCTGTAATTGTGTTCATACTATTATGTACTTTTGCTGTTGCTTGAACTTCGTCACTCCTAAATCTTAGTTTTTGATTTATGTCTGGCTGGCATTTTATTCTTGGAACTTTTTGAGGAAATATTAAAGTCTGCCAGCTCACTAAGCCTTTCATTGTGTATACCAGGCTAATGGGATCATTTTGAGAGCTTTGGTTGTAGCATTCGCTCATCAAGGCTTTGGGTGTTGTTCTGCCTCGTCCATCGTGAATCCTAGGCTCCCAGGCCTCCTTACTGGGGCCCTGTTGATCTGGCCCTTTTTTCGGCCACTCTTACAAATAATTACAATGCTTGATAGACCGCACTCACACAGTCATTTTATTTACGTAAAGATGTAATAAATGAAATACAGTAATACATTATTTTATTACAAGATTTCCATGATTACAATTAAATTGTATAGTCTACTGGTAACGAAAGTCATGAAAATCATGAAAAAGGAATGAATTAAACATATGATTATGAAAGCTATGAAAAACAAATGAAATTGAGTGTTTGATCATGAAATTGCCTTGTTTTGTATCTGCCTGTAATGTCTAATGTCCACCTTATTGTCTATTGACATTGATGTTCCATGTACGTGCTGAAGGATGAAACCATAGATAATTATTTTATGATCATGCACCAATCAACAACATGCATTGTACACTCACAGACAATTAAATTTGTGTACCTAGAACTGTAATTGTGCCGTGCATTGTTGAGAAGTCATGAATTTAACTTATAATGTATCGAAAAATTGTAAATTTGGTTCACTCAAAATCAGTAGACACCATGAATCAGGTAATTGTATAAAAAAAATTGCTGACAAAATATTGTGTCTGTGGGCCAGTCCGACAGTGTCTAGCAGGCTGCATGTGGCTCTTGGGCCATTCTGAAGTGACTAACAACCAGCCTCGTGTCGCTTTATTCCACCTGCCTTCCACTGATGTTTCTCCCAGGGTTCATTCAACATGTGGTAAGAACAGCATTGAGTGGTGCCAACCAGCTGGGTTCCACGTCTTTCACTGCACACAATCTTTAGGAACATTAATGTGAAACTAGGAATGCTAGTACCAGCATTATACCAACTGTGAGTTGTCCCCCAGAGTTCTGTCTTCAACACAACCTGCCTTTCTTGAGCAGTATCACATATGGTGTCCCAAAACTTCAGGAGTCAGGGTAGTTGAACCTGCAACCTCTTAACATCTAAAAACCAAACATTAGAGGATCTGAATTACTACTTACATGTGTGCATATCACCAGCTTTAGAGGAATGTGAAGTGAAACATTATTTGTGAAATAGTTGTTTGCGCGTATTCACGTATCTCGGTAAATACATGTTCTGTAAACACAACCGTTTCGAAAGAAAAGGTAAAAAAAACTATTATCTATGACTATGTTTTTACTTTTAACATATTAAGTACACTCGTGGAGAAAAAAAATTCATAAAAATGGTCAAATTTCACATTTTTAAAGCTTGCCTATGCAGTTTCCATAAGCGGCAAGAGAAAAGTACAAACGTATGGACATAGTATAATCTGCGGACTTTCATTGCATGTAATAAAATCCCACTGTTACAGATCTTATTTGAACAGTACAGGACCACAACGGAAACACTGTATGCCTTGCACGTAGGAGCGATAAGGCACTAGGCTTGCGTGTTTGTGTCGCCCGTATCACTCCTCGCTTCTTAACTTTGGATGTGCAGGTTCACACTCCTCTTAATGATTTTCATCATCACTGTTCTGTAGGTACTATGTTTTTGTATATCTGTCAGAGGCAGTAATTCTCACAGCATTTCTTAGGCGTACAGCATACTGGAAGGGATGGAGAGTTAAACATGGTATTGTGTTTCACAACGTACATTTATTCCTACCACCAATAGAATAGACGAAGTAATACTGCAACATAATTTCTCTTACCATAAACCATTTCCTCCATTCCTTGTGTGTGTGTTGTCATGTGTGGTTTTGTTGTTCATATCAACTTACGTTACCGACAACAGGTAGAAAAGTCCTGAGTTTGCATCTGATATGATATGCTTGTACTTGTTTCATCCGAACCATCTGTACAACCTTGAAGCTGCTGTGTCAATAAGAGAAATAGAGTGAGAGGGGGGAAGGGGAAAGACCTTACGTTTCACAAATTTCTTTGGGGTTTCATCTGAGATTTTCGAGCAGTATGTGTGGAACTGGAGTCACATGGTTAATGGGTTGTAACTGGAGAGTGCTTTAGTGTGTCAGTTATATTCGGAACTGTAGCTTGTATGTCCATTTTCATGTACGAAAAATTTCTGTGTTAAGGTGGTAGCTTAAACTCCTTTTGCATTCTTGAATAAAGTACAGTAATTTGGTATTAGTATTAGTTCAGTTTTGGGGTAATTACTTTTATTATTCCATTTATAAGACAAGTTGCATGCATAAATGCTCAAATTTACCTTATTGCACTATTTTAAAGGAACATTGGCCTGTGTGGTTTTGCAAGGTAATTCATATAAAAAAATTAAGTAGCTCTTAATTGTGAACACCCAAACAGATTTTATTTTGGAAAATTTTTTTAAATGTTGAAGTATGACAAAAACATTTAATATGAATTTCTAAATGTATAATATGACCAAGCAAGAAGTAGGAGGCATTTGAAATGTTACAGCTCACTTTTGATTAGTGGTTGTTTCCATGTTACTTTGGTATTTGAATAAATATACTATATGCTTTAAATTTATAACTGTGTAAGTTGTTAAAATGTTTTAAAAATTGTATCTTACAATTCTTATATCTGAAATGTAAAGACGACTTGGGGGACTTAGTCCCTATTATGTCTTTAAAAGGAACAACAGAAGCTGTACACCAAGAAAAAAAATGGATTCTAAATATTTCATAATGGAATCACCTGCCATAATAAAAAAAAAATACATTATACCTTTGTATTATGCACAAAAATAAATGTATTTGATTATTTATTGTTATTCGTTCATTATAATTACTAAAACCTATAATGGCCTTGATAAGTGTTGTAAAATTTTTGAAATTAACAAGAATGTTGTATAGAGTAAAATAATATACAAGAACTTTTGTCTTATTTAAAGTTATGTTTAGATGGCGAGAATTGAGAGAAGAGATTATAGTTAATTCTCTGCATGTAAACGGAGGTCAGAGCAGAACTTTTGCTATCTCTAATATCCAACTAGAAAGTCTAGAGAAACAATAGCTCTGCTAGTATAAACACTCACGAGAGAATTCACATGAACTCTTAGCCCTAAGTAGAACTTCTGTAAAAAGTTCGGCATGTCTGAACTTTCCCATGCTCTTACAGTAGAGAATTAAATGAATTAGCTTGGCGGAGAGGAGACAGTGGACTGGGGCTGAAAACTAATTAATGAAGTATTTATATCTTACGCATGCCTGTGGGATGTATTTTATAAATCGTAAAAAAAAAAAAAACACAAAAAATCTAGCCTTATAGACATTTGCAGAAATGATGCCAGCATCAGTAGCAGAAGTGCAGAGAAAGTTGCATAGCATTTGGTAAGTTCATAATCAGTTTGTTATTTCATAACTACGTCATAACTGTAAACTCCCGATTTTCTGGGGTAATGAGTGGTTAAGGGTTTTTGGATAATCAATATTCATGGTTGACACATGCCTGATTAGACTGACTGGCACGTTAGTCGAGGATTTTGACCGCTAGACCAAAAGTGGATTAACTGGGTTTAGATAGCTGGGGTGAGATGAGGGGTGTAGGCTAGAACTTACGCACTCCTGCTCCTTGATGTTGTAGTCGAGGTAGGTATGGCTTTAGGCGGGACAAATTTGGTCTACTGGAATGGATGTTCCACAAACGAGCTTCTTTAGACCAGAAGATGAGATTGTCCCAGCCTAGGCGCACTTCAGTTCCGGTCAGGAGTCCGTTGACAACCGGGTGACACGGTGGAAAGTCAATTACTAGAACTGGAGCAGGCGCAACTGTCTTCTCAGTTCGGCGACACTGTCCCGTTCCACCTGTCTATCCTGCATAAGATAGGGTAATGATATCCTAGGCCTGAGAGTGGGGTGAGCCAGGTGTTGTTCCCTGCGTTTTCTACCACTCCTCCTCTCGTTAGGCATAGGGTAACAGTTTTCTAGCTTATGTAGTACTCTTTAGAAAGAAAGAATCGCAGTGTAACCCAATAGTGACTTGCTGGCTCGAGCTCGATAAAGAGTCCTCACTGATCCCACACCGTAGGCGGACTGATCAGGGACGTGTGGCCGTGTGGACCGCCAAGCCTCTACTGGTTGTACATTCGCGCTAGGATGCCCGACAAAACTACAGGCCAGTCACCGACCGCTAACTAGTGCAGATGGTGAGAAGCAACCTGAGTCTGTCGTGCCTCCTGGTGTGAGGGTGTTGCTAGTGGTTGTGGCGTCACTGTTTCTCCCCCTGAGCACTAAAAGTGCTGATACGTAACTGGGAAGAAACAGGTAGCCGTCTAATATGTATGTCTTTTAATTCGGTTTAATAAAATGCCTGGTTTCTGTCGACAGTGCACAGTGTAGTCTACCTTTAACTGTAGATACAAATAAATACCATGGAAATAAAAGCAGAAAGGTAGAGAGCAATGTGTGTTTATTGAAAGTTCAATAAACACGTGACCTGTGCTACCTCCTGCCAAGTCCAGGATAGCTGAAGGTAAATTTGTGGTTCTAGGTGTAGGTGGCCTGGTTCTAATTAAGAGGGAAAAGCTGGTTCTAGACGAATATAAATGAGCTAAAGTTAAATTGGTAATAAATGGTGTCCAGAGGAGACAAAGTGAAGTTAAAAGAAAATGTTCTTGTTGGTATGTCGTTGGGTTGACTGGTTGTCGATGTACGTAGTAAGTAGCCGCGGGGACGTACTTGTAAGGTAACAAACTTCTCCGAAGGACTGCAGAGGCCGGCAGCGTCCGGACTTACATAGTGGAAGCTTGTGGGTTGTCGGTGTGAGGCAGGCGTGACATCCTCCAGCCCTGCATGGTGTGAAAATCCTCCTGTCAGCGATTCTGCTTTGTGCCTCGTCGGAGCCGCTCTGCCTTGGCCAAGGTCTAGGCAGCTTGTTGGCTTCAAGCACATGGAAGGGGGTGGGGCGTGCCAACCCGGTTGCGTATCTTCCAGGTGAGAAGGAATTGCTTGTAAGTTCCCATTGCCTGTAGGGTAGGCAACATGTTACATCTGTAGAGATGGAAGAGGTGTTCTAGACGATGAGTCATAATCGTATTAGATTAGACGTAGAAGTGGCACGCGGCGTGGTTAAATCATTTGGGAAAAAAAAGGGGGGGGGGGGGTTTACTTTAGGCCTATATACTGTACACACAGGTTATGTAAACAAATAATATAGTCATATAAGAATTCAGTTTTTTGACAGCCAGTGTGTGGCAATGTCGTAAATGAGATTAACATAATCACATAAACAAAATTCTGTACCAACTGATGCGTGAACAGTTGCAAGAAAGTTTCACAATGGCTATTTTCACAGCCTACATTTGCACAACAGACATAGGAGAAATATGCATGCAGGAAGGAGATTGTAGACAAAATGTGTATGTATTTTATTTTATTACAAAACAGCTGTTATTAGTGTAACAACTTAAACTTCGTTCTAGAATAATGTGTAGGTGTTTAAACCAAATGGAACACCGTATGGAATAGTTTAGCTTTGTTATAGTCTCTTCTTCATAGGCTGTAGTTAGTGCTTGCTGCTAAAGTTGACACATACATGCTGCATATTAATTGAAGAGGCCGTACATCTATCACAGAGTATTTTACAAATATTTATACATTAATTTGACATAATATATTTTAAACCCGAGTTGTTTTGAACCATCACGAGATGAAAAATTTTCTTTTAAAGACTGTTGTACTACATTCACCGTAATGTTCCCATAAGAAAATAACAGAAGCATTACCATGTGATTTTTAAAAATTGTGTGTTGTATTCATAGTAAGAAAAGTATAATGTAACCAATCAGAAACTTCTGGGGAAAAAAAAAACATAGTTTAATGAATTGCAGAAATTTACAGCGTGTTTTGGGAAAATGTTGAGACGCAGTGTTAGTTGTTTCATTTCACACACACAACATTTTGCAGTATTATTTTTAGCAACTTTTATAAACCCTGAAAATACAATAACCTTTATTTTTTACTTCAAGTCAACTGCATTATGTAAAGTTATCAAATTTAATTTAAATTCAAATTTATTCCTCTACATTGTTGATTGTGTGCACGTTTGTAATTTTGTTAAAATATACGGAAGTCGGAAATGTAAAGTCCACAAAACACACTTTTCTGACACAAGTTGGTTTTGCAATTACTTCCATTGTTGGAGTTCTTTTCTTGCGATTGGTTGACATAAAACTCCACGTGAGAAAACAGAACATTTTCAATCCTCCCTATGTGGTTACTGCAAGCAGATGTCCATCGTATGTTGGTATGTTGTGTTGTAGCATGCTGCATACTGTAAATTTTTATGGGAAATGTAGCACTGTCAAAGGACGTGATAGATATACTTTTGCTACACAGCAGCGAAATAGGCGACCGTGCTATCTGTTGGACCATGCGCATGGCCTGCTTCACAAACCACGCCCTTGTGTAATGACTCATTTTTTGTGTGTATACGACAAATATGCAGAAAAAATTTCAGTGTTTTCAATTTTCAGCGACTCTGTAAATATTTTAACGTAACCTATTTCCGTGTGAAGTGATTCTGCTTGCTAATGATATGGATTAGTCCTGCAATCGCCAAGCCTTTCTGAGGCCAGCTCGCCATTTTTTTTTTCTGACCCCTCCCATTTCATAAAACAAAGGAAAAATAAATGTTATTTAGTTATTAAAACCACGCATTGTTTGCAATGGGATCATTTTTGTGGCAAATAATATTTATGTAATGTGATATTTCATCATCCAGTCACGCTCGGCGCCACTGTTCATTTATTGATAGCCTCTGTGTGTACAGACTACTGTAAACTACACAAGCTCACCTTTTTTGATGAGCAGATGCCAGTTTTAATTGTGAAATACTTTATTATTATGGATGAGAATGTGTTGTCTGAAAATTTCCTCGAATTCCTAATACTACTACCAAATTCCACATATATTCACTATTAAAGATGTGTGTGAATATAGTACCCGAACATTTTTAATATTAAAATTAATCAGCACTGCTTCATTTGACTGCAGCTTGGTCATTAACAGTATGTACATGGGATATTAATAGTGGCGATGCATGACTGGCAGCAGCTGTTCAATATTTGACTTTGAACTGATGGCTCCATGGTTAAGCTGGCATCTGATTAAGAAGCCCCTGGTAGCTCAGGAGTTTACTGTTTGAAGACATTGGGGAATTTACACTGAAAAAAAAAAATGTATTTTATTTTGTTAGTGATAGTGTACTTAAGATAGTGTGTGATATATATATATATATATATATATATATATATATATATATATATATATATATATATATATATATATATATATATATATATATATATATATATATATATATATGCCATTCCGGATTGGAAGCGACTTGTGTAAATTAACCTTTGAAAAAAACACTCTTAGGACATAACATGTCAATCTGTTTTTTCAATAACCTGTATTCCACAAATATAAAACACTGTGGTTAACTTTAGAGTACTGTATTATTGAAAAATGAAACTGTACCTTAATATCTTCTATAACTTGTAATATTTATTTCTTTTTAAATATGAATTAACAACAGCGAGAGCAGCGATGTGTTGGCAAAGGCCGGTAAGAAATAGTTCAGTTAAAATATTATTTTATCCTAGTTTTTTGGTATACTATTTGTAAATTAAACGGTGCCTATTTAAATATTTAGGTAGCCCCGATGGCTACATATCTAATTTTTACAGTTTAAAATAACAGCGGAAAAGATCGTGAGTAGGCCATAATGGTACAGTGTTGTTTTATCGAGCAAGAAAGCAAGTGCCTGTTGAGTGCAGCTTGTCACTTTCTCTCTTTTTTGTCTCTTTCACACTTGGGGAAATTTCACTTCGCTAGTAACCAACGAATTATACATGTTTTCAATTGTAGCATATTTCATACTTATCACAGCAAAATAATGATTTTTGAATTTGTAATTTACAACTGGAAAGAGATTTTAATGTTTGAATACTTATTTTAATATATTTAGATATGATGGCGGGGCGCAAAGTGAAGTTGGCAGACGTGGCGAACCATGACGTCAACATGGTGTGTTGCTTTTTTAACAAACGAAGCGTAAATGATACTTACTCCGAAAAATACTTCAAATTACCACATCATGTTTGTAGACTGGTTTTTGAAACCTACCTAAGCAAGTTACGATGTGATAAATCTGTGTTTCCGCAGCAGTAATATATATACTGTGATTCGTTAACTGCTGCATGTGAAATAGCATGGCGTGGCTACATGGTGATCGTTTTGATAGATCTGTGTGTGTGCGTGATTTCAAATATTTGATGTGAACTATTTATATGTTTTAAATGTAAACTGTTTTTATGATGAAGTTATTTATTTACATTCACGTCTGTTTATTTATCACAACATTGTACCTTTGCCCTGGGTGTTTGAAATACAGTCGTGGAACGTGATTTACCACCAATCTCAACAAAATAACCAAGCCTAGCCCCGATAAATTTCAATAAACCTAATACACAGTAAGTAGCAATACATATAAATATGAGTGGAATAAAAGTTATGTAGGCTTATTTGTGTGCATGTTCACAGCTATATTTTCAGTTTGTATGACAAAAAATGAGCGACACTAGTTGCGTACTTGATTTTAATGTCCCTTTTTTGTTGGACTGGTTATTCCTTCATTATTCGAACTGAGGCCGTCCTTTTAAAGAAATAACCCAACACACGTCAATAACAAAAAGTTAAATGCAAAAAGTTAGTTCTTTACCCCGCAGTTGTAACACTGTTAAACACAGCCGCGGAAAAATATTAACATGAATTACGTGTAATGTGTTATGTCGTGGAAAACCAATATGTTAATGTAACAAAACCGTAAGAACTATCGTCAATTCAGGAATTTTTAAAAGTCATAAAGCTGACCTAAATAATGTTATAGGCCTAAACTGTGAATATTCTTACGAAATGGTTTTTGAAATAGACCTACGATAGAATTCTTTGAAAAGCTGTAAATAGTAAACAACACATTTGACAGGTATAAAAGTAGAAGTCACGTTTCAGTGTTTATGTTTAGGTGTAGTGAAAGTATACAAACACTTGTACACACACACAATGGCATGCAAACATTGATTTTGACAAATGCCTCATGGCAATGTTTGTTTACATTTGGCGGAACGATACGAAATGGGCCTGAAAGTATAGTCCATTCCCCACTGAAATCGTGGGAGTGCTGTGTTGTGTTGCAATCTTGCTTTTATTAAATATCAGTGCCAAGTGTCTTTTTTCACAGCAAAAATTACAATGATCCGTATAGGCATGAGTGGTTTTTATTAGTCAGAATGTTAATTGTTTTATATTTGATCTACTCAGGTAATGTTTTAGACTCGTTACATATACTTAAGTAGCTTTCTTCAGGCGTTTATAGATTAAATGCTTTATAAAAATAATACGTTAGGTTAATGATGCATTTTTAAAATGAAACTGTCTTGTTTAGGCACTGATTAAATATTCCCTAAACGTAATGTGTATCGTAATGTCTTCAAAAAGCAATACTGGGCCTACATTCACTACAGTCTACAAGGCCATCCCGAATCTTTCTGCTTTAATATAACTGTTTTATGTTTTACGTACATTACTGCTATGTTTTAAAAATTCGGCTTGACTTTCATCACTAACCAGAATTTAATTTTCTGAAATTGCGATAGTTTGTTGATAACAACATTGATAATATTTATGTGCAATTTAGAAACGCCCAGTGCGCGAATTGAAATAAATATGATTATCACGTCACACCTGTATGACTTCTTTGATTGAGCCCTCGTTAACTTTTCTAATTCAAAACAAAGTCGAATGTGTGCAACTTGTACTACAAATTTGCCATGTGTAGTAACGTAGGTGTAAATGCATTATATTATGTCCAATCTCAAATTCTATCACTGTAATCATATATTTTTAGGCCTGCATATCGTACATACATTCAGTGTAGCTAAGGCGAACATTTTTCCCATTTATTCCAAATAGGTACTTCCGTAGCTTATGCGTACGCAATAAATTCATATTTTATCAATCGGCTACCTGCCTTTACACTCAATTTCCTATGTACATATTGGGTTTGCCTCTTGAAATATGTGCAAAGTGTACATAAACAAATATAAGCCTGCCATGAGCTTCGTTCAAATATTTGCTTTGTTTTTGACCATCGTCATAGGTAATTTCAGCAAATAAAGACTTGCACTCAGTCTCAATAACTTTGGTACACAAAATAATTTCTTATTTTTATTTATAAAAAAAAATAATTTATAAAACTAAATGCTCTATAGCGCATGTGGGGTTATCATCACACAACTTTTTCAGTAGCAGCCATTTCCCTTTTAATTTGTTTACAGTGATTCAAGTAGAGCTTAAAGAGTTAGGCATTTGAATTCGGTTGCCTAAACCAAGAGCTGCTTAAAACATTTTAAGAAGAGCTTAAAGTTGGTGAAACGGTACAAGGTGCTAGACACAGCTTATTCAGTGTTTAAGTAGCGCTTAAATTTTAAAATGTGTCGATGAAACCGGCCGTAAGCCTCGGCCTGTTACATAATCATGGTGCATCTAAATTTCGCATAAGCATGACCGGAACGCCTAATTTTAATTTGAACTTATGTGAGGGAACACCTGTCAACCCTAGAGAATTCAGGAACTCTACAGGATTTGTAGTGCTGTGTTCTGTATCCATGACTGTGTCTACTGACAAATGCTCCGTTATTTCTCCTTGTACCTCTTTCAAAATGTTAGAATAAATTCTGATAACGATGTTATTTTTTGGGTCAAGAATCACTCTTTGGCATAGCAATTGGTCATCGTTTATATTACTTTGTAGATCTGGGTAAACGCTAGCAATCAGTTCCGTACCACTCTTCACCAAATTACAAAAATCTCCTGTTAGTGACATACAACCATTGGCATTAGTTTCAAAACGCCAATATCGAATTTTCAATAGTTTATCCGCATAATGTCCCGTATCATCGTCATAGTATTTGTGCACTTTCATATTTGTTGTCAAGCTGAATTTATTGGCATTTGCCCATTAAGATTAACGACTTCAGACAGTTTTTTATTTGATATGCAGGTGTGCCCCTCAATCACTGGGAAAGTATGGCGGAAGTCACCAGCCAGTAATACAATCATTCCTCCCAAAATGTCTGTATTGTTTCGCAAAACACGGAGAGTGTGGTTTAGTGCTTCTGTAGCTTTTTTGTGTGACATTGTGCTTTTGTCCCACACTAATAGTTTGCACCATAGCCCGAGCACTATCTTTAATGAAATTACAGATGGGTGAGACTTCCTGAGCAATATTCAGTGCAAATTTTAACATGGAACGTGTGGCACAGCCCTGCTCAGTAGTGTTGCAGCTATGCCGGAGGAAATCATGCTTAAAGCAATTTTTCTATCTTTTCTGATATATGCCAGTAATAGATTTAACAAAAGTGTTTTTCGTGTTCTTCCAGGGGCATCTAGAAAGAAAAGTGCACCATTTTCTGACTCCATTTGCCGTAACACTTGGTTGAAGACGTGTCTTTGTTCTGGTAGTAACCGGGGCACCAATTCGGTCACTTGCTTCTGCAGTGCACATCATAGTTTAATTCTCGAACAATTTGGTCAATTATGTAATTTGCGTCTGATCTTGAAGGGCTAATTATTCCGAAATCGCTTAACTTTTTCCCTTATCCATTACCATTATTTTATATTTAATTTGGCAACAAGGGCTTTCTTATAAATGTGTTAATGAAATGATATGACCGCATCTGTCTGCTGTAGCCATCACAAAATGTCATCCGACATGTACTCTTTGTACTTATTCCACAATTTTTGGGGGTTTTTAAGGCCACAAGATGATTTGAGGGTTGCTGTGCTTGCTCTGGTCTTCTCAGTTCAGCAGTTTCCAAAGACTCTTGCGATCGAGCAAGTCTTTTCGCTACTCTCGAAAGACTTAATTTACGTTTGCGATGCAGAATAGACTATCAAACAAAACAATAAAAGTAACAGTAGAAAAAATTAACAAAAATCTAATAAATAAATCTAATCCAAAGAGAAATGTAGAGCCTTATTTGTCTACCTTCTAGCTTAGGTCAGTGTTATTTTACGTCTGTGTACTTTACATTTTCCCGAAGGAATGATATATTTTCACAGAACAAAAAGTTGCCTATGGCTGTGGTCGAAATCGTCAGCTAAGGGACCTTATCTGGCTTCGTCCCCTTGAAAAGTACATCCCTGATGTGACGTCACAGTGCCGTTGTCCAAATTCGCAGCAAGGGCACATTATGCACCCTAGAATGTCCCCTTCAGCCAAGGGCACGAATAACTTGCCCTTCTCGAGGCCTAGTTATTTTTCGATTCGCAATTGTTTAAAATGTGTCATTTGTATGTGTTTGTTTTGTTTTTACAACTCTGCGTGGCCACAGAAGACACTCGCAAACGTCGCAACGACAAATGAAACTCGCATGGAGTGAAATTCTATGTCACTCTCCGACCCTCCAACTATCTTTGTGCAAAAAAATCACATCGATCCATTGCACCGTTTTGATGTAAAAGAACAAACAACAAACACACTTTCGTATTATTGGTAAGGATCTACAGGAACATGTCTGAACCAGTAACTATTTGAACCATATACTAAAGATGAGGTAGACCGCTCATTTGTCTTCTGTAGATATACCCAACATTGACCTACCCCAATCCTACACAACTGTCAAATTACATGGTCAACAGTGATGAATGTGCTTGTTTACATCTTAATTTTTAAATGACGTGCACTATTATATTAATAAAATACTTTTACCAGTTTCAATGTAATCAAAAAGCATTACAAATAAACAGCTCTAAAGCACTTGTTTACTAAACAGTATTCTAACCTCAAACCTAATCCACACCGTTTTTTCCTAGGCGTGTAGGCAGAAAAGCAGTTCAATGTTGGGACACAGAGAATGATTATGCGCAGCCAGCGAGATCGGTCTACCTAATATTTTGTCTATGATTTGTCTGCATGTTTTTCGCACTTATGTTTTTTTTTTATTTTTTTTTTATGTAATCCAACACCACCTTCAAGTTGTCTGGTATCCTGCAGTGATCACGAGATGTACAATTGAAACTATTAGCAATCTTTTGCCACTGTTTCGCTTTATTTGGTTGTGTCACAGTATCAGTTCGTTTATATTCAATGATACCGAAATGTTCTGTTACTAACTCCTAACAAATTGTGTTTTTCATGGGATGAAAAAAATTCTGCTTCACTGTTTCCTTACGACTACAATACCTTCACGATTTTCCATACTGTTTCAAAATGATTCTCCGTACACTTTCAAAGAAAAATCTCGGTATTCTTTACGGCGTTCGATGAAACACGCTCAACATTATCGAGATTAAAATCGAAGTTAATCCTCTGACTATTAAATTATCTCGATATTTCGAAAAGTTAATGTTCGTTAGTGAAACCGGTCATTAAACCACCAAAATAGGCGAGTTAATTTTTATTTAGATATTTAGAGAAAATCGAGATTAATGTGCGTGGTGGAACATAACATACAGATAATCGAGATTGTTGATGCCCTTTTGGGGCATCCTGCGTGGTACTCAGTTGCACTTTATTAAACTTGTTACACAGGTCGTATTATTTGCTTTCACTGCACTGACGGGACTGCTATGATGCGGAGTGTGAGACCAGGCAAACGGTCTGGAGACAAGAGTCGTGAGCACACGTCAGCAGATATAGTTTGACATCAGTGTGGTAGATCACTTGTTTACAGCTTGGTCAGAAGATGTGTTCTCACACCTTAAACATTTTTTATGAAAAAACTTTAATCACAGGCACACGGTTTTCACAGTATAAAGAGGAAAATAACAATCTAATTCTGCAACAGATAGAGATTAACTACGTAACTGATTTGCGAACCTTACTCTATATTCCCTTTTGGCAAAATAATTTGTGTACATCGTCAATTTTGAGTGGAACTTAAACTTAAAATTAATTACTTTAACAATTTTAATGTATATATTGAAGTCGGTTTTCATATCTCTGTAGAAAAAAGTTGGTAGTAATGTGTTCTTGTAGTTTACTACTCCGTCCTTATTCGACTCCAGCTCAAATGACTCGAACACAACAAAAACTGAAATGGCATCTTTCCTCGGAATTTATTATTAAGATAAATTTTTGTTCTATGATGTATTGTTACGTACTATTTGTTCGAATTAATAGTTCTGTTAGCAGATTCCACTATCTCGTTTGAATGCTAGCAAAACAATGTAATACTGGAAAGGGGAGAGTATTCATAGTACATACACAAATACGGAAAGCTGCCAAAGTGTTGTCATGGTTACGCAGATGCTAGTAATAAGCGGTCAGTTTGTGTTTGTAATTTATCTGCCACAGTGATAGTTAATATTATTGATAAGTAGATATGCGCTAAGTAAGATTTAAGCGTAGTTTTGTTGTTTTGAAACATCCATGTAGTATACATTATAAAGGCTGAAAAAATGCTCACATCTGAAATTGATGATCATATAACTAAAAGATATGAAATCAAGAAACGACTAGGAAAAGGGGTAAGAAATAACACATTTTGTGAGGATATACGAATAACACAGCGTTAATATCACTAGGTTGCATGTTGAAGTATATTTTAATTGGAAGTATTAAATACCCAAGTTGTTTTTTTTATAAACAATTATCACACACGCACACACATGCATGCACTTCTTTAAAACTTAACCAGTAGGCCTACTGTTGGATTATTTCTGTTACAGCACACAAAGAAAGCTGGTCATATAAACCATTGATCTTTGCCCTGGTGTCAGGCACAAGTTTTCTGTTTAATCATGTTTTTGGTATTTTTGGGACCTTTTAAAAATGTTTTATGATTTTTTTTATGTTGTAAGTTTCAGTGTGATTAATAAAAAAAAAAAGGTTTCTATAAGCATTAGTATAGTAAGTTGTATATTCTGTATTGTTTAGTAAGTAATAATATTACTTACTTTCAGTAATGAAACAAAAATATTTTTTTGTAGCATTTTGATTAAGATGGTTTACTTACATGAGGTTAAAAGTTAGTTTACAATTAAATACTGAAAAATTAAGACTTGCACTTATGAGACTATAAGTACAAGGGAAATACATTTAGCAGTTTACAATTGTTCTAGGAACTGTTCAGTCTAGCCACTGAGGATTGTGGAAAACAAACCATCCAGTATAGCTAGGAAAATTGGACACAAGTAAAAATTAGGAAAATCTAAAATTTAGCCACATGAAAAGGAACCAAGATTCGTAGTACCTTATTTCTGTAATGAAGAATTTAGACATGTAAACATGCCCTCCCTGTAACAATTCCTGCACCATTTAAACAAGATCAGAGGAAGAAAGTAATAGATAAGACACTGTTTACATCTCTGATGGTTCATATTTGTAGAATTGAAATTGGCATTAAACATTGCGCGCACTGAAAATAACAAGAGTTAATAGTGGATAAATGTGTTTAAATGTCGTAAATAATTTGTATTTCTTTATAGCATTATAAATTAATAGAAAATTAAATATAGTTCTTTAATTTTTTATTTTTAAGTATTTCATCCTTCATGAACTCAGAGATACCCCTGGTGTCTTGTAATAATTTTGTGCACCCAAGACCTACATTTTTTTTCCTCTTCATTGTCCTCTTCTTCCATTAGCAAGCAAATACTTATTTTTACTTGGTATCAATAATACAAATATTAAAAGCTATGACTACAGTACTATACACTGAAATGACAAAAGTCATGGGATAGCATTCTGTAACTGAATGACTCGTGGTGCCACTGTTCCAGGATGACGTTGCACTGCCTAAACCGGTCTCAGTTGTGAACAAGTGGTCGTGTCATTCGGATTGACGGTTTTTTACATGTTCAAGGCAAGGCGATGTGAGTTGTCAATTCGAACGGGGCAAAATTGTGGGTGCTAGAACGATGGGGCATTCAATTTATGAAGTAGTAGAGACTTTCGATACTCTTTGATCCATGGTGTCATGTGTGTGCAGGGCATATCAAAATCAAGGCATTATGATCTACCGTTACTCGCTCGTGACCGGCAGAGGCTGGGTAGAACTGTCCGTGCTAACACAGCAGGAACACTTGCTCAAATCACAGCCACATTCAATGCAGTAGGTGTCAGACGTCTATTCAGCAGATCTGTGCAACGTGCATTAGCTTCCATAGTATACAGAAGCAGAAGACCCACCAGAGTGGCCCTGCTAACAGCACGACACCGAGCACAACGCCTCACTTGGGTTCGTGAGGTTACTAATTGGACCCTGGAGGACTGGAAACATGTGGTTTGAGCCGACGAGTCACATTACAGGTTGTTTCGGTCTGCTGGAAAGGTTCGAATATGGTGCAAACCCGATGAGGCCATGTATCCCAGTTGTCAACAAGGCACCGTGCAGGCTGGTGGTGGTTCCGTAATGGTGTGGGGTGTGCTCACATGGCATGGGTTGAGTCCACTTGTCCATGTGCCCACAAAACTCAATGGTAACCATTGCAAAACTCTCCTTCATGACCATTTGCAGCCATCCATGGACTTCAGTTTTCCTGACAACGATGAGATGTTCCAACAGGATAATGTGCAGTCTCATTGGGCTTTGGATGTCCAGGACTGATTCAAAGAGCATTCTGGAGAATTCCAGCGAATGGAGTAGCCAGCACGTTACCCCGACATGAACCCAATCGAGCATTTATGGAACCTGGGGTAGAGAGCCATTCACACAGAAGATCCTTCACCTAGAAATACCAGGGATCTTTGGGCAGCTATTCAGACAGCATGGCTTAACATCTGTCCAGAGGTCTTCCGTCCACTTTATTAGACAGTTATGACATGACTTTTGTTATGACAGTATACTATTGTCATCACAGTTGATTTACATAATGACTGAATGACTATCAACCAGGTTAAGAGATAGCACAGAACTGCGATAGATCCGAATCATTGTGCACACTAGGGGAAAAAATGATGGTCCCTTCGGTGTGAGCCGCACATCCTAAGTGGAACAGCATGTGCTTACCTGTAAAGATTCCTTTCTCCACATTTGCATTTATAGAACAGTGTGACTCTCCACAGCCTCGGTGGTATCAGCACGAGTAGAATGAAAGGAGTGGAGTTGTTAAGTACCTTAGTGACAGATGTCGAGTACAGTTAGGCAAAAGCTGCTCTGCATGTACATATTACCTGTAGAAAAATGTACGTCGCGCAGCGCGGTATTTAACAGCACTGTAGTGAGTTTGGTCTGTACTGCACCAGCGGTGTCATGTGGTTTCCCTCCCTCAAGCGGTGGGTAATCTGCAGAGCCCTCCCTTGCGCGGCCTCCCTTACATTCCCTCCCACAAAGCTGCGCAAAGATTATTTTCTCATTTGAACTTTACGTGGATCAGCCAACCACTCAAAGTCTGCCATCTTAGGACTGAGTTAATACAAGATAGCTTGGTTGTTCATACTCTTGTGACATGTCAGAGTTATAAACAAGTGAATGCTCTCAATGTTTTGGGAGTGGAGGGGAGGGAATGCCCACCGTGGGAGGTGTAATAAACTGAGAGGAAAGAAGTTGTAGGTTGAGTTGAAAGTATTATAAAAAATTGTTTTCTTATATAGTGTTAATCCAAAATCCACAGTAGATGTATGTATGTATGAATATAAATGTGTGTGTGTATTTAATTTGCTGTTTTTTCATCTCTCAAGTCATCAGCTATGGTGCGACACTTTTTATTTGTAAACTTTGTAACATTATAGTAAATGTTCTGTTACTGTCGGAAGGAATAAAATCTGAAATTTATGACATTAGTATGGAGTCATGACATGACTTAATGTGTTTGTTAATATGTATGAATATTTAAATAATATGCCAAATATTGTAATGAAAAAATTTGTGAAAGTTAAAAAAAAAACCATTGTATTGCATAGGCTTTTGCCAGGACCAAAACAATAGTTTGTTTTAATGAAATGATAGTTAATGTGAAGTTCATTAAAGTGGTGCTTTCCTGTATAAACAATTTATTGTGAAGGCAAGATTTGTAGGAAGGGAGGGGGAGCAGCAAGTTAGCATGAAATACAATATTATATAAAGGTGTATGGGCCTTAAAAATTTGAAAACCTCTTGTGTATGTGATCATATGGATTGTAACTTGATGTCATGAGAAACATGTGGCCTGTTTGCAAACATACATGGTGTCTGCAATGTTCAAAGTTTTTAATTTTCTTTGTAATTATTCTATTCAGGCTTATGGTATTGTATGGAAAGCAATGGATAAGAAGACAAAAGATAATGTAGCAGTGAAGAAGATCTTTGATGCTTTTCGAAACCAGACAGATGCACAGAGAACATTTCGAGAAATTATGTTCCTCAAAGAATTTGGAGGCCACCCTAACATCATAACACTGCATAATATCTACAAAGCTTACAATAACAGAGATATTTATCTCGTGTTTGAGTACATGGGTATGTTACTTTATGCAATAATGTTACATGTTTTAGGAACTACATATTAAATGAGATCTCTCAGTGAGAATAAAATATGTTGTCTGTGTTTGTTAGTTGACAGTTTAGTAGCGTCTGCGACTCACTCCTAGACTTTCACTTAATTAACCCAAGTGAGGTTGCAAGTCGTATATTTTTAATGTGGTTACTGCTCTTGCTGTCATGATTAATATTATCATAATCATAGTCATAGTTATCATTAGTATCGTATTTCTAGTATTATTATTGATAAAACAGTTTCCATAAATTTGTTGTGTGATGAATGTAAACTGTTGGAGTGGTCAGCTCGCTTGGCCCAGCACCAGCACTGCTCTGCGCAGTGTCCAGAGTTTAGTTCCTGGTTTGGTTGCCAGTGTGGCCTACCGTTCCAGTGATGCAATAGGTGAGAAGTGTATCCACTCTCTTACCCAAGAGATAGAGTCTCAAGTCCAGGTGACGTATGTGTGAGAGTTATCATCAGTGGATTATGCTTTGTTCATGTTACTGACACACACTCATACTAACAGATGGACACTCGAGTAGTAAAGCAGCTCCAAGTGTAAACTGCCTTGTGTTGTAAAGTTGACCAAGGATTTGGTACCGACTGTTTTGAATATAAAATAACTAGTAGAACACGACTTCTAAAGTTACCATTCAGTCACTAGTTGTATTTTCCAGCCAGATCTCTGTGTAAGAGGGTGATACATGATATTGTGAATTGTGTCCAGTGGTCACCCCTCAGGTGTCTGATTATTTATGCCTGGAGGGGCCCAAATAGACTGGCTAGTCCTGCTATAGGCTGATTCATTAATTTCACACCTCACCATAGCAGTGCTCTGCTATTGAACTCATGAACCACTGGCATCTACAGGCATATGCTGTAGTTGTTGGGAGTGGGCCCTAGGTCTGCTGAGCAGAGTGGAGGATTGTGGAGGGTAAGATGGGCGTATCACTCACCACTCATTAATGTCCCGTGACATGACACGCTGGAAACACTCAACCCAAGTACACCTAGTTTACAAGCTGACTTCTAGATTCTTAATCCCAGCAGTCCTGAGAGAGAGAGAGAGAGAGAGAGAGAGAGAGGAGAGAGAGAGAGAGAGAGAGAGAGAGAGAGAGAGAGAGAGAGAGAGAGAGAGGAGAGAGAGAGAGAGAGAGAGAGAGAGAGAGAGAGAGAGAGAGAGAGAGAGAGAGAGAGAGAGAGAGAGGAGAGAGAGGAGAGAGAGAGAGAGAGAGAGAGAGAGAGAGAGAGAGAGAAGAGAGAGAGAGAGAGAGAGGAGAGAGAGAGAGAGAGAGAGAGAGAGAGAGAGAGAGAGAGAGAGGAGAGAGAGAGAGAGAGAGAGAGAGAGAGAGAGAGAGAGAGAGAGAGAGAGAGAGATGAGAGAGGAGGAGGAGAGAGAGAGAGGAGAGAGAGAGAGAGGTTCAGGGTCTGTACCTTGCATTGGGCACAACTGAGAGTGTGCCCAAACATCCATCATAACAGGATAACTCATAGCAAGAGGTAGACAAATCTGTGCGGATCACGTATTGTTGCCACAACTGTGAAGTTCTTGGGGAGACAGCTTGTGCTAAGGCACGCGAAACACCCCATCTGTGGGCTATCAGGTTAATGCTGATGTGACCTACAAAGTTTTGAATGGATCTGTTCCAAAGGAATGTCCTGTGGTTTTTGGGTATTGTATCATTGGGTAGGATGTGCAACTTAATGAGGGTTGAATGGATTGTACTCTTACATGTTCCGTGACTCTTCAGGGTACACTCTCCATAATTATGTGAAGGAAAGAAGGGTTTAGGTGGGTAGAGTTCTGAAGCCCTCCAGGACTAGGGGAAGAATGGGGTTTGGGCTGTTTGTGCTGAGATAAGGATCCCTATATCTAGGCATTGCTGACCCAGTGGGTCACGAAGCTTGGTCTCAGAACCAGCTCCAACCCACAGCGGCAGGTGCAAGCCAGGTTCCCCCTGGGAATGTGCAGTGAGGGGAGTGATTCTTCTAGGGCAGGGATTACACTTTCCATGCCCAGCTGTACAGATCCTTGTCTTATCACAACTGTGAACCAGTGAGAGGAGAAGAGCTTCAGTTGGGGGATAGGCTAGTTGAGACAAAGATACTCTAGGGCATGAACCAATGTATCATGGCAGGTTTTACAAATGAGAGTAAGGGAGGGAGCTAGAGAGTGAGCAGGAGTAAGAATGTGTAAGAGAGAGAGAAAGATAGAGCGAGAGAAAGAGAAAGCAAAATAGGAAGTATCCCATTGGGTAGTCAGAGTCTATGGGCCTATTTCAGCTATGCCTAAGGCATTAAGGAGAAAGCCAGGAATCGTAACTAATTATTTTAAGATTTATGTGTGTTATATTGTATTTTAGAAACTATATGTTGTTGCCCCATAATAAATTAATTGTAAAATACTGGTTAGGTAGACCCTACTCAGATTCCTCCAACATAGGTATGTGTAGGTTTGTACTCATCTCATTGTACTGAAAAAAAAACTTTTAAAGTGACCACATTATTAACACTGCTCAGTATTAAGATCACAAATTCCACAATGATTAAAATTTTACTTGTTCACTTTTTCATGTGGAAGTTGAGGGAAATTTGCATCTTGAATAGCAGCATCTTAAATCCATTTTGACTATGTAGCACTTTTGCCTCAATATTAATTTGAAAATGTAACTTGAGAATTCTGTGCTTTAAGTCATGCTTTGAGCACCAGTCATAACCATTATGGGTGTTAATGCTTGACTCGTAAGTGTAAGCATTGACGCCGTTGGGTGAGACACGAGACGAAAGATGACACAAATACTTACTGGTAATTTAGGTGCCAGCGGTGCTTCCCAATCACCGCACTATTGAGACTCGGGGTTCTCAGGGATGTTGTGGGTTGTGTGTGTCCATCTCACCCGTGCATACTTACAAACACGTTGGCAATACTAAACTTTTTACTGAACATCACTGGAAATAAACACTTAATAAAATATATGTGGCTAGGACACTGTCACTACTGAATAAAAGAATTAAGTTCACTGTAGACTTGCCTTTATTGTTATTATGCATGCACATCAACGTGCCAATCAAATGGTTATTATCTCGGTCATGACTAGCCAATTCCGCTTGGGTGCTCCCCAACCGGTAATTACTCTAGCGCATGCCTAGATGGATGATCTCACAGAGGTGCGTGAAAGCTCAGCCTTCACAAGGGAAGAGGGACGACAGCCGCTAGGCTGGACTGACGATTTTTCCCTTAAGACAGGACACGGTGAATTACAAATGAAACCCTCAATGCATATTAACACATGTGATTACTCGGCATCACTAACGCAAACTCTTCGGGGCTCGCCCTCCAGCGCGTGGGTAGTGCGGTGACAGCCTATACACAGAGCTGGCTAGGACGGGAATAATTGCACCGTACACTAATTACAAAATTACATAAATCCCTGTGTGATATGTGAAACAAGATGGGACACGAGATGAACATTCACAATAAACACACACATGTGTGAAAAAAAGCTTAGATGGCGTGGATGCAGTTGGATGAAATTCGAAGCGGACCACGTGGTGCAGGTGAAATTGCAATATTTCTGCGTAGAAACGGCAAATTAAAGTCAGACAAAAGGTTATTCTTGCTGAGAAAATTATTCTCTATACGATTGCAGTGGTTACAGGCATGTAACATGCCCGATGGCGGTAAAATCAAACATTCCTGTGACTGTGTGGTCAAGTACAAAAACATCAATTTATGTGAAAAATACATTGAATCCTGAATCAAATTGACATAGAACCCTTAATAAAATATTGCACATACGATGTTACATAAATAAGCTCTCAAATGCAGCAATGGCGTATAAAAAGACTTTGCATCGGTCTGCCGTGTGGGTTATACGTGATGTTGCCATAAAATATTCAAACACGAAAAATTACCCTCAAATACATACATAAAAATAAAGCTCTTAAAATTGTGTGTATAAATAATGCAGAAGTTGCAATGAAATGCTATAAACATAGGCGGATGGCACCTGATTCAAATTACGCGGGTCGCGTAACCTCTCCAACATCTTTCTCCTCCTCCTCGATTAAGTTAAAAATGCCACAAGGGCGTAATAAATTATCAAAGCGGAAGCATAATGCTGGGGAAAATGCCTGGCAAAACATATGCAAGCAAAGGTTAACTGGTAAACTAAATCGACTATGGAAACCTAAATCAGTGAACAAAAGTTGTAGTGCGTACGTGACAGTGTCTTACCTCGCCAGCTCTTCTCGACAGACTGTCCAGAGACAAGCGTCGCACGGACCTACCATGGCTGCCTACTGTGTTCACATAAGCGGAAGTGCTATGTACGCCGAGTAAAATATTTAATTAGAAAAAAAAAATGGCACAAATTAAAAGTAAGTATTGTTTTACATTTCTATAATTTTTTAATGAATTTCAATATTATTTTAGTGTCTTTTTATGATGGCATTCATGTGGGAATATTAGGTGTTCTTAAACATGGTGCCGCGGGCACTTGGAATTTTATAACAAACAATTTGAAATTAGTACAAACACTTTAAAACATTTTAAGACTTATTAAACACTGCAAAGACAATAGAACACATTTTACACTGAAAATTACTTTTATACGAAAGTTCCAAATTATTGGCCTATTTGCGCACGTGCAGGACACGTGACACGCGCATGGTGAGCACCGTTATGGGCTCTAGCGCCACTGGCTGTTAGCCGGCGTCAGCATGTGTGTTGAATGTTTAATGTTTATAGTAACACTGTATAATGATATTGCAACGCCTGAGATCATAGTAAAACCCTTGCTGTGTGCACTCTGTTTACAAACTAGGTCTATGAACATTCTGAAGAATTGACTGTAGACTCGTGAGGTTACTCTCCGAGGTACCTAGCTTATAACCAGAGACAAGAAAATTGAGTTCATTTTCAAATGGCAGGAAATTATATTTGGAAACCTGAATAGTGGTGTTTTCATTTCATTATTTTCCTTTAACGTTTTCATTTCATCTTTATATCTTCAGAAAAGATATGTAAGCATTCATTAAAATAAATTATTTAAGGAGTATCATAAAACAACAGTTTTAATAGACAAAATACAATTATTGATACAAGTCCGTAGTTATGAAGAAATGTTTCATGTGTGAATGTTTACAAACATAGTAAAAATTGTATATAAAACATGGTATGGTAATCGGCCTTCCCAAATAATATAGCAGAATGTTCAATTGTTTCTTGGTTGAGTATTTACCTTTTAAAGCTGTGTGTTCTCCTCCGAGAACATGCAGACATTTTAGAAATACTTTCAACTTTTCCAGTGCTGTCACACCTTATGTTGCTTCCCCAAAAGTACAGTCTTTGCATATCTAGGCGAGATTACTTGACAAAATGTTACATATTGAAAATATGTCATGTTTATTTTTGTTTTTGGCACCAGTGAACAGACAAGTGTACGTTTATTTGGCTAAATAAAATATCCTGCAAAAATACACGATAATTTAAATGTCTGAAAAATAATTTTTTTTGTGTAAAACTGTGGTGTCCGATTATTTTTGAGTCCTGTATTCAAGGTGATCTTATTTTTTAGTAGTTCTATTTTGTAGTAGTACTATGTTTCAGTAAAAAAAAAAAAGCCTTATATTAAAAGTCCTATATTCGAGCAAGTGTGTCCAATTTTCAAGGGGGAAAAGCCTCACATTCCAGGGAAATATTCAGGTGTTTGATGAAACAAGTCCAATATTCAAGGAAACAAATCGAGGACATAAGTTCGATACTCGAGCACATAAGTCCGGTACTCGAGGGGACACATTCTATATTGTAGGGGAAAACTTTCTTTTACATGACCAAGTATTTTTTTTGTATTTTCCTCTATTTTTGAACGATTTTGCAAACATTTTGAGTCCTTGCTTATAACGCCTTGTGATACACTGTAATAAAGTGGCCTATATATGATAAAGAGCAAATTTGTTTGTAGCTGTACACATACGTGTAGCAAGTGGCTAATTGGAAGATATGCATTCATGTTTCACACACACAATTTAGTGACCTATATATGATAAAGAGCAAATTTGTTTGTAGCTGTACATATACGTGTAGCAAGTGGCTAATTGGAAGATATGCATTCATGTTTCACACACACAATTTTTTTGCCACAGAATCTCCACATATAGATCATTAAATTTAAAAGCATATGCTTTTATGTTTTGGTTTATGTCTCTTATTTGATGTTAACCTTGCTGATTCAGATACGGATCTCCATAATGTTATCAGACAAGGCAACATCCTGAATAACCTTCACAAGCGTTTCATCATGTATCAGCTGTTCAAGGCCACCAAGTACTTACACTCTGGGAATGTCATTCATCGTGACCAGAAGGTTAGTGTTTTAAGTTTTGGCAAGTAGGTACTGTACAGCCACTGGAGCTTTAGTAGTCTTGATCTCCATGATTCTGCTGCTAACCAGTCATTGTAACGTTTTTTCCCCCCAAAAAAAGTTTTGTAAAGTCACCACATAATAAAGTCGGTAAAAATATGTCGCAGATGTTAAAAAAATGAATAGGAACTGTTATTTCATTATTCTATTCTCCCAGCAGGATGTCCATTACTGGTGGACTAAGTCCATAGTGCCAAGGAAATATTACTATCAAGTGGTGCATTGCAAAATTTGCACCTGCAATGCTTTAAAAAGTGTAAACTCCACCTGAGATAATGAGTGCAAAGAGGAATATAAATTTGTGTGCTTTGTACTGCATTTGTGCAAGTGTTAGGTAGTCAGATTTAACTGGGCTCCAGGTTTATGTCCTCCAACAAAGGATGATAAGTTATGAGAAAACCTCCTTGGAAAATGCCTAGCTCACTAGGGCCTATAATTGGACCAGAGACACCCAGCAGTGGGAAACTGTTGATTGAGTCAGTCTTGAGACATGTGTACCATTTACATAGAAAATAATAGATGATGATATCAGTAACTCAGGAGTTAAGAAATAAATGGAAATGGAATTCCATATTGCCAAGTTTCAAGACAAATTGTAAATATCCGAATTAGTGGGTGAATACATTGATCCCTCTTCAGTTCTGGGGCAGCCTATATGTCGGAGAGTAGGAGGTGGGAGTCTCCACTTAAATGTATGGTATGGACTACTTAGTTCTGTTTTCAAAAATCGGTTGTGAACTATGCTGCCTGAGTTGTATGGTGGTAGCTGATCCACAGGTTTTGTTTCCTTGACCACTTCATAGGATGTATGGGATAGATTCTGAGTGGGATGTGGAGGCTTAGCTTTGCTTTCTACCTCTCAAGTTGGGCCCGAAATTTCCTTTGCAGGAGATCCCTTGTCAGTGATCCAGATGTTTGGCCTGTGTGGTTGCCGTAGCCGTCCATCGTATATATAGTTGGTAGTAAGTTCATTAACAAGTTGATGTGCGATGGCCTAAGGGGAGTGACGCCACATCAAAGAGCGGGGTGTTTTCAGTTCTGCGCCAGATCAGGTGTGCAGGTTTGGGGCGGACTCTTCTGCTGAGGCATCTGTAGTACGACCCATCAGTAGAAGGGAAAAGGGGAGTCTGGAACATTGGCGTCTGGTGCCGGAGCAATGCAGGTGTTCACCACCATTTTGGAATTCCCCCTTTCCCCCCTAATAATTTCCCTTTTTTTTCCTGTAAAATTGACTAAATTTCACTCTTTCCCTAAAATTTTCCAGTGTTTCCCAGAGCAGGAGAGGAGGATTCGTGACTCCAGAGATGGGGATTTGTGACTCCGAGCCAGGAGAACAGGACTGAGGACTTGGGACCTTTGACGACCTTGACCCCATGACCTTGAATAACCTGAACTCAAATTTCCAAAAAATTATAAACAATGTATTAATAAAAATTTAGTTTTAAAAATGATTTTAAAATTATTAAAAAATTTATTTCAAAAGAACTTGGAGTTCACCCATCACCAATTACCCATTCCGCCATCTTGGTTCAGTCCACCATCTTGGTAGGTGCAGTCCACCATGCTGGTTTGTTTTGATTGTCATTTGTTTTAGTTTGTCTCTCACCTTCGTTTGACTGCCATACTGGATTTAATATGTTTTCTTCACCTAGGTGATGCTAATTTACCCACCAGACGACAGTTTATTAATTTTTTTTAAGTATAGGTTACGCTGCCGGTACCCTCCATATTGGTTTATATTTTCAACACACATGTGTCATTAATTTCGTGATCATACTGCCTGCTATCGGCCTGTGTACTGAATGGTGACATTAGCCATTCCTGCAAAGTACGTAAACTTTCATATTTATTTTACTTTTATTTTATTCTTAAATGCAAATATTTTTTTCAAAAATAATTTTTATATAAAGCGGAGGGATTTTTTAAAAATAAATAAAATGCAGCATATTTTTTTTCATAAAATTTGTTGTACACATAATAAAATATACAGGTTTATTAATTGCAATCCTTTGTGTTCATTATTCAATGTCAGCCGCAGCGACCCAGGAATTGAAGTGGGCAGGGAAACCCCATCACTTGTTGAATGCCTTTCCGTTCCATCGTTTCAACACCTTCTCGACCAAATACATGTCTGGAAACTTCGTAGGCAGGATCTCCTCAGTGTAGAAACTGCCGTGGATGGGTATGTGGTTCAGATCTTTGAGATGGTATGTCCTTGTAACATAGTTGCATATACGTCGCACACAAAAGAGTTCGGAGCTCCAATTCACAGTGAACCATTTCTCGAAGATGTCTTTCTGTTTGGAGATTTTCACCAGGTCACCAACCGTAGCTTTAGGCTTCTGTGGATCCCTCCTCTTCGGAATAGCATACATGGTCCGAACCAGGGAGTCGTTTTTCACATATTTGGACTTCATGCAAGTGGTAGAATGAATGGTAGAATTGTACTTGCGTATGAGTTTCGGCAGTAGTGTCAGCCCCTTGTAGCTAACATTCACAGCAAAATGCCTCCACATTTTTCTTTTCAGAGTTCTGGTGAACTTCTCGGTGATAGAAACTTTGAGATTTCTGTACGTGAAATAGTGATTTATGTTGTGTTTCTTCATCAGGGCCTTGTACTTTGCATTGTAGAATTCCTTGCACTGGTAGGTGTGTTAGTCGGGATGCGTCCTACGCGCAATACATAATACATCTGCCATGGTTTTGGTGACGTCACGCACATTCTTTGTGTTGACAGGTTTGACCCAGGAGAATTTGCTGTAGGCGTCAATGACTATCAACACGTATTTATAGTCCTTGTTGATCCAAGCATATGGTATCATCTCAACGAGTTCGGCTTGAAAAGGTCGTTCATCCCATGAACCACGGCCTTGAATGGCGGTAGTTGCGTTTCGTGGATGCATGCTGTTCATGGGCGATACCCAATTGACTCATCGTATGTAACCTCCCTCCACAAGTTCTTCTATGACTGAAACTATCTTGTTAGCATGGGAGTAATTTCCAGCCCTTTGCAAAGTGAGCAGTAGCTGCAGCCTATCCACCAGTTTGTTCGGTTATCCCAGAATACATAGTCTGTGTACTTGTTGTCATCTATCTTCTTCAGACATTCACTGCTTTACAGTACTAGGCTGCTGAAGAGGTCTGCGAGAATGTTGATTTTTTGTGGTCTTCGTCCTTATAAAAACCTGTCTAGGGATCATTATCTTGGTAAAGCGCTTGCATGAGTTCAAGCAAAGTCTTGTATTTCAGCAGGTTGGATTCTGTTAATTCCCTGGGCTTTTGGTGAAATAAAAGTTCATATAGCCCATGGGTTCCACATGTCTTGTAATTGCCCACTCGGATGATTCCACATGGTAGAAATTCTATTTCATCAGAACCGAGGAACCATTTATCATTATGCCTGTGTACACCATACGTCATATCATTATTACCAGATGTGTATGATCATAGGTACTGGCAAACCAGAGCATTAGGTTTGAAGACTCCGTCTGTACCTTTTTCTTGTGTGGCAATTCCACATCTGATTCATCATCCCGATCTGTCTGTAAATCATGATGTTTTCACTTCTTTAAAGGCTCAGCGGTATCATCAATTTCGTTTTTCATGGCTACGGGTGCTCCATCACTTTCCCTGAGTACATTGAGACGAGTAATGGGCTTAAAAATTTCTTAATTTATAAGGTCGCGTGAAATTTTAGCTCTCTTGGCGAGCAAATACTTTGAGCGAACAGACTGAATCGTCTAAAGTAATTTGCTGGCAATGTCTGACATCGTACTGAATAAAAATGTTTATTGTTGCTCGCTTTTATAGGTTTAGTTTTGGGACTCCGCCAAAATACTTTCAATTTTGCCCAGGCATTCACTGCAGAAGTCTAATATGTCTCCGCTGTAATTTTGAATTTCAGTTTTCGTGGCGAGGTGGGAAATAGAGATAATAAATGTACGTGTCATATATCCTTCAGGTTTTCCAGATTCTCTTTATTTTGCGCAGATGCCACATTCAATCTGTCTATAATTTGCCTTTGAACACTTATCACATGCTCATCCATGGCCACCATATCTCGGACAATCTCAGTCTTCACATGCTCCATTTTTGCCCTGAGCGTGGACAGGTGGTTTCAAAAAAAGACTGTGTTTTGTTCTATCAACATACTGCACATTTCCGAAATGATGCCATCCCCAGTTTCGAGGACGAAATGTTTAGTATCAGCATCCTCGTATCATTTGAGTTCGTCAATGTTTCGAATTATTCTTCTACCAGCATTACTAGTTCCATTGTTTCTTGGTACGAGACAACCTCCATCGTTGTCTTTGTGAAGAGACAGGTTGAGGCTACTTTACCCGAATTTCAATATGTTGTAACTCATTCTCTACGGTCGGCGATAAACTGATTTGAGACCACACCTGTAACTCCCATTATTTAGGGGCCAGCCCTTAACGATTGTCAAAAAACTGTATTTCTCTTTCCAGCACAAGGCACACAGACTATTAAAATCTGATAGCATCATGTCCATATCGATGTGGTCATCGTAAATATGCCACAAATTTGTGTCATCCATGCAAAACAGCACCACCGTGTTTGCGTTGTCGCGAAGCAGCTGTTTGGGTATGTGCAAATAAATCTGGCTGAGGTACATGCAGTCCATGTTTGTGTGCTATCCATGCTAAAGTGTTCTTGAATACAAGTTTGTATTTCACAGGCAATGTTATCGAAGACTAATATTGAGTTTCACAGTGTTTTGCTCGGTGGTATAACTGCTTCATTATCGCTGCATGGGAAATAACCCATGCCTTCCACGGCCTGCAGTAGTCATGCCAATCGCTGGTATTTTGGTTGCTTGAGCGATTTTGAATATAGGTACACATTCTCGAACCGAAGACTGTTTTCTTCCAGCAGGTTCAGTAGGATACATTTTTTAAAGCAATTTGATGGTCCTGCGATGGTGCACCTCACTATATTCGGAAATAGGGTTCATGTTGCTATTCATGGTAGATAGCGTCATCTTCATCAAGAATGATATAGGTAGAGTAACATCTTGCTTGATAATCTGTAAACTGTTTTTTCTGCTTGGTTTATATCATACATTGGAAGAAGAGGAGAATGAGGGGGAGTTATATAAAATGGCTATACACCCTGAGGAAACTGTCAGTCATGTCGATAATGCTTACCTTGACAGTTCGTAGCTCCGAGCTGGGTGCAGTACATTTAATGCCACTTGACATGCAGGTGGAATGGAGCATAGGCTATGTTGATTTTCAAACCTACAATGCGATACTGAACATCAATTAAAAAACTGCAAGCTGTACCTCGTAAAAAGTGGTAATGTTTACCATAAGTTGTCACTGCCCATAGGCTCTTATGAAATAGACGACATTGCAAGGTACATAGAAGATTCGCTGTCCCCTGACAACGAATATGAACTTCTTGGGAATCCCAATACTTTGAAGAGAGTGACGCGTGCCCGGATAGGCTACTAGGCATGATGGTCGAGAATTTTGTCCGCTAGACCAAAAGCAGGGTGGTTTAGATTAATAGATGGCGGGAGACAACAGGTGTTGGTTAGTGTATATTTACTACTGCTTCTTGGGCGCTGTGGTTGTGGTGGGTTTCACCCAGATGTAGCAGCTTGGCCCATGCCGAACTGGTGGTTCCACAGGTGAACTTAGTTGGTCCAGAAGTGGATGTTATCCCAGCCGAATCGTGTAACAGTGCCAGAGGCATGGGGGATGAATTTGTAGACATGGAGATACAACATGATAGTTACCGGAGCAGTCGATACTGACACATGTCTGAGTTGGGAAGCGCAGTCCCATTCGGCCTGTCGCTCTGGTGTAGGTTGATGAAGTGCATTCAACTGTCTGTTGGCAAGGAATGCTGCGTTTTGTTCCCTACGTTTACGACCATGCCTGTGGTCATAAGGCATCGAGTCTCTGCTCACAGTATGCTAGGAACACCTTGATGTGAACAAACTAATTACAGTTTACAGTGTCAGTCCAGTTTTGGCTTGCTGACCAGGCTGTGTTAAGTCTCCACTGATCCCCCACGATATGTGGGCTGATCAGAGACGGGGAGCTGTTTGGGTCACCAGTGCCGCTACTGGATGTGCGTCCACACAGGAATGGGCAGCAGGTCTCAAGCTACAAGATATCCCAGCACTAACAATGCTGTGGGATAAGGTAATAATTTAAGACTGTTGCTTCTCCCTGCGTAAAGGTGTTACTAGTGGTTGTGGCTCCTCTGTTCCTCTCTGCTGGCACTGGTACAGTGCTGTGGCAGTTGGAAAGCAACAGATGGCCGTCTATTGGTTGTGTAGAAATATGACAGAACTCTGAAGGGCCCCCGCTGTTGAAGTTAATTTGGTTATTTCAAAAACCCGGTTCTTCTCAATGGTGTACATAGCAACCAGTGTCTAGCAGGCAGGCAGATAGACAGATACTCTAAGAAATAAAAACTGTAAGGTAGGAAACAAAAGTATGTTTATTGATGGTTCAATAAACATGCGACGCGTGTTATCTCCTACCAGGCAATTGAGTGCTGAAGGTTACTACGCTGGTCAGGTGTAGGCGACCGGGTTCTAATGGGAAAGCGGGAAAGAAATATCTAAATGAGAAAAAGATATAATACTTAAAACTGTTCTAAGAAAGGTGTCTTGAGACAAAGAGAATTTAACGTGTTAGTGAGCGTGTTCGCTGGTTGATGGGTCGTTAACGGTGAAGTAGCCACAGGGGGCGTACTCAATGCTTCGAAGTTCTCTGGACGTCCCAGCACTGAGCAGTGCTGTGGGATGTTGTGAAATAAGAACAAGAATGACTCCCAAGCCAGGCAGTGTCCTGACTTATATAGTGGAAGCTTGTAGGCTGCCAGTGCTGGGAAGACGAGACATCCTTCTGCCCTGGTTGGCATGGGAAAACTCAGCGTTTCTGCTTTGTGCCTCGTCTGTGGCGTTCGGCCTTGCCTGAGGTCTTGGCAGCTTGTGGACTTTCAGTGCGCTGATGAAGGGGGGACGGGGTGATGTGCCTGCCGGGTTGCATATTCTCCAGGTAAAGAGAATACGCTCATGAGTTCCTGTTGCCTGTAGGATAGGCAACGTGTTACTCATGTCTGTATTAGTGGAAGAGGTGCTCGTGGCGATGAGTCATAATCTTATTAGATTAGTTATATAAGGGGCACGCATCAAGAGTTATCAGATGCAGTGAAGACATCGACTTTACAAAACCGGGGACTATCAGGCCGATGCTGGAGTTCGAAGCCAAGGTGTACGAAGCTGGCAAAACATGTGTGTCATCACAGCCTGAAAACATCTTGCTGGTCAACGTGATACGAATAAACTGCAATTTGGCGAGCAGCACGTACATCAATGGCAGGCCGAGCAATACACTGCACAAATTTTCGCCCATGGCCGCTCTAGGTTTTAAACTGGTTGTAGTACCGCAAAGCATCATTTACATTCCGATCGTCGTGAAGCGAGCACACAAGGTGGTCATGACAGTCGTCGACCAGCATGGAGAGTTGGTGAACTTTCAAAATGAAGAAATCACCCTACGCCTGTATTTGAGAAGCTGGGAATAAGATTTACGCCAACCAGTAGCATAAAAGGAAAGTTTTGTGCAGAACCTGAACTCAGAATGTCCCAGATCTTCAAGGAATTAACACGTGCTAGCGAGATTATCCTCTGCAGTCTCGGCTATGAGGTCGATTGTCATAGAATATTTCCTTAACATCGAAGAGCTAACCATTTTTGTAGACAGCATAACGAAGGTGAAACTTCATACGTATCAGCCTTTTCTGATCGGGCCATACACACTTCCATCGGAAGTTCCGATAGTGGTCCAACACCAATATATCTGCTCTCTTCCTTGCCAGAACTTCCTGCAAATTAGGGTGACTTTTAACTTAAATAGATGGGTCCAATCCGGCATCCACGGAAATAACGAGCAAATGAATTCTTCACCTGATTGATCGCATCACGCACTTTCTCAACAGTGTCGAGATTAACCAGACGCAAGATGTTGGCATAACCTCAATGATCAAAAATTTATTTTCGCTCATGCTGAATGAGCTGTCTGCAGTCAAGATGGCAGGCTGTGGAATCAAAGAGGACTTAAAGTGTTCCTATTTACGCTGAAGGCAGGTTCAAAGTATGCGTTTCTCTCTCCATGCTATTGGGATTTGCTAAAGACTACAAACAAATTATCTTCAATACAATGCAGGAACTGGTGCTGTTCCTAGCCAATAGGCATGTGGACACCATTGTGGGTATGGGAGAAAACCTGGAGACAGTGGAACTTAAACTACAGTCTTTCGAATGGGTGCTGCCTGATGTGAAGTTGAACTCTGCAGAAAGCATAAAAATGCTGGAGAATGTGGAAGATGGTAAAAAAAATTGATGTGGCTTTCAGGTTATGGAGTCTCGAGACATATCCTGGATTGCTAGCAAGCCAGCGCATCAACTGGATGGTGAAGTCCAGCTTTGCTTCTGAGAAACCGAGGTACATCATTGTTGGGCTACAGACCGGAAGGCAGCACAATGTAAGAGTGAGCAGTTTGCAGTTTGACACATGTCAAATAGAAAATGTAAAAATATTTTTGAATAGCGAAATCTACCCTTACATTGACATGAACATGAACTTTGAGAATGGAGAGTACCTGCTGGCATATTGGATGTACGCTCAATTCCAAAATGCACCCAATCCACGGTATTGAGCCCTGATACTTTCAAAAGTTTGACTCCGCTCATGGTATTCAATGTGAATAAACAGGACGAGCATGTTACCTCCAATGTGATCGACAGCAGGATCAAATTCGCTACACATGGGAATATTCCTGCCAACACTTATGTATTCTGCCTGATACTTCACGACCGGCTTGTATCGTACAATTGCAGAGACAAGACCGTCAAAATACTGTCATGATCGTAGTTGAGAATGTAACTGTTCACACGCTATAACTGTTTATTCGCCTTTGAGCATTGTCAGATTCAAGGTTTGAGCGTCGTCAGCTTCAATGTTCGAGAAGGTGCTGAAACTACGTAATGGAAGGGCATTCATCAAGTGGTGGGGTTTCCCTGCCTGCTTCAATTCCTGGGTCGCTGAGGCAGACATCGAGCAGTGAACACAGAAAATTGTAATTAATAAACCTATCAATTATATTTTGTGTACAATAAATTTTATGTAAAAAAATATGCTGTTCTATTTACTAAAAAAGAAAACCCTCCGTTCTATGTAAAAATACTTGTTTTAAGAATAAAATAAAAAATAAATAAATGTGACAGTTTACGTACTTTGCAGGAATGGTCAATGTCACTATTTTGTACAGGCCGATAGCAAGCGGCATAATCGAGAAATTAATGCCACCTATGTGTTGAAAATATAAATCAATATGGATGGTGCCAACAGCACAACGTGATGTAAAAAAATGACAAATATAGTTGTCGCCTGGTGGTTAAATTAATACACTAGCATCACGTAGGTGATGAAAGATATTAAATCAAATATGGTAGTTGAAAGGTGAGAAACAAACTATAAAAATTAAAATTGAAAAAACCAACATGGTGGACTGCACCTAGCAAGATGGCGGACTGCACCTACCAACATGGCTGCTGGCCACACCTACCAAAATGGTAGACGGATGCACCTACCATGATGGTGGAATGGGTAATTGGTAGGGTGACTTCTTTTTCATTATAAATTTTTAATACTTTTATTTTTATAATATTTTGGAAATTTTTTGACATTTTTTGGGAACGTTTTGGGTTCCAGTTTATTCAAGGTCAAAGGTCCTCAGTCCTGCTCTCCTGACTTGGAGTCACAAATCCTCCTCTCCGGAAGCATGGATCCTCCTCTCCTGCTTTGGGAAAATAAGAAAATTCTAGGGAAAGAAGATAAATTTTTACAGGAAAAAGGGAATGTTAGTAGATTTTGAGGGAAAAAAAAAGAAAATTCCAACATGACAGCGAACAGCTCCAGTGCTCTGATGTCAGACACTGATGTCCCAGACTCCCCTTTTCGCTTCTACTCCTGTCTGCCTCGCACTGGTCCTTAACATAGTGTAGGACACGTCGGGTGCCTACTTAGTACAAAATCTGTGAGGGCAAGGTGATGCCTCCAGGCGTTGGATACATGGGTTTGGGCTAGCTTACCATTGGTGCTACTCCCTTTTGACAGACGCTGGCCCTGGCTGGAAGACTTTGACTCCGGCTGGCTCAGCTGTCGCCTGCTGGTGACTGGGGTGCCGGCTGGTGCTGGTGCCTCACTGGTGTTTTCTGGGTCGAACGGGATTGCTCCCAAGCAGAGAGTGTACGTACCCCTGGCAGAGTAGTTTGACAGTGGGGTGAGCAGCTCTGGGAACCCTGAACTGGAGGCCAATTAGGTTGGCAGGGAGGGTAGTGGAGTGAGGCTCCACTAATTGCAGAGTGACTTGTTTTCTCTCCCATGAAAACTTGCAGCTGAAAGCTGGTGTAGATTGATTACTTAGGGAGTGGCGAGATGCAAGGATAGCAGCTGTCGTCCGGGTGTTCCTCCTGCTCCCTTGTTGGTGAGCGAGCGTCAAGGACAGGAAAGATGCTAATGTTCACCCCGGAGAGTGCGGCAGGCAAAAAAACCCCTGGTTAAAGTGTACTCCAGAAGTACCTGGGTCAAGCTTCGTCAGGCTTGGCACCCCCTCTGGTGAGTTTATACGCTCCTGAAGGAATGCGTTAGTTGACTTAAATGGCCCAGGTGCTTCATCGTGTGTCTTTCTAGTGGTTGGGGCTGTACCATACTTGTGTACTAGGTACCTTTACTTACCGGGTCCACAGTATGGATGGCCGTGGAACTTGTTTTGTGTGTGATGTACGTGCAGTCCTGGTTAGGGGCTACCCGCAGTACTACTCTACGTCAGAAACTGTTACCAATTCACAGTCCCCTGCCGCTCCCTTCGAGCGGGACGCATATCAGGTTGGGGAAAAGGCACACATTCACTACAAAGCAAGGAAAGATAGAAGTTAGCTAACTACGTTTTTTATTCCCTTAAGAATAGAAACACAGTGACCCGTACTACGTCCTACCTCTACACACACTAGGTGTTCAACGGACTTTGTAGAAGAACAAGTCATGTGAAGGTGCCTTCGGCTTGAGCGTATGAGAGCTGACAATTAAGTAGTTGTGAAAACAACTGGACCCTAATTGTGGTTTGTCGTCCTGAAGGGACCCAGGGCACCATGTGTGGTGTACTTATTGGGTGTGGTAACTCTTGAGGGCAAGTGTCATGGGGTAGCAACAACTCTTCAGCTGCTGTAGTGGGGAAGGGGTCACTGACTGAAGAACTGATAGAAGACTGGTAGGCCTTGGAGAGTCCCTGCCACGCCCTCGGGTTCAGGCCGGGAGGTGCCGCTGCTGCCATCTCTTGGCGGGGTGGTGGCAGGGAGGTTTGGGTGTGGTTGCAGGCCGAATCTGTTGCTCGCTTAAGGGCAAACTCTTGCATGCCCATAGCTGCATCTCAGTGGGTTTACAGTGGGGGCGACTATGTTACTTGCTATCATTACGTGGGTGCTGGCCGTGGAGGTGGCCAGCCAACGTTCAATTCCCTCAGGGGTACGTGGCGCGCACATGATGATGCAGAGTAGATAATAATAATGAGTGGGAAGCATCATGCCTCAAAGTGATTCCAAGGCTGGTGATTTCTGTGTGTCTTGGGTAAAGATTTCTTTTCAAGCATTCTCACACTACCTAACAGTCACCCATCTACCACTTTCTGGTCATTGCTAAAGACCCTTTGCCGTTGAAAGTGTTAGGCCAGGTGATCAGACTCCAGCAGCCATGTGTATCACAAAGTCTAAATGGTCTAAAGCTCACATGTGTTGCATATTATTACTACCCAGAGGGTATGCTTCACACACCAACTGCATCATTATATACTGTAACCTGTGTTCGATACTCAAGACACTTGGAAACACTCTTGGTTCTGACATCTGTTGTGCTCAGACCAGTCAGTGAGCTTACAAACCTTAGTGTGACACAGCACCTGGTGTACATGTTGCCACTAGACAGCAGATAACAGCCAGTAATCTGCTCTAGAGGGCACATGTGTTTTGTAACATCCCTGCCTCCTCTCTCCTTCCTGATATCAGCTTTGCTGATGATTGCACCAAAGACATCACCTTCAGGATAAAGCTCGTACAGGCAACAATATACAAACTGACAGCTAGGTAGAATGTCTGCTTTCAATTAAGCAGCAAGTTTTGAGGTGTCCAAGGAGCCGAACAGCATACAATAGAGAAAAGTTCAAGTGAGAAAATAATCTTTGTGTAGCTTTGAGGGAGTGAACCTAGTGGAGGCAGTGTAGGGGAGGTCTCTGTCGAGTGCTCGCTGCTGGAAGGAAGGAAACAACGTGACACTGTGGGTGCTGTACATGCCAAACCAATAACATAGCTATTCACTACCACAGAGTTAAATACTGTTCGACTAATGTTTTTTCGACAGGTGATATGCATGCTGGAAGCAGCTGCCGCGTGATCACTCTCGGCCGCCGTCACTACTGAAGTGAACAATCCCACCTCTTCGTGCAACGGCAATGAACTCTCCCGACTCGCCCGACACGTTTTTATCTTCTACACATTATTTTTTCATCTGGATTTCACTATATCATCTCTTGTTCACGGCAAAGTTTTTAACTAGACATATTTCTCAGCATAGTGCTGTACCAGAAAAGTGATTCATACACGGAGAAACAAGTTAATTTGAGATGGAGGGTAAACAGGAGGATTTTTCACTAGTCTAATTATCTTTTCGCCAAGCATTGAATGAAGAATTAGGAAGGGCGATGATAGTGTTGTGAACTAGCTTGTTTTGAGGGACGATGTGGCGGCCAATTGTACAATAATTATATCAACACAGAAAACTTTATTTTTTGCATTTACAGTTATATTGGCATTGTATTATAGAGCATGGCTGTGTGAGGCAGATATATATATGATGTTAACTTGTTGAATGATTTAATGTACAGTAGTACTTGTGTTTGCTCTGTAAATATGAATTTACATAAAGCCTGCTTCAGAGGTTTTTTTCTAAAAACTGAGATATGTTGTTTACATTTGCAGCCATCAAATATTTTAATCAACTCTCGCTGCCATTGTAAAGTGGCAGATTTTGGGCTTGCTCGCTCGGTTGCATCCCCTGTGAAGAGTTTTGGTCACTCAGACCCGGCGTTGACAGACTATGTTGCAACAAGATGGTACCGAGCACCTGAAATACTACTCTCTTCAAAAAGGTTAGGCATTATAAATTATTCTACATGTAGTTGTAAGTTGCAGAAGGCAGACATTGAAAGTTTTACAGTTTCACAAATAGTCAAATGTTTAGATATGTTGTAAGGCTATTCAAAAGAAAGTTAAGATAGAGGCATCGCCCAATTATAGTGGGTTTCCAAAGATTTGGGTACCAGACAACAAGTTACCAGTGTTCATAACTGCACATATACTGATTTATGTAAAATACTTTGTGTTTAAATTGTAAATGGTTATGATTTAAATAAATAAAAGCACCATGATTTCTATCATCTCTCTTTAATGCTACCACCATATACACTGGATAATCACGCCGCCATTAGGCCATACTACTACTAAAACAAAAGAGGAAAGCCAGAACCAAAGATATAACAGAACCATAGATATGACACATATCATGTAATAGCACTATGATTACAACTAGCAACTTCAATAGTCCCTCTTACTCTGAGTGCTATTTCAGTCCTAATCCTACTAACTATCTTTCATGCTTGGTCTTACGAAGTCCCTTGGTCAGAACATCAGCCACCATGTTTTCAGTCGCACACTACTCCACTTTTATTTGATTTTGTTTGATACAGTCTCTAATAAAATTATGCCTAATGTCTATATGCTTACTTCTGTTATGAAAAACCGGATTTGTGGTCAATTTCTGAGCTGACTGGTTATCATTATACAGTGGGACAGAACTCATTTTCCCCAACATTTCACCCATGAACTCCTGCATGAATACAGCTTCCTTAGCTGCTTCCGAGAGGGCCATATCCAGCCAGGATGAAAACAAAACCTGAGCAAGACTTTCTATCAGTATTGTCCCATGCCCAATCCTCATCAACGTATCCCCAAAGTGTGTTCATTTGTCCTTTGAATTCTAGTTTAAGTTGTTTGGTACCCTGTAAGTAGCATAGAATTCTTTTAGCTGCTTTCCAATGTTCCAGAGTGTAACAATTGTTGAACTGGCTCAAATAGTTTACTGACTGCGCTATATCAGGCCTCATACATACTGCTAGATACATTAATGAACCTATGAGGCTCTGCTATGGCACACTTTCTTTAAGAACTTCCCTCTTTTCAGGTTTTCTTAGTCTTGATCCTGGCTCCAGTGGAGTACTGACCGGCTTATAACTTGACATATTGTATTTACACAGAATGTTTTCAATGTACTGTTCTTGGCTCAAGGAAATTTCTCCACCAGCCTGTTCTATACTTATACCTAGAACATAACTTGCCTTACCTAGATCTTTCATTTTGAATTTAGAAGGCAACTGTTCCTTAATTGTCGTTTTGTTTTCCACATCATTACAAAAAATCAAAACGTCATCCACATACAAGGCAATCACAACCAATTGATTCCCAGATTTCTTTATAAAGACACATGGTTCTTTATTTGACGTAACAAAACCCAAAGACTTCAACACTGACTTTGCTCGCTCATACCATTCCCTAGAAGATTTCTTTAAACCATACACAGCTTTGTTGAGCTTACATACATAATCCTCTTTACTTTTAACACAAAAACCTGCTGGTTGTTCCATGTATACAGTTTCTTTCAATTCACTATTTAAGAATGCTGTGGTTACATCCATGTGATCCACAAATAAATTCATTTCAGCTACTAGTGCAAACAGAAATCTAAGTGATGAGTGCCGAACTACATGAGAAAAAGTTTCGTCAAAATCTATTCCCTGTCTCTAATCATAACTCCTTGCTACTAACCTAGCTTTATACCTAGATACATCACCATTCTCACCCCCTTTTACCTTGAACACCCATTTACTCCCAACTGTCTTTTCATCTTTAGGTCTTGGTACTATTCCCCTCAAGGGGAATAAGGCATAGGTTTAATGATGCAGTAGGTTGGGGGTAAGCTATGAGTCTGTAAGGTGGTGAGGTAGGGGGTAGAGGAGGTCTCCAGTGCTCTTGCAGGTAGTTTCCCTATACTCCCTTTTGTGTAAGAGTGAGTTCGATAGAATACTGTCACACTTGCCCCAATTTTGTGTCCCTAGCAGATTGATATGCAGTGGAATAAATAGATATTAGTGATGAGTCTTGGTGAGAGAGGCTAGGGCAATGAACAGATCATTCTTCCAACGATAATCATGGAAATTAAATCAGCTCAAGGTCGGAAGTGCGCAAGTCTCGATAGGCTTATTTAGCATACGCTGCAGCTTGCCTTTGTAAATTTCAGCATGCTCCTCGGGTAACTAGCCTGGCCTTGGCCCACTATTTCACTTGCTTTAGCAGGATAAGGTAAGGGAAGCAATGCAGACCAGCTGACATGTACTGGGGTGGTCACAGGATCTCAGAGTAGATGTAAATGTCTGGAGGGCACCAGCGAACCAACGGAGGGAATCCGCTTGGGTTAACGCAAGAGTCTTGAGGTGACCCATGGTCAAAAGCCAAGGCTAAATGACCCAGTGCCCCGCGCATTTCAGAGCTTGCATGAGTAAATACAGACTGGTGGCTGCACTGCGGTGACATTTACACTAACTGAACTGGGTTATTGAGGCTTCCCAGCATGCCTTACCAAACACTGACATAATAAACACTTCAATATAAGTTACACAAAACACTCACTGACTTACGTGGTTGTAGAACACGTGGCAGGTATTGGACGGTTTTTGAGGGCAGTCACCCTTAAACTCCCCGAGAAGCAGGAATGAAGCTACACAAACACATATTGGAAATAATACTGGTTATTATTGATCAAAGAACGTGTGATGGTACACTATACAAATGAACAGGCATGCAATATGAGGTCCTGCATTGGCCAAAACTGCACAAAAAGTCTAAGGATGTGGTGAAAATATTTAAGTAAAATATGCGGAGGAGCCGTAAGTCTGCTCCGGAAGGGAGGCGTACTTGAAGGTGCACGATGAAAAAGAATAAAAGCGTTCCGTATAATTTATAAGTCTGTTGTTAAGTGATGAGTACTAAGAAGGCATCACCTCTGAGCTGTGAGACGAGACCTGTCCTTGATGCCCGTGATTACAAGACTGAGGCTTTGGTGACGCCAAGTGTCCAATGCCCGCCAGGACAAAAATGTCCCTTGATAAAAATTAGAATGAATGATGTGAAACACAGAACTCAAGGAATTAGATAGTAAAATGTACATTGTGCACGGTGTTTGGCTTACACATAAAAATAGATAGTAAAAATTACACATGATTAATTTTTATACCTTTTGCAAAAATTGCTATTTGAGTCTTTATGGTTTCTTTAAGAGAATTACATACATAAAACCTTTTCAAACCCTGAAAGAATTGATAGAACATTAATTTTATTTACTTAAAGTAACATTTATTTTTCTAATAAATTTTAAAAGTAACTTTACATGTAGCAGTTTGAAGGGTGTGGTTCCTGCTGCTGGTATCAACACACGTATTTTAAACTATTTTAGAAATTGCATTAATAAAAGAGCGTACTGCAAGTCACTGTATTCCCTTTGTATTCTGATTATGATGCACTAGGTGGTTTTGCAAAATAACACAGGATTAATTAGATCTACGTGCTCATGTGGTTGGCCATTTTGCACCACTCATATTACATGATTATTAAATGGATTTCGCCACATCCATTTGTAGCTTGGCAATTTAATATTGGGGAGAATTTTACCATATCACACTGCAAGAATCTCGTATGTTTAAAATAATTATGATTTGTATTGATTCACGTTACTTCATTTCGGCTTGTGGCCTTCGGGCGAGTGCTGTGTGACCAGCACTCTGTGGTTGAAAGTTCCTGCCTGCACCGAGAGATGGTGTGCGTGGATCGAAGGGCTACTGGTAGCATGCCGTGGATGGCATCACAGCAACATGTCACACTGCCCCCTCCTCAAGTCTGTCTGTCCCAAAATTACTCTGCAGCATCTGGACCTTTGTAGCATGCCAGTCGGTCAATGTGGACAGCCTTTGGCTACATCCAAGAGCCTTGATGATAAATCCAAAATACCACATCATTGATCTTCAGAACACTGTAGGGGCCTTCCCAACATTTTTGTAGCTTAGGGCTATACCCTTTTCGCATCTGTGTGTTATACAGCTACACCAGTTGTCCTCCTTGAAATACCTCCCCCGACATTCTCCTGTCATACCGGGTCTTCATCCTGTTGCTATATATTAAAGGCTCTTGCTGTGTATGAACAACCACAGAATAATGTTGGAAACTCTAATTAGGTTCCACCAGTGCTGTGTTGGTCTTATGACCTGGTGTCAATTTAGGCATATTAAATTAAAAGTCATTTTTGCTGCATGCCTAGCAATATGCCAGTTTATTTGTACCCTCCTGTTTGCAGTAGTGCTGGATTCTCTCAGTCTATTAAAATATGGCCGTTGGTGCCTCGAAAGTATGTCGTGGAGAAGATCCTCAACTGAAGCACTGGTAGCTCCTGTCGATCTGCTTCACTCTCCTTCTAGAACTCGTGCAGTCAGTTCTTTGCCTCCCAAAGCACATCCTCTGTGGCACTGCCATCCTCAGAGTCACTGCTGAGAGGGGCCATCGCAGCGCTGACTCCATGTTGTGGGCTCCTTTCATAGCTATATGGGACAGTATGCGCAGGGCATCATGAGCACTGTCAAACTGTTTTGTGAGGTGTACAGCTTGCAACATCCCCTCTCTGTTTTTGTGCATATGCATGTCACAGTTTTCTTCATGCAAATGCTTGACTGAATTTGTCAAATCCATTTTTTGTTCCTCACTGCTGCTTCTACTGCTGCTGTTGTGGACAGTAGGCTTTCAGGTTCCCTGGCTGCCCACATGACCATTTGGGTGGGGGTGGCAAGACAAAGCTCTGTACTCTGTAGTGTGGACTCTGGAAGTGATGGCCCCTTATGGTTGTGTGCATCTCTTTATGAGTGTCTTCTTGATGCCATTGTAATCTTCGCTCAGCATCACTGCCTGTACTGGACATCAGAAGAGTCCTCGGGGCACTCTTGCAGAGATAGGTAGGACAGCTGCACAATGTCTTGCCATAGCTCTTGCAGTGGCTCTCTGGTTGCTTGAGTACAACTTCGCAGTTGGGCATAGTGGGCATGTTGCAGGTATGTGTCCCCAAAACATAGTTCCAAGGCTTAAACAAGTGTGGGGTTCTCTAGTCACTGTCACTTTGGCAGAGATTGTATTATGCTCAGTATTGGGCCTCTCAGTACAGCTGTAATGTAATAGGTCCCTGTGTTCATCGGGCCAGCTATTAAGGGTGGCAACTTCTTGGTGGTACTCCCACAAAGAAGTCTGGCCACTGTAAGGGGCAGGCTTAATTTTAACCTATTTCCTCACTCCTGGCTATGCAACACCAATGCTGCAGAGCTACTGGCTATCCTCCAAGGTTGCTGCAGTGGTTATGACTTGCTCTGCTTCTCCAATTTTCTTGACTGCCGGTGTGGTGTAAGTGGAACTCCACTGCTGGAGAAATTCTTGCCATTCCTTCTTCAATGCACTCATTTCCTGTTTCATTTCATCTTCAACACTGTTGATTCTTTCATTTACACTATCTACTTTCTCATTTACGCTGTCAATTTTCTTGTCCACTAAGTCAATTTTTGTATTAACTAACTAGCTAATACCTTCCATTTTCTTGTCTACATGATCTGTTATCTTATCCACATGCCTCTTTACTGTGTCTATCTCCCTATCTACTATATCACTTACATTAGTTGTCTGGCTTTTCAAAATACCAATTTGCATATTAATATTTTAATTTACACTACCAATTTGGGTACTTACAGTTTAACTCACACTCTCTTTACATTTTTAACTCAGTTGTTTACATCTTCTTTCAAGCTATTTACATTTGCGCTCACGCTATAATCCATTCACGGTTCCTTCACACCTTTCTGAAGCCCTGCTAAAGTTCTACTTCCATGATATTCCTCTGCCTCGTGCATACAAAGCTTAGAAATGTACACCAGAGGGCCAACACTGAATTTGTGTGCACTCACTATGTGCTATACACACACATATTTCTTCACTGTTTTTATTCATATTTATTATATGTGAAATATTGTAATTTATAAATACAATACAGGTAAAACTTCAATTCAACAAAAAATATGATATTTTTGTGTTAATAGAGGTATAAAATGCTTGTATGTTAACAGAGGTATAAAATGCTTGTATGTTAACAGAAATATAAAATGCTTGTAATACACAGCATATTTAGGAAATATCTAAACATGTCATACATGGGGCGATTTTTCAAAAGTATGATTAAAAAAATGTGAAAAAAGATTGAATAGACTACAACCATTTGGTTACCTAGCTAGCCCCTCAGTTAATATTCGCAGTGTGTTCAGTTAATGCTTTCAGTGCTTCCAGTTCTGCAGAAATTTTCCTAGTTAACATTCATTGATATGGTCGTTCAAAATATTCTTAATATTTTGACCTACAACTATTACAATATTAATTAAATAATTTGTTATAGTATCATTAATTGCTAGTCTATTGCCTAACTTAATTTACAATTGAATGCCTCCATCCTGCTTTTGACACCAGTGTTACAAGATGCCTCAGGGGTGTATCCAAGTTCATGAGGGATGAATAAATAAATAAATAAATAAATAAATAAATAAATAAATAATAATAGTAAATAATAAAAATAATGTCCTTAGCAATGCCTCTATATTGTCTACAGTCACTTCATTCACTTTCATTATTTACACGTAGTTAATTTGTCTATCATCATAATTCCAAATGTTTGTCACTCACACATTGAGTCAGTAGTCCTGTCCGTGAGTCTCAGTCTCCGCTGTACCGATGCTCACAGTCTGCATACTTCACTTCCACTGGTCACTCTCGCCATCATCGTCGCTTTGCTGACTTGTCTTTTTGCTTACCTGGCTATTAAGGTCGCACAACCCACCAAATTAGAGATAGTCTGCTTGGAGACCCATCGCAGCTTAAGTAGTCTCATTGGCCCATCTGTACGTTTCCCAACACCCCAAGTCTCTCTGCGTGAGGCTAAGGCAATGAACGACCAGGACATTCTTCCAACGATAACTCCAGAAACTCAGTCTGCTCACAGTTGGGAGTATACAAATACCAATAGGCTTATCTGGCAAACATGGGATCTTGCCTTTGTAATTATCAGTGTGCTCCTCAGGTTGCTAGCAAATTTTGGCACATTGTGTCGCTCGCATGAGAGAGACGGTGCAAGGAAAGGAATGTAGACCAGCAACATGTAACAATAATGTGTAATTTTGTGTAAATGTGCTTAATTTGATATTATCAACCTGATGTAGGGATAGCAAACTTCTAGGGACAATGCCAAATAAAGCAATAACATGTGCACACACTAAAACCATGATGACATTATGTATGGTCTGGGTCATGAATGAACACAGAACTTAATAAATATAAATACATATCATAGTAATACAAATACATATAAATTGACATGCCACGAGCAACATCATTCACTCAGCTAGCCTCGCCACAGCTCCGGCCCCCTCCTAAGAAGAACCGTTACACTGTACATGCCACAGGGCACCTTCCAACCCAGGGTGGTTTGCCTGGTCATTGCCGCCTGCTGCATTGCAACCCACTTTGCATCATGTCGCCGCTTACCCCTCCAGCGCCTGGCGCCTGAGGGGGAGTCTTTGCCGCTCTCAGTTACTCTCTTCTCTCCTTCGAATCTCTCTCTCTACACCCCACAACCCCCTGCTGGCCCTGTGAACAGAATATAAATAGGACCCGCAGTCCTCAGTTCGAGGTTGTCTCATATCAGTCCACTTGCCCGGTGTTACTCTGCCCAAGAGACACCAGACTTCACGTCTCACCTTCGCAGAATGTCACACTGCTCGAATAACTACCAACTTTTTCAAGTCGCATAAGTCTTACGCCGTTCAGTCGAGAGCTCTGCTCTGCATGACACTGCCGCACTGCCCGTCAGTATACCAAAGCAACCCTTGCTTCCAGCTACCTTGTAGCTTACTCTCAGCTATCATGATTGCAAGTATCGCAGTCTTGGGGTTGCCCTCACCCCCTGCACTGCAGTGTCTTCCAAGACGGAGGTAACTATACCAGTTGGCAGCTTAGGACCGGCCCTTCAGGCCTCAGACAAGGTACAGACTGGTTTACGTGTGTTTTAATTGAGCAATAAATAATACAGGCATAAATTGGACTTGGTCAAGTTGTCATTACCACACCTAGTCCTTTCGCTTTCTGGTTCTTCACCTGTCCTAGTAAGACTCTTCTAGGGTTAACCACGAGCTGATACCTTTCTCCTTTTCACTCCTGTTGATAGCTGTCTCGAAGTGCAGCTCAGGAACTTGCCGTCCTGGACCTCATTAGAGCAGTTGTCTCTTGGATTACTGGCTTACCAGTAAGTGCCTGGGTCAGATCGCAACATTCCGTGCGCCAGGTTTCTTGCTTGGAAATTATAGCCCAACTCCCAACAGAAGCCCTGCTCTTCGTGACACCTGGGTCAGATCGCGACATTCCATGCGCCAAGCCTCTGGGTTTGAAGACCAATAGTACAGGGCTCCCACCTCACCTGACCTCCGCATCCCTCATTCCATCAGGCCATGTCTACCCCTTACTGGCCACCCATTATCAACCTAATTGGTTACTTCTACCACTTTATGTCTGATTATAGGGCTGGGTGGGGCAAAACTGCAAGCTAGGGTTAGCTCAGACTGTGGTATAAAGGGAAAGCGGCCTAGTTGACAACCACGTATACACCTTGAAGAAATAGGAGGCTGCACATCAAAGAGGGTCAACCACCAGCTCAGCAAGCTCCACTGCTATCCTCCTCTGGCACACACCATGCAGCACAGTATCTTTGCTGTCACCTACACCGCCAAAGAAGACACCTACATGCGCCCAGCCAGTGAATGTTACCAGGATAGTCAGGGCCCTTAACGTCACACCAGCTTACATTCCAACCAGGGCACCCATTAGCCCATCGCTCACCTGCACACCACCCAAAGCCAACACACAATTATTGACGTGGCCAAAGCCAACAACTTGCAGGGAAAACCCCATTCAATCAACAACCATGGCTTCACTTTTGTCCAGGAGGGGAAGTACCTCGGCCTTACCCTCCAACAACATATCTCACTAAGGGTAAGTGATGAGGTGACAAAATAAAATACTGAAATGCCTTACAAATTACAATTGTAAATAAATATGACATTTTGTGTAGGTGGATTCTAAAATAACATAGTTTAAAATCTATGGTGTCAGTAATTCAGTGGAGATTAAAGCAACTAATTATACAAAATGAGAGTTATGAAAATTAAATAGGTGATTTTCTTGACATTTTACAGTATTGTTACTGTCGAAATTTTGCAGTTGTTAGTGATATGGTTAATGATATGGATTGTCTACAGCTTAATACATATTTTTATATAATCCTTGCTGCATGGACCTTGTCACAAACCTTTCCTAACCTAAGTATTTATATTCACATACTTAGCCCTTTTTTGATTATTAAACAATTATAACTTTGCAATTCTTAGTGTGAGTTCCTTACCTTCTGCTGCTGGACGTCTTAGCCACTTTCAACTGATATCGCAAAAAAAAAAAAAAAAAAAAAAAAAAAAAAAAAATTTGACAAACATTAGTGTTCTGTTTCACAGTGCATTTCATAGAACACAGCTGAAAAAAAAAAACAAATTTCTAATGGTTACATAAGAATGATTTTCTAACATTTGGTCCCGTCTTGCATTACTGTGTAATTGTGTTCTCTTAGTTAAAGTATCTTAGATGTGCCAGATCACGTCTCTCCACAAGGTTAATTCTGTCACTGCGTGCATAGATACACTACAGGAATAGACATGTGGAGCCTGGGGTGTATCCTTGCCGAGATGCTGCTGGGACGACCGCTCTTCCCGGGAATGTCGAGCATCAACCAGCTGGAGATGATCATGTCGACCATATCTCCACCAACACCTGAAGGTGACACTTCTGCAAGTTAATACACTGTTTGGTGTTCATTGAGCGCTTGCAAAATTAAACTGAAAAAAAAAAATTATTGTTTTAACTAGATGTATTTTAACATAACTACAATGTGGCTTACCAATAGTAAATATGGCAGTACCGGCCAAGGGGTTGTAATGCTAATTGAAAATAAATACATTTTGTACATTATGTTTAAATTCAAAAGGTTGAAAAAGCAAATTAAAAATCTATTCCAATTTCTTTTCGCAAAAAACTGTGCAGAACCAACACCATGGCAACCCGTATACAGAGGCAGACTCCCAGAAAAAGTGATTGTTCAGTGACATGTAATAAAAAGTGACTGAATAAATGTTGTGGGACTGCAAAATAAACTCCTTCATGTTTCCCTGCCTATACTGGATTACAAAAATACTAAAGTTATGTAAAATTATGTACTAAAGTTATGCAAGCAAGCGATGATGTGCGAAACAGGGCATGAGAATGTGCTACATAATGTATTTGTTTCTTATATTTGGAATAGTGAACAACGTCTTGCTCTAATTTTGATACAGGCAAGAAATGTTTCACATTGACCTGTTACAAAAATCATGAGACTTCATTGTGTTACCTACTTAGAACTGGAACAGTGGAACTTGTTACGTACATGAAAATAACTTGTTGGCCCATCCTTAGTACTGCATTAAAGTATGTGAACATGTGTATTTTTGTTCAATTGCCGAGTCAGCTGGTGCAGTGGTAAACCCTTGTACTCACATTGAGGAGGACCCTAGTTCAATTCCCGTTCCAGTCATCATGGTTTCAGTTTTCCCAAGATTTATCTGAATCACTCTTAGGCAAATGCTGGGCTTGTTCCTTTATTCCGATTTCTGTAATCCATAGTGTTCCCTTACCAAGGCCTAATTGTTAGGAGGCATTCAAAACACCTAATAAAATTAAAATATATAAATATGCCTAGTTAAAAAAAATGTTTTGTTCTTTTTCTAAACTGAGGGAACCAGTATAAAAGTTTGGGCAGGCAGTCTGGTGAGGTGATGTGTGCAGGCTGTATGTTGTGCAGAGGTGGAGAGTTTGTGTACGGGCTACAGCAGTTTTCTGCTTCAGCGAGTCCCTGCAGGATCCCGCCATGCGCTGCCCATACTGCTGAAGAATGCTCCTCCGGATGCTGTAGATCTTGTCTCCAAGTTGCTGGTCTTTGACCACAACAAGCGTCTCACAGCTGTGGAGGCCCTCGTGCACCCGTACGTCCAGAGGCAAGTCTATCACACTGTAGACTGGCTTCACATCATGCATATCATAGAGAGAATGTGGCCCATGCCAGATGTGCAGTGGCAAGTTTCTTAGTTCTAGCATAGAATCGCTATTTCGCCAACATAACAGTCAAAACTCACAACTGTCTTAATACGCTTTTAGATATAGTTATGAGCCAGGTGCTGAATCTTGACCTGTATGTGAAACTGATGTGCTTTTAGACCGCTATATACATACCGTATATTAAATATTGTATTTGCCGGAATATAAGACAACCTCAAAAATTAGATGATCGCCAAAAATTTTTTTTGTCTATAGGAAAATTTTGTTTCTCCACAAATCATTTGGTCATGTCTTTCAGCATTGTTTTTTAATGTTGAAACTTAAATAAAGATTTAACATAGGCAAATTCTCACAGTTAATAAATACATGCAATATGTATTATGTATATCACAAATGCTTTAAAAAATATGAAAGTCACACTTTCTTTGCCCATTTATATGTTTGTCCTTATTTAAAAAATAGTTTGGTAATGTTTTTAAGATTTAAGTGACTTGCACTGTAATGAAAAATGTCAAGCCAAAAAACATTCACCATCAATTACTACTACTCATGCAAAAATATTAACCTCAAAATTTTTAGTATGCATAAATAATATGAACCCAAATTTTTGTAATTAAAAAATGTAATAAAAAAGTGTCATATTGTCAAGCAAATACAACAAGTTTCTTTAACATTAATAGCCTATTATTCTTGTGCATTTTTTTAATTGTGCACATCTGCCTAGTAGCACTTGAACATGAGAGATTAAACAAAATGCTCTAAACAAGTGTTAGGTGTGGCCATATGATGTTTCAGCACAGTTTATTAAACCTTAGGTTTCACAATGAAGCAAATGAGCCATCCATGGGTGGAGATGTGATGCTTCCACTTCCCGACGACGTGCAACTATCTGTAGAAGAGTACCGCAAGAAGCTGTACGAGATGATGATGGCCAGTTCCTTTTGCTCCGAGAAACCATCTAAATCTGTCCCCAAGAAAGTGTAAGCCCCTTTCATGATTATTTCAGATGTTACATGTGGTTAAATTAGTTCAGAAAAATGTTTCCATGGCAAACCAACATACGTGTTCTAACAATAAAAATGTAACAATGTGAATTTAAAAAAAGTTAAAATAGTATAAACTACAAAGACTATGGAATTGTTACATTTTCCACAAAGAAGGAATATTCAGCAATTATAGTTCAACCTCGTTGAGACTTTCATCTTTCATAGTTAAATGGTTATCCATGCAGTTTACGGTAAATACGTTCAGTATTTGTGAATGGTATTTCTGTTGCCACACCCCTAAATACAAGTTATTCAAACAATTTATGAAATCGTCAAACTAGTTGCTGTATAAAAGACAATCTGCAAACAGGAAAGAGGAACCCATGGTGAGGTGCAACCCATGTCAACATTTCATTTCACTCGATTCGTATGGAAGGTGTTTGCAAAATTGGTTGGCGATTAAACTCAACTTTAGTTCTTACATTTTCCCCACAATATTAAAAAATAAAGATAAAATCAAAGCTGCACTGCAGAAGAACAGTGTTCTTCTACACTACTGATGCACGATGTCCTAGGAGAGGTGACACGTTAACCTTAGCTACGTGATGACCTGAGGCTGAGAGAAAGTCACAGAGATCAATTTACAGTTTTATTTGTGATGCCAGTATCGCGAGTAGGATAACTTTTAATAACCTAGTGCTTGGCTGATGTACGGCCGGTATAAAGAACAGATCAGGTGGCCTGTCTAATGAGAACAAAGTCAGGTCCTACTGTCACGGCCTGGCGGACGGACTGGCCCTTAGCAGTGGTGTACTTCTGACTGTTGGTGCCTGAAGTGGGCTGGTGTTTGATAGTTTCGGCTTCGTGAATGTCCAGAGAGACAACGAATACCGCTGGTTTAGAATATTAGTATAATTTGATGGTGAGAGTGGTCCAGCCATCGAATTTAAGAGTAAAGTCACGTTTAGCCATTCTTATAGTATGAGTTTGTAGGTGGAGTGATGCCATTTGTTTGGCTGTGAGGAGGTCACTTCGCATGAAATTTCCCGTGGCCGCTGAATCTAGTAAGGCAAGTACTTTTCTCCCATTTATTCTGACTTCATTGTGGGAAGCTTCTGGCAGTTCCACTTCTTCGGTTAGCAGTTGTATGATGGGCCCTTGCTATCTGGTGGGGTCGGCCCTCTTCGCCCGCTGGCCATGGTGTTTCCTGCCTACGGGGTGGATTCCATATTGACTGTTTGCTGTGTTGCTTCTGTCACTCGGGTTGCGTCCCCTTCCTTGCTCGGCCCCGTCCTTTCAGTTGGTGCTGGCAATCTTTGTGAAATGATGCTCTGGGCTGAACCGCCATTTTGGAAGCTTTGGAGTGTGGGGTGCAGGTGGGGAAAGATTCCATCTCTACTCGGATGTCTTGTCGGTTTCTGTAGGCTTGCTGATTCGAGGCCGATCCAGTATAACCTGCACCTTGAAGTTTTGCTAGGTTTCTTTGGCTTTGTCTACTAGCTCGTTTCACGTGAGCGGCTTGGGTATCATTTACAGGTTTCCGAGTATGGATAGCAGCATTCGAGTCACGTGACACACTCAGCTTTCTTCACTTTCGCCTGGGAAAATCTTCCTAAACATCTGCACCTTACGTCGGACCAAAATCTCAGCTTTCTCATCTGGGGTTTTTTTTGTACAGCTATAAAAATCCATAGTGAGGTTCATTAGCACTTTATCACCAGTGAACTGAGTGGTGAGGCAGCTACTCAGTTGTCCCCATTCAGTGATAAATTTGCAGTATTTATTTCACCATTTTAGGTCTTAATCCTCGAGTTTCACTTGAGCCTTGCTTATCCATTGTTTTGGCAGAATTTCGTTATTGCAAAATTCTTTTTCGCATTCACCTGTGAATGCGAGCAGGTCCTCATGTGGTCGTCCCACAAATTCGGGTATTTGGAGTCCCTCCCATGCACTGGGCGGTGATGGTGTTTGTGGCTGGCCCTTGGTTGTGTGGACGGTATTCGGTGGTACGCCGAAATAACTCACAGTGGTATATTAGGCCAGGTCTGGTTACCCTTTCTTCAGGTCACCCAATGCATCTTTGGTGGTAGGGTCAGAACATAGGATGCAGCAGACTATGTTAAACCCTTGTCCCGGGCATGTCACCCAGCTGTAAAAAACTGTCTGTCTAGTATGACATTACTCGCATCTAAATTTCAGCCCATCTGTGTATCTGAATTCGTCGATCCACCCTGGGCAGACGTAATAAAATTTATGCTGGCAATGCGGCTGCACTCTATATGTCCCTGTGCTGGAACAATTGGATTTGTGGCAACGTTCAACTATGGCATCTGCCATATTTACTTCGGCTTGAAGAGGTTTGCTCACTTGTATGTCCGACATCTTGGCTAGGTTTCTTGAGCGCCACTGGATGTTTTAAGACTCCCTGAAGTCTGGGTTGTTGGCGATTAGCTGCCGGCTATGTCACTTAGGCTCTGGTTCGCACTGGGTTTGTTCTGCTTAATTATCCTTGGTAATGAAGTGCAAAGGTCCCACATTGGGCACCAGAAAACTTCTTGATGCATGACATCCTGTAGTAAATGAGGTGCGTCATGGCCCAATTGTTTTGGTGGGTGTGATGGCAGACACACCGAGGTGCGTTAACTCTGTCTCCTAGTGTAGAACAGGAGCCCAACCAGTGTAGAGGACTGGTCGTATGGCTTTCCGGCTTGATACAAAGTTGGAGATGGCTAGAACAATCTTATGCCAGGCTGGGACCACTCTCACTTTTATACCTGGGAGATTAGTGGTTGGTGGCCTGTGGAGGCTGCTGACCCTGCTGTGTTACTACTGGTGATGAGCGAGCACTGGTACCAGGACCTGGTGGACTGCTGAGTCTGCTCGGGCTGGCACTGCTGGATGTCCTGGCTGGTTCAGTGAGTTGATGTCCCTTGATCCAGGAGTTGGCGATGCCGAAGGAGACTTCCTCGCTCCTGAGGAAGGCCTAGATGATGGGGTGGATCTCTCCAGCCATCTTGGTATGGGGTTCAAATAAAGCTGGTAGAGGAGCTGGAGGAACCGCCTCTCCAGGTGACGGGTGGCCTGAGCTCATTCCCGGGTGACTGTCAAGCACAGTTGGGGAGAGTTGAGCCCTTTTTTGTATTTAAGAGGCAGCAACAACCTTTTTAACCTTCTTTTGAATATCACTCCGACAGGAGTAGGGTATGAGAATAAAGATTTCTACTACCAGCTCTGCGAAGGTAGAGCAAGCGACGTTTGTCCCTACTAGGTGTACTTCTGCACATCGCAATCGACAGACTAAGGCTGTCCTCTATCCCAGCATCAGAAGCGTGGTGGACACTGAGCATCAGGTTTCGCGGTGGCTGATGACCACAATACGTGGACCCCAAGGGTTCAGGCCCTCAGACCCAGGTAGATACTCCCTCCGGCACCAGAAGTGCGGTGGATGTGGTATATCCTGGACTAATTGTCTAGCTACCGAGAGGTTTTTTTTCTAGTGGTCATGGCTCTACCTTCCCATACACCGGGGTGTATAGAACAGGTGGCCGTCTGATGGGTGTGTTTCTGACGTACGAGTTTCCTTCGCAGTTCTGCACTTGGTTTAAAAGAATGGGTTATAAAATATTCCTGCTATCTCTTGGTGGACCTGATGACTACTAGGAAAGGTAAAAACATTGATGTGTACCGCTTATACTACTGTTAACTACAATTGTGACTCATTGCACTTCACGTGAAGTATACCCTTACTTCAACCCACGTAAGAGTTGTTACTGCAAATCAATAAACAGTTGTTGCGTGCCGCTTAAATCTACCGGGCGGCTGAACACGTGGCTACAAGGTTACGCAACCAGCAAGCATGCTGCCTCTCCCCTCCCCCATGCTGAATGCCCACAAGCTGTCCGCCACTTCGGTCGTGGCCGAGCACCATCGAAGATCCACAAAGCGAGAAAGCTGACGAGAGGGTTCTCACCTCCCATGTCAGTCTCCCGGCAAAAGGACGTCACACGTCTTCTTCGCACCTCGCTGTGGCAGCCTAGACTTCTGACTATATAAGTCCATGCACGGTGGGGTTCCAGCAGTCATTTGCATTCTTCTCTAGAGAAAACCCAGAGCACTCCTTAGTGCTGGGGCCTCCAGCGAACCTCAAATCTTCAGAAGCCATCGCTGCTACTCCCTTCGACAACAACAATCTTTGACACCCATCGAACATAAATATACCTTGCTACTTTAACTTTAAATGTGCCGCTCATACTACTTATGAACTATGATTACGATGCATCACTAGTTTCCTATTCCCACTAATACAGACGTGGAAAGGAAATCTCCAGTTAAATTCTCAGTTGCCTACTCTACTAGGCAATAAGTGAATTCTCATCACCTGAATGTTACACAGCCCCCCCCCCCTCCTTTTCCCCCATGCTGAGAGTCAACAAGCTGCCCGGACCTCGGGCAAGGCCGAGCACTCCCGATGAGGCACGAAGCAGAAACACTGACCAGAGTTTTTTGACTCCCACGCCAACCAGGGCAGGATGTTCGCCCTCTCCGCAGCCCACACCGGCAGACTACAAGCTTCACCTATATAAGACCGGATGCTGCCGGGCTCAGGCAGTCATTCTTGTTTCATCTCTCGTGACATCCCAGAGCACTGCTCAATGCTGGGGCCTCCAGAGAACTTCAAAGCTTTGAATATGCCCCCTGCGGCTACTTCACCTTTGATGATGTCATCCCGACAGCCAGCAAACATGCTCACCAAAATTCCCTTTATTAGAAAACAGTTTAGAAGTAACATATATTTTACCGTCTAGATTTATCTTTCCCTCTTACAACCTAGAACCAAGTCGCCTACACCTGGTCAGCGTAGTAACCTTCAGCACTCAATTGCCTGGCAGGAGGTAGCATGCGTCGCATGTTTATTGAGACTTCAATAAACATACTTTTGTTTCCTACCTTTCAGCTTTTATTTCTTATAGTACTGTCTGTTTGCCTGCTAGATACAGGTCGCTACGTACACCCTTGACAAGATCCGGGAATTTTATAGTGACCGAATTAGCTTCAACTATGGTCACCCTTCAGGGTCCGACATATTTTCTCACACACCCATTAGATGGCCATCTGTTGCTTCTAACTGTCAGAGCACTGTCTAGTACTGGTGGAGAGGAACAAAGGAGCCACAACCACTAGCAACAAATTCTGTAACTGTAACTTGAGTCCTGCCGCTTGTTCGTGTATGAACGCACATCTAGTGGAGGCATTGGTGACACACAGCTCCCCGTCTCTAATCAGCCCACCTAGCGTGGGGGATCAGTGAAGACTTTACAGAGCCTGGTCAGCAAGCCAAAACTGGACTAACACAAAATTGTGTTTAGTTTGTTTGCGTCAGGGTGTACCCAGTAAGCTGTGAGCAGGGACGCTATGCCTTATGGCCAAAGGTACAGCCAAAAGCGTAGGGAACGAAATGCAGCGTTCCTTGCCGCCGGACTTGAGTGCACTTCCTTAACCTACACCGGAAAGGCAGGCGGAAGGAACAGCGCCGCCAAACTCAGGCACGAGTCTGTATTGACTGCTCAGGTCACTGTATTGTACGTATCTCCTTGTCTACGTATTCACCCCTCATGTCACCCTGTGGTAAAAGGGTTGTTGACCAGTACCGAAGTGAGATTCGGCTGGGACAACATCAACTTCTGGACCAACGAAGCCTACCAGTGGAATCACCGCTTCGGCGTGGTCCAAGCTCGCTATGTCTGGGTGAAACCCACCACGATCACAGCGCCCAAACACCCCTCTACCCGTCATCTGTCTAAACTAAACCACTCCGCTTTTGGTCTAGCGGACAAAATTCTCTACCAATGTGCCAAGTCAGTCTAACCCCCAACATGGGGCGTCAGATGAATAGCTGTGCGTGGTAAACAGCATGAACTAGACCAACCATACCCCGAGAACTAAGGGTCGAAACAAATAATCAACCAAGTGGACTTCAGGGAGTCCACAAAACACCCCATGGCACCCTTAACCAATACAATGTCAGACTCAGAGATCAATGCAGCCACAGGCTAAAACCACGACAAGCACGACGTACCCGATGAACAGTGCAGCCATGCAGACTGTGCAGGCAGTGGCGCACTAAGAATAGAATGCACCTACTGCACTAAACTATTTCATTATTCCTGTCTAGGCTGGTCTGAAGAGGCCCGGGATACATATGTATTAGAATACCACTTGCTGTCAACAGCCCACAAGTTTCTGCAATGAAATCATGTGTCCCGGCCGAAGCATAACCTGCATCAGATGCATGACATGCAGTGAACACTATCATCACTTAGGTATAGGGTGGCGTGATAAATGCGTCTCTCTGCTCGGGATGGCCTACCAGTGTGTGAGATACCGAAGAAAGCACATCTCTCACTCCCGCAGATCCAAGTCATCCCAGATTTATATACAACCTGGGACGGCACCTGGCCACCCCGCAACCGGTAGAGATGATGACGTTCAGATTACCGACATTGCAGGCCAACCACATGAAGACCCGGTAGCTTTCACGCAGGAATGTGAAAAAGAATTACATCCGATCACTCCCCCAGCTATAATCTTTTCTTATACACTACGAGATATTGGCACAGCCAAAATATTCAGTATTCTCAACATGGAGTCTGGATATTGGTAGATTGCGGTCCACCCGGACAGTCGCAAATATACAGCCTTTACGATACCCGAGGATGAAACTCTTCAATTTTGAGTCATGCCATTCAGCTTGAAAAACAACCCCGCAACATTCCAACGATTAATGTCTGCAGAAGTATTAACAGGTTACGTTGCGAGTTCTGTTTCGCCTATCACAATGATGTAATAATATATTTCAATAGTTGGGAGGAACATCTAGGTCATCTGCAAAGAGTGTTGGAAAGACTCGAATTGCACGGAATGACTTGCAAGCTGTCAAAAAACTTCTTCGGCAAGTCACCAATAGATTATCTGGGACACGTCATATCACCCGAGGGAAACTTCCCGCAACACAGTTCAATACATGCAATTGAATAAGCAGAAGAACCTACAAATACGAGACAACTACAACGGTACCTGGGTCTGTGTAATTGACTATGAGACTTTGTTCCAAATATTGCGGAATATATGGCGCCACTAAATCCACTCCTCGAGAAAGACAGCCGTTGGCGATGGGACCCGGAACTACAGAGAGCGTTTTCCGACTTGAAGAACAGCTTCAAGAATATCCCCCAACTCCATCGACCACTAGGTGACAAACCCTTAATACTGCAAATGGACATGTGTCAAAACTGCCTGGGCACAGTACTATACCAGCAAGACGTAGGAGGACAGCCGCATGTGATAGCGTATGCATCAACTCGCTTAAACGAGATCAAACAGCGCTACCACATCAATGAGCATGAGCATCTGGCCGTTATATGGGCCATGAAGAAATACAGGTATTATCTCAAAGGGCAACACTTCATTCTATGGACAGACTCTAAAGCCCTCCAACGGCTACGTGAGTCCCGGCATTCGAAGGCCAAGCTCGGCCGGTGGGACATGTTCCTTACTGAGTTCGACTTTGAGGTCCAGCATTGCCCAGGTAAGATGGACGATCTGCCAGACGCCCAGTCTGTTCCCCGACGTTGGAGAAGGAAGAGGAGGAGAAAATGTATCACCCCGCTCAGGTCAAAAGAAGTCCGGAAGAACTAATCTGGCATCAACTACGGAGTGAGAGATGTGTTTCCTTCAGCACCTCTCGTATTGGTAGGCCATCCCGGGCATAGAGATGCATTCGTCAGGCCATCCTATGCATAGGTGGTGACACGGTTCACTGCACGTTGTATACCTTATGCGGTTTGCGCCTCGCCCGGGGCATGTAATTTCATTACAGAAACTTGTTGGCTGTTGTCAACAAGCGGTACTCTAACTCGTCTGTAGCTCGGGTCTCTTCAGGCCAGCCTATGCAAGCATAATGAAAGAGTTTATTGCAGTAAATGCTTTCTATCCTTAGTGTGCAATGGCCTAGGCAGTCGGCATGGCTACACTATCTGCTGGATACGTTGGGTTCGTTGTTGGAGTTCTCGCCAGTGGTGGCGTTGACTTCGGCGTCTGACATGGCAGTGGTTAAGGGCGCCACGGCGTGTTTTGAGGACTCCCTGAAACCCGTTTTACTGATTGTTGTTGACTCTTAGTTCTCGGGGTATTGTTAGTCTAGTTCGTGCCGTTTACTGCGTACAGCTTTTCATCTGACGCCCCACATTGGGCACCAGAAAATCTCTTGATGCGTGACTGGTAGCTGAATAGTCACGACAGTCGAGGATTCTGTCCACTAGACCAAAAGCGGGATAAAGGCATATGCACGGGGAGACAAATAATACCACAACCAGAGCAGTCGATACTGACTTGTGCCTGAGTTGGGCGGCGCTGTCCCGTTCCACCTGCTTTTCCGGTGTAGGTTGAGGAAGTGCACTCAACTGTCGGCAGCAAGGAGTACTGCGTGTCGCTCCCTACGCTTTCGGCCGTGCCTCTGGCTGAAAGGCATAAAGTCTCTGCTCACAGGTTACTGGGTACACCTTAACGCGAACAAATTAGTGTAAGCGAACAAGTTATAGTGTAAGTCCGGTTTTGGCTTGCTGACCAGGCTCTGTAAAGTCTCCACTGATTCCTCACACGAGGCAGGCTGATCAGAGACGGGGAGCTGTTTGGATCACCAATGCTGCCACTGGATGTGCATCCACACAGGAATGGACGGTACATCTCAAGCCACGGCTCATCCCGGCACTGGAAGCAGTGCTGTGGAATAAGGCAATAACTTGAGACTGTCGCCCCTCTTTGGGTGAAGGTGTTACTAGTGGTTGTGGCTCCTCTGTTCCTCTCCCCCAGCATTGGAAGCAATGCTGTGTTAGTTTGGAAAGCAACAGATGACCGTCTAATGGGTGTGTGAAAATATGACGGACCCCTGAAGGGTGCCCATGGCTGAAGTTAATTCTGTAGTTAAATCTTCCCCGGCCCTTTTCAAAGGTGTACAGAGCAACCTGTATCTTGCGTGCAGACAGGCAGACTCTCTCTCTCTCTCTCTCTCTCTCTCTCACGCACGCACGCACGCACGCACGCGCGCACACACACACACACAGAGGGAGGGGGAGGGATATATATATATAAGCTTGGTAAAGAACAAAACAAAATACTCTAGTATGAGAATTAATATATTCTACCCAATTTACAGCGTAACCTCCTGAGAGGTGGGTATCCCGAAGGGAACGTCGCGACGACCTGCTACCATGGAGTCAAAGGAGTGACTGGGGTGTAAAGGGGTGCAGGGATCTGGATGTCGAGGGTACCTCTGGAGCGATGTGCTGGCTCTTGCAGTCGGCTGGTACAGGAGGAGCCTTCGCAAGCTGTTGGAGAGGATGAGCCTTCTGCAAGCTGCTGGAGAGAAGGGAGGTCTTGGTCAGACCAGGGAGAGAGCTTGTGGACCTATGCGGCCTATGAGCCCAGCGACCTCTGGCTAGAGGCATATCCGTGCCTCCTTATGTAGTCAAAAATCCAAGCTTCGCGGCTCTTCTGGGGGTGCGGGGGATGATAGCCTTTCTCCGCAGGGGTTGTTTATCATAGAGCTGCTGCGGCATCATGCATTCCTTATCGTCCTGAGTGGAGGCTGCTGACAAGTTTACAACCTCTGCTCGAGGCTTGGTGGGTGTGACGTCACGGGGCAGCAGGGGTACTGCGATCCTGTGGTGTCGGTTGAAACTTCCTTCTCTGTTATCTTTGGGCAATGGCTTGTCGGGTAAAACAATCTTGGTTCAAGGGGGTAGCGGCCGCATGTCGGAATCTGGGCAAGCAGTACAATTCTAATTAAACACGTTAATTATGTTTGTGTCCGAAGTTTTCAGATGCATGGAGTCAATTATGTCAGCACGTGAATAGTAGTCTGCCACTGCTGTGACTTGCCCCGAGCTCATGCTAGCTCGTTTGTGGGGCAAAGTCGCCCGTAGGGTGCGCAGACACGCTGCGCAGCAGTGTGGCACGTGTTAGTACTAAACACATTGCTCAACTAAGTGGCAGCAAAGTTAGCAATGCTAATTCAACTTCATTATGATATCTACCTATTACTACCCTTACGTCAAGTGTGTAGAAAGTCTGAGAAGGACCTGTTCCCAGAGCCTCGTACAGCCAATCAGAGAACGGGTATGCCCCCCTCAAAAGTACCGCCATGCCATTTTGTCTCTATGTTTAAATAATATGTACTGAAGTTGTACTAAAGGCAGGAATGACAAGTAGATCTTTACAATAGTGTGTGTGTGTGTGTGTGTGCAGGTGTGGGAGCTCTGTAGCAGCTTGTCGCAGCCAGCACTCTGGTGCACATGAGGTGCGCAGCAGACACACCCTACAGCTGCCCAGTAATCTCTCTTATGTCTCCGTCCATCACGGTGAGTCAGCCTTGCTGAGCAGGCGAGGATAATTGCATGATTTGAGAACAAAATTAAAAATAATAAATTCTCCACTGGAAGCTATTCTAAAATGCCCAGTCACATTTTTAATTTTTTTGTGTGTGTGTGCGTGCAGGTGCACGTGTTTTTTTAATTTTTTTATTATTTTTTTTATTAGAGGTGGGTCCAAAAACCATTTGGCAGATATTACCGATACCGGTAGTGCTGATATAAGTAATTTCATTTGTAATTTTTTATATAGTGTCTGAATAACTTTGTCATATCACCAACATTTTAGGTTAGAGATGTCTAATGAATGAGTGCCACCATCATAGTGATTCAGCTCAATGCATATTGAATCGGATTTGTACATGAAGCAATCAACATTTGAAGTGGCCACTAATCGATCTATGAATCGAGTCATACTGTGAACGAAATATCATTATGCGATAGATCACTGTTTGGTTGACGTTTACGTGATAGAAAATGTACGACAATTAATATTATAGCAGTAAAATATTTTTTTGTTTTACAAATGAATTTAAATTATCTCAGAAGCAGATACCAGTATTATAAGTTTAATTACATTTTATTTTACGAATTTCACCATGTATTGCTTATATAGAGTTAAATATGTAGCAACACAGTTTTTTGGTGTCAAAAATAAAATTCTGTGTTTTTGAAAAATGTTCTGCAAGATAACCTTGTGCGGTCATTTCCATGATGATTAAATAATTTAGGTTGATGAAACGATTTGGTTGGATCATGGCCGATTGTAACCGATCCCGATTTTGGGTTTATCGACCGATGTATCGGTATCTGAATCAGTATCTGTCCAGCCCTATTTTTTATCTTTGACACTTTAATAAGACATGTACATGAATCAAAACTGAAATATTTATCTTGTCTCTTACTGTAAGGTTGTGAAGTAGAAGAGATAACAACTGATAAGAAAGCCATGTCCGACAGCACATGCACATGTGTTTTTTCCTCCCGTTCAGTATGTATGTGCGTGCCGCTTTTTTATAGTTTTAAATTTGTGCTTGCAACAAGCACTGAGTGAACAGTTCTGTAGAACTTATCTTAGGCTGTCTCTCAATTCCCTACAAGTATATACATGTTCATACTTTACCCCACATGTGAAGTCAGTAAGTATATACTAGCGCCATCCCAATTACTACTATAGTACACATAGCTTCTGTACTTTCCAAGTATACGAAGTTGCTTACTTGCTGGGTGAATTTGCATACTTGCGGTGGTTGCCATGATTGTTTACTCTGTTGTTAGAATTGTAGGTTGGATATCGTCAGACGTAAGTTTGAAAAGCAAGAAATTATATACATAAAATGTCTTTCTATTGTACGTAAAATGTTTAGTATAGTATTTTAGCTCGTGTTTCTCAGAAGTAGCACTAACGCATCCACACACACGCAAACATGCATGCACACACACACACACACGCATATATACACATGTGCAAGCGCATTTGTATAGGGAGCACTTTTGAAAGTGCTCTTATTTGAAATAATAGTCAATAAATATATTTTATCCTAGCCTTTGACATTAACTTTTGAGTGTGGTGGAATAAATACACTTTGTTTATTACCTACAAGACAATATTTATTTAAAAAGGTGGTTAAAGGATTAAAAAAATGGCTGAAAGAAGTAACTAGAACCTCAAAAGTGTCCACTTTACCACGAACAGCCTATAGTGTGTAGTTGCAAGGTTAGCTCTTTCCCAACACTGGCAATTTTATCTTTAATGTACATAAAAAAAATATTTTAAGTTTAATGTTCATATAATTTCCAAACACTCACTACCCGTTTTGTTTTTGCATTCCTAAACACACTGATTCCCATTTTATCTTTTGGGGTTAGTTTATAATAACCTCTCTTACACATGAGAAATGCATTGTTATTTTTTGCAAAAACCACTGCATTGTAACTCAAAATGACAAAACACATGTTTACTTTCTAGTAGTTTGTGTTATTTACGCCAGGATGTATGGTCAGGCTAAGTACACACAACAGCAAGTACGAATATGTATATACTTAACAAGTATGTACTTACAATTGGGACACTATGAGGTCTTGAGAGTGAAGCGAGTTGAGTATGGAGCAGTGCCAAAATGCAAGGGCAGGGAAAGTGGGAGATCCGGAGCAAACCCCCAGACCAGTGGCATCGTCCAGCACGATTCCCAGATGAAAAAATCTGGGAGCAGCCTCACTAGTAATCAAACCGGCTTCGTCTTCGGAGGTGAATAGTCTAACCAATGCACCACTATGGCCCTTTATCTTAAAGTGAAGAACCATATTTCATGAATAATACTTTTATAGCACTCACAGTATTAATATGTTTTCAGTACTCCTTGTAATACTATACATAATGCAGTATTTGATATTTACAATTTTCCAATACTGATAATTTCACAGTATGTATTAGTACGACATGTGACACATTCCTGTGCTTCTGAAAACACACTCTACTAACGACTTCGCCCCATCTTGAGCCATAATCACCTGATGGGCAAGTCGTCTCTCAAATAAAAACAGTAATGGAAGTGGGACACGTGGTCTACCAAAGTTGACAGTGTCTCAACATAATGTACAGACACATGATCTCAGCTTTTACTGTTCGCCGAATCTTGCCTATAAGTCATCCAAAGAGTGTGTTTTTTGAGAGCATCTGCAGCCAGCAGAAATTGGAGACCTCCATCTGAGGCCAACTGCTGCAGGGTACGGATTGGAAGGAATGTGGATGGTGACAATTCATATGCCACAGTATTCAATTGGAAAGCTGAGCGAGGAAAAGATGGTTTTGCAAGCCAGAGAATCAGTTGGAAAGGTTGGTCATCCTCGTTAATCAGAATTTGGCTGTACATGTGCTTGATATCACAAGAGAAGACGACACATTAAAGCCTGAATCACAAAATATCACAAATATAATTTTGGAGTTTGGATTGTGGTAGGAAAAGTTATTGAGTTTGACGCATGAGGTCTTTTCTACAATATTAAATCCACTTCTATTTATCAGTATGAACCTCTTAGCCACACCCTACAACGGAGTTTGATTGGCAGTACAACCATACATGACATCAAGAACTTGTACTGTCTACCCACGGTAAAAGACGCATGCTCCACACCCGAAGAATTGAACTGTTCACCGGCCGAGCCACCGAGACTATGCATCAAGATCACCTAGTACTATAACGCACCACCAAATGGCTCTACTAGTATGAATCACCAACACATGCAGCAGCTGGATCCTGATCCGGCTGGTGACATCACATGCCTAGAGGATCTAATGCAGTCACCCCCCTCCACCTGACCAAGGGTGTGCAAGGAAGAGTATAAATACTGGGGCACTTCCCTTGGAATGCTAGTCTGGTCTGTTTCTTCACCGCACTCATGGTGCTGAAGGAACCATCTGCTCTGCTTGGTCTCCAGGACGCTTCTGGTGCCGAAGTTCAAGTCTAGAGATAGCTTTTCGCCTTTAAGATCATTGCGAGTTTAAGTCATCGAACACTTACACTTTCTGGTCCCTTCAGGACATACAACGTAGCGTTAGGGTTAAGATGAGTTATTTTCATAGCTGCTTTTTCCTACCTGCCCCATTAGTCTAAAAGCAGGTCGCCTTCACGTGTCTAATGTAGTCAGCTTCTGTTAAGCTCTCGTTGATAGGAGATAGTGCAAAACCACCTTATTTCCTTACTGAAATAAACAAGGTTTATTCCACTTAAGGATATCTTTCCCATAGCACTAGAACCCCATCTTGAAGACCAGGAATTTTATACTAACCACCAAACTTGCCAAAAAAAAAAGCACGCACACATTGGACGGCCACCCTTTCTATGCACCTAGGTGTATAGAACAGTAGAACCCCCACACTAGGTACTCATCCCCCTCGGGTTAGACTGTCAGTCTTGGGGTTTGCTCTTTCCACCATGCTTTTTGTGCTGGAAGGAGCATTTCCGTGGGGCTTAGGGGACTGACTCTTCAGGGAACTCATCCATGTATTGAGATTGCCAGCCAGAGTGAAACCTGACTGTGTTTAGGGGGTGACCTTGGCCTCGTGATTACGATAAGTGGAAGTATATCTCAGTAGGACCGCCACGTTACCTGTTCCACCTCCACAAGTCTGGTTTTAGTGATTCTTTCCTAATGCCCTTCTCCCGTCGAAATGGTATTCGTAAGAAGAGAGCCAATACTACGTGTATGTACCAGCCGGAGCTTAGTCACCTCCAAGCCAAACTCGCAAACCTCAGTCCCCGGGAGAGAGCTCAAACAATCTGCTGCCTAGCGAGACCAGCATCACCTGAATCAAGACCAGAACTCTTCGCACCACCAGTCAAACTCTACGGAGTAATTCACCCCATATTCATTACCTTACCTGAGTGGTTACGACACTCCGTATGGGATAGCTAACCCACGGTTTTGGTGAATCCCGATCACCAAATCTACCCCAGCGAGGGAAGCACCCACAATCACCTGCCCACGTGTACACCAAGCTCCAGTCAGCCTTAGTGCTCTTAGAGCCATGCCGTACCTCATTTGCCCATAGGAAGCCACGCGTCACGTTACACAGTTCAAGGATTTTGCACCATCATCAAAATCCACCCTCAACTTAGTGGTTGAGCTGGAGCTCTAGCACAAACCATGGTGAGGAATGAAGCAATGGGGTGTCTTTGTACCGTCTACTTATTTTGATGGGAGGGGGAGATATTGTTCCATTTGACTTGATTTGGCATAGTCATGCATGAATTCTATGTACAGTGTTTTTGTGTCAGACTGAGAAGCAAATACCCTTCTACAGTATGGAATAGTCTACAGCATGGAATAGATGTCCAGCACTTGCATGGGAATTTCCACGACGCAACACCTTAGATATGAAAATAAGACTAATTGAGTATCCCCCTGATTCATCTCACGTGTGCATGGTCATGGAGTATGTTTCACAATAATCAATATAGGGTTCTTTTGCAGTGGCATTGAGGGGATTCTTGTATCTCCCAAAACCGTTTCAGTACAGAGGGAGCCCTCCATGCGTACAAAAATGGTGAACAACCCCCTTAACAAGGCTCACACAGAACACCTTCACAACATCCATCCAAATTTTGATTCCAATACAACAGGCTTATGTTCACCAAGCTCCACAAGCCCACTCAGACATGTGAATAAATGTCTGCACCTAGCAATACATTGGCAGGCAGGCTTGTCTAAATGAAAGTCTGCCAGTGGAAGGGCACCTAGTTGTGCACAAAGAGAGGGATCCACTGTTGCCCATGGCAAATTACTGGGTATTTTATAGACACTACAAAGTATGCAATTACATTGAAGTTCCAATGACCCTTGTATTTTACAGTCTTCTGCTCCTTTCAACGTAACAGCACCCTGAGAAAGACCAAAAATCCTTTCTCCAATCTTATTCACTAGAAATGAAAGCAACCTTGCAACCACTTTGGAAATGAAAGATGCCGGGGTTGCACTATCAAGGAGGCAAAGTATTATGTGAGGTGTGGACCCCATAAACTTTAATGAGGGCTGTAGATACAGAAGTGAGGTGCACTCATGGGTGCGCACACACACCTACAAATTGTTCATTGGGAGTAGAACACTTTTTTTGTAAGTCCGACACATTGTTGGGTTTGGCATTAATGTGGAGTAGAGCCTGATGCTTCTGTTTGCTTTGAAAACAAGTGTGCCATGATGTGTAGGATGCAACTGCAGTGGCTGTATGCATTTTAAACATAATTTATTATTACAAATAATTTTTTGTCTGACAGGCGGTGAAGCATTAGCAAATTCAGGGCACTTGTAAATTGAATGAGCAGCTTATTGATTTCACCAATATTTTATATTAGTCATGTAGAATTCAAATACATAGTGGCTTATAAAAAGCCCAAAATGAATCTAAGTGGAACAAAGTGTTGAGTTGTACATTAAAATACTTAATCTTCTTACAGTAATCTTATTTTTTCAACAGTGTTTATGAATTAAATAGGGACTCCATTTACATTGTGCATATCAAATATAGAATTAAATATGCAAGGCAATTTTACAGAATGATTTGTTACTCAAGTTTTTTGTGAAAATGGAGTGCTGTCTAAAACAGTGTTGCCAAATTTAGAATTGTTGCGGTACAAATATTTTAGTTGTACTCTCAACACATACTGTGTGTGTTTTTGTAGCTTGTGGGCAGATGCCACAGAGGAATCATGTGTGGGAGGTGATCAGACATGATGGCAGGACGAATGACTCCAAGCTGGAACATTCTGAGCCTCACCAACTGAAACCCAGACAGGTAAACGATGCTAAGCACTCGTCTGAAGAAAGTGCCTACACAGAGTTTTAAATTCCTCTGGTTAACTTTCAAGCAGTGCTACTCAATTAATGGCACACCAGGCTCTTCAAATTGGCCTGCAGACAAAATATTTTATCAGCAACCATTATTTTTTAAATATGTACTGACACGTTCTCTTGCCTGGTGGATAAGTGATTAGGGCGCTGACTGCCCTCTCGGACCTTACAAGGTGGAGGGGAGTCAAACCTCAGGGTGAGTCGGAGCGTTAGGCTATCCCGTCCGGTAGCCTTATTCTCCTTACCACTAGGGATGTCAATAACAGGGCGCCAGCTGTCCCAAAAGGGTGAAATGCTCAGTCGGATATGAGGGGTGAGTGAGTGTGGTGGTGAGTGTGGGATTCGAACCCTGATTGTCTTCCCGGATGCCAACTTTGCCGTACAGAAGTTGGGGAGTACTTCTGTATTCAGGTGTCGAACTCTATCTTGCCAGATTTTAATTTTACTACACTCGCTCTACGAGGGAGGTTCTGTGTGTCGGTACTAGAACTCGACCAGTGTAGGGGTTGGTTTGACGGGGGTTTCCTCCTAGTGTGATTCTTCGTCTGGGTCACACCAACCTAGCAAATGTTTCAATGGTGTTTCCTGGTCTGGGGGCGTTATTATACTGAAATCAAGAGGTTCACTAGGGACCAGTGTACTCGGGTTGGAATCATTAAGTAGCGGATTTGCAATTGCTTGTTTAAGGGTGGCGCGCCTCTCGCGTCACCTGTGATGGCTTCCGGTATATCCGTGTTGCTGCGCATTTAACAGTGAAATACCAAACAAGAATAAGGCTGTCTGCGGGGGTCGCAGACGTGCAATCTTGGGCGGGCGAAATCTTTAATCACTCCTGCACATACATGCCGTGTAAAAGGGCAACTCAAGTAACAAGACCTTGAGCCTTGTATCGGTGGCTGGTGTCCTGGGATCTCGGGGATAGGGCCTTTACCAGGCCCTGTCTTCCAAGGGATGCAGTACGCTGCACTGCCAAATAGAGATGCGAGATTAATTATTATTACTGCGCAACTGATTTAACACACTACACTGAAATTCAGTACAAAATTTATAGAGCAAAAATGACAAAAGGAAATAAAATTAAAATTATGGTAGTCGACACACAAAGGATTAAGTTTGGAATGTAATATTTTAACACGCTTAAAGAATTATTTTGGGAAGACCCGACAAATTTATACGCACTAAGAGCCAGGCTAAGAAATAATTATAAAATATTAAAACACTGAGCAATAAATATATTACGTTGATTCTCAATTTCGCTGATTGACAGGCGAAGGCGAACCTGGGGAAAATTAATCTATTAAAATGAATTAATTACTGATTAGAAATTTTGCAGTAACAGAATGAAAATATGAGGGGCTCTATCAAGGGGGATGTAATCACACGACGACCTGTTACCGCTGGAGTCGAGGGAAGTTGACTGAGGTAAGGGTAGTAGGTACAGGCATAGGATTTACCAATAGACGTGGAGAGCTGTCCCTGATCGGTCAGCTGAAGGAAAAGCCTTGTCCAAGCTGGGACTGGAGTGCTGGCGGCCTTCTTCAAGCTGCTGGCTGGAGGTTGAGAACTGCTGATTATCAAGCAGTATGAGGTTCGAGCCCTGCATCGGGCTGCGGAGGAGAGGAGAGAGTGTGTCTTGCACAGACCTTGTCGGCTGGCGAGCCCGCCGTCTCTGTCAGCGATTCTCCGGGGGGGCGGGGGGGTGTAGTATAGCCTTCCATTGCAGGGGTTGGTTTATTGGGTGCAGTAGCGCCACTCATTTTCTTATCACCCCTGGTGGATGTGTAGATATTTTCTTGCACCCTGGACTGAGGCAGGCGAGCTGTGACAGGTCACGGGGATGCTGCTATCTCTAGGGTTGTTTGGAACTTCTTGGCCAGGCAGGGTAGCGTAGTATAATTAAAACAAATATAATTTCTTTGAGGGGGTGGCTCTGGCATGCTCATTCTTGATTGGGCGTAGATGATCATAATTTCAGACGTGAAGTTCAATCACATTGATGACTAATCAATGCATGAAGTCTTTTTAATTTATTACTAAGTCTCAATGGCCAGTGAATTTGATTCCTCCCCGCGCTTAGCATGCTCAGATGGGGCGAAGTCGGCCATAGAGAGCGCGTCTCTGTAGCGCAGCATGCTGGCATGCATCAATTGGCCACCCTTCAAAGCGATGAAGCTCCATCTGTAGAAATCACAATTACTTCGGGTGTTGGAGGCGGCTGCCTCAACTGTATAGCCTCCGATTGCTCCTCTGGGCTAGCGCCTATTCTGTGTGTGCACTGCCAGAGCCAGGGTTGAGCGCACCAGTATCTGGGTCACGCGACATCTGTTTTCTATCAGCAGCAGGTGAATGGACTTCCCCCCCTCCTTCCTCTTCGATGCAACTGCAGTGTTCTCTCATCAAGAAAACTGTGGAAGTAGCAGATCTAATTATACGCTCAAGAATTACTGAAAATTATTCGTAATATTTGGTCTGCAATATGTATTATTGTAGGATGTTGCGACTTTTGTGTTGAAGTTGTATCAGAGGGGTTATTGTCATAAGACACTGCTTTCAATGTTGTATCTTGCAGTTGCTAACTGTAATGTACAGTGAAATGTAGAGCTTTGCATGCAATTTATTCTTACTCAGTTATAAAATGCTTTGTTGACAATATGGGCCTAAGAAGTATGTATTTAAAAATTCAGTTATACTGTAAGCAAGAGCCCACCATGAATTGCATGGCACCTTTGACTTTTACTGATAGTTTCAAAAATGGTAATTCTTGCTGCGTACCTGTCATCATGTACTGCAGTACTTTGAAGCCCATTATTTATGAACATTTTTGTGTGTGCTACAATTAGGTTATGCCAGGCACTTGGTAAAACATGTACAGGATCAGTCCTTCAATGTACCAGCAAATCGGAAGACTTAAGAAGCTGGTCGAGCTGCTTCACTGAATATATATTCAATGTACTTTCGATGATAGTTTTCATTACTGTGTCTGCTCCCACCAAGGATCTGCAACATGTCATCATGACTTTTTATGTACTGTAAACGTGGCTGTCGACCAACTACTGTTCCGAGAGCCCCAGTCCACATGCTCATCGATGATATAGATGAACCGGTGCCCTACCGGAATTTACAACCCTCCTCTGGTAACTAGCCAAGCATCTAGGTTTCTCTCAAACCAGGCATCCCTCGCAAGCTGCCAAGCCACGTTACATACGTTTAAAAAAAAGTACGCTGGGAATAGGCTAATAATTATATTAATAAAAGGAGGTAGATAAACAATTACTTACAGGGAAGTATTGTGGATACACACACATACGCAAAGTTGGACGAACACATTTTCCACTAAGATACATGCAGTGTGTCATTCGCCAACCGGGCCAGCTTCTTCAGGCGGCAAATAGTAGCACACTTGTCTGTTTGGCAGTAGTTTGCCATCAGTGAGCCTAGTAGTAAAGAGGGAAACTAGGGAATGACAGAACACTTGGAATGTAGCAGAATGGTTATCTTATGTTTAGGCCAGATGTTTGTCTAGTAGCGAGGGCCTTACCCCCTTCAAATAATAGTGCAGAACTGGCTCATCAATACATCACTAAATCCAGACGGCCACCTACCCTGAACACAAGATAACCAGTTTGCTGTATTTTGAATTTCCCGCTGCACCCTAGTTCGCTTCTCGACTGCTAGTTTCACGGATTGCCAACCACCACTCAAAAGTCTGCAGTGTGGCATTGCTTACTGCCTGTAAAAGCTCGCCCAGCCAGTGAAACGTTGCAATTGTGCGTATGCCTACTTGTGTTTTCTATCGCCTTGTAATTAAAAGAAAAAAGATGTAGACTGTGTGCGTGTGTCATTGTAGGCAGGACATCTGCGGCCAGTAGAGACACGCTTCTTAAAGCCACCACCAGCCTTGGCCAGCAAGCAGTTCAACAGCTACAACCATCGCTACGGCACAGTCACTCAGTCTGCGCTCCTGGAGCTACGTTACAACTGCAACTAGGGTGTGCCTGTATGCCCTTGCAACTATCACGACAACACTATTAATTTTATACCCCCATGTTGTGAGCTTTTACTATATTTACTAACTGTTCTTAAGCTGTATAAATATTTTTATATAAGTATTTATTTGTAGGTCACTTTGTTTAGATATGCATTTTAGAGTTTGAGGTTCCGAAGAAGCTCATATGAAATTTGTTAAACAAAATTTGAAAGATTTTTTTTCTCTTCTAATTTTGGTACCTTGGAGGTTAAGTTTATACTAGCAGAATAATTTTCAGCCATTTACCTCAAGTGCAAAAAAAAAAAATGTTTTTAGTTGCTGAAAATGACTTGTTCTCTTCCATTTGCCAGATAGTTTACAATGACTGAAATGTAGCATGTAGATTAATATTATGACTGTATGTGCATCATATAATTTTTACTGATATTTATAGTCACCACTTTATAGGTCTTTCATAGAAGTTTTGAAGGTTGTTTTTGTAACAAAAACAGCAAGTTTGAATAAATGTCACTGCCATGTAACTTTGGAGACATTGAAATTACCTTTTCTCAAGTGTAAGCATACCCGTGTGTGATCTACACAATAGGTAAAAAAATCTCATCACAAGTTGGGACAAACAGTAATGCTAACTTCGAACTCTCAAGCAAAGCTAAGCGTAGGATGGAGCTGAATTCGTCTAATCACCATTGTTAAAAAGCGTCGTGTATCAAACTGTTTCAAAGTAACTATTGAGGACTTACTATGAAATAAATCACTTACTAAAAACACTTGTAATTTAATAAACTCTTTACATATCGAAAAAACTGTAGAAAAATTAATACTTTAAAATATAGTGCACATTTATATACAATTAATAATTTTTTACACGAGTATGAAATTCTTACATGTATATACAACAACAAAATTTTGCATTTGTATTCTGAACACAAATAGTTTATTCCGCACTGAGGGTGCTACATTAAAGACATCAGTTCTGATCAGGGCTACAGGTACTGCAACAATCCCGCTCTATGATTTTTTCACTGGTAAGGTACGCCTCCCGGTAAAGCTCGTCCCGTACACGGCGACTTGTATCTGGGATTAGCCAACTTGTCAAGGTCATGATCAGCCACACGAACGTCTGCACAGTACGTACAACACAAACGCCTTTATGTGGCAAAGATATCATACCAACTATATAGAACACACATCAACTTTTATAAATGATTTACATTTAGGGGGGACATTTTATCTTTGATGCTAACAAAAGACCTATTAGGATAACATATCAATACACAAAAAAGGGTCACTATAATTTCTATTACAAAAGCTGCCAACAAGTACATGCCCAAACCAGCTAGGATTATGATTAAATGTGTGAGATACGAGTACTGAAACAGAGGTTATGTTGGTTGGATAGCAGCATGAGATGCGAGCAAGCTCTTTCATGATAAGTGTCATTTGCAGAATGGCACTTATTGACAGTGAACACAGGTGCTCAGAATTGTTATGATCATAAGATCTCGTAGGTTTTTACGTGTGCTCGATTAGACTGACTTAGCACGTTGGTCAAGGATTTTGTCCGCTAGACCAAAAGCGGGGTATTTTGGTATAAATAGTTGACGAGAGGCGAGAAGTGTTGGTTAGAACTTACTCCTGCTTCTGGGTGTTGTAGATGGGTAGGCTTTGCCTAGGCGTGGCAAATTCTGTCTATGCCGGAGCTGAGGTTCCACAGGTGTGCTTCGTTAGACCAGAAGATGAGATCCCAGCCTAGGAGCACTTCAGTTCTGGTCAGGAGTTCTTTGACAACAGGATGACTAGTAGGATGTATGCGGATACATGGTGGGAAGTCAAATGCCAGAACCGGAGCAGGCGTGACTGCTTGAAGTCTAAGTTCGGCAGCGCGGTCGCATTCCACCTGCCTCTCCTGTGTAGGATGTGGTAATGCGATCCACGGCTTGAGAGCAGAGTGAGCCATGGTATTGTTCCCTGCATTTTCTACCACTCGTGAGGATATGGCAAACAGTTCTATAGTCTATGCGATGCACTTAAGACAGGAAGGTTGACAGTGTAAACCCAATAGTAACTTGCCGGCACGAGCTCGATAAGAGTCCCCACTGATCCCCCACAGTATGCGGGCTGATCAGGGACGTGGAGCCGTGGGGGCCGCCAAGCCTCTACTGGTTGTGCGTTTGCACTAGGATGAACGGCAAAACTTCAGGCTACGATCACCGCCCACTGACTTAGAGTGATTGGTAAGAAGCAACCTAATTCTGTCGTGCCTCCTGGTGTGAAGGTGTTTCTAGTGGTGGTGGTGGTGTATCCGTTTCTCCCCCACAAGCACTGACTTAGTGCTAATTTTGGCATGCAGATACCTGAAAGGGATCCACAGTCAGGCTAACTGGATTTAACAAAACTGCCGGTTCCTGTCGGCAGTGCACAATGTATTCTCTCTGAAACTGTTAATGCAAACAAATACTCTGGAAATGAAAAACAGAAGGGTAGAGAACAATGAGAGTTTATTGAAGGTTCAATAAACACGAGACCTATACTACTCCCTTCAAAGTCATGGAGAGTTGAAGGTAACTGCAGTTCCAAGTGTAGGCGACTTGGTTCTAAGTAAAAAGGGAAAAGCAGGTTCTAGACAAATACATATTGGTTAAAGTTAAACTACTAAGTAAAAGGTGTCTAGAGGAGACAAACTGAAGCTAGCTAAATATGTGATCATGTTCGCTGGTCGCCGCGTTGACTGGTCGTAGACGTACGTAGTAAGTAGCTGCTGGGGCGTACTTGAAAGTAACAAGATTCTCCGAAGATTCCGAGCACTGACTTAGTGCTGTGGGAGGTCGCTAGAGAAGAATGCAATGACTCGAGAGCTAAGCATCATCCGGACTTATATAGTGGAAACTTGTAGGCTGCCGGCGTAGGGTGCAGGGGAGGCGCGACGTCCTCATGCCCTGGTTGGCGTGTGGGAATACTCTGGTCAGCGTTTCTGCTTCGTGCCTCATCGGTGGCGCTCGGTCTTGCCCGAGGTCTGGGCAGCTTGTTGGCTCTCAGCGCAGGGAAGGGGGGATAGGCGGCCTGCCTACTGGGTTGCGTATCCTCCAGGTGAAGAGAATATGCTCATACATTTCTGTTGCTTGTGGTGTAGGCAATATCTCACATGTCTGTAGTGGTTGAGGAGGTACTCTTAGCGAGAGTCGTAATCCTATTAGATTAATTGTATAAACGGCATGCATCAGGTTGTAAATTGAGCTGTAATTAAAACAACCACATTATCATTTGTGTATTGGTTAAGTGTGCACGTCACGTCCTTTTTTTTTACAGTAACTAACAAATTTACAGAAAAATTATTACATGACACCTGGAACTAACAAAATTATCACATCGTACATACCATTATTTTAAATTTCTTGTGTATAATCAAATAAATTAAAATTACTATGTTTACCAGTGTACGAGCAGCAAATTTTATGCGAATTTTGTGTGTCCAAACAATGGGGTGCAACACTTGTGCAGATTTTTCAAGTTTGCCAAAAAAAGTTTATTTTACGGTGGGGTAAAATATGTATATAAATAATTATATAATTTTATTTTTCCATTAATAAAACTTGCGTAAGACTATAAATCTTATTTGCATATGTCAAATGCCTCAACATGGCATGTGAATTATGTACCACATGCACCGTGCGTGGCCTGCCAGACCAGCAGGCTGTTGCTGGGCTGGCAATGGTACACGTGTGTGCATTGCACACAGCTGATGCAGGCTGTGGTATCCAGCCTAAAAGAGAAACAGCAAGAAAAGGGAAAGGGCGCAATGTGATCAATCTGGCAGTTCAGTGGACTCTTTCGCACTTTCCCTTGATGCATGCCACTTATACAATTAATCTAACACGATTACGACTCATCGTCAAGAGAACCACTTCCAACATTACAGACGTGAGTGATACGTTGCCTACTTTACAGGCAACAGGAATTATGAGCGTATTCTCTTCACCTGAAGGATACGCAACCTGGCAGGCACGCCCCCCTACACCCGCTGAGAGCCTACAAGATGTGCAGACCTTGGGCAAGGCTGAGCATCATAGACGAGGCATGAAGCAGAAACGCTGACCAGATTATTGCCACGCCAACCAGCGCAGGAAGACCCTACCCCGTGCCGGCGGCCAACAAGTTCCACTATTTAAGTCAGGACGCTGCCGAGCTCAAGAGTCATTCTTGTTCTCTCACAACTTTCCACATCACTGCTCAGTGCTTGGACCTCTAAGAGAACTTTGAAGCATTAATTACACCATCTGCAGCTACTTCACCATCGACGAACGTCAACCAGCGAACACTTTAGATTCACTGTCTCCTCAAGAAACCGTTCATAGACCAGTTTAGAAGTATTATATCTTTTCTTGTTTAGATATTTCTTTCCGCTTTCTCCATTAGAACCAGGTCGCCTACACCTGGCCAGCGTAGAAACCTTCAGCACTCAATTGCCTGGTAGGAGATAACACGCATCGCATGTTTATTGAACCATCAATAAACATACTTTTGTCTCCTACTTTACCACTTTTATCTCAGAGTATCTATCTGTTTACCTGCTACACACAGGTTGTTACATACACCATTGACAATAACTGAGTAATTGATATAACCAATTTAACTTCAACAGCGGGTGCCTCTCAGGGGTCCATCATATTTTCTATACACCCAGTAGACGGCCACCCGTTTCTTTCCAACTGCCACAGCAATGTATCAGTGCCAGCGGAGAGGAACAGATGAGCCACAACCACTGGCAACACCTTCACCCAGAGAGAAGCGACAGTCAAGTTATAACTTCATCCCACAGCATTGTTAGTGCTGGGATATCTATAGCTTAAGACCTGCCGTCCATCTCTGTGTGAACGCACATCCAGTGGCGGCATTGGTGACCCAAACAGCTCCCAGCCTCTGATCAGCTCGCATGCGTGGGGGATCAGTGGAGATTTAACAGAGCCTGGTCAGCAAGCCAAAACCAGACTGACACTGTAAACTCTGTTTAGTTTGTTCATGTCAAGATGTACTTAGCATACTGTAGGCACTCTCTCTATACCTTACGCCCATAGGCATGGTCGTAAACGTAGGTAACGAAACGCAGCATTCCTTGCCGCCAGATATTTGAGTGCACTTCAACATACTATGGAGCGACAGGCGGAACGGGACTGTGCCGCCCAACTTGGGCACGAGTCAGTATCGGCTGCTCCAGTAACCATCTTATTTGTATCTCCGTGTATCCAAATTCATCCGTCGTGCCATCCCATGGTGAAAGGACTGTAAACCGGCACCTACACGATTCGGCTGGGTTAACATCCACCTCTGGACAAACTAATCTCACTTGTAGAATCGCCAGTTCGGTGTAGGTCAAGCACGCTACGTCTGGGTAAAACCCACAATACCGGGCCCATCCACACTGCCCGCATTCCAGAGCCTTGCGTTCTCGTCGGCAACAGACAATAAGGTAGTGGTGCTGCCTGCTCCTCATTTGGTGGACCTGTCATGATACGTGACTTCACAAAGGGATGCTTTACTATCTCAGAGTTACACTACACATATTTTTCCCCCAACAGCACCTTTCCTTAGCCTCATGACCGTGGCACACTTGTTATTAATCAATCTTTCTTTGCAGTGTTTCACTTTGACGGATGACATATTGTCTGATATTGCCACAAGCTCGACTTTGCCTCATAAGAACATACCTGCACTTCACTAAGGTGGGGTTAGAATAGTAATAAGGGTTGGTCACATGTCTACGGGATAAGCCCTTGCAATAAGGAGCGTTATTACAGGCACGTCCGTCCAACTCTTACTGTTCACTCCACACTTTAAAATCAGACATCAAGTCAACCTCCCCAAAGTAAGATTGTACGCACTATCGCCCGAGCAGTCAAGCCCACCGCCAAGGTCATGTAGTTCTATAACATGCCAAGGGATTGCACCACAAGTATACATGCCGCCGCAAGTAGATGACTCCAGCAGACAGCTTGCAGGGCGGTACTCACTACTTCCCACTCCCGCACCTCAGATGGCCCGCAGACAATGAGTATACAAGTCCATGCACTCGCCGCAGATCCACAGTCTATGCCATCTCCATTGCGCTAATTTGTACCGGAGAAAGCTGACTCATCTTGCTTTTACCACCGTGCTGAACTGTGCTGGTAAAAGTCACCAGGTCCTCACAACCTACCAGAAGCTCTTCAGCAGCTACAGCGACTCCTTCCAGACCACCTGGTAACTCTTTGCCAACAGCTCCGGAAGACATCAACCCTCTTGCTTTACCTGCTGGTAATGGCAATTGCGCCAACACTACCCCTCTGGTAGTCGTCAACAACAGTCCCTTCAGGATGCCTTATGCTCACCTTACCTGCTGGTAACGGAAACTACTCACCACTACCGCTTCTGGTAGTGGACACCAACAGTCCTTTTTGGACAACTGATCAGATTAGTTAGGACCAGTTAACCATTAACTACCTAGCCGAATTGCATTTTCTAGTTCAGGAACAGGTATCCACCTGTATTCACATAGGATAACTTCCATTCAACTCTGGAATAGTCAGGAGGAGGGATGGACCAATACAGATACCGAAACATTGGCCGATAAACCCAAAATTGGTATCCGTTACAGTCGGCCATGGTCCAATGAAATCATTTCATCAACCCAAATGGAATTTATCATGGAAATTACCACACTTGGTTATCTTACGGGACATGTTTTCACAAACTAAGAATTTTACTTATGCGACGAAAAACTATTTTCTTAATTTTATTTTTTAAGAACGTGTGATTTGAAATTAAACGGAAACTGATATGGCTGACTTTGGTGTTGCAACATATTTAACTCTATATAAGCCATACCTGGTGGAATTCTTAAAATAAAATTTAATTAACTTATGATACAGGTATCAGCTATTGAGGTAGTTCAAATTCATTTGTAAAAAAAATGTATCACGGTACACTTGCACACCAACACGTTGACTGCCCTATCCTAGTTTAGAGCCAGATGCCTTACACCCATAGTGGTGGTGTTCAGAAGAAGGCTAAGAAGACAAGGGTTATCTCTAAAGATCCACAAAGGCGAAGCATCCTTCCCAGCAGGTTCAGGCTCCTGAGTTCATGTGAAAAAGCTGCTTCGCTGCAACGACTCACCACACCAGTACTATCCGTCACTCCTACAGCATTGTTCAAGCCAACCACCTGTATAGCGGAAGGATACCATCCAGTAGTGCAGGAGATCCTGTTCGGCGAGGGGTCCACCTACACTCCAGCAGTACCTAGCGACTCCATGCCAGTGGTAAACCCCAGTACCTCAAACACACACCCCCTCCAGTCAAGCAAAACCAGGGCCAAGGGACCAACACTACCGAAACTGACCACGAGCCAGACACACTGTTCCGCTGGCTTGAACTCCATCCCGCACCCTAAGCCTGCACCATGCAGAGTTGTATTGCCAGAGTTGGACTTTGTACCAAGCCGGCAGCCTACTAGGCCAGTATTGTATACCGGTCGGGCACCAGTGCCAAAAGACGACTAGCCACCCAGACGCGACTCGCCTAGCATCGAACAAGTCACCCAGCCAATCAGCCAGGTCTGTCACGTATAAATATTTTTTTCTTTCAAGTATGGTGTAGGTAAGGGGAGATAGCCAGGGTGTGCTGCAAGGCGGTGGATATTGTTTATGGGTTTGGGGGTGACAGCGCTGTTGCCAATTCTCAATCCCACGTTATCTGGCTGGCCAGCCAGGCGCTGGAGCCAAGTACCATGTGGTGCGCACGCACACTGGCGGGCGACGGCACCACCCATTTCTGGTTTACATGGGCACACCCGCAAGTGTAGGTGATGCATGTTTATTATTATAATAATTATAGCTTTCATTAATTAATTTGAACTTCACATACATTTTTGGCTCAAATCCAACTTCGAATTACATGAAAGACAAATTTCGAATTAACCAAACTTAAAAGGGTATAAAATTCTATTTTTCCGTTTAGTGGTGAATAAACACTTTGTATTATATACAATTTTTAATTAATAGACCCCGAATTAATGAAATTTTACTGTAACTATGAATGCGAATTTGGAACAAATTTACTTTTTCAATATATCACTGATCTGTATAGTGCAAAAGCCCAGGTGTCACCTAGCTAGGATACCATCATCGTTTCAAAATTTGAATCAAATGTGATATGGAACATACATTTCAAATATACTACGTATTGCTTTAGATCACTGATTTCTACCACTTATAATGGCCACTAAAATGCATTCACCAAGTCTGGCATGATGCATTCAGCCATGGAAACTGTGCTTCCTTTTAAGGTAACTGAATTCACATAAGTTTCAGTACTTGTCTGTAAACATGTTTGCTTAATCTCATTTTTAGTTTGGTTCACTAAAAAACTAAAATATCAAACACTGACAATACCTGAAACACAACAACAAATGCAAGCCTTGCTGATAATAAACGCCAGTACAAGGGTGACAGCTGGTATTTGTCTTCAGCCCAGTATGGATTTCGATAATCTGTGTACCTGCAACAGACAATGACATATTTGGAGCTCTCACCAACAGATAGACTACACACACAAATGAGCACAACTGTAGACAGAAATGGTGACCAGTCCTCTAGCATTGGTATAAAAGGTACCATGCACAAGAGCATAGAGTGATGAAAAAATAAATAAAGATGTTGAGAACAAAAAATTTAAATAGAAACCAAATAACACATTCAATCTGTTAAGTTCTAGACATGTATGGAGACTTGGGCAAGTCAAGACTTCTAGCTTTCTACATATGCGTTTTACTGACAATTTACATTTGACGCATATACCCTAGCACATTTCACACAGATATCCCTGCCTGAATGTCATTCGTTACCACTCTATTGACATGTGAAACAACCAAACCTTTAATTTAGTATGGGCAATTTTTTTTTTTATTAGTACCTTGCTTGAGGGGTGTGGCAACTGTAATGTCCCTACTCCAGCTGCCACTCTTTGGAGTGAAGTGGTTTAGGCAGCTAATAACAAGGCCTTGTAAGCCAGTGAGGGTGAAAAGCAATGACTATGCACTAGTGACAAGAGTGCAAAGGTGGAGGAAATGGGAAATCTCCCAAAAAAACTTGCAACCAGTAGCAGCATCATCAAAGATGATTTCCACATGCAAAAATCTCCGAGTGACCCTGCCAGGAATCAAACTCGGTTCTCCTCGGTGGAAGGCAAGCACTTTAGCAGCTACACCAACTGCAGGCCCGCCTCTCCTCCAAGACACAAACATGCAAAAATAAATTTTTTGCCCTTGCCTTTTGTTAATAACTAATGTTTATATAACTTAAGTACAATTTAGTTACTTAACTAAAGGACAGAAATTCAAGTACTCACAGTCTAGTACTTGTCAATAGGCACACTCCTATCGCACCAAAGTTTGTCATCTGGCTGCTAGGTTTATTACCAACAGCACCCTTCCACCATATTGCAGTGCCTTACAACTTGCCGCCCGATAAAGCTGGCCTAGGCAGCAAAATGTCGCAATCACACAACCGCGTGAAAAATGTGTTGTCCTTTGTGTGTATGGCTGTGAGTACGCGAGTTTCTGTCCTTTTATATAGAATTTAGATATGGCAGGAATAAGCCACTAGGCTACTAATTACATTATAAAAAGTAGACACGAGTGTACAAGTACTCACAGGGCGGTACTCTTAGATACACACACAAGTTGGATGTGCACAGTTGCGCAATGTTTCACGGGCGAGGCCTGATGAAACTGACCTCGCCCATGAAATATAGCACGACCACCCATCGGGATTGAAAATGTGTTTGTCCGACAAGAGAGAGTGTGTATGTGTGAGAGAGAGAGCATGCGTGCATATGCGCACGAGTACCACCCTTTGAGTACTTGTGCGCTCTTGTCTACTTTTGGTAATGTATTAAGTGGAATTTATTTGTGTGTGATTAGCCAAATAGTGTTTTATAAATAGTTATTACCTGCAAATAGAAATGTTCTCTCCAGCTTGTGTTGCTGTTGGAGCATACTCCCGACTGAAGTCTGCAGTGTCAAAATAAGACAGGGTGAAGTTTAGGAAGCCCACATCACTGTGGTCCCTGCTCACCTGAACTTTGTAGAATAACCAAGGGACGAAGTTCGATGCAAATGCAATAATGAATGCCTGCCCAAAAATGAAATTCATTATGTTTGTTGTTCCTGCAGTTGGGTAGTGTGATTTCAAAGGGAACAAATACTGCAAACTTCGTAAGCAAGAAAACTTAATATTTTAGTAATCAAGTATTCTCTATGCATGTCAGCAAATGAGTAGCTTGAACTAGGTCTAGGATACACAATATTAAAATTAGATAACCTAGGACCATCTCTAAATAAAACAGAGTGCCGATGCGAATGATTCTACCATCCAGCAATCAGTTTAGAGAGGTGTGCATTATTTATTAGAGAATGAAACAATTGTAAAAAAACTATCAACATAAAATTATTTTACAGAAATTTATTTTTAGTTAAATGAATTAAAATTCTTTTCATTAAGGTCCAAATATCTTTAGTACTTTGACGCATGCTCGATAAGATTGACTTAGCACGTTGGTTGAGGATTTTGTCCGCTAGACCAAAAGCAGGGTAGTTTGGTTTAAATAATTGACGAGAGGCAAAGGGTGTTGGTTAGAACTTACTCCTGCTTCTGGGTGCTGTAGTCGGGTAGGCTTCGCCTAGGCACGGCGAATTTGGTCTATGCCTGAGCTGAGATTCCACAGGTGTGCTTAGTTAGACCTGAAGATGAGGTTATCCCAGCCGACTCACACTGCAGTACCAGTCAGCAACCCTTTTACCACAGGGAGACCCGTAGGATGTATGCGGAGACAAGGTGGGAAGTCAATTACCAGAACCGGAGCAAGCGCGACCGCTTAACGTCCAAGTTCGGCGGCGCAGTCCCGTTCCAGCTGCCTCTCCTGCGTAGGACGTGGTAATGCGACCCACGACTTGACGGCAGAGTGAACTAGATATTGTTCCCTGCATTTTCTACCACTCCTCTTCTTGTGAGGCATAGGGCAAACAGTTGCCCGATGCACTTACAGAGGAAGGTTGACAGTGTAACCCAATAGTGACTTGCCGGCACGAGCTCGATAAAAGTCCCCACTGAACCCCACAGTATGCGGGCTGATCAGGGATGTGGAGTCGTGGGGGCCGCCAAGCCTCTACTGGTTGTGCGTTCAGCAGTCTAATATGTATGTCTTCTGACGTGCAGATACCTGAAAGGGATCCACACTCAGGCTAACTGGATTTAACAAAACTTTCGGTTCATGTCAGCAGTGCACGGCGTATTCTGTCTCCAATTGTTAATACAAACAAATACCCTGAAAATGAAAAACAGAAAGGTAGAGAACGAGTGTTTATTGAATGTTCAATAAACACTTGACCTGTGCTACCTCCTATCAAGTCATGGAGAGATGAAGGTAACTGCGGTTCCAGGTGTAGGCAACTTGGTTCTACGTAAAAAGGGAAAAGCTGGTTCTAGACGAATACAAATTAGTTAAAATTAAACTGCTAAGTAAAAGATGTCTAAAGGTGACAAAGTAAAGTTAAATAAATATGTGATTGTGTTCGCTGGTCGTTGACGTACGTAGTAAGAAGCCGTTGGGGCGTACTTGAAAGTAACAAGATACTCAAAGATCCCGAGCACTGACTAGTGCTGTGTGAGGTTGCTAGAGAAGAATGCGTAAGAATGACTCCCGAGCTCGGCAGCGTCCAGACTTATATAGTGAAAGCTTGTAGACTGCCGGCACGGGATGCGGGGGGAGGCGTGATGTCCTCCTGCCTTGGTTGGCGTGGGAATACTCTGGTTAGCGTTCCTGCTTCATGATTCGTCGGTGGCGCTCGGCCTTGCCCGAGGTCTGGGTGGCTTGTAGGCTCTCAGCTTTGCGGAGTTTCATGCATTTTGTGCCCCTGCAGAATGGGTGGGTTTTAGTTAGTGCTGAGCGTGTACTGGTACCACCTAAACCAAACTTCTTTACGCCGATCCTGAAAACTAATGTTTTCTTAGTTCATGTTTTCCCCTTTTTGTGATAGCATAACCATATCAGTAAATAAAAGTCTCATTATTATTAAGGTTTGTTTCAGAAGACAAGATCTAGCGACTAAATTTGTAAACATAAATAGAAACTTTACTTATAACCTAGTAAGTACATGTTTCAAGCTAAACATATTGAACCCTTTCTGTATAATATTGTGGTATGTGCAACAGCATTATGATGATGAAGTGTGTACACTTATGAGACAGCAAACATCCTTGGTCCCATTCATATTTCACCTCAGTTGCGGCATTAACCCCGTTTCAAAGAGCCGCAAGCTTTCCAACTCCAAACAGTAGTTGTTTACGCTTCCATGTAACATTCAATACACTCAGTAGGGTTGAAAGTATCAGCACGAGTATGAGTTGAGAGATTTGGGGGGCTCTAAATGAGGTATTGAGAGCAGATGAGTGAAATGGAGCGGCAACAGAATGCAAGAGCAGGGAAATGGGAGATCCCCAAGAAAACCCACTGACCAGCAGCATCGTCCAGCACGATTCCCACTTGCGAAAATCTGGGAGTGACCCAGCTGGGAATTCAACCCGGTTTGTCTTGGTGAGAGGCAAGCAGAGCACGAGCGCAAAGGTACCCTAGCCGTAAATGTGACAATAATTGGCTATCAAAATGCTAATTACCAATTATTTTTCTATTGAAACAATTATCCCACACACATTTCATTGCTCTTACATATCAATGAAAATTTAGCCATTGTCTTTTAAGATCAACTGAAAGAACCGAGATGCTAATATCTGTTGGTTAAGTTTTCTTCGTTTTGTACCTGTTTCGGTAACTACACCACTGTTGTTTATATCGTAACAAAATGGTTAGGTCTGGCTGAATTTTGATTAATCCAAGTATATGAGCAAGATTTTGTTTTAATGTGGAAAATAATTCAGCATTAATTTCAAAATGTGATTTGTGGAATTGCTTACAGTTTGCACCAGCAATGAAATCATGGATATTTTAAAGACGTGCAACAATTTTGGCTGAAGCTACCGGACATCAAGTGCAAACATGTAGTGTAACAACGGAAAGTCTTGATCAATATATTTCCAAAATGTTAAAGGAACATACAGTTGACTCTCATATCGTAAACACATCGATAAACAATATCCACAATTAATTTCCAGTGGTCCTGGCAAAACTCCTATATAAATAATGATAAAGCTAACTGCTTGTATCGTTTATTGGATGCTGCATCAATCAAAGTATATTTTGGGTCCCATCACCTAAGATTTCCCACAACAATAGTTGGTAAGCGGGTTTTTTATGCAAACGTCCAGTAACTAGATGTGAAATACGTCATGTCTTTATCACTGCTCTGCAGCACTGTCTTCCCAACACGTCTGTCTGACACTGCAGCATGGTCGTGCAATGTGCGAGTCTGGCTTGCTACTTCCACTTACACGCATGACGAGATGGGAAGTGAATACCTAGCAACCAGCGTGGTGACCTAGTATTCTCTCTCTCAGCCTACCACAGTGATTAATACCTGTCCTACGGAGCCAATGCGACATAAGGGGGTTAGATACAGAATTAGGCCGTTTGGAGGCACGTTTGCTACGGGTTGGAGGGGAGTCAAATATCCTCAGTGAGGCGGATGGAAGTGGCTGCCCATCTAGGAAGCTTGATCCTCCTCACTGTCAGGGTCGCCAATACGCAGGATGCCAGCGATCCCTGGTGAATGGAATGCAACGATGATTAGTCTGATGTGGAGGTGGGGGTGCGAGGTCTGGCACAGGAGATCTTAGCCAGACGAGTTGGTCGACGTGACGGGACAAAATCAGTAGATGGGGGTGTTGCACAGGGTCGGTTGTCTGGCTGGGCCGGGAGTCTAACACAAACAATTTTACCTGATGCAAGATAGATGGAGCAAAACTTAGGAAGTACTGTGTCCTCTGGATGGGTTATTCTAATCAATCGTCCTGACTGTAATTTAACATTGCTCGTGGTTTTAGAGGTTTGTCTAGTGGTGGTGTCCTGGAGAGTAGCCTAGTTCTCCAGAGTGAGCAACTTGACCTGCTCCTCATATTCCACCGTTGAGTATCCTGGCCACTGGCCACCGAGTAGGTGATCTAATGACATGGTAATGTTAAGGGGAATAAATGGGGAAATGGGTCGCTGGGCTGGGTCGTGGCTCACTAGTTGAGGTCCCGTCATCAGACATGGAACTGACAGCAACAAGTGCTAGGGCACGACGTTCCCTACATTGTCATTTACTCTGGGTACCTCCCTTTCTACTGTACATCGTTTGCTAGTTGTAGACACGTTTACAGGGGCGTGTTTAACAGGGTGTAGGAGCACGGCACTTTTCTTATCGCCCCGTGTGGAGGCGATGACAAATTAAAACCCCAGTCTCCAAGGCAGGCTGGTCGTGACGTCACAAGGTCACGGGGGTGCTGCCATCTCTCGAGATTGTAGGAACTTCTCCCGGAGCTAGCAATGAGTAGTAGAATTCTCAATAATATTTATTCAAGTCGCGGGGGTGCCTTCTGCATGCATAAATCTGGGTTGGCAATGGGAATTGTAATTACGCACATAATTTACAATGATTTAATCGGCTACCCAGGCTTGTGGGCTGTCTTAGCGCGATACATTTATTCTGGTTTGTCACTTATATATTCCGCCCCTTAGCACATGTGGCTCGTAGATGGGGCGAAGTCGTCAGTAGAGCACGCATTCTTACAGCACAGCATGCTGGCATGCGTCAGTGTTTATTAGCTAAACTTTATTCACAGATAATGTACAGCTCTCATTATACTCTAAATGAAGTCTAATAAGGTCAGAAGTTTTATTTTATCGATATAAATGTCAGAAACCTCTTCTGTTGTAAACCCGCGTGTGTACTGTATTCCTTTACAAGTTTCACACCAACAAGTTAATACAATAACACTGGTTGCAAAACCAATTGGATTGAACTTGTCCCTTTCAGCTCGATAGAGTCCATTGTACCAGTAAGGTAATATCTGGAAAAAAGTAAAAATATGTACCAACTTAGCTTTAGTAAAAACCTCATGCGACTGTCAGGAATTGAACCTTTATCACCTTATGGGAGGTCACTGCAATAATTATATGACCATCACAAACACTATTATGGAGATCAATTATGTTACCACAGCATCTCACCCATCACTTACATTTGTAATGACAGACAACCTGCCAACAAAATCCAGTATTTGGAGCCACACGCCAATGCTGTTGACTCGTTGAGGCACTGGTCGACGGTAGAACTTCAAGAACTTCTTGGCATCCAGCCGAAGCTCAACAACGTTGTTTATTAATGCAAACAGTGGCGCAAGTGGAAATGCTGCCACGAAGATGGTCACAAAGCCATACTGCAGAACTGATACCACAGGAAAGTAAAATAGTATCATAAACAAACTGCAAGTGCTGCTAACATGAATCCATGAAAAATGAAAATCAGAATTCAACCAAGTAAATTGAGGTTTACCCATAACTTAATAATGTTCACATTCTCTGAAGCAAGTTAGCAGTGTAAATTATGTTGCAAGTAATTGTTAAGTTCAATGAAATTAAACACTACACAGCAGCACTCACACGTGTTAAGGCACAAGTAATTCCACATGTGATACTCGCATACATTTTTGCATGCAATTCTTCAATATTGATTATCTACAACTAAGTGACATAATTTAAGCAGTTAAACACTATAAGCAAACAATTTATGAAGCATACCAAGCAGTAACAATTCAGCAAAACCTAAAGAAATGTAGCTGTAAAAAATACATAGGAAAGGCTGTAACTAAAGCAGCACACAAACCATGCAGGAAATAACAGTTTTTTCACAAGTGAGTAGGAAAAAGTCAGCATTAAAAGCAAGCCATTCAACTCCTTGTAAGGTGAGTGACTAAGAAATAAACAGAAGATTCAAATTCCATACATTCCCAGCTAAATCAAAGAACTCTACTTACCTACACACTCTTTCAAGCCGAATTTCAAAGCCATTGAGGCCAGTGGTAATATAAGGACCTAACCTGGAATATACACCGACAAATAGATAGGTTATCATAACCAATCAAAATAAATTAATATGATGTATGCCTGCAACCATATACACATATACAACAGTCCTCAATTTTTGGCAGGCTTCCAGAATTATCACAACCATATTCACATAATTTATAAATATGTACCCTATAAAATTTTTTAATTCCCATTAAGACTGTCCAGAAAGTAACTAAATACACATACTTAGTCATTTATAACTTGATACTTCGTATGAATCCTTGACATTGAACGTAAATTCTCAGTCAGTCACTGTTATCAAGTTACCATACCACATCACACTGAGCAATAAGTCTGGAAAACTATGTTAACTATAGTGTCTTAACTGATAGACCAATACCAAAGTGCAGCAGTGATGCGCACACATTTTCATGATTAAAAATGTACTTTGTTTTCCTGGAAAAGTAATGTTGCTCTTTTTGCCAGCTAAGGTTGTTACAAAATATAAGGATCAAATTTCTCATACTTATCAAGAATTTACAGCCAGCAATAAGAAAACATCAAGTCTTTGTCAGAATTAAATAAAAACAATCCTATCAAAAAAAACATATAATATTGATGCGTGTCGCATCTACATCTAATCTAATATGATTACGACTCAACACCTAAAACACCTCTTCCAACTCTACAGACGTGAGCAACATGTTGCCTACCCTACAGGCAACTGGAACTCTTACAAGCAATTCCTTCTCGCATGGAAGATACGCACCTCGGCAGGCATGCCGCCCCCACCTCCCTGTGCACGAAACCTACAAGCTGCCCAGACCTCGGGCAAGACCAAGTTCTTCTAACGAGGCACGAAGCAGAATCGCTGACAGGAGGATTCTCACGCCACCCAGGGCCGGAGGACGTCTGCCTCCCCCGCACCCTGTGCCGGCAGCCAACAAGTTTCCACTATATAAATCCGTATGCTGCCGGCATCTGCAGTTATTCTTCTTTCACATTTCTAGCAATCTCCCACAGCACTACTAGAGCTCGGGATCTTCGGAGAAGGTTGTTACCTTACAAGTACACCCCTGCTGCTACTTACTACGTACGCTGATGACCAGTCAACCGACAACATATGAATACAAACATTTTCTTTTAACTTCACTTTGTATCCTCTGTAGACACCTTTTATTAGCAGTTTAACTTTAACTCACTTATATTCATCTAGAACCAGCTTTTCCCTCTTACTTAGAACCCGGTTACCTACACCTGGAACCACGCAGTTACCTTCAGCTATCCTCGACTTGGTAGGAGGCAGCACAGGTCACGTGCTTATTGAACTTTCAATAAACACACATTGCTCTCTATCTTTCTGCTTTTATTTCCATGGTATTTATTTGTATCTACAGTTAAAGGTAGACTACACTGTGCACTGTCGACAGAAACCAGGAATTTTATTAAACCGAATTAAAAGACATACATATTAGTCAGCTACCTGTTTCTTCCCAGTTACGTATCAGCACTTTTAGTGCTCAGGGGGAGAAACAGTGACGCCACAACCACTAGCAACACCCTCACACCAGGAGGCACGACAGACTCAGGTTGCTTCTCACCATCTGCACTAGTTAGTGCGCAGTGACTGTGGCCTGTAGTTTTGCCGGGCATCCTAGTGTGAATGCACAACCAGTAGAGGTTTGGCGGTCCACATGGCTCCATGTCCCTGATCAGTCTGCCTACGGTGGGGGATCAGTGGGGACTTATCGAGTTCGAGCTGGCAAGTCACTATTGGGTTATACTGTTATTCTTTCTGTCTAAAGTGCACTACGTAAGCTAGAGAACTGTTACCTTATGCCTCATGGGTAGAGGAGTGTTAGAAAACGCAGGGAACAACACCTGTCTCACCCTGCTCTCTGTCCTGCGTAGGATGGGGTAGTGTTATTCTCGGCCTGACAGGTGGAACGGGACCGTGCCGCCAAACTGAGACGACAAGCAGTCCTGCCTGCTCCAGTTCTAGTAATTGACTTTCCACCATGTGTCCGCATCCATACCACATGTCGCCCGGTTGTCAACGGACTCCTGACCGGAACTGAAGTGCACCTAGGCTGGGAAAATCTCATCATCTGGTCTAAAGAAGCTCGTCTGTGGAACATCGGTTCCGGCATCGACCAAATTTGTCCCACCTAAAGCCATACCTACCTCAACTACAACATCAAGGAGCAAGAGCGAGTAAGTTCCAGCCAACACCCCTCATCACCCCCCAGTAATCTAAACCCAGTTAATCCGCTTTTGGTCTAGCGGTCAAAATCCTCGACTAACTTGCCAAGTCAGTCTAATCGGGCACTCGTTAATATTATGAAACATATCTGATATTTAATTCACAGAACTTGCAGTTTCTGAATATCATTTACACGAAAAAGAGTATAATTGTTTACTTGAGAGAGTATTTCTGACATAACGCAAAGTATTTTCAACACTCACCAGTTTTAAAACTACATAATTCTTTGGGTTGTTGCTACAGATAATGTTTGGCAATACAGAAAAAATATTACATTACATTGCACTGCATTACAGACATGAATTTCTACGACCAGTCACATGTTTCCCTGGCGCTTGCTTGACCATTTACAATTTTCTGGCTTTTACATTTTTTAGCCCTGTAGCTATCTTGTTTTCCCCTGCTGAATTACATGCCCATCTAAAATATGTGAATTTTATTTATGACTTTCTGATAAAACTACAGCTTAACTGGTAATATTCAGCCATCGCCACTACAGTACATACTATTTTATAATGGTAGGTATCATACACAAGCGTGTCTGGTGGGGTACATATCATCCTTCCCCAAAAGTATTTTTGAATGGAAAAAGGGTGTTCATTTCTCAAAATTATACCACAATTTGGGTCGTTGATAAATTTCAAAATATCCTTTAATCATCCACAGCAAATTGTACTAATAAAACATAAAATGAGGAAAAATAAGTTAATAACTATGGTTTTGTAGTATGATTAAACTTGATAAATATTTCTGATACAATTTTGTCCCGTCTTCCCTACAGCAACCTTACACTCTGATGATGTTACATACCAATTGGCAACGGCATCTGTCACAGGAAATTACATACAAAAAGAGGAAGGAGGTGTAAAGCAAATACATTAAAAGGGGATGAGGAGGCAGTAGTGACAAGGACAAGTAGGGAAGAAGGGGTCGAGGTGTGACGAGATGGATGTTGGTGGGATGAGGGGGATCGCGGTGGGATGAGGGGCAACGAGAGCAAATGGCAGGAGGGTGAATGATGAAGGTAGAGGGGGGATAAGGGGGTTTGAAGACTGGGGAGGGGAGAGGAGTGCAAGGGGGGGTTGGGGGTTAAGAGGAGGTATGGGAGACTAGGGGTATATGGGGCACTGAGGGAGACTAGGGGGTCAAGTGAGTCCAGGGACATTGAGGGGTGACTAAGGGGTAGAGGAGGGTGAGGGGCATCGAGGTAGGTCACAGGTGGGGTAGGTCGGAGCTCGAGGTGGGCGAGGGGAGCCAGAGTCGGTGAGGGGAACGAGGTAGGTCAGAGGTAGAGAGGTCGGTGGTGGAAGGGGGTGACGAGGGGAGCGAGAGGTGGCAAGGGGTGAGCGAGAGGTGGCAAGGGGGGACGAGAGGTGGCAAGAGGGTAGGGGTGAGGTGGCAGGGGGGTTATAGGTGGCAGGGGGGTGTGGGGCGAGAGGTTGCAAGGGGAGGCAAGAGGTGGGAAGGGGAGCAAGGTGGTCATGATGACAAGGGGATTTTGGGTGATGGGGGGGGGGGTGGCAAGGGCATAGGGATGGTTGAGGGGTGATAGGTGAGATGAGAGGGGTAAGAAGGTAAAAGGGAGGGAGAATGGAAAAAAATGTGCGAGGGAATGGAGGAGAGTGATACAGAGGAAAGAGTTAGAAATGAAAGAATAAAGTGCCCAAAATGAAAGAAGGAAGTGTGCGAAGTGAAAGAAGAAAGTGTGCGAAGTGAAAGAAGAAAGTGTGCAAAGTGTACCAGGCACATTTTGGCCATGGAAGGCCACGCAACCTGACTTGCTCTTCCTGCTAGCTGGTTCTAGTATCCAAACACTGCTGTGCGCTGTTGCCTAGTTCACAGTGTTACAGCGAGTATAGCAACATGTTTCTCGTACGAGCTCATAAAATTGTGAAAAAGTTAATTTAAATTAGGTCACTTTTTCTAAAATGCTCCTTTTGCTGAATGCGTAGGTGAAAATCCAATGTGTGTAGCTTTAACCATTCATGTTCTACATTAGTAAGGAGTGTACATGACAGTTGGCATAAACTCATGACTATTTTTCAGAATAGAGGATATTCTTTGTTCTTCCCTAGACAGGGAACCATATTTCGTAGCTACATCTCAATGTTCCTACCTTGCTGAATTGTGCTTAGTCGACATGAGAATATGTAGCATAAATGCCTCATTCCACCCAGTGTGTCAGCCCTGTTCTGTAGCTTCAGTTCAATGATGGGTTTTGAACGTTTCTCATCTTTTTTCAGTTGCTTGTATGTCAATTTTTTGCTGAAATTATGATGCAAAGTAAACCTTGTGCTATCACCAGTAGTTGCAAAAAGGAAGTGGTTCACAAACAATTTTTATAATCCATGTGCATTAATATTTTTAACTAAATTAGTACACTAAGAATTTCACATAAGTACAAATTTTAAACAAAGATGACAGTTTTACAGCAACGGCGTGTGATGTCTGTAAATGTACAGTGCAATGGATATGAACTGCATTTACATCAAAGGCAATATTTGTGTTGCAAAAAAGAAGTCAGGAAAATAGTAATACTGTTTTTATGACTACCAAAGAATATCTTCAGAGAACAGTGTTAGAATTTGTCAATAAGGGAGAAAATTCCAATGATAAAACAAATTATGGCAGCTATGCAAGACTGTTTCAACAAGTTCCATAGCAAAATTTATGAATTTTTCTTAGAAATTGAATGTCGGGAGGAAGATTGTAATGGAAAGGAATGATATAAATATGCATAACTTGTGCTGCATTAAAAGTTACATCAACAAAGATGAATTATGTTTTTCTATGCTACAAGCAACTATGTAAATGACTATTACATTTACGTTTAATAGCTTGCTAGTCTGTAAATTTAAGTATCATTTTTATTACAAACTTAAAATGTTAGGTGTTTGTCTGCTGAAAGTTTTTTCTAATAGATATAAATTCCCAAATATATCATGTACAGTATATGGTTTATCATTTTCTTTTTTCACTATAAAAATGTTTCTTTATGCATAGAAATTTAATTTATGTTACTTTACTACAATTCAGATTTCACAACACAAGTATTATGATGCGACGAATGCTTTATAGATGTGGCAATAGGGCTTCGTAATGCTGACCAATAGGCTGAAACTGAGCTGCCAAGAAGTTTCGTGCATGATATTGAGACGGGGCGTCTCATTTTCACCATATTTTTCACCTACCCGTTACGTCCAGCACACTTAATACAACGTCTACAACGCTTAATATCCACTGCAGTATTTTTGCAAAGCATTGCGAAAAGATATGTAATTACCATTGAAGCAGATGTCCTTACTTTGTATGCGACACACCAAGTCGCACCTGCGCTACCTTTAAGTAGCTGGTCAAGTTGGACTTCGCCCAGGTCCAAGATGCCGCGGCTGGTTATCACATCATGCACTGAATACTACTGGTGGTGTGGCAATGTGTTTCCAAGCCCGCCGCGAAGCAGCATCAATGTCAGCGTGAAATAAATCTCAAGTAATATAGACTACTTTCTTATAATTCAACTCTCTGATTGGTGAAGTTAAATATTGTAATGTTTTAAGCCCCTGACTGTGGAGGGGAGCTATGAATTTTGTGCTATATAAACCAAGGTATGCTGCAGGATCTAGGACTTCATGCTGAGATAAGTAAACTTTGATGGATGTCGCTTTCTAAAGCCTGATCCGAGACATGGTCAATGTGGTTTTTGTTGTGCTAGGTCAGGTATGTTAGGTCAGGCATGTTGGATCAAGATTAAAGGTTACTGCCTGAATATTGGGGCCTTGGTTGATGTCGAGTAGGTTGAGTTGGCCTCTGGCTTGGCACAAAGTCTGAGACTGTGAGCACACCTTACTTACGCGATCAGGTTTCCTTACCTTGCCCACCAGACTCGTAACCTGTTTCTCCAACCGCAGGGATGGTTGGATACCACTAGTACTGGCCCCAAGCCTTAGTGTCTTACTGCTGCTGTCGACTGCTGGAATACTGGGTTCTGTGCTAGGCAGCCTGGCTGCTTGTCACGTGTGGTGCGAGTAGGAAATACACCTCTGCAATAAACAATACTCAGATAAGAGCAATACGTATTTATTAAGTTGTAATAAACAAGGTGATTCGCACTATCTCCTACCAAGCAAAACGTGTTCGGAAGTAACCTACGGTAAAACAGGTGGAGGACACCTGCTCCTAACCTAACTTGGTATAGAATGACTTCAACGGCTATGAAAACAACTCTGATGCAGTTACTCTACCCTGCGGTCGTCTAGATGAGACTTTATAAACAGGGCCACTACCAAAAGGGCAGTGGATGAAGTTGCCACTTACCAGCAAGTAGCGGTGGCTGTTGAACCAGGAGGATCAACAGCAGAAGTGTGGAGTGAAGTCCAGCAGGCGTCTGGTGTTGAAGAGCTTCTGGTAGTTGGTGGTGGTTGAAGCCTATGGAGCTTCTGATCATTGTCGGCAGCCACTGTGGCTGCTGAAGATCTCATGGAGTTCTTGGAGAGGACCATGAGGGCCTAAGAAGTGTTGAGGCGAGCTACTGGAGATGATAAATCGCATCTTTGGCCACGCACTGCCTTATATTATGCGCTTGGCCGGCTCACGCCTGGCCTGGAGTGGGAGGCGTGATTTTGCTCTGCGACGTCTGCCTGGAGCGAGCGGGGTGGGAGAAATCTACCCTTGCACTTGGCTATATGGCATCGGACGCTCGGCGGTGCTTGGACATCTTCAGGAAACTTGGCGACACTGTCTAGCAGGTGTTTCGGGGAGGCTATCGTGTTTCGCGGCTGCTTGGAAACAATGGTTATTTCACGTGCTAGAATCGCCCGCTAGGCAGGAGCAATCCTGTGTGCACTTGTGAATAACGTGCTGGGTTCGACCATTCTTCAGGATAGTAGAAACTAAGCGAGTAGTGAGAGGAAGTTGGGTCTGGAACATCAGGAAATACCATGTGTCTGTAACTGTCCCTCCATGGGAAACAATCCTGTAGCCATCTATGGTAGTGGTTCCTGATAGAATATAACATGTTAGGATGAGTCATCGTGTTTAGTATAACTCATGTAAACAGCACGCGTCAACTTACCAGACCTGTCTAGTCGCGTTTTTCAAAGGGAACATTTGGGAGTCCCTTAGGTTGAAACAAATGTTTATAGAATTTTTTTTGGATACAGTTTGTTTTATAATGTGACATGATAATGTATTTCATGCTAGAGAAAGCACACTATGGAAATATGACTTCACCCCATATGAACATAGCAAGCCACATGGGCAAATCTCCCCACAGTACTGGAGGCAGGACACAGAGTAACTCCAAGAAATTGACAGTGTCTCAACACACCTCCAACCTCGTGCTCCTTGCTTGTACTGTATACCAGAATACGCAGAAAACTTGTCACGTCATCACATTTCCCAAACCAAAGTTATTTACTTCATCACGCTCTTCAGCTGAAGAGTACAGTCGTTTGTATTTGGCGCCGCAGGAGAAACAGACCAATCACCGAAGGGTCACGGCATACTTGAGGGCAGTGAGTTGAGTTCTGCACACCAGGCGCTGAGCGAACAGGTGAGAGGAACATCCACTGTCCATGTTTGTGACGTCACAAGCTCCTCCCCTAAGAGGCAGGGCCAAGCCTCCCGCACCCCTCGAAGCACTTACAAATGCCAGAGATGACTATAAAAGGTGAATCAGACGCAGTCTGAGCAGTCGCTCGGGGTGGCTCGCCGGAGTCACTCATACACTCCTTAAGGCTGTGAGGGTCAGAGTTGGAAACCGCAGTAGTGATAGTCTTGCAACGCCCTCTTGGCTGTGAAGGCCAAGGTGAGAGCATCCTGACTAGCTCGTGGAGCCCTGGAGCAGCAGCAGCCATAACATCGCCAGTACACCCGCCACGTCTACCAGCTGACGAAGTGTCTGAGTAAGTAAACCACAGGCCCCAAAGCCAGCAGCAACCCGGCTGATAGCCAAACCAGCACTATGTTTCATGCCCAGCTGCCAACCGACACGGCCCACACTATATCACAACGGGCTCCAGTACGTAAGTAAAGTCAGTCCAAACCATCTGTAGTAAGTGCGCCCTGCCTAAGCTAACGAAGTCACTGGTTCTGACATTGAGACTCATTGCCCTGAACCAGACAGCATCACATAACATAATATTGAGCTTTTGGTTTTACTCCTTTGTGTCGCCCTGGTTAGCACTACAGGATGTAACAGTATAATAAGAAATCAATTTTATCATGTCAACAACTGAATTGATAAGACCCATGAAATCCTTAATAGCATATCTCCAAAATATCTCTTAATGATATTCTAAGGAAGCTTAGTAAGTTATGGCGTTAATGACAAAAACTGGACTATTTATGTAAGATCGGTCTGTTCCAGTTCCACCAGTTCTCATAAATGAGAGCAATAATGGCGTACGACAATAGAGAAATTCAATGCTGTAACTTCTACACTAATACATACATTCTCCTAAACTCCATCATGGATGTTCTTATCTTTCTACACTGAAGATCATGAAAATCAAGCAAGTGGGAAACATACCCAGTTCGAGGTACTCTGGCAGCAAGCACCGCGGATTGCACTCCAACAGCCGGAAATCCTTTGTCAGCTGGTTCACACCCAGCAGGTGCTCCGCTGCCAGAACCCTCAGCCGCTTGTTGTCACTCTGTCGCTGCTGATGCAGCCCCATCTTGAATTTGAGCACATTCCACCAACCAACCACGTACCTTGACATGCAAGTTATCAATATGTAGGGCTGAACGAACGAGACTTTGTTTAACGAAACCAAAATTAAAAATAAGTTATTGAATTTAATGTAACTGTAATAAAACAAAAATAATTTTATAAGATTTGAACCTTAATGATAGTTATGTAAAAATCTTAACATTTTAAAAAGTAATTTTTTTTTAACATATTACGGAACACTATCATATTCAATTTTAAATACAAAATCAACTTGTATGGTAGCATTAGTTGTGTGTGTGTATACACACACACGCATGCGCACGTGCACACACACCCCAACAACAAAAAATTAGTTATGTGCAGATTAGAAATAAATTACACGTATTAACTGCTAAATGAACATATATGTAATATAAAACCCTTGAACTTGAAAATTCAACCAAACAGTTTTGTGAACATTTTAAAGTTCAGTTTTTTGAGGGATGCTCAAACATTTTCAACAAAACTAACTTTTTTTTTTCCTTTTGGCATAGTAATATTTTTACAACCCTATCAATATGCTTATCCACTGTAAAAGAATTCATTCAAGAAGTTTACAACAGCACATTTTCTTATTTAAGTTTGAACAATTTCTGCACCTGGTCTAAAGGTAATCTGACTCAAAACTTTCGTTAAGTGGAGAGACTTGGGCGGCACACAACACCGAAAACCAATGAGGGTGAAGTGAGGTGAGCATGGAGCATCACTGTTCCACAGCAGGCCGCCCCAGTGAACCAGTCAGAGAAGAGGAAGGGGCTTGACGTGTGCCACGCTTCCCTAACCCTAGTCCGTTCACCTCGTCCGCCGCATACACCAGCTACATGCTCCGAGCAGCAGCTACAGTACAACAGTTACATCAAGCATATAGTTTCTTAGTGCCTCAACCCCATCAGTGGCATGTGTAAATGCATTTTATAAAAAGTAAAGTGTAATATTTTTATTGTAGTGATTTTACTGTCTGCCACGTGTAAAGTAGAATTAGTGTGTTTTAAGGTTATTAAATATTATTTTTGTTTAAATCCAAGTGCAAAACACCGTGCGCACCTAATCTGTGAATTGAGGTTATGAACACATGTTGACACACCAACATGCATTGTTCTACACGGAGTAATATTGTTCAAAGGGTATTGTCATGCTTTGAAGTGTTATGTTCATTTTGCCTTTTATATTAAATCGGGGTATTGATGTATGTCGCCCCCTCCCTTAGAAAGTTTGTCACTCTGACCGCTTCCCCAGCGCAGCACGCACCCGCACTATACAGCTGATCAGTGGCCAATGTGTGTTTAGTGACGTGCAGTGCAGGAGTGGTGCAAGCGAGTAAGTGCAGGCGGTGCAGCGCCACGTGCATGGAACAGCCAGAGATAAGGGCAGAGTGATACACTACCACGTGCAGTATGCATAAAGGGGCTTCCATTACATTTTTAAGGGAATTTCTGGACACGGGAAAAGGACACGTGTACAGGAATTAAGAATTACACACATAAAACTCTCATGCTACTAGTTTTGTTTTTGCAATGTTGTGTTTTCGTAAATGTTTATTTTCACCTCATTCCACCATGTTAGAGATAACGGCCTAAAGTTATGATTATTTCCTGTAATTCTGCAGGGTTCTAAGTATTGTTTTCCATAATGTGACAGCAGAGTTACTTCCGCATGTGCAAGTAAATCCCTCCACGGCACGTGGACCAGCGCTCACAAGCCCTCGCATGACGGCGGGAAGTCAGTCAGCAAGTCGCGTCTAGAGGGGGAGGTTGCATGTGAAATCGCATTTGCGCTTTTCTCGCCCGGACGGTCTCAACTTCTTCATAAATGGTAAATTATCTGAAATAGTGTAAATCTACTGGAACCTTTTTTTTGTTTTCTGCCGTCCAGGACACTCCGCCTTGCCTCCCCAGGAATTGCATCGCCTGGGGAGTTTGTAATTTAACAGCATACTTAATTAACACATAGCTTAAAAGTCTTTTATAAGTGTAGCCTTTGCCACAGGCCAAAAGAAAGCATCATTGTCAGTTGTTCTCGAGGGACTGTAAAGTCACAGAATAAATAGCATGTACTGACGAGTGCATTTTATTTCAGACGCGAGAGGCATTTCAGGGCATGGGCCCCTTAAAACTCGCCACCCAAGTGTTATGTGAATTTTCAAGGGTAATTATTTATTTTCATGTGTGCTGCAACGTATTTTAAAGTGTTTGTGTTTAGTATTTATGGGCGTGTGGTTGGCCCAAACAATCCACATGTGGAGGTCTGCGCCGACCAAGTATTTTCAATAGTATGCAATACCATGCTGTGATTGGGCCACCCGAAGAGCCCCGTTTAACAAACAATCGAGGCCCCCATACAAGGTGAACAACAGCAATATCATCGCAGGAAGTTTGGCCGAGTGATCAGCCCACAGCACTCCCAGAGTAAAAAGGAGATCTCAGCTCTACCGCATCATCATCATCATCATCATCATCGATGACGCCATGGCGATACATGGCGTCAACCGGGTAATAATTTCCAAACCGATCTACTTCCAAAGTTGTTCACAGCCCTTGTAACCATAATCAACCTCTTTCCAAGCCATGACAGCCGTCAGTATAACCTGTTCCTAATCACAGTGCACTAGGTGTTACTTGACGTACACATGTACGGTACGTGAGTGGAAATACCACCACCATATGATAATCAGCATTCAGTGTACTTGTATTAATTTTTAAGAGGGTTAATGTAATTATTAGAGTGAAATGTAATCCATGTGTTGCACACAGAATATGCTCGTCTTCATTGGATCCCACATATCACTGTACTATGATGCACGTTTTATTTAATTTTAAGTAATTCTATTTAAGATACAATTCACACACACATACCTCTCATTTGTCAGTTGTGATATAAAAATAGTATTAAACCAGTAGTGGCCAGTAATTAGTCAGTGCTCAGAACAGTACAAAGACCACACCAGGAGGTTAGGATGCCTTGTGGGTAAGAGTGCCAACTTAAGACTTGAGCACGTGGCAAAGTTAACCCTACTTTCTTAATTTTTATATTTGCAAATTGTTTCAAAGGTTTTCAGTGTTAACGTGATCTATGATATTAAATTAGAGAACTGAGATAATAGGTTTAAAAAGTAACAGTAATTAAGACATGCAACGCGTACCAAGTTGGAGAACGTGGAAACTATTTAGGTTAAGTAACCAACCAGTCTCACGTCACAATTCACGCATGGTTTCATATTTTTACATAGTCTTCTATTAATTTGTGAGCGTTATGTAAGAGTTTGTTCAGTGTTCCGCATCATCACAAATCATCTGCCACCAGTCATTTTATTTGCATACATTAAAACATTGTGAATATAGGAACAATTTCCTGGCGTGAGTGGACAGCCAGTGAGAGGGCTACACGCCATTGCCCAGTCAGTCGCATCATCGCCTCACTGTCAAGTGGACGTAAAGTTCGCATCCTCCCCGGACCTTCACGTTTTAGCCTAACCATGTAGTATATCCATAGTCATTTTGTAATTTCAGGAACGTTTTAAGTTATTTTTCATTCAGGGAGCGTGACATTCGACAAACCAGATCGTTTGTCTACGACTAGGGCATAATGTGCACTTGACTTCTTTGTTTTGGCGTTCCTGCCATTTTTACTGTATCAGAGCACTTCATGCTATAGTGGAGTATTTCAAGTGCCTCATGTGAGTGATCGTAATGATTAAATCTTACAGTTACAGAATTAAGTAATTTTTATTTATTCTGGCGGCCTCACTGCCACATTAACCGCGAAAGAGTAATGTAGCAAAGTCTTGGCGTGGGGATGGCTTCAACAGTTCGCGTAGTGTTTTGGATGAGCGTATCAAGGGAGCTCAGATATCCTCAACTAGTCCAGGCACTTGGATTATAGAATACAGGACAACTCCATCAGGGGGTAACATTTAGGGTGAACGGCCCACGACCCCAACTTCATCATCGTGTTCTCGACTGTGCGAGGACTGGCGGCTCCCTGGCAGGTGAAGCGCCATCCCATTACAGTGTGTGTGTGACCCCTGACTTTGTGCCAACACGAAAGCCCATACATTAAGCATTGTACACAGACATCCTGCCCAAATGAGAGTAGTACCTTGGTGGTATGGTCCCAGCGATATTGGTATCGCTCTATTTGGAGGCCACCACCATAACCCTGTACACATACTGTGTCTAGCATAATTTTAAAAGTAATATTAAATCTAGGGGTTACAGTCCCAAAGTCATCCATCAAACAAGAATGCTTACAACCACACAGTCTAATGAGACATCCCAACGTGAAGGGAAGATCCCACTTATGAGCAAGCAAGGGACAGGTGAACACCTTTAAATGTTGTCAGGGAGGTAATTTGAATTTTGCATATACTGTGTGACATCCCTACATTATCAGGCACCGAGGTTAAAGCCCTCGTTTACCGCAAATACCGAGTCTGCCTTGAGACCAACCCTTTCAGTGTATTAGATGATGTGTTATTACACTTAGTGGCTTAAAATTTTTCAATGTTAATGTGATATTTTGTCATCCAGTCACACTCTGTAAGACATGGTTAATTTATAAATAGCCTCTGCATGTATGAACTACTGTAAACTACTTGATCTCGCCTTTTCGACGAGCAGACACCAGTTTTAATCATGAAATATTTAAATATTATGAGTGAAAATATGCTGTGACTATTTTCACAAAAGTCTGATACTTCTAAATTTCACACATATTCACTGTTAAAAAGTATGTAAATATTATACTAGAACACTTTTTATATTAAAATTAATCAGTACATCACTTGACCCAATTAAACAGCCCCTGGTGAATCGGGAGTTTGCTTTTTTTTATTTCTGACCTGAAAAGTTTAACAGTTTAAAATTTAAATGCTTTCAGAAATTACCCTCGCAATATGTTGTGCGCATACAAAAAATAATCTTCAAGGCATTTTGACTACTTTTACATGAGCTCATGAAGTACCATTAGAATGACAAGATGTTCCTAATCTGCGATGCAATGTTTAATTTACCCACTTCTGGAAGTCTATACACCACAGCTACACTAAGAATAAATTCTAAATTTTAGCACTTAAATTAGACAAAATGCACACTGTCAAACTGTTTTATTTTAATGATTATATGACTCCAATGTCTACATATTGTGTTTCTAATAAATAAACTTGTATGCACACGATTACCATTTTCAAGATACACTATGTAAAATTATCAGGAGGAAAACATTTTTCTTCCAAAATACAAATGACTTAACTAATTCTACTTAAGTCTGTTATCAATCTGTTTAATTATTAAACACAACTCCCTTAAAAGATTTCAGCCAACTTCCAACTCCTTGCATGTCAGATAAACATAATTCTATTCATATATGCAATTCCCCCACAACCAAGCTAGATAAATTAGAAAAATGTGATGCTTGTGAAGCAAGTGTGGCAGTTCAAGTGACATGGAAGAATTAACACGTGCATACACATGGATGCCACTGACAAATCCATACTCACGGGATGGTCATTTCAAGTATCTCATTGAGTGCTTGCTTGCCCACCATCACAATTGTCAGCTGGATGCACAAGTCGATCAGGCAACCACTAGGACTGCACTGAGAAGCAAAATTACCATTTACCATACTGTTGTTACAACAAAAGCAAGAGCATACTCACAAATTTAAATTTTATTGTAATTTGTCTAAATTTGAAACTGGTAATCAGAATAGGAGTTGCCCTTCTGTATTTATACAAATAAATACTATATTATACATGAAGTTACCAAGGTAATTGAAGAGCCAACATTCCTCTATATGGCATTCTTAAAAGGTGTAGGTAGGCTTTGATGTCCTGTTGACAAAGATATTAGAGATGGAACCAGGAACATAACGAGAGACATGTGAGATAATCTCACATGTGCACATGCATGCGCATGCATGTGCACAACACACACACTCACTCTCTCTTTAACTGGTATTCGAACCCAGAACTTCCATCACAGCATAAGCCAGTGTGCAACCAACTGCATAATGGAGTTAGGTTTAGGAACACCAACTTTCGTTGCTTTCTAATCACTTTAATGTTTTGGTGTATAGGGTTCACTAACTTTAAATATTGATGCCGGCAGTGTTTCCCAGTCACCACACTGTTGAGACCCAGGTTTTTCAGGAATGCTGTGGGTTGCGTGTGTCCGTCTCACCCGAGCGTACTTACAAAACATTTTTCATTACTAAACACCGTTACTAAAATTTTAACACTGAACCTGTGGCGAGATTACTGTCAAGACAATAAAAGACTTTATGCACTGAGAATTGGGTGTTTATTTTACCACTCATACACAAATGTGCCAGAATGAATTTTACGTGCTCTCAGACATGTCTAGCTAAATTCGGTGGGCGGTCCCCCAACCTGCAATTTGTGTAGTGCACTCCTAGATGGATGAATTCTACTGTGGTGTTTTGATAACACAGCCTTCACAAAGAAAGGGGTCTACAGCCATGAGGGTGGACTGTAGGTTTTTCGTGAAGAAAGGGTACAGAGAATAACAAAATTAATCTTAACATTAACACGTGTGATTATTTGGCATCACTAACGCGGACTCGTCTGAGCTCGCCTCCCAGCACATGGCGAGTTTTGTAACGGCCTTTACACATAGCCGGCTAGGACGGAAATAATATCACCATACAAATTACACAAATACATGTGAAACAACATGGGGCACGAGATGAATGGTTGCAATAAACACGCAGGTGCATGAAAACACAAATATGTGGTGCAGATGCCGCTGGATAAAGTTTGTAGCGGATCACTTGGTGCAGGTGAAATTGCAAGATTTCTCCATAAAAACAGCAAATCGTGGTCAGATAAATTATTATTCTTGACGAGAAAAATATTCCTTTGCAGATTTAAGTATTTACAGGCTTGTAGCTCACCTGATGGCGGAAAAACCAAACATGAAAAAGACAGCAAGATCAATCGTGAAAATACACAGAACCCTGAATCAAATATTACATAGCACCATGAAATAAATTACAGTGCACAAATTACTACACAAATAAACTCTCAAAGTGCATGGATGGCGCAGACATTGACTTGGCGGCTATTAATCACGTGGTCGCAAGTGATGTGGTCATAAAACAATTAAACAAGAAAATTACCCTTAAATATAAACATGAAAATAAAGCCCTTGAAATTGCATGCAGCAATGATAAAGAAATTACAATGAAATGCCTTTAACATAGGTGGATGGCACCTGATTCCAGTTGTGCCGGCCGCATGGCCTCTCAGACATTTTTCTCCTCTATTATATTCAAAAAGATGCAAGGGCACAAACGATTAAGTTAAGCAGAAGCATAATGATGGGGAATGTCTGGCAAAACATACGCAAAGCAAAGGTTAACTGGTTTACTAAGAATTAACTATTGTAATCTACATCAGTGCAAAAAGTTTGAAGTGCGTACATGACAGCGTCTTACCTCGCCAGCTCTCCTCGATGAATTGCCCCGAGGTAAGCATTGCGCGGACCTACCATGGCCACCTATGGGGTTCACACAAGCGTAAGTGGTATGCACGCCGAGTAAAATATTTATATTCCTTAATAAATGGCACAAAAATAATTTAAGTATTGATTTAAATTTGATATTTAAATTGTTAATTTTCTGCCTTCGTTCAATTTCTCTTATGACGGTGTTCACGCCGGAATAATAATGTTCTTAATCTCTGCGCAGCACACATTTTGAATTCATAACCAAATATTGTGCAATATTATCAAACATACATTTCAAACACTTAAACACTTGTAAACCTGAAAATAAACAAGACATAATTTACACTTCAATTAAATATTCAGTTACGGGAAATTTCAGATTATGACCTCTTTGCACACGTGCGTGCCACATGTCACGTGGGTGCTGAGTGCAGTCATGATCTTAACGCAGCTGACTGTTAGCTGGCGTCAATATTTACAAAGTCACCATTTTGAAAACGAGTACTACGTAAGTAACTTAAATCATGTAGTACTGTAGCACTGTGTGCGTTTGTGTGCGCATGCACGTGCATGGGCAGGTGTGTGTGTGCGTGCACATGGGTGTGAGTGTGTGTAAATATTGGTGGGAAATAACTAGTTCCAAGTTTCCTAAGGTATGACGAAAACTACCTAATTTTGTCATGCGATGCTAACATACAAAATAATGGTACACAAACTAGATACTGTGTGTTGTACACATTTGACTATTGTAATACTGCCAGCATACAAAGTTAAGTTGAAATTTGTTGCAGGGTTTCATCAATATAGCATACTATGCTTAAATGTTCATATAGCCACCATTTTGAAAATAAGCACATGACCCACTTAAACATTATTTACATTATCTACCATAGTATTGCTTAGTTACCAAACTTTGCAGGAATTTATTTAATTATTGTTTCCTGAGAAAATATATAAGAACTATATTTTATTAGGTTGTAATGGAGCAGCTAATACTGATATAAGAAACTGTAGTTGGCTTTATTTATTTTTGCAAGGGAATGTAATTTTTTCAGTATTTCAGAAATTTTGTCAATGTTAGTAAGTTTATATGTCACATATTTGTTTTTAATTTTTTAAGTTGTGTTTGGAGTTGCATAAGGGATCATTAAGATGTTCAATGGTGTTCTCCCTTTTATAGCACTTTCTCGAAGCGAAGTTGGTTGTTATTTCGGTGCAATTCGGCTTGAGTCGGAAAGATATCGCGACGGGGTTTGCAACAGTGTCTGAAGGGAATTTTTGCACAATGTGGTGCCTTTTAGATAGTGATCAGGAAGCATGACGCCCTTGTTTGAGTATGTTTGTGGAGCAATGGATGTGAGGGTAAGGGGGTGGAACACTGTAGCATTATTAGTGATGAGCACTAGCCACCACCTCTAGGTAGACATTAAATAACTGCCCGTCAAACAGGACTTAAATCTGCTGGACGCCAGACCGTGGTTGCTACACTTCTGATGCCCAATACGTGAATTTATAATGGATTCTGTAGAGCTGTTCTTGTAATCCATTTAGCTTTTATCGCAACTGTTTAGGGGCTGCTGTGTACAGTATGTACACGGCATAAACTTCAATTAATCTCAAAAGTATTAACATTTGTTTTTTTAATAGCGCCATTATTTATTAACCTTTTGTTAAGTGAGTGAACCAAGCTAAGTTTAAGTCATCTGTTGTTTCTGATAGCTGCAACATTACAAGGTAGTCAGCTAAACATATAACTATATACATTGAGAATAACCACTTCCATTATTTTCACTTAGCTCTAGCGAAATTAATTTCCTCACATACTATTGGGCCATGTATTTCAGTAGTAGACTAAGTTGTGGACATGTCTATCAACCGCGGAAAGATAAAAAGGAAACAACGTACTATACTTTCAGCAGAGCAAAACTTTGAAAACCAACGTTGAAGCCAATTGTACAGATGTGTGTTTAAAAGCATTTAAACAAAACATTTGTGAAGAAATGTCTCTTTAAAGAAACTAGCTATAAAATTACAAGCAAAATATACAACACAGTATGAATAAAACTTTCCAAAGCAAGTTAAAGGTTTTCTCAGTTTACCACTATCTTTTTCTGATTAAAAAGCACATTCTTTTAGTGTTATTTTACTAAACATATTTTTAGTGATAGCTTCCACACTTCCAACCTTTGGTAACCAATCTGAAATATGATATTCACATGTAAGATATATAAGATAACCATGAGGGGACTAATTATAAAAGTAAATAAAATAAAATAAAGCTGATCAGTACCTCCTCTTGCCGATAACTGAAAATACGGTTGTAATTGGATGGATACCCAATAAATTTTCCTTTGAACAATGCAATGTAGAAAATTGAAGTATAATAGTTGACAAACTGGAACAAGTAAATCTTGAGCGAGTAGCTGTTATCAAACTCAGTCTCTGTCCTCCACAGTTCCATTTCAGTCAGCTGCACTGCCAGCCATTGGTAAAACTGGAAGAAAAAAAATATGCACTCCATTATTAATGACAGTGCCAAATATAACAAATTTCATAAAACTTGGGCACCTCTAATAATATCAGCACAACACTACATACGTATATTCACAAAGATAAGTCACTAAAGAAGAACTTTGCCATTTGCCAGGCCCGATGGCAAAGTCATTCAGTATGCCATCTGGAAGAGAGTGCAAAGTTCCTCAGTTGGCATTACAGTTTACATTCAGTCGTGATCATAATGAATGGGGATTCGCTAACTGTCACTGCTGCAACTTTAGTAATTATCGCTGAAAGTTAAGTGCATCTTGAACCACGGAAACGTCAATTTTGGATTCCAGAATGCAGTTAGTTATTGACGGAGTGAATTAATAAAAGATTTAAGTGCGGATGATATCAATGAATTAAATCTAGAATACTGATATGGAGGTGGTTTTGGAACTTTTTCTATATACCAGTAGTGATGTTGAGATCCTTCTCAAATTGTCTGGGCCAATAACAACCAGCAACAGGCAAGCTATTCAAGCATAAGGACGTCTTGCTGTCACAATGCGGTTTCTAACAGGAGATTACAACCATTCACTTATGTACTTGTTTAATATTTCAAAGCAAACTGATAAATAAAAGATGTCTAGAGGAGACAAAGTGAAGTTAAATAAATATGTGATAGTGTTCGCTGGTCGTCTGGTTGACTGGTCGTCGATGTACGTAGTAAGTAGCAGCTGGGGCATACTTGAAAGTAACAAGATTATAAGAAGATCCCGAGCACTGACTTAGTGCTGTGAGAGGTCGCTAGAGAAGACTGTGTAAGAATGACTCCCGAGGCCGGCAGCGTCCAGACATATATAGTGGAAACTTGTAGGCAGCTGGCGCGGGGTGCGGGGAAGGTGTGACGTCCTGCCCTGGTTGGTGTAGGAATACTCTGGTCAGCGTTTCTGCTTCGTACCTCGTCGGTGGCGCTAGGTCTTGCCCGAGGTATGGGCAGCTTGTAGGCTCTCAGTGCAAGGTTGGGGGGGGGGGGGGAGATTGGGGGTCATGCCTACTGGGTTGCATAACATCAAGGCAAAGAGAATTAAGTTCCTGTTGCCTGTAGGGTAGGTAATGTGTGTCTATGATTTTAGTGGTGGAAGTAAGCGTATTGGCAATGAGTAGTAATCATTCTAGATTAGTTTAAGCGGCACGCGTCAACTTAAACGCAAATACACCAACCAGAACATCCACACGCATATTTGATGGCCACCCTTTCTGTGCACCCTGGTGGGTGGAACGGTAGAGCCCCGACACTAGGTACTCAGTCTCTTGAGGCTAGTTTGCTTGCTCAGCGACTACTCTCTTCACCGCGCCAGTAGTTGCCGGAGTTAAGTGTTCTCCGAGTCTGGGGAGACTGTTCCCTCCTGAGACACACACCAATGTTCAGAGACTGTCAACCAGCGAGACTTGACTCAGTGCTCACCGCATTCCAATGCTGAGTGCTGGGATAGGGATACCACCTACGGTCGGCACACACTACACGTGGCTCTTCAACAGGGTAGGGCAACATGTCACCTGCAGCCTCTTCACGGATGTGAGAGTGTAATTCAGTCCAGATGCTCTACTCTCATCCGAGTTGTACCCAACAGAAGGTAAGAAGGTACTTACTGCCTCTGGGCATTTGCAGGAGCGTACTACCCTCCTCCTGACTACACTTGCAAAACTCTCACGAGGGATCAAGCCCAAGCATGCGCCACCTACAGATACCTCTCATAGCAGAAATACCCAAGAACCTCTTCCAGGAGTCCATATGTCAGAGCGAGGAAACACATCCCCTATTCGCAGCATATTTGAGTGGACAGGACCAGTCCTTGGGACACGCCTACTTTGGAGGATTGAAGCCAGCAGAACCAACTCGCAAACCTTTGAGCCACTGCAAATTAATCAACCTGGCTCACACACCAGTCTGAGTTGACACAGGTTAAGCAGCTTCCACAGGTTACGCGTCACCCAGGTATACCATCTAGAGCCAATCCACTCAAACATAAGATCACCCTCACAGAACCTGACTTCGTGCCCTGCTGTACAGCTACCAGACCAGTTCTTTATACTGGACGTGCACAAGTACCACATAAAGAATAAATCAAACCAGAACTCCCCCCCTCCCCAGGGTGTGCCTGACATACCACCCAAAAAACCCTCTTGACGTGGTGACGTTTCTTCACCAGCCAAAGGACGCCATCCGTCAAAGAGACGTAAAGGGTGGAATGGAAAGAAGGAGGGATAAGGAGGGGTCAGGGCAAGATGGGAGTGAGCGGAGTGGTGGGGTGTGTGAAGGGGGTGAGGGAGGGCTAAGGGAGAGAAGGGCGATGGGGTGGAAAGGGCGTGAGGGAGGATGATGGGGTGGAAAGGGCGTGAGGGAGGATGATGGGGTGGAAAGGGTGTGAGGGAGGACGAGGAAAGAAGGTTGAGTCAGCTCCAAACAAGTTCACATGACTGGATAAATTCCGCCTGCATAGCAGATTCAATACAATTGAATGGCCATACAATAGTCCGAAATTATATTTATGGTTATTATTAGCAACATAATTAAACTAACATTTTTTTACATTATATAAATTACATTAATATCATGTAGAAACATATTTTCACCATAAGTAACATTTGATACGAAAATACAAATTTTAACACATGCTAAAGTGTCATCTATCGTAGCGCAAAACACTTTTAATAAGTTATAGTAGAGTCGCCAAAAATGATGGATACAAAAACATTAACAGTAAATACGCAATAATAAGTCATTCTACATTTTAAGATTTCAGATAGGATTGGTTAACAATTTAGTAAAATTACTGAAAACAGAGGAATGAAACAAACAAAGGACAGAGCTTTGCCATACATATAGTTGAAAAGCAAATTAATGTTTAAGGAAGAAGGTGCCTCCAAAAATAAAATGGTACATTGTTTAAGCTCTTTGCATAGGAGGTGGAGGAAGCACCTGGAAGTACAACTTGAGCAAGGCTTCAGAAAAGATGGAAATAACCATGAATGGACTTTTAGGTAGGAAGCGTCACACCTGACTGCCCAACTCACCACACCGACTCCATAAGCTGAAGTGGCGAGCACCGCACCCAGTGATAAAAAATGACAGTGTGCTTAACGTATTTCACAACCATTTATTCAATATTTGCAAGAACCACAAGCTTAATAACACTAGTTGCATGAAATCTTCAGTGACAGGACCAAAAGATATTTTGCTTGATGCAATATCCAATAAATGATAAAAAAAAGTGAATAACTAGATCAATATTTATACAACAATTTATCCGGTAGCACTGAAAATTAACGGTGGATTCAGTTTTTTCAGTACATGTATTTTCGGTACGTCTTGATTCAACTGTACATTACTTCCCATCTAGATGTTTCAATAAAGAAAACAAATCACTATGTAGTTTGTGTTAAAGTAAAGGTTGCAAACCAGGGACACTTACCTGGTTCAAGATTGTTACACAGACTAGGTTGACAAGGGCAGCAGTGATGGGTATGAAGAAGATCATGTAGCTGGTGTCATCCACATCATGAGACATGGAGAAAGCTGCCATCTGGGACATACGGTATAGCATCACTCCAAACATGACACCCACCGCTATGATCACCTAGCACCAGTCATCACACAGTACTTCAGTCAGCGACCCAGGTGGCTGCCAAATGTGAATAAGTTATGTGTGGGTGTGTGGAGGTAAACTACAACAACCAGACTGGGTAAAAGAACTGCCCAATTACAAATTATATATTCACTAAGATTTTGCAAAACTCTAAGGTTTACACAACTAAAAGAAACAGTACTTGAAAACAATGTAATTGTAACAAATTAATAAACAGCTCATTATGTCATACGCTACAACTTTCCCACTAATAATCGCCCTAAAGAAAATGGTACTCAATAACACTACTGTACCAGTTATGATTTTTTTCACTTAATCTTTTTGCTAATTGTTGAGTCCCACTTCCTGATACTGACTCGTAGCACATCCATTCGGTGCTAATTCCATACTGGTGTTTCAGAAATGCCAATCTTCCTTTCATTTGTACACAATGTTTATTTCTGCTGTTTCTCAAGATTTTATCTTCTAAAATACAAAAAATAAAAACAAGACTTTTTAATGGTTAAAGCATCTTGCAACAAATGCAATGAAGGGGAAGAATTTCCACATTAAAATATTCTCGTGTGTGATTTTAACTACTATAAAACCATGAAAGACATTAACACTAATTACAAAAAAATTAAAAAATTGCAGGAACAACTGGCTTGCATACTAGAAAAAAATTCAGTTCAATTGATTACAAAAACACATTTACACATGGATGCTGATTAAAACATTGCAAATATGAATTTGAGTAATTTTAATTAATTCATTTAAAATTGACAAGGCTGTTAACAAGAGTAGATCACAATCTCCAACAAAATACTGATGTATGACATCTTTTCAACAATGTATAAACGACTTTGCCTCATCAGTAAGCAAGCAAGTCTTGCCATCTGAGTTCAACGTAGTATTTTATTGTTGACCACGCAACGGGACTTTGGTTTATACTGTCTACACGGCTCATGGACGGGCGCTCCAGTCTGAAGATTGTACTGTTTGCCGGCCAACCTACCGAGACTATGCATCCAATACACCAAGTACCACAACACACTGTCAGATGGTTCCACCAGTATGATTCACCACATTTCTATTCTCCAAGCCAACCGGTGACATCACACCTTGAGGAAGCTATGCTACAGTTACCCCCCTCTCCCTCACCGCCCTAACCAACTGACTGGAGGGGAATGTCCAGTCAGAGTATAAATAGTGGGACGCCACCCGTTAACGTCAGTCCATCTTGGGCCTTCACCGCATTCCTGCCGAAGGTCCTAATTCCTTGACCAGTCGTTCAGTCTTTATTTTCTCCACCGCAGCCTTTGCCGGAAATTTTGACTAGCCTGCTTGCCTCGCTCCAAACCAATCTTCCTTCACTGCATTTGTGCCAAAGGAATCTCCTCTCCTTGACTACACCACAATTCTTGACGGAGCCATCCTTCTACCAGCCTATCTTCACTGCATTCGTGCCGAAGATTCACCATTGCCAATGTCATCTACACACCTAGACCCTGTGGCCCCTTCTGGACTTACATGCATAGAAGTAGTACCAGTTTAAGTTAGTTTCATAATACTTACCTACCCTGCCATTGTTAGCTTACGCCTAGGTCACTTTCACCTGGTTCAGCATAGGTTAAGCTTCCCTAAGCTCTAAGCTCTTGCCAACGTTTGGAGGTAGTGCGACAGAATAAACAGACATTTTACCAACAGAAGGGTATCCTTCCCTGTAGTTGTAATACCTCTTCCAGTGGAACACACTGCCCAAGGGAATGCAGGTGACCGCAGAAGTCACTCGCACGAGGCAAAAACACCAACAGAGTATACACACACACACCTTGGAAGTCACCTTTTTTTGTGCTCCCCGAAGTACAAAATTGTAGAGGCCCAACACTAGGTACTCAAAGTCTCTTGAGGCCAGCTTGCCTGCTCAGCAGCTACTCTCTTCACCGCATTACAACGCCGGAGTTAGTGTTCTCTTAGCCTGGAGAGACTTTCCTCCTGAGACACTCACCCAGATGCTGACTGTCCGCCAGTGAGGCCTGACTTCCAACGCTTATCGCGTTCAGACGAGTGCTGAGATAGGGATACGTATAGGTTGGCAGACATTACACGTGGCAGAACACCAGGTCACCTGCTGCCACTTCACAGACATGAGGGTGTGATTCAGTCCAGATGCCCTACTCCCATCAGAGTGGTATCCGAGAGAAGGTAAGACAGGTTCTCACTGCCTCTGGGCATTTGCAGGCCCTGACTACACACACACACAGCACTCGCCGAGGGATCAAGCCCAGGCGTGGCGCCGTCTGCAGATACCTGTCATACCGGAGATACCCAAGGACTTCTTCCAGGACCCCATATGTCTGAGCGAGTAAACACATCCCTTATTTGCAGCGTATTTGAGCGGACAGGACCAGTCCTTGGGATTCGTCAACGCATAAGTCAGGGGGATGGAGCCATCGGAACCAACTCACGCAACCAGCCCAACATACGAGCCACTGCACAAAAACCAACCTAGCTCACCCCTACGCCTGCTGGAATTGACAAATCATCCTTCTCAGGTTACGCATCGCCCAAGTATATCATCTAGAGCCATTCCGCTGAAACGTAAGATCACCCTCACGGAACCTAACTGTGTCCTGCCATAAAGCTGCCAGGCTAATTCTTTACACTGGACATGTGCCAGTACCCCGTAAAGAACAAATTAAACTAACCCTCCCCCCCCCCCCGGATGCACCTGAACCAGACACTAGGCAACACACTTCATTACACAAAAAAATATATATAAAAACCCCTCAAAAATAATTTCTAACGAAACGCATGAAAATAATTTTGGCCACCTGGCCAACATTCAGGAATAATTTGTAGCAAAATTGCCATTATATGCCATTATATGATTTGGATTTTTTGCATTTTTGATTGTTTTGTGCATTTCATTACACTTAAATTTATAAGCATCACCTGGTTATGTCAAGTGATTGAACCATGCTTCATATTTAATTTTTTTAAACAAATTCTACTGTACAGTAGGAAAAACCTGGCTCAAGCAATTGACTCTGTAGTAACACATTTACCAGCAGCAAGACGACCGAGAAGCTGAATATGGTCAGCGGCACACGGATGGTCCAGAACGGCACGTATGGCTCCTCTACATCAGTCACGATGTTGCGCTTCACCTTGGTTGAGTTGGCAAGGCGAGTCAGGAATCCTGGGCGGGGCTGCTCAGCCATGATACTGAACCCTGTCATCCCCCAGTGGTGCATGAGCGTGGTCGTGTACCTCTTCCACAGCCCCAAGAACAGTGTGCCTGACACACGCCATACACCATGAATACCACTTTCCACTTTAAGGCAGGGCGTTTGGGCTTAATATCTCATCAACAGCGAATTCATGAAAGAAAAAGCAAGTAGCTCAAAGAAGCAGGAACGGGGAAGGAAGGAACTGGCCGTTATCTGTAGCAAGGAACCATCCCAGCATTCACCTGGATTAATTTAGGGAAACCACAGAAAATCTACATTAGGATGACTGTTCCGGAGATCGAACCCGGGTCTCTCCCAAATGTGAGTCCAGAGTGTTATCACTATGCCATATCACTTGGTTTTAGCCTTTTTAAAGCTCTATTTGAGTATCAAGATAAAAGAATCCTGTTAAATTAGATTTCCAAATAATTTGAGGAGAAATTAATTTTTTCAGTGAACCTGATTTAAAAATGTTGGGGATATCATCTTTTGAGGTTGTGCTTTATTCGAGGGAATTTAGGTAATGGAGTTGAGATAATATAAACAATGAATTTAAACACTACTATTATCTTTGTTTAAAGCAACCCTGAGGATTATTTGCAAAGTACCTTTTCCTTATTTCAAAACATTCTAGAAAATTTACCATTGCAGACGAAAAATATTTGTAGAATGAGTTGTAACCCGAGAGGTACAGGATAAAAAATTTCAGACTTGCAACAGTATTTAAAGTAATGAGCTATAACAAACCATTTGGACTGTACATAATAGAGAGCAATGAAATTCAGTTTGGAACACAGTTGGACCCCTATTTTAAAATTATCTGATTTAATGAGGGCAGCAATTTCATGAGAACACTCAGGAACCCTTAAAAAAAAATAGAAAAAAATGCATGAAAATATAAAAATCATGAGAAAAATGCAAGAAATCCCAATGAAAATTAATTAAAAGCACATTTGATAGTCTACAGCAATAAATATACGCGTTGCAGTGTTGCCACTCTTAATTGGTATGCAGCTACATAAAAAAGATGGCAAAATTTCAACTTTGGATTGCATTTAGAATTGGTGGCCTAATTACGTTGTATATAATGGGCTACGATTTTATTTAAATTTACAGATTTTTATCTTGTGCTTTCAACTCCCTGACGACCCGTTCACACATGCATAGTTCCACTCACGTGTTTACCGATTACAAAACAGAAAAAAACAGTCCACAAAGTTTGTAAAACCCGTTCATTTCTCCTTCAGTGTCCATATGTACGGGCACTACCTACTCGCTAGCAGTGGCAAAATTAAAATAGGAAATCCCATGTGAAGGAAATTGCACCTCAGTGCAATAATTTTAAAGACAGGCGTTTCAAACAAAATGCATTCTTCACCAATTTTCCACAAGAAGATCCCTACAAGTATATATTTTCAATATAGTGACGCATGAGACCCTCTAGCTATAGAGAGGAACGTCACCACGTCTAAGTGCTTTGGTGGGAACTAGGTCAGTCGCACCCGGGGGGGGGGGGGGGGGGGGATGTCTAGGACTAGTCCTTATGTGGTACTGGAGTGTGTGCAGTATATAATATGGGCCTGGTATATTTTCGCCAGGGCATGAAATCTGGTACGGCGAGTACCACTTTATGCTTCGGTGGGTTTGCTCTAACAGGTATATCTGGGCAATGCGTACCTGTGCAGGGCTGACTGATCAGTGGTGGTTCTGTCGTGGACGAGCTAGAACTTGGCGGGCTGGTGGGCAGGTATTCACTAGGGTGTACGGCCGCTGGGGCCGGCTCTGCTATCTGAATCTCCCAAATGTGTGGGTTGGTGATCCAGTAGGATTTGTCTTATCCACTCAGATAGGCACTGAACCCGGAGTGTGTTTCTTCTCTGAGTTGGACTGGTGCTGTGGAAATATCTGTGGGAATTACCAGCGTGGTTTGTCTCTACAGGTTTCTTATTCTTGAACTCGCTCCCTCAGTGGGAGGAGCGCGAGTGCGGCGAGGAAGTGGTTAAGTTCCTGCTGGTGTACTGAGGAAGCATTTGCTCATTTAACCTGCTCTCGGATACCATTCCAACGGGAGTAGGGCATGAGGACAGAATCACTATCAAGTCTCGTGGAAGTCAAGCAGGTATTGCGTGGTCCTCTATGGGCATAAGAGCACGTACCCTGTCTGCCAACAGAGTGTGGGATCCCTATCCCAGTACTCTGCGCAAGAAGCTCTGAATACTGAGAGTCAGGTCTCACTGGTGGACAATCCCAGCAAGGGGGTGAGTGTCTCGGGAAGACCAGTCTTCCCAGCTTGGGGAATACACCTTCCAGCACAAGAAGTGTGGTGGAGAGGTTAAGCCCCAAGCCGGCATAGTTCCCGGTGGAACCGGCGCTGGCTGCACCAAACCTCCCCTCCAGGTGGCCGATACCTATTAAAAGGTCATACCTGGAACACTTCTTTCGAACCGTACGTTAACTTCCGCAAGCAAAAGCTAAATCGGCTGTTTAGATGTTCATGGTGCCACCGGGAATTTTGCAATTGTGAAACTGTCATGCTGGTCCGAAATATAAAACTACAACTACACTAAATTACTCAAACACACACTAACTATCGCGTCCCCATATTTCCTTCTTTAGGGTTCAATTTAAGCATGACGGTATCCCATTTATCAACTTTCTCGGCCCAGTGCATTCGGGTGTGCACGGACTTAGTTCTAGGGAATGCCCGGTAACCAGAAACATTCCCCGCCACCTCGCCCCCAAGCGCAAAGGGTTGTTGAAACCACACTGCAAACTATCGGAACTGTCTCATTTACTCTCACACATATACAGTTCACATCTCACTCTCACTTGACCTCAAGAGGTCCTTCAGTCAGTTCCCATCTCTCATTCCGGTGCCATCTGCCTTGGTCGTCATCGGTTGCTGGACAGGTTTCCCCATCCAGCGGTTGTCTTGTTCGGTATGACATGAGCCATGGGTGATTGAGGGAATGTGTGAGATGGAGGGATGTTTCTCCATATTTTCTTTCCCATTCTTGTTCCTTCATCCTGAGATCGGCACAGCCGAGAGGGGGCCTGCAGACTCCTTTTCGATTCCCCTCCCTCTGCATTTATCATCCCTCAATTAGGAAAGCCAGTTCTTGTACCTATAAACATAGCCATGTCGTCAACAGTCATATCCAGGTGTTTGTCAAATCCTACGTTTTCCCTCTCGGGAGCCTCCATCTACTGTTATTGGCATATCCCTGATCTTGTTGTAGGATGCTGTCAAAATGAAGGGCTAATACAAAACCACAGTATAACCTGTGAAGGGCTTACTATAGTCAAACATACGCCTCCCGTATATACAGACAGCATCACTAAAGATGTCAGCTTCATCAAACCACTCACCTCTATGCCAATAACATTTCCTGAACAGACTTAGGAAAGCCTGCTGCTCAATCAGCAGGCCTGCCTGGGTGACATACCGACTTCAAGAGACGAAGTTCCTAGCATCAGGGCTCTACCGTTCCGTACACCATGGTGCACACAAGGGTGACCGTCTAGAATGTGTGTGGGTACTCTACTAGTGTATGGCAGTTTTGAGAAACTCTCCCAGTCACCTGCTATCCCTCGGACGGGCCTAATGTCTTCTGGAAGAGGTACTAGACTAAGGGAAAGATACCCTCGAGTTGGCTAAACATCTGTTTATTCCAGTGAAGGAAATAAACAGGGTGGTGTCGCACTCGCACTACCTCCTAACAGGAGCTTAATGGAAGCTGCTACGCATTGACAGTTGAAGGCGACCTGTTCCTAGGCTAACGGGGTAGGTAGACGAGTGTTCTACTAAAATAATGAACAGACTATGCTACGTGTTGCCCTGATCGAGTCTGAAGTGTCAACGTGTGTTACGATGTATCAATGACGGCAGGACTTCTCGGCACAGGGGTGCGGTGAAGACAAGTGAGGTGCAGGTAGGAGTCTCTGGCGAAGAATGTTGTGTAGAGACAGTAATTAGGAGAGGATCTTCAGCAACTAGTGGGTTGAATACCAGGGAGACAATGGTTCCTTCGGAATGAGCATATGGTGAAGGAACAGAACTGTCTTGCGATACAGGGGTTGCGGTCCACTATTCATACTCTGACCAGTGCACCCTGACTGGAGTTAGAGAGGGGCTGGACGTGGCACAGATACTCTTGATATGACGTCTGTGACCGGCGCTGGAGCCAGGTTCATGTTTCAACGATCGTACTAATAGGGCCATCTGGCAATGCACTAGAGTACTTGGATGATCTCAATGTATAACTTTGGTGGCTCGGCCGGTGAATAATGCAATCTGGCGTTAGAGCGTCTGTCCTTTGCCTTGGGTAGACAGTACAATTCCTGATGTCTCGTGATACGTGGCAACAATAAAACTCTCTACATCGAGCGACAAAGGCATGCGCACTGAAGACTTGCTAACAGGCTATACATGTTATGGAAACATCTCCACTGTAGGAAACGTCTAAAAAATATTTGAAGAATACATTTTGTTTGAAACACCAATCTTTAAAATTTTTAAAATCTGGTTTCTCTGCAACGAAGACGATTAAAAACAGACTTGCACGAAAATACACTTAACACAATATTTGGGGTATTTTGTCGAGTACAAATCAGTCGCAATACTTTTACGAAGGCAGAAAATTTAACAGGCCATTCTCAGGAACTGAGAGGCCTCGTAAAATCAAGGTCTGAGTGTAGATAGTAACCCTTTTGTTGTATACATGTAATATAACATCCCACCACCATAGGCTAAGTACTGAAGGAAAAAAGCATACACCAGAAACACATAACAATGGCCAGCATGACGTTGAGAGGGTTGTCAAAGAGATGCGTGATACGGGCATACAAGCACGCTTCCTGCAGGTTCCAGTACTTGCAGATCCAGTCACACAGGGGACACATCATGGTCTTGTGTTGCTCGCTGCAGATGTCCTGGCTGTAACATGCAATACACACATCAGGTGTTGAGAGGAATCTGTCCTGCATAGTTACGTTCAGTTACTTAAATGTTACACAAAAGTAGAAACCATCCAAAAATGCTGAACAGTTTTCAGTTAAAGGTTTCTGTTGAAGCTTTGCACACCAATTGATAGTCAAGGTTGACAATCCCTTAAAGGTAGGTATGTAAAGCTTAACGTTTCATTGACAGTGGGGTGATTAGAACAGAGAAAAAAATTGCTCAGCGAAGCAGGAATGAGGAAGGAATTGAATTGGGCATTGCCCGTAGTGTGTAACCATCCCAGCATTCTGCAATGAGTTACGGAAACCATGGAAAATAAAATCTAGATGGCCAGACCAGGTTTCAAACCCATATTTCCCCAAATGCAAATCCACCTAGCTTAGTATTAGGACCAGTGGTGTAATGGTGCCAGAGCATTGCTCCGGTACTGCCCCAAGCAGCCGGAGCCCAGCTCCGTCACTGGTGGTGTGATTGTGAGAGCACAAAACTATCAGTTTTTTTTTTCAGTACAAATTAATACAAAAAAGTATGCGTGTTAGTGTGGTGATGTAAAAGCGGCTAGCGGAATTGTTGGTAAAGGAAAGGGCCGGTGAGATTTAAACGAAGTGACACACAATACATATGCTTGTTCGCATGAGACACAAATACCACCAGCTCAGTCATCTGTTAGTAAGTCAGCTTGCTATCACCTGGTAAACAAGGAATTCCCGACTGGTATCACACATTATTGTTTAGCATATTCTCCACTAGGTAGCAGTGTAGCACATGTGTTTAGACACTGTAGTGTATCACAGTTGGTCGAACTGAGGACGTTATCAGCATCATGCCATTGTCCATCAGACCGGTGTTATATTTCCTGAACTCAAATCTATGTTGAGGCTAAACAAGATGCAAGAGACCGGAAAATGAACATCCATTTTCAAGCATGTTTAAACCTTAAGTAAAGAACACATTTATTCATCATTTAGTGTGAAATATTTCAATTGTTAATTTGTTATATATATTTTTGTAATAATGTGATGCTGGTTAACAGCCAGCAGCGCTAGAGCCCATGACGGCGTTCACCACGCACGTGTCACGTGTCGCGCACGTACGCAAAGAGGCCAATAATTTGGAACTTTCATATAAATGTTATTGTTGGTGTAAAATGTGTTATATTACCTTTGCAGTGATCAACATGTCTTAAAATGTTTTAAAGCGTTTATACAAATTTAAATTGGTTGGTTATAAAATTCAAAGTGTCCGCAGCACCGAGACTAAGAACACTTAATATTCCGGCAGGAACGCCACCATAAAGACACTAAAATAATATTGAAATTCATAAGAAAATTATAGAAATGTAAAACAATACTTAATTTAATTTGTGCCATTTTATTTTTAATAATTAAATATTTTACTCGGCGTGCATAGCACTTCCGTTTATGTGAACCTAGTAGGCGGCCATAGTAGGTCCGTGCGACACTTGTAACTGGACAGTACGTCAAGGCGAGCTAGCGAGGTAAGACCCAGCAATATACTTCCACTTTATTAATTTCTTGCGCCTTGTGGCATTTTTAAATTAATTGAGGAGAAGGAGGAGAAAGATGTTGGAGAGGTCATGCGACCCGTGCTACTTGAATCAGGCGCCATCCGCCTATGTTTATGGCGTTTCATTGTAACTTCTGTATTATTGCTACACACAATTTTAAGGGCTTTATTTTTATGTATGTATTTGAGGGTATTTTTCATGTTTGAATATTTTATGCCAACCTTACGTATAACCACGTGACAGACCGACACCAAGTCTTTGTATACGCCATTGTTACTTTTGAGAGCTTATTTATGTAACATTGTATGTGCAATAACTTATTCCAGGGTTCTATGCCAATTTTATACAGGGTTCAATTTATTTTTCACATAAATTGATGCTTATGTACTTGACCATGCGGTCACAGTAATGTTTGATTTTACCGCCATTAAGTATGTTACATGCCTGTAACCACTGCAATCGTAAAGAGAATAATTTTCTCAGTAAGAATAATCTTTTGTCTGAATTTAGTTTGCCGTTTCCATGAAGAAATATTGCAATTTCACCTGCACCCCGTGGTCTGCTACGAACTTCATCCAGTGGCATCTGCGCCACCTAAGCTTGTTTTCACACGTGTGTATTAATTGTGAATATTCATCTCATGTCCCATCTTATTTCATGTATCATTCAAGGGTCTATGTAATAGTGAAATTATGTACAGTGCAATTATTCCCGTCCTAGCCGGCTCTGTGTATAAGCCACCACCACACTAACCACGTGCTGGAGGGCGAGCCCCGACGAGTTTGTGTTAGTGATGCAGAGTAATCACGCGTGTTAATGTGTATTAAGGGTTTTCATTTGTAATTCACGGTGTCCTATCTTCAGGGAAAAACTGTCAGTCCACCCTAGCGGCTGTCGGCCCTCTTCCCTTGTGAAGGCTGTGCTTTCACGCACTTCGGTGAGATCCTCCATTTAGGTGTGCGCTAGATTAATTACGGGCTGGGGAGCACCCAAGCGGAATTGGCTAGTCATGACCAAGATAATAATTTCATTGGCACGTTGATGTATATGAATAATATCAATAAGAAAAAATTCTACTCAACTCAGTTCTTTTATTCAGTAGTGACATTGTCCTAGCCACATATGTTTTATACATTGTTTATTTTCAGTGATGTTTATTAAAAGTTTAGTATTACCAACGTGTTTGTAAGTACGCACGGGTGAGATGGACACACAGAACCCACAACATCCCTGAGAACCCCAAGTCTCAATAGTGCGGTGATTGGGAAGCACTGCTGGCGCCCAAATTACCAGTAAGTATTTGTGTCATCTTTCGTCTCGTGTCTCACTCAACAGCGTCAAGGACTTAAATAATACACGAGAGATGGTTGAACCTTATAAAAAAATGTTTCATAGTAGCAGCATATAAACATTTTTTATTCATCTTTATTTGTTCTGAATATTAAATCCACTTAAATTACTGCCCATTGCTACTCATTTTTTTGTAGTGGCAGAAGTAGCATTTGTGAGGTGTTCGTTATATTTTTTGTATGGTATCAAATATGATCATCGCTAAGCGAGTATCGTATGTCAAAACATATTCTTCAACCAAACACTAGCAATCTTTTAACTCAGTTATACCAAACATCCTACTTTACAAATAAAGAATTCTTACTGAAATGAAGCTTGAAGCTTTGAGCAATGAACTGTTTGAACTTAAGGATACGGTACGTATAAAATCAGATGGCTCAATATGAATTAAGAATTAATGGTACGTCATAAAACAATGCAGAACCTTAAAGTTTCACACAGTTTGTGAACTAACCTGAACGTGTTAGAATACAAAGTACTGGTTCCGTATACGAAGCAGGCGAGGCCAAGAATTGCCGCTGGTATCAGCATATATGTGTAGAAGCCCAGCCAGGAAAAGTACAGTGCGAACTTCTCTCCGAAGTATTCCCGAACGTGGTCTATTGGCTGCAACTTGTAGAATTTCTTCACAGAAGCCCACTCTTGGGACAGAGCACGCTGCATGCTATGCTCACTGTCTCCCTGGAACACACACCATGCCCACATACAGCTTATAAAAAGAAATTTTAATGCTCAATTAAAATTAAAATATCTAAAAAAGTCTGAAGCCTGCTTTGACTTTAGTAGAAAAGGCTATTTGCTTGGCATACCAAAACATTAGCTAACAAAGCAGGTAAACTTAAATACTAATGTAAACCACATCTCCGCTATAAAATTTGAGCATTTTTAATAAATTGTTCCTAGTTTGCATGAATAGTGAATTCTTGCCCATTTGGCAATTTTAAAATTCTACAAAATGGTAAAATTAACATAATTTAAATTAACATTTTACACGCTGATTTCCAGGAAATGTGGGAGCCACAAATGGGAAAGAGCCAAGACGAACTGGGTTCTATTCTCAGCAGGGTGACTCCTGGGTTTTCGCACGTGAGATTCCTGCTGGACACAGCAGCTGGTTGATAGTTTCTCTCTAGGATCTCGCGTTTCCCTTACCCTTGCATTTTGGTGCTGATCCATATTCACTTCACCATCATCTGCTCTCAAGATACTGATGCCAAGAGCCATCCAAATCTCTCCACTGCAGTAGACATGAATTAATACAGATTGTTAATAATCCTGACAGTAAAAGAAAGCTCCAAAATTGTTTAAAACAATGATATTGCATAAATTAAGTTCTGATCCTGGAGATGAAAACTGATTCACTGTTATTCAAATGCCTCTACTTTAAATTATTTGTGAAGAGCCTAGAAAATAACAGCAGATGAGTTGAATTTTAAAATTCTCCACCATTGTGATCTAGCAAACACTATAAATAATTCCAATGATTTTCACGAGCTCCAGGATTGTACATTATGTATTAACTTTTTTTATAGCGTTCTTGGCCATTATGCTGGTGCTTGGTTATATTAAAGTGACATCGCCTACACTGCCCGCTCAGGACGCAGACCACTGATACTCTGCTTGTGGACCAGCTGTGCACAGGTCACTATACTCATTCATGCAGGAACGGATCAGTGAACTGGGTCTCACAGCCTGTCTGACCCACAGTACGAAGAGTAAACTCACCACAATGTGTTTATTGTGCTAATCTGATCTGTGCCCCTGAAAGCGGAGTCTAAATTGTGAAAGGGAAAGTGTTATCTTTCTCTTGCTCCCCACAAGTAAGGCATTTTTAGCCTACGAGTGCAAATTATTGAGGGTTAAATATGTTTACTAATCACAGACTTGAGACACACTAACTACTAAAATATTTTTGTAGTGTTTGTGTCATTTTAAATTTAATATGGCATACTTAATTTAGTTGAATAGTGTTTTGTGTTAAAGTATAACTTAAACTCAGCAGTTCTGGCATCCGCCATGCCACGTGCCCAAACAAATTCCTTCACATAATATTAAATTGTTATAATTAAATATTGTCTTTTTAAGTGCCTATGTAAGTGTCAGTTGTCTTGTATTTTCTAATGAATTTCTATATGCTTTGCCGGTCCATTCTGGCTTGTTCACGTAATTCTTATTTTTCAGACACAAATGAAAATAAAGACTCTGGACAGTAGCTAATTAACATTACATGTAGGAATTCTCATTAATTCTTCCAGTGTTTCTTTTGTGTGTTTCTGAGGGTTTTATTGTATACATTTTGCCAAATGTGCATGTAACTAATTCCCCCCCCCCCCATGTTGGCAGGAGATCTCGGCGCAGTAGCCGCATCTCTGTCGCGATGATACATGGGTGCCGCACATTGCGGAAACCATCATCATGAAACCATCATCTTAACTGCAATAGTAAGTCTTAGTTTACCGGAACATTTTGATTAATTTTGTTCCTCCGGCGTACATATCCTCCTCTCAGTCAGACTCGCGGCCCCATAGAGTTTATAGTTTTTAAAGTTTTCACGTGCTTAACAGTACCTTTTACAGTGTCTACCAATGGCAGGCCTAAATTGCCATGCCCACTTTAGACGAGAGTCAAAGTGTATTGCTATGTCGATGTAATCTCATTCCGTTAATATACCATTTCAGATGGACCACGTCTTAATTTATTGCATAGTACTTAACATGCCTTGGGGACCTGGCCCACTCCAAGAAACCCACCTGCTCAATTTATGAACTGTATAAATGTGCTAACTGAACTCTCTTAATTGCATTCGTTTACGTGTGCTGTGAGAGGATCGCCACGTGGCTGTCTACCTGTTACTGCCCTGAGAACAAGTCAACACGTGCTCACCCATGGGAAATAGGTACCTACATCTTGCCTAACTTCCTAGCCATGAAGCATCATTTCTCTCTGTAGTATTTATTATTAGCGATGCTTCACAAGGTTACATCAGGTCGTCCATGACAGTTTCTACTGGTTATACAAAAAAATCACATGCTATATACAATGCCAAATACTGCCAACATTACACTCCCCCTTCCATTTAGACCACCAACCCTTATAAATGTAGTCTCTTTGGTGCTGTAATCAGTCTACTTGAAAGTATGCAATACAATGTTTTTCTCCGGATGTGCTGGTTGTGAAAATCCTCTGAACTCTTCCTCACTCATTGAGCTGGCTGGACTGTTGTTTTCCTTTGGTCCCGCCTCTTCAGCTTGACCCGGACTCTTGATCTGTGGCCCAGCGGATATCGCCGCCCCTGATTCGTCAGTGGATGGTATGCTTGACTTCCTTTCAAACCCTACACCTTCTCCGAGTGTTAGGTTTTCTTCCCTTATCATATTTAATTGCCACTCATGATCTTGTGCCACTGGCATGTGAACCGCCAGAGACTTCAAGTAGTCAGCACGCATAAACTTCAGGCTGTCTTCCACCTGTACTTTGTAAGTAACTGCACTCGCCATTTTTATTAAATTTTGCCTTGGCCCCATCTGGTATTTTCTCCCCTCACTGTCTTTACCAGAACTACTTCCCCCTCTCGAAAGCTCCTCATTGGGCCTCGTCTTTGGTCCGCCTTGAGCTTAATGTGCTCATGCCACTCTGCCCTTCATTGCACTTGAAAATTATGGTTTCAACAGTGCCAAACGAGTTCGTGGTTGCCTTTATAAAAACAAATCTGCTGGAGTCTTCTTCATTACTGAATGTGGGGTGTTCAGGTATACAAACAAAAATACATCTAGCCTATGCTGTAATGTTGCGGATCAATTGATCTTCCTGCAGTTGACTGTTGAGTGCTAGCTTGATAGTCTGCACTTGCCTCTCTGTCGCACCGCTCAACATGTTTCACACCATTTGACGACAAAATAGACCAAACTCATCAGACAAATGGTGAGCCATTGTTGGTTACCACTACTTCAGGCAAACCAAACACCGCACACAATGTTCTCAACTTTTCCTCAGTGTGGAATGCTGCTGTAGTGGTCATGGGAACTACTTCCAACCACTCGGAAAAGGCATCCACCGCAACCAGGGAACGTCTGTTTATGTTTGTCTGCAAAGTCTATGTGCACCCTTTGCCATATTCTACCTCGCCAGCTCCATGAATGCAATGGTACTAGTGGTGCAGCCTTTTGGTTTCTGATAAACATAACAATGCCATACCTCTTCCTCAATTTTATTGTCCACACACAACTTCCAGTTAACATTTTCATTCTTGACATGCCCGCATATTCCTCGTGTAACATTTCCAGCACCATTTGTTGCAACACCTCTTGAACGACCACTCTGTTCCCACACAATACACAATTTTGCTCCAGGGATAAGTTCTAATTTTCGGGAAACAAATGGCTTCAGCTCTGGTGTAACAACTTGTGGCCATCCCCGTAGAATTAGATCTGATAATTTTGACAAGACAATGTCCTTCTGGGTTGCTTCTTTTATGGTCGCTGCTCCCACTGGTAGGTCCTCAAATAGTGCAAAGAAGAAAACAGCCTCTCCCACCCATGGTTCACAGCTTTCAGTGTCCTCCTCCTGTGCAGGCAAACATAACACATCTGCATGACCAATCTCCCAACCTGGCTTGTACTTAACTTTGTATTGATAGGTCCCCAGCTTCAGTGCCTAGCACTGTATTCTGACTGCCGCCATGACTGGGACCCCATGCTTTGTCCCAAACAACGTTGTTAGTGCCTTGTGATTAGTTACCAGAACAAACTTGCACACATACAGGTATTTGTGAAATTTCTTCACTGAAAACACTCAACTTAGAGCCTCTCTTTCTACTTGGCTGTATCCGGCTTCTGCTCTCAACAGTTTTAGAGACAAAGGATATTGGTCGTTCCACTCCAGAAGGCATCAACATGGGCTACTACTGCACCTACACCATATGCACTCGCATCTGCTGTCACTATGATCAGAAGCCACTAGTACTGGACTATTTAACAACAACTGCTTACTTTCTTCCAATGCCCATTCTTCAGTCTCCTGTCCACTGCCAACGGTGATCTTTCTGCAATAACTGGTATAATGGATGCAACACAGTTGCTAGGTTGGGCATGAACTCACCATAGAATGGCAGCAATCCCAAATACAAATGAAGTTCTGAAACAGCCCATGCACCATCACTGCCCTGGACTAAATGTTCTGGCTTTTGTTGCACCCCTCCTGGTCTCATTTACTTTGACTGCTGCACTGCCGTTTCCATTATCAAAGCCTTATTCAATGTCGATTGGAAGGTTAGGTGTTCCTCCACTATAACGTCATTTCCTAATCTACTCACAAACGCATCTCATTATGCATCATCCAAAAACTGACCATAATCACAAGACATTACATTTTTTTGCAGGGTTACAGCATATTCGACGATGCTCTCTGATGTGCCTTATTTACTATGTAACATCTTCACTCACTCTGCGATCTCAACTTTTTTTTAGAGTATAATGAGCAGACAGTATTTCCACCAATTCCACGTATGACTGTTCCCGGCTTATTCGGCCAACACAAAATCTGTAGAACTGAGTATGTTTTGGGGCTTAATAATGTCAAAAACAAACTACACCTTTCTTCGTCCTCAACCTTCTTTGCCTTAAAGTAATGTTCCAGGCATTCCACAACACTCAAAATTGCCTTCATAACCGTGAAACTCCTTAATCTTGCAGAGCGACATCTTGTTGCCTACCTCACCAACCAAGCGAACAAAACATCACAATAAAAATAATCTATTATCTTCGCTGCTTCATGACAGCAACCAGATTGAGTTCCATTCTTACAGCTGCCAAACTCGACTGCGTTCGGAAATAATAAATAATCCCATCCTCATCGCCAGTTGTCTTATGTATTACGAGTGATGCTGTACAAGGTTACATCAAGTTGTCCATGACAGTTTTTACTGTTTATACGAAGAAATAACACACTCTATTTACAATGTCAAATACTGACAACATTACACTCTCAAATCCAGCATACTCCGCCCCTAATTAGCTATCACGCCACATTAAAATATACGCCACTTTATACTGACGTTCAACCAGCCTCAAAACATATGTACCATTAAAAATACTCTAGCCTAAAGAAAGTTTCCCAAATGCCACACAAAGCATTAAAAGGGTTTTGATAGATGATTTGCTGAGCATCATGCAAAAATTTACGTAAATACACTGCTCATTTTTGCACCAATCATCATCTCTGATAAAATCAAACATTACGTCCACAAAGTTTCCAACTGAACCTTGTAATGAAACAAAAAATTCTAGTGTAAAACATTTCAGGAAAAAATATCGGGAACAATTTTTAGTAGAAACATATTGAAGTAAACAAAGATATATGTGGATAAGTGTTCGATTATTCACAAAGCCAACCTTCTGTGGCACAGTCAGTTGGTGCCTGCCAGTCTGCTGTATGGGAGGTCCTGGGTTCAAATCCTAGGTAAGGCCTGGATATTTTATTTTAAGTTAGGTCATTAATTGTTTCTAAGCTGTCACCTGATAAGCCTTCAGGCGTAACACTGGGGAATGATAAGCGCTTTCCAAATACTAAAATTATACACAGAACAATCTATGGGTTAAAGAACTAAAATACACTTAATAGTAGTTTTGAAGAACAAGTGAATGAAAAAATTGATATGAACAAACAACACGTTCAGACTTGCCCCTTGAACTTCTTCTTCTGGGCATCTTCTGATTGGCCAGGAAACTAAGGAGAGCTCGTGTTTAATAGTGATAACACATAGTTGTTGACGTAGTTAAACCCAGTTTGCATAGTCAATGATTCCTATTATTGGTGCAATATCACAGAATAGGGAATATTAATTCTGTAGATGACCACTAAACTCATACAACTTAAGAAGAGAGTTAAAGCCACACAACTTTTCAAGAAATAAAAACTTGCGCACTCACTGTTCACCTCTTTCCCACATTCTTTCTACTTTCTGGTCATGTGTTTTAGGGTTCCATGGCTACCAACCTGCCCTTTCATTTTGAGATCTAGCGGATCCCATGGCTATCAACATGCTTTTCTATTGTTTCAACATCTAGCGTAATCCCATGTCTAACAACCTGCCCTCCTCTTTTCAACATCTAGCTGGTAGATGTTTATCTGACAGCAGGAAGAAATCTGTACTACTTCCTGTTCTAAGAACGAACGCATGGCCACTAACTGCTTGAAACAAAAAGTAATAATGTTATTATTCAGAAGTTGATCTGCATTCTTAACACAGCCATACTCTAGATACAGCATCATGACAGAAGCAGTGTGCCCTCCCACTGTTTAAAGCTGACAAAATGTGCAGTTCTTTTTCCAAGTGCACCTAACCGTAAGAGCAAGGTAAAACATGATTAGGTAATTTTGTTAAAGACCAACAGATGAAAAGAAGATAAGCTAAAAACTAAAACATTTATGACCAAACCACATATGTAATTGTGAATGATGGAATCAGATCTTAAGTGTACTGAAAAAGTGTACTTGAGAAAACTATGCTGACTATGTTAACAGCACTGTAAGTGTTTCCCCAGCACTTTGCAAAAAAAAAAATCTTATATATATATATATATATAAAGAATGTTTCTTTCTTTGTCCCATATGTATTCCTATACCATTCATCCAATTGCGATGAAACTTTGGTAAGTTGTGCGCACGCCCGCGAAGGTTTCCGAGTTGGTAAAAACATTTTACAATAGGTGGCGCGAAAGTCGTTTCAACAAATGAATTTATTCTCGCTATTGTCTAACAAAATACAGACAATTAATGAAGATGACGTACCTAATCAAAATATGACAATTTGTTCCGTTTCAAATCTATCTATGGGAACAGATCAGGGATTTGATTATTGATTGACATTTAATCTAAACAAACATTGTTTAGTATTACTTTTATAAACAAGACTAATTACTAATTTCTAACTTCATGTTACATTTAACTATACTATCATTTAAATATAGTTCATATTGAGCAGACAAAAGACGTTTTATTTGTCCATCATTTCATACTTTATATAATCTCCTAATTGCATTATATATAATTTCTAGGTACATTGCCTTGACGAACCCGGTAATTATAGAATAAATGTATTTATTATATTACAATATTTCATATAGTTTAGCGGCAGTTCATGTGAGACACAAGTGGTGTTGATTGTGAATTTGAAACTGTCATCACAAAGCATTTCTTTTGCTGTCAAATCAAATATGCCACCCAAACGAAAAGCAATTGGCCGATCTACACCTCAAGCAGAAAGGAAAAAGGCATCACGAGCTTCAGAAACCGACGAGCAATGGGAACTAAGCCTGGAAATCATTCGAATACGCACTACTAGATCCAGACGAACACTGCATGTTGATTTAAATCTTGGTGCATTCCATTACGATACTAATTATGATTACAGTCTTCATCCAAGTGTGGTTATTGGAAAAATCGATAAATTATGCGTGTATTGCAGTGCCCTTAGATTTATGATATACCACTCGAGTTCAAATGTTTGCAATTTCCGGTGCGACTCACATTTGCAAGGCACAGGGACAATCGCTACAAGTGTGTGTGGACTAAATTTGGAAAATCCATGCTTCTCACATGGGCAGCTGTATGTGGCCTGCTCACACGTCAGAAAACATTCTGACTTATTCGTGTACGCACCAGACAGAAAAACAAAAAATATTGTGTATCTAAAAGCACTTCAATAAACAGATTTTAAACACACACACTTTCTTTGCGTGGCATTGTAACACATGTCGGGTACTCGCTAGTAGATTATAAATAAGGAAAGATTATACAAATGGAAGTTCTGCATCAAAGCTCCCCTGTATATGTCAAATGTGTAACCATTATCCCTATAAAATTAACAATGGAAAGAGATTTCAAAATATTAACATTGACCGATTACCTTCAACAAAAAATGCTTTTCTTCACCAATTTTATGTTCATCATATTTTATACTTCATTAAAAATAAGTAGATACCTCAAACTCACATCATGCAGTGGATAAGCAGCAGTGTATACTCCCTCGGATATCAAATGCTCAATGCCAAAATCTCTATTGTTCGGGCCAAACTTTTCCCTATGAAGGATGAAATTAACTATGAATGATCGAGTAGATGGTGAAAAGAAGTCCTCAGAGTCCACATCAAACCTGAAATCAAATTATCACCTCAACAGCCAATATCTAAACACATTTCATTTTCCACATCAGGTAACATGGAAAAAAAAAACTATCAGACATACTTTGCAAGTCATTTTTAATAGTATTTTGCTAACATGATCAATATAATTCAAGGTTAGAGTACTACAGTATGAGTTTTTCACAACTTGTGTTACATTATTGTACATTTAAAAACACCAAGTAATTCTTCTGTGAGTTATGTTTGTCTCATATTGCATAACAAATAGGCTATCAAATTTTGTAACATTTCATGAGGGACGACCTATAAAGTTGATGTATTATACGTACAGTGAACAGAAAACAAAAACCAATACAAAAATAAGTCTGTAGCTTGTCTTAAAATGTTACAGAGTGGTCATATAACATTTTCTTTAACTTGTAAAAGAAAACATTGCCCCAGAGAAGTGCTGAACAACTGAAAGTGCACATTCAGGTACTACAATTTACTACACACACAATATGTATCACATAAAATGGTTTCTGGTTATACCAAAACCATGAATTACTTGCTTTCAAATTAAATGATGTTGCAAATCATACTTACAAGAACTTCCTGTCACGTCTGAATTCTTCAGTAAGACTATGGAATCTTGGCTTCAACACCTTTGCGTCAACCATAAGAAACGACGACAACTTTCGCAAACCTCTTTTCTCTCGAGATGCGCATGGTAATGCACTGTAATCCTTTTGTAAAAAAAAAAAAATTACAAATTAAAAAACTCACAATACGAACATGTTTTATGAATAAAGTTACCCCATGATAATTTTTTTTTAAAACTTTATAGTGATTCTGCTTGCAGTTATTGATGTCTTAACACTGACACTCCTTTCATCATCACGATGGGGTACAGACAAATACTGTTTAATCTGCACAAGAGGAGATAAAATCAGCAGTTCTTTAGCATCTGCCATCAATGCTATTAACAGTGGCGGCAAGGAGTTTGTCCCAATACGTTATATTGTTAACTCTGGGACTGGACTAGCAGTTTGTTTTATCATCTGCCTCTGGTTTCAAATAGATGCCTTGAGTGCAGACTGAGTGGTGGCACATTGTGGGGGTTTCATTCAGCAACAACCTGGGGTTACATCTTAAAAGAAACAAGTTTTCACATTCAATACAATAAAGAGCTTCAAGACGTGGTACAACTAGCAAGAATACGTAAGTGCTGTAAACGTACACGTTGTACCGTAAGCAAATAATTTTTTGGTACGAAACTTAGGGGAAAACTGTTTAGTACGGTACAGCACATCCTAGTTAATGCACTCTGGCACTTCTCAAAACAGGTTGGTTCAAGAACTACATGCTCGACAAATCCAAAATACCTATACCACTTACGTTAAGTTTACTTTCAACCCCTGTCTAGGCATGTAGTTTACTGCCCGACCCTTGGCAGCAGATGTGATTGGTCAGGAGCGCTGACATCTTATCACTTTTTTGTTGCGCCTTTACTCTGCTTGGCAGTGGTCTGGTCTTAGGGAAGGAACTGGTTTGTAAGAAGAGATCGTATTTTTCTAGCTTTAAACTGTAGATTTACGGTCAATTCCCTTGCAACCTCCAATACACATAACTGGCCCATTAAAGTAAACACTGTGCAGCCAAACAGTCGTCGACTCTTCTACATATGCAACCAATCTCAAACTTGTAGGAATTTTGCCTTATTTCTTCTGAACACCCTCCTGTTTACATTGCTGACATGAAACTTACCTACCTTTTTATACCAATACAGACACGGGAATAACATACTTGCAGCCTGCAGCACTCTTTCCTCTTTCTTCTGCTTCTTTTAATACTTTCAGTTTTTCACCCATGGCAAACAATCACACACTTAGAATAGTTCATTATTGATTGACAGAGAACACGTTTAAAAAATACAAACTAGACTGATAAATATTGTAGTTATTCTTTTCTGTACTATTAGCTGATAATTATAGCCTCTGGCTCCACGACTGTACCCACACTTCACACCATCAGTATGTTAAAGAGCGGAGACAAGACACATTGTTTCAAATTCTCCTATGCCGAATGCTCCGAACGCCACACTCATGTGCAATGTGCACCCTACTTTTCGGCAGTGCTCATTTTAGAAAAAAATGTGTGCTTGTTACATGGGTGTTTACAGTATGTGAACACATTCCTCCCAGGGCCTAGCCTAATAACAGTTTGGCTGGACTAAGTTACAAAGTTCCATCTCTGCTTTGGCTTGTTCCCATAGGCAATTGTAAATACTGTAACACAAACCTCAGAGCCAACCTCTACGGTTTACCCCTATAGAGTTTAAAAAAAAAAACAAACAGGTCTTAAATACGTAAGTAGGATCATGGTTAGGCCCAATGTATTAGGTTAACAATCTACATCACAATGAGAGTACCAATAATAACTGGACTCCAATCCTATCCATCATTCAGGCGAGACTGTATGGCGGTACCACAAAATTCACCTGACTGAATTGACTGTTTCCTCCCTGGATTCTAAAACCCAGGAACCTTACCCTACTACTTCCATTGGGTGCGAAATAGGTTCGTTAAACCTGAGGGAAACTAGAAACCACAAATAAAATTCGATAAAAGCAGCTGGGTCTGAGTACTTCCCACATTATAAGATAGCCACATCTTAGTTCTCTTGGGTTTAGCGGTAGTGACAAGAGGAGAGAAAATTTCTTGAGTTAGTTGAATTTGGTAGGACTCACAATACGAGGGTTTGGTTTTCCTTACAGTTAGCACCGTCAAAGTCCGTGAAACCAGCTTCACGGGTAACATGGAAGTGGGGTCTAGATGGAATTGTCTGGTTTGCTATCCACCTTGCCTCGGTAAAGGGTAGGACGAGTCGGGATACATGCGGGTACGAAATTGGAACTATTCAGAGCTGCTTTAGGATGTTTATGCCCTTGGGGTGGTAAGCGCAAGTGAATTATTTTACCCGAAGGGGTTTGTACCGTGCAAGTCAACTGTTAAACGCTCGCCGAAGACAGAGTGAGTGGTGGCAGGTGGGACTTCCGTGGCTACCTCTACAGGGGCCGTGTCCGAAACCTCTACATCATGCCACAGCCAGTCTAGTCCTAACAAACTGTCTCCATACTGTACAATAGCTTGGCCCAGGGGATCTACGCTTAATCCGGGCCTAGAATGGGGTTCAAATAAACGAACAGGTTCTTCCTCAATAAACGGGGTTTCACAATTAGTATGAGTACACTATGTAGAGGCTAATAATAATAGTTCTCTTACTGAGGCTCTTAATACCTTTCTTCTTAGTTTACTCAAACTGCCTTTAGTGGCGTAAGACAATTAGCTGACAATAAACACAAGTGAAGTGCCGTGAAGCACCTCCTAACTCGGGGCGGTGCCTGTGTCTCCTAGTCCACCCTTTGCAAGCTGGGACTTAGGACGGTAGGTATCGTTAGAAACCTGGCAATCCGAAGGCATAATTTGCTAGAGGTCAATCAGCTTGAAATGTGCAAATTCTACCCCGGCCTTATGCAAGTTGGGAGCAGGTTTGAACACTCGACCAAAACAGTACCTCGGGACAAGTTGGAGAAAGAGAAACTGGTATTTATTCTCGGCCCTATGCAGTGTACTTCCAGGGAACAATATGATCCACTCCTAGTTCCCTCTGTATGGCCTTTACAAGCTGGGACCAACCAGGAATGCAATACATTTCCGAATCCCTGGGCAAGTGACACTCAAGAGCTCAATCAGGTAGGAGTACTTCAGGTTATCATCCAGCCTTATTCAAGCTGGGAGTCGAACCAAATACCCAGGCTGTCCTCAGCTCTTAGGGGGTAGAGAGTTACTAAGGAGTGATTTTGGGGTCCACCGATGATCTAGGGCAGAACTCAATATAGCCTCTTGAGATGTGTATATCTGCTGTTAAGGCGGTTTCACGACGATACCAGTTTAACTTTTGCGGCTAGGATTATAAAGTGAAAAATCAATGCCACTAGAGTTAATTCGAAATGCGTTAACATAGAAAAGAGAGAAAACAGATGAGTTATACTCAAGAGTAAACAGTACTCAGGAATTCAGATTATAATATGTAATATGAAAACAAAATGATGCATAGCTCTATTAATAAAAATCTAACTAGTGTTAACGTTCTGAATTTATAGTAGGCGAAGGTGGCCTACTGAAAAGTGAATTTAAAATACGCAGATATTATTAAGCATGTTTGTTGCTAATAAAGGGGGTGTGTTCAGAATGAACCACAATTATAGACAGGTAATTCTTCAATTATGGGGGGGGGGGGGGGGTTCCAGAAGGGACTTCTATTGTGACCTGCTACCATGGAAGGTATGGGTGACAGGGGAACATTTTTCAATACCTCTCTGGAGCTGGTTGATACTTGTGGCTCTGCAGTAGTTGACTCACTGGACTGCTTCCTTCGGTAGTCAAACTCGAACTAGAGCCTATTGGTTTATCTCTGTTGGTATGACCTCTGGTCTTTGCAAACTGAAAGGAAGAGTGGTTTTTACCAATTACCCATGCAGACTTTCTACTAGACCATGGTTGCGCATCAATGATGACCCAGTGGTCAGAACAGAACCCTTACAGAGCAGAGCTCCTGTCTTCACAGACTGGGAGTCAGGGCTGCCACTTACTTCGCCCTCAGCCTTATGCTTGTGGCTCTCAGAGAGGCGTGGGGTTGGCTAGCCTCTACTTGAGGATGATGAAATTTTGAGTGTTAGGCCAGCGTGGCCCTTTCCTTTTCGCCTGCGGTGGAGGCGTTGACGAGGCTCTGGAAGACGTGACATTCAATGGGCAGGGGTGCTGCTCCCTTGTAGCGACTCATATGAACAGTACAATTTATTTATTAACCACGTGTCATAGTCACATAGTTGGACCCTGTAGACACATGACTATTGTACCATTTAAATAATGACTTGCCCAAATAAGCGCTGCTGCTTGGAGATGGGACAAAGTCATAAAGTAGCATGTGCATGTGGCCAATGCGCAGAAACGCATGATGTGTCAGAATATTTAATTGCATGTTTGCATTTTATTTCAATGTGGCACATAACATCGTTTAAATAACTATAGAAATATGAGTATCTACAAGACAAAAATACATTTCATAATTTAATATTCACATCTACTGGGAATAAACAAATTTATGTTATGTGATGGGAGCAGGGAGTCTGACAAATACTGCAGACTTTTAAAGCGCGATCAGCCAACCACAAACAGCCTATAGTAAATGTTATGAGCTGGCTGTTCAAAGCAAAAACTAGGCATAAATTTTTCAGATGAATTACAATTTTTTAAACACATCTTGGAGTAAACTTACAAAATTGACAGGCATTCGCAGCTTAAGAAACTCAGCATATCGGCATAATGTATCTTTTGTTGCATGAATCTTGACAAAATGAAGATACTTGAACTCTTCTCTCTGAAGCACCAACCCAACACGTTCCAGATTTGTTTCAAATACCTTACAAAAGAACACATTTACATTGAAATTATACGCTGTTCTGCGGAAGAACAAAATTTTCAGCATGAAAGAACACTCCAATATTACCATAAAGCTGTGTAATTTGAGGTAAATTACTTTTCATATCAATTTTTTAAAATAAACACAAATTAGTTTACTTGGTAGATGTATGTGTACAGAAAATGAGAGGGGCTAACCAAACAAATAACGGAAATTGAATACACAGGAACAAGGCCTCAGGGACGACCAACAAGGAGGTGGAAGAAACAGATGATGGCGGGTGTACAGGAAGGGAGAATGTGCAGCAGCGAGGTTTAGGTGGCTCTTAACGCCAGGGTCTTAAGAGCCGATGAGGGTGAAGCAAACTGGCTATGGAGCAGCACCAGAACGAAAGGGTGGGGGAAACTGGAGATCCCGGAGAAAACTTGTAAACCAGCAGCATTGTCCGGCCATATTCCTAGATGTGAAAATCCAGGAGCGACCCCACCGGAAGTCAACCCAGTTCACCTTGGTGAGAGGCAAGTAGACTGACCAATACACCACCGTAGCTCTAAGAGGAAGAGCTGCGGAGTATAAAGATTGGGATGGCTCTTAACATCATGGTCTTGAGGCAAATGAGGATGAAACGAGGTGAGTATGGAACAACACTGGAATGCAAGGGCAGGGGAAATGGGAGATCCCTAAGAAAAATTGCAGACCAGCATCATTGTTTGGCACAATTATCACGTGTGAAAATCTGGGAGTGACTCCACCAGTAATCAAACCAAGTTCACCAGCATGGGAAGCGAGTAGTCTAACCACTACACCACCGTAGTCCCCAAAAACAGAAACACATTTTGCTATATAGACCCGGATAAAGGCTGGAAAAAGTTAAGTGGATTATAATGTGATAAGACATAAGATGAGACATCATGGCATATGACATGAGATATACTTTATTTTATAGTGAGAAATGGAGACATGAAGCAATATTATAACATGATGCGATATCACGGCACGACACGTTATAATACATACGATGCAATAATATTGTGATGGGATATCCACCAAAAATGTAGCGGAGTAAGGGAAAAAAAAAAGGGGGGGGGGGGAATATGGGATATGGAGAGCTCTAAAATAGCTGTCAACTATGACGCCATCGGGTGAGACACGAGACAAATGAGACAAATACTTACTGGTAATTTGGGCACCAGCGGTGCTTCCCAATCACCGCACTATTGAGACTCAGGGTTCTCAAGGATGCTGTGGGTTGTGTGTGTGTCTCACCTGTGTGTACTTACAAACACGTAGGCAATAATAAACTTTTACTAAACATATTTATCACTTGAAAAACACATGTGGCTAGGACACTATCACTATAAATGAAAGAGGTAAGTTCACTGTGAGACTTGTTTTTACTGATACTGTGCGTACAAAACAACGTGCCATGAAATTAATGATACACTCGGTCCTGTCTAGCTAACTCCGCTTGGGTGCTCCCCAGCCCGCAATTAACCTAGCGCATGCCTAGATGGATGATCTCACTGCGGTGTATTAAAACACAATCTTAACAAGGGAAGAGAGTCGACAGCTGCTAGGATGGACTGACGATTTTTTCCTGGAGATAGGACGTTGTAAATTACAAAATGAAACCCTGGAGATACATTAACACGTGTGATTACTCTGCATCACTAATGCAAACTCGTCGGGGCTCGCCCTCCAGCGCGTGGTTAGTGTGGTGACGACCTATACAGAGCTGGCTAGGATGGGAATAATTGCACCGAAAAATAATTACAAAATTACATAAACCCTCAAAGATACATGAAACAAGATGGGACACAAGATGAGTATTCACAATAAATACACACGTGTAAAAATTAGTTTAGATGGCACGGATGCCACTGGATGAAGTTCGTAGGGGACCATGTGGTGCAGGTGGAATAGCAATATTTCTTTGTGGAAACTGCAAATTAAATTCAGACAAAATTTACGTGATTACGGGCTTGTAACATGCCTGATGACGGTAAAATCAAACATTAACATTACCACGTGGTCAAGTACAAAAGCATATATTTATGTGAAATTACACGCACCCTGACAAAATTTAACATAGAACCCTGAATAAAATCTTGCACATACGCTGTTACATAAATAAGCTCTCAAAATGCAATGATGGTGTATACAAATACTTGGCGTCAGTCAGCCATGTGGCTATATGTGATGTTGCCATAAAATATTCAAACATGAAAAATATCCTCAAATTCATACATAAAAACAAAGCCCTTAAAATTACGTGTAGCAAAAAAGCAGAAATTACAATGAAACGCCATACAAAAAGGCAGATGGCGCCTGATTCAAGTTGCGTGGGTCGCGTGACCTCTCAAACATCTTTCTACTCATCCTCGATTAAGTTAAAAATGACACAAAGGCGAAATTAATTAATAAAGTGGAAGCATAATGCTGGGGAAATGTCTGGCAAAAACACTGACCGGTAAACAAAACTGACTATTGAAATCTACATCAGTGAACAAAAGTTTGTAGTGCGTACGTGACAGTGTCTTACCTCGCCAGCTCTCCTCGACAGACTGTAGAGACACGCGACACACGGACCTAACATGGCCGCCACAAGGTTCACATAAGCGGAAGTGCTGTGCATGCCGAATTAAATAAAATATGGTTTTTAAATTTTTATAATTTTCTTATGAATTTTCATGTTATTTCAGGGTCTCTTTATGAAGGCAGCAAGTCAGGGAGGTGGAGTGCATGCGGTAGGCTCCAGCATTTTTTCTGCGCACACCAGGTGACCACCATTTTGTAACTGGACATGCAATTACAATAGACTTAACTCATCAGGAAAATTTTTCTTATCTAGTAGCCCGGTAGGCCACCCTGGTGGATTAGCATTACCCGGGGAGCTTAAATTCTCATGTAATGTTTTAATTGTCAAAAGACGCTTTTCTGTTTCACCGCACAGCCGGTCCTAATAGCGGAGAGTGTTTAGTGTCAAGTTCCCCCAGAGAAGGGGTTGTAATCATAAACGTAATAAACAACGTGTTTTCAAGTCAGTTGTTTATTTACAATTGCATCATGCGTTTAAGAGGAAGGGTCCTGATAATACTCGCTTCACCAATACATAAGTTCTAATTTTCAGTGTAACCAGTCTTGTTCTGATCTGTATGGGCACGTGGTTTGGCCCTAACAAACCACGTACGCAAGTGTTACAAGTTAGGTATTTCTCCGTCAACAATGGTGTCTAGTTGGCCTACCGGCTATCGCTTAACAAGCACCACTCATCTGGAGTAATTCTCAATGGGGCAGAGGTCAACAATTATCGATCATCACCATCGGCAGGAGATTTGGTCCGGGTGGACATCCCGCAACCCCAAGATCGAGGAAGTTGACCATCACTTTGATGAAGTCTCGCCAACGTCTTGTGCCAACCGTGTAACCACCATCCAGACCTCACTTTCACTGCCCCTGAAAACCTATTTCCACCATACCACTGGCATAATTTATGGTGCCCTCAGTGTGGCTAAATCTCCCGCCTAAATTTTTCTGCAACTTTTCCTGGAAATAGAATTTTCCTACCTTTTCATGCCCGCAACGGTGTGAGGACGACAGGAAGGCAGCATCAGGGGCAACGGCAGCGTCGGGATGCTTATGAGATACCGCACAGATACTTGTCAACATTATCAACAATCAACAGGTGACGCCACTCCGTAAGCCACGCCACGCCATTTGGAGGGCGGGCAACAGTGAAGGAGAAGCAACAGGGTGGAGTCTCCCCCCCGTCCCTCTGCACTCCCCGCCGCCAATAGCCAACTGACCCCTCGCGCACGTCAGTGTTTGTTGACAAATAAACCATGCCTGGCAGGACAACTGACAGTGCACCGGCACTGTGGTGCCTTGAGTGTTTACACCCTATGGCAACCAATGAACAGTCACTAAGCTCAAACAATGCCAATTGTCAATGCCGCCGCAAGACCAGCCCAGTAAACAACCACGCCGGTGACAACCGTGTAACAAAATACAGTTGCAGTGAAACATTGCAGGACAGTACAACTTTCGTAACACAAGTAAAGTCTGAACATGAACATTTTCCAATTATAATTTCCCAAAATACTGTGATAATTTGCTGTGTAACGGACAGGGTACAATAGTATTTCATTGTATACAGTGTGACAATATATCACAAGGAATGCCTCAGTGGCACAGAGCAGAGTTCAGTTGCGGGATTTACATTTGTTTATCATGTCACACGTCTTCAAATAAGTTCAGACAGGGAGTAATTCGCATGCAAAACGGAACCGCAGACACCCCACGTGATCAGGTGTTTGACCTATTGGGACAATGATGTGGCGGTAAACGTGAACAGTAACCTTTCGCAGATCATAGTGGCACGGGACACTAACAATGAGTCAGGTGCAGTGGCACAAAGCAAAGGAGGGGAATGGCAGCAGAGTAAGGGAGGAGAGCAGAGCGAAGCCGAGATGTCGCGCACTTCTGCCGCGCACGTGGCAAGTGTAAATAAACTCTCGCCGCCCGAACCTAACCCAACAATCATGCCGCACGTGTACCCACCACCCACACCATTTTTCCCGCCACTACCACACATGTTCCCTACACCGGTCTACTCAACAATAGTGCCGAATTATCAAACCACTTTTCCAAATTTTCCGTACGTAACAATGACGCCACAAGCAGCAGGTAATAAAAACGCAGTCCAAAGCGGAACCACGGAGCAGACCCAACCCCCACGTCCGCCAGGACCGTTCGCAGCGAAAACACCATCGAAGTTTCAAGCGTTGCCCACGTTTGCAGGTACAACAACGGAAGATCCAGCAGCCTTTGTGGAAGACTATGTATCCCATCTCATGCCATATGGTGTCAGCCGTGATGAATGGGCCAGCTGCGTAGCAGAGCAACTCTCCAGAGACGCGCACTCTTGGTGGGTTTCACTCAATCACTATGGACGTAAGTGGGAGGAGTTTCGACGTGCATTCCATTGCAGATTTCGAGGAGTTTTCACATCTGTACAGGCCCATAGCAGGTTGACTCTGGAAGGCGAACAATTGGGTGAGTCTAACAGCTTCATAATACACGAAAACCAACTTGTCAAACATTTTTATCCAAATTTGCCGGAACGTGAAGTATTAGAAGTAATAGCAGAAACTGCTCGGCCAGAGTTTAGAGCAGTTTTAATTCCTTTGTTAAATGGAACACTTGAAGACCTAATGCATGCCGCAATCATTTTAGAGACAATGCGTGAAACATTACGCTGTGATACAAATGGACCAAAATGGGGCCACGAGACAAAAAATTAAACTGTAAACAAACATAACTCTGGAACGTCACGTCATTTTCAACCACATTCTAGTCATAGTGCACTAATGCATGGTAACCAGTACTATGATCCATAGCACGGGAAGTGGTAAAAGGATCAAGCACACAGAAGCATGTACAAGCAAGAGCAGCAGAGGAGTGGAGCAATAGGATCAAGTGGTCAGAGACCACAATATCGAAGTGGAGCAGGTAATAGTAATCCGCAACAGCAGGGATGGAATCCGGATTACCCACCCTGTCACCCATGTAGGTATTGTCCAACGCTGCAGTATCATTGGCATAACAAATGCCCAAACAACCCGCAAATGAATCAAATAAGGTAAGCGGCAGCACGTAAACAACAGGGGAAACGGGTTGCAGGGGTGAAAGGGCCAGATGCTTCCAACACTCCACCCTGCGAAATTTCGGACCACACCAAACACAAAATTAACTCCACAGCAAGCACTCATACAGAATATTAACAGCAGTCACGCATCATTTATACGTATCCTAGTTTCCAATAACTGTCAGTTGTGCCATGCGTTAATTGATACTGCAGCCTTGCACATCATACAACCGCACTTTGTACGCAAGCAGGACGTGATGACTACAGACCACGTGATTCGGTTCGCCACGAACGAGCATTGCAGTACAGCTGTAGGACAGGCCGTAGTGATAGTTCAAGTAAGAGATATTGAGACAACTACTGTCATCACACCATTGTCACACCAGAGATACGTGAATAAGCTATTTTGTGTATACTTTAGCTAACCGAACAGCACACAATAGTGGAACCGGCCGCAAGGATACATTTTGGCGCGAAAGAAAGAGGCACGGTGTATAATTTGGATTGCTGCCCGACAGGTAGTCTACCTGAGGTCAAGTCAGGAGATTTCGACAACCAGGTCCCGTGCGAGTACCAGGCCGCATTTCAGTGCGTACTTGAACACCATGACATATTCGGAGGGAAGGACGCACTGAAACGTACAACCATAGCATAACACGTGACACAACTTGCAGACGAAAAGCCAGTTCACACTAGTCAGCGAGGCTATGTACCGCACCAAACTCAGATTATCAAAAAGCAAAACAAAAAATGCTAGATGACGGCGTAATCGAGCCGACAGACAGTCCATTCGATTCCGCATTTACGTCAGCTCCAAAGGAGGATGGAACATGGAGGTTTTGCATAGATTTCCGTCCGCCAAATCAAATAACATGCAGTGCACTTCCGCCGTATAGAAGTGTGAAGGAAGCACTAAGTGCATTAGGACAGGCAAAGGTTTGGACGTACTTGGATTTGAAAAGTAGATATTGGCAAGTGCCGGTAAAACTGGAGGACAGGCCTAGAACAGCTTTCACGGGCCCAGAAGGCTGTCGCTTTCAGTTTTGCACAATACCATTTGGATTTAAGCCTGAATTTGGCCTGAATTCACATCCAGTAGAAGCACTGGTGGTCCAAACAGCTCAACGTCTCTGATCAGTCCGCAAGGTGTGGGGGATCAGCGGAGACACTTACCGAGCTCGTAGCAGAAAGCAGCTACTGGACTGACTCTGTTCAATTGTTTTTTGCCAAGGTGCACCATGTGTCGTTTAAGCAGTGACACACTATGCCTTACAAGGTAAGGCACGGCCAAAGGCGTAGTGAGCAAAACCTAACTTTTCTTGCTGCCAAACAGAGGTCAGTATTCACCCCTCCTACGCAGGAAAGGCAGGCGGAACTGGTCCACGCCGCCTCACTAAGGCGCCAAGCAGTTCAGACTGCTCCCGTGGTAATGGTATACTTTCCGCAGCATATTCGCACCAGCCAAAAGTACCACCTGGTACTGAGAGGACTGGTTTTCAGGACCGAGGTTAGGTATGGCCTGGCCAATCCCAGATTCTGGAGCCGGGAATCTGCTGCCTGGAATTGTCAATACAGTGTGGGGCAACCCAGCACCCATTGAGTTGAGACCAAGGATCGAAACCTCAGCTTCATCAGAATCACGGAGGTCATCTGAGTAAGTCAGTAGCTAACACCTCTCGCCAGCCACTGATAAACCTGTATAAAACCACGCTATTGGTCTAGCGTACAAATCCTAGGCGATCGTGCCAAAGCAGACCTTAACCTGGCAAGCATCAATTTCTAAAGTCCTCACTTTATCGTGAACAGCCTTTGGCAACATCTTTACACAGAATGAACAAACTAGTTAGTTTTGAGTTCCACAATTGTTTGCCTTCTTTAAGCTTTGAATAGATATTACCAACTTTAAAGTACGCAGTCAACTCTCGTTTGCAAGACCCAGGAAAAGCAACCCTTTTTCGGGGAACATTGTGATAAATTTAATTAAATAGATATTCCTATAATGAACCCTTTGAAATAACATGGAAGGTCTTACAATCAAGAGTTGACAATACTGCTATACTTGTTTCAGTAAGTTACTCCCGAGTATGGTTATTGAAGTTTCAGATTTGCCATGTATGCATTCACAATCAAATACAAATCACAGTGTAGAAAGCTTGAAGAAAACTTTGTTTTAAATTATAAGTACATAAAAATACACTTTACATACTCTTCTTTTCTCTTCTGCAATTGTTTCACAAGATGCATCGACAAATAGGCTGATCAAGTCCTCCCAAACAAGAACAAAGTCCACAGATTGTTCCTGTTGATTACGAAACTGGAACAAAATCAGGTATCTTAAATGCAAGAAAATAAATAGAATCTTGGACTGGGATCCAAAAATCACAATCAAAAAACAAATCTTTAAACATTACCACAAAAAAATTATAAACAAATTACATAGAGCCAGTATTTATGATGAACTGGATTACAATAAACATCAAAATAATGCATGCATGGAATATAATTCCAAACTTGCAGAAAATATTTTAAAAAAATTACAAACTGACAGTAACTGCGAATATTTTATATTTAGGAGATACAATTTAAATAATTATTAAAATTACAAATAAAATAAAATATTGAGAGTTCACAAAATAAAACAAGCTCAAGTTTACACTGACAAAGAATATGGCTGGGAATTTGAAGTAACTCACCATTTCTAAACATGAATATCAAAAATAACTTTGTCACAGCCTTCAGAGACACAGAAACCAGTCAGTGCCGGCTATTAACACCACCTGGGGAAAAAGTTTCAAAATACTTTACATCACAGCTATTCCATTTGTTTTCACCTCACACCCCTTCAAGGTAATCATAAGGGTTGGCGGACCAGTTTTAACTATTACAAAGTCAAAGTTTATGTCATACATGGGAATCTAATGTAACAGCACTACACACAATGACCTGACAGTATATTTTTCACTGTGATCTGATCATACGTAAATTGTAATTGTATTTTCTTTGGTATTCGTTTACTTCACTGGTGGAAATTTTTTAAAAGGGTGTGTACGTTTTACGTAAATTGGCAATTCATTTCCGTGTGTACAGATTTTATTACACTGTGTGATAATTTATTAATAATTATTATTCCGATTGTAAGAATTTACAGTATAATTTACGTACCTTATCAGTGTTCTAGAGCTAGCTGTGTTTCGTACAATTTAGACAGGAAGGCACACAGGCGGGAGAACACATTATTTCTATCCGTTGTAAACTTGTATACATAATTTCCAAGAAATTAATACTGTAACCTAATCTTGTTCTACGTATGAATTGTATCACTCATGAATGTATTCTTACTTGATTATTATGAACACCAATGTCCTATTTTCTCTTTTGAAACAAACTGTCAAGGAAATACCATACCCAGAATTCATACCATCACAAATTAATAGAAAAACAGCATGTTAAAACTGAACATTGGTGTATCCATTTAATTAGAAAAATTATTCTAAAATTATAATTACAATTTCTATTACAAATATAACTTGGTAAATAATTCAAATTCGAAATTTTGAATAAATGCAGAAACCTAGTAAAGGCAGTGGAAGCAGTCAATTGCTACGGAGCTAAAACAACAGAGGAATTTTCTAGGGCAAGAAAGGGCGTTTAGCTCGTGAATTGGGGCACAACATATGTTATTCTAATAATTCAGATAGTTTTCGGGATTTTATGCTTTCAAAAATTACCAGGTAGAAAGCATTACCTGCAGACAACACTGAGCATTAAAAAATACCTGGCTACAGTTCTTCTTTATCTTGTAAATAAAATGTTACTTTTGATGGTGCAAAGTTTTTCCAGCAGGTATAAAGTAACCCCCAAATCAAGGAAAATAGATGGAGGGAAACAAAATCGACATTAATTCATTTTTCAAATATCACACCGAGTAAATTATACTCTGTAATACTATCACACCGAGTAAATTATACTCTGTAATACTATCGCACTGAGTAAATTATTATCTGCAATCCCCTACTATAAACTCTACTGGCCATAATAAACAGAACGAACATAAAACTAAATGCTTGGAACCTACATTAAATAACAAACTCACATATATACATATATATGCACTGCCGCGATCAATTCGGTTTCACAAACGTTTCCAAATATAGGAGCATTTAACAGTCATAAACACAGATCTCTGCTCCCACGTACCCCACAGCACAGGTTCAAAAAGCAGGCGACAGTTCAGTTCTATCTTTTCTGGCCTTACTAAGCAGACAACAAATTAAGCGGCAAACTTAAATGATGAAAATTTGAATTTTTTATATATTACCATAGACATGAAGTCGCAAAGGTATTCACTTTAGGCTATGTTCTGTTCCCTGCACTGGTGCGACCAGCTTAATAACAACCTGTTCTTGTCCAGAGACTCAATTTATTTCTGCAAGAGGGGGGGGGGGGACGAAAAACGTCCATGATATATTTTCAGCACTTAATTTGAGCGTTTTGTTTACGAATGGCAAGACATTTACATATACGGAGATGGTAAATCCATGATCCTGATGTACGATTTGACAGGATAACGTACTTACTATTGTAATATGTGTAAACAATCCTTAAAAAAATTACAGGAATAATAAATATTTAACAGCGACCCTGAGTACATATTAACCTCAAAGTCGGACACGCAGGAGACAAAAATACGACACAGATTGGCATCCCAGCGTGTTTTATTTTCGCCTGGTTACTTTTGCTTGGGTACTGATTAAATATTTCTTCTCCTTTTTTCATTAGGATATTATAGGGACCATGAATCAATTTCAATTCATCGTCCTTTCTCCAACACATATTCGTCTTCACACTATGTATTTTTTCCCACTCCTCGGACAATTTCGAGCCTGTTTTCTTTTCCTTCGTGCCCTGAAATCCTTCCATTTTTAATACTTTTTCCTTAGAAATTTCCCTCAATGTTGCTCCTTCTTCACATATTATCTATCTTTTCCAAATATTTCTTAACTTACTGAATCAAGGTTGTTGTCGATTTCTTGCTCCAAATATATTTGAATATCCAATTGGTTAACGTTTTGCCATCCATTCTATATTTAAGGTTGTGCGCTCTACAGACGGGAAGAGTTTGCACCTAGTCGCAGGAGAGATCTGCGCACCACAAAAGCAAGGGCTCATTGGTGCAGCACGGATAGTGGTTGCCATGACTACCGGCGATGCCGCGAGATGGAGGGAAATGAAATAGGTCCTGCTAATAACAGAACTTGCTGGTCCAGGGCCTATATCAGACATTCTTTTTTAGACATATTAAAAGATTTATTAATTGTTTTGTTTCTTTTTGTTTATAGTGCATGTTAACCTATTACCAACTATCTCACCATGCATCTAGTGTTTTGTCCATTTCATTCATCCATGTTTTGTGTTGCAGGGGTCCTTGTATTTCTATTGTTATATGTTAATTATTAGCATGTTGTAAGGCAAGGAGATCCAAGCTGTAGAAGAAAGTAGTGCCACTTTGGCACGGGGGTAAGCTGTGACGATTCTGTGTATCATACGGGACAATTTAGTAAGCAAGTAGCACCTGATGGAGGTGGACTGCATGCTGTGAGCTCCGGCGTTTTCCACGTATGCTGGATGGTCTTCAGTATTGATCTCGACATTCTCTGCAATAGACTGTAATCACTTGGAACCTTCTTTTTCTTTCACCATCTGTTAAGTCACCTCCTCTTCCCATTGGATTTGCATTGCCCGAGAAGTTTCAGCTTTCACAATAATGCATTGTATGTCGTAAGACGTTTTAGCAGTTTCAATGTAGTGGCCGGTCAAAACTAGCAAGTGAAATGTCAAGTACTCTCCTATAGAGAGTAGTGTAACTTCATCAGCATAAATGTGTCTGTGAACTGAACGACACAGTAATAATTTTCGTTCACATTATGTGTGTAAGGTGATGGGGCCTTACAATACCAGATCAATCAAGCTAAATTATTTTGCAAGTGTCAGTAAGTATTATTCCAAACTTTATGGGTGTGTGGTTGACCCTGAATATTCCCGTACGAGAGTGTTAAATGTCTAGGCAGTTTTCCTGCCAAGGTAAACAATGGTACGTAGTCGACCGACAGGCTACTGTTTAAAAAACAGCATTATTCATCTGGAGCAATAATCAACAGGCCAGAAGACATTAGCTTCATCAGTGAGGAGACTGGTCCAGGTTATGGCCCGCAACCCCGAGGTTAAGAAATTCCATGACTACATTAAGGTCACCTTGATGGCATCTGGCACCAACCGGATATATCCACATCCTACACCTCACCTTCACCGTCCAAAAAATTGTGCTTACCCCATTTCCAGCATCCCACAGGCGTCAAAATGGTGTGTCCAAGTGGAGCTATTGTACATTGTGCCACATTTTGACCACATTAGCATGTAGCATGCTACGGCAGATGGCAGAACTACGGTGACATTAAGTGTACTATTTATCATGCTGGCTAGGATACAGAGTGTCCAGACCTCCCCTTCTTAGACCATGCTTCTATCACACTGTCAAGTTTTCCTATCAAACTGAATTCAATAAGTTTGGTCAAATAAATGTTGAAAAGTTATGACATCAATAAAACATCATAAATGCCACCATTTTTGTCTGAGAAAATTGGATGTGTTTAGTTTCTATCAAACATTTGAAGATTGACCTGGTTTAAAAATTTCTTTGATGAATGACGGCCCCAGCCAGTCATACCCCCAATTGCACCATCGTGGTTCGAAATCGATCCTAGATCGGATGTAACATTTTCACAGAAAACTGTTCTACCCTCTTCTAATATCTTTGGTTGCACCATTCTAGTTCAAGCTTCTAACCAACCAAAGCTATTAGAAGAGGGTTCAACAGATTTCTGTGAAAATCTTACATCCAATCAAGTATCTATTTCGAACCACGAAGATGTAACTGGCCTTCATAATAGAGGATGACAAAAATCGATGCCTAGAAACTTTTATATAACTTACAAATACTGGAACACAGTAGGTTGTAAAGATAATTAATTTATGTCAAAGCTGTCTGTGTGGGTATGGATGGTATTTCTAACGAACATTGCAAATGACATTACGAACTCACAGCATTAAATTTCATTGGGCAGGAAAAATATCTGATAAATTAAAAAACTTAATTTGGTAAAAATGCAAAAATTAATTACAACATTCTTTATATTTGTTCTTGTAATAGTCTGCATTTATATATGTGTGTGTATATATATATATATATTATAATTTTTAAATAATTATTCAATTTAGATGCCCCTGTAAAAAAATGTTGCTTTGCAAGATTAATTGGTAGAATTTGATGGAAGGAAACATATGATGGACATATTTTGTATTGAGATTTTACGGTCAAATATAATTGAAGGCGAAAATTTGAGAGGGTGACAGGGGCTTTAAACAGTTTATCTGCTGCAGCAAAAATTTCTGTGCAACAGTGAGTCATGCTCTACTTGGATGCACGGTTGCACCAGGGGGTCTCATGCGATGAACCAACTATGTAGTAAAATGCACCATGCCAGAGTAAAAATGTGCAAGGCAAGTGCGTGTGTTGAATAAAGTGGCAATGAGTGCCGGGCATAGCCGAGTGGCCCCGTGCTCCACAGGCATACAAATACATAAAAGTAGCACCAGGGCACAAGGATTTTAAAAGGTCTTAAAGACAAGGGCTGTGCCACGTAAGGACATGCAGACACCAGATACACCTTACAAAACTACCCTTTTATGTTTTAGTCTTGCAAGTGTGTGTTTGTATTTTTGTTATGTTCATTTTCATGTGTTTTCAGCTGCACACCATTTCACCCCTTGTTTGCCAGTGTTAAGTGTATTTTTCAGTGCAGAGTATTTTTATGTTATTTTAAAAGCAAGAGTTTTAAGTGTTAAAGTGTTTCCATGCATTGCATATGTAAGTAACTAGCTCCGCATGGCCCGCCTACAAGTGAGAGATTGACATGCTATGTGGGCAGTCCACTAGCCATACGCCCTATACAATCTCCACCATCATGTAAATGCTGTTACAGGGTAAAACCCCAGGTGATGTCTTTCTAGGAAACAATCTGCGACTACTGAGTAAGGCACAGTGACCACTGGGAAAAACAAGTAGTGCATTATTTAGTGGGCAGACACCACAGGGACGATGGTGCTGACGAATGTGTGATGTCTATTCACCCCAAAAGCAATATACAGAAAAATGACTGCCGACCACCACTAACTTTGCAAGAAGGTCAACAGGTCTACGTGTAGGCCCACCCACAATCTACCACTAGCAAGGACTTCTGTGCGGGATTTGAGGCTAAGTATAGCAGGCCGTACCAAGACCTCGGAAGCCATGAACTGAACCCATATACTGTCCGAATCGGCTGGAGGAAAGTACAGGTGCATCGGGACGACATCCAGCTCGCGCCAGTTGCCATCGCCTACCAGGTCGCATCGGATACCTCGATTACCCACTAATGGAACCGTGATGTCAAGTTCCCAGTAGCAGCAGGAGAGGAAAAAGATGTTACAGTACCTCTTTTAAGAGAGTCTCTAGCAGACCCGCCACTCCGTGACGACAAAAGGGAACCACCACTGGTGAGCCTGGATAGTGACAGATCTGACGAGCATGCCCAAGGGGTACAGAGGTAAAATTAACAGCAATACATCAGAAAAACATGCTACCAGCTGGGGTAGAAATCCCGGCTGCACCTGGCACACCAGTGCAATGTAGCGAGGTCTCGACACCGACGAGTACTCACATACAAAAACTAGCATCCACACAGGCAGCAGTACTTCAGGTAGCACACCAAAATGTCATCGCCACAATACCCGATGTCACGACATTGCCAACACACAATATTAGTGCTACTCCGAGATCACTGGCACCACGTGACAATCAAGGTCCCCCTGCCATCATGTGTGTCAGGTGGTCCACGGATCTGAGCACCACTACCCATGGAGTAGTTATCTCAGGCAGGGAAACAGAACAGAATGCAGTCCCTGGTGATGGCAGTTAAAGTGTCAAAAGGCAATAGGAATTCGCCACATGTTTGTGCGAGCCATTTTGACATCTATTAGGGTATGAGATGGAGATGGTGATAAAAGGTTCCAGGAAAATCTGGGGAATTTTGGACATAGTTGCCAGGGCGCCAGGCATTACTAGCATGATGCCATAATCTGGTAGAGCATTCTCGTGTAGTCTCGGGGTCGTTCGGCCGACGACCAAGGCTGTATCCTTCCTGATGTGTTGGTACTCCTCAATGAACAATACTTACTGATGTCGATAATTAAGTCGTTTGCAAGCTACACCCTAGCCTGTTCGGGCTAGCCACACACCAACTACAACACTTGAACACAGTAAGATGAAATAATATATATACAGAGAAATCACTCTTGCGGGAATTAGGGCCCCATCCCTTAAGAGTCCGTGGACTGACCTGAAATTATAGACTTTACTTAGATGTAAGATTTATTCAGGTAATGCTTTTCAAGTCCCCTAAGAGACTACTTACAACATGTGCCGTGTTTAAACCTGCCGAAAAGGTGACACTGAAAAACAGCATGCGGCCAACTCTAATTAATGGTGAAGTTTAAGCTTCCCCAGACAATGCAAGCACTGTGGAAGTGGAGAAGAGAGGTCCCGAGCGGCTAAAACGAAAAAAAAAGTTATAGTAATTAAAGTCTATTGCAAGTCAATGATCAGTTCACAAACATGAAGTGCCACTCGGGCACGAAAACATGAGACATGCCATGTACGAGACCTGCTCCTCCGGACGCTAGTATCTTTTAAACAACGTAGATCTAAGTGCTGACAGAGATGCCGTGACAGCGAGTTGCAAGGAACTTCTTCCTGTTACAAGTAGCAATACACTAGACTTTCCTTGCTTATTACACACTAAAAGAAACACAATAATATATCTTTCACAACACATTAACTGTTCTTGACGTCCACATATAACTTGTGCCCGTTTGTCCCATCACAGAAGCATTAACCACACAGAAACACTCGACCGATCGACATTAGATCACTGTCTCGATTAGTGCAGGTCTACAAGAACTGCATTACAATTTTCTTGCCCCCCCCCCCCCCCCCCCCAAATGCCTGTAACTCATGTCCGCGGGTCATAATATATAACATTCATTACAAGAGGTAACTCTCATAATAATGGATATGTATCCTAAACGAATGTGTCCCATGAAGTAACACCCTTAGAGGCAACAGTCATTGGAGGGAACACTTGGATAAGTAGCGCCGCATATTCTCCCCGCTTTCTGAAGTGCGCGATGTCGACGGGTCCTGTGGCCAAATCTGGAGTGCGATGTAGCTACAAGTAGTGTCAAAAGACGGGGATCACATTCCCGGAGGATGTGTAAAGTGGTGAGCGGCTCCCTAGCCTCATTAATTAATAGGAGCATTTTTAGTGGCGATTCCACCATAATTAACTAGGAAAACTGCCCGCTCCAGATAGAGAGTATATAACATACAATAGGTCCGCCCTCAGTGAAGAAATCCATGTCTTATCACATCCATACACATTCCAGTAATTATTACCATTATGACACACGCCGATTTTAATATGTTAATTATAACAGTGTACATAAAATCATATATCGAGGACCAGCCACCCAAGGCATCATTTCCTTTAATATCACCCTTCAAGTGCAGTGAGATACTCATTATGTCTCATTCTCAGTAGTATCTGGGGCTCCGGCTTTCACGAGTTTGTCATCGATGTGTTTTATTTTAATAATCATAATTATGTACAATGTCAGTTTCATTTATCACGTTAATTATTAAGTTACATTTTTTCATGTATTCATTTTTGGCGCTGAATTCGTCGGACATGCTACGAAGGCGACGCCATGTCGTTTGTCAGACTTCAGCACTTCAGACAACCGGCAGGGCAGTTGGTAAGCTCTATGTACCCCCTTCGACTATTCATTCTAGACTGCACATTATTTCATCGCAATAGTTAACATAATTCAGGAACATTTAAGTACTTTTATTTAGCCGAGAGAAGGTCTCCCTGCATCCTGAAGTAGCATACCAGGATTCCACGTGTGGGAAGTGTTTTATGTAACTCTAATTTAATGCCTACATCTTACTTTCCACATTAGTGACCACCAGCAGGTCCAGAGTGCCGCGTCCGCTTAACGAAGGGTACACATTTTCATTCGCAGCAACACCTCGTAACTTTGCAGTATTAAAACAATCATACCATAATTAGATGTGTTTTATAGTATTAACTCTCCTGAGTTCATAGGGTCATGCACCCTCATAGAAGCATCAACTTTAAAGTGTTCCCTCAAGCAGAGTAAACTCAGTGATATATAGGTATGCGAAGTGGTCGACAGCTTCTCCCCAAAGGAAATATTCTATATTCAAAATAATTTACCTGACAATTAAATTAGCTCTCCTTCATATTTACCGTGTATCCAGAGTCGCCTTACGACCACATTCAACATTGTTCACTTTACCGAACGTGGCGTGGGCGCATCACTAGTTCCTGTTATCCACCTGCTCCTGGGTAGAACATGAACACATTCCAGCACACCTAGAGGCGCAACACATGAAGTGGTGCCCAATGTGGGGCTACTCAAACATCATAATTGAGGTTCATTCCTATGTCAAGTAGTTTTCCCAACTCGGGCGAATCAAACAACAGTCGAACATCAGAGTGCAGGAGAGCACTAACAACCCTTTGGTAGTATGCTCAACACAACACGTGGACAACAGGCTATGCGACAAAGGTAACAGTGCAACATAAGTTTTTCACAACAGACAGCTACAGTCATTGGTGAGTACCCTGAAACCTTCAGACATCTGTATAACAATACAATTAAGACAGTACACTCAATAATACAATCAAAATCAATAATATCAAGGCCTTTTGTGTTTTCTTAGTCACACTATTTGTACAATTATTCATTTGTCAATTTGTCAGATTTGTTCACACTGTAGAGTGCATATGTGTTAAGTCAACAGATATACAGTGAATCGAGTAGGAAATAACACACGTCAACTGATGTATAGTGAGGGCCTGCATCTGTCAACGCAATCCACTTAGCTGGGCTGTTCACTTGCAACGTCATCATACGTTTTAACTTTTATAAACACACACTGCTTAGACTTAACAACACATAATGCAAAAGACGCAACTGTAAACCAAAACAAATGCAAGTCGAACATACCCACTCGACACTTCAAATGTAAATTGAATGAAAAAGAGAACCAGTACTCAACACTGCATGGCAGTAAGGCAACAGCACAGCAGATGTGCCTAAGTAAGTGCGTGAGTGTTTTGTAAACAAATACAAGTGGTGTTCATCAATGTGTGCAGTAATGAGCAACAGGTAACACAACGAGCAAAGTAAGATTGTGATTTCAAGCAATACATGGCAGCAAATTAAAGTACAGAAGCAATCCAAAATTCGATTTAATTATTTCCGGAAGTTTTCCGGAAAATTTGCAACATTTTTCTGTAATAAAATTATCAAACTTTTCGAAATAAACAATAAACTTTTTCAGTATTTTCCATTGAACAGTAACGAACGTAAATTTTTAAAACTTCTTAAGCATTTTTAAAAATAATTAGACATTTTAAACATTTTTTTGGACTTTTCAAAAGTCGACAAAATTTTACAGCCATTTATCAATAGTATTTTTGGAAAACTTTTCAAAGCTGCTGTGTGGCAATCATAAGTCAAGAGACCACAAATAATTTTCAATTAACTTTTTAAGGTAATTTGTCCGTTTTTAAAGTAAGTCGTATACTGGGGAAAAAACGTGTCACCCAAGCAGTTGGAATACGTGTTCTCAGCAGAAAGAAAGGAGCAGCCAGAACTGTAAATATTCTCCTCAACCCCACGAAGTGTGAGCAAAGGCCAGCCGCATTAAAACATAATGTTTGACCTTGAAGCCCACACTCCACAGGACGTGGTAAATCGAGATACTGTCCAGAAGCATTTTAATCTGTGTACAAATGCAGATCAAGCGAAATCTTTATGTTGGACACGTGTACAACCCACAATAGTTACACATCCCTTAGTAGAAGTAATATGTCCCTGTAGGGAAACACAGAATTTGAGAACTCGCAAAGAATGAATAACAACTGCAAACAGAACCCATGTGGCCAAAATGTGGAGTTATACCTCAGGTAGTACACCAGCAGTTTTGTGCCGACTGTGGTAAAGTACAACCCATGCAAAATAAACAAAGTTTACCAAGCAAATTTGTTCGTGAATGTGAACTGCCACACTTAATCGATTTCAACTCAAAGGTAAATGTAATATCGCATTGGTAAGATGGCGGGTGTACGAAAAAATTTGATGTGCAGGAAGGGGAAACGGAACAGTAATTTGTGTAGAGTGTGCACATTGTTTTCATCTGGAATGTTTGAGCCGGACTGAAAAGGTCACCACAGATAAGCAAGGCCGTATGCTATGCGAAACGTGCGAACGCATTCTTTCCCGAACAGACAAATATTCCAATACAGTCTAAACAGAACATTTACAAACGCATGAACATTGTAAACAGGAAATTTGTAGAATAGGGTCACAAGAAAATGTGAGGTGTGAGATGTGTGGACGAAAAACACACTGGCAATGTCTGACCGGGAAAGACATGGCAAATCAAGCCATCAGAATATTCTGCTGTGGATAATGTGCATTCCCTTCGCCGTGGTAAGAAGCCAAGTCAGTAGTAGGGGCGGAATTGTTTATCGTACATCACTATGTGTGGGAACATTAAGAATGGACCAGTGGGTACCAAAGCCCACTAGCACATTCGATGCCCTTACCTAGAAAAACAGAAGATCCACAGAAAGAGCAGTCACAACCCACATGTGTCACATACCTGCAACAGAACGATCATAACAATCCAGAATAATTTACAATAATCACAAGAGCAGTCGAAGCCGGTACAACCCCGGCTTGATTTCAATTGTTACCAACAATTTCAGGCCTACCAGATGAGGACCCGCAGGCATTCCCAAACGACTGCACACCACGTTTAGAGAGATACGGGTTGATCCAGCAAGAGTTGCCAAATTGTTTGGGAACTCAATTGGCTGGCGATGGAAATAATTGGTTAAAAACAATCAGTCATTGCGGTATTGAGTGGGTAGAATTTCTTAACAGCTTTCCAAGTTGATTTCCCAATACCGACTCCTCATTGCATGCACTTAGCAGGGCTGTGCTAGAACTGCAAAAAGTGGGTGAATCCCTGACCGTGTTTGCAATGAGCAAGATAGGGCAAATCAAAAACTTTCATCCACACATGAGCGAGCATGGATCCTCGAAGTAGTTCCATTAATTGTATGAGTGGACAACAGGCTAGCAATGGCACCGATAATTCACAGTAGCACGGAGGACTTGCTGCATTGATGGACCAAGCCATCCGAGAGTAAATTGCCATGACTAGAGATGGTGACGGTTTTCTTTCGTATCAGGGAAAGAATCAGAGTAGAGTGAGCGGACAGAGGAGCAGCCGGCAGTGAACAATGTAACAGGAGCAGGTGTGTTCCAGATAAGAACATACACCAAACCTACAATGCCAGCGCAGACATCAGCAACCTTGGGCATGGTAGGAGGCCCACTTGAGACACCATTTTCTTGCCTTTATTGCAAAGGGAAGGCAAAATGCATTGGCACAATCGGTGCCGAAGACGCAACCAACTTCAGAACTTCAACAAACCACCTTCAGGAACGGACTGTTGGGGCTGGCGTGCTGGACGCTCACTACCCCAGGACAAAGGGCACCTGTTGTGCAATGCCTCCTCAACAAGTGGAGCAGGCAAAGATAAATAGTCAGCAAACAAGCATACAGCAAATCGACAAAATAAAAACAGATTGATTAGAATTGCAGTACATTTAAATTGGCAATCATGGCAAGCAATAATATAGACAGCAGCAAGTCATAATGTAGTACGCGTCGGATTCTTGGACATGAGCGAGATAACACCAAGTACAATGGTACTACACCTCGAAACGAAGCAGAACATGGGGGAAACTGATTTCCATCCGAATTAGAAAAGTAGACACCATCACCACAGACCTCGTGTCTGCATACCTACAGGAGGATGCCATCTTGGGTAATCCCTGGCTCAGCAGAAACAAACCATTGTTGATCCATCCACACATAGGATTCATTTCAGCCTGAAGGGAAAGCCGAACTGTGTTCGACAATGAATCCGACCCACCTGTAATGAGTCCAGAGTGCAACTAGACGAACTCGATCATGCAGTCTCTCCGGAATACAGGGAGATGGTGCAACGCATACTGGATTAACGATGCGAAGGTTTTGCGGCAGGAGACACACTCCGTCGAACGACCGTCGCTGAGCATTGTATTCCTCTGGAACATAACCAATCGTTCTACTCTGGACCCAGAAGTTACCAGCCGCACACTGCGCCATCATTAAATATCAAATTGAAGAAATTCTATCTGAGGATGTGACTGAATCCACTCGCAGCCTCTACAACAGCACAATCACATTGGAACTCAAGACAGACAGGATGTGGCGCTTCTATGTGGACTTCAGAGCAATTAACCAAATCACACAGAGCACCTCACCTCCCTCCATAAGTGTCAAGGATTCATTGCATACCTTGGGAATTGCTAACATCATGACATAATTGGACCTGCACAGCGGGTGCTGGCAGGTGCCAATAAATCCACAGACCTTCACAAAATGGCATTCACAGCCCTAGAAGGGAGAAGGTTCCACTTCTGTACAATGCCGTTCGCTTGAAGTGCGCACCGGCAACCATACAGACTATGATGGTCCAGGGACTCGATGGGTACATTGGAGATTTTGCCCTCGCCTACCTGGATGACATGTTCATCTGGTCCGAAACCTGAGATTACCACACTCAACACCTGTCACTACTCTTGGAAAGACTAGCCATCAACAAGTTGCTGTGTGCGAACTGCAAGTGTCACATTGGCCACCCATGCATACATGTTTTGGGCATATGGTCAATGAGCACAGTAGCCGGTCAACACAAGAGCATTTGGCCCTCGTTAACGACTACGAGACACCGCGCACAAAGAAGCGACTGAGGAAATTCTTTGGGTTGGTGTATCGGCTGCGAGAAAACCTACAGGATTTTGTAACCATAACTGAACCATTCACTGATATGTTGTCACACATTATAAAGTATGTGTGGACAGCAGAGCACTAAGAAATTTTTCAAGAGATAAAGAGCAAGTTCAGCGATTTCAAGACATTGTCTCGATACGACCCATGTCGCCATTTATATCTTCAGACAGATGCAAGTGAGATGGTCTTGGGATTAGTCCATTGTCATATTGGATGTAACCAAGAGAAGTGCATTGTTGAATACAGCAGTGCTGAGTTCGGGTCAACTGAGGGTAGATATGATGTGAACGAGCAGGAGTGTCTGGCTGAAGTGTGGGCGGTGATATGGTGCTTAATATTGCTTCACACCATGAAAGAAGACAGGAGCAAGTAAGCTTGCTCCTGGCAGAAGAGCTCGAATGCATGCCAGCCAACTGCCCAACTACTGGCGAGGCAGCATGAGCTGTGCTGTCATCAAGTCTCTTGAGGAAGCAGAACTCGAGGTCGATGACTTTCAAGGCAGCATTTTAACTGCATAACTACAGTGTACAGACACCCAACATTATGTCACCACCATCATGCAGAGTGAACAGGAGTGGTGGCGAATAAATGGAACACACATCGACACACGACCGTGTCGTCCTGAAACAGCCTGGAAGCTGTACATACCCAACAGTGCACAAGCATAAGTGCTACATCATGCACATATTGTACGATTTGCAGGCCACCCTGGCACTTGACAAACCACAAGAAATGTGGAGAACCATTTTCACTGGCCTGGCGTCACCAGAGACGTCCAGCAATACCCGAGGGGGTGCGTAAATTGCAATCTCTGCAAGAGTAGGAGAGCAGTTGGAGTAAGGAAACATCATCCACGTAAGTAGCAGTAGCCATTCGAGTCTGTCATGCTGGACCTGAAAGTGCCATATCCGTTAACTTCTAATGTCAAGAGATTCATTCTTGTGGTGAGTGACTCGTTCTCAACAAGGATGGAAGTATTCCCCCTTATCCGAGCAGGGGGAATGCAACATAACCCGTGTACTGGAAGCCGAATCCTACCCCCGATGATGCTACCCACCGACCCTCTTAACATACAATGATACACAATTAACAGGGAAGTATTGGAGAGAATTGTGTACCAGGTCGGTAGTCCATCATCATTCAATGGCTGTGTACCACCCACAGGCCAACCCAACTGAGAGGAGGAATAAAGACGTCAAGACTCAGTTTTACCTGTGGGCAGGATCAAACCATGTAAGTTGGGTTGAACATCTGCCCGTGGCCTTGTTCACAATCAGATGGAAGGTGAACCTAGCCACAAGTTAATCATCAGCCGCCATCCTGCAGGGAAGGGAGCTGCCCATCCCTGGGGAATTCAGAATCCAACAGGTAAACAGCGACGAATCAGAAAGCACAGCAGGCAAGTGACAGCACCGAGAGCAAGACCTGGAAAATGAACACATTCACCAGGAGAGATACATAGGACAATGGGTACCAGCAACAACATGCCCAGCAAAGAGGCACAGGGCCCGGACAAAATGTTTATATCGGCGAGTTTATATACATTAGTCGCAACAGCCATTTCAGGGGACACTGGGATAAGCGGCGCAGTTTATTCCCATAGCTTTCTGATGTGCGCGATGTCGACAGGCCCTGTGGCCGAATTCAGAGTGCTACAGGGCTCCAAGTAGTATTCAAAAATGGGGAATCTCATTCTCGCAGGAAGTGTAAAGTGGTGAGCAGTTCCTAGCCACATCAGTTCACCAAGCGGTGATTGCACCATAATCAACTAGGGAAACTGCCCGATCCAGCACAGAGAGTAGATAACATACCATAGAAACCAGGGCGTAGCTCCTCCCTAGTGAAGAAATCCGTGTCTCATCACATCCATACAAATTCCTGTAATTATAACCATTACGACACACACCAATTTAATATGTTAACTATAAATGTGTTCATGTGATCATCTATCGAGAGCCAGCCACCTGAGGCATCATTTAATTTAATATCACCCTTCAAGTGTGGTGAAAGAATGCCAGGTCCCCTTAACCAAGGGTACACATTTTCATGTGCAGCAACATTTTGTTGTATGTTTGCGGTAATAAAACATACATACCATTATTAGATGTGTTTTATTGTGTTAACTCTCCTGAGTTCATACGGTCCTGCACCCTTATAGCTGCACCAACTTTAAAGTATTTTTAGTTTATGTTTTGTATTTATGGGGCCTGTTTCCCTCAAGCAAAGTAAATTAAGTGATAACATAGGCGTGAAAAAGTGTCCGATAGCTTCGCCCCAGAGGAAATATTTTACATTAAACATAATTTGCCTGACTATTAAATTAGCTCTCCTTCATATCGGCCACGTATCCAGAATCGTCGTAGATCATCGGCCGTACAACCATGTTTAACATCGTACACTCTATCGAATGTTAGCGTGCACTTCGCCAGTTCCTTTTCACCGCCTGCTCTCTGTTGGGACACGAACACATCTCTGCACCTCTGGAGGTGCAACGCTTCACACACTTAAATGAAACATGGAACAATCACAGTATGTGAGATGTGGATGGTTAACATGTGGAATGAACAAAACAGTAAATAGTGAAAAACGCATTACATTGTGATTAATAAAGAATGGGCAGCTTTATTAAACATCTGTCCAAGTCTCATACCTGCATTTTGATTGGCGTCTGCCTTAAAACCTAACTTTACCCATAATAATTAAAATAGATTGGGAAGGTTTATATCCCTTTGTGCCATGCAGCTCCTGGCCTCTGTAGTCAGATGCTGCACTGAATGGCACTCACACTTACTCCGCCCTGCACTGCCAGCTTGATGTCTCACACACATATGCACTGGCTGCGCGAGTAGAGTGCAAAGCAATGCTGCGTTTCAGCAGTGTTGAGCAGAGGTCAAATGGTCTTAAGAGGAGGAGCGGCACGCATCACGGATCACGCTGGGCATGGATCGCGCCCGGCGACAGCATGGATGACACGAATTTGACAGTGGAGAAGTAGCAAGTTGTGACGGCGGGGCAAGTAGCAGTGAGTTGGCCGAAGATGCTGGGAGAGTCAACCACAGTCACCAAGCAGCACATGTGGGAGTGCGTAACATGGGGACTCTCAGCGTGGGAGTTTAGGGTGACTTCGCCCTGCCTCTTGCGCAAGGCAGGGGCGCACTGTGAAGGCCGGGCGCCAAGCTCAGTCAACCTGTTGTTGTGGTGGGGTCATGGGCCACTGGCCTTCGGAATCTCCCTGGAGTCTGCATCGTGCCGGGGTTGCTATTAGGCAACTCGCCGTGCTCATAAATACTGATGCTACAATGGTACCATGTGTTACCATACAAGTTGCAGGGTGTTGGCCCCCTGGCATGCATTTATTATTGAAAACACATAACAATAATTAAGTGGGCCTAAAATTTAGGTACATCAGTAACCTATGTGGATAATGTGCATCGAAGGCATGCATTTAAGTTGTTACATTATTCTAATTTGAAGGTTCGACCCATTTGAGCTAACAAAATAAAAGGTCCTAGTCTATTATGTATTCTATTGCCACACTAATGCCAAGTTGCACCATTCAACTACTTTTCTGCGAACATGTCTAACAAAAATGGCGTGTATTGGGTTTTGCCATTAGAACACTGTTTAGTAAAGTAATGCCTTTGGTTTTTTTTTTTTTACTTTCTCTAATATATTTGTAATGCTATTTGATTACATCCAAACCGGTAGAAGTACTTTATTAATATGATAGTGTTGGTCATAAAAAAATTAAAATCTAAACAAACACATTTATCGTTGATAATCATGTGACATTGACAGTTGTGTAGGAATTAGATATTTCTATTTGGGTTCATTCGCGGACTGTGAATAAATGGTTTACTCATCTTTAGTCTATGATCGAAACGAGAGTAATTAACTGTAAGGTTATTTGCCATTTTCATTTCAGTAAAAACAAAGGTCTGTGGTAGGGTGTAGTAGTACGGAATTTAATGCATACGTACCGAAGAAAATAATCCACAAATAAAAAACAATTGGACGTTTTTACGCACTTGCTGGCTGGAAATAAAGTGTGAGGACTTTTTTTTGGAAGGTTAAAGTTGGCATAAAACAAACCGCTCAGAAGTTATATAGTGTGGTGTTTTGAATGCTATTTTTTTTGTTGAATTGTGTCAATATCAAACCAGCCTATATGTTTGAGATTGCAGTGTATAACACTATGCACGGAATTATGTAAACGATTTATGTATCCATTTGAGTGTTTCGGCTCGAAACTAATGCAAATAATTTATATACCTTAGCAGTCTGGCATCAAACCACACAGTTGCTAGATTCACCTCGTAATCTAAATCATTATTTTCGTGTATTTAGAGAGAGGTGGAAATAAATTTTGTCGGTGCTAATGGAAAGCAGGTTCTTGTAAATGTAAACATATTGTCGAAGTAATGTAATGCAGAGGGGCTTCCTTAAAAAAAAAAAAAAATTAGGAAAATAGTATAAATCCAATCTGTTGTTAATAAAGAACACAGATTTTATGAGGCGCATGAATATTTCACCTGATGGAATGTATTGTATTTTTTACCCCTCAATTTCCTTGAGCCTCACCCCCTTGGATCGTCATCCTGCAAAAGGAAAACAAAACAATCCATTTAGGTGTTTGTATTAGTTTGGATATATATTCTTGGGAATTCATGTATTTCCATGTTTAGATATTATTATGAAGTGTCATATTTTCCACTTGTTTTACCCCACAATTTCCATGATCAAAAAATTTTCATATGCCTATTTCAAAAACCATTATGTACGACTATTCACAGTTTAGGCTTCTTATATTATTTTGACATCGACAGCATCTTGGCCTTAGGCCATACCCGTTCGTGCCAACTAGAACACAAGAATGCACCTCAACGCTACGGTGCAGCACCTACGTCCCTGAACCAGTGCCACACGTGCGACTGTATTGTTAAGCATTGAGCAAGAAAGTGTAGAAAGTGTATTTTTCCATAGTCTATTTTAATGCTTAGCAGAATGCAAGTGAGTGTATTGTGTATTAAACTTGCTTATTTATTTACATAAGTATTGAGGCAATGCCACCTATCAGAGTTCTGTTGGATTACGATTTTTATTCGCTGCAACATTTTTATTGTTATGATTGTTTTGTTAGGCATTGTGCATGAGTGCACTATGATGAAATTCCACGTGCATATTAATTTTGACATGTCATAATGATTTACGTGTGCCACGTTCCCCAGCCCTAGACCGTTTACCACGTCTGGATGTGAAACCCGCCATGCCAGCTGACCACCACCATCCGCATGTGAGTAGAGCCCAGTGTGACATGTGAACGGCTCAGTATGTTCCAAATAGGTGTGCTTTTTCCTTGGCTCTACAGTGTTAGTTTGTAATTGTTCTATTATTTTCAGTACTAATGAGTGTTCTAAATGTTTTGACATAATTTTCCAGGCCGCACACGTGGGTGTCAGCCGTGAGCCGTGGACACGTCCTCCAGCAGAAGGAATCAAAATGTTGTCTGTGTGTCAACCGCATCGCATGCCATACAAAGCACATTACTATCTACGGAGCACAAATGGGAGACCGGCTTCATTGTGCATCCGCTGTATACGAGCCACATCACCACCAGATCTGTTTTCATTTTGATGGGAAAGCAACAATGCATGCATCTGTCTGGACCCAGCCGCCATACAACACATGCAGCAAAATATTGGAAAAGCAAACCAGGATCCTTGTTATAGTAAATTGGCTCGCATCAGAATGGAAAAAACTGAAGAAATGTACACCCATTGCCTAAAATCACAACAAGTCAAGGCCTTCATCGACCCAGCATGCCAGCCAGTCTTGTGTACGTGCCTGCTAGTTCCCATTGTGAGGGAACCTGCGGGATCACAACTACGGTAAATATGCACACTATAGTTTGTTTGACGGTAATTGGACAACCATGCTAGCTTTTACCATCTGCAAACATGTCTATCACGAAGGATGTAGTATGCCATGGGAACGAACCATGAGGTGGAACGCACATAAAACGACTGCGCTTGTTGCATACTGGAACAGCCGAGTTCGGAACTAACACCACAAGCATGTATACGAATGGAGGAAATGTAGGTCAGACATACATCTTGCCAATGCAGTATCGACGGGAAAATCACTGCAAGGTACGGGAAAATACCATGGATGACTACCCGCTCTACGTTTTACCACTGATGTTGCCATTATAATCTACTCTGCTCCTGTGAGAAGCACCGACATCAACCAGTTATGTTTTTCCAATCATAGCGATGGAGTGTGCGAGCAGACATCAGTGTTGCCAACCACAACAAATAACACCAGCCAGGTTCCAATGGCTACCGACCTATGCAGGTACAACCAGCGAGGATACTAGAGCATTCATACAAGACTGTGAATGACAACTAAACAGATATCGGGTCGCCAAAGAGGATTGTACTCATTGCAACAGAGAGAAGTTTCTCGGAGATTCCAAGATCTGGTTGCATGGTATAGCCCGCCACGGGTTGATGTGGGAAGAATTCCACGCAAAATTTCATGTGCAAATTTGCTACCACATTCACATGTCTATGAGCACGCAGCCAGGCGACCATGAGAGAGCCAGGTGACAAGCCACTGTACATATCCACCACAAGTAAAATCCATCTTATATGCACCTCCCACCCGGAGACATCACTACGAGACGTGTTGGAAGTAGTTGCCAGCTCGGCCTGGGAAGAACGCCGCACTGCACTAGCGTCAGTTATACACACCACTGAACAGCAATTCCTGCAAACAGTGCTACTCTTGGATACTAACAGCGCTTCACAACCTTGTTGTGACCCGTGACAACCCACAGCCACACCTCTAGTGGAATGTCATCAAACCCAACAACACGTCCACGGGAGAAACCGTATACAGAGTGCCAGAACCAGAGTCCTGACCAGGAGCGATGGAATCAACCCCCGAGCAGTGTACCGGCAACCAGGTACTCTGATGGAAACATACCGACCCTTCACCCCTGCAGGTGATGTGGCAGGCCACATTCGAACGACGACTGCCCGATGTAGGCGGATGTCCCACGTGAGACACAATAACAAAGGCCACCACCAGGAAATGGACTTCAGGGGTAGGACAGCCGGGTGCCACCCACGCCAGGCCGCTACCAAAACAACAACAGAATGCCACAAGGGCGTAAGAATTAGCAAAGCGGAAGCATAATGCTGGGGAAAATGTCTGGCAAAAAGTACACAAGCAAAGATTAACTGATAAACTAAATTAATTATGGAAACCTAGATCAGTGAGCAAAAGTTGTAGTGCGCACATGACAGTGTCTTACCTTGCCAGCTCTCCTCTACAGACTGTCCAGAGACAAGCATCACACGGACCTATCATGGCCGCCTGTGGGGTTCACATAAGTGGAAGTGCTATGCACACCGAGTGAAATATTTTATATTGAAAATAAAATGGCACAAATTAAATTTGATATTGTTTTACATTTCTATCGTTTTGTTATGATTTTCAATATTATTTAAATGTCTCTTTGTGATGGCGTTCATGCCAGAATATTAAGTGTTCTTAATCTCGGTGCTGCAGGCACTTTGAATATTCATAACCAAACAATTAACATTAGTACAAACACTTTAAAACATTTTAAGACATACTAAACACTGTAAAGACAATATAACACATTTTACCCTGAAATTAACATTTATATGAAAGTTCAAAATTGTCAGCCTCCTTGGACACGTGCGGAACACGTGACACGTGAGCGCCATCATGCGCTCTAGCGCCGCTGGCTGCTAGCTGGCATCAGTCTTATTGGTGTTTTACTGGTGTTGAATAAAATCTATAATTTCTATTGATTTGTATCTTTTGTATTTGATTTTTAGCTTAATTTACTTGATTTATATTGCTCGCTTGCAAAATTGACATTTCTAAAAAAAAATGTGAAAATTTGCTTGTTAGAATGCAGTTCTTAAATTTCAAAACATGATTTTGGAGCAGAAAAAAATTGATTTTTTGATGAAAATGTGAGGTGAGTTAGAATCAGCCTTTTACATCTACTCACATTATGCAGATTAGCAACTATTTACATTTTCCCTGACCCAAGGGACAATTCCCCCATATATCGCAGACTTTTCCCAGTCACATGTAATTCCCTGACACTTGCCTGTTTTCTCTGAGGCTGAACATCCTGTATTGTTACAATCATAACATATATCAATGCTATATTGAACTCTATTTAACACATGCTTTTTCTCTATAATGTCTTAACTCCCACCCTTTCCATTATTTTTCACATCATACACAGGTTATTTAAACACTGCACTCACAAATGCTGGTAATTACGAATTACTTTATTTTTACTCTGTATATAATTACCACTATTTTATCCTAACTTTTAGGGTAAATGTACTGTCTGTTGTATGAAATATGCAACCATATAGGACCAAGAGAGACTGCAAGTAATCACCTAAGAGTGAAAATAAACAATAACCTGGTAGCATTAGGCTTATGTTAGTTGCACACGTTACAGATGCTATTTATTATAAATCTCCATCATAGCAGGAATATAAAAATTCTTGCACCTCGATATCCTGAGGTTATGTGTGTCTGTTCAGCTTCTCTGTTGATTTCACAAATATTTATACCACACCAATAGCCTTGCGATATTACGTTTTGTAAACAAATCAGAGCAGTTGTTATAGGATTTTTTATTTTTTACATTTATTTATTGTATGTAAATGGGCATTGCACAGAAATTGGCATCCTTTCCTCTTCCCCCGATATCTAATCTATCATGTGTTTGATACCAAACGAAAGATAAATACAATTAAATGAGGTTGGTACTAAATTGGAAATGCAGAATGCAATATTAATTTTATTTGTATGCAAACACGTCGGAAATATGCTGCAGAAATGTATAAAACGCTCAGAATGTGATCCATATTTCTATGCACATTTATTAACCTGACAATTATTTACAAAACCCATTCATGGCAATATACACATTGATAACAAAAGTAAGATAAATAGGCCTACAACTCAGTGGGGTTTGTAATATCTTGGAAATGTGGATTGAAATTGTAATATTATTTGTATAAGCATACACCTGGGAAATATGCTGCAGACATCTAAACAACACTCAGAATTTTAATCATAATTGAAAGCACATTTATGAATCTGACAAATTATTTACACATACAACAGAACGACATTTTGTAATACTTATTAACTTTTAAAATTTGCGAGCCTTATAACCACAAAATGTACACGTTAATTTTTACCCCTGAAATACAATATGGCTACTGTCGTAAATAAATAGTATGCTCCACATGTATACTTCCTGTGTGTACTATATTGGGAATTTGAACAGCGCTAGTATACACATGGTGATGTCACTTCTGGCGACAAGTACCCTCAAGTATGCAATTTCAGAGAATTCAGAAACTGCCTTAGTATCTGCCGTCACGTACAGTTCGTATTTTTGACCGTCGGCGTCGGGAGCTGGACATCTCTTTGGGTGTGGCGTTTGATAGTTTGGCGAGTCTAATGGAATTCCCAATTTGGATGTTTATTAAGCTTTTGTGTTTTATTCGAATTTTGTGATATTTATTGGCTGTACAGGTTAATATTCCTAAGGCAAGACATTTTGGCCAAATTAGAAGAAGAAGCCTTGAGTGACGTCTCTGGTACTTATATGCTCGTTGGTAGCATCTGAGAACTCGTGGGGACAGGGCTGCATTAGTTCGCGCTCCGGGGGCCCACATCTTTGTATCAATCACTTCATTGCAATAGTTACTCATTTAATTGGAACGACTTCGTAACTGCCGCCGGAGACGCCTGCCCCTCTCCTCGGTGGTTTACATTGCCCCAGGGAGCATAATTAGGACATAAATCATTCTCTGACTCTTAGCCATTTTCACAGTGTAGCCTCAGCAGGCTGTGCCTGATAACAAGTGCATGCTATTCCACACTGGAATGTTAATAATGCCACAGAATATACTTGTTGACGGCTGTCAGGGCGGTGGTTTGGTGTAAATTGAATATTGAGGAACAGTGAAGTCTGGAACAAAGTATTGTGTGGGAAATAGGTGTTGTTACCCAGGGCGCCAGGCACTATCCAGACATAATGCTGTGATGTGTTGGTAGAGCAGGGTCGTTTCGGCTGACGACCATCTGCAATAATCCTTTCACCAATGCTGCGTCACTCTGTAGAATTATGAATAGGCCTAACTGATGCGCGTCGTACGTGGTGAATTATTGGGGCTATTCACACACCCATATATTATGTTGTAAAGTCCTGGAAAAATTTTCAATAATATTAAGATTGAAAGTTCATACTCATGTGCGTTTTGGCTGGAATTATAAGGGCCCGTACCCTGAAGTGCCTTGCAGCCTACCCGAATAAAAAAACATATTTCTCCATTGTGACTTTTATTAGGCATACTTTACACTTTCCTCAGGGGAAAACACTTTACACAAGTAAGCCAGACTTCTGGTTGGCAGCGGTTAAACGGTTCAAAGGCCTTTGTGTGACTTAATGTGAATAATACGTCCCCAGGCAATGAAAACACTGGGGAAGGTGAGAGACGTTGTCCCGGGCAGCAGAAACAAAACGGTTCTGATAAAATTAAAAAAGTCTATTGTATTCACAGAGTGGTGCAAATGGTGGTGGCCCCAGGCGCACGGACTGATGATACACATGACCTGCCTTTCAAAGTACTTTGCGTCTACTGCAGTTCCAACATGGCGTGCGTGCCGGCATTGCCGTGCAAGTGAGCCATGCGGAACTACTTGTCACATCACACTTGCAAAACATAACATCCCGTTTCCCGCGGAAATAATTTTTTGGAATCCATATTATCTCTCCTGCCCAGCTCTAAAATAAACATTTGTGAAGGGTTCCTGGTAGAGAACATCCAGTTGAATGTTCCAGTTGAAATGCAACAGCACATTCTCGCACTTGGGCATAACAAAATGAAAGACCCGAGCTAGGGAAGCTGTTTGGTGGTTAGGACTAGAGGCCCAGACAGAAGTAGTAATAGCAGTGTGTCCCACATGCACTGAACATAGTGGCTATGCTAAGGAACCATTCATTACATAAGGCATCCCAGACTACCCATGGCAAAAAATTGGTATGGACATACTGAAATGTCGAGGCAGGTGGTTCCTGGTAATGGTAGACTACTTTTCCAAATATTTTGAATTGACTGAAGTTATCAGCTTAACCGAAACTGCAGTCAACCACCTGTAGAAAACAGCTTTTGCACATTTCAGGATCCTGGAAATAGTACGAACAGATAACAGCCCACAAATCAGAGATATGTTTAGTCACTTTGCCAAGGAATATGAGTTCAGTCATCAAACTTGTAGTCCCCACTACCCCCAGTCCAATGGCTATGCAGAAGCAGTTGTAAAAACAGCCAAGAAATTACTGAATAAATGTTGGGATGTTCACGAGGCTCTCCTTACATACCAGAGCATTCCACTGGCATGTGGTTTTTCCCCAGTGGAAATGATGCAAGGCAGGAAAATTAAGACTTGACTTCCATCTTTGAGCTAATCAGAAAAGACCAACAAGAAATTGAAACAAAAATTAATGGAGACCAAAGAGTATCATTCTCGATGGTATAACAATCGCCACCAAGTGAAAGAGCTCCCCCCGCTTAGGAAAGGCGATGAGGTCTGGGTCCGGAACCTCAGGAAATATGGGAGAATGGTACGTAGGCCTAGTGAATCATCTACACATAGGTCATACCAGGTGCAAGTAGGCAGTTGAACATATCGGCGCAACTGCTATCAACTGGTGCGTGCACCTTTGCAGGGAGACTGTGTGATCTGGTAAAGTGGGGGGTTGATGCCGAACAGAAGCGAGCTACTAAGGTGCACTGAGCCAAGCCATGGGAAAAAGCGGCAGCCTGCAGGGCCCTCTGCCACTGCTTCATCAGAGAGGTCTAATGAGTCAAAGAGTGACTGAATGGCAAGGATGGGACAGTGAAGGGAAGCCTGAGAGCCCAATCCTTCATAAGTCAGGTAGGGAGAGGGGCCCACTGGGTGGATGGTAGAGGACTGTAAGTAAGAATTGTCTAGTGTAGTAATTTTGTTTGTATTTAAAGTTTGTAGTGTCTGTGAGAATTGTAACTTTCAGAATTGCCCTGTGTAGTAACCTTGTTTGTATTTAAAGTTTTATATTGTCAGTAAGAATTGTAACTTGCACATTCCATGTAACTGCTAGTAACTTGAGTCCTTGTTTGTATTTGAAGGTTGTGAATAAAAAGGGAGAGATGTTGTATCCTTGACTAGGGCAGTTGTTGGCAAGATGGACCAAAGATTAGGTAAGGAAGCGTAAGGTGTGCCTCAGCTTAGAGTAGTGTGTCGTTAACTTATTTAATGTCCTGCCTGAGATATGGTACATAGTAAAGATGCAACAAACAGTATAAATATTGAAACAGGATATTGACACCAAAATATTGGATATCAAAACAAAAGTATTGATGTATACTCATATCATTAATATCACAATGTCGTATACTAAACTAGTCACTTGTGAGGAGCTGAGTTTGACTCCTAGCACAGCCATCATGACTTCAGTTTCATATGGTTGCCCAAAATCACCCCATGTGAATGCAGGCCATAACTGTTCCTCCTCTGTTTTTGATTTTCGAAACAACTGGTTTTCTTTCTATAATAACCATGCTGTTGAACGGATAAGAAATGTTATAAAAAATTTAAGACAATTATGATATGTAGGCTACAATAGTTCTCCAAAGTCTGAACCAAATATTTCACTCTTCACATCAATAAAATGTTGCGGATAAAATTTAAATTTTATTTCAAAATGACAGCACACAAACATTTGTTGCTAAGTGATGGAAAAGATCAGTTATCTGAGACAACAGAAAAATGAACACAAAAGGATGCAAGAATTAACTTCTTAACTGTATGGCACTACATCACTCACGTCAATGGGCCCAACTCCAGCAAAAACATCGTCCCCCACTCGGTATGCCCAACCCATCCTCCTTGACGTAAATGCTATTCCCACATCACCCTTATTCGACACAGTGATGGCACCACCTGTGTTAGACAACCGTTGAGTCATTTCCTCACAAGCTGTAGCTGTTGCCTCTTGCGAAGATTTACCTGCAACATTAATAATTCATTTTTTTCAAGAACTATATTCATAATAGGTATATTTGTTTTATACATGTTTGTTCAGTGCACTGAATTGGCATCCTGTGTGTCTGTGGTTATGCTGTAACTATGGGACTTTATATAAAGTGCTGACCAGAATTTTATTGGTAGTAAGTCTTGACGTATGTCACACTCCTGTGCACTGCACATGCTACCTCTACTTTTCTACTTCACCCAATCATCAAGCATTTAATAATAAAGGGGCAAGTCACACGCCGGCAGGCAATAGATCTCGTGCCTCCAGGGTTGATCTAAGCATTACGGACAACTACAGACGTGGGGTTAAAATATTACAATCATACTGCCCACTCCAAAGACTACATTCAGTCGATCACCCCCACCAAAGGAATTGTTTTACCCACCAAGTCACCAACACACTGAAGCAAAAGAAGCGAGTTGGCAGGGATGCTGCAAGTGAGCAGCACTCTTTGCATGATGTCACAGCTGCCTGAGCATCATGGAGAGGCAGTAAATATGCCATCAACCTCTAGACAGGGGCATCATTCAGTTATTTTATCCCCAGTCATTCAGAGTAAATATACAAGTATTATCAGTTCTTATTACGGCTTTGTAAGTAAAGTGACCGCTCATGGATGGATGAAAGTGGGCCGAACATACTTGGGACTTCTGATGCCTGAAGAAGGCTATAGTCTGAATAAGACGTGGGAGCACCAGAGTATTGTCCGGAACACCCGTACCTCCCAAGAGCAGACTTGCCAACTTTTAAGGTTTCCAATCAGTAAAATGGATAAAAACTATTAAAACATGCGTGAACTGCACGCAGCAATTTCACATGCACTAATTTTCTTAACATTCACACGTAATTTCAAGTAATAAAATTTCTATAATTTCACAATGAAATATAATATAACATTTGTTCAGTGTTTCAGACCAGAAACTACGATTTCCCCTAGAGAAGACTTATACATCATGGAAATGCGTTTGCTTTGCATAGCAAAAATTTACTTATTCCTTGCCTTGGGTGAAATATACATTAATTTAAGACAATTTCCATGTTGTATTTATTTTCCCATTTATAGTAATAATATGCTTACCATAAAAGTATTTAAAATTCACTTTGTAATATACAAAATCCCTATTCTGCAATGATTTAAATTTTAAAATAACATTTAAAACTTGTATATAAAAAATGTGCATATATTTACATGTCAATTTTCGAACGAAGAAAGCTTACAAATTTTATTTAAAAAAACAAGCATTTCTTAATTTTTATATGGATTAAGTCAGATAGAGAAAATGTGGGAATTGTTTATCGCTGGATGAAAAATAACAACAGCAATTCTACTGCTATCTGAAGTAAGATAAATTTATTATTATGTTTGTTGTGTGTTGGTCATTTTCACAGATTGTACACACACACAATATGTACTTGCACTCAGAATACCAAACATAACATCATTAAATTTTGACAGTTCTAGAAACATAGGGCCGCAATGTATCCTTGTTAAATGTCTGATCTGTCTATGAAGAAAACAATGAGTCTAAACAAATGCTGTGAACAATGTAAGTTACCATTCCAACCTACCTTGTTTTTGTTATGGGAAAGTCATACTGCTGGGGCTCAATTCTATTTTATTAACAGCGGATTGGATGGGGTTGGGATAAACTTTAGTTTAACCTCTTTCATGAGGCGGCATTGTTTTGCATCTCTTCTTACGAGACTATCATTTTTAATTAAACATTGTTTAAATGGAAGAGTAAAAAATTTGCTCGTTATTTTACAAATTCTTGATGTGGTAGGTATCAATTGTGACGTCGAGTAACTTGTTTAGCACTAGTGCAATGCATTATTATATTAACAGTGCAAAACATTAAATTTTAATGCTTGAAGAGGATGTAATATTGCTGCAATTATCACTGGAATGATACGAATATGTTAATAAATAATAAAGTAATAAATTATGCAATAATAACTTTTAAAAAATTTAGTTGCGGAATATACCACAACACTTACTTGCTTTTTAAAACATGCCTAGTGTATTTTATGTACAGTTATTTGTTTTAAAAATCATGTAATTTTTGCATTCGCATGTTTTTAAAGTAAAAACAAACATGGCTCTAATTTTGTCATTTTGTATTTTTGGTAACATCCGCTAGATACAAAATACCACATTACCAAATACATTACCTTTTTTCTATAGGAAATTGGGTCACGTGATCATTTTGCTAACAAAATCTGCCAATTCGGCCATGGCCTCAAATTATTATATAACCTGTCAAGTTTTAACCAAAAGAAAATGAGATAAATATGTAGTTAGTACCAATTCAAATATTAAACACGCTTGGGAGACGTAAATATTTTTGGCGAAGTTGGTTTTCCATACAATAAACGTGTTATTTTTACACTGCAAAACAGATCTGAAATGAAGGTTTTCTACGCCACGTACATTTCAAACATTTTAATAACCGTTTCAAAATACATTATTTACAAACACAATGATTTACTATGATGCTGTCGGGTGAGACACGAGACGAACGATGACACAAGTACTTACTGGTAATATTGGTGCCAGCCGTGCTCCCCAATCACTGCACTATTGAGACTCAGGGTTCTCAGGGATGCTGTGGGTTATATGTGTCCATCTCACCCGTGCGTACTTACAAACATGTTGGCAATACTAAACTTTTACTAAACATCACATTGAAAATACGCAACTTAATAAAATACATGTGGCTAGGACACTGTCACTACTGAGTAAAAGAAGATAAGTTCACTGTAGACTTGCTTTTATTGTTATTGCCTGTACAGATCAACGTGCCAATGAAAAAAAGATACACTCGGTCATGACTAGCCAATTCCGTGTGGGTGCTCCCCAGCCCACAATTAATCTAGCGCACACCTAGATGGATGATCTCACCGCGGTGCATGAAAACTACAATCTTCACAAGGGAAGAGGGTTGACAGCCGCTAGGGTGGACTGACGGTTTTTCCCTGAAGACAGGACACGGTGAATTACAAAATGAAACCCTTGATGAAACATATTAGCACGTGTAATTACTTGGCATCAATAACACAAACTCATCTAGGCTTGCACGCCAGCACATGTGTAATGTGATGACTGCCTGTACACAGATGGCTGGAACGGAAGTAATATCACCCTATACAAATTACAAAATACATAAACCCTCAAAAGATACATGAAACAAGATTAGGTAAAGGAGATGAGTATTCACAATAAACACACAAATGTGTGAAAACAAGCTTAGGTGGTGCGGATGTCGCTGGATAATGTACGTAGCGGACCATGTGGTGCAGATGAAATTGCAATATTTCTTCTTGAAAACTACAAATTAAATTCCAACAAAATATTATTTTCATAGAGAAAATTATTCTATTTACGATTGAAGTGGTTGCAGGCATGTAGTATGCCTGATGGAGAAAAAGTAAACATTACAGTGACTGCGTGGTCAAACACGAAAGCATCCATTTACGTGAAAATTACACGGAACTCTGACAAAATTTAACATAGAATCCTAAATAAGATATTGCACACACGACATTACATAAATAAGCTCTCAAAACGCAATGATGGCGTAGACATAGACTTGGCATCGGTTAGCCACGTGGTTGTACGTGATGTTGCCGAAAAATATTCAAACCCGAAAAATACCCTCGCATACATATATGAAAACAAAGTCCTTCAAATTACACATACCAATAATGCAAAAATTACGATGAAACACCTTTAACAGAAGCGGAAGGCGCCTGATTCAAGTAGCGCGGGTTGTGTGACCTCTCCAACGTATTTCTCCTCCTTCTCCTCGATTAAGTTGAAAATGCCACAAGGGGGAACTAAATTAGTTAAGCGGAAGCATAATGCTGGGGAAATGTCTGGTAAAACATACGCAAGCAAAGGTTAACCGGTATACTAAAAGTGTTATTGAAATCTACATCAGGAACAAAAGGTTGTAGTGGGTACGTGACAGTGTCTTAACTCGCCAGCTCTCCTCGGCAGACTGTCCAGAGGCAAGCGTCGCCAGCTCTCCTCGGCAGACTGTCCAGAGGCAAGCGTCGCATGGACCTACCATAGCCGCCTATGGGGTTCACATAAGCGGAAGTGCTATGCACGCCAAGTAAAATATTTTATTACTGAAATGAAAGGGGCACAAATAATTAAATATTGTTTTACGTTTTATAATTTTCCTGTGAATTTTCTGTATTAATTCAGTGTCTTATGACGGCGTACAAGCCAAAATATTAGTGTTCTTAATCTCGGTGCTGCGGGCACTTTGAATTTCCTAACCAAATATTTTCAAAATAACAACAAACACTTTAAAACATGTTAAGACATTTCAAACCCTGAAAAATAAAAATACATGACCTATTTTACACTGCAAAATAATATTTATGTGAAAGTTAAAAAATATTGGCCTCTTTGTGCACATGCAGGTACACATGGCATGTGCATGGTGAGCGCCGTCATGGGCTCTAGCGCCGCTGGCTGTTAGCCGGTGTCAACTGTTTGTATTTCATATTTGTAACTCCTGAATACACGTTCTGTTACAATTTTTACAATTTTTACAATTTATATATATATATATATATATATATATATATATATATATTATATATATATATATATATATATATATATATATATATATATATATATATATATATATATATATATATATATATATATAAACATTTCAGGAATCAAACAAATGTATCAAAATGCACATCGGGATACTCAATACTTTAGATACGTTTCAATATCGAGGTATCGAAGAATCAAATGTCCCATCTCTAGTCACTCTAAAATTTCTTCCTGTATCGGAATTCGGAAAAATCAAGGCGTTTTCGTAAAATCGTAGAAAGGGTATGATTTCCATACATTTTACGGAAAAATCATAAAAGTTTGCAAGTCTGCAAGAAATCTGCTCTCGATTATCTGGATATCTAATCGCTCATTACCTCAGATCATCTGAAGAAGACTGAACCCAGGAGGACTTGAGTGATGATGGATAGACAGAGAGTGTCCCATTTAATTTAAGATTGACAAATGTGAGCCAATTACATTTTATTTTGATTTTTCTTAAATATCAGTGTTTCTAATGCCATGAAAGAGTAGAGGACGGAGTAGTCAGATTGGCAGTTTAACCCGACGGGCATTACAAAGAAAGATAATTCCATCTGCTACTACAGGAACTTTCAGTGTGTCCAACAAATTACCTCCAGTTCCTCAGCTTATTGAATCCCTTAGTGAACTGTACAAGAAACCACCCTATATAACAGAGGACTGCAGCTCATATCTATATCATTTATTAGGTATTGGTTGGCGTTGGCCCGACCTCGAATATTTAAGCCACCTAGAGAAACTAGAAACAGATCCCGAACCAAACCCCCCACCCCGACTGTGTACTGTACCAAGTGAACCAACTCATACGTACTGCCGCTGGGAAACTGATAGTGGTTCAAGTCCCACCAAAAACAGCCCAGTTATGTAAGGTTGTGAATATTGTCCTGGACTTTGTCCCCACAAGGAAGCCAACTAGGCTCGCCCCTTATAAATGCCCGGGAGGCACCCGAGCAAGCGAGTAAGGATTGCCGGGAGAGTTAATTCATACTCATGTTGTTGGTTTCAGCATACCCATTATCATCCCCTTTTATTTTGTGACAGCTGGCGTCGCACATTTTGGCAGCCTTCATGGTGAGCAGGACCAAACTCCATGGGAGGGAGTTCTGTGTGGTCAAACTTACCCTGGGTTTGATTCCCCTCCTCCGATTAAAATTCTTCTTCCGAGAAAAAGTTCCCCATCATCTCCCAACATGGGTAAATCCGCGACCCCGCCAGGCAATACCAATTCTGAGCCCAATGGCACTTTTGGAGGAAGTTCGCGTAACTCTTCATAGAGGAGGGAATCAACACTCCGCATATCATTCATCCCTAATTATTACCTAAACTTGGTTATATCTCACCCTCTTTGCCCTGCCTCTTCTCCCCTCCGGAACAGGTAAAGTGGAGACCCGGGTAGGTAGAGGGAGGAAAGCAGTAGAGAGTGCAACGACTCTTCTTTACATAGCTAGAGGAGCCAAAGTGTGTCGGTCTGAAATAAAGTTCAGAGCATGCCCTTAATAGTTCACATATTTCCAACCAACATACTGAAATATACAGCAGTGTGAAAGAGCTGTTTTTAGCTATGTTGGAGGGCTCAGAAATACTATTTTTAACATGCATGATGAATTTAGATTATGCTTCGTCCCTCATCTGAAGTGTGTTTTCGTGTGATACTATAATGGGAACATGTTTAGTGGGTTTGTTAAAAAAAAATGGATTTATAACACTGCAATGCAATTTAAGCATTAGATAGGCAACACACTTAAAGACAGTAAGATGTGAATTATTATTTTTTCACATAAAAGCAGTTATGAGCGATGTGTGGTACACACCTTGCTTCATTAAGCTGAGAATGTTATGAGCCAGACAGAACTTCATGATGGACTCTCCATGTCCTGTTGTGGACACTGCACCAACTGCATCATCTGCGTATCCACCAGAACCTGCATGCCAAGATACATGCATGTTAATGCTGTATTTGGTACAGAAATTCACTCACAACAATTTAATTGTAGCCAGCGTAGTGCCTTTTTATAATGCTAGAAATAAAATTTTTTTGTGGATCTCACAAAATAAGCTGCATATAATAGTTTGTTAGCAATGTTATTGTAGGCAACGATACTTCACACAACACAACACTTCACTTGGCATCAGATGTTGCCGTTGGCCGGCAGATTTTCTCAGGAAACTCCAGTTTCCCTTTCCCTTGCATTCCATTGCTGCTCCATCTTCACCTCATTCCAACATCAGCATTGCTCCAGACTTTGCTCTCCAGACAGGCCACCCAACACCGGAATAACACTGCCACTTTCAGTGGTAGAAGAAAATGTTAGACAAAAGTTGATGGGTCCAAGGCGTTAATAACTTAATGCTAATCTTCCCCGTACATGGAAGGGTAAAGACGATACAAAAGTCAACTTGTTACTTTAAAAGGAATGATAATTTTTATTAACACCCCTCGCCGGATGGTACCACTAGTACAATAGCTTATGCTGCCCTGAATCCAACATTGCCGGTGATGTCACACTCCCAGAGGATCAAGCGCCGCTACATAGCTGCCACCCCCTCCACAACCTACCAAGGGCGAGCCAGGAAGATTATAAATACCGAAGCCCAACCCTTGGAATGCCAGTCTGTACTGTTCCTTCACTACACTCTGGTGCTGAAGGAACCATCAGCTCCCTGGTCTTCACCGCACCCCGGTGCTGAAGATTCCAGCCAATGTTAAGTCGTTGTTACACTTAGACACTTCGGGCCGCTTCAGGGCAAACACTGTAGTGTAGCAAATTTAAGTTGTTTTCATAGCCCTTTGTCTACCTACCCTGTTAGCCTAAGAACAGTTCGCTTTCAACTGTCAATGCGTAGTCAGTTTCTATTAAAGCTCCTGTTGATAGAAGGTAGTGAGATACCACCTTGTTTATTTCCTTGAATGGAATAAACACGTTTTAATCCACTTGAGGGTATCTTTCTCATAGACATAGAACCTCTTCCTGTAGCCAGGCCCATCGGAGGGACATTTGCTCCAGCCGCCATATACACCAGTAGAGTACCCACAACCATTCTGGATGGCCACCCTTTCTGTGCACCACGGTGTACGGAACGGTAGAGCCCCAACACTAGGTACTCCACCTCTTGGAGTTAGCTTTTCAGCTTGGAGATTGCTCTTCCCACTGCGCTGCTTACATCAGAAAGAGTAGTTTTCCGGATCTGAGGAGACTCAGCTCTAGAGGCACTCACCCACGTATTGGAACCGTCAGTCAGTGTTACCCAACTCTCAGTGCCCACCGCACTCCTTCTGCCGGGCACTGAGTTAGGGAGACTGCATTGTGTTGGCAGAGACGGTACGTGGTTGTACACCTGTATAGGATCACACATTACCTGCCCACCTCCATGAGTTTTGATAATAATGTTTCTGTCCTCATGCCCTACTCTCGTCACAGTGGCATCCGAGAGTGGATTAAAGCTGCAGCAGGTGCCTCTCAACACCAGTGGGAGCTTAGCTGCTTCCACACCACACTCGCACACCTCGGTCCTCAGAAGAAGGACCAAGCCCTCCGTTGCTTGGAGAGACCTACCACGCCAGAAGCAGCACCAGAACGCTTCACACTGCCTGTCGAGTTAACCGGGGAAACACACCCTGTGTTCTCTGCATACCTGAGTGGTCAGGACCAGTCCTACGGGATAGCTAATCCACAATTCTGAGGAATCACACTTGCCAAAACCGACACCAGCAACAGCCAACACCCACGAGCACCGGCATGCCTGCACTCCAAGTTCTAGCACACGCCCTAGATAGCTCATCTGAACCACAGCAGGTTTAACAGCCTCCACAGGTTATGCGTCGCCCAGGTAACTTTGTACCATACTTACTAATAGGGCGCCACAAATTTTTGGTGCAATTTTATTTTTAAAAAATTATTTTCCCTGGAGCTTGTTGCAAAAATCATGATGCGCACTATACACGAGAAAATACGGTAGTCCTTATAGTCCCAGACTTCATAACCTGCCAGAAAGCCACAAGGCCAGCTTGTACACTGGTTGGGTTCCAGTTCCACGGAAGCACTAAATACGCCATACTTCCTGCCGGGTGCTTCTAACCTCGCACGCACCAAAAACACCTGAGACCGTGACATACCTCACTTGCCTCAGGGCATCAAGCATCAGTCTGAAACATTCTCTTCTACCACTGAAAGTGGCAGTGTTATTCAGGTGGCCTGCCTTAGGTACCTCACATTGTGTACAGAAATATTATAGCAGGGACGAACAGTATAGTTTATCATATGTAACTCACAATACACACGCACACGAAACACAATTTTATGTTTAAGAGCTTCTGTTTCCAGTTTCCCATATTTTGAAAAAAATTTTACATGATTCCATTTAGTGCTAATACAGTTATATCATATTTTACACTTCCTTATGTTGTACCTAATTTTTTACAGCTGTATGTTTTTAACACTGCTGTATCTGTAAATATATGTATGATTTTGAAAAATCATGGAACACTGGGTCTGCAGAATTACCTTCCTTCTAAAAATATGTATACACACATACAAATTGCAGAAAATGTAATCAACAGTAATAATTTCCATACAAAACTTCAATCAATTGCTGAATTTCATATGTTCACACATGCCAAATATGTGGAAAAGTGGAAACATGATAGAATGTTCAGTATAGGTTATTCACGGTAAAGTGAGCACTTTTGAAAGCCCCCTCATTTGGAATAATAGTCAATAAATATATTTCATTTTAGTTTTAGACGTTAACTACAGAGTGGGGTTGAATGTACACATTGTGTTTATTACTTACATAGCAGTATTTATTTAAAAAGTTGGTTAAAGGATAAAAAAATAGCTGAAAAGAGAAAGTAATTAGGGCCTCAAAAGTGCTCACTTTACAGTGAAGAGCGTATACTCCATTTCATCAAAACTGAGGCATATTCTTTCATAACTTTGTGTACTCTGTTAAAACAAGAAAAATTTTGCTATTGATGGGTATATTTGTAGCATCTCTACTTGCAATGTACACTTTTTTGTGTGTCTTACTAGGTTTTTCCCTACCCTACAACAGTTTTAGTTCTTTCGGACAAGCACATTTCCATTTTACTAGGTGTATCAACTGGTTGGACCGATTTGAAAAAAGTGATGACCAACCAATCAGTGGTGTGTCGCCCACACGACCGACCATCTTGCCCGCCGTGCCACCAGTGGAAGTTGCAAATGCAACATGGCCTTCTGAGTCTACGGCCCACGCTCCAACAGTCCCAACACCTCCTCCTCTGAAACACATACCAGTGATACCTGTGAACACTGGTGTGCAATACTGAGTAGCACTTTGCCATCTACAAGTTCAGCCGAGAAGCTGAATTTGACTACTCTCACTAACGGTAAAACACATAAGTACTTTGCTTTTGTTTTGTGATAGTGGCTACGAATTTTTACTAGTAACTTAATTGAAATCCAACACAATTATACTATATGCTATACTCAACATCACCAACAAAAATCAGTTGTTACATTTACAAACTTTCTGTAGCAATCCTACTTTACCAAATGATTAGGCTACAAAAATTAACATAAACATTGTGTTTCAATACGAATTTACATCATAATGTTTTTGCTGTTATAAATCTTTACTTCTGCAAAAGACTGCCATAACTAACAAAACAGTTTGTGTGAAAACAAATTAGCAAGTTTATACAAGAAACTTTAATATAGGTACAACATTTTCTCACAAACAGTTTTTGAAGTAATCTGTCTTGTTCTGGGGGTGTTATATATGTCCTTCCAATACAACACATATATCATATCTGTTCGTAAGGGGCCTGCTGCCCTGGAACTATTTTTAGCATTTGAGGCTCAGGCGCACAGGAACGATAAGGGCTACTGTTATGCGTATCAGTGCATTTATGTGTGTGACTTATTTGTTTGGTTGGCAATACTGGTGCCATTGTTTTGGTAGACTCAGTGCGAACTATCATGGTGGCAGGTGATGATTTGTGTTCGTTCACGCTTAACAGCCGCTAAGCGCAAGGCTCTGAACTGGTGTGCAGTTTCTAGCTGAACTGCATGTAATTATGGAACTTTAAGCAGTGTCCCTATAACTTTTGCGGAAAGTCTAACAAGGTTTAAAACAGCGCCCTTGTGTAATTTTGCATGTATCTGATTATTCATATTGTTATGATGATGGTGCTATTCCAGAGAACACAAGAACCTTAAAACCAGCGCCACATACTATGATGAAGCATAGCTCAGCAAATTTATTGGAAACTATTAGTTAGCACCCCCTATGGGATGACAAGCATCCTGCAGTAATTAAGAAAACCATCTAATTCGTTAGCCCACAGTATTAAAAAAAACTTATTAAAAATGGGGAGTGTAGAAATCACTAGACTAGAAAGTAGCTTCTTATAAAAATGACAACTGTTTTACTGCTGAAGTCGTGCTATAAAAATCTACAAACGACAAATACTCATCATAAATAACCAGAAGGATACAGAATGACTAGAATACTTACAATTACAGAGTTTCAACTGATTCATTTTTCAATAAAACAGCTTGATTATTAGACAATGTCACAATTGAAATTAAAATAAAATCTAGTGTGCCATTTAGCTATATCTGGAAAATTAATCTAACATCTGCAGCATTCTACTCAAACTTACTTATACATACACCCCTACCACAATGCCAAACTTAACCAATTTTCACAGTACGTATTTTATGTCGCACACTATCCACAGACACTCCTCTAGACTGCCAAACATTATACAGCTCTGCAGGGCAGAGGGCAACATCACAACTGGGACATTTGACGAATTCCACCTCACTCATAAGTCACTCATTTTTGATGATCTCACACCTCCATTCCCCACATGGCCATTCGTTAATTGTTCATTTATAACCGGTCTTAGGTAAGGCAGAGTCCCACCTAAACATAACACATGCTTTCTGCAGAAACAATCCAACCAGTTCCAACTCAGCCCATTGACTCTCCGACTTGAAAACAGAGTAACATTACATAACAACGGCTACAACTGCCAACCATGAAACCTTTATTTTTGAACCAAAGAGTTGGCCAGGCCCCCATCCATGCATGTTGCAAGAGGCAAGCAACAATTGCTGACGAAAACTGCACATTTCACAGAAGTAGTCCACTGAACGCATGAATGACAGCAGCTATTCCATGAAAATCAGCACAGCCCACACGATGGCGACCTCCGACTGTAAATTTCCAAGCTTCACGATCCCACAGTCACGCCAAAGAATAATTTCAAGCCCAGGATGAAACAAAATCCAAAAGTCAAATTTCTACCCCTGACAGTTTAATTTGAGATACGGTGCTCTGAAAAAAGTGGTTTTTTAGCTACACTTGATAGCTCTGCAATGGTGTATAAATTGTGTTGACGTCTTGAAAGCACTTAACAGGTGTCTTTTGAAGTAGTATGTGTTTCAGCAGATAAAGGTGTATTTCAAACACACTACAGTGATTAATTATTAACAAAATAAGACAAGCAGTATATTTTGCCACTGATTTTTCTTAATTATATCCCAATCTGGATGTACAAGCTCTGTACCCAGTTTCTGTGAGGGTAATGTTCCTGTGTTGCTTGAACCACTCCAGAGCCTGCAGAGAAGACGCAGTGATAAGTTCATCCATGGGTACATCTGGCACACCCTCATCATTGGCAAACTTCTTGGCGCCGTCTCCCACCAGCAGGACATGGGGCGTGTTCTCCATGACAAGTCGTGCCACGTCCACTGGGTGCTGGACGTTCCTGATGGCGCCAACTGCACCTATGAGGAGTACCAAATAAAACCTATTCAAGCTTAACAGCAATGTTCCTCAATAAAGTGTTCATTCATGTACATATTTTGCTCATCTACTAGACCAGTACAAAGGTAAGCCACTTGCCTAACATTCAGGAGGAGCCAGGTTTAATTTCCAACCCAGCCATCCCAATTTCAGTTTTCTAAAATCACTTCTCCAGGCAAACGATAGGATATTTCCTTAAGGGGACTCCCCAGTAAAATGTTATCTGTAAAATCAGTGTTTACACGTATATGTAGATGCATGTCGCTTTCCTGCGCATTGGGCACATGCGCACACTACTTGTTAACTTCGCCGCATCATTGAGCAAATACACTCATTTGGCAAGTCACTCGCTGGCAGACGATCCCGTGCCGACAGGGTTGCTTCCAGCTTAGTGAGCAATTACAGACATGTGAAAATTCAATTAAAATTATACTGGCAACTCAAAACACCGTCATGTGGTTGCCCATTCCCATCTGAGAAATTATGTTATCCAATGAGCCACTGACACGCCGGATTCAGAGAAGCTAGTTTGAAGGGATGCTGCAGGAGGGCAGCATCCCACCGCCTCACCTTTATACTATCATGGAAGAACCGGCATTCACGTGCAGAGTTTACATGGCCGCCGGTAAGGTATTAAATATCCCCATACCACTCAAACCCATTACCCGTAGGGTAAGATCCATTATCCCGGATTCTGTCCCCGTAAGGAAGCTAACAAGACCAGCTCCTTATAAGCATTGAGTAAAGTCAGAGGTAACCAAATAATACATAATAGCGTTGCTTTTATTTTGATTTTATATATTTTTTTACTCTTTTCTTTATCTAGTGACAGCTGATATCGAGCATCTTGACAGCCTTTATGGTAGGCTGGATCAAACTCCCAGGAAGGGAGCTATTTGTGGTCAAGCTCACCCAGGGGTTTGATTCCCCTCCTCCTCTTAAGGTCCCTCCACCTAACCCGTGTCACCCCAGATCTTCCAACGTGGGAAGATCCACAACCCCACCAGGCAAACAAATTAGTAAACTTACAGACTCTCCAGGAGAGACCCATAATAACAAACATTAAAGGAGGGAATCAGAGCTTCCCCTTTTTGTCTATTTCCACAAGGCATAGTGAGACGAAAATGTAATATTTTCCTGCGAAGCGCAAAAGTTTCAACCAAAAACAAAAAGGGAAGTTTGCATCAATGTGTATCTCTGTAAATAAATGTTCTGGGAATAAGAAAATTTTTCATGAAAGGTAAAAAACTTTTGTATACCTCTGCCACATTTTACTTTCCTCGTATTAAATATATCCAAATAGAAAAAAAATGAAAATAGTTTAAAATGGTATGTCTAGGGCTTCCCTGTGCAGTTTCCTTAAGTGGAAAGTACAATTTGGCATCTGTAGTTTAATCCTTTGGCTTTCATTGCATGTAATAATATATCATTATTAGAGATGTAATTTACAAGAAATTTAACTAACTACGAATGTATGCTGCAGTTTTGGGCACGCCCATCACATGCTACTTGATAACAGACTAGCCAAGAACTTGAGTGAGGTAATCGGAGGAGGCAAAGGTCCAAGTTGTAGTGCGGAGGGGAGAAACACACATGCCGTTTACCTGATAATGAGAAGGAGACTGAAGCCATGCCATATATCCGTGAGCATGAACTCACTATGTCCCTGGAATCCACTGACAGTGCACGAGTGCTGTGAGGTAGAGAAGAAGGGGAAGGCAGTTGAGTTTAATCAAGCTGACTATAACCTGCCACATCATGCAAAGAATAACATCAGCTGATCATAGTAACCACTTTCAACCCATATTCTGCTGAGATTTCCAAAGCCACCCACTTTACTGACAAGGTAAGTTTACCTCATTATTATCTGTTTTCAATATAAACACACATTATTTTGCTTTTATTTTGTTTGGCTTAATATAAAAATATTTGTGTGCGATCACAATAACCTTTCTTGGTTTATTAACACGCTCACACAATTTCTTCCAGTGATATGTAAACATTGGTACGTACTTGATTTACAAATCTCTGATTTGTCTAGGTCTTTGTCGCATTATGAACTTGTATAATTTTGTTTTCAACTGCCAGTTGTGAAGCCAATATTCTTGTTCCAAAGCAAGTATTCAATTTCCTTATTTATTACATTACGTCACTACGCCTTTCACTTTAATGCCATGATATAAAGTGTTATTTCTTACAGATACAATTCCAGAGGTAAATTTTTTAATAAGCCTCTAAGTAACCCATTTTCCATAGTTGCAATTTGTAATGTTATGATAATCTCTCATCTGCAAGTATATTCATATTGCCACAGCATTTATAGATACTTCACACAGTTTTACTTTAAGGCCCATTTGTGTTTGTAAATATAACAATGGGAAGATTTGCAGGAAATTTTCACCATTACGTGTTAATGTGGTTCTGACACTGGTGAGAGGCAAGATATGCTGGATTCTAGGTAAACCCTGGCTCATGGCAGAAAAGTTCACGAGATAAGTTATTAATTTCCGGTAGGGCGCCAGCTCATCTACGCACGGGTGAGCACGTGGACTCTTAATTCTAAGAACAGTAGCAGGTCAACAGCCACGTGGCGATCCCCTCACAAGTACACATCTTATTAGAGAGAGTTCAAGTTCACACAGTCTGCAAACACATATTAAAATGTATGTTGCCTAGAGTGGGCCAGGTACTGACGTACGAGGAATAAAAAAAACAAAGACTCAGATAAAGACTGGTTATTATTGAAGAAAGTGGCGGTACACTAACTACACAATACAACAATCCGAGACTAAAGCGGACATGGCAATTTGGCCTGCCATAAGATGAAACAGTAAAAGCACTGTTCAGTACAGTAGATGAAATTACGGTATTGAAATCTCCGGGGCGGTGAGTCTTATGGAGACTGTAACACGATCACGGGAGGAGTGAAAGAATGGCAAAGGTTCTGGTACACTTAAACTTACACCATTGCAGCTAAAGATGAGACGACAAAAGATCAAGGCTCCCGCGATGCGATGCGTGTATGTCCCCTACGCCCACCAAGCCAAGAATAAAGAGTAGGGGTGAGATGACCGGCTACCTGCTGGCGATCTCCCGCCAACTTTGAGAGAGAAATTTACTAAAGCACATTATCACAACAAGTAAACTGTAAATTGTTGTAAAACATAAAAGAAACACTGAAATAATTAAGAAGAATATTTTGTCATGTTAAATTGGGTACTTGGAGTTTCTGAGTCTGTTTGTATAGAAATTATTGATTCACATCATTTGCGTAAATTAGGGCAGAATGGGCCGGCGAGGCACGTGGAGGCTTATAATGAATAAACGTGACAATCAAAAACTACAACAAGATATTCCAATGTTGAAATTGAATTATGAAAACAAAGTAGGACAGAGCAAGAGATTTTAGTTTTGGGCAATTGGTAGGGCAGAAGCCAGAACTGCTAAAGTGTTTACATGTTAAAGCTATATATTTTCAAAGAAATTATATTGCCCTTTACAGTAAACACAATACCAGATAAGTACTAGAAAATAACAAAAAGAATTACGAGCGTCAAGGTTTCATGTCTGGTAATGGTTTCAAACCCATGTGGATTTGCATTCACAGGCTTACTATGCCTCACTTAAAGGGGGTTAGGTGGAAGTAACGCTTCGCCTTGCTATTTGGAGAGTCTACTTTATGGGCACTGAACAGAATTGCACTGCACACACACGTCTAGCAAAACATTCTTGGAAAGTGGGGTCAGGAGGGTCATGATCCGGCTCTTGTGACCCGGTTCTGCACAAACGGCAGAGATGATTCGTGCACGAGGTGTGCGGGTGTGCGTACACGGCGCACGAGCTGAGCAACAGTTGTCTGCCTCCCGAGCGGGACAGTGAGGGTGACATCAGTATTAAATTTGTCTCTTTGCTATGATCCTCCCCAACAGTCGTGTTCAGGGCATAAAAATTTAAAGTTCATAAAACGTTATTAACTACTTTTACATTATATGTACTCATTATTTTCTTTCTGATAATTTTAATTTTAATATAATTATTTACAATGGAACTTTTGACATACAGAATTTCCAGGCATTTGTATTTGTTGGCTAGGCATAATGATTACCTCACTTAGAAACATCCACGACCCAATTCATTAATCACATTCAGTCAGACTTAGTGCTGAATCAAACTGGAACCAATTCAACATAAATATGTGAAAGCAATGTTATCCTCCGGCATTTGCAGATAACCAAATCACAATGTACAAATGTGGCAATGAAAATTAATTGAAAAATCTGGTACAGAGCTAACAAGTGTCCGTACAATAAAAAAATTACAGCACTGTCACATATATAAAGCGTTTACATGTATAAAAACACATAGACAGCATTTATTGTATGCAAGTGTATAACAATCAACAAATACAATAGATAGCACATAAAATTTCCTTACCTGCTTGAAGATTTCTCCCTTCCATTACAATTGCATCCATTTCAACTTCACCATCAATGTTTAAGACAGAGCCTTTACCTGCAACCAGAATTGTTACCCACTACATATTTTTATGCCAAACTAAAAACCATCGAACATCACATGTGAGCCAGCATGTCTGCATTTTGCAAACTTTTATTTAAAAAAAACTGCATTTTTATTCAATTGGTTATGACTCAAGTAGACCAAAGTATTTCCATGCAGTATAAAAATTAGACACCTTTTAGTGAAAATAATATTGAAATTTGTCTAAAACTTGTGGAACTGCTAACTTGTGTGAAATATGATTATGAATGAATGCATGTGTGTAAACAAACCTTCCAATATTAACTATTACAATTAAATAAAATATTACTACAGAAAAATATTGTTTTAACATTTTCCAAGATCCCAAAGAAACATCAGCTTTATATAAGGAATAACTTTATAAGAGGGTAATTCTGTATTGAAAAACATGTTTGTGAAACAAGAGAAGGCAGCTTGTTAAGCAGGAAAATGTTATATAAGGAGAGATGTTACAAAAGGGTTCCACTATATTTTGTAACCTGCTGGGAGAAAAAACTTTAAATCTGAGAGGTTGGTACCTTGACCGACTAAGTTGAAAGATTTGGAAGGGGGCTTATGAGATGTTTTGTGTCCTAGGAAGTGACAGAGCACAAAATGTAGGGGTGAGCGTACCAGCATTGAATGCAGGGTCGTCTTCCATGACTCTGACCGCTGCCTGAACTGCATCCAAGACGCACCCAGTGCTAACCAGGGCTTCATAGCCCTCCTGCACTGCTGCACGCATCCCCTTCAACTTTGCTTCTGCCTGGCTGTCTGAAATGTCACCAGCGCCCCCGTGGACCAGCACAACAGACCTCACCATCTTGCGAATACTCTTCTTGCTTCAAGCCAAACAAAAAATATATACCCTCGCTTCAGCTGTTCATGCTGTCAGGCACAATTTTAATGTAAAATTAAGTATCATGCACGTACAAGACGAAAATAAAGAAACCATTGTCATTGTTATCTAATCTACTGTTTACGCTAGCCAAGTGAGCCAGGCAAAGTGTAAAAGGAGCAAAGTATTAAGAGAATTTTCTGTGATGTAATGCTTATCATTTACATTTTAATCCATCAGTTGAAGAATTCAGGCAATACGATGAGATGAATCCATACTGTACAAAACACTAACAACAGAATGTCACACTGCATCACAGACCTATAAAATCAGTAAATCCCCCAAATAGTTGCTCTAGGTGATCCTTTGATCAAAATGCAAGTACGGTGTGTTTTATGACTGGTTTGGCCAAGGTAATCACTTTAAGAACACACTGTTTTTACTGGAAAAATTGGAAGACTCTGTATAACATTAAATGTTAATGATTAAAGTAGTACCCAGGAAGCCTCTTGATACAATAACTAGTTTTCTAACTTATACTATAGACTGTTCACAGTAAAAGTACCTAGGGCACTTTTGAGGCCCTAGGTACTTTTTCCTTTGAGTAATTTTTTTATTGTTTGACGCCAGCTAACAGCCAGCGGCGCTAAGCCCATGATAATGCTCACCACTCACGTGTCATGTGGGTATGCACATGCGCAAAGAGGTTCCAGATTGAACTTTCCTGTAACGGAATATTTATTTCAAGTGTAAAATTATGTCTCTTGTTTATTCTCAGGGTTTTCAAGTATCTAAAATGTTAAAATGCATGTTTTTTAATATTGCACCATGTTTGGTTATGAATATGAAATGTGCGCTGCGCGAAGATTATGAACACTACTATTCCGGTGTGAACACCGTCATAAAAGACATTTAAAGAATACAACAAATTAATAAGAATATTCCACAATGTAAATCAATATTTAAATGGCTTATGTGCCATTTATCTTAAAAATATAAAAGTTTTACTCAGCGTGCATAGCACATCCAATTGTGTGAACCCCATTGGCAGCAATGGTAGGTCCGTGCGACCCCTGCCTCTGGGCAGTCTGTCGAGGAGAGCTGGCGAGGTAACACGCTGTCACGTACGTACTACTAACTTTTTGCACTGATGTAGTTTACAATAGCTTCACTTTAGTATACCAGTTAGCTTTTGCTTTGCGTACGTTTTACCGCTTAACTTATTATTGGTGCCCTTGAGGCTTTATGAAATTTAATCCAGGAGTAAGGGAGGAAAGATGTCGGAGAGGCCACGCGGCCCGCGTAACTTGAGACAGGCACCATATGCCTATGCTAAAGGGGTTTCAGTGTAATTTCTGAATTATTGCTGTGTGCAATTTTACGAGCTTTATATTCATGTACGTATTCCAGGGTAATTTTCATGTTTAAATTGACGCTGTCGGGTGAGGCACGAGACGAATGATGATACAAATTTTTACTGGTAATTTGGGCGCCAGTGGTACTTCTCAATCACCGCACTATTGAGACTCAGGGTTCTCAGGGATGCTGTGGGTTCTGTGTGTCCGTCTCACCTGTGTGTACTTACAAACACGTTGGCAATACTAAACTTTTAATAAACATCACTGAAATAAACAATTGATAAAACATATGTGGCTAGGACACTGTTACTACTGAATAAAGATATAAGTTCACTGTAAACTTGCTTTTATTGTTATTATGCATACACATCAACGTGCCAATGAAATGATTATCTTGGTCATGACTAGCCAATTCCGCTTGGGTGCTCCCCAGCCCGCAATTACTCTAGCGCACATCTAGATGGATGATCTCACCAAGGTGCATGAAAACACAGCAGTCGCAAGGAAAGAGGGCCAATAGTTGGTAGGGTGGACTGACGGTTTTTGCCTGAAGACAGGACATGGTGAATTACAAATGAAACCCTTAATACGTATTAACACGTGTGATTACTCTACATCACTAACGCAAACTCGTTGGGACTCGCCCTCCAGCATGTGGGTAGTGTGGTGATGGCTTATACACAGAGCCGGCTAGGACGGGAATATTTGCACCATACACTAATTACAAAATTACATAAACACTTGAATGATACATGAAACAAGATGGAACATGATACAAATATTCGCAATAAACACACACGTGTGAAAACAAGCTTAGATGGTGCATATTCCGCTGGATGAAGTTCGTAGCTGACCACGTGGTGCAGGTGGAATTGCAATATTTCTGCATGGAAACGGCAAACTAAATTCAGATAAAATATTATTCGTGTTGAGCATGTGATTCTCTTTACGATTAGCATTGTTACATGCTTTTAACTTACCTGATGGTGGTGAAATCAAACATTACTGTGACCCTGTGGTCAAGTACAAAAAGCATCTATTTACATGACAAATACATTAAACCCTGAATGAAACTGACATAGAAACCGGAAATAAATTATTGCACATACAATGTTATACAAATATGCTCTTAAAATGCAATGAAGGTGTATACAAAGACTTGGCTTCAGTCGGCCACGTGGTTATATGTGATGTTGCTGTATAATATTCAAACACGGAAATTACCCTTAAATACATACATCAAAATAAAGCTCTTAAAATTGCATGTAGCAACTATGCAGAAGTTACACTGAGATGCCATAAACATAGGCAGATGGCGTTTGATTCAAAATGTGCTGGTCGCGTGACCTATCTGACATACTTCTCCTCCTTCTCCTCGATTAAGTTAAAATTGCCACAAGGGCGCAAGAAATTAATAAAGCGGAAGCATAATGTTGGGGAAAAGTCTGGCAAAAACGTATGCAAGCAAAGGTTAACCGGTAAACTAAATTAATTATGGAAATCAAAATCGGTGAACAAAAGTTGTAGTGCGTACGTGTCAGTGTCTTACCTCGCCAGCTCTTCTCGACAGACTGTCCAGATACAAACGTCACACGGACCTACCATGGCCGCCTACGGCGTTCACATTAGCAGAAGTGGTATGCACACTGAGTAAAATATTCTATTATTGAAAATAAAATGGCACAAATTAAATTAAGTATTGTTTTACAGTTCTATAATTTTATAATGAATTTGAATATTATTTTAGTGTCTCTTTATAATTGTGTTCATGCCGGAATATTAAGTGTTCTTAATCTGGGTGCCGCGGGCACTTTGAATTTTATATTCAAATAATTTAAAATTATAACGAACACTTTGAAACATTTTAAGACATATTAAATATTGCAAAGACAATAGAACACATTTTACACTGAAAATAACATTTATACGAAAGTTCAAAATTATTGGCCTCTTTGCGCACGTACGGGACACATGACATGTGCATAGTGAGTGCCATCATGGGCTCTAGTGCAGCTGGCTGTTAGCAGGCATCAAACGACCCCTCCCTCGAATGCCAAGATGGTGCGAACAATGCAACATTGCTTTAGCGGGCTCTGCCCGGCTCGTTGACGATTGAGGGAAAAGAAAACATGGCCTCGGAGGTCGTCGGTTTCTTGGGTGTTTGCAGGGGGTGGGGTTGTAGGTAGGAAAACAATGTGGGTACATGGTGGTGACTCGGCTCGCCTCTTACGGGTGCTGTGTTGCGATTTGTTGACACTTGACCTCACTTTCACTGCCCTACTAATTTCCCCAAACCCTTTCAAACTCTCTTGCCCTACTAGGCTCTACTCTGCGGGAACTGGAAAGCCTCTAAAAGGTGTCTCGCTTTCACAAGTGGTATCAAGATTTACATTTACACTTTGGTTACAACCAAATTCAGCTGTACCGTGGGCAAACCCCTTAAAACTCAACTCACTGGCACTGGTTGTGTTGACATTTACGTGTGCACTTGTGTTACCACTTTCTTCGTGTACACTTGGGACTCCCTTACATTCGCTCTGATTCGTTGTGTTGTTACAGGCATTAACAGAAAAACCCAGAAATGGTGTTGCAGTACTACTTGTTTCCATTTCCTCACTACTAGGTGTTGAGCTTTCAGTCGGTGCAAAACCCTTAAATGACAGTTCATTACTTTGGCTGGGTGTTCCTGTGTTAGTGTCCGTGTTGACATTTCCCTGTGTACTCCATGGTGAAATTCTCCGAACTCGCTGCGGTACTGGGCGTAACGTCATCTCCTTGCCTCTCTTCCCTACAGGTGGTCGGACTATCCTTAGGTCATCACGGTGCCGTTTCGTGACGCGTCTGGGTCCCAACTTCACTAGATATGTGGAATTTCCCATCTTTTCCACCACTCTCACTGGCCCCGTCCATCTAGGTGCCAGTCCAGCACAGTACTTCTTCACCCTGGCCGATAACAGGTTCTCTCGTACATACATGTACATCCCGGGTACAAGTTGGGGTGGCGGCCTCTTGCTATCCGGTACCCACACATTACAATAACTGAGCTTGTTTGCCCTCGCTTCATCATGTATTTGCGCTTGGTGTTCAACGATTTGTTCAGGTGATCTGGGCGGGTGTTTGCAGGGTGCTCCGGGGCACGGAGTTCGCAACCTTGTACCATCTCGGCGGGTGTTTTCCCGGTTGCCGAATTCACTCTATTCCGTAAGCAAAACATTACCTCCGGGATCAATTCGGGCCACCTAGTATGATCCTCGCCTAACCAGACACGTAATTGGATTTTGACGCCTTGGTTACGTCTCTCAGTTGGGTTAGCCCTGGGGTGGTATGCTGGGGTGGTAAGGTGTTCTGTTCCCCACCTGGTACAGTACTCCCTCCATTTTCTGTCAACAAATACTAGGGGTGTCCCCACCTCGGGAAAAACTCATTCTGCATTACTTGTGCAACTGTGTGTGCACAAATGTTACTGACGGGAAATGCCTTGGTCCAATGGGTGAACAGATCCCTGGCAACAATAAGAAATCTCTTCCCAGTTTTCGTACGTGGGTACGGGCCCATAATGTCGATAGCTACGGTTTTGAATGGCTCAGTTGGCAGCCTTGGCTGTTGTGGAGTGTCGCCGTCTGCTCTCCACGGCTTACGGGTGTTACACGTGAAGCAGCTCTGTACATATTTTCTGATGTCTCCCTGAATCCCTGGCCTGTGAAAAAATTTCTGCACATTCCTTCGTGTTTGCTCGGATCCTGGGTGTCCATGCTCCAAACTGTTGTGTGCATACTTTAACATGAGTTCCTGTTTCTCTTTTGGTACATACGTCCGTCATCGCACACAATTATCAGGTGGTTTGGTTTGTATTTCTCTGTGCACTACCCTCCAGTGTTCTGTGTAACGTGTGGCACAGTGTTGTCGGCGTTGCACGGCACCTGGGGAATTTTCTTGTGCAGTGTGTACCTCTTTTAACACGACATATACATTCTAGGAAACAAGTTAGCCAGGTTGTATGGCAACAATGTTTTGTACAAAGAAGAGAGTTTGTGTTTCTGCAGTTGGTATTGCCCAGCAAGGTGGTAGCACCTCTTCCCACTCTGCATTGTCAGTTACCGTTAGATTTGGACAAGGGTTCCTGGACAAGGCATCCGCGAGCTCGTTGGTTTTCCCCGCCATGTGTTCTACCTTGAAATCGTATTCTTGCAGTAGCAGCGCCCAGCGGGCAAGTTTGCTTTTCCCATTATGCATTCCCCCTAACCATACAAGACATCGGTTGTCAGTTTTGAGTGTAAACTGCCTTCCTAGCAAGTATGGCCAGTACTTCAGCAATGCACGTACAATGGCCAAACATTCTTGTTCATTAACGTGGTATTTACGTTCTGCAACCCCAAACTTGGCACTGTGGTAACTGATGATATGCTTTTCCCCGTTTGTTCCCTCCTGATACAACACGGCCCCAATGCCTTCTTGACTGGCATCTGTTTGTACAACTATGGGTAACTCTGGGTTGAATCTTGACAGCGGATTACAGTACTGAAATGCAGTTTTTATGTCTTTAAATGCTGGATCGGCTTGTGGTGTCCAGACAAATTTACATTTCTCACACAACAAAACAGTTAACAGTACAGTGATTACTGAAAAGTTTGGTACAAATTCCCTTAACCAATTAATTAAGCCGAAGAACTTCCTGACCTGTTTACGTGATCTGGGTGCGAGTTTGTTTTGAATGTCCTGTATGTGGTTGTTGTTCCGGTTTGTGTCCGTTTACTGTTACATAATGTCCTAGAAACTCCATTTTACTCATACCCAACTTATACTTTTCCACTTTACACGTAAGTTTATTACGTTCGAGCCATTCAAAACAGGGCTCAAATGGTGCAAGTGCTCTTTCCAGCTGTTAGACCAAACAAGTACATTAGCCAAATATGCCATCGCAAGGCCTCCAATAAATCCATCCAATACATTAGCCATTACGTTTTGAAACGTTGCAGGGGCACACTTTAAACCAAATGGCATGGTAACAAATCAAAATCTACGTCCATCTGAGGTAGTAAATGCTGTTTTCTTTCTGTCCTGTGGGCTAATAGGCACTTCCCAATATCCCGACTTTAAATCAAGTGATGTGAAAACGGTAGCTGGTCCTAATGTTGACAAAGTGTCTTTCATGTTTATGACTGGTGGCTGCATGTTTACGGTGATTTTGTTAAGGAGGCGGAAGTCGACACAGAATTGCCATTCGCCGTCTTTCTTTGGAGCAAGGGTAATACCTGAATTATAGAGACTTTGTGTAGGTTCAATAACGTTATCATTAAGCATCTCACATATCTGCTGGTTGATGACACTGCGAAAGAAAATACCTAGTTCCCGTGGCTTGGAGTACACCGGGTCCTCGTGTGTTGTGACGATCACATGTTCTGTGACATCAGTGCGCTGCAGCTTCCCCTCAGTGTGGAACACACTGGCATACTGATCCAGCAGATGTTGCTGATGTGTGGCAGGCACCTCGTGCTCGAAGTCAACAAGCGGCACAGCAGTTGTTGTTGTTGGTGGTGTTACTCCCACGGCATAAACGGTCCATCGGCCATGTGTCCCCACTTGCAGACGATTCAGGTGCGGTTCTATCATGGATTGGTTGTCAGTAAGCCATGGCAGTTCCAGAATCACTTCCTCGCACAAGTCCGGCACAATGTAGACATTGCACTTGGTACACAGCTCTCTGATTCCTACCGTTACGTACATAACACTTTTTGCTTCTCCCTGTTGATGTGTGGTAGCTAATTGCAAGCGTCTCGTTGGCACCCTAGTTGTGATCGCTTGTATCAAACCCTCACACAAAAGTTGTGACTAGCGGCAGTGTCTATAACAGCTGTGACAATTTTCCCTTCAAGTTCAACACAGATCCTTAATGCTTTCACGGCATTGTCAGTCACTTGAAACACTTTTGCACCTTCGGTAGGTGGATTATTACGACCTGGCAGTGAGGTTGGTAAAGGTGCTGTTTCGCCAACCTCCCTACTTAGTTTGCCGACCTGTTGCGCTGGTAATAGATTTCGCTGTGACTGTTGCGAAAATTTGTTGTGTGTCCACAGTTCTGCCTCGGGGGTGCAAACATTGGCGGCGGTCACGTAACACCTGGCAGCACTGTAGGTGTTGACGTGCGGAGGTTTCGCTGCTGTGACTGATACTCTTGGTTTGCGCGTATGTCCCTCTCGTACAAACACGCTTCTCTCGTGAACTGTTCTACACTGGCACGTGTCGCCCTCCGTAGATACAGCCTAATGTCAGGTGTTGATAATACCACAATTATCTCTAATACCCCACAGGTTGCCTGTCCCAGGTGTAAATGCTTATACAAGCCTAATTTGTGTTGTATGAACTCTTCAATTCCCTCACTCTCTTGCTGTTGTTCGTGATACAGTCGCGCTTGTGCCTGTATAGCATCTCCGTCAGTGTCAAACTGACCTAGCAACCTCTCACAAAACTCTTCCCACGTGACTCAATAGTCCTTGACCAAGTTCCACCACGTGACAGCGGTTCCCCATAACCTGTTGGCAGTTACTTCCGTCCAATCATCCCTATGCACGCGATGCCTATGTAATTTCTATTCGCACATTGCAAGGAATGTACCCAGGTCTTCTGAGTCATGTCCCGCAAAATTTGGCAAGATAACGTTTCTGTCAGGTCCCGTCAAAACCTGTGGTGTGTACGTAACAACTACTGGCGGCGTGGGCTTTACCTCTGGTGTTGGTGGCACAATCTCAGCACAGTTCATCTTACGGCACTCAACACAGTTTATGACAGCATCGCAGAAGGTTACATATTCATCAGGCTCTATGCATCACAAATGTAAGTCCCATTTGCACTGCTGGCACTGTGCCCACTTCGTTCCCGCCCCGTCACATCCAGTGCGAGCGCACAGGCGTGGTTATGATGGCGTAGATACGGTGTTGGACGTGCATTGACATAACGGCTGATCCAATAGATTTTCACTAAACAGGTTCACTTCACTCACCCTTCCGTAATGAATGCATCGATCGATCAGCATGTCCAAATAGTTCGCGCTCGTGTTCGGGGGTGCCGACACAGATGTCTTGAGGACTTCCCATGGTTGATCAGGCTTGGTGTCCACAATCTTCTCGTGGTTGACACGGATGGCACGACACGGAACAAACACACTTGGCCCCACTTGGGAACGCCAAATGATGCCATCGGGTGAGACATGAGACGAACTATGACACACATACTTACTGGTAATTTGGGCACCAGCGGTGCTTCCCAATCACCGCACTATTGAGACTGAGGGTTCTCAGGGATGCTGTGTGTTCTGTGGGACTGTCTCACCCGTACGTACTTAGAAACATGTAGGCAGTACTAAACTTTTTACTAAACATCACTGGAAATAAACACTTAATAAAACATATGTAGCTAGGACACTTTCACTACTGAATAAAACAGTTAAGTTCACTGTAGACTTGCTTTTATTGTTATTATGCATACACATCAACGTGCCAATAAAATGATTATCTCGGTCATGACTAGCCAATTCCGCTTGGGTGCTCCCCAGCCCGCAATTACTCTAGCGCACACGTAGATGGATGATCTCACCGAGGTGCGTGAAAGAACAGCCTTCACAAGGGAAGAGGGCCGACAGCCGCTAGGGTAGACTGACGGATTTTGCCTGAAGACAGGACACAGTGAATAACAAATGAAACCCTTAATACATATTAACACGTGTGATTAATCTGCATCACTAATGCAAACTCGTCGGGGTTCGCCGTCCAGCACGTGGGTAGAGTGGTGCCGGCCTATACACAGAGTCGACTAGAACGGGAATAATTGCACCATACACTAATTACAAAATTACATAAACTCTTGAATGATGCATGAAACAAGATGGAACACGAGATGAATATTCACAATAAACATACACGTGTGAAAACAAAATTAGATGTCGCGGATTCTGCTGGATGAAGTTCGCAGGTGCGGGACACGTGACACGTACGTGGTGAGCGCCGCCATGAGCTCTAGCTGGCTGTTAGCCAGTGTCAAATTGTTTTACTGCCACATCACTTGTGACCACGTGGTTAACAGCCGCCAAGTAAATGTCCTTCGTCATCCATACGGTTTAAGAGTATATTTGTGTAAAATCATGTGCGCCATAATTTATTTCAGAATTTTATGTAATTTGTATTCAGGGTTTCATGCAATTTTTCAAATAAATGATGATATGTATGTTTGACCACGCTGTCATTTTAATGTTTGAGTTTCTTTCCATCCGGCATGTTACATGTTCAAAGCCAATTCAATTTTCAAAAGAATAAATTTCCCAATAGAAACAATAATTTGTCTGGACAGAATGTACCATTTTACGGAGGAAAAACTGAGAATTCATCTGCTCCACGTGATCCGCTATGAATCATATCCAGTGGTATCCATGCAATCTAAGTTTGCTTTCACGTTTCTGTGTGTTTATTGTGACCACTCATGTTGTGTCCCATCATATATCAAGGGTATTTATGTCATGTATGTAAAGGGTATGGTGATATTATTTCCGTTCTAGCCAGCTATGTGTATTGGCCGTCACCTCACTAACCACATGCAGCAAGACGAGCCCCGACGAGTCTCCGTTAGTGATGCTAAATAATCACACGTGTTTGTACAATTTATTCAATTTGTTTCATTTCATTATTCTCTGTGCCGTATCTTCAGGGAAAATCGTCAATTCACCCTAGCGGCTGTCAACCCCTTCCCTTGTGGAGATTCTGTTTTCTAACACCACAGAGAAGTCATCCATCTAGGAGTGCGCTAGATTAATTGCAGGCTGGGAAGCACCTGAACGGAGTTAGCTAGACACGTCTGAGTCTTTCATTAATGTTGGCATGATCTTGTATGGTTAAAACAATAAAAGCAAATACACAGTGCTCTAAATATTTCTTTTGTAGTGGCAGCAACCTTTCGCCGAGTTTTATAAGTGATCCAAGTATATTTAAGTTGTTTAGTATTGCAAAGTGTATCGTAAGCACACTTGGGTGAGATGACATTCAGAACCCACAGCAGCCCTGAGAACCCTGAGTCTCAACAGTGTGGTGATTGGGAAACACTGCTGGCGCCCACCTTAAGTTTATTGTGTCACCGTTCGTCTTGTGTCTCACCCGACGGTGTCATGTTTAATCACTTTTTAAAATAAATATTGTTATGCAACTAATAAACAGTGTGTATATTCCACCGCACTCAAAATATAACGTCTCAGGATAAAATGAGATTTTTTTTATTGATGATTATTACAAATGAGAGGGCATTCAAAATTGAGTGAGTGAATGAGTGAAGAGATTTAGGAAGCTCTTAACAGCGCGGTCTTGATAGCCAATGTGGGTGATTAAGGTGAGTAGGGAGGGACGCCAGAATGAAAGGGGAGGAGAAACGGGAGATCCTTGAGAAAACGCACTGACAAATTGCATTGTCCGTCATGATTCACACATGCGAAAATCCGGTGACCCAGGCGGGGATTGAACCCAGTTCGCCTTGGTGGGAGGCTAGCAGGCTAACTGCTTGTTGATGAATTCCCACTGACCCTCCGACTAAAAGTCCGCCACCCTACCCCTGAGCTATGAGGGCAGTGCTGACTGCTCAGCCAACACGCCCCGCTGTCAGACAGTGCTCACTATAACGCGAATAGCCTATATACTGATGCAGGGGCAGGAGAAGAGAAGACAGGACAGCTCTTCAGTGGACTGTCTAATGGCAAAGGATCTTCATGATAGTCAACACGTATGAAATAAACCTTAGAAAAAAGTCACTTGTTGTTGTCGGAAACGAGCCCTTAAAGCTCGCTCATGAACCCAGCATCACACAAAGTGGCAAAGCAGGACACGAGGGATTGCGAGAAGCGGCGAGAATAAACAGTGACGCGAGACATTAAACAAAGTAGCAATATAGACCAGCACGAGGCTCGTCGCACGGCCAGATGCCATCCTGACGCGTGAGATACTATCAGGACGTCAGCCAGTGGGCGATCATACAAGAAGGCCCACAAGAGGGATGTGCTGGAACCGCCACTGCCGATACGTCGAGGGACACAGCCTTCGGCAAGAAGAATTAAAGTGAAACGGTTCCAAGCATTACGACTAAGAGAATTTAGTTGGTAATTAATAAACGTGGTTTAACGTAATTGATTATAAGTAAGCATACTTACTCTCCCATTTATTATAATGTATTTAATGTAAAGTGTTGTAAATTATGTGAGTTATAGAGATTTTATATAAAGATGATTAAGGAGATCCCAATCTTTAATATTCTGCAAGCCCCCAGTCACCTTAAACCTTAAAGTCTCTTGTAGCCAGGCGGAGTCGCCTGTGGTTCTATTATATATATGATATATTGGCTAGAATATGAATCCAGTACATTGGTGGAGATGCCTAAACCTTCCCCCTCTGCAACAAGCGAGTTAAGAAAGAAAAATTTCCCGCAAATAATTAGCAAAACTAAGGAAGTAGCAGAAACCGCGAGTACGAAAGGCAGAACCCCCCTGCTAGGTGTATAGCAGACAACCCCTCCCGACCATGCAAAGTTCAATTACGAAATAAATGGGCATTAGATGGTTACATTGCTTCATATAGAGAAGAAAATAACTAGCACAGAGTTTCATCCACCCAGTGAAGATGGAAACGGAGAATGGAAAGTAGTTCCATATCTTAACATTGAATTAAAAGTGTTAGGTAACCAACTTAATTATTCCTTTAGCTTTCTGTTTTCTTAATGCATCAAAGTGTAAAAAATTAGCAGATTTATAAAAATATTCAATTTTCTAATAAAATTACAGTTTCACTTGATTGACACATGAATAAAGTGATGAGGCCAATGGCAATGGTAATTTAACAAACCGTGGAAGAATACACAAAGTACATACAAGTACATCTTAAGCCAGCCTATTCGTTCTAGTCCAGGGCTATTCAATTGGTTTTCCCATCAGACCGCTTACAAATGATTAAGGCCCTGCAACCATGAGCTCATGGATTGCTGGTATAGTGATGGTCAGTGACATTCTGATTGGCTTAAGCAGGATTTACAACCCGTCGCATCTGTCCGTCAGTCATGTGAACAACAGCCAATCAGAGGTGGCCATTAATTCTATCCATCCATCCATCAAAACCTTGGCAAGCTTTAATTTTTGACGGACGAACAGATGAAATTACAGCCATCTAAACCTGCACGTTTTGTTACTCGTTCATCCCCGAGTTCTTAGGTTTGTTCGGGTGGCGTTGCTCTCTGCTCCTCACCAAAACTTACTTAACACCAAGGAAGAACCATAAAGAACAGTGGCTTTTAACGATAACCACCTGAACAAGAAAGAGCAAAATTTAATGAATTGTTTTGTAAATGACAAGTAGATAAGAGCTTTTCAATGTGTTACATACAGTATCACTTAAAATTATTAGTCCAGTTACTCTAATGAGAATTATAGGCAAATAGACTACATGATATATTTTATCACAACAATTTGATTATCTTCAAAGCCCCGCAGAAACTCAAGTTTAGAAAAATGCAACATGAAACCTAAATCACACTTTTAGGAAGCAACTGGGCAGTTCAGTGGACCTTAAATAATATGTTTTTTTTTTCTAACTACCGTGTATCTAAGTGTTAAGTGAAAGCCCGGTGGGTAGGACGGGATCTTATTGCATCTCAGGGCTAACCCCTTATGCCTACAAGGAAAGGAAATCATGCAAGGAGGCATGAATCGCAACAAAGAGGGATTGGGCAGCCATGGCCAGCAATTGGGGCAATGACTACCTCTCTGAGTGTAGTTACAGCTAATCTAGAACTAGAAGAGACTGGGAAAAACCGGCATAGACACCTTAAAAAAACCCAGTCGAAAGGAAAGAATTCAAAATTATTCATGCATTAAACAGAAATGCTACAGGAGACAGAGTGTTGGAAACATACTCTTGTTAGTAGAGATGAAAAACTAGTAGAGAGGGATGGGTACTTAATTTTCTTCTTTGCCTTAATCATGGGAGGGAGAGTTGGTCTAATCAGGGTGGTGTTTGCACACCACCCTGGTGGGCGAAGTGGCACTATTGGGCTTCTTCCCCTGATCCTCTAGTGGAATCTGTAAATAAACAGAAAAAGTGAGCTGCCAATAAGGCGTAGTCCATAATAACTGGTCCGAGGGCCACGGTCTGCAGAATCCTAACTGCTGATTGGTGCACATGATCCTCTGACATCACAGCTCACTGTCCCAACTTCTGCGGACATTTTCTAATTTGTTTTTGTTTACATATAATCGCGCGCAAACGGAAAAGTAAATATGCGGGTGTATTATTATTATTAAACCTCGCTATTTGTTCAAAACAATAACCTTTAATTTTGTAACCGCGAAAACGAAACATTAATATGTAAAAATACAAAAAAACACTTACTATAGAAAAAAAACAATATCCAAATGAAGTTAAATTTAAGCACAAACAAAACGTACTCATTCGCGTAACTATAATTAGAAAACAAAATAAGCTAGGAAGATCAATATTGAACATTATTTATTAAGTAATAGCATACAATTTATTGTCGCGCCGATTAGGGTGCACTCTAGTTATGCGTCTGAAAGCTTAGCTTCTGCCGGAGTCGAATTTGGTGCACTCTGCTGCCAGTGTAAGAAAGCTTAGCTTCGGACGTCGTTATTGTAACGTGCACGTTGGGACATGCATCCGCGGACCATTCAACTGCAGACCAGCTATTGTGGACTAGGCTTAAGTGTCAGCAGAGCCAACACTTACTGGTATTAATTTTTTCCAGGAAGAGACATGAACAAATTTAATTATCTAAATTTCTTAATGCTAAAATATGTCCTCGGGGACATGTGTGTTTAAATTCATTGCGAGTGCTTCATCGCAAGGGCCAATCTCTGTAGCCAGTGGCTGTAACAGCATATCCACGGGCATATGCAATGAGTGCACTGAACTAAGACGGGGGGGGGGGGGATCTTATTCTTGATTGCGTACTTTCCAAGCCAAACGTGATTTCGTTGTTTTTATTAGTAATATTGTACCATTCAGCACCTCTTGGAGGATGTCCAAACATCTTCACACCACGATTCTTTACCATAATAAATCTTTATTTACGAACCTCCCCCTCTGCTCTTCACCCATACTTAACACCAAGCAGACCTTCCACATCAACGAGCAGGTAAAGATAAACATGTTTATATTTTTAACTTTTGGCTGCAACATCATTTTCATCCTACGCTTCCTGTTCCACCTCTGTGAGCAAGCGCAGAAAGAGCTGTTCTTTGAGAGCAGAAAACACAATGCTTCTGTCACCCGAACATCAAACCAAAGAAAAATGCTTCCGGTTCCACGAACACTAGAGAATATGAAAGAGCATTAAAAGATCAGAAGTAGCAGAAAGAGCATACAGCACGAACACGCCTCTCTAAAGTTGGTTAACGATTAAAGACCGAAGCATTAACAATTGTACTTAATGATTTGATAAGCACATGAAAAGTTAACAATAAGAATAGTTGGAGTTTATGATTGAATTAGCAGCTGTTAAGTCTAGCCAATCAAAATCGTAGAAGACGAAATCAGATGACATAGCCTCAAAATATGGACAGAGTGAAGAATATATACATATTTTTAATTATTATCTGTTAGTGCATGTTTAAACGTTTTGAAAATACCCGTAATAACTTATAGAATGGGACACCGATGTTAACATTGGACATTTACATCAATACATCTGAAAAGGTTTACTAAAGCGAATTCAATAAACTCTTTCAAGAAATAACACATAACCATAAAATGTTCTTTAAATTAAGAGGATACTGTCTCTCGATTAAAATAATTATTTGCATAAAATTTCACAATACGACAAAACCAAAATCCATGAGGTAAATACTTTCCCCCTCAACAACATATGTCACTGATCTCTTATTGGTTACTTCATCTTGACTTGTATTCACGATAACTTAAACTGAAAGTTACGATACCATATAAAAATCTATACAGATATCGAAAGAGGCTTCAAAAGATTTGTATTGATGCTCATATCGAGACCAGAATTACAAGAAAAATATCAATACTGGTATCAATTAGAACATGTAATTTTTTATTTTGTCAGTCTTCTATTTTTCATAAAATATTTTTATATTTATACTAACTTATTTTTATTTTTAATAATCCAATTGCTACATCGTTCTCGCATTTCGAGGCCTCTAGACCCTAGAGAATTGACATTTTTTTATGTGAAAACGTCACACAACTCAGCCTCTTGTGGTCAGAAAGTGAGCATCACGAAATTTTGTTCTCGGGTCCGTGGCAAATACTCGTTGAGAATAAGCAGTAGATTAAATGTAAATGTACAGTAGTATAGGTCGGTCCTTTCATTGCATGCTTCAGACACAAACTTTTCGTTCACTTATATTGTTTTGTCATTAGTTTGATAGTTGTTGGAATAGTTAAATATTGTGATACAATATTAATGACATGTAAACATATATTGTTCCCGTGATTTATTATATGACAATAAATATACTGTCAATACTTTCATGTAAAAACATTTAACAAATATTAACAGAATCAAAAGATTTCTGCAGTGTTACTGTCAGAGCGATCACATGTGCAATTTGTGACCTCAACTATCACGATAGTGATGCTACAAGGTTTACTCTACGATAGTTGCATGTTCTATCGCAACAGTTACTATTAATTATCTAGCTCGAGCTAATATCGCGATAGTGATAATGCAATGATTCGACAGTAACTAACGTGATGTTTGCACAACGATAGTAATGCGAGAATAGATCTCGTGATAGTAACTAACACGCATTTCTATCTCAGGGTAATCACTCTTACGACGGGCATACAAAGTTAGAGCGCGTTTACAAGGAGATAGAAACGCACGATACGGGAGATGGCATGTTGTGACGTAGTGAAGCATAGACTGAAGATGAGGTAAACAGATCCTCGCTGATTGTGCACAACAAATCTCCACATCCAAACATCGAACTGGTATGTAAACAAATGATTTGATATGTATGTATACTTCATATAATCAATTTGTAATTGAGTTTAATTAAAATGAAACAGGTAAAAGTATTTAATTAATATAATAGCGCTTGTCATTTAAAAATTAAGATGTAAACAAACATGTTTATCACTGTGGACCATGTGACTTTAATAGTTGTGTTCCTTTGGGATAGATCAATGTTGGGTACATGCTCACTGGCCGATTGCTGCGTGTTCCAATTATCGGAAATCGCTCTAAGAGCAGTTCGATTGAAGTATTTCAATTGTGGGTTACACGGAATGAGTGCACTCCAAGATCAATATTTTCCACACAGAGTCTGAAGTCAGTTCTGCTTTTCAGAGCAATATGGCGGTGACATGCAATTATGAAATCAAGACAATATATGCAATGATGGAAATTCTACAATATCTAACATTTTGGCAGCTGAATAATACGTAATAGTTAATGTGGAACAAATATGCTCTTGGTATGTTGACGATATCGTTTGTAATTACAACTGCAATGAGGTTAATTTCACCAAGTGACTCGTGCGTACATTTGCAGACGAATTAAAAAAGAGATATCGGTAAAAAAAAATAATTGTACGGGACGTCATCAATTTGAACTTAAATCCTTCATCTACATAGCAGCTCAAGCATTTTTCTCCAAAAGAAAATATGATGTAGCAAATGTTTTGGGCTGTTTTCGCGACGTGTTTCAGTTGTCAGAGTATATATATTATACACTCATTTCTGGAAATCACTTGACAAATGCACTTTTTCGGCTTTCATTGTACACCGAGAGCGCACCCAGACCAGTCAATTGGAATACGCGATAAGTCTATGAGATGAAGCCGCTTGTGAAAGGAGGTAATTATACTATTGATGATCCAACCGCCATCTTGCTGTAGCACAAAACATTATGTTTACTATGTGGAGGTAATAGGTGATGAAGTGGCAACAGCCTATCTTCTACACGTTTATCAAGTGAAGCCGATGACGTGACAGACTTCTTTCAACTGCGCATGTGCAAAATGATTGTTTATGTCAGCCGTCATATTATGAGTGGCAGAAGTCACATAGTAACCAATGTAAAACACATATTTTAGCCACTACTAGCCCTGTCCTTTTCTTCCACTGCTTCCGCTCCATAGACTAATACCTCCATGTTTTACCATTAGAATATATATATATATATATATATTATATATATATATATATATATAAAACAATTCTGGTGTGAAGTTTCACTAGTTTATTATTGGCTTGTGTTGTGCAATCAAATAATTTCCTCATTAAACTACCGAACATCAGTGTGAGATACTGCAGCCCAGTATTTAGTTATGGGCGACAATAACCCCTTGTTTTACATACACTGTTCATATATCAGGATTTGTCGAAAACTATTTTTTGAAAAAATGTTTAAATAAAGTACAAGCATGATACCATTGTTGTGTAATTCTATGCATGTTGCATATCAGTAATACGTGCAACAAAACAGCGGCCAGCAGCCTAACTAAATTTCTGGAAGGCAAAGTTGACATGTTCTTGAGCCACGAATAAATATTTATTTGCTAGCATTTATATTGTAATTCCTAACACAGACAACGATTCGAGAGTTTTGTTTCCATTATGACTTCATCTCCTTTATACATATTTGTCAATATAGAAAATAATTTCTGGGAGATGAGTTCAAATCCAATTTTAGTTATTCCCACTTTCTACATTACATATTTTCTCTGTTCTGATACAGTTTTATACTTATTTATCCCTTATTGTAGGGTACAGTTTTGTTTTGACATGGCACCATGGTGACTCAGTGGGTAGAGGCACCATGATGCCACGTAAAAATGGCGCCCAACATAGTTGCTGATCCTGGAAAGAACGGCATCCCAGAAATTCTTTTTCCAGATTTTCCTCAAACCATTCCAGAATTTAAATTGCTAAATTTACCCACAAGGAGGGAGCTGCATGGTCAAATTTGCGACCATTACATCAAGTGCACGTGGTCACCGGGAAAAGCGCACCAAAACAAAAAACACTCGCCATTGCTCCGGCGAGGGCGAACAAGGGCTGTGAGGCAGCCATCTTGGGGCAGATGTGATGTCACAGTTGTGAGACCCTGTTGCCGACCAGCGGGAACAAAGACCAGGGGAACATACCCACGCTACCCCTCCGCCACCTGATGTCACTGCCCATACGTTGCCATGCACCAAGACGTGGGAGAGGAAACGACCAGAGGAGAAAGGGGATGAAACCAGTTCCTCTCTACCACGCTATCACCTCACTGCACGCAGGTGGTCAGCTGTGCGCCCATGCCGTCCGTTGACACCTCTACTGTGCCACGCCTTGCAGGTCTACCACAATCACCAGCATTCAACTTCTGCACTGCACTTCCATGTTGGCGCCATGCAAAACTTCCGCGCTCGGGTGTGTGTTATCAAATAGAACACACGATGGCTGGCCGGACAGATGAGAGCACATTGGCACTTATCTGCCTGCATTGTCTGCGAGAGAAGCCGATCAATCTCATTACCAATTATGAACTCGGCACAACCTACTGTCATTGTAAAAGCATGACCAGACCATCAATCAACCACAACCCCGACCAGCTGAAGTGCAAATCGTTGAGGAATTAACGGAACATTCGGAACAAACCACCAAAATTACAGAGCCTAATCAAAATTCGGCACACACCTGTTGGTGTTTAAATCTGTTGTGTACCGGTCAAGGGACACTATTATACAAATGTGAGCAATACAGCAGAACTTTTCACCAAGAATGTCTTTGCACAACGGATACCAGCATGCTTTCGGAAATGAAATTTACCTGTGATAGTTGCAACCAGAACATTAGTTCACTACCATCCGCGAGTAACTGGAATAAGTTTCTAACAGATCTGCGATACAGTATTTTGGTGCAGCCAAATGAGGAAGTTGCAGTATCGAACAGTAGCAAAGAGGAGGCACGGGAAAGGTGTACGACAAATAGCGGTGAAGTGGCAACACTGGGTAAGCAAGTGCACATGGACTGCGCGAACGAGTAGGGAGTTAGGAGCAGCGTGCCACATGGCCCCCGACACATGTGGTCGCCAACATAAACGGTGCAACAGAAATTCTGTCAGCCGTGCCTATCCCAACCTTATCCATGGTTCCCCTACCTATGCAACCACCCCCTGTTAACAACTCCTTTTCCGACCGCAACACCAGTAAATTTCCCAGTGTACAGCAATGGTCAGAACTTAACACCACAATGGCAACCAGCAAACCGCAAAGAGACCCGAAGTGAAAGTTAAGTCAGAAACGAACCATGAAAATTGCCAGATGCGACCATCTACGAAGTTCCAAAACATCCCAACTTTTTTTCGGAACTGCAAATTACGATCCAAATGTATTTGTGGAGGAGTGTACGGTGCGACTTCAAAGGTACGGTGTATGTGAATATCAGTGGGTGACCTGCGTCAGGAATCAACTCACAGGAGGGGCAACAAAATGGTACACTGCCATTAACCACTACGGTCTAAGCTGTGTCGAATTTTCGAAATTGTTCCAATGCAGATACGGAAACAGTTTTACGTCGTTACAAGCCCAGATGAAACTGCTTTCGCATGAGCAACGACCCAACCTGCAACTTCTGACATTTATCACGCGAAAGGTACAGCAAGTTCGACGGTTTCAACCGCACTTACCAACACAGAAAATATTGGAAATCGTCACCTAAACAGTGCTACCAGAATATTGTGCATCTTCGTTGCCATTCATGAACAGCGACATCGAGGACGTACAGAAGGCACTGTTATACTGGAATTGAACTCGCATTAAGCATGCTGCGAGTCAACTACTTCACAAGGTACTGGCAGGTACCTGTCAAACAAGAGGACAGGGAGAAAACAGCATTCATCATGCCGGTTGCACGATGCCATTTGGGCTGGAATGTGCGCCTGCCACGTTTCAGTCCATGATGGTTTGAGTCCTGGATGGATTGATTGGGGAAAGCACGTTGTACTTGGGCGACGTAGTGGTCTGGTCGAACAGCTGGGAAGACCACGTGCATCACCTGTCCATGGTCCTCGAACGCCTGGAAATGAACGGACACACCTGTGGGTGAATAAATGCCACCTATGGAAGAGCAACCTGGACTTTCTAGGGCACGTAGTGCAGTAGAACAGAAACCAGCCGAACCAAGAACAGCTACAGGTGATCGAAAACTACCCCACACCGAAGACATGCAGTCAAGTCCTCAAGTTCTTTGGGCTTGTGAATTGGTGCGGGATTTCATTGAGGGGTTCGCCTTAGTGACAGCGCCACTTAACAATATGCTTTCACCACATTGCATGTTGTGAATTGGAGATTTTTGGGGGGGGGGGGGCGAGAAAGAGGAGTGTGTGTTCCAAGAAACAAAGAACCATTTATGCACTTATCCGACGTTGGAAAGGTATGACGCCAGCCGGCAATTATACCTGCAAACAGACGCAAGCCAGAAGGGAATTGGAGTTGTCCTCTTCCAGTGTGGAGAAAACGACACACTGCAGATGATCGACTTCGCAAGCGCTTAGTTGGGAGCAGTAGAGCGAAAACATTATGTGAACAAGGGTGAGTCCCTTTTGGTAGTGTGCGCGGTGAATAAGTACAGTGCCTACCTAGAGTACAGGCAGTTTGTGCTCCGCACCGACAACCGTCTTGTGTGCCTCCACAACACCAAGGAAGCCAGAAGCAAGTTAACCCGGTAGGCGCTGCTCCTCCAGTCGTATGACTTCGTGATAGGGCATATCACAGGATCAACTGTCACGAAACTAGAGTAGCACGTTCGTGAATGACAATGCGGAATGGGATGACGTCCTACCTCCAACAAACAAAGACCTCCTACACAAGGTATATGTAAATGCGATGGACGCAATAGAGGGCGATATACTCAAAAGTGACGTGTGGAGGAAGGTAGTGACAGCGCAGCATATGAGTTTCTTTACAAACGAGACACAGCGAGTGGATAGTTGACGCATTATGGATGGCCGATTGGAAACATGTTCCGTGCAAGAACCGACAAAATTGAGGTTATTTATTCCTGTGAATAAGAAGACACTATTACTAACACACGCATGCGAAATTTAGGCCATGGGACATCTGGGAACAGCACCGAGAGTTAGAAATTTATGCATGAAATTTTACTGGCCAGGAGTATCATGTGACACGCATGACTACGTGCAAAGATGTGTGACGTATCAGCGGTTTAAATCATGTAGAGCATATGGAAGGCAGCAACAACTGCCACGATTTCCTACACGACCATTTGAGACCTTATCAACGCACAATAACTGGCATGCATGAAGTTTATCCTGATGGTCACAGTTAACTACTCGCGATGAGTGGATGCATACCCACTCAGTGGCGTACGTGTGCAAAACATTGTGAAGATGTTGGAGCAAGAATATTTCGTGTCTTGGGAATACCCGAAACAACTACTCACCGAATAAGGCACACAATTCACTGGCAGTAGTTGGCAGGAGAAGTGTACCCAGAGGAGGTGTACCATCTGAAGACAGGCGGGGTACCATACTCGAACGAACCCCACAGAGCACCGTAGCCAGGAGTTCAAGGTACAACTCTAGCTCCGTGTGGGTGAGAAGCACAACATGTGGGTTGAAAGCATGCCCGCCGCCCTCTTCACCGTTCGCCCCCATGTTAACGAGGCCAAAGGACGAACACACACCCAGGTCCTACAAGGCCACAACCTGGCCCTGCCAGATGAAAAGCAATGCCCACAAGAACCAACATGTGGCAGCGAGAGAGTAGCGGAGGACAGTGGAAACGGAGAGACAGAGAGCGACACAAACATCTATGCCGGCAACAGCAGTACGCCGCAGGTGGGTCCCGGCAACGACTAGATCGCCACCGTCACTGATAGCAGGGCAACAGGTTTATCTGCGAAGGCACCCGCAATCCACGGCGAAAAACAACTTTTGTGCGGAACTAGCAGGGAAATGGAGCAGCCTGCACAAGGTTGTGCGAAGTGTAGGACCTACCACCTGCCTCGTACGAGTGACAAGGAGACTGGTCCTGGCACACCGGGATGACATGAGAAGATCACAAGGTGACGATCCCAATGAGAACAGACCCGGTGACCAGGACGCCCACGACAGCGCAAGAGCCGACGAGCAAGGAGAGCAGGCGAGATAGGAGGAAGGAAGGTCATCACCTCAGCTGGAGGGGCCCCAACCAGCTGTGCAAATGCCATCGATGCCAGATGTAGCAACATCTACCAGGAGTTGATTGGACACAGCCACGAAACGGGACCCGCGAAAACTGCAGGCCGGAACTACCGCCCCGGAACAGCAAATGAGGGTAGATGTACAAGTAAATGAAGGAGCAAATGTGCAAGCAAGCAAGCAAGCAAGGGGGCAATCTACAGGGGAGGAAGCAGCCCTGGTGATGCTTGATGGCGAAGTGCCGACAATCGCTACCACATCAGATTCAGTGCAGCTACCAGAACCTGCACGGCAAACAGCAGCTCCAACAACAGATGAAGCAACACCCATCAAAGAGGCACTGCTGGGAGGAAGAGGAAATGCAGCACAAGACATCGAGTGGCGGAGGAGGCGAAAGGGCCGCACCTGGGTGGTCCACCCTACTTGGAAACAAGTAACACGGGTCGCACCCAGCACTGAAAGGTTACGCATGGAGGGAGCAAGCAAGAAGACAGCACGAGCAATAGCAGTGACAGCGAGGGTAGCAGGTCGGCCAGATCGTACTGCTTCCGCGAATCGCATCGGCGGAGGAGACCGCCAGCAGCCTATGCAGCTTGCATAGGTGGGAACACATCCCTCAACAAACAGGGCCGAAGGAAGGTACCACAGCAAGCACTTCAAGACCATGTAAAGGCGATGCGAAGTTCCTACTGGGGAGGCAGTGCCCCTGCTGTGTGTGATGTGCAGCCACCAACAGTCTCACGATGTGGTAGGGGGAGGGGTGGGGGGATTAATTTTGACATGGTGCCTCAGTGGGCAGAGGCAGGATTTAAGGAGCTGTGAAATTTTTAAGGTTATTTTACCCAAGCCGCCAGGCACCAGACATCGTGGATGACGCCATGAGTCGATAGATACGAAGTTTCCTCGAGGATCGTTCGTCCAACGCCCAATGTTATCCTGAACTGCTGCTGCTTATAAATGCACCATACAATTATTTCAAATGCATAGTGCACAATGGCCTGTTTGGGTCAGCTCACACACCCATGTTACGTAATATTGCAGCATACAAAAGCTCGCCGATTAAGTTGATGCAGTGACTTATCGGCTAGTCACATGCCTACGTTTACACACACGATACTTGCACATTAACGAATAAATATAATACATTTTTTGAAACTGGATGAAAAGGATGCGGGTATTCTAAAGGCCCGTGCCCTGAAGAGCATGAGGCCATGAAATAATGTCCACATGAACAGTTTTCAATGCGTAAATTATGCAGTTTATTTACCAAGGCTCTCAGGCCTACACTTATAATCACACTTCACGGCTACAACCTGCCCGTGAGGTAATGCTGTAAAAATTATGTGCAACGCTTTAAGCTTCTCCAAACTTCTCCCAGTCGGCCGAGCATGTTCACACAAGGTTACGCAACCAGCAGGAATGCCACCTCTCCCTTTACTCCGCACTAAGAGCCAACAAATTGCACGCCACCAGGCAAGGGCGAGTGCTACCAAAGATGAACGAAGCAGTATTGCCGACTACCGCTGACCAGAGATTTGCAACTCCCACGCCACGGAAGGACCTCACACGCCTTCCCGCACCCCGCTGTGGCAGCCTAGACTTCAGCCCTATATACGTCCATGCCGAGCACGGCTTCGGAATATGAGCTAAGCTGTCGTGGGATGAACATCGCAATCATGGCTGCTCATTCGCTGGTAACTCTCGCGACTTGAAGATCAGCGAAAACGACGTACATCTGCGAGTGCTTTGGAACAATGGCAGCTTGGGTGTGGAGACTATCCGCAACTCGTCACATCCCTAAGTGGTGGATATTGATCCTCAGGCCCTGGGGTGGCTGGAAATAATCAAATACCAGCCCACGAACCAACTGGCCGGCTGCAAGATCGCCATCAGTGTGGACGTCGGAAACCTGGGCAGCTCGGTATGATATAGCAAAGCGCATCTGCTGGAAGTAGCCAAACGATCAAAGTGGGGAGGGGAATATTGATGTGCTGAGAAATGCGAAGTGTATCGATCCTCACTGCTGGATTCTGCAGACTGCGGGTGCGTGACGAATGGATTGGAATGCATCGGAACGTGAGGGCACCCCGATGTGGGCCTTCACTCATGGGCCATCGGATTCACTATCATCACTGGTAGGCCCCGGATGTCTCACGTTTCCCAGTCCAGCGGGCTATTTTGGAGAAAGGGGAGGGGGTGGCTCCCCAAAAGAACTGTCCCCACCTTCACCCATTGGTTGGAGATCCTGGCATCGGCGCGAAAGGGCGAAGATGAAGTCGGTGTCATGACTGAGCTGTCCAGTTTCCCGACGCACTTGACGAGAAGCAGGAGCCCTGCATCCTCAGTTGCTGTCGGTACTGCAGTGCTGGTTCACCTGCACGACAGTATTGACAGTAGCTCATTTTCAAGGGTGGCTGCTCCCACACGATGACTGGCATCAGCACGGGGGATGTTCGGTCCCCCGCAAAACACACCAACTACGATCTCATTTCATTTCACCCCGCATCATACCAACAGAAGTCTTTCTTCCCGAATAAATACCCTACTTTATTCAGCTCTGATCCATTTAAAAGGAATTAGTTTATCCTCCGCGACTGCTGCATAGATTTTCCACGGCCCTCTCCGCTTTGCATGGTTTGCTATGCTCTTCTATCCAGACCCTTCTTCTTTTGGGCTGTGCACATGGCTACAATTGCAGCCATGGCACTATAACCCTGCTTAGCCGCAATGCATGCGCCAATTATAATAATTAAACCCGACATACGGCATAAGGGGGTTGCTTTGAGATGCGCCAACCGACTTGGCTACTAACATGCATGCCGGAGGCTGCACAGAACTGTGAGGTGCTCATGCTGGCGTAGTGGGATTTGGGGGCTCACCAGAAAAAAAAAATTAATTTGGCCCCAGAGTTAAAACTTCATCCTCTCTCGCGATATTCCAGAGCACTGATCAGTGCTGAGAACTCCGGAAATCTTAGAAGCTTTAAATACGCCCCAAGCGGCTACTTCCCATCTCGATGACCAGTCAACCAGCGAACATGCTAATACTTATTAAATTCACTTTGTCTCTTCTAGACACACGTTTACTTAATTCAGTTTAACAGTAATTCACATTGTATTCGTCGAGAACTATATTCTTTCCCTTGTAACCTAGAACCAAGTCACCTATACCTAGATAACTCAGTTACCTTCAGCACTCCACTGTTCAATAGGAGGTAGTACGGGTCACATGTTTATTGAGTTCTCAATAAATATCTATTGTTCTATATCCTTAAGCTTTTTCTTCTTTAGAGTACTTTTCTGTTACACTGGCTAGAAATAAGATACAACCTGCACTGCAGATAGGAACCAGGAGATTGTTAGTTAACCGAATTAGTCTGACTACTGACCTCCTTCAGGAGTCCACGAGTCTAAAAACATACACATTAGATGGCCACCTGTTTCTTTCTAGTAACCCGAGCACTAATTCAGTGCTAGAGGTGGGAAACAGTGGAGCCCCAACCACTAGTAACACCTTCATCCAACCGGACATGCATCAAGTGATTTTCTGGCACCCAACATGGGGTGTCAGACTTTCTAACTGTACGCAAAGAACAGACGAACTAGACCTACCAGGACCCGGAGAACTAAGGGTCAAGCCGGAGAAGCCGAACGGACTTCGGGGAGTCCACGAAACACCCCACGATGGCTATAACCATTAAAATGTCGGTCGTAGATATCAATACCGCCACAGGTGAAAACCGTGACAATGAGCATGACATACCTGACACAGCATAGCCATGCCAACTGTCCAAGCAGTGGCTCACTGCAAATAGAATGCACATTCTGTACCAAGATATTCCATTATGCATGCCTAGGAGGCCAGAAGAGACCCGTGATACAGAAGGGTTAGAATACTGATGTGCAGCCTGTCATCAACAACCCACAAGCTTCTGCAATGAATTCACTTGTCCCAGCCTAGGCATTAATCGTATCAGGTGCATGTCATGCAGCGAACCCTACCATCACTTATGTATAGGATGGCTCAACAAATGCGTCTCTATGCCCGGGATGGCCTATCAACGCGAGAGGTGCCGACGAAAGCATACATCTCACTCCCGCAGATCCAAGCCATCCCGTATTTATAAACAACTAGGGACGGCACCTGGCCATCCAGCAACCGGGAGAGACGATGACATTCAGATTACCAATTTCACAGGCCGACCCCATGAGGATCTGGTAGCATTCACGCAAGAATGTGAAAAGGCGTTCAGGGAAATGGTCCTACAAGAAAAACAATGGATCGACAGGGCCCAGTTACATTTGAAAGGTCTAGCCCTCACCTGGTGGGAATGATACGGCGAGTTCTTGAACGACTGGAACCAGTTCATTAACAGGTTCGCTGCGGAATTCACTGACAAGGAGGTGTTTGCCACACTGACAACTCAATTTTAGAGCCAGACTCAGGTACCCTACGACGAGGCTGAAATCTTCATACGTAGGAAGGAACAGATGTTTCGACAAGTGTTCCCTGGAGTCGACGAAGCTACCGCAGTTTGTTCCATTAGTAGGATGTTACTACCTTTCTCAGGAACATCCTCCATATGGCTAAACCCACTATTTTGGACAAACTGGTTGATCGAGCCTGAGAAGCAGAGCAGAACTTTGTAGCACAAGGAAGTTTCGAAAAACCCATTTCGGCCAAGGTCCTTGAGATACGAGCTCCACCGGTCGCATCCCTTAAAGATGCACCGGCTCACATGGCATTCGTACCAAAATGCTAGTTCTGCCCAGAGAGCCACTGGAATGGACTGCCCCCCGGAAACCAAAGGGCTCTGCTATGCTACCCATCTAGGTTAATCAAACACCAGCATTTATCCCAGCAAGACTGACTGGGAAACCGACCCCCAACAGCAAGATGGGAAACGCCGACGCCGGGGTGCGAAGCGGACCGCCACTACCGGACACCAAGGGCACATCATAATCATCCAGGGTTTAAATAAAGAATCATCAGTCCCTATAGCCCTGGATATAGAAGTAGAGAAAAACGGGAACAGAGTGCTGGCGCTACTTGACAGCAACAGGGAACTTTATCCAAAGAAACCTCCTGACTGCCGAGCAACTAGCGTGCATGCACCACCAACGGAAAATCGTATGAATGGCCCAGCACGATACTACTCTCGAGGTTGGTGACCAAATCACCCTACTGGTAAATCTGCATCGCCTCTCGGCATCTACCGAATTTATAGTATCACCAGCAATTTCTGAAGCAGTGATACTAAGATGCCCATGGCTACGGCAAAAACAATGCATCATAGACATGGGCAATGCCATGTGTACTTGGGCGAGAATGATAGGATCACCGTAAACTGGAACTACAGTCCAGACAACATTGTACCTAACCCTATCGAGCCCAACCAAATTAATCATGCGCTTGGTGAGACGGAATTTAGCCAGTTACACCAAGTATTAAATGAACATGCTAACTCCTTCGGACAAGGGGGATTGTTACGCCGGATTAGGTCAATCCAACATGAGATCTGGATGACAACAGACGTCCCCATGTACAACCGACCCTACGGAGTGTCAGCACGCCACCGTGATATAATCATGGAACAAGTAAATGACATGAAGGACCAGGGGATAGTGGAACCTTCGAATGCAACGTATAATTCCCACAGAGTCCTCGTCTTGAAGAAAGATGGAAAAATTAGATTCCGTGTCACTTATAAGGGTCTAAACGAAGTAACACAACCTATTGTATCCCCCTCCACGCAGCTTTTGACCTAACGCACACCCTGTGTGACATTGCCAAAGTAAAAATCTTTAGTACCCTGGACATGGAGTCCGGGTATTGGCAGATTGCAGTACACCCGGACAGCTGCAAGTACACTGCATTCACTACACCCGAGGGCGAAACTCTTCACTTCTGAGCAATGGCATTTGGGTTGAAGAACACCCCTGCCACATTCCAACACCTCATGTCTGCGGAGGTATTAACTGGTTACATCGGAGAGTTCCGTTTTGCATACCTCGATGATGTAATCATCTATTCCAATAGCTGGGAGGAGCATCTCGAACACCTACAGCGAGTTCTTGAATGACTAGAACGCCATGGAATTACTTGCAAGCTGTCACAGAGCTATTTTGGCAAGTCATCCATAGATTACTTGGGAAATGTCGTGTCACCAGAAGGAAACTTCCCACAACAAAATTAGAATCGAGCAATTGAAGAGGCAGACGACAGTCCTCTGCCAACGGGAATTCCAACACCTATGTATTGGGTGGCTGGACGAGCGGGATTATACGCCCGGCTTAATGTATCAATGTGAAGTGTGCTGCAGAGAGCACACTTATCGCCCACGTAACCCCAATCTCAGACGTAGTCCTAGTATTCAGGGACTACCCAGTGAATTGACACTGCCCGAATTTATCGGGAGAAACTACGTGGATCCCACCAAATTCCTCAATGCCTGCGAGAAAGATTACCGCGAACACTTCATCAGGCAGAGGCAATGGGTGAGCTGTATTCACTCCCAGCTAACAGGCACTGCCAAGCGCTGGTAGGAAGGCTATGGCGAATTCGTAGAAAGTTGGCCCCAGTTTAGGGCTCGACTCACCTCCCATTTCTTAGGAGATGAATTCCAAAGTGAGATCATAACCGACCTGCACTCACGGGTATAGTAACCAGACGAGGAAGCAGAGTTGTTCATTAGGCGAAAAGAACATCTAAACAAATGCATGTATCCCCAACAGAGCGAGGCCCTATGGGTTAGAGCGATTACCCGCACCCTCCTCCCTCGTTGCGAAAATGGTTTATCACCTCCCAACCGCAGACGATTGAGGGTCTAATGGAGAAAGCGAGGGAGCTCGAAGAGCACGAGCGCCCTTCCGGGAGAAGAGAGCAGGCGGCGAGTGCCCGGGTGAATGGCCCGGCACCCTCCTCCAGACATCCTGTACGGCATGACGCGACCTTGCAAACTCCCGCCGCCCACTTGCCACATTGTTGGGATTGCCAGAAGCGGCATTTGTTTCGGGACTGCCCGAGGCAACAGCCTCAGGCCACTCGTAACACGGGCAGCGGAAAACCACTAACCCTCCATCCTATTTACATACAGGCAATGTCAAACCCAAGACCATTAGTGCCACGGCCTGAGCATTACCGCAGGAAATGCGAGGGCCGGCAAGCCCCAGAAAGGAGAACCCCTCCATCCGTTTGGGCGGCTGAAGGCTGCACCCCGCCTCCACCTCTCCTTGTTGCTCCAACCCCTCGCTGGGAATGTCAAGGGCGGCAAGCCTGTGGAGCTTGCCCCGTCCGGGAGGAATAGGAAAGGCAGAAACCCGGTTGCTGAGCGCATTACCACGCCCATGCCCCTCTAACACACCAGCCCGGCCTAAAGGAACCGCGGCCTGTTTCCAGGTGTCGAACATCCCTCTCCCCCTGTACTGACGAACTGCACTTAAGCGTGAAGTCAAACAAATACAATATCCCTGTCACAGCTATATTAGACACGGCCGCCGTCCACAACTTCATTCAGGGAACATTACTCACTTGGTGCCAAAGAGCCACCGCGACCCCTACAAATATAACAACCAAAATGGCCCATCATAAGTCCTGCCTTAAATTATCAGGGGAAATTACCCTCACCTTAAGGATACAGGGTCAGCACTTTAAGGTCCACTTTCTAGTGGCACCACATCTGGAGGATCCTATGATACTGGGATGGCCCTGGCTGCGGGAGCAGCACTGTGCGACAGATTGCAGGAAACTGTGTACCATTCTTGGTGGTCATAAGGGCGTGGTAGTCAGCTGGGATGGTAACCCAATTCACACTACCCCTCCCCCAGCTACAGTCCGGCTGTTACGCATCTGTACTGACTCCTCGAAAGTTCCCAATATAACGGTTCTAACACTTACGCAGGCCCGAGTCGGGCGCCTTCAGGCCTGACAATATCGCCAGATAACCCCCTCAACCCCGGCAGATACTGCCGCCAAACTGGCCACGATGGTAGCCATCCTGGATGAAATCAACTATTGGAAAATGGTATTCAATTCCCAAACAGGGGAGGAACTCCCTGTGAAACCCCAGTACACATAGAGTAGTATTCAGATCAAACCTCATGAGACATCCTGGCATGATCCTGTGGACCCCCTCACCCTCAACCATCCTTACTAGAGCAGAGACAGAGTGAATGGAAACTCCTCTTCCGCCCCTTCAAGGTGTGTTAGGCTGAAGGTCGCGAACCTCCCCTGTCCCACTGCTTGCTTAATGGGCTACAGAGTGTCAGCCCCCACACAAGGACTCGTTAGCACGCGTTGCACAAGCCTCATCGGCCTCCTTCCGCGAAGGACCACCCACCCCGGGAACCGAACTGGACACAGTGGCATACCCCTCCCTCCAGGCTCGGTCCCACCTACACCTCCCCCAAGTCGGCGGAGTGTAGTGAGGATAAGCAACCCGAATTTTACAGTATGTTATCTTGCCCTTCCTCCCCCACATTCCTGGATAATCACGGAGAAAGTCGACAGGTGGAGAAGGAAAACCTTGAGCCAACCATGCCAACACCTGAGGAAAACACTGTCAACTAGGTCATCTCGAATTATTATCTAAAATTAGCTATATCTCACCCCCTATCCACTCCACTTCTACCCAAGGAATATGTGAAGGGGAGACCCGGTATATAAGGGGAGAAAAGAATTAGTGTGACAGAGAGAAAGAAAGGAGTAGTGTGTGCAACAATAAACCGTAGAGTGCATCACCGCATTGTTTTCAATTCACGTGGTGTTCAAAAAAGAATTATGCATACAACCTTTGGCGAATGTACCAACAGGAAATACAGTAAAATGTAAATAACAGGAAGAAATCATCGAGAAACAATTGTACCGAATATATTTTGCATTTCAGCCAGAATATCTGATTGATGGATGCGGCAAATTAATGCTTTACGAGATATATCATGCGGATTTATTTGACACCTTGTGTTAAATAAATTAGTGCTATTAATCTGTGAATAATAATCTGCAAATAATCTTAAGATGCCGTTGGCTGTAGTATTGACCAGTTAATCGGTGTCAGCATCGGCCCATCCCTCCTTTCAACTAGATACATAACGAATAACTAATGCCTACCTTCAACCAGATAACGAATGCCTATACTCAACCAGGTAACGAATGCCTACACAGCAGATGTTAAACTATATTTATTTTTACAATATTTTGTTATCAACATACAAAATATTCTAAAGAAAGAAAATTTTTAATAGGTACAAAAAACAATTCTTCAAAGGTACACAGATATCTACTTCCAAATGTTCTGAGATACACAGAGTACTGTACTTAAAGCCACAACACAACTCTGATCCACAGTAAAAATTCAAGTGAAGGAAAAAGAAAGTGTTGAATCTTTTACTGTACTTTAAAATGTTCTAAACTTAAAGAAGACCCTGTCTCTTCAAGTCCTCATATGTCTTCTTGTTGACTACATTTCCGAGTGAATCCTCATATTCCTCTTCTTGTTCTGGCTGCCAACGCTCACTTTGCTTCTGTGATTTGAGTTTCTCCCACACTATCAACACACAATTACATGTTACACATGCCCACCACTCAAAGACTGTGATGTATTGACATTGCTATGTTTAATAATATATTAATTCTGAAAACTCACTTCCAATATTAACGTACACAAGAACAAGTGGCAAAGCTGCATTTTATGATAATATATTAAAAATTATGTTATCTGCTTTCTTGTTACTTTCTGTGCATGACCTATGAAATTTTTACCAGTGACAAAAAACCTTCCTAACACAAAATTTTCTTTTCAGATAAAATATTACTATTTACCCATGTACTACCCAAACCCACACTTTGTATATCCTTTCAGGAAAAAATTGTTATGTATTATTCAGTTGTAAAACTTATGGCTTAGTGCACAGCTGTGTTACACACACTATATTACAAACAAAATGTGGCATGAGCTATACAGTATTTACTTGAAATAAATGCCCCCATTAAAAAAAAAACTGGCAACTCAGAAATAGGGATAGACATTACAATTGTGATTTAGGCCATTCTGTCACCTCGCAACATGTGCTGCTACTTGCCAGAACATTGAAAACATGAGGGTGAGGTGCAGGAGGTAAAGAGGGAGAAGTTTTGGGCAGCGATAAAACAGCGGGTCTTGAGAGCCAATGAGAATGAAGCGAGATGAATATGGAACAACACCAAAATGAAGTGTGGGGAAACGGGAGATCCCCAAGAAAGACTGACCAGCAGCATCATCCGGCACAATTCTCATGTCCGAAAGATAACACGAGAAGTTTTGTCAGTCAACAGGTACAGTCCAAGTGCAACACAAATGCATACCAGCAGACGAGATGTTCAAACATAAACTGCCACTTATGTAATGAGATGTAACATATTCAGAGGAAATATGCATAAATATTATAAACATGCCATTATTTTTTTGTGTTATTCCTGATTGAAAAATTTCTTGCTTACTGTGATGACACGGGCCTTAAGCCAAAGTGTTAATGTAATTTAAACAAAGTAATAAAAGCAAATAGTAAAAGTAACAACAAGATAGGGCATTGACTTTGTATGTAGTGTTCAATCATATAATGTAGGGAGCCGTGGTTCCACTCAGAGCCCTTGTTTATCCTTACATAAACGGAAGCTGTTCAAGGCACAAACAACTGGCAGAGGTCGCGAGTACTAGGAATAAGGAACAGGAGATAGTAAATTTAAGTGAACGAGGGTATTCTGCCGATAAAAAGCAGGCTGTAGAAAGCACATAAATTTGGGAGGCTTCCCCAGCTCGACCAGGTCAGTGGTTCATAGCAGAAAGACGTTTCTTGATAAAGAATGTTCATGATAAAATCAGCACTAACAAAATCAACCTTAGAAAAAAGTCACTGGTCCTACCTGCATATATTTTAACGGGCACCCTGAGTGACATACGCCCAGTTAAGTTGGTAATGATAGATGGGAAAGTAGTTCCGAATCTTATCATATAAAAAGTTTTAGGCAACAATTTCTGCTACTTCAACTATTTATTTCGTTTTTTTTTTCTAATGCATCAAAGTGTAAAAATGAGCAGGTTTGTAAAATATGTAAATTTCTAATAATTGCACAGTTTCACTTGATGCATGAATAAAGCGATGACGCCCATGACAATGTTAATCTTAGATAAGGCGGAAGAATACACAATGTACATACAAGTAAATCTTAAGCAGAGCTTTCAAAAGTGCTCATTTTAACATGAATAGCCTATAGGTGGCAGCATTGTATAAATAGTACTCTGCATGTGCGGGCGGGCAAGCAAGCTGCCCCACTGCCACAGGATGTGGAAGCGACAGATGATCACATCCACATAAGAATTGCTCATTAGCAAATTTGTGAATGGCCTGTATTGGATAACCCCCATGACTCACCTTCCCATGGCACGCAACATCGTTGCGCCACTGTATATCAATTTCACGAGAGCATGCAACATGTCACACACACTGGCCAATAAGGATGCGGGAAATGCCACGGAGGTGAGAGTTATGACATGGGCCAGCACACGTTACGACGGAAGAGAGACACTATATTAGCTCTTGACCTACCTGCCAACAGGTCTTAGTCATTCAGTCTTCAGTCATCGGAGTCTTATCCACAGGAAAAAGTTGCCAATGGAAAAACAGTACACCCGTTCAGTGTATAGGTTGTGTGTGATACGCATGCCACTACTGCCTTTATTGCTCACACACATCTTTGTTTTGGACATTTTCCTCCCACCATAGACAATGAAGGCAAACACAAAGGACATAGCATCCTTTTCTATAACCCCCTTTCCTAGTGCCCTTGGTTTCCCATTGTCCTGATCACTCGAGCAGCTGGAAAAGGGGAAGCAGTGTGGAGGGAGGGTGCCCACTGCCAAAGTAAGCTCAGCTCGACAGTAGTTTCATCATCTGCAGTGTAGCCTTCAGCTTTTGACATTGTTTAGGTTTCAAAGAATGACAACGGAATGCTGTAGTAATTCTCAGAAATAAAAGTGCCTGTTACTAAACAAATCAGATGTCGAAGCCGTATCATTCAGCTGGTTATGGCAGATGTAATGTGTGTTTAATTTCAGTCTATGTTGTGTGTGTTTACTGATAAGGGGATTGGCAGAAAAAAATTATTTTTTAACTATCAATGATTACCAGTTATTCTAATTTTAATAATCTTTAAGTGAACAATTGTCTAGTGTGGAAAATGCTGCTATCAGGTGCAGTAAGTAGTAGGTATTTTATGGTCAAATTGTCAGCTTCTGTGAGCATAATGGCATTCAGAAAACACGAACACAGGATGCCTAGGAATTTTAAGTGTATGGTAAAACTGCATGAAATGATACTGCACAGTAATTTTTGGCCATGATGATCGCTACAGTGATAATTTATCTTGCCATTGTCAGTTGTTATAGCATGGTTTCACTGTACGCCATGTTAATTCTGCTGATTGCTCTCCATAGACTAATATCATCACAGATATTCATGTATCTATTGAAAACAAAAGAAGAGTGAATATTGCGCCATATTGAAAGCTATTTTTTTTTTTCCTGTTGCAGGAAAGTTCAGTGGTTGTATATTTATGTGAATAATGACTTCTGGTAATAGATTTTCATAAATATGTGATAATAAGCTGCAGACAAGTTTTATATCTTAAAAAATTGTAAAACTATGCGGCTTACTTTCAGAGCAATATGGCATCTTGTTACCGGCAACCACCCAATACATCAGTGTGCATAAACAACTTATGTTCTGTCTGACCCACATACCAGCTGTGCTGTTTAGGCAGCCTTATTTCCAAGAAATAATGGAAATGTTATGTGGGTAAATACCACAGATTCTAATTTTCGTAAACTTTTGCGATGTTAACACCACTTTCAAAGGGAGAAAAAGACATGCCTAGATCAAACATTTTGAACTATCGAGGTTTAGCTGTATTGCCTATCACTACTGTGTGCACATTATTTAGCAAGTTATGCATTGATAATGGCACATGGTGTGTGGGGAGAAGAGGACAGCAGGAGAAAAGGACTTCCTTTCTAGTGTTTAGTGTTGCACGCATGGCCTAATTCACCAGTCGCATGTTTCTGGCATGTTCCAGCCAAAGTTTTTAAAGTTTTTCAGCAATTTTTATTTTGTTTTACAGTTGTGGCCTACTAATTGGTGGTAGCAACACAACCTCTAGTATGTTATTGCTGCATGCTAACGTTTAATAGCGATTACTTACATTTTGCCTATTTTTTTCTGACAGTTACAGAGAGTGTTATTGTAACATAGTTGTACTTGCTAGATCCATGTTTGTTAGGTGTGTGTTTTATTGTACCACTGTTTATTTTTATATGAAAAATAAAATGGCTTAGTTTAAAACAAATGAGGTAAAATATAGCCTAAACAATAAATTAAATACAGTGCACTTATCACATCAAGTGCTTAAATACTTACAGGCAAGGGCGTCCTCTATCTGAGTGACATTTGCAAAATGTGCTGTGTTGGGAATGCCAAGGCAACGCATGCCGTGAGCGTGTCTCCACTCCTGAATACACAAAAAAAAAAAAAAATGGCATTTGTAAATTGCAAATAAAATACCAAATTACAAAAACCACTACATATCCTTATACATACACTATATTACTAGAACACCACTGTAAAAATCCTGGGAAGCGTTGAAATTTTAACCTTATACATGTGATACTCAGACTTAGGAGAAAACATTACAGTCCATTCATCGTTACTTAATACTTTTCTTTCTTAAGTCCTACAAATGTTATAGCTTCAGGTTATTTCTCTAGCTCATGCAAACAAAACTTAGAAAATTACATCAAAGGGACAACACACTACTTTCATGCAAACTCAGTTTAGTAACAATTACATCATAACAAGGAGACAGAATACACATGAACTTACAGGGTAGAACTAGGGATGAGACAGACAGACAAGGAAAGACAGATAGACCGACGGGCGGACAGACGGAAAGGCAGAGACAAACGGACAGGCAGACAAAGCGGCAGAGAGAGGCACAGACGGACAGACAGACACGCACAGACAAATGGAGACAGAAACAAATGCAGACAGATAGACAGAGATAAACAGACAGATAGACAGAGATAAACAGACAAAGACTGACAGCTGGACGGACAGAGAAAGACAGGCAGAGATGGATGGACAGGCAGAGACAGAAGGATAAACAGACAGATACAGGCAGAGACTGATGGACAGAGAGAGGCACAGACAGAGAGACAAATACAGAGAGACAGGCTGACAGAGAGGGACAGACACAGACAGAGGGGGACAAGAAGAGAGAAAGATGCACAGACAGACCCAAACACAGGAAGAAACACACACACACAAAACATCAGATGAACACATTCTCCAGGTGGATATGTGGTTGCAATGTTTCACTGGCAAGGCCAACTTCTTCAGGCAGCGAGTGGTGGCCCACATATCCCAAATGGTTCTTCAGCAGCCCTTCAAGCGATATGCAAACTGGTAAACACACAGCTTCCACCTCTCTTTCTCTCTCCCCATGTCATGCCACCGAACTGGGTGGCGGAGAGCAGCCATGTTGGCTCTTGTTGGGAAAATTGTTGTGACTGTACAGGGATCCAACCAAATCTACCCTTGGTTACGAAAAAAAGCTGCAAGACAGAGAAGCTCCGCATGCAGCTCATCACACCCATCAGTTGATCCAGAGCTCGACTACTTTTTCCAACTAGTATATTACATGCCAAGGGAATGCTGCCAAAAAGCAGCCAGAGATAAATTCAACCCAAGTCCATCAGTCAACTGGTTTAGAGGCTTGTATTCTTCAGCGGTAGCACGTCAATAAATATGTACATCCTGGTGAGGGCCAATACCTGCCCTTTGATTAACACCCGCCCCTCAAGCCAAGATGGCAATAATCTCTGTGCCTATAAAACAAAAACCCCTAGCATCTGAACTCCCAGTCAACAGGGCTCATGCTTCTCAGCTCTAAGGGGTGGCAGGCATTGATGCCAACCAACAATAACAACCCTACAATAGGAGAGGCATCTGTCTTGTCAGCTGGGTCTCAGCAAGGTTGCCTGGGAGTCTAGCACTGGCAGTGGATGAGCCAGAAGGACAACAGCAGCACCCACAGCAGTGATGATCCAGAAGGCTACCACAATAACGAAAGCCATGACTGGAAGTAACACAACGCAAATAATAATGTTAACAGCTACTTTTTCAGTAAAGAATATGGTGATACTGTTACGTTAAAGTTTCAGTAATGTTAAGTGTTACTGAATTACATTTTAGCTCTCTAACAAATGATAAATGTTGTTACTTTTCATATTACATTTTGGCACCATAAACATGTTAAAAAAGTTTGTTTTATTCTCTCTACATAAAAATTATAATATACAAACAATAAACATAAAAATGTACACTTTCAGATGTATCTATGATTATAATACATTGCAAGAAACTTGATTATACTGTGTTGGCTGTTCTAAACTAGATCCCACACAATTCTGATAGTCATTTTTGTCAGTTTATTTCTCCAATTATGTTATTTACTTGTGAAGCTGACGCATGATGCACATCCAGACTATACTACACACGACTTTGTCTCATCTGAATGCATGCCTTCACGTCACCCTGGCGGAGTTGGAACTGAACTACTAGCTACCCGAGTGCGTACAGGATACGGCCCTGGTCGCTGAGGCTACAGTATTACAGACACGTCAGCCTGTACCTTGTACTGTGACTGTTCACCTACTGAGATCACATCCCCAAGGTCTTGTAGTTCCACAGCGGACCCAAGGGATGACACTAGCGGCGCCAGCAGACAGCTTCACTTAGGAGGCAGAGCTCGTAATACTCCACACCCCTGCTACTCAAGGACCCACGAGCAGGGAGAATATATATCCGTGCGGCGCAGCCCAGAAACCAGTACTTGTTCGCCACCAGCATACTCCACCATTTCGTGTGCAGGAGATCTCTGCCCAACTCCAGCATCTTCAAGACCTACCAGCTGTTCGCCAGCTCTCTTCAGAGCCAAGTGACCTTCGCAGCTTGCTCTATCACTTCTTGTGCTAGAACTCTAGACCTTCTAGACGCTTATCAACAATGCTCCAGCAGCCATCAAAGATGACTTCAACACTTCTCAACTTGCCTACCCTTCTGGTAACTGCAATCGCACTGCCCCCTCTGGCAGTGTTAGCACCACCACCAATGTCTCAGGTAGTGGCTCTTGAAGGTACCATCTGGACAACGACGGTCAGAGTTAGGTAGGGTCAGGTATTTTAATAGCTACCTAGCCGGATCGCCTTGTTCAGCTTAAGACCAGGTCCCTATCACATGGGTTAACATAGTCTAACTTGCCCGCCTGGAATCCTACATGCAAGCGCCACCTCTACGAATAAAATAAATATTATTGAAAATCCACAACCCTTCAGTAAGCTGTGGTAGCAGTTCCAATCAACCCCCGAGATGGCAGCACACCCGTGACCTTGTGACATCACATCAAGCCAGCCTCAGAGAAAGGTGTTTAAAATTGTCGTCACCTCCAAGCGGGAGATAAGAAATGTTTCATGCTCCAGTGCCCTGATAAACCTACCCCCATGTTGGAAGGCTACACTACCCCCCGCACCCCAAAGGATTGCTGATAAAAGTATTTGAGTATAAATAGAGGTCCAGCACCATGGTCCAGTAAAGATGCCAGGCTCGCCGGCCAAATAGGTTCGCAAGCTCAACCCAGTCTGAGAAGACTCTCCTTCCTCTCCAGAGCCTGCGGCAGGGTTCAAACTCCAACTCACTGCTTGGGAAGGCAGCACTCTCTTTTCAATCCGGCAGCTTGGGAAGGCTGCCAGCACTCCAGCCCTTCAACTTGAATAAGGCTCGTCCACGCCAATGACCGCCCAGGTCAGCACTCTGTACGGTAAGCCAACCGACTGTATCCACTACCCTTACCTCAGTCAAATTCCTTTGACTCCCACAATACCAGGTCGTTGCGCGATTAACGTCCCCCTGAAGAAATCTCCCAGTAACGTCAAAAGCTGTACATTGCATTACGTAGAATTTGCATTTTCTTCCTTTAATTATTTTACCAGGTTTGCCTTCACCTGATTAGTAATAAGTGTTTAAATTGATACTAAATAAATTTTAGTTTGCATTTATTTAGCTGGGTGTTGTCCGCAATATTTCTAACAAGGCGTAATAAATATTACGTGAACCTAAACCTTGTGTGTCACCAACAGTAATTGTAGTTTAGATTCCCCTGTAATATCTTATGTGATTTTATTTCAGTGTGAATATATCCATTTATCTGGCACGTCAGCAAACAGTTGTGAGGTGTGCTGGACTCCTCAGAAGACTTGGCCTGAAAAGATTGGCATTTAAGCCCGAAAGGGCATGCCGCTGCACCTGGGTTTTCAGTGCATCCTCAACCGCTGCTCAATGTACGACTTAATACCTTAACTGCCCATCATACAGCAGGTCCTTGGGAACGACTGAGAAGTAGAGCCGACCTAGGACTGCTACGTCCACACATGAGAGCCCACTGAAACCTTGGTTAGGTTGGAGTCCACCAGATGACAACGAGCAGGAAGATACCTCACCGGAATCAACTGAGACTATATTGCCTGTTAATACTCTGGACCTCCAGGTACCTCCCATTCAGGCCACCCCAGCCCCATCGAGCATTGTTAAGTTAGCCTCCGGCAGATTGATACGGGTTTGACACTCATCGACAGAAGAACTGCCGACCATTTGCACCATAAAGTTGGCATCCGGGAAAACCGCCAGGGTTCAACTCCCCTGAAGGTCGTCCCCAAACCACACGCCAAACCAACCCCGACCAACATTATTCCCGCACGCCGGCCGACGAGGTCACTGCGGATAAACCCCGTCACCTTAGCCAAATCAACCACCGCCATTATCACTCTCGATTGATCATCCGCTGCTTCCTCATTGATCCCCTCAGGACCGCTGGCGTCCCACATTTTGACAGCCCCGGTTGTAAGGATAGTAAAACTGCCTGGGAGGGAGCTCATTTCTTTCTGCCTCACCTTGGGGTTCGATTTCCCTCTCCTTTGCCGGAATAAAACGGGCAATCAGGGTAACTCCCCCTTAACCCGTAAGACCCATGGGAGACTGCACGCGTCAGTTCAGTTCCTGTTAGTTACGAGGTAGTACAGGCCATCGTGTTTATTCCTGATGGAATAAATACGAGTTCCTCTCAAAACCTCAGAGTGCTATTTTCTAGCGTGACTGTTCGATCCTCAGTAGACGACGACCTGCCAGAGCAAAGTAGGAGACAGCACACTTCAATCTCAATTTCCCAAATCTAATGTAGGACTGTGGGCTCTCTTCACCGGGTACATGTATGTCGATAACATACAGAGTCGACGACCACCCGCACTGTACACCTAGTATGCAATAAGGTAGAGCCTGAACCACTATAAACTCAATCCAAGAGTCATCGGACCACTAGTCCCGTTGATCCACTACGTCCATCGCACTGTACTGTTGCCGGAAGGAGTAATAAACTGTGTCTGGAGATCCGCCCATATTTGGACTCACACCCACTGTTGTCATCTGGCACCCACAGAACACCAAATGCTCTATAACCACTATGCATTGTGTCGCCAGTTAGAGGAGCACAGGTTACGACTCTGGTCTGTTCAGCTGTGGCTTTGGTCTTACACCTAGCTGGAGAACTTTCTCGACTGCTCTCCTCTCGTGAGGCTGTCCATTGTACCTGACTTATGCCATACACTCAACAAAGTGGTACCAGGTAGCACGACAGAAAGGTAACTACTACAATCAATGCCAAAGGGAGCTGCATCTCAGTTCCAACTGCGCTTTGCAGTATAACACCACTGGAACGAGCTCAGGCTGCCCACTAGCTGGAGAGACCTCACGTTCCAGCTCCCTCCCAACCTTTATTTCAGCCACCTATCAAGACAGCCGGCTGACCTCACCCAGTGGTCTTTTGACATCTGTCAGGGACGTGGCACACCGCTGGGATTCTCCAATTCCTGGTTCCAGTGCCGCTGGGCCAGTAGCCTTCCAATGGCCCAACAACTCCAGCTCCAGTCGACAGCCGCCACACCAGCCGCAGACAAGGAGCTACCCTGGGTCCCATCAAGCACAGATAAACCAGTGGCAATTTGCCACCCCAGCCCCTGGACAGTCAAACTCCCAACTGATTTTATACCTTGCTGCAAAGCAATGCACCAGAAGTTGTTCACAGCTGTGGTCCAATAAGTCAACCGTACGGTCAGTCTAATTGCTGTATTTCGGCGTATATTTTTACAAAAAAAAAAAACTACGAAAGTGGGTTGCGGCTTATATACAAAGTACTGGCATAAAGATTTTTTTTAGAAATTTTTTCCCCCAAAACATGTTTAGAACTTTGTCAACATACAGAACATTTTTATGTTTTTAATTTTTAAAGGAAGAAAGAGAATCAGAAAAAAAAAAAAAAAAAAAGGGGGGGGGGGGGGGGGGAGGAGGACAGAATCAGTTCACGGAATCGTGATTTAACTATATTTACAGGAATACAAAAGTTCTGTGCAGCCTATACTTCAAATATTAATAATCCCTCACTTTTCATCCAAAAACTTCACGTGCGGTACACGCCAAAATACGGTAAATTCCCCTGTGTCTCTGACCTGCACGATAAAACCTTGTCAAGCCGTAACAACCCCTCTCAGCCAAAGGTCGTTACGCATCAAAGTTGTGACTGCAGCATGGCTAAGTTGTGTGGTTTATTGGATGGATTGAATTATATTTAACAATCATTATTCTAGTTCATCTTCTCTCTCTGCAGAAGATTGCTGAGGCTTCAAAGTATCCAACTGTACCGCTATAAATTAATACATATTTTGTAAGTCAAGTCTAAAGTCAATGTTACAGTAAAAAAAAGCTGTATAGTGGAAACGTTTCTAACTTATTCTTGATGCAAAATCTGCCGAATTACATTTTCCTTGGAGTAACATAAAAAGTAACTTACAAAGACTTTAATAAGAAAGATATCTGCATCAGGTTACTCTTTCAGTGTAGTAACTGTAATAGTAAGTGTGTTACTTTTAAAAAGGAGCTATCCAATCCCTGAACAAAAGGCACACTTGGCAGCCTGTGGCAGTACCACCAGTCAAGTAGGTCGCAGCAGGCCTAGGTCACCAGATAAAAACAAACTATACCCGAGTAAAGCATAAAGAGAAATGTTGAACTGACCAGTGTCTATCGGCAGAAATACTACTTGCATGGACAAGAAAACTCGTCACGTACAGAAAATTCCTAATTGTGTTTGTTCGCAGGCCACAAATAGTTTGACCCTTCAGATGTCACGATCAACACAAGCAATACTACAATAGCTATAAATTTCTCTCTCCTCCCCCACATTACTTGCCCTAAGGTGTACGATGCCTTAGTGATAATGGTTTTTCACATTTAAACAGAATGCCATATGCTATACCAGCTTAGCTTTAAAACAGCCAAACTCTTTTAAATGAAAATATTATCCTTGTTGCATATTTTTAATACTACACACAATGATACATTCAAAAATTATTGCTATTGTATAATTCTGGTATCTTCACTCTTTTTCAATCAAACGTTTGCTAAATGACCCGAAGTGTGACATGTTTGGTTGTAATGTATTCTAAATATGTCATGTATCACAAGCATTTTATACTTCTCTTTAAAAGTATATATTTTTTGGTTAAAATTAACTTTCATTTATAAATTAATAATTTCATTTATAATTAATACAACAAAACAAAGAAAAAATAGGTGTGTTGGTAATGCCTAGTGGAGTGGAGATATTTCGGCAGCTCTTAACATCGAGGTCTTTGAACCGATGACGGTGATTGTGGTGAATATGGACCAGCGTCAGAATGAAGGGGCAGGGGAAAAGGGAGATCCCCGAGAAAACCTGCCAACCAAGGACATCATCTGGCACGATTCCCACATGCGAAAACCAGGAGTGACCTGGCCAGGGATTGAATCTGAATTGCCTTGGTGGAAGGCGAGCACGCGAGCAGCTCAGCAACCGTGGCCCCGGTAATGCCTAGTGTCGCATAATGCGTACTGACATAATTATTAAATACGACTCTGTCTCATCTTCATGTGACGTCACATCACCCCAAGCGGGGTTTGAACCCAGGATGACTTGCTTCAACAGCCAACCTGCACTCAAGGACACAGCAGCCAATGCTGTCTATACAACTACGTCAGGCATCACGTGTCCAGTAATCACCCCCACGTGCGACAGAAGCCAGCCACACGGCCCAGAGCTACCCCTAAGCTCATGGGAGCTACGCAAACCATACACACGGATAATTGCAGTTCCAGCCTCCCCCAAGAGAATGCGGCCTGTGCCGCTAAGGGAAGATATCTAGCCAGAAGCTACCCAACCAGCAGAAGGTAGCCGAAGGACCTGCAGCTGGCCGTCTATATACACAAGCGAGCAGCTTCAAAACGCCAGTTGATACTCCGCAGCTACCTCGTGTACTGGAGCTCTCTCCCTACCGCCTTCCTCAGGAAGGACAAAAGTACCTGGTGCACAGGTACGGCAGAGCCCCGACCACTAGGAAGAGTCTCCACAAAGAGGGTAGACATCCAGATCAGCTAACCCACTCCATCCACTGCATCGTACTTAGCCAGTTGGAGTGACACGACTGACTCAGGTTGACCTAGCACCTGACTGGTTATACTCTTAGCCACGGAACTCGTGTGCTCCCCCCTTAGTGTGGTAGACTGTAGTACTTCCAGTATGCCCTTCACCCATAGAAGTGCTGCAAGGTGGAGAGATAAGAGGGCAGCTACTGCCTCTCAACCTAGTCAATTGCTCTGCAACCTAGTGCCATCCACCCTCATACCCTCAGCAGCCCCTCCCACAAGACCGAGCTCACACCGCCCGACAACTGTCGAGGCCTCACCTCCCAGTTCCCCCTAGCTCCCTTTTCCAGCCACCCCAGAAGATCGCCAGAAGGCCACACCCGCCTGTAGTGTGCATACGACTAGGGCTTCCAGTACCACTGGGCATTGCCAGCCCTTACTTCAGGCCTGCAAGGACCAGCAGTCCACCATGGGAGCCAACCAGCCCACCAGCAGCAGGTCTGCCGTCGCCCCAGGACAGGGCACTAGTTCCAGCCAGCATCAACAGCAGAACCAGGATCCACCCCGGGCGACACCCACAGCAGGTAAACCACCACCACCAATGTGTAGAGCCATTCTCACCACGCCTGACTTTGTGTTATGCCGTAGGGCTACTCGCCGCAACACACCGCAGCAGGGTGACCAATAGGCGGCAAACCATCCTAACTTTACCATAGTAAATGAGCCAGTGTCTCTGTCCAGTACTATAGAACCCTTGTCTGACAGTTGTCGCCATTTTAATCAACATTTCTAGTAAGGAATAGTTCACATGCAAAATATTATTAAACTGGGTGTGCACGAATGTTGTGCACTGTGACTTTGGTGTAATTTTCTAGACTTGGGTTACGCTTTCTTTGCATGAGGTGGAGGAATAGCCTAAAAGTGTAAAGTTTGAAGTAACCATGAATAGACTATACAATGAATGTGTCATTACAATCTATACTCATTATGGTGAAGTTCCAATACATGCCCACAATTTCAATGGCCACGTAAGATGAGAACCAGGTACACAGAAATACACACATAATATCACATCTACTACATTGCTACTACACACTGACTTACAGAAGTCTACTTTCAGACACATGGGAATTAAAACATTTCCTTTAAAAACTTTTTGTTCAATAAGTGTCTATGTTTACACTGGTCAAAATAAAAAAAGTTGTCATGATTTTTCATGGATATATTTATCTATTCAGCCCCACTCTGCTAAAACTAAAAATAAACAAACCTCTCAGGGTTTCCAAAACCTGAAAACAATATAGTATTTGTAAAGGAAAACTTCTTGTCTCTCTCATCGATGAATTAACATAATGATGTGACACACCCTGAGTCAGTGGGCAATAGGAGGTACCTGGCCTATACCTTGATACTCCCTACCGGCACCGATTCTCCCACCTTGTTACGGGGACGCCTCACGAAGTGCACCTATCATTGGGGTGGATCATTAGGAGTGCTGATTTCCCTCTAGGTGGTTATAAGGGGGAAGCCCTTTGATGGCGTAGAGATTTCTAACGTGTGTTCCTTTGCCTGACGGGTAGGGGTTGGTCCCACGTTGGGGCCCTTACAGAGATACTGCCTAGTGGAAGGGTTATGTTTGAAGGGAGAGGAATCAAACCCCACGGTGAGCTTAATTATAAAAGACTCCCTCCCAGGGAGCGATACTTTGCTCAACGTGAACGTTGCCAAAACACGGGATGCCAGCTGTCCAAAAGGATGAAATATCACGAGTGGGGTTGGAGATCTTAATGGAATGGGAATGAGTCTGACTTTCTACGGCCAGTTCCTACTTGGGGTCTCGTTCCCTTCTGGGATGTCCCAAAAGGGGCCAGCCTCGTACACTTACGAGGAGAAACGAAGTTATGCTGAGGGGAAGCTATCTGGAATTTTGGTGTACCTTTGGAGGTAAGGAGAGTTTAATTACCTTCCTGGCTGCCATTCGGATCGTACACGTCTTTAATGGTGCAGTGTTGTTAACGTGGGATGAAGCAGGTGGCTTCGCAATCGGTCAGGTGTCAGACAGGCTGAAAATGCTAATATATTCATAGCTTGGCCATGGCTAAAGATGCCTAGTTCAGATTCGTGTTCGCAAGCTATATAGGACAAAATCGGACGTGGTGCGGGAGCAGTGACTTTTGGTAAGGGGGACGGGAGTGCAGTGTCGTGACTGGAGTCGACTGGTGGTGCGCCACCAGACTAAGATAGGTCCCTCTGTACAGTCCGTCAAGCTCGACAACGCTTTGTGCTAAGCAGTCCTCCTCCCTTTCTAGTTATCTAAATTGATGAAAATCAACATTACCAAACTAATGTTATATTGCAAGATTTCTTTCCCTCTAGCTGAGGCTCTTTTCATTAAAGTACTGGTTGGTCTCACTCTTCCCCCATAGCTGTCAAAGTACAGCCCTCGTGGCAGTATCTTATTAAGTAACTCCTGAGGCACTGACGGGGAAAAATGACGGGCTCGAGTCGGAATGGTACCGCAGGCAAGCGCAGGCATACCGAACACTCCCAGAAATCCCAGTATGTCTTTGCAGACTATAGTGTTTGCAGGCATTATGATCCTGAGGGGTTCGGCCTACTCACACTTATTCCACAGTAAAAGGTTAGGTATGCGGTTGAGCTCCAATTGAAATTAATTAAAATAAAAATGTTTAAGGATGCATAAATGACTACCTCACCAAGGTTAGAGTTTGTCATAGCATTTTATTGATGCTTGAGGAAACTCTGGGGATCCGGATCTTTTATAATCTAAAACCAATAATAATTATTATTTATTTAATTATACACCAGGTGAAGGCGAACCTGGATTAATTCTTTCCAAACAAACAAATTTCAAGAATACTAAACGTTGCAAATTAAAAGTAAGTTAGTTATCGGAGGGATGGTTGTCCAGAGGGGAACATCGCGACAGCCTGCTGCGGGAGTCGAGGAATGACTGAGGTAAGGGTGCAGAGTTGCGGACTATGAAGTTACCTCTAGAGAGCCTTCACAAGCCACTGGAGCTGGAGAGCATTTGCAAGCTGGTGGATGAGCCTTCGCAGACTGCTGATAGAGGAAGACTGGTCTTCTTCAGGCTGCGAGAGGTGGAGGTCTTGTCCAGACCCAGGAGTGCCCTCCAACCTTTGCGGTTGGCAGGCCGATGAACTCTGGCAAGAACGTTTTCAGGATTCCTTATATAGTCGAAAGCTCAGCTTCATGACCCTCACAGGGGTGCAGGGGTTGCTAGCTTTCCCTCGCAGGGGTAGATTATCACAGAGTAGCGGACAGTACCACAATTTTCTTATCACCCTGGGTGGAGGCTGAAGTCAAGTTTACTGCCTCTTCTCAAGGCTTGGCGGCTGTGACGTCACTGGGCGCAGGGGTGCTGCGATCGTGTGGTGACTCTTTCAACTTCCTTGTGTGTGTCGGCTGGTCCGTGGTTTGTCGGGTAAAACAATTTCTGGTTGAGGTGGTGGCAACCGCATGTCGAATTCTGGGTGGGCAGTACAATTTCCATAATTAAATGTGTTAATTATTTTATGTATCTAGTTGTCCAACACGTGAAATCAACCTTGTAGCCACTAGGATTAATGTACGCTGCTTTAGACTTGCCCCAAGGCTCTCAGTGCTTGCTGATGGGGCCAATTCGACCAGTAGTATGCGCAGTCATGCTGCGTAGCAGTGTGGCATGCGTCAGATGTGTAAAACAGGAAAAGTCCTTCAAATAAACCGAAAACAGAATGTGGTAATGATGCATTCCTGTGGACTGTCAATACGCTGTGTTGCCACATCTTACCTGCATCACTGCAGCACAAAGTTTGGGCATACTACTAACCAGTCTTCAGATACGTTTCTGTGGACTGTGTTGCCATTCCTGTTGTATGGCTTCCTCTAGCTGGGCAAGTCTGGGCGTCCTCTAACTTGCATTTTCAGATGATCCCATAGGTTTCAAATTGGGGCTTCATGGGGTCCAGTTCAGGGTAGTTATGTTATGGCGTTTCTTCAATGAGAGGACGTCCAGACCCACCCCAAACCCTTGTCCGGCTAGAGAATGTTGTACGAGAGGAGTGGAAACACACTACACAAACGCATATCCGAAGACTGGTTAGGAGTATGCCAAGATGCTGTGCTGCAGTGATGCAGGTGAAAGGTGGCAACACAGCTTATCACAAGGATTTTTAGGAAACTTTGAAAAATTTGTATATTTTTAGTTTTAACAGAGTAGTGCAGAATAGATAAATTATATCCATGCAAAGTCATGACTACTTTTTTATTTTGAGTGGTTCACTTTCATTGTACGTACACACCTTCAACCTGATTCAATTTCATTAGCTTATTAAAAAAGATTAACAGATACCTTCTGGTAAAAAAGTCCCGAGTCTACTAAATATTGAAATAAACAATACAAATAGCAGCACTATAATAATTCTTCAACACTAAAATTCTGTGTGTTTTGTGATAAATACTGCAAACTTACAGCAAAGTGTCTCTGAAAGGCCTTGGGTCCTTTGTACGTGAAGTTCCCACATATCTCACAGTTGTAACTGATATTCAAACCATGTAGTTTGTAAAGCCAGTATGGAATGGGCTGTAAAAAAGAATCACACACAGGTCAAACAGAGTAAGAGTACAAACAGAAATACAGTGAAATCCCGTACCTACGAGTACGGCCTATTATGAGAATTCCATACTTAAAGCAGTTTTTTAGTACAGTCATATAGTACTATACTACCAAGGTTAAATTATCTGGTTACAGTGAATGAGGGCTCATTTTGTATTTCTGTTTTTATGAGCAATTTGAATGCATTTTGATTAGGTTAATTAAAATTGCTTAAATTGTGCATTTAGTATAATTAATCTCGCAAAACATTTATAAGCCACAGTCCATGAGAAGCTGCAGTGCAGTAGATGTTGCAACACTGCACGCTTTGTCCGACTCTTGCTCCGTGCTCACATCTCGCATCCTTTATCTACACTGCATTTGCTACCAGTTGCGCTTTGCCTTGCTTCGTGCATTGGTGCATACATGTTGATTACTTGTGAGATTGTACCCCTATTGTGATTTTAAATGGCAAGTTCCTAGCGCTGGCAAGTATGTAATGTGAACAGCCTGAATATCGGATCAGCTTGCGGCGTGCTGTTCAGGTTTCACAAGATGGCAGTTACCGAGAATCAATACGAACGTAAGCAGATGATTGGTTGAAGTTATGTGGAATTGCCTGCAGCATACAGTTTAGGTTCCACAAGATGGCCGGTATGATAGGGATACTGGCATTTAGTTAGAACAGCATCACTGGATCAATAACAGTGTGAGCAGATGATTGGTTGAAAATTCGCAGAACTTTTTGCGACGTGCAATTCAGTTCCGTTATCAATAAGTTTATAAATTGCTGGTTTACATGTGGATTTAAATTTGCTAATAATGTTTGCATAAACACTGACATATTTATCACCTTTTTGTATTGTGGGATGTTTTGAAATGTACGTAGCTTAAATATTTTTATTTTTAATACTATGCTGCCATGTTGAAAACAGTTGCATTGTCATTAGGCCTACAGGTGTTCACACACGCCTATTTCTACATTTAGCTGCACCCCTGCATGGTAAAATAAATACTATGTGCATTAATAACAACAATTACCTGTAATTATTTCAACTGACGACGTAGAGGCAGCAGCTAGCAATAGACCACAACATGCAAGTACAGTAGACCTCATTTTAATGTTTACGTGCATGTGTCTTGGTGATTCCTTGCATAATTCACGCACCCTAATTTTTTTTGCACTAAGAAATCCTGTAAAAAAAGGTGCGAGAATAATGCTAGTAAATACAGTATACAGTAGTAACTTTTTGAAAATAATTTTTGCTGCTGTAATGACTTCCTCCACTATCACATCTGAATATAAATTTCATACCTAAGTATTTTAACATTAAAATCATGTTTTAACTATGGATCATGAATTCAGAGATCGCTATTTATAACTATGTAAGTGATAGCGCATATAATCTAGCTATATTTGTAATTCCCACCATGTTTTTATCAGCCGAGTCACCCTACACTAACCAAAAAATGAATATCCATTTTTTAGTGATGAATCTGATGTTACAAGTATGTACTCATAATTAAGTCAGTTTTTCACACTTTTATGGACTCTCGTAGGTACCGGATTTCACTGTACAACATGCTCAGTTAGCTTTAATGATTAATTGATTATGTAATATGTAGACTGAAGGTTTTTGTGACACAAGCAATCAAGTACAGTGTCACCAAAGATTACAGGGAATTTCTCACAAAGCATAACATCTATTCAGCGGTGTTCCAGTTTTTAGACAGGCATTCAAGCTATACAAAATATTTGATGAATACTAGGATGTAGGGTAAACAGCAGTATTTTTTGTACTTACAAAATGCAGAGGGTGTAACATTAATTATGGCCCATTCAGTATTTATAACAAAAATTCTTTTTATGCGAGCCATCTACAGTGTCTGTTGTGAAATCAACATGTTTAGCTGGAAATCTTTTCTAGGAGTCTCTAGTGTCAAAACACAGTTACACAAGAAAATCATAAATGTCACAAGATTTGGGGAAACAAATCCGTGACTGAACATGTAAGTCACCTGTGTTAACTTGGAAAAGCAAGCATGTGTACAGAACAGAGGCCCACCTTTCCATCCCAACCTAGAGGCAAGTTCTTGGGGTTGTACGGTACATCTGAGTCATCCTCTTCTTCCGACTCACTTGCACTTGCATCGGCATCCGAGTCATCCCTCTCCCCCTCTGTGCGTGCCTGCTTGCGCTGTACATTTTCTTTGGTCGCATTGCGCTGCTCTGACACCAGCTCTGTGAACCTGCCCACAACAGTAACAGTAATCATACTTCAATACTAAAAAAAATGGTACAGGTTTAGATACTGTAGTAACATGTTTAGATTGTAAACAAAATGTTTATTACTAGTGTATACTTTTGTACTTCTAGTTTATTTTCTATAAATTCTTTCTATTCCCTCAACCCCAATTAAGCCCAATTACCTACCTACATACCTACGTTTCTATTCCCTTTTGTTCGCATTGTACATTAAGTAAACTGTTAATAATATTGCAATTAATCAATTAACATATGAATAATACTGTTCCAAATTCAATATTTTGTTAAACAAGCTAATTAATTTTTTACAAATAATGAACCAATAAACTGGAACCATCTTTATTGCCACTGTGTTGGTTTAGGCACAACGTCAGAACAGTGAGATAATTGTGTGATTTTCACTCATTCTAACAGACACAACATATACGTACATAATAATTGTAGAAGTACTAAAAAAATTTAGGTACATGTATACTTTTAAAAAAATTCACACGTGACTACATATACCCACACTAAAATCTTTTAACATAACCATAATTTACAATATTTGATGAATTATAGCACAATCACAGCTAACCTGTACACCTGTGCTTCCAGAAAGGAAATGTCTTTTTGTCGTTCAGCATCCTTGCCACGACCAACCTTCCCTGGCTTGTTTTTGGAGAACAGCGAGGGGTCAAGAGACTTCTTGCCCTTTGTGCTGAACAGTCGCTGGGCTCTTTCCTCCAAGGTCCTGACAACAGAATATCATTGGACTCCCATACATAACTTATCAGTCATCAAAAAACACATTTTGGCTTTTATACACTGACACACTCTCGGCTCCTCTAGCTATGTAAAGAAGAGTCATTGCGCACTCTACTCCTTTCATCCCTCTACCTACGGGTTCTACATTTCATCTGTTCTGGCGGGGCGAACAGGTGGAGGGAAAGGGAGTGAGATATAGCTAAGTTTACGTAATAATTCTGGATGAATTATATCGGGTGTGCTGATTCCCTCCTCTATGAAGAGTTATGTGAACTTTCAAAAGTGTTGTCGGGCTCAGAATTGGTATTGCCTGGCAAGGTCGCGGATCTGCCCACGTCAGAAGATCATGGGGAACTTTTACTCGGCAGAGGAATTTTAATCGGAGGACGGGAATCTAACCCCAGAGTGAGTTTGACCACATGGACCTTCCCAGGGAGTTTTGTCCTGCTCACCGTGAAGGCTGCCAAAATGTGTGATGCCAGCTGTCAAAAGAATGGGTATGCTGAAACCGACAATATAAGTATGAATTAATTCTCCCGGCAATCCTTACTCACTTGCTAGGGTGCTTCCCGGGCGTTTATAAGGGGCGGGCCTAGTTAGCTTCCTTGTGTGGACAAAGTCCAGGGCAATATTCACAACCTTACGTGACCAGGCTGTTTTTGGTGGGACATGAACCACTATCAGTTTCCCAGCGGCGGTACGTATTGTGCACGTATGGGTTGGTTCACTGGGGACGGTACACAGTCGTGGTGGGGGGTTAAGTTTGGAATCTGTTTTTCATTTCTCTAGGTGGCTTAAATATTCTAGGTCGGGGCCAAGAAATACCTAATAAATGATCTAGATACGAGCTGCAGTCCTCTGTTATAGGAGGTGGTTCCTCGTACACTTCACTATGGGGTTCAATAAGTTGAGGGCCTGGTGGTAATTCGTTGGACGACTGGAAGTTCCTGTAGTAGCAGATGGGATCATCTTTCTTTGTAATGCCCGTCGGGCTAAATGGTGAATCTAACTACTGCGTCATCTACTCTTTCATGGCATTAAAAACACCAATACATATTTAAGAAAAATCAAAATAAAATGTAATTGGCTCACAGTTGTCAATCTTAAACAGAATGGCGCACTCTCAGTCGATCCATCATCACTCAAGTCCTCCTGGGTTCAGTCTTCTTCAGACAATCCGAGGTAATGAGTGGTTAGATATCCAGATAATCGAGAGAGGGTCTCTTGGGAGGTGCAGGTGTTCCGGACAATACCCAGGTGCTCCCACATCGTATTTAGACTATAGCCTTCTTCAGGTGCCAGGAGTCCCAAGTATGTTCGGCTTACTTGCGTCTAACCAGGAACGGTCGCTTTACTTAAAGCCGTAATTATAACTGACAATAATTTTATATTTAGCTGAATGGCTGGGGATAAAATAACAGAATGATGAGGGGGTTCAATTTTTAACAGAAGTATATTTATTTAAGCATGGAAGAAATACATGGGGATATCTGTAGTCCATGGAACAGACTTATGAAAATCAACATTTGAAAAAAACACCGTAGTCATTAGCTGCATGCATGGCTAGTAAAAAAATTGGCGGGTGCAAATTCAGTGCCTGCACCTGCCACTTTTATTACAAGCTATGCATGGAGCTAATGGCTAGGATGTATTTTTAAAAGTTGATTTTCATAAGTCTGTTCCAGTCATGAATGTCCTATTGCTCTGTACATGAAAAGAAAATAATTTAAATTTTATGGAATTTTACTGCAGGTGAAGGCAAACCTCTGGGTGAGAATAAAATAAAATAAATTCCAAATTTTCTAAATTGAAAATTGATTTGCTCGTTAAACGGTGGCAGTCCAGAAGGGATGATGGTACGGTATGACCTGCTAAAGCGGAGTTTGAAGGATTGAATTTGGGGTAAGAGGAACAGGTGCGGTACGTCGGTATACCTCTGGCTGCTGGAGTTGTGGTGAACGTCTGACGATGGCTTTGGGCGTCGTGAGAAACCGTTCAAATCTCTGGTGGGTTTTCTCTGTGAGTTACTTGGTCGGCGATAGAGTGCTTATACAGTCTCTTTAGAGTTGGTTGGGGTCACTTCTTCAGTTGGAGAGTCTTATTCAGACAGGAGGGTCTTGTGCAGACTGGAGGGTCTTGTGCAAACTGCAGAGTGTCTAGTGCATACTGGAGCCCTACGACCTTACTCAGGTCGGCAGGCCGACGGAACCGTCGAGCTGTGGTTTCGTATCTCCTTATATACAGAAAATTTCTCTGTAGGTTGTCCAAGTGGTGCGGAGATAGCTAGCCTTGTCTCACAGGGGTTGTTTAAATTAGGGTTGTGAGCAGCACCACCATTTCTTATCGCCCTGTCTAGAGGCTAATGACATATTTACCGCCTCTCCATGAAGCTCGCGCAGCAGTGACGACATTGTGCGAAGGATGCTGCTCTCTTGCAGCATCCCTACTAACTCGCTTCTTTTGCTTTGGCGTGTTGGTGACTCGGTGGTTACAACAATTCCTTCGGTGTGGGTGGACAACCACATATAGTCTTTTGAGAGGGGCAGTACAATTTTAATAATTTAACCCAGTGTCTGCAGTTGTCCGTAATGCTTGGATCGACCTTGTAGGCAGGAGATTTATTGCCTGCCGGCACATGACTTGTCCCTATATTATTAAATGTTTGATGGTAAGGCAAAGTCGAAAAATAGAGGTCGCATGTGCAATGTGCAATAGTGTGACATGCGTTAACACTAAATTTGGTTTTTTTGCTGTTAAATACATAATAAATAAGCAGGCCAGTTGGGAAGGTCAAAGCGCCTGGGAGCCCAGCAAAATAAAGGAGACCCTGCATTTGGCTGTCCTTCAAAAGAATACTGTCATTAAGAACCTGCCTCGCATGAAAATCGGAGACCCTGCCAGAGTATTTAAGCCAGATCCCACCAGACAGTGAGTGGAGCCACCCTCACTGATCAAGAAGGGACTCTCCTTATCATAAAGGGTACAATTACCTTGGACCTACAATTCGTATCCAAGGCCGTACCTACTATATTCCACGTTGTGGAAAGACTGCAAGAAGCTGTCATCCTGGAAAAATCCTGGCCGTCTTAGCAGCAAACCAGAATTGACTACCAATAGGGACGAGTCTACAAAGGGATGACCAAGAGGAAGTCGGTAACGTGGATGATACTAGAGGAGGGACCGCAATAAGTAGTGAAGCAGGATAATCTGAACCATCACCTGCAGGGTGAAGCGGTACGACAGCTTGTGCAGATTGTACAGACATACCAACATGTGTTCAAATAGAGAATCACCTTATGTCGAAAGATCACTATCCATGATATACATCTGGTTGTTCTGCAAGTAATTCACACTAGACCACGGTACGTTTCTGCCAAGAAGAGGATTACTATTGAGAAGCACATAGAGAAAATGCAGCAATTGGACATCATCAAACCTTCAGAATATGCCCTCAATGCTTGAGTTGTCCTAGAACCTAAGAAGGAGAGTACCTTGGAGTTCTGTGTTCAATACTGATGTGTGATGTCCTATGGGCAAAGGAGGTGCGTCACGGCCCAAGTGTTTTGGAAGGTGTGAGGGCAGACACGCCCAGAGATGAGTTTGATTCTTATTCGCAGTGCAGAACAGGATCCTGACCAATATAGAGGGCTGGTCTTGTGGCTTTCCGGCTGGGTACAAATCGAGGACGGTTAGCACAATCTTTTGCTTAAGCGGTACCACTTTCACGGAGATACCTGGGCGATGGGTGACCTGCGGAGATTACTACACCTTCTGTGATTCTGAATGCGGAGCGCTGGGGTTGGTCCCTGAACCCGATGTGCAGGTGGGCAGGTGGTCATCAGTGCTGGCTGTCGTCTGGGTAGCCTTGGTGAGCTGGATCCCCAAAAACCACAGGTTAGCTATGCTGTAAGACATTTCTTGACCACTAAGGTATACTAGGAACATGGGGTGAGTGACTCCATTGAGTTTGACTGGTGGTGTGCAGAGTTCCTGTATGGGTGATGGTGAGGCTGGCATCTCTTGCTGGTGGATAGCTTGTGCTCTTTCCCAGGAACTGAGGTTCTCGAGTTTGGACAGGATTGGACTAGGCTCCTGCTGGCATTTAGAGATAGTATCAACCCTTAATCCTCTTACGGATACTACTTCGACGGGAAAAGGGCATGAGGAAAGAATCACTAATATCAATCCTGCGGAGGTGGAGCAGGTAACGTTCGGTCCCTACTCAAGTGTACTTCCACGTACCGTAATTGTCAGGCCAAGGCCGCCGCTATCTCAGCACCCAGCAACAGGAGTACAGTGGATGCCAAGAGTCAGATTCCACTCTGGCTGGTGATCCCAATACGTGGGTGAGTTCCCCTGAAGAGTCAGTCCCCTCAGACCAGAGGAAATACTCCTTCCAGTACCAGAAGCACGGTGGAAAGAGCAAACCACAGACTGACAGTCTAACCCCAAGAGAATTAGTACCTAGTGTCGGGGCTCTACCGTTCTATACACCGGGATGCATAGAAAGGGTGGCCATCCAAAGTAGGCATGGATCTATACTGGTTAGTTCAGCATTTTGGTAAGAATAAAAATTCCCAGTTATCTGCTGTCCCTCGACAGGACAGACATCTACAAAGTAGGGTTCTAGTGCTATGGGCATGATATCCTTATGTGGAGTAACGTGTTTGTTTTGGTAAGGAAACAAACAAGGTGGTTTGGCACTACCTCCTAGCAACGAGAACTTAAAGGAAGCTTGCTACATTAGACATGTGTAGGTGACCTGTTTCTAGGTTCGGGGTAGGTAGGAAAAGTGGTTTTGAAAATAACTCAACTTTAACTAACCCTACGGTGTCTGTCCTGAACGGATTTGAAAATGTCTACGTATGCGATGACTCAAACTGACAATAATCTTCTAAGGCAAAGAGGGGATCTCAAGACCTAGACTACGGCAGCAGAAGCGCGGTGAAGATGAGGCAGAGCTGATGGTTGCTGACACCAGGAGTGTGGTGAACAAACAGGACAGACTGGAATTCCAAGGGACCTGCACCAGTAGTTATACTCTTCCTGGCTCGCCCTTGGTCAAGTGGAGTGAGGGGGGAGGGGGCTTGGTAGGCAGCATTAGATCCTCTGGGCATGTGATATCACCGGTCAGCTGAGAATCCAGCTGCTACGCATTTAGGTGATTCATACTAGTAGTGCCACCCTTCGGCATGCTATAGTACTAGGTGACCTTGATGCATAGTCTTGGGGGCAAGGCCGGTGAACAGTACAATTCTTTAAGCACAAAACTTGCGTCTTTTACCATTGAGTAAACAGTACAAGTTATTGACATCAGGTAGATTGTACTACCAATCAAACTCCGTTGGGATGTGCAGCTGTGGTTCGCACTGATGAGTAGAAGTCAATTTAATTAATGTTGAAAATACATCACACGTCATTCGTATGACGTGAACCTAATAACCCAGCCAGTAACTCCCCTAACAATCAACATGGGGCACATGCTGAATGCACTACGTGAAGATAAAATACTGAACATCCTCAACTTGTGCTGCGAATATTGCAAGACACCCACACACCCGGACTTAAGGCCTTGTACCATTTTTACGACACATGGAGAATGTGAGTGAAAATATTTGGGCAGCTCTTACAACAATTAGGTCTTGACAGCTAATGAGGGTGGAAAGTGAGCAAGAAGCAGCACCAGAAAGAATGGGAGGGGGAAACGGGAGATTCCCGATAAAAGCTGCTGACCAGCGGCACTGTCCGGCAGGATTCCCACTATCAAAAATCAAGAGCGATCCAGCCAGGGATTGAAACCAGTTCGCCTTGGTATGAAGCGAGTAGTCTAAATGTTCAGCCACCACTGCCCCAGAAAATGGAGAAGCATTCAAGTTTAAGGTAATGCTGTCAGGCCTAAAGAATGCCCCCACCACTTTCCAACAAGTAATGGCAGCCATTGTGTTAACAGAATACATGAGCAATTTAGCTATGCCTATTTAGACATCATGATACTCTCCAGGGACTGCCAGGAACACCACACACCTGCAGTTGTTCTGGAGTGATTTGTGCTACAGTGTCACCTCACTATACAGTGCACAAGATTATTGGGATTATTGGGTTTAACAAATGTCCCGCATAGTTTTCATTTGAAAATCTTCCTCCGTGAATATGTCTTAGTCTTTGGTCCCCACTTTACCTGAGCCATATATAAAGATACATCAACAACCTGTAATTATAGGTACTTACTCTAGCAGCACTTAATTAAAGAGATAAATTTTGCTTGCATTTACAAGTACATTCACAACTTTTATTTATTAACCTTCGTACTTGCATATTTAATTTTGTGAGAAATTAAAAGCTTTGATTTACAGTATCTATGTACAGTCACTCTCGATGTATCGTTATCGCATGAAACGATAAACAGCATACGCCAACAATTTTTTGTGATCCAGGCAAAATCCCTGTGTATATAATGGTAACATAAACTGCTTGTATCGTTTAGCACATGGAGCATTGATCAAAGTATATTTCGGGTCCCTTCAACTAATATTTCCACAAGTATCGTTTTTAAGCTGATTGTTAATGCAAACATCTAGAAACTGGATGTGAAATACATCACATGCGCCGCCGTTTATAACTGCTCTGCGGCGCATCTGTCGACACTGCGGCCATGCGGCGTGGTGCAAGATTGGCTTGCTACTTCCCCTACACCCATCCAAGAGGGGAAGCTGTTACCAATCACGAGTGTGGCGACCTAGCGTCTTCTCTCACACTTCTTTTTGCGTCTCTCAGCCACGCACCTTCCTTCCTCCCCTCACAAGCCGAGGGAATTGTTGTTGAGCAAAATATAAAGTCCATCCTCTCTCTCTCTCCATCACGCCTGCTTCGCTTGCCTTCCACATGCCACCTGGTGGCAGCAGAGCAAATAAAGTGCGCCTGGCGAACGTAATTTTTAAAAGATTATGCGTCTCTCAAAATAGTTGCACCTATCACCACTTGTATTTCAAAGCAAATGGTTTCACATGAAAATGTTATGCAAAACATTTTAACAAGGAATTATTATTTGAAAAGATGTTTTTTCCCATAAGGTTGGTTTTTATTGTATCTGGCGTAAAAATATCATGATTTTAAAATGTAATATTTATTTTACTCAAGGGGCAGCAACTTTGTGAATAAAATTATATGCCCAGAAGCCTATTAATTGAACTCCCCTCGTCACCAAAAATTGTTTGAACATCGAGCGACTTGTATTATAAGTGTAAAATTCATTTTCAGTAACTTCTATGTCGAAATAGGAGGATTTTAAATAATTAATTTCAATTGACATGCTATTTTAAATAAACTGATAAAATGTAAGGACCTATTCAAAACCTTTTGCCGTCTAATAATGGGTAGGTAAGCACCGAGCCGAGTGCAGTGTAACTTACGACAGGGAAAAATCAGAGGACGTGGTTTTGAATGATTAATTATTAGACAATGAAGAACTCAATTATAATCACCCTATTTATTTGTTTTTGTCTCAAAATTACAAGTTTTCTTTGCAGTAAAATATAATTAATTACTTTAATAGGCAGACATTTGTCACACGCGCAAGGTGACTGCAATCCACAACAAGAAGCTGCGTGGAAATATAATTCTTCCACTGCCACCCCTCCTCCACCCGCCGCCAGGATCACACTGCCCGATTGATAACTTCTCTGCACCCTCTTAGCTGAACGAGTGCATGTGTGAAATTCAAAATTTTATTTGCATTATGTGTCATATTTTCATTTTCAAAGTTTTAGGTCAGCTTGCATTTGATGTCGAATTACAATAAATTATATACAGTATTTTGAGAATTATTTTCTTTATTTAAGCGAGCTTAGGTGTAATGTTTTTTTAATGTGGGTAAAAGCCCAATATAACACGGCTGCTGGGGGACATAATTAAGACTCGCGTTGTAGCTTTCTGCGCTATTCCAAGAGTAGCCGAATACAGTTTCAAAAAAAAAAAAGCAGGGTTCTAATGGGGTGTGGCACCTACCTGTCAAACAAGGGGCAAGTGTTGTTATTTACTGTCGTAACTCGTGAAACGTTTAGCCCCTTGCAATTGGAACTCAATTTTTTTTAAATCTGCATTACCAGACTTGACAGCACCCAAGGGAGGGGAACAGAAGAAGAGAAACGCGCTGTCTGAAAGGGGTCACATGCATTCAAGCAAGAATAACTAAAAAACACCACAATTTCCAGGCAAAGGATGTATTTATTCCATCAAGGGCGGTGTTCGCTACGAGGAGTTTGTCCCGCGGGTTGAAGAAGGTTTTATAAGTTTAGACGTTGCATTTTATTGATGTTCATGTCAGAAACCGCATCTACTAAAACCCAGCATTTATCAACTTTTTTTGCAGTCCCCTGAATAACGATACACCGAGAGTCGACTGTACTGCAATTATTATTACTATTTGCTACTGAACACTTAATGTAGGAGAGGGGTCTGGAACTATGGAACCATCTATACCTCAATCCTCCCTACTTACATGAATCTGTCAAAACACAAAGAAACATATGTATAAAAAAATACAATTCAGATTTTGTAACTTTGCTCAAAAATCTTACCCTCCACACTTGAGACCCAAAGCCATCAAGGCAGATTTGAGTCTGTCCAAGCCAAGGGATGCCAACTCTTCCCACGAGGAGAAGGCGGACAGGTCAAGATGCGCTCCCACGTGAGTCAGAGCACTGCCTGCCTCTTTCTGCCAACAACCACCACCAATTACATAACAAGTGAGTTAAGGTTACGAGTAGGCCACTAGTATCAAAAACTCTTTATGCTGTATACACAGTGTAGTGTGTGTAAAATCACAAATAATGAAATGTTGTAGTTTGAAAAGAAAAGACAATTTTAAAAGAATAATTATGTAGAGATGTGTCAGGTGTGCGTGTTATGCTTAGCAGAATTCCTACTATACCGCTTACTTTCTCTTTGCTCGTGGCATCTCGCTGGACTGTAACCACGCCAGACGAATCAGCTTCCCTGTGTTTTACACTAAACATGGGAAAAATGCTTTTATATTTAAAATGCAATGGAAGTATGTCCGATAATGTGTGTCAAAACCAGGTAGGTAATTAATGTGGTACTTCTGACACATTAACAGTAAACATCAATGAATTCTGAATTAGGTGAAGATACATTACCCTTTTGCATAAAGACATATACAACGCAAAAAATTTCATACACTTTGTATGAAATAAAACACTCCAACATAAAATTAACCATGAGAATAACATATTAAAACTACTTTCAAATACAACACAAAAACATAAGCCGTGTGTGTGTGTGTGTGTGTGTGTGTGTGTGTGCACGCGCGCATGCATGAAACTTGTAGTTTTATTGCAGAAATGAGAAGTGGAAAATTAGGAATTCAATAATAAATGAGAATTATTCTGTGGAGAAACATTAATCAAATCAACCAAATTTGCTGTCATTGAAATAAGAAAAATCAGTTGTAATAGATCTGAATACTAAATTACCTCTCAAAAATTAGCAATCAAAATTGATATGTGAGAAATTTCAACTGGCTCATAGTTGGTGTGATTGCTGTATGGCAGTGGTTCGCGTGTGATTGCTGTATGGCAGTGGTTCGCATGTGATTGCTGTATGGCAGTGGTTCGCGTAGCCGGCTTTACCTTACAAGAGTAAAACTACTCCAATTGCTCAAAGTCCTTAATGGTCGACACTAGGGGTTTATTATATGCTAAGTATGGAAACACTAACATTGACGGTAATAATAAAAATATATTTATTACATACGTATTTGAAAGAATTTCGTCACAGGTGGAGCTACTCTCTCCTAACCAAATAAAATATAGCAATAATTTAATATTGATTATAAAGAAGTTTATTTATTACGTTAATGCCAGGCAAAGGCTACCTGGATAAATTAATGTGGTGTATGATATTGACAAAGTGAATTAATTCAACAAGCAAACAACCCAATAATAATTCCGAACTGAAAAAGGGAGGTTTGTCCTGAAGGGACCTAGAATATGTTATTGGCAAAAAGGAAGTTCTTCACCCAAGCGATGAAGACGTGGCCAGTTTAAGACATGGACAATATTTAAAAAATAAATAAATGAGGTAGAAAGTATCTTTTGAAATAATATAAAAATGAACTTTGAAGGAAGTACAGTACTAAATTTGTCCTTTACCTCTAAATGAACCCAAGTAATCCCCAGGAGTTAACAGACCACAAAGCGAATTCAATGACCAACACTACACATCGGACCAAAATGTCTGCTGTCTTTCAATGTTTAGCTCAATACACACATAAGAATTAAAATAAAATTTCCAAAACACATTGGAAATATTTATTAAAAAATGACTGCAAATTCCCAATAGATGAGAATACATAATGGAATGGCAAATACCAATAAGCAATAGGCCTACTGAATTTCAATTTTGTAAATATAGAGAAACAGCGACTAAACATATAAATGAGAAGAAAGAAAGAATAAAAAGAAGAAACTGCGAGTTGATTGGTTACCGGCCAGCCGGGAAAGGTGCCAGCGTCCCACTGCTGGATGAAGTTCCTACGGACGTGCTCCACCTCACCAATCAAGTCCAGCAGCGGCTTGATGCGCTGCAGGTAGCTATGGAAATAATCCAGCAAGCTCTCCAGGTACTTGCGGTACTCAGAGTTCTTGCGGTCCTTTGGGATATCGAACAGGTGGTCGAAGGTTGTCAAGTATGAGATATAGTCCACTTTCTGCAACATCACCACGACAATCATCTTTTTAGTATTGCTAGTGGATGGATGTAATTGCACAGTTATTCTGCTTTACTGAGTAGTTGGATGTGATAAAAACAACTATGTACTTATCCACTGCTTTTAGGAAATTTACTCTTTGTGCTTGTGATTAGAAATACGTAACTGCATTGCACAAGCACGTAATACAATATAATATGTATTCTGATATTATGACTGCTATTAATACTGACTAATTTATTTAATTGGTTAACTTTGAGGTAAGTCAGATGCTCCTGCTTCTACAACTTTGTTATACATTAATGAATATGTACTCCAAAATTGAAAGCACTTTTAAGAAGCTCCACGCCTATTACAATAATGCATTCATTATCAGACTACTTATTGACTCCATTGCCTGAATCAAAATTGTCTATATCTTCAGCACTCAAATCCCTCTATTCCCTGTGACCATACAGAACAGTTCGTCCTACAGATCAGTACGGCTATATGCCCCGACAGTCGTGGGTCAGGCTCAATATTTACTAACCTCTCACGTCATTACTGTTTGACTTACAATACTCCATTCCATCTGCTTTACCTACCACACCATTTACTGAGACAATAATGACTGAACAGAGAATCTGGCCTAAATCAACTTTATTGCTATCCCTGGTGGTACAAGTACGTATTTCCTTAAAGCTTAGAATATGGCTATTCAATTAGTTTTACACTCCAGTAAGTAAACGGACAGTATGCACACGTTCTTGAAATGTAAAATAATTGGGAGCAACGTTGGAAATGAAAAAAATTTATTGACTGTTTGTTTTTCTTCTTTACAGTCCATTCTAAGTAATAAATAGTTAAAAAAAATGGACACAAAATTTCAAAGTCACTTTTACCAGAGAATCACACGTTAAATTGACGTTTGCCCGGATATTGACTGTGTGGCATGGTCGTTGAGATTTAGTGCGCTAGAACAAGTGCGCGGTTAAAGGTAGCTGATGGGAGGTGTTAGAAACCTGACTTACTCTGAAGATCTTCGGTCGGTTGGTAACTTGGATTAACTGGCTGAGTGAAACTGTAGCTACAGTTCTTAGGTTAGTGTTTAGCATAGACTGAGAAATAACACACAACTATGAGTTTATATTGCCGGACACGCCCACAACCGACTTACCACGTCGCCATCTTGAATCACACTGGCGTCAGGAACTACTTGCAGCGACGCCATTGCCGTAAAAAAAAAAGTAGATCTCTGCGTAAGGATACACAAGTCTGATTGCATATTGCACAATACGCAACAGTTAGATTACGTTGTACTTCAAGTTCCAGTCCGCCGACTCTCGACTCCAGAAGTTAGGATTGGCTAGTCTGTACATAGCTTCAGTCCGGTAGGAAACAACCGGTGGCCATCTAATTGGCGTGTTCCAGACTAGAGGTCTCCAGAGGGAGGCCTCAGTCAAGCTAGTTCGGATTTACAAAAGTACCAGTATCTGTCACCAGCGCACAATGCAACTTATTCCTAGCGAGCGAAGTAGACGTTACTCTAGAAATAAAAGCGTTAAGATAGCGAACAAGATGTATTTATTGAGGACTCAATAAATATAGTGACTCGTGCTATCTCCTACCGAGCAGATGGAGTACTGAAGGAAAACTACGGTAGCCAGGTGTACGCGATCTGGTCCTAAGCTGGAGGGAAAGTGAACTAGAAAACTGAGTATTAAACTACTCAACTAAAGCTGTCTAATGCAGATGTCTGTAGGAGACAAAAGAATTTAAAATTTATGTAGTCAGGTATATTCTTGTTCATTGGGTGTTGAAGACTTGTCATTGCACAGGGTAATTGCAATGGCTACAGAAGATTCGAGATTTTTCTGGAGGCCCCAGCATTAAGGAGTGCTCGGGGTTAACGCAAGAGAAGAATTATAAATGACTGCAGGAGCCCCGCTGCGCACGGACTTATATAGTCAGAAGTCTAGGCTGCCGCAGCAGGATGCAGAGAAGGCGCATGATGTCCAGGGAAGGCGCATGATGTCCTTCTGCCGTGAGGCTGGCATGGGAGGTGAGAACCCTCTTGTCAGCGTTCTTGGTTTGTGGATCTTCAGCGGCGCTCGGCTGTACCCGAAGTGGCTGACAGCTTGTTGACACTCAGCATGGGGAGAGGGGGAGAGGAGTGGTGTGCTTGTTGGTTGCGTAATCTTTTAGCCATGTGTTCGGCCGCCCGGCAGATTGGCGGCCGAGAACTATGTGCAAAGTTTTGTGTGCACCAACTTTCACATGGGTGGTTGAAATAAAGAGTATACTTAACTTAAAGAGCAATGTGTCTAATAGTTATTAATTAGCAGTGTAAGCGGCACACGTCAAAATATTAAATAAAACTGCACACATTTTACCATTAACAATTGCGGATCATTCCTGATTTACAGCAAAAATTCTAATTATTGATGCCCGATTGCACCATTAAAAGCCCTGAACAAAGATCATATGATCTTGGTTCGAAGATGATTTTCAGTTTAATCCGAGTTCAATGTACGAGTGTTGCACCAACGCGAACAGCCATCGTAGATCACTTGATCTTGGTTCCAAACTAGGATTGAGATGAAACACTGTGACGCATGCCGCTTATAGTACTAATTAACTACGATTACAATGCTTCGTTCTTTACATGAAGTAAACCCTTACTTCCACCTATGTAAAAGTTGTCTACTTCAACCACCCACGTGAGAATTGTGCACGCAATACTTCTCACATAAGTTCTCAGCTGCCAAGAATCTATCTACCAGGCATCCAAACACGTGACTACAGGATTGCGCACCCAGCAAGCAAGTAGCTTCGCCCTTTCCCCCAGCACTGAGAGCAAACAAGCTGTCAGCCACATAAAATCAGTAATAATTGCGGAAAATTCATAATACTTGGCAACTCTGTATAATTCACTGCATCATATTTTCCAGCAGTTAAAACAAAACACCTTTCATAGGAGCATAGCCTATATGAAGCAATGTAGACTCAAGGAATTGATAATCGATGCCCATAACGTTGATTAATCAATTCTGAGTATTATGTAAGAATCTATGGTATCAATGGATCAAAGTTATGACTCGACCCATGCCTACTTCTTTAGTAAATCCGAACTAGCTTGACTGAGGCACCCCTCTGGGGACCTCTAGTCTAGAACACACCCATTAAATGACCGCCTGTTACTTCCTATTATCCCCCCCGCGCCATGGTGCTAGGAGGAAGGAATAGAAGAGCCACGGACACAAGGAAAACCTACCACCAAGGAGAGACAGCAAACCTAGCCTGTATCACCTACCAGAGCACCTAGGTGCTGGGGGCGGTATTGGCCTGGGAGTTGTGGCCTGGCCTTGACTGGAGACTCACATCCAGTTGTAGTCTTGGTGGCCACACGGCTCAACGTCTCTGATCTGCCCACAGACGTGGGGGATCAGTGGAGACTCTTACTGAGCTTGTGCTACAAATCAGCTACTGCATCTACACTATCATATGATAGTTTCTCGTCCAAAGTGCACACCATGTCTTGTTCAGTGGCGAACCAAACTCTATGACTTACAAGACAAGACACTGTCGAAGGCGTAGGGAACAAAAGATTGCTCATCTAGCTGCCCAGCAGCGGAGTACCTAGCGCCTCCTACGCAGGAAAGACAGGAGAAACGGGACCACGCCGCCTCACTGAGATTAGGGGCAGTCTTGACTGTCCAAATAGTACAATATATTCATTTTCCACCGCTCATCCACACCAGTCCCTACTATCATCTGGTGGTGAAGGGTTTAGTCTACCGGAATGAAACTAGATACGGTCTAGCCAATCCTAACTTCTGGAGTCAAAGAGTCAGTGGACTGAAACTTGAAGCACAAAGTAATTTAACTTGAGAACTGTAACAACAGTTTCATTCACCCAGTTACCAACCGACTGAAGACGTTCCGAGTAAGTCAGGTTGCTAACACCTGCCGTCAGATACCTATAACTGCGCACTTGGTCTAACACATCAAATCTCGACAACTGTGCCACACAGTCAATAGTCGGGCATGCGTCAACTGTTTGTGATTGGCTCTCATTTTGTAACGTCATGATGCAACTGTTTATTTTGAGGTTCAGAGACAATTATACTTTTTTGTGGAAATTATCTCTTAAAACTAGGCATTTTACTATATAATTTATTTGAATGCACTGAAAAAACTCTCATTTCATTTGTTTTGTTTAGTTGGAAACAATTTGCTCACACTTTTATTGCAATTTTAATACCAATATTATTAAATAAGGTAGTGTTTATGGAACTAGTTTTATTTGTGTTAAGTACAGTAATTGTTGTGCGAACTTCACTCAAAAATATTTAAGTGTGTTTAATGTTGTTGTGAATTCCCAAAAATAAAATTGTACTTAGCGCTATCTGTTGGGGTATTTTCAAACTACAACTGTAGGCTACGGCTGCTCTTTCGTGAGCAATAAAGTCAACGTTAGATTTCGCTCAAGCGGAAAATTAGGACAGTTTCTGATATTCTGAATGACTTTTCCAGTTTTGTTTTGTTTGATCAGAGGGAAAAGGATGAATTTAGTTTTCTCTTTACAAAACATAAATACCATTTTTAATTCAATAAATGTATTACATCTTAAGCCATTGTAAAATGTCTCAAATTACATTCTATTTTTCAATATAACTTTGACATTATAAAATAAAGCACTTTTATTTACTTTATTCAAGATCATTCTCCTGAACCCCCAAAAGGCACGGTTCAAGGCGAGGTTCAAATTGATCTCAGTTCAGCACGCAGATAGCAATGGTGCAACAGCCAAATGCGCTGAACCAGGATCAAACCGGTATTTGAACATAGATTGTTGTTGAACCTCAATGGTTCAACCGGGCATGAGTATTTTATATTTATGCTGCCATCTTTGCAGAACAGACCTAATGTAATTATTCAAAAAAAATAAATGAAAATTGCATACGAAGTATGACTGTCATGTTACATCCAACAATTTTTTAAAAATAATAAAGAAAATAAGTGATTGGCTCCGAGCAGCCAATAAAAATTACTGAAATATTAACATGCTTGCCGTAAATAAAATAATTGTCTATATGATAATTTATTAATTATAAAAGTACATATAATAGAAATAGTAAAGGGTTCTACTTTTACATGCATTTCATGTTGTAACCATACCGAACTATATGCTGCCAATAAAAAGAGTGTGAAAAGAATTATATATTTTTCCATTTGCATATTGCACTATGTGACGACAGCCAAATATTATTGTACACAGTTGCCTCTACTTAAAAGTATGGCTATGGTATTGCCCAATAATTAATGTGAATGTACACGACATTCAGTTTAATGGTAACCAAAAATTTCCTTTCTCGTAATGAACATGGAAGCACTTCAATACTCTAAATCAACTGCTGAAAATTTTGATTCTTTGATTTTGGATTGGTGAAAAATCCATGGTATCGAGGAATCAAATAATCGACCTATCCCTAATTTTTGAAAACATTATACTAACACAATATAATTCCACAAAAAAGGCATTACTTTGACATACACTGTAAAAATTAAAAAGCAACACAAAACATACACTGTATCACCATTGCCTAACACTGTGCTACTGGAATACCACATGCTGCGGGATATAACTGAATTGGAAAAAAAGAGGTTTGCACATACATAGTAGTATTGTGTAACATACCTCCACTCCTTTTAAATTGATGTATTTCACATAGCATTCATGGAGATCGAGGTACTTGCCATAACCTTCCTCATCTGTGAACTCCACCATGTCTGGTAAACATACATAGATAGTACAAATTTCTATGTAAAACATAAAAAAAAACATTCAGAACAAAAATTACATAATGCATAACTCAGATTACACTTTATTAAGAAAACTTATCTATAACCTTTTAAGAACCACATTTTAATGTTTTACAGCCCCTATCAAACTGTCAAATTTTTACCTTTAAATATTTTTGTTAATAAAACTTGAAGACAAAATAAAATCATAAAATTTTCCCAACCAAACAATATGATCACATAATCTTGAATGTGCGCAGAAAAGTGTCACTCTCTATTTTTTTTTACTGATGTGTGCCCAAGGGTAATGGTAAGTGAAACAACAATAAGGGAGCTGGTCGCATAAGACAAGCACTTGAGACCCTTGGGAGTCAAAGTTACTGTGAATTTTGTCACGCAACATTTTAATTAGGAAGTAGAGGTCTTAATCACCTTAGTTTTAATATGTGACGCCAGAATCACAATATTGAGCGCCTTAATGTTTAACTGGTGCACGGCCAATGTAGAGAACAGGTCTGGTGGCCTGTTTCAGGGGCACAAAATCCAGAACCACTGTCACTGCCCTACGAGTTAGCTGACCCTTGTTTACACAGTTACCTGAAGGCTTGTTCTTCCGAGGTAGTGGTGCTGCCGGCTGGAGACTCTTACCATGGTGTCGCGAGGGCTCGTGGTCGCCTTGTTGACTCGTGTACGGTGAAGTATTCTGGCTCTGTGGTACACTGCCAACAACTGTAGGTGGATGAATGGCACCACACAAAAAGGGACACGCGATGCCAAGAGGAGGTTCTTCACACTTAGAGAAGGCTTCTAATATGGGATGAGGAGGCCCTTCAAGTTTAATCAAAGAGGAAAAGGACTAAAGGTGTTAGCCGTAAGAGGGTGACGCCCCTCTCAAGGGCGAGTTTTGCAAGTAAAATTACCTCAGGAGATGTATGCAGCTCTTTTTAACCTTCTCCATACACCTCCCTTCCAGGAGTATTGCATACGGGGAGAGGAACTAATACAGCCTCGTGAAAGGTAAGCCTGTAACTCATGACCCTACAGTGTACTTTTGAATAATTCAATCTCCCAGGCAAGAGCGGTTACTTTGTGCTCCTTTCACCCGGCCCCTGGAGGAGCAGTGGACAGAGCGTTAGGCGTGCTTGAGCTGTTTGATAGAAACTACCTACGTGTAGTAGCCACAGGGGGTTGATTAGTCTAAGTTGATTCCAGCTCCTTTCTGGCCCTTTAAGAGGCGGTGGCGGAATATGAAATCACCCAGTCAGTTTGATTCAACTAGTGGAGGAATTTCTAGTGGTATAGGCTCTACTGAATTCTACGAGTTTGTCAGAGCTCAGGTGGCCACTTAATGGTAGTGTATTTAGCTTTATGCTGATTGGTTTGCCAGCTTCAACTTGGTGGGTGTGCTTACATAGAAACAACACAGTAATTCAATAACATCAGTATGCATAGAATAGTTTCAAATTCACGTGTTTTATTATGTGAATAGTAAAACACGGTGGCCCTGTTCTATTTCCTAAGCTAATTACACTTGACACGGAAGTTCAGGCTAATGTAAACTGCCAGGTGAAGGCAACCTAGATCAAAAGCTAAGGGTAAATTTAATAGGCAATAGCCATGTTAATTAAAGTAATTTACGACTATAGCCTAACTAACCTGGTCATACTGAAGGAACAGAAATGGGGTGGACAACTACCAAATGGGGTTGACAATGCCAGCACCGTCCTCTGAAGCAGGGAAAATCCTGAAGGGAAGTCTTAGTGACCGTTACCGGGTTCTATACCAGGGGGTCGTAAGGCGGGAGCTACGTCTTCAGGAGCCTCTAGAGGGTAGTCTCCCAAAAGCAGAGGGATCTGCAGTGGAATCTGCGGATGTATCAGTCAGGCACGCACCCCGATGGTTACTTTCAGCCCTACAGAGAGCCTTCGATTTTGAAGTGCAATCTCACAAAACATAGTTGAGAGCTTGGTTACGTTAAATACAATGGATTTAACAGTTGTTTTTCGTGTAAAATTGAAAATATCAAGTGGGCACAGAAACTTTTCAACACTTGTGTATTCAAATGTCCCACTCATAAAGGACATGTGGTAGCTAACTAGAATTTATTTACCGTTGCTCTAAGGGAGAATCGAAAATTCAGCTTAGCCTGGAGTCTGTTTATTTGTCTCACTGCAAATAAAAATTTACGTGTTGGTATTTTTTTTAGGGACAGGTAGCCAACCATAAGCCTTCTGTAAACTTATGGCGGTACTAACTAAAATTTCATAACAACTAGACAATGAGAGTATTAAATATAAATATTTAACTAAACTAAACAACTTCATACAGGGTCCACCTAAAATTAAAAGAAAAGACACAAGACAATTCTATACTTAAAACTAACATATTAAACCCTTAACATTATTGAATAAATTGACTATTTACAATATAACATTTGAGATTATTGATTGTCTTTTAAACATTCTAATATTATTATGTGTCTATTTAAGGACACATCTGAAAAGATTGGAATATATTTACAATATTTAAACAATGAAAAGAAATTTCTACAAGACAAAATATATGGTAAATGTTCCTTTTGCAACTAACACGTAGTCCTTATTGGACACGTCAATATTTAGCAACTAATATTTACAATAAGCTAACAAGAAAATTAAAGGACATGGAATTCCCAAGTTTAAAGAGAGAATAATAATTACCTATTTGCAAATTGGTATTTTCTTCCTAGTTGAAAGTCTATACCTGTTAGTCACGGGCCTGTCTTCACTTACTTCTTGCAAAAGTTCAGCATCTTTGTTACACGTCACTGCTTCTACACATGCGTGTAAAGTGTCACTATTTTTCTCCTGGTTTCGGCACTCTAAAACTCAAAGCGTCAGAAACAGCACTGTCTCTTTTGGCGCATATTAGCGTGTACACTTGTCTATGTGGTGAACTTCTGATTTTACACAGTTCACTATTTTTTTGTAATTAAGTACGAAGTATAAATGGGCTGAGGAGAGTAGGCTTGCTGCAAAGTTTTGTCTGTTCAACCAGTACTTAATCACACTAACTCACAGTTGGTTGTGGCATAGAACGTTTCTGAAGTGAACTTACATTGAGACAGTTCATTGTCTACGAGCCGTACAAAGCTTCTTTCTGTGACGACCCCTCTTCCTGAGGGCCACGTGCTTTGGATACGGAAACGCGAACCTCGTTGTGGGTCGTCAGGGAGCTTTTCGGTAGCAGCCTGGTTGAGGTAGGAGGCAACAGGAATACACCAGCATCTCCCTATTTCTACCACGTGGCTCTTGGTTCGAGTCCCCGGAAGGGGCCTGTTCAGGGCTGCCGGGCCCTGACAGTTGCTGCATACCCCTTCCTCACGGAAGGGCGCTCTTAACATGGTCGCCTGGGGTCGGGTCCACTACCCCAACGACCAGGTGATAATCTATGTCCCGTCCAGCATGGGCAGCATCACTGACCCCGACGCCATCCAGCATCTGGATTGGGGTGTCGGCCAGGCCCTCTCAGACCAGCGAGTTCGACGTTGTGTAGGGTGGAGGTGTAGTCTCTTGAGATACCTCCACCTCCACAGCTTACTGAGTGGGTTCAGCTCCAGGCTGGAAACTGATACCTGGTCGAGTCCAGACACCCCCAGGTGTCCAAACTGAGGTGGCCGTCAGGAGGAGTGGACTAATAGTATCTTCTCCTCCCCCCTCGGCATGATGGAGGGCATCTGGGGGAGTTGTATGGCACTTTCTCCTCACCCTCCAGCAAGCTGAGATTACGCCTCCTCTCAAAAGTGTGACGGCTTGGGCCAGAGGTACAGGATGCACCTCTTGGCCTTCGCTGTCATGGGCAGTGGGGTCTGCATCGCACGCAGAAGTGGCCTCTGGCTGGGTAGAGCCTCTGACGTCATACGGCGGTAGTGTCTCTGTGGCTGGGGGGAGAGAGTGGCGCATTGGGTGCTCCTCTCTCATCTTGGCTAGTTTCCATAGTCACCTGGAGCTGACATAGATGAAGTCAAGCCCGAAGATAGAGTTATATGCGATATATCTATCTCTTCTAGCTCAAGCTCTCCATCCTCCTTGGCAATAACTTCTATGGAGAAATCGGAGGATTTATATTAATTTATTTCAATAGGCATGCGTCTTTTGAATAAACTTATAAATTGTAAGGACGTACTCAAGACCTTTTGCCATCTTATAATGGGTAGGTAAGCACCGAGTCGAGTGCAGTGTAACTTATGACAGGGAAATTCAGAGGACATGGTTTTGAATGATTAATTATTAGACAGTGAAGAAATCAATTATAATCACCTTATTTATTTATTTTTGTCTCAAAGTTACAAGTTTTCTTTGTAGTAAAATATAATTAGTTACTTTAAAAGACAGACATTTGTCACACGCGCAAGGTATCGGCACTCGGCAACAAGTAGCAGCATGGAGCGGTAATCATCCTGCCGCCACCCCTCCCTTCATCATCAGCCGCCATGTACTCACTGCTCGATCGATAATTTCTCCGCACCTTCTTAACTTATAAAGAGTGAGCGCGGAACATTCAAAATCTGACTTACATTCAGTGTCATATTTTCATTTTTAGAGGGTTAGAAAGTTTTAGGTCAGCGTGCATTTGGTATCGGATTACAATCAATTATATGTGGTATTTTGAGACTTTTTTTTATTTAAACGAGTTTAGGTGAAATTTTTTTAATGTACTATTTACAATCATATTTTTTCTAAAAATCCCCATTTTTATTGTGTTTATTAGCTAAACTGTATTCACAGAAAATGTACAACTCTTATTATACTCAAAATAAAGTTTTATGAGGTTAGAAGTTGTATTTTATTTATATACATGTCAGAAACAGCATCTGCTGAAATCCCTCATTTATGGACATTTTTTGGCAGTCCCCTGAATGAATACAGATCGAGAGTCAACTGTAATACAAAAACTGACCTGAACCGGTATGAGAAGACTTTTTTTTTAATAATGTAAATTATATTTATATTACGTGGATACTGCTTGTCTAGTTCATGTATGTACAGTATCTCATAATTTCTTTGCATTAGAATTTTTTAGTGGAACTGATCTTTTTTTTAAACTACTTTGAGTTTCCAGAAAAATTGTTTGTTATTTAGCAAAATCATATTTTAAAATTGAAACAGTTTAAATAATTACTGCTTTAAAAAATGTTCACTATGATTGCTTAAAACCACACAATGTAATTTTAATCCAGAACTATGTAATGCAAGTAATTTGTGTTGGGAAAACATAAACCCAATAACACCGAAATTTACAAAAATAACACAGAAATGTTCTTAAAATTAGACCACAAAATCTTGCCTGTAGTCATTACTAAGACAATCTAATCAGAAGTTTTATTTAAAAGTTAATTTTAAAGTGAAATAACGCTGTTGTGATTAATTTTCATATCTTTAGACTTTAAAAATTTTATTTATCAGACATATTTCCTGCATAATGAAATTTAATGTCTATTAAATTACGCAGAAATCAGGCTCCGAGAGATTTCATACAAATTAATTATATTTATAACCTTATTGCATTTCCCTCAACTGTTCATCATTTTAAAGTTTTGTGACATCATAAAATACCATTTTTATCATGCATGATTCTAACTGGCTGAGCCCATCAAATATCAAAGAAATTTCATAAATGGTCCAATATTCAAAATGTTTAATGCAAAGTAGAGCCATTCAAATATTTCATACAAACATGACAGCAGTAATGTAATGATGTTTCAGTGACATCAGAACCATTTAAATTTATTTGAAAAGTTTTATGAAAAAATATGACAGTGTGACAGGACCTTAAAAACCCTAGCAAACTCATTCTGCCAAACGACAAAAAAAGTTTGCAAAAAGGTTGGAAGGGCTGGGGAAAAAGGGAGAGCCCTGAGAAAACCTACCAACCAGCGGCATCGTCCAGCGCGATTCCCACTCGCCAAAATCCGGGAGTGACCCGGCGAGGGATTGAACCTGGTTCACATTGGTGGGAAGAAAGTAGTCTAACCACTTAGCCACCACGGCCATGTCACAACATAAGTAAATTAGTTTAATTTTCCCTTCAAGATAGGATCTGCGTAGTCTTCTCACAATATAACCAAATCTTTGCAATTTATTAATTACAACAAAATCATTTTTAAATAGCCTTATGACGATTTAACATCACATACCAATATGAAATACATATGTAATCATTACCACTTACTCGCTTGTTCTTCTGTAGGATTCTCGCGCAGTTTGGCCAGTTCCTCAAACTCAACAGACATAGGAATGCTCACCTAGACACATGAACAAATAATAATCACAAAAAAAGTAACAGAGTCAAATTTTTTTTAGTCTTCAAATCCAAGATACTTAATAAATATTCCACCCTGGATTCGATTGAGTTATGCTTCAAAGAACCAAAAGCAGTAACACATGAGAAAATGCGTACAGACATGCATTTTGTACGCATTAATGTTCATTTACAGTTTGAATGATGTATACGTAATTTTATTTGATGCTGTCTATGTTGAACGATAATAAAATCAATGAATGAATCAATCAATGCATATTACATGCTTTTTATTTCTGTCGATTTTATAACTACGTTAGACAAATATTTTATTTTTAAAAAATTAAGTGTAATTCAAAAATATAAAATGATATATTTCATTTCACAAGATGACAAAAAAGCATATTTTTTAAATTTATGACTAGGTACTTAGTCCATGTCTGGAGCAGAGTATCATCACTAACACTTGTCTAACTTGTTCAACATTTTGATACTGGAAGAGTATTGATGTATAATATCGCGAAATAAATGTAGTCCTTAGGAAAAAAATATTGAATATTTTTAATTTTACACTGTACAGTTCTGCACAGAAATGATGACTGAATAAAATGAGGTCTACATGGTAATACTAAGTTCCAAAGAGCTTGGAACCTGACTTAGCGCTAATAAACTAAGTCATGTCGCCATGGCAGAACCAACCTCATTTGGCAAACGCCTGTAAAAATCTTTGATGGCTTTCAGTCGCATGTAGAACTCAGCAAACTCATTGGGTCCAGATAAAGCTGCCACTTCTTCCTTCCTCAAGCCATCTTTGTCTTCATACAGATCTCTCAAGTTGTTTGTACTGTCCATATAATGCTGGTAACAAAAAATACATTTTGCGTAACTATAAAATAAATGTTTTGTAAGAGGAATAATGAAAATTACAAAAAAAAAAAAAAAAAAAAAAAAAAAATCGAAATACTACTTACATCGAGCAATATTTTGAGACGATGATCAGAGTTTATCACTTCACGGTACTAAAACAGAAAAACACAAATAGATGACGAACCTATAATTAACACATTTAAACATGTACCAACAACATAATTTTGAAGTACACTTTAAAAACAATAAAGTGGCATTATACTATAAACTTATTTATCAGCAAATTATGCGTTTCCCACACGAAACTGGTATCAAGTGTGATTAGTAATGTTCATAAACCATTTTCAGGTATTATTTTAGTTTTTCGGAAAATTTTTCTTAATAACTACTCTGTTGCCCCCACCTGAAAGAGGTCTTGAGACAGAAATGTAATTTTTCAAGTGGTTGGTGGGTCTGCACCATTGTTGTCAACGGACATTATTTAGCATTTTATCTGTTGTATAATGTTTCAAACCCTAAGCTGTGGCTTTGTAACTAGTGAAATGGTATATTTATGTTGGATCCCTGTGATCAACAGGAAAATCTTGTTTGATAGCCACCAATACTTACAACCAAGCTTAATTTTTTAAGGTTGCAAATTCTGAATACATAAAAATGCTGAAATCTAGTGTTTATGCAAAGACTTTTAGGTTACTTGGTTGGGTTCTGTAAAAAAATCTGGGTATACAGAGGACTACAATGATTGTACTGTAGTTGTAAGAGTTTAATTTGGCAGTCGAGTAATCTAAGCTACCTGTTTTTGCGGTAACATTTGACGGATGCCACACTGTTTCGCAGCGCACCCTATGGGTTGACTTTGCCCTATCAGCGAGCGCTGAGAGCATTTGGGGCAAGTTTAAAGCGGCATACATTTATTCCAGTGGCTACAGGGTTGATTCCATCTGTTGAACAACTACAGGCACAAGAATAATTAACGCGTTTAATTATGGAAATTGTATTGTCCGCCTAGAACTCGGCATGTGGTCGCCACCCCCGAGACTAGAGATTGATTTAGTCGACGAGCCACGGACATGCCGGAGACGATAAGGAAGTTGAAAGAGTACCAGTGATGTAATCGCTACCCTGAGATAATCTACCCCTGCACTGGATCACTACCAACCCCCGCACCCTATGACAGCCCCAAAGCTGAGATTTAGACTATATAAGGAATCCTGAAAACAGTCTGCAAAGGTTCTTCCAGCAACTCCTGCACCTACCCCGCAGCACGCGGAGAAAACCCGGAGGGAAGAACCAGAAGTAACTTCGTCGTACTGACCCTGCACCCTTTTACCCAAGTAACTCCTTGACTTCTGTGGCAGTAGGTTGTCCCGACGTCCCTTCTGGGCAACCACCCTTCAAGTCTCTAGTTCATTGCAAATTGCGACGAATAATTAATTTTGGAGCTAGTTTTGTTGGAGTTAATTTTTTTATTCAGGTTCGCCTTCATCTCACGCAGACTAACTTAAAATTATTTATTTATTTATTTAAATTTATACAGAACCGGATCTCCATTGTTTTCTTGAAGTGTAAATAAAACTGCTACATAAACCATAAACCTTTGTGAGGTAATCATAGTGCACCCCTTGAATATTTGTAACTTCAGTCATATTCTTTGTAAGTGTAGTTTTATTTCCTTGGCTCTAAACCAACTTAACATTACCGTGGAATAAGTGTAGGTGGACCGAACCCTTCGGGTTCCCGGAGCTTGCAAAGGCTATAGTCTGACAGAATTGCTGAAATCGTTGACGAGCCCTACAGAAGGAATTGTCCCAATTAAGAAGTGTGCCGCAAGACGACTCTACTCACGAGACTGCACCCCCTACCCCCTCCACCCCTTCCAGAAGTCAGGGTTAACGAACCCAGTACGATAACTCCCTACATAGCCTGCAAACATGAGACATATTTGGATCCAGTGCTATGCATCTGTAGGCCGTGGCCGAACTACAAACACATTAGTTATTTGCACCCTCCTACACCTAAACCTATTGCATAGCAACCTGTGTCATCATCATCCAGCAGCACTAGGTACTGTACTAACAACGTGTAAGATCTGAACGGCAGTCAGGAAGGTTTTAAATATTGTCATAACCCCCAAAACTATATGAAAACCCAGCATAGAATCTACTCCTTACAACTTTGTTTCCACTCATAAGCCTACAAGGCCGGCACCCTATAGGCATCTCAGTAGCGAACGAGAAGCCAAGTAAGGAAACAGCTAGTGTCCCATATTTTGACGGCCTTCAAGATGAGCAAGGTCATGCTCCCTGGGAGGGTGACGTTTTTGATTATGCTCACACTGGGGGTTTGATTCCCCTCCAGCCAATTGCAACTCTTCTTCCAGATGATAGCCCGTTAGAATCCCGACCCACCAGGCAAAAACCCCCATCAGAAACGTATCCACCGCCAAAGGGATCACCTGCCTTATCCCAGAGTGAAATCAGCACTCCTAAAACTGTTTTCACAATAGAGCAACGCATTGCGCCCGACGCTCGCCGTCAGCGACATGCGTTATTTGCGTCTTCACAATACAGCGATGTTCTGACGCCGGCCACTGGCGACACAGACAGTGCTGCTACCTGTTATCCTGCAAGTAAACTTACAATGAAATGCTAAAAACGAACTAAATACAATGGATTTGTTTGCCATTAAGTTAGTAAAATTGTTATTTTTTTAATTAGTATACACTTTTCTTTAATAAAAATGTATTAAAATTCGAAATTATGTTTTAGAACATGAACAACCCTTCAGGAATCGGGAAACATTATCATTTTATTTTCCTAAAGGTAAGAAATATCTACATAAATTTTATAAATTTAGACTTCATTTAATATCTCTGCAAACCCTTTATTATGAACATTTTAATTTGTTTTTTACCTCAGCTTTCTGCCAGTTTATTTATTTTAAAATACACAAATGTTATTCTTATTCTCCATCGCAGGCGACAAGCGTCAGCTCCAATGTCGGTCGCTCGTGCAATGTCCTCGACGCTTGTCACAAGCATCAAGGCTCTGATTGGCTGATGCTCAATGTGACCGCATCACGCCGCGTATAAATAGGAAACTAGTAGAACTTATACAAGTAAGAAAAGAGGAGAACGAGGTGGGGTAGGCAGTCCATGCTTGCGAGGTCTGAGGGAGTGGAATGTGTTGAGGGAGGAATTGGTATCTGTAACGGGGGTTGGAAAGTTCAGGAAAGGTGAGGAAGAGGAGTTGGTTGGGTAAGGAAGACGAGAGAGAGCTTACCACCGGGTGGTAGCCCAATTGCGAGTGTGTGTGTATTATTATCATTATTATTATTATTATAGAAGATAAACGGAAAATAAAAAAAAAGGAAAAGGGAGAGTGCGACACATTCAGGAATATGGTAGCGCATCTATATGTAGAGCTCAAATGTTACTTCATTATTTTCGTAAGCACATAATTACCATTTTGATTCCAGCCAATACAGAAAGCAGTTATGGTTCTATTGTGTGGAGAGTTAAGCCACATAGTTTTCGTGGATTTTTTTTTTTTTTTTTCTCTAATCAACATCAAATGTTCAAAAAACTTACGCCCGTTTTCTTGTGAAGCATTTCCTTGACCATTGCATCCATAAGTCTTTCCCTTTCTTCATGATATCTACGTTGTTGCTCGAGGATGGTTTCCATTGTAAAGAAATTATGACCCAGATAAACAAAAAATTAAGTTACAACTATTCAACTGATACAACTACAATTCTGCTGCACACAGAACAACCAAGTAAACAAACACAACATATTGTCAATTGTTATGAAGTTTCCGAAATTGATTTTTTTCCCCTTATCTTTTAACAAATTATATTTCGTCAAATTTGAGCATCATCATTTACATGAAAAGTATTTGTAATTTTAAGCATAAACTTTAAAATATCAAGCGCTTATTATATCAAAGTTGAACGAAATTTAGTGTTGTAATTAATTTTTGAATGTTGGTGATATGGTGACAAAAGTTGCGTGAGGTGAGAACAAACAAGTACGTGAACGTGACCATTGCGTGTCGTAAATGTCAGTTCGTTTCTTTTTGTGTTACTTTGGTAGTTGTGCTTGTTAATATGAATTAAAGGGTATGTTCGGAACTCTAAATATAACAACTGCGTACCTGTATTGACAATAAAAAAGGTTTTTTTTGTATAATATTTCTGGTAAGTAATCGTGTATGTAGGCGTGAAAGCTAGTGGGTACTGTCAATTTTAAGTCTGTTATTAATAATTTATTTGTTTCAGCAGTAACGCCATATCAGACATGGATAAATTGAGGCGAGCGTTAAGTGGAGATGAAGCAGAAGAGGAGAGTGGCATTATGCCTCAGGTATAGTCCTTTTACATGACTATTATTTCATCTCACGATTTGGGTCACTTCTGTTATGCAGTTCTGGACTATCAAAAAAAATCGCAATATTTGGTTTAAATCATTGGAATAAGCTACTAAAGACAACATGACTAAGGAAGTGAGCAGAAGTGCATACTTCATTGTCAGTTTGACAAATGGAACGTGGCAACAGTGCATTATATACACTGTGATTTAGCTGCCAAATCCGAATAGTGAATATTAGGAGCAAGAAATTTTGTCATGAACGCTACAACAGCACCTGAAATGAAATAATGAAACCAAGCTACATAGCTGAACGTAACCACCTTGCACTTGTGTTGAGAATAGTAAACTTCTACTGAATATGTAGGGATTTAATAATTAATAATATTATTACTGATGGCCTATAGTTCCCTTCATCCTCCCCATCCTGCCTCTGCCTTCTCCATCTACCCATCACCTATCTTACTGCCCTTCTTTGTACCTTATCCAGCTCCCACACCTTCACATCCATGTAAGGGTCCCATAGTGCTGCCACGTATTTAGACATTGGCCTTACCATTGCGCCATATGCCTTCTTTATTTCACAGTATGCCCTTTAGCGTCCTTCCAACCATACCCAAAGTCTTTCTTCCCTTTGCAACCATCCCCTAGATCCGTTTTATCTAGCCAAGGTCTCCCTTCCATGCAACTAGATACTTATTCTGCCACTTCCTCTCTCTTGCTCTTCCCATCTGTACATGTCCCTTCTTATAATCTTCTTTCTTGTAAACTTCACTAGCTTAGTTTTTTTTTTACAGTTATCTTCATTTTATTCCCCATGATTCACGACCGTATCCAGTCGATGTCTGCCTGCAAGTTGTCTCCCCCCCCCTCCCCATCACTACGTACAATACACAATCATCTGCAAACATATTTTTTTCATTAATCCCCAAACCCACGACTTTCACCATTATAGTAAACAACAAAGGGCCTAGCACGCTTACCTGCGCTACCCCTGATGTAACCTCTCCCTCCTCTGATATTGCCTCCCCCCCACTTTCACCCTCTGTCTTCACCCCTGAGAAATACCCCAGTCAAGTCCAGTCTACTATAGGCTGTTCACGGTAAAGTGAGCACTCTTTAAGGCCCTACCAACAGGTTTTAACCACTAATATATATTATTGCAGCATCAGGCATTAAATTTCAAGGATGGTGAAATGTATACACTGTGTTTATTTGCCACAAAGCAATGTTTATGCTAAAAAAGCAGCAGGAAGATGGAAGTAGAATGAAAGGAACAATTTTGAAGGGTCTTAAAAAGTGCTCACTTTACCGTGAACAGCCTATACCCACTTGTCCTGTACCAGCTCATCCACTTTCTCATCAAAATGCCATCTCAGTCAATGAACCTGCTTCCCCTCAACTGCCTGCACCAGATCCTCTTAACATCCCAGCCAGCTGCATCTCACATGAGTATTCTTTTATGAAACTATGTTTGGACTCTGCAACCAATTCCTCTTGTTCATAACATATACCACATATTGAGTACTGAGTATTGTGCAAGCCACTTGAAAGCATCGGTTTGTAAATGTTAAGAATAGCAGCTTTTCTGAAGAAAACATTCATGGAAACTGGTATAATTCCACTATACTAATCACACAGAACACAAATTTACTAAAGGTATCAAAATATGTTCTATCAATACAAACCACAAGAATCATAGTGGGGAGTGTTATGAAGATTAGGGAAATTGCAGGTTAAAAGTGTGAAAAATATGTATGTAATTGTAATAACATTTTCGCGAAAAGACATTAAATTGCAAAATACCTACATTCACAATATTACCAATACACACACACACACCCAAATTTACTTTTTTGTGATAAACTCCAAGTTTCACAGATGCCCGAGCGCTTCACACCAACTACCTAGAAAAAAACAGGTGTGCCTTGAATCACTGTTATGGGGATTTACTCCCCTGCTGGTGCAGGGACTCTGGCTTGGTGCATAATTTTTGGCTTTGCTTGAACAGTATTTTTCTGTGGGAGGGGGCTACGCTTGATCATCATTTATACAGCATACTACTAAATGCAAAACAAATGTTATATAGGCTTACATATACCACACACAATAAAACATAACTAATGTATGTGCATTCGTTCACCTAAGCAGGTGGTGGGTACAATGTTCACTGTCCTCTGCCAATTCAGTTACCATTGCGCATGTGTTGCACCTTCTCATTGTGCAACACACCATGATCTACTGCAAAATCACAGTAGTGGCCAAAACATAGTTACAAAGAACTCGCACAGAAGCATTCGTACTTGTACCTTCCATTCATAAATCACAAGTCTTTACACAGTGTGATTCGGACGTCACAACTCGGACTCCTCTCGCCGCGAACCGCACAGTCCAACATATGCCGGCCAACTAAACTATGGTAAACGTTTGCACATCCACAGCTGACAGGTGACTGTTCATGCACATTTGTTTATGTTACTAAAGTATTACAGGACTATAAAACTAGGTGCTCGACGTAAACAATGCAACGGAACTCCTCGTATTTTAAGTTCTGGTTAATTTGCTATCACACTCCCATAAATATCAAACAGGTAAGCCATGCACAACGTATATAAATTAATTTTGTTGGTCTACTAAGTCTACTTCAAAAAAGCCACTATTTTCAACATTTAGGCCTACCTAGCAAATTAATTTAAGAAGATTTTTGCAATTATCTCAATAAATTAACTTTACAGTCCTTTACAGAACATTCCATGCATAGACTAAGAGGAAACCAAGGAAGAAGCAAGCTTATTCTTTCATTCTATCACAGAGAATGGTATTCTAAATATTATTAAAAATTTACAACAAAAAAAACAGGCTTCTTATTTTAATGAGACAACATTGTAAATTAAAAAATCTTTCCACTAAATAACTTATCTCTTGCATATTTACTAAGTCTCCACCTTACTAATGTATAACCTCATCAACTCAAATTACTACCCCACTACCTCATTCTGTTTCCACCCCACTCATTTCACATTCACTCATTCAATTACGTGCTCACTCGTTTAATTTAATCACTCTCACTAATTCAATCACTCCCTCATTAATTTGATCGTTTGCTCACTAATTCAATCTGCTCCCTCACTAATTGTCATTTGCCCACTAATGCAATCTCTCAATCATTAATTCAATTGCTCAATCACTAATTCGATCACTTCTCAGTCATTCAATCATTTGCTTCTTCATTTGATTACTTGCACACTTATTCATTCAATCACTTGTCCTTCACGCTTAATTGTGTCTCTCACTCATCTTGCACACTAATTCGGTCACTCACTTCCTCCATCACTCATTCACTTGCTCACTCATTCCACCACTCGCTTGCCCACTTGTTCCACCACTCGCTCGCCCACTCGTTCATCCACTCGTTCCACTACTCAACTTTCCCACTCGTTCCACCACTCAACTCACTGACTCATTTTATTACTCACTCGCTCACTCTTTCGGTCACTTGTCTAGTGTGCTCATTCTGGCACTCGTCTAGCTTGCAAATTATCTCACTTGTCTATATTACTCATTCTGTCACTTGTCTAGCTTGCTCATTCAGTCATTTGTCTCGCCCGCTCATTCCATCACGTGTCACACCAACTCGTTCTGTCCCGTGTTTTGCCCGCTCTTCAACCTCTTGTTCATTCATTCATATACTCACTCATACATTTTATCACTGGCTTACTCGTTCAACCACCGTCCCACTCGTACAAGCCCCGTCCCACTCGTACAAGCCCCGTCCCACTCGTACAAGTCCCCTCCCACTCGTACAAGCCCCGTCCCACTCGTACAAGCCCCATCCCACTCGTACAAGCCCCGTCCCACTCGTACAAGCCCCGGCTCACTCTTTCAATAACTGGCATGCTTACTCATTCGAATAATATGTTCACTCATTCTGTCAATCACATGCTCACTCATTCAATGAATACTCATCTCTTACACTCTTACCATCACTCACCTTGCCCATTCATATAGTCCCTTTACTCACCCACTCATACTCACTTTTCTTGCCCACTCATCCCATCACTTGTCACTCGAAAACTCATGCAGGCACTCAATCACTCTTCATTCCATCACCTGCTCGTTCATTCTGCCACCTGCTCATTCACTCCATCACTTGTCACCATTTATCGCTCACGCATTACATATCCTTTAAGTGGAGAAAGGATGGCTTTTGTTCCATAGTGATAAAAAATAGTCCTTTGTGTGTTATAGAATGTTGAGGGTTCTCATAGTATTAAATAATTTTTTATAGGAATGTTAATACACACACAACTGGTACCTTGAGCTACACTGGGAGGGAGGGAGGCAGATATACTTCTTGTAATTCACATTATACCATCGGTACATGCAAATAAATTTTCTGCTCATTAACCCATTTAACTGTAATTTTCACCTTACTTCAACCCAATGGATGCTAAAAGTTCCTTTAAAAAAAACATTCAAATCTTTCAATTTCCCCTAGTGCAGTGCATACAGTGATGTATGCTGACTGTTTGTTGAAGTTGATGGATGCAACAACACTCAGTTGGTCTACAAGGATAAAAGGATTTATCATCTGCTTCGTGTGTGGCATCTTATGCTCCTTGCTGGGATCTCTGGCCCTCTTCCTGGGCAAGGGTCTTGTTTTGTTCGGAGTGTTCTACACATTGGGCAATGTCATATCCATGGCCAGGTAAGTGGTTTCTAACTTGTTTGTTTTAAACTTATTTTAACTGGTTCTAAAAGTAGTGGTTCCAGAAATACTGTATATAGTCAACTCTTTGATTCTACAACCTTCAATAGTCTCCAGGAAAGATTATTTTGAAGGGGTTGTTATTGGAACAAAAACTTGTTTAATTAAATTTTTTTATGGTTCCCTGAAAAAAAAAATTCGTTATTTTGAGAGGGTCGCTATTCCCAGTGTCTTAGAAACTTAGTCGGCTGTATTTATTTATGCATTGGCCATTATCTGATATTGTGGAAAAAATATCTGACATGTCTGTGGTTTCCTTTTTTATAAATAATTGAACTTCAGCCCTTGAGTTCCTTTCCCTCGCAAATTTTTCTACAGAGTTTATTTTCAACAGTTTTTGAGAAAAAAATTGTGTTATGTATGGCTTTGTTAACTAAACATTGAATAAATAGTTGTGATAATTGAAACATAATTTGGGATATGTCAAGAGAGTAATTTATAGCACTGAAATGTGGAAGTATTGTCAGTTGTATAATAAGTGACTTTTTATTCCAGTACTTGCTTCCTGATGGGCCCAGTGAATCAAGTAAAGAAGATGTTTGCCCCAACACGAGTTATTGCTACAATACTCGTTATTGTCTTGTTTGGGCTGACACTTTTTGCAGCAATCGGTGTAAGTTCTTTGCAGTATTTGTGTTTCTCAATAATTGTCTTTGTTGAAATATTTATTTCAACTCTACCAATGATTCACCACATTTTGTTTGAAAAATCAGAACTCTGCATGTACAGCTACATGAGATGGAAAGCAAATTTTTCAGTACACAAATGTTGCTTGACTCTTGTTAACGTATTGTACGTATTCAGTTTTTACCCTATTCTTGATTTTTAAATATTATATCTACCGCAAATTAATTTTTATCGTGATAAAGTTCATACTTTCAATTGTAAAGTAATATTTCTGTTAGATATTAATAATTATTATTGTGTAATTAAAATTAATATAGTGTAAATAAATGGTGATATAGTTATGACAGAATGAATATTGAAAGTAACATGGATGTTCGTAAGGCTACCAGTAGTCTCAAACTACCCTAGTTATCATCAGAGTTACATATGGAGGTTTCTGGTGCCTCATACATACATTTATTTTGTAGGTGCGAGCATGTTTGCTATGTTAGTGGTCCTGCAGGCTGGAAGATGGGTAGGGTAGTGCCCTCAGATTAGATTACCTCATGGCTTCCTAAATTGTGCAAGTGTGGGTGTTGGTGTTTGCACTAGTGGTTCCAGATCCAGCTCTGTTCTCCTCTGGGGGTGCTAGTGGTACTCTCGAGTAGATTTCCTTCTACCTGCTGGGTCCAGCAGTGGTAGTTTTATGTTCATTTCTAGCTTCTCTTGCGGCACACATTTGACCTGGCTGCTTTCTCACTGAGCGTGGCTCGTCTCCGGAACGAAGGGGTGCGAGGTATGTCTCATGATCGTGATGTGTCCCTTTTCTAGTTGGTCAGGGATAACATGTTTTACTTAACCATGTGCATTTAGCTGTGGTGATGAGAGTTCGAAAAGGAGATGCGAGGAATAGTGGATCCTATATCTTGGAGTTGACTGAAATACTATCACTTGTCAGCTAACAGCACATGTCTTCTGTTGAGATAAACCCAGGTTGTTTACCATTTCACCAAGCTAACCAGCTCTGGGCTGATGTCGGGTAACACAGATTTCGGATGTACTTACTAATCATGCAATCACAGTAATCTTAAGCGCCTTCTTACTGAAGGAGGTAAGGTTTCAGCCTACATTCAACGCCAGCAAGGGGCTATGGAAACCTGGCTGGATCAGCGAACTGAGCTTGACTGAGAAATTACGCGCGTGTGTGTGTGTGTCCATCTGGAGGGAGTGGTGGGATGGAACATTCTTGTTGCCTGTTCCCCAGTGATGTAGATCATGGTTGCTGTTGATTGTTACTTTTTATTACTGGGTTCAGTGCTACTGCCAAGCCAAAGTGCATACATGACAGCAGATGAACTCTGGGTTTGTCTGTGCCTAGGGCAGACCTTGAATGTATGTCGCTGTTCCTCAGCATGATAAAAATTGTTGCGCATGATTTTACTATGAATTTAAGAAATGAAACTCTCGAAGTACAAATGAGTGCCTGGAATGAATTCTTAAAAATATTTCACAGCACAGTTTTTCTTTTGTTTTGAAAGGTTTCTGCTTCCCACCACATTAGCATGAACCCCATTTTAGTCTGATTTTCAGACAAGCATTAATTGCCACATTCAGAAATAAGGTCAATATTTTGCAAGACAATGTGTTGCGTTGCACTCCAGGGTGGTAGTTTTTTTTACAGGTCGCGGCTGCAAACATTGCATCTGTTGCAGGACATACAGAGGTGATGGCTGTGGTTAGACCCATGGTGCTCACCTAAGTCAGCAAGAGGGAATGAACACACACAGGTTTACAGCTGCAGTATGAAAGGTACAATGACAGAGAATACATGTTAAGTGACAAGCAAGTCAATCAGGTTCATGGCTCAGTTAGAATTGTCTGCTGCTCAAGCTGGAGCATCTCTGTTGACGAGCTGTGCAGTGTCATCACCTCCTGTATTTGCTTCCAAACGAGGTTTCAAAGCAAGCCTACAGGGAATCATGAGTACTGTGCCCTTCTCTGTTTGGAGTTTTCCACTGTTTCCTCGCACATCGTCGCAAGCCAGCGGAGTGAAAGTAAAACACACACTCCCCTGCTCTGTACTTGACAAATATTTTGAAGATACAATGTTTCAGTTCCCACATCAAGTATTGCTGTTTTAAAATTTGTGAAAATAAATGGTATTGTTGTGTAGATACTAGTTTGCTTGTTTATTTTACTTATGTGGGAAAGTTCTCAGATTTTTTTGAGGTTGAGTTATTAGTAAAAATGTTATTGAAGAATACTAATTTTTGCATTTGGTTTTTACAAAATGTGCACCTTAATTTATTTAATTGGGGTGGTTTTTCAGAAGATAATTTATGAATTAAAAAGAAGTTGTTTTCTTTTTCAGCTGCACAAAGCTGGGCTCACATTACTTTTCATCATACTTCAGTCCCTGGCTATGACCTGGTACTCCCTGTCGTATATCCCGTACGCTCGAGATGCAGTCAAGAAGACAGTGTCGGCGTGCATTGCCTAGGTAAGGTGGTTGCTAACTAATACAACGGTTGTACATCTAATTCTGACAGTGAACTGGGTTTCATTTGCCAGTGTGGTTCCCTGGATTTTCACATGTGGGAAATGTGGTGGGTGTTTGTCAGCAGGTTTTTTCTCGGTACTCTTTCATTTTCCCCTACGGCATTCCGTTGCTGCTCCACCTTCATTCACCTCTTCTCAACCCACCAATGTTCCAAGACCATACTCAGTCAGAGCCTACCAAAAATAATTTTCAAGAATTATTGTTGTGAATAATTTAAGTGCTCATGTTTGTCTTTGAGGGTCATGCATGTTTTTCTTCTCTCTCAATATTGTAGGTGGTCCATACGAAAATTGGTTAGTTCATTAATTTTATTAGTGTATTCATGTTGCTTTGTAAATATTAACTAGTTTCTGCTGGCCTAGGTGATGGAAGACCTAGACCGGCAAACCTCTTAGATAATGTCACACACAATTGCTACGTGCCATGCCACATGATTAAGCCGACCATTCTGAGCCACTGGTTCCCGGCCCTTAGTGCCACGGCAGGTATAGTCCATTCCCGACTGGAAGAAACTTTCTCTGAACCCTGCTAAATATCTACTTGCAGGCCCATTTCGTATCCTTCTGCCAAGTGTAAACAAACATTGCCATGTGACTGCCATGTAGTATCTGTCAAAATCAATGTTCACATGCCATTGTGTGTATATGTGTTCGTATACTTTCGCTACATCTAAACATAAACATTGAAATGTGACTCCTACTTTTATACCTGTCTGCGTTTTTTACTGTTTACAGCTTTTCAAAGAATTCTGTCATATTCCATATGAATATTCACAGTCTAGGCGTATAACATTATTTAGGTCAGCTTTATGAAATTTAAATAATGCCTGAATTGACAATAGTTCTTACAGTTATTTTACATTAATATATTTGTTTTCCATGACATAGCACATTACATGTAATGCACATTAATATTTTGCAGTAACTGTGTTTAACACTGTTACAACTGCGAGGTAAAGGGCTATACTAATTATCCTTTTGTTATTGATATGTGTAGGGTTATTTCTTTAAAAGGATGGCCTCAGTTGGAATAAATATTAAAACGAAGGAACCTGTCAAACGAAAAAGGCACATTAAATTCAAGCATGCAACTAGCATTGCTTATTTTTTGTCATACAAACTTGAAAGACAGCGGTGAACATGCATACATCGAAGCCTACCGTAACTCTTTATTCCGCTCATATTTCTATGTATTTCTACGTACTATTTATTAGGTGTATTGAAATTTATGGGGCTGGACTTAGTATTTCTTTAGGAATGTGGAAAATCACATTATACGACTCTGTTTCAAACACCTAGGGAAAAAGGTATAATGTTATGATAAATAAACAGGTGTGGATGTAAATAATTAACTTCATCATAAAAGCAGTTCACAGTTGAAATGTATAAATAGTGCAAATCAGATTTTTGAAATCACGCACACAAGGGCCAGCGTCTTGACCACGATGCAGCATTACTACACTATTTCACACTCAGCGGTAAACGAAACACATAACAGTATATTTATTACTGCAGTGGGAACATATTTATCACATGATCGTAACTTGCTTAGGTACGTTTAAAAAACACAACGTCTACAAACGTGATGTGGTAATTTGAAGTATTTTTCAGAGTAAGTATAATTTATCCTAAGTTTGGCAAAAAGCAACACGTCATGTCATGGCTCGCCACGTCTGCCAACTTGAGATGTTAACCGCCCCACCATAATATCTAAATACATATGTTAAAATAAGTATTCAAACATTAAAATTTCTTTTCCGTTGTAAATTACAAATTTAAAAATCATTATTTTGCTGTAATAAGTATGAAATGTGCTACAATTAAAAACATGTATAATTTTAGTTTAGTAGCGATACGAAATTTCCGAATGTGAGAGAGACAAAGAAAGAGAGAGCGCAGCAAGCTCCACCCAACGGACAGTTGCTTCCTCAGTCAATAAAACAAACACCATATTAGTGCGCCTATTTAAACTGTAACAATGAAGTATTTTGCCATTGGGGTTACCTAAATATTTAGATATTTCAATAGGCAATGTTTAATTTACAAATAGCATACCAAAAAACTAGGTTAAAACAATATTTATCTGTGAACAATTTCTTACTAGCAGTTGCAACACATTGCTGCTCTCGCTGTTGTTAACTCATATTTAACACAAAATAAATATTACTAGGTATAGAAGATGCTAATGTAAAGTTTGACGCATGCCAGCATGCTGTGCAGTGAGAATACATGCTCTACAGACGACTTTGCCCCATCTATGAGCTACGTGCTCTCAGGGATGAAATGTATAAACTGCAAACCAGAATAAATGTATCACGCTACGACAGCCCACAAGCCTGGGTAGCCGATTACATCATTGTTAATTACGTGCTTAATTATAATCCCCATTGCCCGCCCAGATTTATGTATGCAAAAGGCACCCCCGCGAAATAAATGAACATTATTATAATTCTACATCTCGAGAGATGGTAGCACCCCCGTGGCCATTGTGACTACGTCATGGCCCACCTGCCTCAGAGACAGAGAGACAGGGGTTTTAATTTGTTGTCGCCTTCACGTGGAGCAATAAGAAAAGCGCAGCGCTCCTGCACCCCCGATAAACCCGCCTCCTTGGTGGAAGGCTACATCACCCCCTGCACCCCGAAGAACTGCTGATATGAGAAAAATCAGTATAAATACGACACCGGCAGGCAGCACCAGCAGATGTGCTGGGCTCATCGGCCGAAGAGGACGCAAGCCACCTTGAGTATGCTAAAGACTCTTAGTTCTTTTATCATGAGTCTGTCCAAAGACTCTCCTAACCTACCTCAGCCTACCCAAGACTTTCCGATTACCTTGAGTCTGCCGAAGACTCCTCTTACCACTACCTTAGTCTACCGAAGACTCCTCTTACCACTACCTTAATCTACCGAAGACTCTCCGCCACCTCAGTCTGCCCAAGTCTTAATCATGTGTAGTCTGACCAAGGACTCTCTACTCCTACCCGTATCCATCCTACCTGAGTCCGTTCAGACTCCTCTTAAGGCTTCCATCATTCTGCAAAGGACTCCACTGGTATTTGAAATTGTTCGTAGTATGACCTATAACTCTCTCACACACACACACACACCTGCACGAGAGATGACTACACCTTCTTCAGTTATACATCGCCTAAACCCCGGTATACCCTTACCCCAGTCAACTTCGTGTGACTCCGCTGTAACGAGCTAGCGTGTATTAGGGTACTTACCTGATTAGCTTCTATTTGGTTAGCCGCTGTAAAGTTGTGCTATAGTTTTCTTGTCAGAGATTTTTATTGTTTTTTCCTCAGGTTCGCCTTTGCCTGAATTAAAACACATACGTAAATCTCATCTTTTAAAGTGTTTAGCCAAGATAGCTTATTACAATTTGTTTGTATTTTTTTGGAATAGCCGGGACTCCAGAGCGAATGCCCTCAATAAATATCACGTCCAATTTAATTATCTGTGTTCCGTAATTTTTAGTTAATCACCCCATACCTTCTCTATTTTAGTATTGTGTATAAGTGTGTGAACCTAGTGGGCAGATGTTTAGTAGAAGGAGAGGAGCGCAAAGCAGACAGCGGCGCAGAGAACATCTCGCCCTAGCTCGAACTACGGTAAGTTCTGCGCCCGAGGACAAACCCCTTATAGTGTTTCATGACCAAGTTCCGCGACCAAGCTCCCCCTTCATCCCACTTGAGATCACCACATCACTGGATCACCTTCTAGGTGCCCAATAGCCAGGATATCCGACAACCGAATAAGAGGACCAGGTTAAATTGCTCTCCCTGGAAGATAGTATTATTCCTTGTGATACCCCAACTTAGCAGTCAACTAAAACAACTAGTAATGTCAAACTGCAGTCAGGTTGATTAATCCGGGTATCACACCCAGAAGGTACAGTACTTCCGAAGTTGTGTTCAATTAAGCTAGCGTCGGGAAAAGTTGTACGGGTTCAACTCCCGGTTCAGCCAGATAACTGATCTCGCGAAGCACCCCCTTCTCCCAAGTTGGTTCCTACACGGCAACCTACTCTCCTGGTTAAAATTTCCTCCGCTAGGACTGCCAGACCACACACTCCCACCTCCATGACCATCTAATCACCACTTCATTCCATTCACCTGAGATCGCTGGCATCTTGCATATTGGCGACCCTTACAGTGAGGAGGATAGAGCTCCCTGGATGGGCATCCACGTCCATCCGCTTCGCTCTGGGGTTTGACTCTCTTCAAGTTCGATATAATCCTACCCGCCCACGGCCTAATATTGCATACAATCCTATGTGACTACAGCGGTCAAGTAAGTTCAGTATTAATCGCCATGGTAGGTCAAGCCAGGTTTGGAAAGGGTAGTCAACGTCATTTCTCTACCATCTGAGGTAGTCATCCCCTAGTAGCACACACGTTCATATTTGGTGCCTAACATGGGGCCAACTCATCCTAGGTAACTAAGACTTGAGGGCGAAAAACCACGCCAGTCACCCCCACCCTCGTACCCTCCTTGACAAGGTGAAATTTCCACGACTTCGGGGAGTTGTTCTAAACACTCGTGGCCCCCAAATTTCAGTACGATGTCAGACTCTGACACGAGTCACCACGGCCAGCTAGTTGAGGACATAACCACAGGTGTGAGTAATGCCCCCTTTCCCTTTACAGGCTGCCCTGGAACCATATGTAACATGATCCAGTGCACCTATTGACATCCGGACGTATCATCACTGCATCGGGTGGGATGAAACACCTCGTTATACAGGTGTACCGATTGTAGACAGGATGAGCTACAGCCATGTCAGTAGCCTAAATGCGAAAGTCACGGCCTATACATCATTCATTGTATACTCTGCCAGAGAGAATTCCACCACCTCTGCATAGGTTGCATGGATGAGCGAGTAAACAAGCTAGGCTTAGAATACTAATCTGAAGTGTGTCGCAGGAAACACACCTAAAGGACACGTAATCCCACACTCAAGCACGGCCCTAGCATTCCGGGACTGCCAAATGAAATAAATGTACCCAAGTTCAACGGGAAGAGCTATGCCGACCCCGCCAAATTCCTCGCCGAAGGCGAGAATGAATTTAGAGAACAGCTGGTCCCGCAGACACAATGGGTGATTCGCACCCACTCTCAGTTAACAGGCCCCCAATGGGATCACTACAGTAAATTTGTAGAAAGTTGGCCCAACTTGCATCCTGTCTCTCGAGAGATAAACTCCTTATAGAAATAATTATGGACCTACACTCGCAGGTACAGAAACCCAACGAGGAGGCAGAGTTATGTATAAGGCGAAAAGAACGCCTTCACAAAAGAGTGTACTCAGAACAGAGCGAGGTTCTGCATGTAAGAGCATTAACCCGCACCCTCCTCCCCATGTTGCGTAATTTGATTATCATGGCTTGGCCGCAGACGGTCGAGGGCCTAGTTGAGAAAGCCAGGGAATTGGCCGTTAAGGAACGCCCCCACGAGGAACGAGAGCAGTTGGTGCGTGCCGGGTTAATGGCCTGGCCCCCTTCCTCGGTAGCCTGTAGGGCACGACCTTGCGACCCCCCCTCCTTCCCCCTTGCCGAGATACTGGTACTGCCTGGGAAGGCACTTTAAACGGGACTGTCCCATGCGCCCACCCTAGGTGGCACTCGACCCTCCCCCACACCCTCCAAGCGCACAGCTGCGTACCGGGGAGACATGCGATTCTGTCCGAGGACCCCGTAATAATAGACGTTCCACTAACACCCGATCCCTGAACCTACGCCGGATGCTTGTACTACCGGTAGACAGGGTGAACCACCATTAGAAGATAGTGAACGAGAAAGAGAACACGTTAGACCCAGAACCTCCTTTGGAAATCGAACCCCGTACTCCCACAAAGCAGAAAATGCATCCCCCTCCACCTCCCAGCAGTAGACTGCCCTCACCGGATAAAAGGAAGACCAGACAGTCCCCCTTTCCCACCATACCCCTCCTAGGGTACATTTCTCCAGGGAATATTACCCCACATCTGATAGTTTTTCACCCCCAGCTAGCTCCCACCTTAGAGTTGAACCTCGTCAGATGCCACCTCGCGTCCCATCCGGGATTCCGTGGTGCGATCCCGCAGACCTCTTTACCCTCAACAGTTCTTTCTCATGCAGAAGTATAGCTAAGGGTATTCCCCCTTACACCCCCTTCACTAGTGTTCGGACGAGGTCGCGAACCTCCTCTGCCCCTCTGCTTGTCCCACTGGCTGTAGAGTGCCAGCCATCTCTCGAGAACTCATTAGCATGAGTTGCATGAACCTCGTTGGCCTCCTTCCCTAAAGGACTTCCCTCCCCGGGTACTGAACTGGACGCGACCCCTGGTAGCACACACGTCAAGTTTCATTTGTTCAATAATACAGTACTCTAAAAAAGTCTCTTCCAGCCGGGAATGGACTATAGAAGCCAGCTATCCAGCACGCCTCTCACAAGTGAGGCCTTGCCTTCACACAAAGTATTAGTTTTTTTTTTTTTTTTTTTTCCGGCAGGTTTTATCTGTAAAATGATGTATGTATAGCGTAACCAATCCTTCAGCTAATCTTCGTAAAGCAACATACTTAAAAATCCCCACACCCACCACCGCGTCACATATTTCTCTCTCTCCCATCATCATCACCACTCCCCCGGGGGGGAAAGGAATAAACCCATTAGCTGGTTGTTCTGCCCGGCCTACCACATCCAGCTGTCAGCGTAACATAGACAGCGGTATGCCAGCCACCACTAGCAAAGGCTATTTGGGATGCTCTCTGCCAGCCAAGATAATTATGGTATTTCAAAATTTATGGCACTCTCGTATCATAAGTATGGCACAAGAAAATGGGTGTTAACAGCACATTAATTTTTGATACTCTTTTCGCAAGTATTGTACACATTCCGAAAGTTATGTTGTGCTTGTACCATAGTTATGGCACAAGAAAATGGGTGTTAAAATTCAATATTCTTGGATATTCTCATGCAATACGTGATACAATAAAGTATTGTGGGTATCGAGGAAATGTAGTATCGAGGATCCTCTCCTTAGACATGAATGCTGTGTTTGTATTTGTGCTAGTTTGACAGTACACTATACTTATCATGATTTTATGTACTCTGCAGCATGACATAAAGAAAAGACTTGGGAAATTGTGTTACAGAGTTACTGGCACTCACCCTAAAATGCTAATTTTCCCTTCTCAACATTTGTATTCAGATAACAGGCACATATGAAATGAGTGCTGCAAAATTGATGTTTGAATGTATAGGAAAATGTGTGCGTGTGTGTTGAAAGTTTTTCTGTCCACAGGTGCGTAAATGCATTTATGGATGAAGTTGTTGGTCATCTAAGATTCTCTGTGTAATAATCGTCCTCCGTGTCATCAGAGGTTGCACTACTGCATGGTAGTACAATTTATTTTGCTGGGTGTTCGTGATATGTCTTCTACCAACCTTGCTGCTCTTCTATCAAAACATTAAAGTTTTTCTTGTCCATGTGGTGGTCACATTGCAAAGGTGGTAGTATGACTTAGCCATAAACCATGTGTATACTGTATATGGATACATTATTTGTCCATTGTTCCTAATTTCACAGGTCACATGGTCTGTGCTAGTAGTGTTTCAAGGTTGAAACATAATGTTGCCAGCCTGAGAAGACATACTGATATATAAAATGTTCTTTAATTCCACCCAACAAATTGTTCTTCCAACCTTTAAATGTATTTTTGTAAACACATAATTTTTATATGTATATAAGATGCATGCTCCCTTTTAAATGTCGTTCTGGGTATAGGAGATAACTCTCTCATGTTTATCTTGAGAGCTGCCTTTAGGTAACTCTCGAGTCATACGTTAGTGTCAATATGTATTGTAAACATATTGTGCTTGTGTGTACAATTTTGTGTAACATCTGTGTTTTTGGTTTGCTACAAAAGCGTTGTGTAAGGACATGTATTGCATGGTGGTACTTTCGGAACTGCACAATTTTACTGTGATGTGCTATTTTTGTAAATTTTGCACAAAGTATTTTCTTTTCTACTGCTGCAGAAACCTTATGGTGCATATTTTTTTAAATTATAAATAAAGTTGCATTATGTTCAGACATTTTGAATATTTAAGCTAGTAAATGCTAATCCTCGTGGCTATAAAAAATGTTCTTGTATTTGGTATGATTGTATCTTTGGTAGATGGTATCTTTAATAATTGGGAATGTAATTTTGTGGAATGACCTTAGTTGGTGGTGGTTTGTAATTTGTACATCAACTTGTATGTCTGAAGCACAATGCAGCAAGAAGGCAAAGTTACAGGTTGAAATTTGTACTTTACAATTCCAACAGTAGCGATACTGTACACTGACGTGCCAAAAGTCATGGGATAGAGGTCTGCAGTAGAACCCTGTTATAACATTTTTATAAAGTGTCAGTAAAATGTTATAAGAAGGAAACAATGTTACATCTGCAGGGACATGTCAAACAAAACAAAATTCTAACATAATTTTACAATAAGTAGCAAGTCAAGTTTATCATAATCTTCGTCTGAATAATTTTATGCCAAAATATCAGTGCTCTATCATCCACCTTTTGATATCTTAGTAGTTTTCAGGACCATCACCTGTAAAATCATTAATATTTCAAGTACAATTATTTTCTGTATCTGTTTGTAGGTTACTGTATTGTCAGTATGTCTGAAATTTTACGTGGGAGAAAAATTACATTTGAGTTGCTGCCAGGAATTCAACAAATACTGATTTCATAAGCAGAAAATTAAAAATATGAGGGTTTTTGTAGGCAGGAAATGAAACCATTAATTCTTACGGAGAAATGTGGTTGTACCATGAAATAATGTTATGTACACGAAAATGTTACTGTATATGCGGGAATGTAATATAACAGGTTTATACTGTAGTATCGTGTAGGGCCGCCTCTAGCCTGGCGAAGTGCAGGCAGGTGATGTCGGATAACAACTGATAAAGGTCTGGACACCTTCAAAATATCATGGTACAGTGGTGCCACTAACTATTACCTTAACATACTACTATCCCATGACCTGGCTTTTCAGGATATGTATTTACATATGTAATGGATGCACATAGGTACCTGTATAGTATGAAATGCTCCAGTTTGTGAAAATGTGATAGTACTGCAAATCTGCATAACTCTGTAAAAGAAAAAACATCATCATTTGCAATTTAAAATGTTTTATGTTTATCTGTTAATACAAAACAAATTAGTTTTACCTCTTTAGAAAAAATATTTTCTTTGAAAAATTGGAGGAAGACTTTTATTATTATCAGGATCAAGACTGACGTGTTGATTCACTCCAGATTAAAGACCAAAGTTTTCGAAGGGGGAACAATGTTAAGTTTAAATGGCTCCACCTGGATATTTTAATACTGTATTGTTTCATCCATAAAAATATATACATAAAAAGGAGGCATTGTTCTTGTCATTTTCACCTGTTGCTGTGGGAAAAAAAGTTTTGAGCAAGTCAGCACAGTTGGTTACAAAATGTGAAAGCTTTCAGTAGTGTACAAAATTCTTAAATACAGAGGTAAAAATGAGTGAAATCAGCATAGTTCTTAAACGCCACATATAGGGAAAAGTTTATTAAATATTGTATATGTTTTATGAAAGTAATGGAACATTAACTGCTAGAAATATAGTTTTTATATCAAACTTGTGGAATGCAATAAAATAATACATAGAATGTGTTTGGTGTTAACTGTTTCTGTTACAATGTTTATAATTTAAAATCAAAAATGTTTTTATTATGACACATGACGTCCTGTGGTTAGTGAAGGTACATCACTGTGTCTAGTGTTTGTGGTTGGAGTTAGACCAGTCGCATCAGGGGTAAATCTGGGACTAGTCCTTACGTGGTAGTGGAGCACCTCCAGAATATAAAACTGGACATAGTGGTCTTTCTGCAGGGTACAAAATCTGGTGTGGCCAGGACAATTTTGCAATTTGGTGGGATTCCCATAACTAGTATACCTGGGTGATGCTTGGCCATTTGAGCTTGTGTGGGTTCTGACCGTGCTACACTGGGGTGAGCTTCGGTGTCTAGCATGTTACGCAAGTACTAGGTGCTGTTTGCTGCAGGTGTAGACTGATGGTACGGCGTTCTCCAAAAACCCTAATTATCAAGGCTGAATGACCTGTCTTGTCTGCTCAACTAGACAGCTAGTACTGGGTGCAGGTCGCCAACGAGCTGGGTAGGTGGCTCAAAGAGGCATAGCTCCTAGTCTGGCATGGTTGGTCTCTTGCGAAGGGCTGCCACTTGTTTCCGGGGACTGAGGTGCTAGTCTGGTGGGGATCGGGCTGGACTCCGGCTGTTATTTAGAGATTGTCTCAGTTCAACTTACTCTCTTACAGTTACCACTGCGGTAGGAGTATAGCATGAAGTCTGAGCTAGAGAACACTACTATAGTACCTCGTATAAGTGGAGCAGGCAACACTGTGTTCCTACTCAGGTGTCGAGCCACTCACCGCTTCCACTCACCCAACGCGGTATCCCTATCCCTGTATCCTGCAACAGAAGGGCAGAGGATATGGCGATTCACGTCATATTGGCTGACAGCCTCAATATGTGTTTGTGAGCCTCTCCTGAGGACCAGTCTTCCCAACTCAGGGAATGCCCCCTCCGGCACCAGAAGCGTAGTGGAAAGAGCAATCACCAAGTCGACAAGCGGATGCCAAGAGAGAGAGAGAGAGAGAACCTAATGTCGGGGTTCTACCATTCCTGCACTGTGGTGCGCAGAAGGGGTGGCCATCCAAGGTGCATGTGTGTACTCTACTAATGTGTGTAGCGATTATAGCAAATCTCCCAGTCGCCTGCTGTCCCTCTGATGGTGCCGATGTTTACAGAGTAGGGTGCTATTGCTACTGGGTGGATACTCTCTAAGTGGATAAATCTGTCTTTATTCCAATGACGGAAATAAACAGAGGTGGGTTGTACTACCTCCTACCAGCTGGAGCTTACGGAAGTGTAACCCTACGCGAGACAGGTGAAGGCGACCTGTTTCTGTCCTAACATGGGGTAGATAGATGAGCGTTATGCGAATAACTTAAACTGAAGTATTCTACTATGTTGCCCTGAAGGGGCCGACTATGTATCTTGTTTAACGACATAGACGTTAACTGGAAAGGATGGTGGGAGCAGTCTGAGTCTTCGGCACCCGAAGTGCGGTGAAGACGTGGGTAGAGGAGTAGTCTTTGGCATCAAAAGCATGGTGACGACCAGGAGAGGAGTTGGTGGTTCCTTCAGCATCAGGCAGCGTGGTGGAGGAACGAGAGAGGGGATAGACGTGGCATTTTTCCTCTTGGCGCAACATCACCGGCCAGCACTGGATCCAGGTTCATGTCTCGGCGATCTTACTAGTAGGGCTATATGGCAGCACACTAGAGTACTTGGATGACCTCGATGCATAGCTTTGGTGGCTCGGTCGGGGAAAAGTACAATTTTCACGCTGAAACGTCCGCTCTTTGCCATAGGTAGACAACACAATTCCTGACGTCTCATGATTCGTTATAACAATCAAACTCCATAGACTCAAATAGCAAAGGCATGCCCACTGATGAGGTGAAGTCAATTATTTATTGTTAAGTCATCATGCATAAATGAAGTGTTAAGAATATCAAATGTTTCTAGTAGGTGTTAAGATAACTTTGGTTTGATTTATTTTTGTGTTCTGTGGATCACTATTACATGTAGATCTTTAAAAGTTTCCCTGTTTCTTGATAGTGAATCATGTCTCTTTAAGAAACGCCTTATAAGGGTTTCATCACAGAATATTACAATATTTTTTTGAGTCGACTCGATTCCATGACAACTCTAAGTTAGTTTATATAGAGGTCTTAGAATCGAGAGTTGACTGTAATTACAGTTTACATTTCATGTAGGCCAAGAACTCTTCATTAACCATGTTTGTGATGGACTTTTCCAAAATAGTGCATACTCTTTGGAAAATAGGTTTGGCAGGAAGTAAATGTGCTTCCATTTCATATGTAAATAACAGATCGTGCAAATGTAAAAACCATAAAAAATGTTAAGCTCTATTATTGGGCAGTATCACAAATAAGTTATTGTGTAATCTAATGTTTTTAACATATTGTTTTCTTAATTTGGTTACCAACCACATTTATTGGACATTTTAAAGTTTCAGTTGTAATATGATGCACTGGTATCAATGAGCTTAACTATTGTATCTTTGTGACAGTAATTTTGCCAGGGAAAGGAAATGTTACTGTTTATGCACAAAGGTTTGTACGAAGTATGAGGGCCTAAAAGAAATTCTTCCATTAATGTATTATATTCTTTAAAATGTATGTGATGTGTTGATTTCTGTAGTATAAATGTGCCTTACTGTTAGTATGTGGTGTTGTACATTCTGGTTGATGGTGCAGCATTTGCATCCTTGCATTCCATACATACAGTACATGGTTGCATCACAGTGATGTCCAACTCACGGCCCACCATTTGATGTCAGGTGGCCTGTTGGCTTATTTGTGAAGTATAAACACTATTCCATATATTGAGAGAGAGAGACTAATTCCTTTTGACATGTAAGGAATATTTTATATTATATAATTCATATTTTTTAATGTGATGAAACATTGTGTTGTGTTACTAAGAAAACTGGATGATATTGAGGGGGTTTATGCATTGCATTGCAAATAAATGGAAATTATTTGGAAACATTTAGATTAATTATCAGTGTGGTATAGGGCTAGGGAGGAATGACATCAAAAGAATATTAATAGATAGTTTCCAGAAAACTCGTAGTTCAATGAATTCTATATAGGACTATGGAAAAATTGTAAGCGACGGGTGCTTTAGAATTCAGTGCATTCACCTCATAAAGAGAAATCCTGGACTAAAATTATGTACTACGTATTAATGTTCAGTACTTAATATTCAACTCAGACATTTTAGTTCCGGTACATAGAAAAACATTTACTTTAGGTGCACTAATTAATACATAGTGACCCTTAGAATCTTACTTTTGCAATTTAATGATTAACAACACCTTTTCAACTTACATCATAATAAACTCGCCAATATTTCAAAATGGAAATGCAGATCACAACTCAAAAGATTAAATGCTCATTAAAATTTATAATTTATAATAGAATTTAAATGAGAACACAAAATAAAACTGACCATTTGACAATTAATAATCGATAAAATTTCACTATCTTCTGTCAGATAATAAACAACGTCAGCAATACAATGTGATTTACTAGTGCACGTAATGATTAACCTCAGAATCGTTTGTGCAACTCATCACCAAAACGTGAGTCAACAACCCTTATTTTGAATCCACTAAGTGGCGATTTCAAACCAAAATCTTTGTCGTAATGTGCTTGACTAATAAGATTCGTTTAAAACAGTTACTCTTTTCTCTGGACCACTGGTATTTGAAATTGTTCGTAGTATGACCTATAACTTTTTTCTCTCTCTCCCCCTCCCACCTCACTGAATTCTCTTAAATTATAACTGGAAGTTTATAATTTCATCAATTTTAAAATTAGCGACAATTTCTAAGGGTGATAGTTCTGCATAATTAAAACATGGGGTTACATTACACTATATCAAATGATTCGATTGTACTTAAATATCTAATTGTGTAGACATCCACTCCAAATCGTTTCAATAGCCAAAATTCCTATGCATCACTGCGGGACAACTTTGGAAACATATACAGCTTCTTTCTCGACATCTGGCTCCGATGTACAAGCGTTGATCTCCTACTTTGCAAAGTCAGTTGATAATTCTATGAAGAGCTCTAACGTACCTTTTTAAATGGAACACTCCAAATTCTCAATATAAAGAATGCGTTAACAGCACAATTATTTTTTTTCAGCCATTTTTCAATAATTTTATGGGAAAAAAAAATTTGTGTGCCTTGAAAAGAGAAATTAAGCACCGCATATCTAAGCTTGTTAAACTAGGAGAAATTCATAGTAATTTACTCACTTTTGGTTTCTGAATAGCTAATAAAATAATTATTATTAAATATACAAATTGTTTTTAAGAAATGAAATTAATGTAAACAGGGCCAAATAATATTTACTTACCTCTGGAGGGGTTACAAAACAACTTAAATGAAAATAATTTTTACAGCAAGCAAGAGACGCGTTATGCAAATATGGACAATCTGTTTTCTTACAATATGTATAATCTTTTATGTATGTGATTTGTATACTTGAGGCTCACTGACAAGTCCACAATAAGGGTTGCAGTTCTCTGCAAAAAAAGTACACCACCAAGGCTATTTTTTTTTGTAGTGTATCAAGTAGATGTTGGCTTTGTTTTGCATGTTATTTAGGATGTATGATTTGCATCAATATTATAAATTTCATGTTCGCTTTGTAGGTGCAACTTTTGTCAGTGGAATAGGAATTTTTTTTGGATTTTATAATCAGTTATACAGTATGGATTGCAAATTTCTGCAGTGCTGCACTGTGCATTATAAATGTGTTTTCTTACGCTTCAGATTACTGTGTGAACGTGAGTGTACTTTCAGGTTATGCTTCATATGCTTGGAATTGCTAGGTTTCAGCACATGTTTCACCTCAAGACTAGTCTTTTATTTGTGCATTTACTATAATCAAATACAAACAAATAGTGTCAGTAGTAGTGTAAACAAATGTGTAATTTAAATAGTTCTAACAAGTTTTTAACTTTAAATAGTTCTAAACAAGAAAATATATTAATCTTATTGCTATAATATTTTTAGATTGCAGGATGTCGATTTTTAAAAGTTACATCTGAAACCTGGCAAAACCACCATAATCTGTAAACTTTTTGTGTTTTTTTGTAAGCATGTGAAAAATATTTTTATACGATGTTAGTATTCAAATGGACAATATATTTTGTTGTGTGTATTGTGTAAATCCATTGTTAACAGAACTGTTTAACAAATCAGAGACATATTTTATCACAGTATGCTGTATAGATTATTACATTAGCAAAATTAGGCTTGTTTACTGCCCTACAACTACTGTCAAGGTTAAAATTTATGTAGAATGAATTGCGGTTAATTTATACTGTGTTAAAAATTATAAAAAAATTTAGCTTGTGTGTTGTTAAATTGTAATCTTCTTAAGTGTTATGATGTACAGATTTTATGTTATGTTTTAACCTTTCATGTACATGTAAGTAAATTCATTTGACAGTTAATGGAACTTTATCAGACAAAACATTTAGCAGTGATTCAATGGATATAAGCCACATAAGAGTTAACTTATTTCAACTGTTGCACAACAAATTTAACAAAGTGACCAGCTTTGTTCTATAGACCATGTCCATCATCTTTAACTTTAACACTTGGGCAATACACCATCTGCATATTGTCAACATAACGTAATTACTATTTTAAGTAGGGGAAATATTTATTTTTTATCATGTAATGCAAATATGTAATTTTTTCAGATTGTAATGTTTTTGTCTTGAAATTAATGTACACTTGAACTATCAGAATATGCTTGTTCTACATTCACTCACATATTCTGCAAGATTAAATTACGTGTTATCATTTAACTTTAAAGTATTGATCAAGATTCATTAATAACAAAACTATTTAGTTGTTATAATTACAAAATCTTTGTATCTCAATTGCTACATTGGTGTTTCCCCCTTCGGACACAATACGTACTGCCATTCCTGGAATAAAAAAATCTAGCACACTGTGCATTCAGGTATAAAATAAATTGGCATATCTAATATTGTCCCAGAATATTACCTGTTACAGAAAACTTTTATAGGTTGGTGGGATTGAACTACATATATCCTAAATGAATACATTTTAATCATTCTAAATACATACTGTAATTTAGTTTCTGTGATGCTAACTGCAGCAAGTAATTATAGTGACATTTAAACTATTTATTCTGTTACGTTTGTTGAGCCTGAGAGGACATTCTGGCAGTGAAGAACTTAACAGGATGATTATTTGGGAGGGGGGGGACACTTGCACAATCAATTTCGTAGGAGAAAATGTCAAATAATTTACATGGAGGACAGTTTTTTTGTCCGTGCAGCAGTAATATAAAAATGGCCTACATTACAATACTTAAAACTGCATGTGCAATGATCCTAATGTGAATTGTTCCCAGGCCTTGTCGACGTGTTGTCTTCGTAACTACCTACAATGAGAAGCTCCTCCACCCCAAAGTGCACATGTTATTGTGCACACATACACACCCATTCTCACTGCAGCCACGTTGTTAAATTTTCTGATTACTTTAATGAAGACCGTAATTTTTTTACTTGGGAATAATGGTGTTAAGATTTATTTTAATTTTTCAACGCTACAAATATGAAATGTTACCAAACATTCAAGAGCCTCAACCTTGACTGGAATGCAACTGTCTAGAAAATCTGTAAGTATGACTGTAGTGTTGTATTGTATTTGCCGTGTATGTGTGCCATTGCATATTGAAACTAAAGTTTAAAACATAGATTTCTTTCAGATAGTTTTGTTGTCTGCATATCCCAAATAACATTTTGAAACTTATGTTGGAGACCAGTTTGTTGCTGTAAATATATCAGCGTTGTTATATGGTGTTCGACATATCAATTGAAATGTAAATGTCAATCTATAGTTAAGTGTATAATGAGAATATATTTGTCAGTTGAATTGTAAGATAAAATGTAATGATATAAAGGTAAACAAAATCTACATGTTTCTAACACCAGTGTGTAACCCCCCTTTTTTTTTTTTTAAGGTATCTGCTGTTGTGGGTGTGCCAACTTAATAATTGTGATCTTCCATAATTGTTGAGACTAGGACAATACTGTGTTTCTATTGAAAAATGTTACCTATATATTCTCAAATTATGTCAATTACATGTTCATTGTCAGGGGAACAAATATATTTATTGTATTCATGTTTGCTGCATTAAACTTGATGTCAATTATGATGTGACCTGTGAATCTTATTAAACAGTGTTGCCATTGCACACTTTTGTTGTTTTAATTCCCTAAGTGCAGTTCCTGAATCCTTAAGTTGTAATTTCGTTTAACTGAAATATTACAGTTTCAGAAACTTGGCTAACAAGTTTTAAGGGATGATAAAATAAATTGTTCTAATTCCCAGAGAGTTTGACCTGATATGCGAGTGGTTTCTCAAAAATGAAAGTTGTTTTCCTGAAAATACAATCACCATATATTTCATGTGTGATGGTCTCAGGAATAATCTAAAGCTATGTCACATTTGTGGCTAGTTTTTTGGTGTGGTCAGTCACACATAGGGTAAACTGCGGCTGTTCAAGCTTGCTTGCAGACAGGATACGTCATGTCGCCTGGCGGCTGGGCACAAAGTCGGGTACTGGTTAAACCATGCGCTGGACATTTTGACTCACTGTCACCTGTACCGGTGCTGGATCGGCTGGAACTGTGGTTCCCCCTGAACAAGGGGCAGGCTATGACTAGCGGGACCTCCTCCCCTTGGTGATGGCTGCTACCACTGGGTGCGGTATCTTGGGCATGTTCTTGGGGGCTGGGAAGCGAGACCTCGTCAGCTGTCCGGCGTGAGCTCGGTCCCGGGGATTATCGTGGCAGAGTGCCTTATTGGATGGCGTACAGCCCCAGGTAGTATTGTAGACAGCCGTGGCCTTTCTCTTCTGCAAATCTTTCCCACCTCTTGGTGTAAGGCATGGAGGAGTGCTACAACAAGCCTTGCAAGAGCGGAGCAGGCTACAGATGGGCCCTAACTAGAAGTGTTATGCCGCAGCTTCAGCCGGGTCGATGCAGAGCTGTACCCCCCCCCTCCCCAAACCAGCAACACAAACACCGGTGATTGGTGGGCCGGTTTTCTCAGTCGTCGGGCAACAAATGAGGGCATGGGCCCAAAGATGGTCAGACCTCTAGAACCAATTACACCCCCTCCAGCAGCTCAATGGTGTGGTGAACATTGTGAAAACTAGCGTGACTGTCTAGCCTCCTTATGGTTTGGTTTCCTAGTGGTTGTGGCTTTGCCTTTCAGTACACCTGGGTGCACCAAACTGGTGGCCATTGAGCAAGGGCGTGTGTTCGACGTAAGAGTCCCTGAGGAAGCCCACAGCCTTACACTAGATGATAAAATTATGTGGTCAAAACTCTGTCTCCAGCTCCACTCCGGTGGACGTGGTGAGTGTGAGATCAGTGACCTAAAGAAAAGAAAGGAAAGTCAAAGTAGGCGAGAAGTCTTGTTTTATTTCCGAGAGGAATACACATTGTGACCTGTACTACAGCCTAACTCCCTTGAGCTGACTGGACGTGTAAACTAATATGCTGGGTGGAGACCTGGTTCTACTATGTAGCTGTTAACTTTCCATGTATAACCTGTGCTGTGTCGTGAAGCGATATGGGGGTTGCCGTTAATGAGGCTAAGCAGCAAGATGGGGTGGGGGTTGGTGTGGTTGAATGACTCCAAGGTCTGGGGAAGACGGAGCTGAAGAGCTTTGGGGGTGGTTTTGAAGGATAAGAGCAATCAAAGGGCTTCAAACTGCAGCACACAAGGTGGTGGAGCGAGCTGCCAAGGTTGTGTGTCTCTCGGAAGAGCCGACGGACAACTGGCGATTTAGGCCACCAGCAGGTATAAGTGTTTGCCAGCCTGTCCTCGCCGGGGCTGCATGGTGTGGGTAGCGAGGTGTCGGCTGGAGTGCAGGTGGCACCGTTCCTTGGCGTGCCTAGTTTCGACACTCCTGGGATATACAGCAGCTGCATAGACTTTCTCCAAAGCATCCGAGAAACCATGCAGCTCCACACTGATGACATCTGGACCCATGAAATGAGGAAGGCTATGTACTTCTAGTTCTATTAGACCATCAAAGAACTGATCTCACTTGTTCATGGCCGGAGATGGAAGAGGGTCATCCCCAACCTAAGGCCTGAGTCCACACCCACTGCATTAGCATCTTATCCCACACAATTATTGGCAACTACCATCTCGTAGGATAATTTATTCGCGCTGTTTGTGAAGGACAATGCGTTTGGTTGCAACCCTGGTGGTGATCAAGTGATAAGAAAATGAATCATTTTCTGGGTTCCAGTACCCCCTGGGAACATTTACAACAGAGCCAGATGAAGTCCAAATCTCTAGGGGTTTCCCGATGAGTTTCAGGAATATCATCGAAGAGCTGCGGCTGATTGCTGGACCACTTCCGGAGTTTGAACCCAACCTGATGCAGAAGTACAGTCAGCTGGGATTTCAAAGTATGTGCTTCCTCCATGGACATTGCTCCTGCAACAATATTGTCATCAAAAATTTGATTGTGAAGAACATTTGCTGCAAGAGGATACTGGGCACTCTCATCTGAGGCCAGCTGGTGTAGTGTATAATAGCTAGGAATGGAGAGGGTGAAAGACTATAGGTTACCATATTCAGCTGAAAAACTGTGAGCAGAATGAATGTATCATTACACCAGAGAATGAGTTGGTATGGTCGGTCAGCCTCGTGGACTAAAATTTGATGGATATCACAGGAGAATACTACACTGAATCTCAAAGTCACATCACAAATTTTATTCTGAAGTTTGGGTCCTGGAAGCAGAACATCAATGAGTGAGACCCCAGTGGTGATTTTGGCACTACCATTGAATACCACCCTCAATGTTGTGGTTTTGGTCGACTTTTTTAGAACACGGTGATGTGGAATGAAACATTATGCGGTCCCCTTAACATATGTCGGCTGGGTGGAGGGAACATACACCTTACTTACATGGTCTTCCTTTCAGGATGCAATGAAAGTTTCTTTTCTAAAGACCAGAACCTATGTTCAACATTCAAATACGATTCCCCAAGAGGTTGAGCCTAGGTTTGAAAGGAAGATAAACCTTGTGTCTCCCCATGTCGTCCCGCGAATGGGTGTCCTCGAAATGTTTCTTGCAGTAGTCAGCATCTGGCGGCTTTGCATTAACACACGGTGGTTCTTCAAATTCCCAAAACCGCTAGTCAAATCTAATGGATCTTCCGTGTTAATGAACATTGAGTCTGTGTCTTGATCTGAATCGGTGCCCGATTCTGGGTACTCGTCCAACAGTACCCATCCGAACCTCCAGCACCACAGGCATGTGTTGTCCTAACTTCAACCTGCCACTCAAACACACACGTGCATAAACAACATGTCAATTGGGGCAGGTTGGTTAAAGTGGGGTCAACCAGAGGAAGGGATCCCAATTGGATTCGGACACGCTGATCTACAGAACCCCTTAGAAGATTACTAGTGATCTTTGACAGAACAAAGAGTGAGTAGTTGAAGTACACTGAGGCTTTCTGGAAGATTCTGGCTTACAACTAATCATTTCTTTCAGATTTACAGCAGCTTGAAAGAAGCCAAACGCCCTTTCACATGCCTTATACAGAGGCAGTACCTCTGTGCAGGCTTCAGATATGAAAGATGCTGAACTGCAGTATCAAGCGGACAGTGCATGACATGAGGTTTGTTATCGGCACCTTACACTTTGACCAGAGCTGTAGACAATAAAACAGATTTTCGATCATGGGCTGACATACATGCAAATGTACTGCTTGGACCTCCCAGTGCTGGCAGAACATTTGTTTCGAGACCCTGGTGTTGCATTAGACTTCCCATAGATGTGGAGCAAAGTATGATGTTTTTGGTTACACTGATAACATGTGTGGGAGGAGACGCAATCAACTACTCCATGACATCCTCCAAGACAGTTTAAAAAAACTTTTATTTTGCGAACCATTGACTGCCTGTCAGTGGGTGATGCACTGACTAACTCTGGGTATTTGTAAATACTGTGAGATGTGTTCTGGTAAACTGGGCATGGCTTAGCTAAGTTAGGTTCAGAATCTGTAACGAGGACCGGCCTTGGTTATGAAGTTGTGTGGACTGATTTGAATAGGGATGTTTTCCAATGCACTTGACCAGCACCAACTATGTTCACGTCAACTGCACAATCCAATTTTGCTACCCTTGATCGCAGAAAATCAATAAGCTCTGAAACAGTGGGAAATGTGTCAGGATTTTCTGTGCGTGAGTTTTCAAACTTTGTTCTGACACCTACATCTAATTTGCGTAGCAAAAATGTGGCAGGGACTGGATTATTCTGTGTTATGTCACAATCTAATCCTTTGAGGGTTCGAGCATTTTCTACTGAACCTGTTGATAATGTGTCGAATGGATTGGTGGTTTGTGGAGTCGACACCAGGAAATTCGATAAACATATTAATATACAAGGTGATGAGTTTTCTCACATTCTGGTATTGGGATGTAAGAAGTTCCCAGGCTACTAAATAATTTTAAGCGTAACAGGCAGATTTTTGACCAACTGTAAAGCCTTACCCTTGAGGCATCCTAACAATTACTGGGATTTTTCTATGTCGACCAATGCTTTACTGTCGTGGATTGTAGATTTACAGTTGATAAAACTTTGGCCACTCCTCCCACCACCCTGAGATAGAAGGCGAAATAATTTCCGGAAGTCTAACATTTGCTGACATGGAGGCAAGATTACTAGTTGACGAAGTTGGCACAGCATGGATGGACAAGAGTGAGGTTATGTTGCATCGGATGTCTGAAAACACAGTAAAGAAAGACTCGTGCTTCGAGGATAGCACCTTTTGCTACCTGCATAGATGCCTGCGCTGGTATAGGTGCAGGAAAGCTTGTAGGTGTCTCGCCTTCCATGCTCTCGGATTAAACTTCCAAATGCTCCCTGCTGGGAATGACTACACCGGGTAACATGTATGCACTCCCGTACACATGGACAGAAAACTTCCATAGAACTGTTGATGCCTGCCTTTCCACAGCTGATGCTGTAGCAGTTCTATTATAGGGTGTTTTCTAAACGGTAACACATTGGCTTATTACACTCTGTATTACTACAGTGACGATTTTGTTGTATAGTGCTAATTATCATTATGTCTCACGATGTGGATTATCGGGGCTACCTACATGCCCATACTGATATGGTACAATTACACTGACACATGCTTACATTGAGACCTGCTGAAAACCCTTGCAACTGAATGCTGGTATTGTTAAGGCCCGTCCCCTTAAACACCTTGCTGCGACCGAAATAACTTACTTGCTGATTAGTTCTCATGGTATTTATTCTGCTTAAATAAACACCTCTCAGGAAGACACTTTATACATGCTGAGATGACGTAAACCAATATTCGCGGTAACACTGTTAAAACTGACTTGTGCCATGCAGAAAGACTTGCAGAAACACTGAAGCTTCCCCGGGTGATGCAAACCAGGGGTATGTGAGGGCGGTGTACCGGGCTTCGAGAAACGAAATGGTTCCTATGAATTTAGCTATGGTAGTGAAGTGATAAGTTCCAAATGATGCATGTTGCCTGGTGGGTTGGAAACGTGCAGAACAGGGACACACGCAACCACCCTTGTGGAAGTCACATGCTTACTAAACTTGCACACTGGCGCGAGAGGGGGCGAAGTTTGGCTTGCATGCCAAGGTGGGGACTACTTCCTGCATGACCTGCTAACTCATACTTTACCTGCTGAAAACTTACAGCTACATGATACATTAATTTTCATATTAACCCTAGATGATACACATACCCACAGTACTGGTAAAATGAGCATGAACACAGCATAAGAATGAAAGTGAACATTACACATTAACAGAACACTGACATGGCATCATGGTCCCTCAGTGGGTAGAGGCAGGATTTTAGGAGCGGTGAAATTTTGAAGGTTATTTTACCCGGGACACCAGACATCGTGGATGATGTCATGTGGGTCAGTAGAGACGAGATTTCCTCCAGGGTCTTTCGGCTGACGACCAATGCTATCCTGCACTGCTGCTCCTTATAAATGCGCCATACAATTATTCCAAATGTGTAGTGTGCAGTTGCCTGTTCGTGTCAGCCCACACACCCATGTTACGTAACATTGCAGCATACAAAAGCTCGCCGATAGGTTGATGCAGTGACATCGGCTAGTCACACTCCTATGTTTACACACATTATACTTGCACATTAACGAATAAAGAAAATACATATTAAGACACTGGGTAAGGGCCCATGCCCTGAAGTGCTCGGAGGCCACAAAATAATGTCCACATAAACTGTATTCAATACGTAAATTATGCTATTTATTTACCAAGTCTCTCGGGCCTACACTTTACATATATAATCACACTTCATGGCTTCAACCTGCCGGTGAGGTAATGCTGTAAAAATGGCATGAAGCCGATAAAAATTATATGCTAGGTTTTAAGTTTCCCTAGGCGATGCAAGTACTGGCGAAGAAGGGGGTGGTGTCTCGGTCAGTTAAAGAACAATGGTTCCGGTGAATTAAAACTATAGAGATTGAATGATTGAAAAACAAAAGTTGAAGGCTGTCCGCGTGCGCAAAACACGAGCCACGGTACCACGCAACCACACCCCCGAGATGATCGTAGCTGAATGCCTGCACCCTGTGGCATGCCGACCGAGTTTGGTGGGCTGGCGGATCACGGGGGCCTACTTTCTTAACATTGCAAATTTCATAATAACCCTTTGCATTTCTTACCTTCCTTTGCAAATGCATAAATGATTCTTTAAAATAACATTTCATATGGAACACTGTTTACATTTGGGTGAATAAGATGAGGATGGCACATGTTCTGAATGATACATAATGAAACAATTAAAAAATACACTTTAATTACTGGGGTTGTTTCCTTTACAAAAATAACATAAACACATGTTTACATATTACACATAAAACCTACATAAAATATATCACTGAAAAACAAGATCTATTTTATATTACTATGCTACAGCATGTGCTCTGACATCACATGCTCAAGATTGTGTTGTGTTGCATCCACACTTCCACGATCTGCACTTCATGGTCCTCTCATCGAGTGCGCATCCCAATTGCAGAGCTTAGTGGCGCCGTGGCTGTCAAACGGGCTTCGGACGTGACACTTGACCCATGTCAACACAATACAACATTGGCAGAAAAATAAGGACAACAAAATAGGGTCTTCATTAGCATAACAAGTAACAACGCTAACGGCTGGGCTTTATGCCCTTGACTCAATGCTTTGAATGGTTCTATTTTCCATATCACTTCGCCTTGTGGAGTCCTGGTTACTTTGCTTGGGCAGACACAGCTTACGCTGCCCCAGTATGCCTTAGGTTAACCTTGCACTTGTCACGCACCGTGAACACTCGGTGCACTCTGCACATCTACAGAGTGCACATCCTGGCTGCGGGGTTTAGGGTGCTCGGCCGGACAAACAGACTTAGGTAAGGGGGACGTGGCACATGTCAAGCCTTTTGTTTCATAAATGACTGCGAACACTGCAGAAACATATTTTACAACCTGGAACAGCTGTTTTGACTGTAGTAATTTTTTAACTTTTTTTTTGCAGGTTTGAAACCAATGGAATAAGTTTATTTGCCTTGTCTCATCTGTGATTTAAACATTTTCCAAGGCTCAACAATTTGGAAAAATGCTGAATTCCAGTCAGTATAACACATGAAATAATACTACAATAACACTGACGTATGAAATAAAAAGTGTTTTAAATGTTTGTTATTGGGAATATTTAATACTGCACATACATCACTACATACATTTTCGTAAAACACAGGGGTGGGTAAAATTTTTTTACTATTAGCACCTAAAATAAGGTCAAGTATTTATCATGCTGCATACAGCACAAATGAAAGACTGCAATACTGTTGACTTTTCTCACATTGAGGTTGTGGGCATCACCAACGTGCTATTTTATCTCTTGACTCCTGCTTCACTAATACAACTGAATTAAATACAGCTCTGATTTGTAGGTCCGCAAAATATTGTAGATATATTTATTATTACAAACATAAAAATATAAAGTTCAATTGTGCTGATAAAATGTATGTGTGTGAATAAAAATTACGTATATAATTTCCATACTGGAGACACACAACTAATTGGTTTACATCGAATAGCCTTGCGAGTGCTATATCAACTCACTCTTGTCATAATTTTCTCTAAATTTGTGCTATACTTGCATTTGTGTATTTTGGCACATAAAAGTTCCATTAAACTGCTACCTATGTTTGGTTGGTTTATTGCACGACAACGAAAACTGATATTGATGGATGAAAATGCACACGAGCTGGACCATACGAGTTCAGAGTTGCATATCGGATACGTAAGTGAATAATATCACACAATTATGGTGTATATAGTTTAAGAGGACTGCTCTGCTTACTGATAACAACTATGTATATATTCTGTAAGAGTTCAGATGGGTTCAGTTTTTTTACAATATTTTTGGCCTTGAGCACCAGTCTTTAGATGATGATTACCTACTGTTGAAATGTGTAAGTGTGGGTGTGTTGTTTGAATGATACCACAATTTCCAGTCGTGTGATAATGCCTCAGTAAGATACGTACACAAAAGATTTTCCAGTCATTGCAAATCATGTACGGACATGAATACATCAAATGCACACACAAATACCATCACTCCAAGATTATAATTGCTACTTAAATATAGCGATTTAAGCAACTCTTTTATATAAGGAAAAATAAAATGATAACTTTGAAGCATTTACTGGTAATATGCGAGGGAAAGAATAAAATAATACAACACTTAACATAGCAGGACATATGCACTTCACTTAATAAAAATTATAATTAAATTAAATTATTTTACTAATATTATAATTCTGACCCCAGTGTCATAAATTTAGGTTCTACCTAACAGATCACCACAGCTAACACACGATGACCAGACCACGTAAAGATGATGTTTGAATAGGGTCCAAATTAATGCTGTATTTTACTTATGCTTCAGGTTTGACTCGTCGACAGAGTAAGCTTGAGAATCGAATGTTCTAAAGGCCACTGGGACATATTGTTATCTTTCACAAGAACAGGTCGCGATTTGGTCGGTTCCATTACTAGCACAGCTTTTAATTTATAAATTGCCGAAGATAAGAAAGTTACTTTTCATTCGCATATACTGGGTGGTCGGACACATCTCGGGTAATGAATGGAGACATTACTTGACAATGATTCAGCAAACGGAGATGGCTGCAGGTCCGCCCTTAATGTCTGGAATGGATATCGGTATCTCACTGACTCTTCGTCTCCCCTCAGAATAATACGACTCCAGTCGTGGGCGCCGCGCCTCTGCTACGTCCATGTGATACCATCTCGTCGTCGGACCTCGTAGATAACCAGGCGTCCTCTCGGAGCTATCGCACTAGCGTACCATCATTCTCCATTATGTAAAACAGACTCTCCCTTTTGAACTCCTCTCCTTAATTCCTTAGTAACATTCTCTCGCAATAAACAGTTTTTAGTTAAATTGTAGATTTGAAATTGGCAGCAATGGGCATCGATAAAAAATAAACTTCTCAGCTAGCTGGCTAAGGTAGGTTAATTCGTCTAGCCCGTAATGTTGGAAAATTATGACAACAGAGAAAATTATAAATGAGTCATATATGTGACCAACAAAATCCTAATTTCAGTTTATTGATGAAAATATTAATAAAGGTGTTGTAAAACACTGAATCAATCTTTGTTTAAATATAAATAATTAATTTAGCTTATAATTACCATAAATCCGTTTTCCTCATTTTCTTTTCCAAACCTTGAAAAAGTATGATAATGCAGAGAACTAAATTAAATAAAAATATTTGCCCTTCCTTTCAAACTTAAAATACATGAACAACTCATCCAACTATGTTACAAACCTAACCTTTAGCTTTCCTCATGATAAAATAGCTGTTTGCCGGGCATTAATGACAATTCACTTTGTAAACCAATTCAAAGCTACCCATATCAAAAACTTTATTCTTACAAATTTTCTCCCCAAGCCAGCAGAGTTGCTGTGACAAACCAGAAATCAGCTGTTTTTCAACCAAATCAGTTCTCATATTTTAAACAGCTTTTGAATGTAGCCTTGTTGACTTGCAATTTCCATGGTTTCCCGAACTCACTCCATGCAATTTCTGGGGTGACTCATTAATAAAGTTAATGACCAATTCCTTCCTTATATTCCCTTCATTGTGTTCTTGGTGTACTATTCTCTAATGAACCTCCTGTCAACAAGGTGTTAAGTAAATAAAGTTTACTTGTGCGTTTAGATGGTGATGTTTTTAATGGTAGGCTGTCATAATTACAGTAAACGACAAATCCTTACATTTTATCATTTTCAAAAGGAAATTAAAATAAAGAAAACTTAGATAAATCCGATTTTTCCTGTAACTACACCATCTTCAAAATTGAAAAGGTTACGTGATTTTCATTAAATGCTATTTCACCCTTAAGGATTTTTGCAATTCTAAGTTTGAGGGCAACTAATTGGATATAATTTCAATAATGAATCGTCTGTATTTGGAATGAAGTGTGCTTTATGAAACAGCGAGTACTATAGCAGCTACACCACCACGGCCTCCATTCATCTTAAGAAGGGAGGTGTTGAGAGAAGTTTATGTGTTTTGTAACAACCAAGGTGTTGAGAGCCAATGAAGGTGGAATATGGCAGATATGGAGCAGCACTGAAATGCATGGGTGGGGAAAACAGAAAAACTTCGAGAAAACATGCCACCCAGCAGCATCAATCAGCACAACTCCTATATATGAAAATCTGTGAGTAACCTCACAGGGAAACCAACATGAATTACTTTGGTGGACGGAGAGTTCCCTACCAATACACCCACTGCAGCTCCACCCCCTTCCCATATGGCCACTTCTTCCACCATCTAAGACAGGGAAGAGAGGAACCTCATTTCTTTAATGGGTAAAGTCTTTTACAAATTGAATTTAAAAAAAATGATTGTAACAATTAATTTAATTCTTTAGCAGTGTATCATTGATCTGGTTTCAGAATGGGAGGGACAGTGTTTGGCGCATCGGCATTTTATTTATTTTTTAATTATACTTACTTGTTTCTTTCTTAGGTAGGCCTACCAGTAAATACTGGTAGTTTTCAAATATAAGAAATAGGATGTAATGTACCTACTTACAAGTATGCATACAACAATACGAGATAAGAATTACAAAAAAGAAAATTAATTTAAAGGAAATTATATAAATGACTCATGTATTCCTGGAAGTGGCACTCGAAAACTTTCACAGTAGACCTAGGATCTTAATTTTAAAACATTGGCAAGTATTTTAACAAGCTGATTATGTTTACAATAGTGACATCATCATCACCCACAGTTTCGTCTATTCTACGGGTATGCAGTAGTGACATATGAAATATATACATAATAAATTGTTTTGAATATTCACTGTTGTAGCAGAGTTTATGTTGAAGAAAACAGGAATTACACATACAAACACACAAAACCAAACAGGAATAGTCTGTCAACAGGTACATGACTACACAGAATTTCGCAGAAGGAATCGGTTAGTGGCAAGAAGACCACTGTGTTTGTTTTTGTATGTGCCATCAATAGTTTTTTGTGTTCGTTAATTTGCTGCTTGCTAACTGAATTCCTTCTACATAGTTCTCTGAGTTCTACACATAAACCTATCAATTGGTAACTATTCATGGTTGGTGTTCAGTATTTGTTTTATAAGTGTGTAAATGTGTGTCAGCGGACTTTGTGATTGGTCACATGAATACTTGGTCCAGGGAGTTGTGCGCGCCACCTCCTGACGGTCAGTGGAACTCAAGATGGCTCAGGGTAAGTTGCTCGTAGTGACGATCTCACTATCGTTGGTTGTCCGGCAAAGTTTTTGTATGAATTGCTTAACAATTTTGGTCTTTTGCCCCGGATTAGGTCACGTGTGATACTGATCAGCGATTATGTGTTTATTTTGTTACTCGATTGCCTGCACTACATAATTGCAATCTCCCACGCCTGTCAATCATGTACGGATGCTACCACAGAAAATCACCTGCTGCTCAGACATCCTGTGAAGAAACAAGATATCTGCCCACATTTCGCCATTTACAAGGGATTCGACATATTTGTGATCGCTTATACAATGTTGATTGTGCTGTGTTAGTTCCCATTTTTGTGATGTTATCCACTCAGTCGCAAATTAGTTCACCACGTGGGTCAGTAATTTAACCAATTTTTTTCTTCTTAGTTGATAGCTGACAACATTGTATATAAACAGATTCCTCATTTTACATTCTGTTAACGTTAACAAATCACAAATCCATCAGGCATTTTGTCAGCACATTCAATGCAAATGCACGAGCCCTTTAGGTATTAGGCTGTAATGTAACTGAGGAAAATCCTGTTCTTGTCACAGTCGTGATGAGAAAGTTGGACGTGGAGCTGTGCGCTCAGTTGGAAAGCTTGCATATAGGGCGAACTAATCATATACCTAAGGTTCAAAACTTGTAGAGTTTCTGTTTGAAAGGGTTTCTACTGTGGACTGTGCCATTTATATAGAAGTCACATCAAGCACCAGTTAAATAGCCCAAAGTGTCAACTCTCAAAAAAAAAAAAGTAATGTAACCCCAACTACCCTAATCAATATTTGTAACTGATTCTGAATCCAATCAGTTAAAGCTGTGTATTGTGTGTCAGCAGACCACTCATTCTGCATATAAATGTCCAGAGTTTGTTAATGCCTCACCAACAGAAAGACAGTCAATTGCTCGCAGTAGGAAACTCTGCTTCAACTGCCTGGGAACAGCCCATACTGTAGTGTCAAGTTACTCAGCTCATGTGGATTTTCGATGCAAACAGAGGCACCATACTCTACTGCATGTTGGTGGCCATTCCAGGCCTAATCCAATAACTCATGTTGAAAATGATACTTCAAATGCTGATGATGAGACTGGACAATTTGTGGGTGACTTTTCAGATCGTAGTCTTACTTCAGTGTTGTTATTTACTGCCCTGGTAACTGTGTACGATGTTGATAGTAAACTGCACATGGTTAGATGCTAACTAGACAGTACTGGAAGTAGATAGTAAACTGCACGTGGTTCGATGCTTACTGGTCAGTGTGGCTCAGGCGTCCTTCATGACAGAGACAGCTCCAAAAGTGCTGCCTTTACCTGTTCAAAAGGTCAAGGGGGCATGGTACAGTCAACTTGAAGGGAACTTTCAGTTGAAAAATCCTACCTTCTTTTGTGTCTCAATGTTCCTTTACTCGCTCTCTTTTTATGGTCTCTAAAATCACGAGCAATTTACTACGAGCAACTATGGATCCATGTGTTCGTAACCAATTGGGGTCTCTTCCATTAGCTGATCCCCAGTTTGACAAACCTTGTCCTGTTGACATGTTCCTGGGTGCTTACATCTATGCACGAGTTTGTATGAGTGGGCGACTTGAACTAGGTTAGCACATGCCTGTTTTGCTGGAGTCTAAGTTTGTTTGGATGCTCCTGGGAGAATACACTCAACTGAACACCAGCTCTGATCAAGAGATGATTTCCTTGTTTGTGGGGACTGATGACTCGCTAGATTCAATTCTCAAATAGTTTTGGGAAACTGAGGAACCCCCTCACATAGTTGTGAAACAAAGGGATGCTGACTTCTGTGAGACTCACTTCATAGCTACCCACTCTCGAAATGAATCGGGTAGATACAAGGTTCGTCTCCCATTCAAATTTGAAGGACAGTGTATCGGAAGTTAATATGTAAATGCAGAAAACAGGTTCTATGATCTGGAGCGAAAACTTGCATTTCAACTGGGCATGAAAACAATGTGCAAAGACTTCATGGCTGATTATGCTTCATCAGGTCATATGGAACCCTATGTCCACACCACCCAACAAGAAGAAAGTCGAGAAACCTCTGAATGTTTTATCCCTCACTTTTTGATGGTAGTTCCAGGACTTCAAATGGTGTATCCCTCTAAGATACTCTCCTTTCTGGACCCAAGCTTCAAAATGAGATACGCGGTCACCTTACTGTTCAGAATCTATAGTGTGGTTTTCTCTTGTGACATAAAGCATATGTATCGGCAGATTCTAGTCCACGAGGATGATCGACCATATCAACTTATTCTGTTGTATGAAGACCTCTCTCTCCCATTTACAATGGTCCAACTTAATACTGTAACCTATGGACTCACGCCTTCTCCTTTTCTGGTGATTCGTACCTTACACCAGTGTTCTTCAAGCTCACATTTTTGTAGACGATATTTTAATAGGTGCATCATCGGCGGAGGCAGCATTTGTGCTTAATCAGTTGATTAAACTCTTACGAATGGGTGGATTTGAACTTAGGAAATGGCCGAGTAACCTGCTACAGTTGTTGGATGACATTCCTGTATCTCATTGTGAGAATCCCAAAGTGCTTGACTTCTCATCTGAGCCTGTAGTGAATATTCTGGGTCTTAAGTGGAGCCCAGAGACTTATGTTTTCTTTTACCATTTAAATATCTACAATGGTGTCCCAACCAAATGTTTTGTTTTGTCACAGATAGCTCGCATTTACGATCCCATTGGCAGGTTATCTACAGTGGTAGTGTGGGAAAAAGTTCTGCTGCAGTGGTTGTGGACCCAAGGAGTGGGTTGAAATGGCCCTTACCTTCACAAACACAAGAGAAGTGGAATCAGTATATCGAGGGACTTGGCCGCGTTGAAATACTTAGTTTGCCATGTTTTGTTTGTCCTGATGCAGCTTGTGTAGAGCTACACTGCTTTGCAGATGCATTTGAACGAGCCCACAAAGCTGTTGTGTATTTGAGAATTAGTGATTCTGATGCATGCATCCCATACTGGCCATGACTACAGTAGCTCCACTAAAACAAGTTTCGCTTCCTCTATTTGATCTGTGTGGTGCTCATTTTCTGGCAGAATCGATGAACTATTGTCATGCCATCCTCACTCAGCATTTGACAGTCTCTGCCAGTCATCCGTGGACTGACTCTTGTGTAGCTTTCACCTGGATCAAGACTCAACTCTACCTGTTAAAAACCTTTGTCGCAAATAGAGTTGCTGAAACCCAGGAATGGGTTCCACTACCTCAGTGTTCGAAACATGTTGTTTCTAGAGACAATCCTGCAGATTGTGCTTCTTGTGGTCAGCTTCTCCATGACCTATGTTGCCATGTCCTCTAGTGGCATGACCCTCAATGGTTAATGGCTCCACCTGACTGGTGGCCACTGTCCTTAATGAATGAGACTTCAGATGTCGCAGAACTTAAGTCATCCCAGCTGGTTCTTGTGTGTACACATGATTCCCCAGAAGAGCTTGCACTGTTACAGAAATTCTCGTCTTGGTCAAAACTTGTTAGAGTCATGGCCTATGATATGCTTTTTGGGAAGCACTGCCAGGGGAAACCTCCTAGCAGCAAAATCCTATCATCTGTTGAATTAGTGCAAGCAACTTCCATAGTGTGTAGGTGTGTTCAAAGGTCATGTTTTAAAGATGATTTGAAACGTTTCCAAATGAGGAAACCTTGTTCTACGCGACTGCAGCATTTGACACCATTTTTGAATCAGTAGAATATTCTCAGGGCGGGCGAGCGTTTGTCATATGTAAATGTTGAATATGTCACAAAGCACCCTATCATATTGCCAAAAGACCATAGTGCTGTTGAAGCACATCAATTACCTACATGCTCCATTACAACTACTGCAGTCTCTTGTGTCTCAACAGTTTTGGATTTTGTCAGCTCTATCCTTGATCCGTTCTCAGGTCTTCAAGTGTGCACATTGCTTCTGGTGCCAGCCGGTCAACAGTCCTTCACTAATGGCTGATTTACCCACTGAACGACTCACACCTGCTGGAGCTTTTGTGCTGACTGGAGTGGACTATGCTGGACCGATCTCCATCAGAGTTAATAAGCTGCGCCGGTGTGCTACCCAGAAGGCATACATATCTATCTTCATATGTTTTGCCACGAAAGCTAATACATTTAAGTTGTAACCAATCTGACTGCAGACAGCTTCGTTGCTGCTTTTACTAGATTTGTGTCAATACGAGGTTTATGTACTAGTCTGTATTCCGATTGTGGCATCATCTTTGCTGTTGCTTTAATGCAACTTCATCAGTCTTTTAACGAGTTATTCAAATCCCTGCTCCTGGAAAACTTTTCTTTGGATCATGACATCAGTTTTCATTTGTTGCCTCCAGTAGCGCCTCGTCAGGGGGGATTGTGGGAAGCTGCAGTTAAATCAGCCAAATGCCATCTCAGGCGTACAATCGGTAATCAAGTTCTGACACTCGAGGAACTGATGACACTCACCACTCGAGTTGAGGCTGTCCTAATTTCATTGCCCCTAATACCTGTCTCTTCTGTTCCATGTTACATGGTAGCACTTACATCCGAGCACTTCCTCATCTGTAGGTGTCTTGTTGCTATACCCCAATCATACGAAGTTGACGATGGCAATATATGTTTGTCCAGAAAGTGGAAAATGCTATGCTCACTACCCAACCGGTTCTGTATACGTTGGTATAAAGAATAATTACAGCAACTACAACCACAGGGAAGTTGCAAATCCAGTAACCAGGACTCACTGTGGGAGATCTCGTTCTGGTTGGATAAGTGCATGTTCCACCCCTGGGCTGGTGTTTAGTGAGGGTCGTGAAGCTCCACCCTGGAAAGGATGGTGTTACTCGAGTTGTGGATTTATGTACACGGAAGGGACATTTGTGCAGATCTGTGTATAAGCTGTATCGTCTGCCAGTTCAGTAGTTTTTTATCACCAGTTATAACTTTCCTTTATATAGTGAATGTGTATTGTGAGTGGAGACCTCAGCTGGTCTCTGTGTATGGTATAGATAGGTCTCGTTTCCTGTGACATTAGCTCTGCTGCAAACACAAAGTGCCCAACACTACTTTTCATTTGATATATAATATTCATTCAGGCCTACATGAATTATACAGCATAAGAAATTTTAGCTCAAGGGAAAGCTGTTTAAAAGAATCAGTGTTTAGTAAACTAATCATAAATCATACTAACAGTTAATGGTAAGAAAATATGTCAAATCTACGATAAATATCTGGCATGTGTATACCCCAACTTTAATAGCTCTTACAAGTAGGGAGTGATTGCCCTTATTTACATATTGGGAATGACAGTTACAAAGACTGGATTTATCAGCTGGTTCCATAGCCATCCAATTTAAATAAGTTTATTTATTTATTCGTACCCCAACTTTCACTAAGAAATTAATTTTAAAAACTACTTCAGTAAGTGGTCCTGCAGCAGTCCAGGAAAATACACTTTATATGTCAACTGCGATTTTGATTGATGTACTTGTCACGTAAATTAAAGTTAAGTAACAAAAATGGCTTGAATTACCTGCAAAGGTGAAAATTAATTCTTTCAAGCACTGTTTTTAAATGTCTTGTTTTTTTGCAAATGATAGAATAAGCGATTTTAACAGAGTGTAAAATTCGTATTGCATTTGGAGTAACGAAAACATTCTTCCAGGCCAGTCATGGGACATAAACAAATCGTATCTTCATATATCTTTGAATTGGAAAAGAGACCATCAACAACCTGGATTCATGAAGTAAAGGAAGATTTGAAAAGAAACAATATAAGTGAAGATGAAGCAACAAAAAGAGACAGTGTTAAAATGGAAGGATTCTAATGCGCGAATTAAACTTAAACAGGTTTGGATTTCCGAGGAGCGGAAAAATACAGAAACAAAAGAATGCTAACGGAAACACTTTACAAAATTTATCGTATTTTTAAGTTTCAACTGTTGGTGCTACTGTTTGTAGCTACCAATCACATGAGAATTACAGGCAACCAATCGGATAGGTAGTATGAAATTTAAATTTTAAATATTAAATTGTGATTGGTAGGAATTTCCTCAGAATCGTTGAAACGGTCGAGACGGGTTGTTGGTATAAATTTTTATCATTCTTTTCTTTGCTTCAGAAGAAGTATAGTTGCTGTTGTACGCTTGTAGAGAAGAATTGCTTTACTGCGTGCGCATTTATTTTGGTTAGTATTAATTCGCATATGATTGTGTTAGAGTCGTCGTTGGGTTTCCATGTATATTCATTTTGAATAACTTTGCTGTGTGAATTTTGTATTTTAGGTTAAGATGTTGACATAACTTGACGTTTGCCATTTTATCAGCCGGAATTTACATTTTACGCCAATTTAGTATATTCCCTTGTGTAGTCGATAGTAATGACATTACTATTATGTAAATGATTATTTAAAACTAACATCTACCAAACAAAATCTTTTTATTTATAAAGAGCTTATAAACGGAGAATTATAAGTACTTTTTTTTTTTTACCTGAACTAGTTGAATGTCACACAGGGGCTTCTGTAACAGGTAGTCAAATTATTATACGGAACTTATAATTTATGTTTTTTAAATTTATGTGTAGATGTTAAAAGATACTTGGTCAGAAATTCGTATTTATATTTTTATCAATACATTTTGCGTATAACATTTCTCAGTTTTAAAACAGTGGAAATTATTCACTTAGTTAAAATGCTGCGTAGTTTTGGCCCAGAAAGCTACTAACCTTATTCAAACACCGAAATAATGTAAACAATTATTGCGCCTGTGAGAGCGCCATCAATTATACAACTTTGTGCTCTCTCTGTGCTCTTGCTCTTTCGCACTCTGACTGAGACGACCAGAAAGTGTTCTCTTGGGTGTCATAATGACGTCGCGAGTGCGAGAGCTCGAGAGAGTGCTCTCTGGGCCAATTGTGACTTGGGCTAAGAAATGACTGAAAGAAAAAAGTAACCGGTGGCTCATAAGTGCTCAGTTGACGGTGACAGCCTATAGTTTAAATGTATTTTGTTTTGTTTGGGTTTTTCCCATAGTGTATTCAAGGGGGAGGGGGTTACATTTGTAATGATTTGCATGTTATTTCTAAATTCTGGAATTTCCGGTAAAAGTAATCTTTCAGTAGGCCTTGCTCATGAAAACGACAGTTGGTTTGGGATCTGAAATGTGTTTACATTAGGATTTCTCTGGATCTGTTTCACCCCTTTTCAAGAAATTTGTAGTTTCTGCCATAATTTTGTATTCATAGTAATTACTGACAATGTAAGATTTAAAAAAATTTACAACTTAAGATTTGTTTGAAATGTTTTTGTTATTTTTAATTGTGTGTTATCTGCTTGCAAGATTCATAACTTTAACATATGTTCACTGAATATAGGGTTTGTCACAAAATTCATGAGTGGATAGTAACAGGCAAGCTAAGTAATGGGGTATTTAGAGAAAACAACTGTGTGAAGGTTCAGAGGGTGTGGATGAGAACGGAGCGGGGTAGGCAGTCCATGCTTGCGAGGTCTGAGGAAGTGGAATGTGTTGAGAGAGGAATTGGTATCTGTAAGGGGGGCTGGTAAGTTCAGGGAGTGGAGGAGGAGTTAGGTCAGGTAAGGGAGAGACCTTATACATATACACTCACAATTAGGCTACCGCCCGGTGGCGAGCTCTCTCAACTCTCCTTCACCCAACCAACTCCTTTTCCACTCCCTTCCTGAATTTACCAACCCCTCTCACAGATACTATTTCCTCCCTCAACACATTCCACTCCCTCACAGATCTCACAAGCATGGACTGCCTACCCTGCTCCGTTCTCCTCCACACCCTCTGAAGCTTCTCACTGTTGTTTCCTCTTCCCCTAAACACCCCCTTACTTAGCTTGCAGTGTAGCCCTCCCCATCCTCCTTCATTCACCACCCTGTACATCCTGACTAGCCGTTCAACTTTCCTCCTGTCCTTCAATGAGCTCCACCCTGTTTATTTCATCATCACTGATTGCCTTCCTCCTCATCATCCTGCCCTTGCCTTCTCCACCTACCCTTCACCGATCTTGCTGCCCTTCTCTGCACCTTTTCCAGTTCTCGCACCTCCACCTCCACATACAGGTCCCATACTGTTGCAGCATATTCTAACATTGGCCGTACCATTGTGCCATACGCCTTCTCCTTTCACCTCACAGCTGACTCCCTTCAACACCCTTCCCAGTGTACCCAGAGCCCTTCTCCCCTTTGCAACCACCCTCTTTACATGCTTTTTCCACTTGTGGTATCCCTGCAAGTATATACCACTCTGTTACAAAGTAATCTATGTATAGGCTGTTCACGGTAAAGTGAGCGCTTTTGACACCCTAGTTACCTTTTTATTTCAGCCACTATTTATTATTCAACCAAATTCTAAAATATTTCAGTGCAAGTAATAAACAGTGTGTAGATTACACCTCACTTGGAAGTTAATGTCTAAGGCTAAAATCAAATATACTTATTGACTATTATTCCAAATGAGAGGGCTTTCAAAAGTGCTCGCTTTATCAAGAATAGCCTATAATAATAGTCCCTGCCTACAAGAAGTGGGAATAACTCTTACACTAATAGGTCACATAGGCTTATTCGTGGACAATTTGCAGTTGAAATAGAATATCTATAATATGGTTAATGGCTTTGCACAATCTCCTTGTTTTAATATTTTTACAGATAATTATAATAACCAGGGTAGAAATACTACACAGGTTGATTCAAAGGCTCTAGACAGTATTATAGTATAGGTGGATATTTTTAGTATGGTGCATTGTAATCAATAAGTTATTGTAAGATACTATGTTTATATTTTACTAATTATATTGTAATGTTTTTTCAGACTTTGTATGTAATTTTTTAATCTTGTGTGTGTGTGTGTGTGTGTGTGTGTGTGTATATATATATATATATATATATATATAATGTTTATCTTTATGACAATTCCCATCACATTTGTTGTGTAAGTGGAAGATAAATAAGTATTTAAAAGCTAGTAAAATTACTTGCTCTTCTGTAGAAATTAATGGATTTTTGCAGTGCATTTGTACATAACCTCAAAGCTGCAGTTTCTAAATGTACATACGTAAAAAATAAACCAAGAATTGCTAACATTCCTCGCAAACCTTGGGTAAATAAGCAATTTCTGACTTTAGTGAAAAGGAAAAAATGTTACATTCCAAGATCAAATTTAAAAAAACCCTTCTGGCAGTGATATGACTATAAGAAATGTGCTAATCAGGCTACAAAATACAAGAGAATTGCAAAATCATTATTACTTAAACAGATTTAATGAAATAAATAACTCTAAACATGTCAAAACAAAAATTGAGAGATTAAAAAATAGGTTAATTTTAGTATTAATGAACTTAAGTAATAGATACATTATTAACCGATTAAAAAAATCACTTGTGAAAATATGAGCACCTACTTTGCCAGTATTGCAAGTGATCTATCCAAACAATTTAAAATTAAAAGTATTCTTTACTGAAAATGCAATCCTCGGATCTACAAAAGTATTTAGGCCTACTTTACACCTACCAACACTACATGAATGTTAAAATATTATGAAAACAAAACAGAGAAAATATTGTGCAATGTTCTTGTAAAGAAATGTTGATATTCTCTTAGTCCTACGATCATTTATTTAGCTTCCACTTTTACACAATAAATGTGATGGAATTGTCATAATGATTAACATGAATATATATAACAGTACCAGACGCATGCAAGGTGGCCGGAGTAGTACCCGTCTTTAAGGGTGGTGCTAAGAACTTGCCGGGAAATTTCAGACCAATAAGCATGTTACCAGTTTCCAGTAAAGTTCTTGAGAGAATCATTAAACAGAGGCTATCACTTTCTAAATCATGAGTCTTTCTTCAAGAAGTTCTGATATGGGTTCAGAAATAATTCCAATAGCTGATACCATTATACCAATGCAGTCAGCCCGGACACAAAAACAAACTAGCAGGGGGATTGTTCATAGACCTAACAAGCGCTTTAGATACTGTGAATCTTGTACCTATAGGCTGTTCATGATAAAGTGATCACTTTCTAAGGCCCACCCAACTGCCATTAACCACTAATAAATATGTTATTGCAGCCTCAGATATTCATTTTGATGGTGTTGAAATGTATACACTGTGTTTATTGGTCACATTACAATGTTTATATTAAAAAGCAGCAGGAAGGTGGAAATTGAATGAAAGGAAAAATTTGTCTCTTAAAAAGTGCTCACTTTACTGTGAACGGCCTATAATACTAAGTACTAAGCAAACTGGAAAATGCTGGTATAAAAGGTAGCCATTTGAAATGGTTTAAATCCCATCTAAATAACAAAACGGTTAATATTAATGACATGAACAGCAGCACACTGTCAATATTACTTGAAATTCCACAAGGCTCAATTTTTGGTCCAATCCTGTTTTTTGTTTATATTGATATTACACTATTTACATTAAGGGGTGAAATCGTTCTCTTTATTGGTGATATCTTACAAGGTAAGAGTGCATAATTGAGAAATTTTGGATTATATGCAGCATGACAGTTCTGATAAAACTAAATACATGTTTCATAAAAAATCTTTTGTGCCTGAACTTAATAGGTTATGTGTAAAAAATAAACCAATTTAAAGGGTTGACAAAATTAAATACTTGGGGCTGGTGAGTGATAATCACTTGCGTAGGGATTATAATATTACACACAAAAAAATAGCCTTGCTTCTAGTTGCAGTATTACGTAGGCTGCAGTACAAAGGATCAAAACATTGTCTTTTGAAAAAACATTTACTATGCTTTAATACATTTTGAACACAGTCTATGGCAACTGCCCAGAATGAAATTTCCATGCTCTTGAGACCTTTCAAAGTAGAGCACTAAAAATCATATTTAATTTGCCTTTTCGAACACACACAGTATCTCTCTTTAAATATACAAAAATTGCCTCTTAATGCGAGTGTAAATTTATCACTAGGAATGTATACGTACAAAATAAGAAATGGAGTTTACGTTTATCAAATACAGTATTAGAAATAAGGAACTTCACTCTTATAATGAAAGTATGAATGTATAAGTATGTTTAAATTCAGTACGCCACAACTTGTCATGGATCAAACAGTCTGATAAATAGTGCAATAAAGCTGTATAACAAGTTAACTATAGAACTGACTGTAAACCTGTGACAAAATTCAAGAATCCACTAGGAACATCTGTTTAAAAGTTGATCATGCAATCCACAACTACCAATCATAAGTATTTAGATTCCATGAGAAGAGTAGGCCTTTCATACAAATTGCATACGACGAGAATTATACTGGGCAAGACATTCTAAAGAGGATAAATGAAATTTGCATGTAATATAATGCAGTTTTTCTTACACTTGGTAAGGCGTTCATTGGCCTTTTGAAAGAAAAGAAAAATATTAATGTTTTTAGATTATGACAGTGGAGTGACATGTGACAGCCAAGTATTTGAATAGTAGGAACAAGCCATTCAATGTGAGTAGTTCACAACTCTCATCATTAACCAGACAATTTCAACCACTACAAAAATATTACACATACACTAAAATTCAGACAGCTATATTTTAATGGAGACAAATTTTAAAATTACTACACATAATATGCAACTAATATTGGGTTGCTGTTAGCCATTCTGTTCAAGATTTGTGTGCGATATGTGAGATCATTACTGAATTCATTTTACTCTCATACATTTATGATTACAGATGGGCACAATCTTTAAACAGACAACTGACTATTTAAAGACTGGTGTTAATTTACGTCATTTAAAATGTATCTCAGGCTAGTAATAAGTGGTTCGAGACTCGATTCTACACTTGGTAGGGAACCTCTGGAAAATTGTTCTATACATGTAGTCTTAACTCCTTGATTTTGGAATCATTCAGACTTCATTAAATTGAATTCTTTAAAGTTTTATACTTTTAATGACTCGCGCTAGAAAGTTCTTGTATTTTACGAGAATTAGAATTGAAACAGTTTGACGAACAGAGACTACTGCAAAGCTATCATGAGCAGAGCTTACATGAAAGATCAATGCCATGGCATAGCTCTGACATTTTCATCCTTCAGAATATCATCATCTGGGTTGCGAGTGGGAAATAACACGTCCGTGTCTCCTGGGAAGCTGGACATCAACTCAGTCATTTCCCAGTTGCAGTGGTGTTCGGCACCAGCCAAACATAGCTGCTTTCACTTACATCCATTTGCTGCTATGCCATCATGCAATCCTAGTGTTGCCACGTTGTGATTGTTATTTCAAAAAGTACCTCGGACGAAACATTAAAGAGGGAACTTTATTCTTAAAACTGTCACTCTTACCACAAAGAAAATATAGTAAAAGGATACTGAATTTAAATGAAATGTGCTGTAAAACTGCTATGAAGGATCAAAAGTCTTTAGTTGGGTTTGCTCATACTGCCCTCTATATCCGAGTTAATTAAGTAAACATATGCTTCTGCAATCCGAGTATCGTGACATAGAGAATACTCTAGCCTCAAAATTAACAAATAACACAGATCTGTACTATTACTAAAATTAATTAATAAGTTGTAAAGCACATAATTTTAAGTAAAACTATGTTTAATAAGTTCTTGGCTTTTTACTAGCAGATGACAATTAAGATTGTCCACAAAAATATTGAAACAATTCGGAAAATGTAAATTTTCTATAATCTTACATAGTCAGTAATTGCTATAAATCCTAAATTATCGTTAAAACAAATCATTTCTGCTAAAGGGGTGAAGCCTGGCCTTAATAGTTTTACCCAAAGCTGTCGGTTGTAACAGAGGAAAGGCGAGTTGGCACGGAGTACAGTGTAATGAGTGTGTAACATTGTTTGCCTTTTATTTTTTTATTTTTCTCTAGCATCTTTTAATAATGGACTTAATGAAAAGCTTATCAGTTTTGATTATAATAAAAAATGCAAGACATTTCTGTGCATTCGCACTTGGTTCCTATAGCTCAAGACACAAAAGGTAAAAAATGGCCTGAGACTAAAGTTTGATATATTGTATTTAATAGTACACGTGGAAACATAACTTGCAAATATTTACAGAGTATTTTTGTTCTCCAGATTACAAATCATGCCGATCACTCAGGATGAAAACACGATGCTGACACCATCTGGGAGGTTGGATCGATTCAAGAATAAAGGGAAGAATTTGGATGCAAGTATTAATTTCCATGTTAATTTTTGTTCTTGCTCTAATATAATATGCACAGATCTTTGCTACTCGGTGTTTAAATATCTGCTGTGTTCCTTCCCATCCCATGTCTGTGTGGACTTCAGCGGACAAGTTCTGTGTAAACGTGGGGCTGCCAATGTAGCCATAATAAAACGTTCACACACACACAGCAATAGCTGTTTTAGTTGAAATGCAAACTTTCAGCTAATCTTTTCACAGGTTTTGTAATCATTTTCCATGCATTTCCTGAAGAAATTCAGTTGTGGTAGATAGTGGTTAGAGGAATTGCATGCACGTTGGTGCGTCTCTGAAGAAATTTTTTGCTGTGGTAAACGAGGGCGTCAACTGAAGAGGATTGTTCATTGTGTGAATAGAAGGGTACAGTCACAAATATTTACCTAAACAAACATCTTGTTTATAAGTAATAATCATTCTGCTCCCAGTGTACAAGACTGCTAGCTGGTAAGGCACTATGTAATATGTCTGATACACAACAGTAGCACTTGTGATAAATACTGTATGTGTGATTGAAATAAATTACCATCCGCTTGTACACAACTGAAACAATCTCCGCTCAGTTGAATTCTCTTGTTTGTAATATGCTTGTTAGCTACTTCACGGCAAGCATTAGTATTGTAGACCACCCTGTACAGGCCTACGGTAAGTTGAATGTGTGCAAACTTATGCAAAAGTTGTACGAGCATGGATAAATACTAACTGTAATGAACTGGCACTATGTTGTTTACCACGCCCAACTGTAGACAGCTGGCAGTGTGTGCATTCACAAGTTGTCTCGCACTCTGTACCTCTGCATTCTGAGTTGGTCTTCTTCAGCACAAGTGCAAGCAGTGTAAGTATATGATGTCCACTATTAATACTGTATTTTACCATGCATGTAGACCTCGCTAAGTTTCACACAATCCAACAAAATTTGTAGGTTTACCTTGAATTTTCTGACACCTTGCGGCATCCTAAACCAAGGGCGTGTGCAAGGCAGGATTTGCGCAAGACCTACCAAAACAATCAGAACAACAAATGCCAAAAGCCATGCAAAAAAAAATTTTCTGTACAGTGTTAGGGTACATTAACAATGTGTAACAGAAACAGATGTGTGGTAATGCTCTTAATTTTGATTGTAGTCTCTCCCCCCCCCCCCCCCCCCCCCTTGTCACTCAGTTCTTACAGGTGAAAAAACTACATTTATTATTCTTACGTTACATTTTGAAAAGTGAATATTATTTTCCTCTCCCATATATAACAAATTTACTAAAACATCTACATAGACAGGTTATATATATATAGGTTAAATATAGAATAAAATGTAACCAGATACTCGGGTACCAAATACATTCGCTGTTATTCAGCAAGTTTTTCATACAGGTTATGTTTTTTTTGCCCCTTACTGGCCATTTTAAAAACAAAAGGCCTTCGCGAAATATATTGGGCATGTGACCACCACAAAACACCATTATTACAAAATGGTGGCTTTATTTCTGTCGCACCTACATTTACTCTGAATATTATTAAATAATTTTTAGTTCCTACACAAGCAACTAATCATTTTGGTAACACATTCCTGGTCATCAGTAAATAATCCTGGTGACCTCACTGTGTATACTACTGATGCCAAGTGGATGGGAGCAACTGCTAAGCAATGCCAGCCTTAACTGTTTTTGCAAAAGCCCTAAATTTCGTAAAGTTTTCTCTTAACATTCACCAGTCGTAAATACAAAGTCTCGCATATCGCCAGTTGGGTTTCAAAGGGCTAAGACCATAATTATTGCCTTTGTTACAAACTTCTTTGTAACAGCATGGTCGCCATTTTCCTTATAAGTTTACAAAACCCCTGGTTACAGAAGGTAACATTATCAAATTTCTTGCTAAAAGGCCAACATTTTACAAAACTTTAAAAATGCTTATAAAAATTCCGGCCAGCGTGGCCGTCTCCTAATGCCGGTGACGTGCGGGACCTGTTTGCTTGAGGAGCTTACATGTGTGTGTCAAGTAAGAATGCTACTTATCTCTGGTAGAAGCTTTCCCCCTCGAGGCTGCTGAACTGACCCTGACTGCAGTGTGCACTGGAATTAAATACACAGGTCTGCCCTCCTGCGCTATCAATCAAATTAATTTCTTCCAAAAACCTCGCATTTCCAAGAAGGCATTGGGCTTTCAAATACTCCTAGGGGGGATAAAGCTAATGACAACCAATGGCAGTTGAGGTTACCAAATATGGCAGCAGACACAGGTTTACCTTAGGGGTCTAACTAATTGAAATATCACACCTATAACAATACAGTATGTCCTCAAACTTCCGGCCTCTTGACACAAGTTGCCGGAACATCGGAACTAGACACCATTGTAAATTCTTCTAGGATGTGTCCGACGTCCGCTCCATTACTTTTAAGAGTGTTTTTATTGGTTGCAAGTTGATAATTATTCCAATACTTGCAGTGACGTGATTCGGCCCCTCACAAATCTCAGTATGAAATTTATTACAAATTTCTTAACCGTAATTTCATTGGAATTAGCTAGGAAGGATGTGCAGCCATAATTAAAAAAACTAATGGCTGTCGTTAACTTTTAATGAAAATGTTGAAAGTTGTGATAATTGTTATGCACATCTTACACTGATTTTTCTAAAACCTTGCAAAGTTTATTTTGTTGATGCACTGAGCAAAAAAATTTTGTAACTTTACATACTGAAATGTTTCTTGCAAAACTTTAAATTATTCTCCCAATAAAATAATACTTTAATGAACCCCAGCTCTTGAAGAGCAACTGAAATGATCACTTCACCTCTTGAGTACACTATTAGGCATCATTGTTTTGTTACTTATTAATGGAGTGTTACAAACTGGACACTAATGATACAGCATTCAGGTCTTACGTTGTAACATATCTGTTCTGAAGAGTGATTCTCGTGTGTTAAGACATAAGTTAATAGAGAATACTTTCTGAGAAGAGCTAAGAGAGCAATTTCACAGTATTTGCATATCCTAAGTGAATAGCCATTACTGTGATTTTTGACATGAGAAGTTTATATTTGTCTCTATCATGTAGATTGTGTAATAATGGTATTTTGTAAAATTCTATCGCCTTGTGACAGTTTGATTGTATATTTTTGGTTTAGTAGAATTGTAGGCCCTATTAAATTGCATATTGGGTTCTATATGTATTTTTTTTCCGCTTATTTTTGGTGAGCAGCTGTGTTTTAACATCATGTGAAATGCAGCAAGCTATTTACGCATTATTTGGAAAATGTTAAGATCTTACTCATAGACAACTTGAGCAGTTGCAGAGGTTGGGTCCTGTGTAGGTACGTTGTGCCATGTAAAGAGGGTGTCTACGTCAGGGATCATAATTTGGGTGTGGAAATGCCATCACGTGATGCAACATGGTGTCCGGCACACACAGCCTAGTGCTGGGCACCATGTTGTCATACTGATGCCAGCTAATACGAGGTGACGCTAACTTTTTATTATTATTAATGAGTCGGGCGGGGGGGGGGGCGGCTTGTTATACCTTTCAGAGTTGTTTGGACATTCAATCCAATATCCTCCTAAAGAATCTTGGTAATTTTAATTATGTATGTATTTTAATTATGGCAGTTTCTGGTTTGATCCAGTGGTCCTGGGATTCACTCGGAGTAGTCTGAGAATTAACTTACATTACCATTGTTGAACAATCTTAAAAGTGACTTAATTAGAAAAGGATATAGATTTTCATAAGCATTTTCAGAAATTTAAAAGTAAAGAAGTAATGAACTAGTGCATAGTGTGGATTGAAGAGTTGAACTATTGGGAATACTGTACATTCAATTGACATTTGATGTGTGTGTTTATATATATATATATATATATATATAAATTTAACAGCAGTGAATTTTTCCTATAATTAAACTTGACTAATACTTGAAATGTTTCCTTACATGCAGATTAAGTCGGCAAATATTTGATATTTTATTGGATGAAATAATTTTTTATTTTTTAAATTCTTGGGTTTTACATTTCTGTTAAATAAATCAAATCATAAAACTTCAATCTCCTGACTTTTTATTCCCAGTAGTCGAGAAGATAATAATGGCTATTTTTTAAGTTTACTTTTTTTCTTTCATTTTTTTCCTTTCTTACGTCCGTCTGTCGTTCCTTCCGCTTTTCCTTCCGTCATTTCACCAAGGAAACTATTTTCACTCTGATGGTAAAAAGTTATTGCACCTATGTTCTGCAGAGCTTACAAAGAACCTCGGTCCTCTTCCTATTCCGAATGAAAGCATAAATTACAATTCACCTTATCCTCACCCAACATACACAGTGCCACATACGTATTTTCTACAGGCAATAAACTCAAGGCAGTGGATTGATGTGGTACTATTGAAAGTATTTTAAGGTATATGTAAAAAGTAATTCCTAATACATACACATTCATTCCAACAAACCAACATTTATACAGTACATTACATTGGAACAAATATGGATATGTGCAATTGCAAACATTTCGTTGTAGTGTCAGGAAACCTACTAATTAAAGTAAAGTAACTTAAAAATAATTAGAAATGAATGAGACTAAGTTGGCTGTTGTGGACAAATGTGTATAATCCCAGGACTAGTATGATAACAAATAACATAACAAAACGAAAATATATTCCATATAATTCTGAGCAGGAGTGTAGTCGGGTGACACCAGTATTGGTGGCCTATCAAACAAGTATGGAACATGAAGAATATTACCAAAAACTTGATGACAAACAAATACAGTGGCTGGAACAGTTGTAAATATGGATAATAATATGCTTCCTTTTTGACTATCATTTTTAAAGTAATTATTTGCTCGTTTAGAAACTACAGTGTTTTAGATGTTGGCTAATCTGCAGAAAGAAGGTGAGAGAATTTGGTTTGTAGCTATGAGAGGGTTGAAACTTTGTTTGGGAGTGCACGTGGTCCTGATATCTATGTTGTGTGTGTTTTATCAGGAGATGCGCAGGCGGCGAAGCGAAATGAGTGTTGAGCTGCGAAAGGCACGGAAGGACGACCAACTCCAGAAGCGTCGAAACATAGAAGAGGATGATGAGCCCCTGTCACCTCTGCAGGAGAGCAATGGCAAGACTCTGCCTCCCACAATGTCCCTGGAGATGATATATGCCGGTGAGGTCCCGATTCTTGCTCCTTGTTAAAGACTGTCGAATAGGTTCTTTGTTACTATAATGTAGTACTGCTGATAATTGAAGTTAGTCTGTTTGTGGTGAAGTAGGCACTTCTTAAATCAACTGAAGAAAAATACTAATTAGCTACAGTTCACATGGACAGGCAGACGTCCAAATTTACAGCAAATTAAGTAAAATAGTTCAAAGTACAGACACTGTATTACAAGTGTAATGTTTCAATTAATTTTCGCCAACTCTCAGGAGTTAAAACAATCCCAATGCAAACACTTTTGCAGATGGTTGTGGTATCTGCCGGTTGTTTGGTATCTGCATTGGCTCATCCCTGCCGCCAATAAAATTATTTGCGTTGGACTGGCGTATTTAAGGCACATTTTAGAGGCTCCCACCAATTAGGTAAAAATATTTGCTTTGGTAGTACCATAATGGGTGATAAGTGGTTTTTGAATTGACGTATGTATCTCTACAGTACAAGCCACTTAAGTCTCTAAAAATACATTAACATGCTATGCTTTATAATTCTGCGGATAAATACATGTAGTGCATTTTGTGCGACTACTGTGTCAGTAGCTGTATTCTGTCTAGTTCAGCTAGAATTACCAGTGTAGTTACTGCATTAAAATTTAGCTTAGTTGGTGTTTAGAAAATTTTTATCGGATCTTGGGAAAATCTGTTTTGTATGTGTTTCTTTCCATCTGAAATTTCCTCAGTGGCATGTAGCGAGTTTTTCTACATGAAGCAATATAATAGCCTTGCATATTTGAGTGTTTTAGATTACATTTGTGCTGTGGTTCCATTTTCTATTTCTTCTAACAAATGCAACTTCCAGCTATGCTTACCCTCCATATGTATTTACCGTTTTATAATACCTAACATTAGTTATAAAAACTGAAACGAAATTAATGTAAAAATAATTAAACTGAATATTATTTAGAGAACATATAAAGGTAAAAAAAAAACTATAAACTGTCAATCATTTCCAATATGTATAGGGTAAGCATTTTTTACCTTTACTCTGTGAAATAAACGCCACTTAATTTCCTGGTGATAATTAGACTTCTTAACATTTTTTGTATGTGCTGAAAACTCTTTGAATCAACATTTTGTACTTCCCGATTAGTGGTTAAGTGAGGGCTTTTTGAAGGCTTCTCATTTGGAGTAATAGTAAATAAAAATACGTATATAATAGTGACAATAGAAATTAACTTAATATGGTAAAATATATACACCGTTTATTACTTACATGGCAATATTTATTTAAAAAAGTGTTCACTTTACCATGAACAGCCTATAGTAGGATGTTTATGTAACAAAATTTTGATTTTAGGTATGATTAGTGGTGATCCTGACAAGCAGCTTGCAGCAACCCAGGCTGCAAGAAAAACTTTGAGTCGTGAAAGAAACCCACCTATAGACACCATGATAACCGCTGGTGTGGTCCCCCTCTGTGTAAAGTTCCTAGAAAATTTTGGCAAGTGAGTATGCAGCCATTTTGAGCTTTTGGTGGTGTCAGAGCCTGCAGTTGAGAGAAATGTTATGTGCGGTCCATGTTGCCAGCCCTGCTCTCCAATTTGAGGCAGCATGGGCGCTCACCAACATAGCATCGGGGACATCGCAGCAGACTGCGGCGGTTGTGGACCAAGGAGCCGTCCCTAGGCTGGTGGAGTTGTTGTCGTCTCCGTTCACGCACATAGCGGAGCAGGCAGTGTGGGCACTGGGCAACATTGCTGGCGATGGACCCCCACTCGCGACCTTGTGCTCGGCAAGAACGTCATGCCGGAGTTGCTGAAGCTCATCACTCCAGACATCAGCGTGAGTTGCCTGCTATCTGTGCATCTTTATAGATTGTTACGGGCCCTGCCTAGTTGGTGCATAATGAACGTTGCATGGGTTTGGTAAGACATGGTTTGAAGGTGTTTCGTTCAATTATAATGGTGGTAGGGTTGTGCAAGATCTCGAAACTCTAAAAAAATTTCAAGAAATGCAGCGCTCTCAGACAGCAAGCGAGAAAATTAATTTTCTCGAAAAAAGCGAGAAACTTTTCATACCAATAAAATTTTTTAACAAATGATAAAAGTTAGTTATTTGTTAAATACTAGGGATGGGTCGAATAACAAAAAATTTCAGTTTCTGTACTGATTCTACATTTAAATATCGGTTCCAGTATTCGGTTCTAGTATTCGGATGACATTTTAATAATTTCAGAATACATAACTTAAATGCCAAACGTTATTCATGTCCAAAAGCTCTCGCAAAATACATGCACATACTCTATTCGGCTTGTTTGCATGATTTTCTCTCTTGTAATAACCTAGAATGCAGTATTTTGAAGACTTAAACATGCGACAATTAGAGAATGATTCAAAGCTATAAATCAAAATAAACGCCAGCCATTTTCTTTCTCTCTATGCTTAGTCTAGTATCTTCTATATATATATCTATATCTCTTTGACATTGTCACAGTGAGACTGTTTGTTTTGTCATTTAACTGACAGAACATACACCAAATACTGTGTTTTATAAAACGTGTGTCCTTGAAAACTACTTTTGTGATCATTGGTACCAAGTAAAATATTTGTATGCTTTCAACGACAATAGTAATTCGCTGTAATTAAATATTGCTGTCAAAAAAATGCTTGTTGCAGGTGAATTAAACCTATATTGTTTTGGCAGTAACTGCAATTTTCTATTGTTTTGATAAGTTTCTCCTTAGTTATTTTTGTAATGACATAGTTTTGCCTTAAGTAGATTAATTCATAATGTTTCATACAAAGTATATCATCTGAAAATATTACTAAGTTTATTGCTGTGTTGAAATGAGAACAGGGTAGTTGTTAACTGACACAATTATAAATGCATTAAAGGCTCTGACCAGGAGGCCTACAGCTCACAACATAAAAGGAAACGTCCATATAAGAAAATCGTACACCCAAGTTAACATGAATGTTCCCTTTAAATTTCTCATGCTCGTCTAGATTCTCGCAAAGAAAATTCTTTCTTTCTCAGAAGTTTCTCGAAGCCCATATATTCTTCCACAACCCTAACTGGTGCTACGCGAAAGTTTTTAAAAAAAATTTTGTTGCCAAGCACCATTTCAAAGTACAGAAGAATCTTGCTGAACCCACCCTTCACAGTTTCCAGCAATAAGGTTGTAATGACTAAGAGTATGCAAAATTTGTATATGCGATTAAATTAATTTTTACATTTTACAATGAATAAAACAGATTTAACTTTCACGAAAATACTGCACACAAGTTGGAGATGCACCTTTAACCGCAAATAATGACATACTCGTTTCATTTTAAGTTATCATTATACATACTCTCAAATGTGAGAATATTAATTACGTTAATATATAATCGTTGTTTAACCGTGTATTGCTGGCCCATAACAAACCACAAACATGTCATTAATATTGTTCCCGCTTGCCATTGGCATGCCGCTGCGCAGCTCATGCTGCCTTTAGTGACTGTCGATTTTCTGTTCTTTCGATTATCAATAGTATCGCTGTGATAGATTGCTGGTAGTCCCATTGCAACATAACGTGCCAGCAACGAACTACAAATAAATATTTTGTAAGATTCTACCATTGCCACGGGAATAAAGGAAAGAAGTGCACTTTGCTGTAATCCAGATCATCCAGCTACTTAACCTTGAGGAGCTTGTTTTTGCCAAATAATTTTCATGGTAGAATTGATGTCATATTCTGCAAATGCAGTGGTTTGGTGACTGTGGTTGCAATGTAAACAGTTAGTATAGGCATTTGCAGTTTAGGTTGTGCGGTTGGTTACAGAGCTCGTATACAAGAAATTTTTTCCTACGATCGTTGACTGGAGTATGTAGACATATTTTGTTAATGCATCTTTGAATTTTGTATTGCCAGTAATATGGTAACCTGATATTGCATGTGGTGTGTGGGTTGAAGGTAGTTTTGAATGCTTTGAATGTCGTTATTTTCTTTTTAAAATGCTGTGATTGCAAAGCAACGTGCAGCAGAATTTGCGAAACATGGCGTATATGCAAGCGATGATAAAACTATATTTTGCAATGTGTTTATAACTTGGGACCGTAAAGACTTGCGTGTAAAGCATGTTGACAAAGCACAATAAGTCAGTCGAGAATGTTTCTGGCCAGTCTGAAATGACAAAATTCATTATCGGCGTCTTTTAGCAATATGAAGAGTAAATGTATTGATTGATGTAATATGATTTTCTTGTTTCAAACTTACAGTTTATCTCATTTTATAGAGGTACTGTCATTTTCATGTAGTTTTGTTTGTATTTTCAAAATTAACTCTTTACTTGAAAATATGTCCTGACCAGTGAATTTACAGATTGATGTAATAAGTATAATTTTTTTGTTTTTCAAATTTCCCGTTTATAGTCTTCCTCTCTCATTTTATAAACAGCCACTCTTTATTTTAACGTGGATTTGTTTGTGTTACACAATTAACTGCAACAAAAAACACCCCTTTCATAACTGATAACTTGGATTTTTAAGAAAAATAGCATCAAAATTTGTACAAAAATAAACACCCAAAGTGGGTGCCCCTAGTAATAACATGTTGGTTGTGAGTGAAACAAAGGTTACAAAAATAATTATGTACATTGTCAAATTGACTTTCATATAAAGTAATTGTTTGAGTTGGTTTCACTATATCTAAAGACCTCACCACTTATTAGATCTTTGGCAGCCCTTCCAGAGGCTGCCACCAACAGCCCAGTGCTTTTCAGAAGCCACCCGAGGCTGCCTATCTTGGATGTTGTTCAATATTCTTCGGCAGCCACCAGCAGCTTCTATTTATCAATGTCAATAGTCTTCCGCAGCCACCAGTCACCGTTAGCCCTGCAGCACCCGCAACCGAAATACGAAGTTACCAGAAGCTGCTTCATTAACTAGACATACCACACACCACCTTCACCTTCTACAGACACCCCGGTTATAGTTTTGTCATAAGCAATTTTCGTCAGTTTTATTTCACTTTTCCTAACTAGCCTAAGACCAGGTCACTTACACCTGGCTACTGTAGGTTTACTTCGTCACCGGTCTGCTTGGCATGAGAGCAGGAGTCACTGTTTACTAAGTGATTAATAAACACGACTGTTTCTTCTAAGTCATTCGTACAGTACTTTTGAATCGCCTGCTAGGAGAGCCTATTACCACTGACCAGTTCTGATACACACATTAGACGGTCATCTATTTTATTTCTACAGGTACTGGAGAAATAAAATAGGAGCCCAATCACTAGAAACACTTTCTACTCGGGGAGAGACAGTATGCCTTAGTTGTACCCCTGCCGGAGCATCTGGGTGCTGGCGGGGTATTTACTTGGGTGCTACGGCCTGACCATGGTTGGGAAACCCACATGGCTTCAACACTTCTGGTTCACCCACTAAGGTGGGTGGCCTTCCGAGTCGCCGGTCTCGTGCTACCAGCCACTACTGGGCAACATTTTTCTAGGGTCACTCGTATCCACGGTGCTCGACCCACAGTTCTCAGCAACCAAACCCTCTCTATACCATTTAAGGTGAGACATGGCACAAGAAGAGAAAAGCAAAGAATGGCTTGCCTCACTGCCAAGCAGCCGGGTGGTGTAGCTTACCCTACAGCAGGTCGACAGGTAGAACGAGACTACACCAGCAGCCAACCACCGCTCAAGACATCCATAATTATACCCTGAAAGCACAACCAAAGTCACATGACTGATAGGAATTTTCTATTATCAGGAAAGCAATGTTTTATTTACAAAACTAAGTTAAAACATTGTTTTTATGGAGACCTTCAGATCTAGCTTTCAAAATAAATTTCACTAAGTAATCCTAGATATTCCTGCTTCAAGCAATGTTTGTCACTGAGAATGTTATTGTAATTTGAGAAAAGCCTCTCGCAGTCTACATTGGCACATGGCAACCATATAGACAGCTGGATCACTTTCCTTCACTGAAAGAAGTTTTGTCTGAGAATGTGAAGCAGCATCCTTCAAGGCTGTAATTTTTGCTTTAGCAACAGTTTTCTCACAAGCATTCAGACACGCTTGGTTTCTTGTGGAAAGCTTTCCCATTGTAGCAAGCTGAAGAACCTGCTGTACTTTACGAAGTTTGCCAGTGAGTGAGTGACTGCATGGTTAAGATGAACCTTCCAACTTTTTTATCAGTTCAGTTGCATCCTGTAAAGTTTCTTTAAACAAAAACTGCTTGAATCTTCACACACTGAATTTCTTCTACTCATGGAGCTTGTCAGTAATTCAACAGCATTCAAGTGTTGAGCGAGGTAGCACCAACCAGGTTCGTACCAGTAAAACAATCTTGTGTGCTCTGGCATGGCAAAAAGAGGAATGTCAAGTGTCAAAACATTTCACCATGTATTTAGCAGTCTGAAACTTAAATTGACACGCTATTGAAGTCAACATTGTACTTCATGGTATCCAAAATAGTTCTGGAACAATTCTTTGCAGTTTCCAGAGCATGGACATCAACAAAAATGTCAATGTTGTCAGTGCTGTCAATGATCTTGAAAAGGACAACAAAAATGCTCCCGCTTTTGTTTCACTGTTGGAAAGTACTTTTCTTCCAATATTTTCACACATGGGATGTCACTAGCACCTGCAATAGATTATTAGGCCTAAATCCTGTGTAAGTAGCATTACTGCAAAACTCTGGTTTTGAACATGGCACATTATTTTCAGCCACATTATTCATTAAAATGATATCAAGTATGTTCTTAAAGTGTGCAGACCCCCCTCCCTCTATATTTTGAAAACTAAACATTTTATGCAATAAGTTAAGGAATGCTGTTGCAGTTTTAAATTAAGAGGTCAATTTGGAATGCAAGTAGAGTACTTTAATATCAAAGTTTTAAAAAAATGTGTAATTTTTGTTATTTTACAAACACTGTTGAAAATTTACGAAAGTGTTAGGATATAAAACTAACCTTCAGTGAACTCGTGCGTGAATGCTTTCATGTGGTAATTTTCTAGTTGTACAGGAGTATGTTTGATACTCTGTTTCCGAAGTATTTTGCAGTTTTCTTTCAACGCTGCTGAAGCACGAAGCGGCTGAAGTTTGGACTCAGCGGCACTAGTTTTTTTCGGCCGCCGCATGCTTGGCTGATTTTAGATGCTTGTCGAATGAATCTTTACGGTCCGATGCAACTTGGCAATTACAAAATTTGCACATTACTGTACGGCTATTTGTGCAATAAAGACCGTTCTTCTGGTACTGAAATGCTTTATCTCTGGCATTCAGTTTATTATTTGGTATCTTAACACGCCTACAATCTCAACCAAAAAAATACGAAGACCTTTTTTAATAATTTTGCTAATCAACATATGCATTTATAAAGCCAATAAATATAAATTTTCAAAAACATTAAAAAATACTATATTGTTTATGCTGTTTGCAAACACTTTAAAGTATTTTTCTATCGTGTAAACCATAGGCATAACAGCAGAAGACATTGCGCGAGTTCACAGATGTCCGAAGAGAAAGCAAACAGCTAACGCTATCTATACTTCACATAGCAAAGCATACATTCTGTTACTCTAGCGTACACTTGCCACTAACGCCACCATTTATTTTGTAGTAACACTACAGATGGCAGATTTCAGCATGCACTCACTTAGCCTCAAGTAATCTTTGGTTTTATTCATTGTTTACGTTAACATTTTAATTTTTTCGATGTTTTGTAGTTATAGAACAGTTGATTTACTGTGATGAGTGAATATATAGAAGAAATATTTTACTGTAATATTGATCTAGGTAGGAAATAAACAAAAAGTTCCCAATTTTTGCGGCTATAAAAAGTGATTCCATTTGTGTGTTAGCAATTTAGTAAAATAAAACGAAATTTCGTATTTTGCTATGAATTTCGTGGAATTCACAAAAAAATCTTGGCCGTGAAAAATTCCTATCACTACTAATCTGACGCGTATCAACTGGAACCAACGTTCAGGATACCACAGTTGGCAAGGGATTACTGTGTCTATTTTTGGACCCAGACTTTTCACAGTTCTTCTGGATTGGGACAGACTAGAGATGGTCGTAATGGAGGGGTTTTACTATATGTCGTGTTTATTTAAACATTCTTGGAACCGGGTGGCCACAGACTTGGAAATCATCGAAAATCTGGTATTGTCAGGGAATTTTAGTGGTCGGGGGAAAACCTGGAATTTTTTTAATCCCCGTAATCCTACTTGCAACCTTGAATTCAATTGAAGCAATCATTAAGAAAATGGATGCCGGAGCAATTCATTAATCGCCCAAAATTTATTTGTGTGTGATACATCTCCATTACGGTGTACATGCAATGTGTATATCCTTTCCTTGCTGAAGGTGTGCGTTTCATCCTTGCTATTATATTAATTTTGAAATGACTAGTACGCCTTACATTGTAGATTGAGAACTTAAAAAAACATATTTTGTTCACCTTTTGAAATACCTAAATTATTTTTTAATATGTTGTAAAATACTGGAAAAGTCGGGGAATTTTATCATTCCTAGTTCGTGGCCACCGTCTAGAAAATTTAATTTAAACCAACCATTTGTAAACTTTCAACTTTAAGCGATAACTAAACCTGAGCCGCATGCCATAGATTTGTCCACGTATGCTCAACCAATCTTCTACTTAACACTCGTAATGGTCCAGTGATTCTGTTCTACCTAGATGCCAGTGACTATTAAAACTGCTATCTCGTGAAACCTAAACAGCATGCCTCAGACTGTTCCAAGTATGTTCAACCAATCATCTCCTTCTGCTCGTATTGATCCAGTGTTGCGGTTCCTATTAAATGCCAATGCCCCAATATTACAATGGCCATCTTGTGAAACCTGAACAGCAGCCAAAAGCTGAACCAATACTCTGGCTAGTGCAAATGATACAAGTTTTTCAGGTGCAAAATCTTTAGAAAGTTAACAAATGCTGTAGTCTTAAGGGGGCGTGGTGTTTTATGCTGTATTATTTATTTGATGCACATTTTTCATAGTTGGGTACATATGCTTTTTAATATTAGGAAAAGGTTTAGAACCAGTGGGTTAAATGTGACGTAGACATACATGCCGCTGGCTATCATTTATTGGTGCGTGCTACAAAAAGTGGCAGGGAAAATTATTTTAAAATCTTACACTTTGAATCATGAAATATATAATACGAACAAATAACAAACTCTGTGCACCACAGATTTAAATTCCCAGCAGTATTTAAGCCATATTTAGTTACGAAATTCTGAAACCGTTGATTAACCGGAAGAGAACTTAAAACAAAACAGTGCAAATAGTTGGCACTTCTGTTCTAATTATTTGAAGTTGTAAGGTTAAAATTAAATAAGAGATTTTCAGAAACGTAGTACTGTATATGAATTTAATACATTTTTATAGCTAAGTAGTATGTACAGTAGAATCCCGTTGTAGCGATCACGGCTACTGTAAGTACACTGGTATAACGTCTTTTTGGGAACTGTCAAAAAATCGTACAAATTTATTCCGTGGAAAGTTGTAGTTTTAAGGGTTCAAACTTGTGCAGCAGCCTTGCAGCGGGACTCATGACCGTGTGAGCTGCGCTTTTGTTATGTCTCCCGTAACGCCACTCCCTCGCCCAGTCACCTCGTTTTCTTGCCTTGCCGCTTCCCTTTCAAACCAAGCGCATTGTCCTATAAATAGAATCTTGTAATTTCTACCTTGACTCAGTTTTCATGAACCAGTTCTGCTTTTCCATGGTCGCTCATGGTCATTGTGCTTTCAACTGTGTTTGGTTTCAAACAAGTTGGAGTATGTGGGTCGAACGTTATTGTTAAATGAAAACAAATTTAATATAAACATAACACTCCAAGCTACATATTAACAGATTTTCTCTGTTTGCCCCCCTCCCCCTCCTAAACTGTGGCATACCAATTAAAGATAAGGACACAATTACTATGTGCAACATTTTATCGGTGTGCTATAACGAGCTTAATTTGACGCCGGCTAACAGTCGGCAGCATTAAACCCATGACAGCGCTCACCACGCACATGACACGTGGGCATGCACTGAATATTATTTACAGTGTAAAATATGTAGTTATTTTTCAGGGTCAAAAATCTCTTAGTGTCTGAAAATGTAAGTTTGTTATTGCCAAGTGTTTGGTTGTGAATTCATAATGTGCGTTTCGCAGAGTTTAAGAACAGTAATATTCTGGCGTGGACGCTATTGTAAAGACATTTAAATGATACAGAAAATTAACAAGAAAATGCTGAAAAGTTACACAATACAGTAGAGCTTCACTTTAGCAAACCTCAAGGGACAATAATATGGCTAGTTTGCTATAGTGAAGCGCACAAAAAAATTTCTTGAGGTAAAATTAGATGCGGCAAAATGTTACTGGAGTGAAGTTAGCTTCGAATCTGTATTCCCAAACAAGAAAGTAACTGACTCGCACCATTTACGGGAGGATAACAGGTCACGCTCAGAGAACAACTGTACATGTGCAACAAGGTTGCATCAGGAATGCTCACAGGGGTGCTCTAAAGTAGCATATTCAGAAGCTTATAAAATGAAAACTAAGCATAATAAGCTAATAAAACATACCACATGTAGGTCACAATTGCATTTACTGTCAAGATGTGCATAATAGTTCGGATACAGAGATTTTATTTTTATTCTGTGAGCCTTTTGAAGTTTGCAATTTGAACATACACCTCGAACGAAGTGCAGAGTTCAGGGACGAATATATAAAAATCAAGCTACTTAAGGTAATACAAACAATAAACATGCTATCTTGTGCCTATAGTATAACGATATGCAGATAAGTCCGGGTTCCGGACGTCAATGTTTTTACTTCGAGACTTTGAATTTCGCACTTTGTTAGAGGTGTGTATTAAAATTGCGTTATTCAAAGGCTCATAGCATAAAAATGAAATCTCGGAACCCGACCTTTTCTGCATATCTTGATACTAAAGGCACTTAGGAGCAGCATGCCTATGGTATGTTTTACTTAGTGGCGGGATTCTTAAATATTTGCCTATGAACGTTTCACTTTGAGGTGTATCATGTTTTCGGTCGGGTCATAGAAAAGAGATTTTTGCTGTGCCGAATTCCATGGCGACCCTTCCCCCCCCCCCCTTTTTTTTTTTTTTCATTATCTACAGCATGAATTATGGCAAATAATCACGAACGTACTTGTTATAGATGGTAAAATTTATTTGCAATTCAGTTGGGTGGGAAAGACGTTTACAGGTTAAGATAACCTAATTTGCAATTCACAGTAAAATACGCGGATGCAAGAACAGGCCAGAGATATAACAGCATTTTGATGTGCGTAAAACTCGGCAGAATCAAAGGCTTCTTATCTGTGCCTACACGATGATGTAGTGCATTAGTTGCATTAATAAACACTGGTAGTGCTGCGCTGTACGATTTTTCTCTTATTGCCACACCGATGTATTATCATCTAGGACTGAGTTATCTACCCAAAAAAAACCGGTTGTGCTTTGTTTATGTTAACATCGAAAGATTATAAAAAATTAATGTAATTTTGCTGGTTTTTGATTTTATTCAGATTACAAAGTCTTCGTTAACGTGAATATTAAATAAATCTCTGGAAAATTTTGTATAACTGAAAGTTGTTTGCGTAAATGTATGGGGTTTTGCCGGGGCCAAGTAATAAGTTTGTTAAAGTGATTGTCTACTTATTTAAATTACTTTTAGGTCACTTGATTTTTATATATTTAGGATTTACTCGACATGCATAGCACTTAAGCTTATGTGAATCTGGCAGGCAGCCATGGTAGGTCCTTGCGACGCTATCCTCGGCGCAATCGTAAGTGGTCTGGCGAGGTAAGGCGCTGTCACGTACGCATTTCAAACTCTTTGCACTGATGTAGATTACCATAGCTCATTCGTAGTGTACTGGTTAACCTTTGTTTGCATACGTTTTTGCCAGTTTCCCTGTCATTATGCTTCCGCTTAACTAATTTGTGCCCTTGCTGCTTTTTGAAACTGAGGCGAGAGGGAGGAGAGATGTCCGAGAGGCCACGCTGCCCGTGCAACTTGAATCTGGTGCCATTTTCATGAATATATGCAAGGGTATTTTTTATGTTTAAATATTTAACTGTGCAATCCATGCAGTTTGAGGGTTTATTTGTATAATATGTGCGCCGTAATTTATTTCAAGGTTCAATGTATTTTCCGTGTAACTGATGATTTGTATGTGAGACCACGCTGTCATTTTCATGTCTGGTTTTCTTGCCATCCGGCATGCTAGAAGCTCAAAACTAATTCAATCTTGAATTTTCTGAACTAGGAAAAGATTTTGTTTGATCATAGTTTGCAGTCTTCGTGGAGAAATAAAACATTTTCACCTGCACCACGTGCTCCACTGCAACACTTATCCAGCGGCATCCGCACTATCTAATACTGCTTTCACGTGCTTGCATGTTTATTGTGACCACTCATGTCGTGCCCCATCATTTTCCAAGTGTATTTATATCATTGTATGGTGACATTATTTGTCCTAGCCGGCAATGTGTTGACTGTCACCTCGCTAACCACGTGCAGCAAGACTACTCCTGACGAGTTCGCGTTATTGTTGCCAAATAATCGCACGTTTTTATGTAACACGTTCATTTTCTCATTTCATTTTTCTCTGCTGCCTATCTTCAGGGGAAATCATCATTCCACCCTAGCGGCTGTCGACCCCCTTCCCTTTTAAGATGATTGTGTTTTCAAACACCACAGAGAAGTCATATCTAGGAAGTGTGCTATATTAATTGTGGGCTGGGGAGCACCCAATCTGAGTTGGCTAGACATGTCTTGAGTGTAATTCACAGGTAAATTTCTGCCACCTTTTTTGTAAGAGTGGTATAATAAGCAAGCAGTACAGTGCATCAATTGTTTTCGCGCCTTTCCTCTTGCCATTGTTTTTCTGAGAGTTTAGTAATGATGTTTATTAATGCAAAGTGTTTCGCAAGTACACTTGGGTGAGATGGACACATAGAACCCATATCCCCGAGAACTGTCTCAACAGTGCGGTAACTGGGAAACCCCGCTGGCGCCCACCTACAGTAAGTTTGTGTCGCCGGTCGGCTCGTGTCTCACCTGATAGCATCCTTTTTATTTTACTTTTTTTTTTATGCTGGTTTTCATTTTGAGCAAGTCTCGCACCATGCAGGTTTTTTTAGCTGGAAACCTCCCATTTTCCAATGAGTACTATATTTACTGACACAATTCACATCCCTGTTATGGTGCAGAATTAGGGATGTAATGCGCTTTGTTCGATGGCACCATGTCACCTATACTTCAAGGTCACTGGTCCCGTTAATTTCTGACTGCCGCGCCCGTGCTCCAAACATGTACACAAAATCAGTCACTGTTGATTTGTATGGGGGTGGTTTTTTAATGCGAAGGTATTAGTTTACATTTATATTAATTTTTGTTTAGAACGAATGCATGATGGGTCAGTAAAACACAGCTATAGAGAAGCGGGCCAAAAATTCATTCTTTCTGAGGTTTACCAATACTGGGTCTCTGTTATGAAGTGAACCGAACCTGGACCTGTAACAACGGCAGTGGCGAGTGTCTGCCTCCCACCAGAATAATCCTGTAGGGACCACCTTACAGTTGCCTCACCCGAAGATCTAAGCGCTTACCCAGTTAAATGTTCTTTCAAGTGTTAATTTGTTGAATGTGGTTATATGAATATATACTAATCAATTTAAATGAATGACATATTGCATTATTTTAGTTTGATTAAAATTGTAGCAAAATCTACAGAATAATTTTGTAAAAACTAATTTTTTGCTATTAAGATTTACAATGAAATCCTGTTAAGTTTTCCTATCTAATAAGATAAATAATTGTGGACCTTGTCAATTTGCACATGCCTTGTTGTGTGTGTGTGTGGTTTTTTTTTTTTTTTTTTGTGGTTTCTTAACTATTGTCTAGCACTGGCAGTGGTATCTATTATTGAAGAGTAGTTTTGGCCTTTGCAGTGCTTATGGAGAGAAAGGCAATGCATAGCAACCAGAGTAGTTACATTATTTTAAGTGGTGTCGATTCAGAAGTTCTACTTTATGAAGAAAGGACCATTGAAACACTATTTTGTGTGAATTGAATATGGATAATGATATACTTTCAAATTAATTCCATTGTCGTGCACAAGCATGGATATTATTTGTTTTAATTTTTTCAGACAGGAGTGCTTATGTGGTTCTGTGTGCTGGTTTTTTTGGCAGATGTCGTTCCTGCGCAATGTTGTATGGACAGTCTCAAACCTCTGTCGAAACAAGAATCCTCCTCCGCCTTTTGAACGTGTCATGTCCTGCTTGCCTTATCTGGAGCAACTCTTGAAGTGCACGGACAAAGATGTATTAGGTGATTCTTTTTGTGACTATTAAAATCTTTTTTTAGTATGTCATATTACATGTGCTCTATATAACCATATTACTTTTTCCCATTGCAATTCTATAACTTTTATTTTGTATTAAGGGAACATTAGGCATAAATTGTTACAGTACGTACAGCGATCTCTGGATATACCGAAAACTTGTTCTGATTAACCTTATCCGCAGTTAATTCCCGAGTTTTATCTGTTACTGTTACAATATCTATCAATCACATTACCTAAGATTTCCCGCAAAAATTGTTTCTAAGCTGGTGGTTTATGCCAACATAACGGCGTGAAATACATTAGTGCTGCAGTTTCACTGCTCTGCACTATAGTGATAGTCTGACTTGCTCCTTTTTCTTCCTGACGAGGGGATGCAGTTTTGCAACCAGCATGGCAGACTTGCGTCCTCTGCCTTCCTCATCCTGTCTCTTGCTCATGTCTCCCATCTCTACATCCCTCCCTCCCTCCCTCCCTCTCCTCCCCCTTTCCCCCTTTCTATTGTGCACATTTCTTCCCTTAACATGCCTTTGAGAAGGAAGCTGTTTTACAGTTAATTGTTTTGCCTGTAAATGACAGTTTTGTTTGCAAAGATGCTTTATTTTGTAATTATAGGTTATTTCCTGGAGAGTTGATGTTTAATATTATATCTGTTGTCAAATCAACATGTTTTTAAAATTAAATATTAATTTAACGTAATGGATAGCATCTTCGTGATTTAAATGATTGTCCTGAGAAGAATATGCTTCACCTCTCCTTGCTGCCAAAAATTTTCATTAATCAACTGGTATTACTAAACGTGAAGTTCTCTAGTATGTTGCTACATCATGGTCAGGGTGGATTTTTGGTGTGCTATGTCAGGCATGCTGTGTCTATAACATACGTTACTGTCGGTGTTTGTCTGCCGGAGCATAGCACGAGGCAGAGGTTTATGGCACTGTATTAACACGTGCTGGAATATGTGTTGTGGACTTCTTTGTAAACGCACCAACCGCATCACATGCATAACTCGTGCACGAAAAATCCGTAGTGACGTTACAACGGCTGAGGGACGGGGTCGGGTGATTGCATTTTTTATTATGTATTGATAGTTACATTTTGGAGCATATCTTACAAGTCAAATAATCATTTTCTATGAATTATATGCTGCTGTTGAAACAGTTCCTTGTGTGCTCAGTGAAATGTTATTTCTGTGTATGGCTGAGATATGTTTCTGGTGGCTATTTGGCTTCAAAACTATTCATGTGTTATTAGGAAATTTTCCTTTTAGATTTATTAAAAACTGTCAATTTCTTTAAGGAAGTTCTGTAGTTAGCAATCCTTTGTAATGGTTCATACCTCTGTGCATGTTGTAGCGGACACTTGCTGGGCTCTCTCGTACCTCACTGATGGCAGCAACGACAAGATCCAAGCAGTGGTGGACATAGGTGTGGTTCCAGAACTTGTAAGACTATTGGGATTGGAAGAAGTGTGCGTTCTCACTCCAGCACTGCGTGCTGTTGGCAACATTGTTACGGGGAGTGATTCACAGGTATTGGTTTGAGTGAATTTAGTTTCGATTACAATAGACTCTCTAATGAATGTATTTTCAGTGGTCCCGGCGAAACCTTTATACAAGTACATTTAACTCTCTATGTATCATAGCGTGTACTTATAAATCACATCCGCCAACAAATTTTTGTGGTCTTGGCTAAACTCCTGCTTAAATTTTTACATAACCCATTTGTTGTATGTTGCGTTGATCAAAGTACAGTGAAAGTCTGTTGTAACTATGCTTTATATTGGCGCAAAAAATTGTGCTGTATATTAACTTTAATGGCACAATCCAAAAAAAAAAGTAAAAATACTGATAATATAGCACATTAAGAAATAAATTTATATGGCATATAATTCAATCACTAGTGGAGAACCTATGTGATGCATGCAAGGTTTTGGAGCGGGAAGGGTGTAAATGCTCGTAGCTGTCTCCACGCATGAGGCCGGCCAAGGTCATGGTGCTTTGTCGCCACAGGGGCGGCTGTGGGCGTGAACACGGAGACTTCTACACACAGTTATTATGTACAACTGTCACTTGGCACATTTTTTTGCTAAAATTGAGTAAAGAAATTTTATTACACTATTAACAGTTAACAAAAAATCAGTCTTGTTGGGGACTATAAAAATGCAAATTGATTCACTAGATTAAACATTAATTACAGATATGTTCAATATTTTAGCACCAACGTAAAGTTAGAAAAAACTCGATGTTTGTTCCCTTAACAGCTTGCCCTTATGACAAAAGACAGGGCCTCTTGGAAAGCTATCAACTCTCCAAATGTAAAAACTGTATTTGCAGGTGTGCAAGGCAGTTACATAATTTAGGTCTTTAAAATTTCTATATGTACTCATTTTATACTGTATGATAATATAAAAATATACGGCGATCTTGAAATTGCCCGACAGGTATAATAGTATAATAATAACAACATATTTTCTGAATATCATGAAACAGTCCACAAATGCATATTCTGTACTATGAACCGGTAACTTTCATAAGTCACCCAAACAATTGCTACGTGTAGTACCACATACAATGTATACTGTATTTCAGCATGTACAGGCTGCATGGAACTGTTTTTAAAGCCTGAGGTTTGTTCATGAACGGGAGCAACTGACATTTGTCAACTACATGCTCCCGTGAAGCATTTGCAATTGCAGGCATCCTTCAGCAGCACAATTGTGAATTGATATGGTGGTGATTTGGCAATTTGTTAACTTTAAAGTTGTCATAGTGCAAATTACAAAAATAAGTATCACAGAAATTGCAACTGACACACATTCCTGTAATACAATTAAATCCTGACTTTGCTGGCGACTGATTGCACAATATGCCGGCATTCTATATATTCTCGTGAAAAGGTACTATAATTTCTGATGATTGATTCAAAGGAGTAAAAACACTATTTCGTTGGTATATTGTTCAATTTTATTTTGGGGACAGATATTCACTTCTAGCTTTGGCTGATATTGAAATTTTCCGCTTTGTGTTTAAACACTTACACAGTACGAGCGCACAAGCAGGACGCAATGTAGCACAGTAGAGTGCCAGGGCTGAACTGTACAGCACTGCGCCAGTCGTGCGGCATTGCCAAGTCTGCGCTCGGCCAGCTGGCGGCAGCAGTGTTACCATATTTCACAAAGTTTATGCATGGAAACCAAAACTTTTTGTTAATTTTTTTTTTACGCAATTGTCTTCTTGTATTGTTTTTGAAGGAAACTGTGGAATGCGGCTATTTAAGCTATCATTATAGCAAAAGTAAGCCCATACTGCATTCGTTCTTACAGACTTCTTTTTCCCCACTGAGTACAGTAGAGCTTCTATTATGACCTCACGGTTCCAGAGTATAGTGTCGCGGATAAGGGGGGGGGGGGGGTCGTAATGGAAAATTTTTGGCTGATTTTGACCCACCTCTAACCCCAATGCCCGAAACTTGCCATTTTTTGCACGAGTTTCATGTTTAATCTTCTCTGGCATGTAAAACTTTTTTAATTAAATGTAACTACTTTTGTATATTTCATTACTTGACGTCTCCTGATTAATTTGATTTCCATGAAAGGCGTATTGGATAACCCCTTGCAAAAAAGACTTAACACAGTATGACATGGCCATTGAGTGTGTGTGAAACATTGGACTATGTATTGTTTAAATATTATTCTGGCGGGGAGGGCCAGGGCCGGTGCACTTCGTAACTGCGCATGCTTAGACGAATAATACACCAGTGTCCCCTTCTAGCATTAAGTAATTTATTGCTTCACGCTGCTTGGGACAACAAATGTCAGTCTAGGTAGTAGCTTGAGAAATGCGAGATCACTAATATCAGAAAGGGCTAGTTTTCCATAGACTGAAAACCGTGGATAATAAACTAGCGCCATGGTTGGAGAAAAGATTTTAAAAAAACATCTACGCATAACTGAAACATTGGTTTAAGAGAGTGTGGTTGGCGAGGGATTACTATATCTTATCTTTAGACAAGCCTCAAATTTTCACTTTTTCGACCCAAACCTTTCACAGTTGCTCAGGATCAAGTCGTAATGGAGGGGTTTTACTGTACGTAGTTTTTTTATTTAAACAGGTTTACATGGTGTTCTTTAATGTATTATTTACTGTAATACTTTTTTCTAAAATTCCAATTTTTGTGTATTAGCTAAACTTCATTCTCAGATGTGTACAGCTCTTGCTATACTCAACATAAAGTTTTACAGGGTTAAAAGTTGTATTTTATTGATGTACACATTGATAACCTCATCTACTGAAATCCTGCATGTATGGACTTTTTTGGCAGTCCCCTGATTAATGATAGATCGAGAGACGACTAGTAGCTGCTGTTTGTAGTACAATCTTTGCAGTCCATTTGACAATGTCCTTGTTGACATGGTGATGTGCTGTGCTCCCAGACAGATGTGGTGATCCAGAGTGGAGCTGTCCCGCTGCTGAAGGGCCTGTTGAGGCACGAGCGCAATAACATAATGAAGGAGGCTACGTGGACAATTTCGAACATAACAGCAGGCAACACAGAGCAGATACAGGTGGTGCTAGATTGTGGCCTCCTCCCAGAGATTGTGCGCGTCTTGGCCTCAGTAAGTTTGTCTTTTGGTGTCAAATACAGTAAAATCTTGTTAATGCAAACACTGTTATTCAAAAGTCTGTGTAAGTAGAAGTTCTTGATAGCCTCTAGGTGTAAGAATATGATTTTACCCGATTGGTGTTTCATTACAGTGGAACTGCATTTTAACAATAGTCGACAATGGCAAACTAAGTTATCGCTATAGCGAGTTATAACATTTACAGTGCCTTGTGATTTGCCTTTGCACATCCTGTGCTTATGCAGTGACAATTAAATACAAAACAATTGAGGCGTCTGACAGTGGCATTATGCAACGATCAGCGGACGTGTCCTTGCTTCCTCAATGTTTCAGGAAGAGGCGTGAGTGTGTTAGTTGCCTACAAATCAGCACGTTACTTTACTCATTGTCTGTGTTTCACACATGCAAAGCCTGGAGATCACTGAACTTCCCTTCTTAAAGCCCACTGCTCCTTGTTCTTTCTACTCATATCTTTCGTTCCTTCTTCCCTATTCTTTCTCCTCCCTCTCTTGTTCCTCTACCCCTTCCTACCCTGATCCTATTAACTCTGATCGCTCCTTTTTACCTCCCATCCCTCTAAACTCCACTCTTAGCTCTCCACGCCACACTCATGTCTTTTTCGCTCTCGCTTACAAAGCATACAGCAGATCAATAATGCAGTTCCTCTACTCCCATTTGTAGACAGTGTAAATTTTCATAACGGGCAGGACTAGTGCCATGAACAGATGTTACTTTCCTGTTCTGGTCCCACCTGCGGATAACACATCTGTACAAATGTAAACAAATTTAGCTTTGTGGTAGATTAGAAAAATATTTTGAAGGAAATGTAACATTGTAAACAGATTTTTTTCATCACATAAACTTGTAATTTTGCAGTTTTGCAGCGGACGTTGATTTGGCGGGTCTCAGCCACATGTCTCACGCCCTCCTAACAAACTTGGTGTAGCCCACTTTATTTCTAGAGAGAAATTGTAACTGTGTATTGTGCGACACTGACTTTAACACAAATTTTCATCAGATTCCCAAAATATTTTTAGTGCTAGTAGAAGTCTTTGTCCATTACTTATGTCCATTCTATTGGTAGGGGGAGTATCGTTTTGTACCAATCAGTCGAAACCTATATCGGCTCAGCACTTGTCGAGACATTAAAATGGCGTGTTTTTGTTGTGTGATGCTACCTGTTTGCTAAATCATTGATTTAAACTGGAATTGTGAATTCTGATAGGCATTAAAATTCACAACAAATACTTTTAAATGTTACTTAAATCATGAATTGTGTAAGGTTCATGTATTAAGATATGATGCACAGAATATATATGCTATAAGTACAAACGGCCGTCAATAACCTTACATTTATGAACCACTGTGAATAACATACAATCCTGTGTAAATAGGAAGTGTTCATTATCTGCAGCGAAAAGCTGAAATATAAGACGATGGAAATGGTGCATCTTAATATCAGAATTTTATGTTGGCAAAAACAATTGAGCTCATTCAAGGTAGGCCTATTTAGAGAATTTGAAATTTCTTTCTTTTTGAGTGTATTCTTTACCGTCAAATTGTTTCAAATGTAGCCTATGGCGTTATCAATATATATATATATATATGTTTAAATTAGAGATTTTACTTCCGTATACCTACTGCTGGCTGGAGCCTGTAGCACATCAAACTGGTTGTTATTAAGAAGTAGGGATGTAACAATTCCACTTTTTCTCCATCTCGATGCAGATACCATTCTATTGTAAATTCCATAAATTGTGATTCCTTTAGTTACTGCATTTACTTAACAGAACTAAATATGTACTGTATAGGAGGGTGTGAAATTTATTGATTTAAAAATTGGCCTATGTTAGTAATATTGCTAATATAAATAATACAACACTTGAATAGTGGGAGCATATTTATACAAAAATCCAAACAAGGTTCAAAAGATGCATATGATGAAATCAAAAAGTTCATGCATCACACTAAGATCAACTTTCAGACTTATATTTTTTTGTGTAGAGATAAGCATTTTCACTCTATCTGGGTCCAAGCGATTCCTTTTTTGTCCACTATTTGCACAGCGGTGCTAAAATGTTGTTCTCATTTTGCTGCAGGTGTTAAAAATGTTTTCTTGCTAGTCTTCTCAGTCTGGGCAGGTTTTGTTTGTTCTTCCAGTAGGTAAGGACATCAGTATCAGGAGGCTCGTGTAGTTAAGTTTCAACGTCAACTGCTGATGCACATACATCTTGTGAATAGTTATATTTCATAATGGCGGAATACAGGTTCCACATGGATTATGTACGTGACCCTGCTGCTTTTTCCTCAGTTTCTACAAACTGGAATCAGAAAATTAAAATTACATGTGGTGTCAAATAACCACAGTAGCATGAATTTTAAAACCTATATTTAGTTAGAACTTACATACGAGTTTCTCATCTTCTGCACAATTGCTTTTATTTTCTCTGCTTTTTGCTGCAGGGAAATCTGTGCAGTGTCTACATAAATTGTCAGAGAAAACCTTGCTCTATAAACGGGGATCTAGCAGAGTAGCAGCTTTGTAATGCCAGATTTCTTCCACTTGCCCACAGTGCATCAAGGATACTAGTAAATCATTTACCATGCCTTGTAAGCCAAAATCAGCTGGTGGTGGCACTTGCAACTGTTGAAGTATGCTGTTTACTGTCGAAATTGTTTCTGAAGAGCACACATTACTTGAGCTGACACTGAATGTTGCTCTTTCGAATAACTGAAGGATATCTGATAGGTACTTCATTGGTTCCCACTGCAAAGAAGAAAGTTGGGTTGACAATTTTAGATCTGATGATGCAAGTACCACTGCCTGCTTTTGCTCGATAAGTCTATCATGTGCAGGGTTGAAGTACATCACGTAGGTTCGTTTTGTAACAGTTGATGTGCCTTTCATCCCACTAAAGTTTGGCCTTTCTTTAAGACTATGCAAGCTTGCGATGAATGCGTGAAACTGCTTACTACAGGCCAACACAATGCAACAATATTAGTCACAAGTTTGGCATTACGGAGGCCATCTTTAACTACAAGCTTCTGTGTATGGGCTAGACAAGGTAAATGCCTGAAACCTGTCTTTTCTAGACAGTGTCAAATTTCTCAGCTACAACCTTGTCACTTAAGCTCCATTCACTAATAACTCTGGTCATAAAGGTTGGTATGTTATCAGCGGTGACTGATTTCTGGAAAGGGTACAACCTCAAGAGCTAAGTGTTGTGAACTGTAACTGCTGTCTGCAAAGTAAGCTGTTAAACTCGTGTGGTTATCATTACATGATGAAGTCACACATCTGTTGTGAAATTTACATAGTCTGCATCTTGTAGTAAACTTTACACCTTGGCTTTAGTTTCGTTGTCCATTTGTGGGATCACATTTGTAGCAAAGTAATTCTCTCTGGGCAGATGAAACAGCCACCAGACATGTTTTGAAAAGAAATTTGGAATTTTGCCACATGAAAAGTACGTATTCCAACAGTGCAAACCCGATAATGTAGATTTTTGTCTGCCGCCATATTGCTTTTACAGACCAATATGGCCACCGCCACATAGCAAAATATATATTTTCGAGCCTTTACATTTTGTTTAATATCTTAACTTTAAAAGCTGCAAAGTCATGCGAGATGTCATTGCAAAGGTGAGCCTTAGGGTTATTAAGATTATCACTAAAAATGAACACAATGTTATATGTCTTCTACACTGACATGTAAGTTGACCATTGTGACCTTTAACTCGCCACTAAAATCCCTGTGTGTTAGTTTAATTAGTTTATTTTCTGTAGCTGACAAAAGATCCAAAATAATTTGATTGTAGTAATAGTTAAATTAATTGGTGATTATTGTTGTGCTATCTAGTAATTTGTCACGTATTTGGCATAAAAGTGCCTCTAATATCTTACACGTTGCTATATAATTTTAATAAGTTCTTAGTTAGCTTTGTGTACTCATATGAGCATGTCTGTATGCTCGTCTGACCAGGTTAGGACAGGAACTGCTACTAGTAATCAGCCAGTGTCAGTCTGGAAGTAGACCAGTCCAAATGTAGGCTTAGGTAATGTTCATTGTTTGTTTTAAAGTGATATGTAATCAGTAATTGATCTTATTCACACCATGATTCATGTAAATTAGGCATGTCTTTTGTTTTTTGTGGGCATTCTTTATAATGGAGTACTCTGTAGGAATTTTCTTGAACGAACCTTGTCATAAGACTGCTTATTGTGAGTCCAGAAGAATTGGGCGGCTAAATTAATTTGAAGAGGATAAAGTTACTTATTCATCTAATACTTAATCCCACAAACAAAAATGCTGCAAAGGTATTGTTACAATGTCTCTCTAGAAATTAAGTGGGAAAATATGGAAGTCTGGGAAATAGATTGTTATATAGGAAACTTGTACACTGCCGACAGGGAGACTACAAGTCTCAGAAGGAGGCGGCTTGGGCTGTGACCAATTTCACGTCGGCAGCTAACAAGCAGCAAATGGTGGAGCTGATAATGGCTCAGGTACTACCGCCATTCTGCAACCTGCTGAACTGCGAGGACTGGAAGGTGGTCACTGTTGTACTCGATGGTCTTGCCAACATGCTTCAGGTATGTTGATTATATGTTACTGACTTGCTATACTTACCATAGTCCATGGATTTTCTGGTTTTGGTTAGAACACATGTGGAACTATTGTCAACTTGTAAATTAAAATTCCTTAATTACATATTTTTCGTTGTTAAACTTCTTTTTCTCCCTTGGAGTAAAGCAGGGTATTTCATGATCCAATCTACTCTTGACCTGTCGTTATTCAGGGGACTGCCAAACAATGTCTACATGTAGGATTTCTGTAGATGTTTCTGCCATGTACATCAATAAAATAAAACTTTTAGTATGGTAAGGGCTGCACATTATCTGTGAATAAAGTTTATGTAAAAAACATTATATATACCGGAATTATAGAAAAAGTATTATTGTAAATAATACATTAAACATTTCATCTGTGCTCTTTTAAATAAAGAAAATGTCTAAAAACATAGTATATATTTGTGTAAGTAATGATTATATTTTACTGCAACGAAAACTTGTAGTTTTTAGGCAGAAATGAATAATCAAGGCAGTGTTACCACCAGCCCTGAAACTGAAATCCTGGTGCTTGTTTACAAAATTCCTGTAAAATTCTGAGTCATTGGAACAAATCCTGTAAAATCCTTGGAGTTAAAAGAAATCTATATATTACAGAAAATAGTGTCCGATGGTCATTTACCTACATATTTAATTAAATTGTTTTTATGGAAAGTACAAACTTTGGCAATTTTTTCTCCACTCACACTTATACTTTTATTATAGTTTCACATTAATTCTTCAAAATCAGAATAAAAGCATCACTCAAAATATACTTTAGTACCCTAATTTATTTTTACATATAGGTTGACACGTGCTGCTTTCCTGTAAAATATTAGAGACTACGGCTCATCTGACTAGTCATTTTACTAGCGATGGGCTGATACCAACAATACCGATTCTCAACTACCCATGCCAATACCAGTTTTGACGAGGCCAATCATAATTCCCAATTCCCAACATTTGGAAGTACTTCTTGTTACTTTAATTTAATCTTTCACTTTTATGAACACTTCAAGCACATATCAGGGGTCTACAGCATGGAAATGAAATATATACAACCCTAATTTTAATAATAAAGTGAGAAGATGGACAATTTAATTGGGCAAATAATAAAGTGAGAAGATAGATAATTTATCTGGGCAAGTAAGTAACTTAACGGTCTAGGAAAGAAATTTTACCGGACAAAACGGCATTAATTAAAACTGTGTTCATTAAAGACTTGGATTTTAGATCTGTGAAATTCAGTTGAATCCCATTGTAGCGAGCACGGCAACTGCAAGAACACTGGCAAGAAGGTCTTTTTGAGGAACTGCAAATATATTTCGTGAGATATAATGTTACCAGTGAAAAATGTGTGGTGAGATTGTGAGTAGCAGGATTGCGGTGGAACTCGGTGTGAAGAGCACTTTTGTCTGTGCTGCAACTCCACTCCCTTACCCCGCCTCTGCGTTTCCCTATGTATTTTGTGCTGCTCTTGTGTCACATTCTTCAGCCTTGCCTCAGTCACCCTCTTTTTCTAACCAAATGCATTGTTCTATAAATAGAATCCCACCCTTTCTACCTTGACACCATTTTCATGAACAAGTTTTGCTTTTCTGTAGTCATTCATGGTCAATTTGATGTCACCTGTGTTTGGTTTCATACAACTTTGCGTATGTGGTTTGAACGTTGTTAAATGAAGGCAAATTTAATTTAAACATAGCAGTCTAAGCGATAGCTGGAATTGAATACAGGCACATATTAATGGATTTTTTTTGCCCATACTGTGGCATTCCAATTAAAGATAGGGATATGACTTCTAGATTTTATCGCTGTGGTATAAAGAACTGAAGTTTAATCCATTTTTGTTTTCTTGAATTTGTGCTGGATTTTGAGTAAGTCTTGCACCGTGCAGGTTTTGTATAATTTTCCAGTGACTCCCGTATTTACTGTCGTAATTCACGTTCCCGTTTTTATGGTGTGGAATTAGGGGAAATATACTCTTCAGATTACAAGCAGCATGTTTCAATGAGGTATATAATTCTAAGCGGCCCGTGTGACGTGCGCGTTGTTAGACTGCACAAAGTTGTCACTGGTCTAGTTATCAATTTCTGGTTGCCGTGCCTGTGCTGCACCGTGTAAACAAAATCAGTCGTGGAGTTTATTTGTTTGCAGGTGGCTTTTTTAATGCGAAGGTCATAGTTTACATTTATATTAATTTTTGTTTATTATGAATCCATAATGGATAATTATACTAGTCAAACTGCTGCATTTATACTTCGGGTAATTGTGGATGCAGAGGAACACTGCAATAGAGGAACCGGCCAGAAATTAATTTGTTTCTACTTTAATGTGCATGTCATGTTTTCACAATGCCGGGCCGCTGCGACGGCAGTGGCGGTCGCTGCCGCATGCTAGAGTAATCTTGTAGCGGCCTACCGTATCGACAGGCAGCTGCCCCGCCTGAGGATCTAGGGCTGAACGACAGCGGCAAGCTGCAGTAAGCCACGCTACAGAGTATTTAGATGCTCGCCCAAAGCCCTGCTACCTGAACATGGCCATCACAATGTTTTCGCGGCTTGCTCCAGCACCCGTATGATTTAATTTTAAATGTGTAGCTTTGTATCTATTATCAATAAATAGTGCTGTGTTCTAAAAAAAAAAACCCATATTCCACGCAGTACACTAAAATCCTGTAAAATAGGTGCAAGAATTATGCCGATAAATATGGGTATTTGGTTTTAGGCGGTAGTGCGGAGCTGTGACAGTAGTTATCGCTTGCAGGGCAGTGCTTCGGCATCTGAAAAAGCGATAGCGGGAGTGTTGCATTGGCCAAGCAACTGATTGCAAGCTGAGCAGATACTTATATGGTGCGGTTAGATTTTCCGCTCATTTTCACGCAATCAATTACATAAGATATTTTTACGTTATGGCGGTTTGAACAAAATTTTTGAGTTATTTTAGTAGGAGGCCCTACTGGGGATCAAAATCGGTCTAATTCAGTAACAGCGTGGACACTCGTACATAGTGGATCGAACCTGGAACGGGACTCTACTGTATAATGCACGCAATTCTCATTTAATATTTTTAATAATTACGTATATCCTTGCTGTATTATGTAAATGCATCTTGCAAATAATCACAACTCGGCTCTAGTAGGGTTACACAAGTAGTAGGAACCTGCTATGTTGTGCAATATATGTCTAATAAGTAAGAAAGGAAGAAATAAAAGCTGCTAGGTTCGTTTTTACTCTTTGAGATTAGGTTAAATGCAGCTTGAATATTCGAAAGGATAACTATACTGAAATGCATAATATTTACCTCTCCAGAAAATGTGCATGGAGTTATATGCCAAACTCAGCTTGAACATATTTTTCTGGCCAGTTTCTCTTGCTGTGATAGTAGGCTTTTTCCAGCGGAATGCTAGATGCTACCTTCATTTCCACAAAATCACACATGGATTTTTAGGGTTTTTTTTTCTGCAAACTTATGTATTGAATCTTCACCAATAGAAATTTGTTTCGTAGACTATATAGATTGACAATCTTTGTTTTGTTAGTGTGTTTTATTCAACATGTTTTTGCAGATCTAGTTCATGCGTACATGGCAAAACACGCATAATTTCATGGTTTCTATCAAAAATGTAAAATCCATCACTTTTGTACTCCTTTTCTCGATTTTTAATTGACTAGATCTTCGGCATTTTGTGGGCTTTACGCAATGTACGATTTAATTTTAAAAAACGTTACCAGGATTCGAGAACCTGAGGTCAGCCCAAAACAAAACAAACATAATAAATTTCAGTTGGGAATGCAATGCCCGAAGACTAAGATATTGTCCTTGCAAGAAAACTTGTACAAATTGCTTGTGCTGCTCTCTTTTGGTTCATGATCGATCCAAATAACTATAGATATGTTGTACACACTTATGTGTCAAATTTACTGCCCTCTTTTGGTTCTTTGAGAAAATAACGCGCACTGTTGATTAAGTTTTCTATAGATTCTAACAACATTCGATACTGAGGCAATGTCTCGAATGTGATGTAAACAAATGGGAGGATAAGTCCCCCCACCCCTTGTTAAAACTTCATGTTTTGAAAACATAAAGTGAAATTCACATTAGGCTGTCAAAATTAATGCTGTAAATGTGAAATTGCCCTATAACTAGTAAGAAGCCTGTTATAAGCAGTAATTAAGTTTGTTAATGGTGTTGTTAGTCTTTTAAGAAGCAATTTCTAGTGTGTTATTGTCCGTGCTGTTACTTAGATTTGTTTTAACAGATGGCAGAGAAAAGTGGGAACCTGGATGAGATTGCCCTCATGATAGAGGAATGTGGAGGCTTAGACAAGATGGAGGCACTGCAGAATCATGACAATGAAAAGGTGTACCAGAAAGTTCTGAATCTCATTGAAGTTTTCTTCTCTGGGGTGAGTATTTGACAAGATCACTTTTAAGGATGGGTTGAACAATCCGCTTGACCTTCATTGTAGAAGTAACTATGATCACGTGGAAACAGGCTTTACAATTTTAAACATTGTGGTGTGGGTTAAAATTGCAATATCATTTAAATTTTTAAGCCTTTTCTAACAAAGTATATAAATTATTTTTACAATTAGTCTTATCGATCCACAATTTTAAATGGGGCTGACAAAAGTATCTACAAATGGCTTGGCTGTTGAGATTTTAGACAAATATCTCAACTCAGCATAATAATACATATAGATTTGATACCTGGTTTTGCAACTCTCATAAGGTCTCTGAGAATACTGTCGTAAACTTGAAATTAATTTTATCATTTCATATTTCAAAAATTGTTATGTTTAGAGTTTATTTTGCTTGAACTGTTAGTGTAATGTAAAATCAATGCATAATTTGATTGAATTATTAATTTTTAATATGGTAAAACTTGGGTGTTCGTAAAGGGGCTGCAAAATTTAGACTTTTTAACTGTGACATCTTGGTGACAGTTTTTTTTTACTGTATTGTGTAAGAGTTCACTATAAGTAATGGTAGTTTTCTCTGAGCGCCACAACCGCTGGTGGGTGAATATGTGCAAAGCATTTGGACATTGGTGAGTTAACTGCACACACAGCCTAATGCTGTGCGAAATAAATTAGTCTCCATTCAATCATCTGTCCATTTGCCAAACTATGCCTAATATTTTTGTAACAATTTGTACACAACTGGGCTGTCCGTACTGCAAGCTGCCACAGGTGGTCCGAACACAGCCATATAGGGAGGTGAACGGCCGGCACTTTTGGCACATAGAGTAATATTGTCTGCATAATCTCCTTTTTGCCCTCCCTGTCAGTTTCCGATTAACTGTATATTTTATATGAGAATATAGTATAAATCTTTACGTGGTAAGAGGAAAATTGTTTCTCTTTCATTTCCAGGAGGAGAACGTGGACCTGGTTCCAGAGCAGTCGAATGGTCACTACGACTTTGTTCCACTTGATGATGTCCCAGATCGTGGCTTTGCTTTCTAACTTTCATTCTCAACATTTTAAAGTCTATCTACTTATTTACCTGTATTTTTTTATTAAAATTATAGTGAGACTTCAGCTTTTGTATTTGATTATCTTGTCTTGTCTGTACTGTTTCTAAATACATGTGTAAGTTTCAGCATAGCCTGTAGTGTTTTCATTATAGTCAGTTAGTGGTTAATTGAACATGTTGGAAATTGGTCTCTAGTTTTGCTACAGTATTGTCCTGTTATACTGAGATGTCACAGTTCAAGGTTCGATACTCGCTGTATCCCCAGAGGGGCCTACTGCTTAAATATCACTCTAAGATTGCTTTTAAATTGTGTTCAAACCACCATAATGTAAAAGTATCCTGTTACGAAAACTGATTATGAGAAAATGATTGGAAAATCTGACAGTGCCACTTATGTATAGCCGCTCAGCCTGCAATCAGTTGTTCTGCCTATGCAGCGTACAGTAGAACCTCTCTGTTATGGCCCCTCACTGTTCCCGATAATATGATCATAATTGGGGGGGGGGGGTTGTAATAAAATATTAAGCCGATTTTGACCCATCCCATACCCCTGCGCCCTCAACCTTGCCGTTTTTTGAATGAAGTGCAAATTCTATTGTCGCTAGCACATAAACGCCCACTTTTTAAATATAAGTATGTATATTTTAATATCTGGGCGTCTCCGGATTCATTTGTTACCGAGAAAGGCATATTGGGCCGTCTCTTGTAAAATAGGCCTAAACGCAGTACAACATAGTCACATGAGGCACGTTTAGGTGGCATTGCGCACCCGTGCTCTTGCTTTGGTCTCACCGTTTCATTGCTAGTAAATCGAACGTATTACGCACACAGAAGTAACTAAAAACACTGAAGTAAAACACAATGCTTTATTTATTTATAATATTAATGAAGATACATTATTGGGATTAAATCACGTGTGTGTGCTGCGGATAGTAGCGAACACATTGTCGTGTGTACGTAGCTGGGCAAGCACCTAGATCCTATGCAGCGCAGGCACAGTGGTTTGCTGCTGAAGCTTTACCCTAGACCCTCAGGCTGGGCTACTGCCTGTCGGTTGCTACAAGATGGTGGGCGGCGGCCACCCGCCTAACGCCACTGCAGCCGTTACAGGGCCAGTTAACTTGTAACAGTGGTCCGGCGTTGGGAAAACATGCTCATATATGCAATTCTCATCAATGTGTTGAATTTATACTAAGTGTAGGCCTCTGGACTGTCACGATGAGGCGTGGCAATGTTTATGGGAATAATTACATATATTTAGTACTGTCTACTTGAAATATTATTCATCCTGAATTTTTCATTAAGAACTTTTTACGTTTCCTATACACAGACACTGCCTCACTCTATATGGTACCAGAATTGCCCACCATGAATAAAATTAGCATTATACATAGGTGTTGATGCACATTAACTTAAAAATTATTATGGAAAAAAAGGCATTAAATTAAATTTGAAGTTATGCATACATGTATAAGAAGGTAGTCTGTGTAATGTGCCACTGTTTTTAATGCAAAAGAGGTATAATGGTAGCGAAAAAAGACAGGTAGGGTAAGGCAGAGGTGGCAGCATGCGACTAAATAAAAAAATACTTACTGACCCAGCTGCAGCAGTTTCCCCCCCTTCTCTTCGTGCATCTTCAACGGACAATTTAACAGTGTCTCCTGCTATGAAGTGATTACTTCACGCTGCTTGGGGCAACAAATGTCAATCTATGATGGTAACTTGAGAAATGCCAGACCACTAACATCAGTAAGGACTAGATTTCCATAGACTGAAGACAGTGTATAATAGAAACTATTATCGCTGTTAGAGGAAAGGTCTACAAAACTGATCTGCACATATAGCAATCCCTCGACTGCGAATTCAGTATTTTTTTTAAATATATAGTTATTGCAAATTTTTGACTTTTTAGACCTATAACTTTTTACAGTTCCTTGGAATTGGGGCTTAATAGACCAGTGGTCGTAATGGTGGGGTTTTACTGTATTTCCGCAGTCAGTTGCCATCCTATGCAGAATTTCCTGCTATCACTTACTCGCCTGCCCAAGCACTACACTGCAAGCGATAACTAGCCTTTCACAGCTCCGCATGACTGCTTCAAACTCTATATGTATATACATATATGGACACACACACACTTTTAAAGATTATTACAATAGAATTTAGTTTTGCGTTGTCCCTGCAATTGTAATTCTCTTTCCTGCTTATACCATTTTCCTACGTATAACAGTTCATTTTACTAACCCCTTGAAAAATTTTATAACACTGCACCTCTATTTACTGGCATTCTCGCACCTATTTTACATGATTTTAGTGCAGTAAATTTGGGGTGCGTGAATTATGCAAGGAATCGCCAAAACACGTGCATGTAGACATTAAAATTAAGTCCACTGTAAGTAATCCCTTGCCAACTGCGGGAGATATGTTTTTTAAAAACAGTACTTTATTTATTGATAATTGATATGGAGATACGCTTTTATAATTAAACCACTCTTTTGCTGGGACTAGCATTGAAAACGTTGCAGTTTCCATGTAGCTGGGCGAGCACCTAGATCCTTGGTAGCGTGTTAAGGCGCTCTCTCTTGCTGCTGTTGCTCGGCTCTAGATCCTTGTGCGGGGCAGCTGTCTGTTTAATCTGGCAGGTGGCTGCTGCCCGCCACTGCAGTTGTTACACATCTGGTTCGCTTCGTAACAGCGGCCCGGTGTCTGAAAGACATGACATGCACATTAAACCCTGAAACGATGGGTTTTCAGCTCCCTTCTCTAGTGCTGTGTTCTTTTGTATTTTCAGTAACCTGAAGTTTAATGCAGCAGTTTGAGAGGCATATTTACCAATTATGCATTCGTACTATACAAAAATTAATATATACGTACACTATTTCCTTCACATTATAAAAATGACCCGTATACAAATAGTCAGTGACTGATTTCTTTTACATGTTTGCAGTGTGGGTGTGGCAGCCAGAAATAGAAAATGGGACCAGTGAACTTGAAATGTCGGCGAGCTGGCACGGTCGAACAAAGCGTATGCCTCGCTGGCCCATTCACATATCATGTGTTGTTGAGGAAACATGATGTATGAAATATAAACGGAGAAGTTTTCCCTCCTAATATTCTGCACCATACAAATGGGGGTGTGAATTATGCCAGTAAATACTAGTCACTGGGAAATTATACGTTTTCAACTAACATAACCTGCATAGTATTAGACTTACTCAAAACCAGCAAAAGTTCAAGACAACTTTATAAAAGTGGATTAAAATTAAGTTTGTTGTAGCAAATCAATGAAATGTAGTAGTTGTGTCCGTATCTTTAATTAGTATGCCACAGTATTCAATAAACTGGCGAAAATCTGTTTATCTGTGGCTGTATTAGATTCCAGCTATCGCTTACTCTTATGTTTAGATGAAATTTGTTTTCATTTCAGTATAATCGGCCTACATACACAAAGTTAGTTGACAGCACAATGACCGTGAACAACTATGGAAAAGCAGAACTGGTTCATGAAAACTGTGTCAAGGTAGAAAGGGTGGTGTTCTATTTATAGAACAAAGCACCTGATTTGTGAGAGAGGGTGTTACGTGGTAAGGCGGAATAATGTGACCCATGAGAACGGCACCAGGTACTTAGGGAAACTAGGAGGCATTGCAAGAGAGTGGAATTACGGCAGACAGATGACAAAAGCGCTCTTCACACTGTCGCAAGACCCGGCGGAAGCTTGCTTCACATGTTTCAACTCATAAAATTATAGTTTTTCATAGGGTATTTTTGCGATTTTTGACACTTCCTCAAAAGTTTTCTCACTACTTTCTACAACAGGCTTCTACTGTAGTTTTTAATGTACACAAGTAATAATGGCCACCATAGTATGGTTGAGTTTATACAAGGCTGAAGTGCTATACAAACAGTAAGATAGGTAAATCCTAAGGAGGGCTTCCTAGGAGAGCCTACTGTACCATAGACTTCCTATAGTATCTATAACTTATAAGACAGTAAACCTTAATTGCCATAGTCTGTAACTTCCAAAGTTTCTTCTCAATTGTCAAGTTTTTTAAATATAGTATAACGTAGTACATCAATAAATACAAGTTTTGTACAGTGTTTGTGTTCCCCACAGGAAAGAATCGAGAGGTGTGAGGTCGACGAGTGAGCAGGCCATCTTACAATACTACCATGCCCTAACCGCCGCTTTGGAATCATTTTGACGCATGCCGCTCTTACTACTAATCAATGATTACGACTCGTGGCTCTGTACATGAAGTATACCCTTACTTCGGGGTACGTAAGAGTTGTCCACATCAACCACCCACGACAGTTGTACACTCAATTCGTAACACTTAATTTCTCGGCTGCTTAAATTTCCTGGGCAGCCGAACATGTGGCCACAAGGTTACACGACCAGTGGGCATGCCGACTCCTACCCCCCACCCGTGCATGTGCTCCGCGAGTTAACAAGCTGCCCACCACCGGGCATGGCCTAGTGCTACCGAAGATGAACAAAGCAGTATTACTGTTTACTGCTCACCAGAGATTTTAAACTCCCTTGCCATGGCAGGAGGATGTCGCATGTCTTCTGCGCACCCTGCTGCTGCATCCTAGACTTGAGCAATATATGTATGTGTGCAACTGGGCTCAAGAGTTAATTCTTCATCCTCTGTTTTGGCATCCCAGAGCACTGATCAGTGCTGGGACCTCCGGAGATCTTAGAAGCTTTAAGTATGCCCCCAGCGGCTACTTCCCATCTCAACTACCAGTTTTGAGAGATGGCCTTATCCACCTGCAGACTTGTATACATCTGTAAGGTAGGGGATTCGACGTAGTGTATGTTTACATTAATAGCCCAGTATACACTTGTACTTATTCCCACCCTCGCTGCACACCAGACCACACAGCTCGCATTACGGAAAGAACATCTTACTAGAAATATGTGGAAACCTGACAGTACAGGCGTGACATACACTGAATGACCTTGTTTGACTGTAATTAAATAGGATTAAGGATGTACACACCTCTGGAAGCAAACAAAAGATCTCTAACTACGGGGACACAGGTAAGTGGTTTTTAAATCCTATTTTTAATAATTATAACAAACAAAAACACTGACCAAGATGCAAAATAGATGTCGAGACAAGAAGAAAATTTCCATTTGAGTTAACATAATTCCAGAACAATTCAACACCACTCCCACCTCATTGGACAAATTCATTTAAAATAAATCTTCAAACACATTGAAATATATCATCAAAAATATCTGAATGGCTTTTTAGAATACTGATCTGAATTTGGGGGGAAGTAGTACATTTTATTTATTTAAAAGTGTAGAACTTGATTGGCTGATTAGTTACTCCAGTTAAACCGCATCTAGACCTGGCTTATAGGATACCAAACACATGAAAGAAAGTTTGTGGTAAATGCTAATTTTTGCAATGGGATTATTTCTTTACAGCCTTGAAAACTTAAGTTGTAGCTCAGTCGGAAAATTATTTAATATTCAACTTTGCTAATGTAACTATCGTCTTGACACTATTCTTCATAAAAAATTGTTTGAATTTAACTTGTACAATCTGAATAATATTCCATATCAATTTCCTTTTCGAAAAGATCAGTTTAAATTAGCCATACATTACAAATATATAAATCAATGCACTTTGACGAACATAATGGTTAAGTTGGCTTTTACCTCGCCATAGTCTGATAAATATTACAGCATATCCTTATTGATGTGCTGCAATATCTTTTCTGGGCGCCTTGCAAGGCCTTTCCTTTAATAATGTCCTTTTATCTGACTTTTTAGTTCATCTGGTTTCTCCATTCACTCAGGGAAAAGATGCTTGCTTACCTTTTTCGCAAGGTTCAACATTTCTTTTTACTTAATTCCATTGTCTTCGGTAACTCAAATCCAAAACCAGAACATACTACGATCTTTTTGAATAGATACAGGGAGTAAGCTAAACATCTATTTTCTTTACAAATAAAAAATACCTCCATTTACATTTAGTCTTTTTGTAACTTATGTACCATATAGAATATTTCTTAAGCAAAGAACTATGTATGTATGCAGACTATAACATAGGCCACACAAGATGTGAGATGCAGATAATTTAAATATCTGTGAGGTGTACATTCACACAACCAGCTAACACACTACCACTTATTAAATTCACTTTGTATTTGTCTAGAACTATATTTTCCCCTTGTAACACTTGGATAATGCAGTTACCTTCAGCTCTCCACTGTTCGGTAGGAGGTAGCACGGGTCATATGTTTGAGTTCTCAATAAACCTCCACAGTTCTCCATCACCTTTTCTTTAGAGTACTTTTCTGTTTCACCGGCTAAAAACGAGATAAAACTTGCACTGCCGACAGGAACTGGGAGATTGTTAGTTAACCAGATTAGATTGACGCTAGTCTAAACATGTGTATTAAATGGCAGTCTGCTTCGAGTTACCCGAGCATTAATTCATAGCTGGATGGGAGAAACAGTGGAGCCTCAACCACTAACACCTTCATCTAAGGAGAGGTACAAGCCCATGTTATTTCCTCGCTTTGAGCACTACGTTAGTGTGGAAATGGCCATAGCGTGAGACTTGTTGCTCAACCTCCCCATAACAACCAGAGATGGCTCCCAGTCCCTGATCAGCCTGCCAAGCTTGGGGGATCAGTGGAGGCTTTTACCAAGCTCGTGCCAGCAAGCAGATATTGGGTGAACACTATATACTGTTCTTGTCAAGGTGCACTACGTAAATTAAGCCAAATCACTCTATGCTTTACAAGGTGGATCTTATGCATAGGGAACATTCCAAGCTTACATTTCTGCCAAGCAGTGGTCTGCACTGTCACCTACGAAGGAAAGCAAGTGGAACTTTACTGCGGCACCAAGCAGTCGCGGCTGCTCCGGTCATAGTTGTATACTTTTCACGGTCCTTCTGTACCAGCCAGGAGTACCGCGCAGTGTTGTGTGGGTTAGTTTATCAGGCCGAAGCTCGGTACGGCTGGTCCAATCCACACTTCTGGAGTAGTTGTCCACCTGGAATTGCCATTTCAAAATGGGGGGAGCCAGCCGCTACTGAGTGAGACCAACCCAAGAAAACGGTCTAGCGTTAAATCTGAAATGGCAGGCTTGGCAAGAATTTTAACAGAGTACGCTTCAACTTCATTTAACACTCGCCTCTTCAGCAGAGTAAATTGCAGAGGGCAATTGTGCTGGAATCACGTATCACATGTCGAGCAGTAAGTCTTCCAGTACCCGCAAGGTCTCTGAGGAAATGAGGGTATGTACAGCTGGTCATTGCCCCGTGAATGAAGTACCACATTCTAGGTTGATCCCCCCCCCAATCTCGAAAATTACCTTGGTTTAGAATCTGGATGGGGAAAATTAGATACAGTTCCAACCTAGTATATTTGTAACAAGGTTATAAAATGGACATTGTATATTTATCAGTATCGTTGCAGGCCTAATACTAATAGTGGTGCAAGTACATAAAAATGTGTGGTTTTTTGTGTCGTATGTACCCCCTATAGCCTGGCTGGGCGTGACTGCCCTCTCACTAAGTCATGGTGGGCAGCGGCAGTCGTAGATTAAACCTTACAGCACTGTGCCATACAAGGACCAGTATCTACAATCTACCAGTCCCGTTACCCATCTGCAGTTTAATTCAACATCGAAGAAATATTAACTAAGTCACAGTCGTTTAAAATTGTTTTTATCATCCACAAATTTTATATAAAATTTTCTGAGCAAATATTTTTTTTACTTGAAATTTTAAACCAAGTTAAGTCGCAAAGATGACAATTGATAAAAAAAGGCAACCTTTTATTAGATGCTGCTACTGTTCATCTAAACTCTTTGACGCATCCTTTCAGTATAATTTATTATGCATCCTCATTCAGCGCGCCATGCCGCTTTCACGAAGAAAGTTTAAAAATGAGGAGGCAGGGTGGAAAACTTGCAGCGTTGCCGCAACTGTGTGTCGGCACATTAACAGGTTGTGTTAAACCTCCTTAAGTATAAAATATCAAGTGTTTGTGGTATTCAATAATTATAAACAATACATTTTGCATTTGTTCCTTCAGTTTTGCAGTTTTTAATTATTTTATAATGCTATGAACTTTTTATAGGAATTGTCATGTTGGCGACATTGATTTTTAGTGTATCTTGCTACGTTGTTTCAAAATGAGTTGTACAACAGAGTTTAAAAATTCCTAATCTAGCAGCTCGAAGGTGTTTTGGTATTGACGAAACAAATGTTCGATGGTGGAGAAAGCAAAAGCAAGAACTCCACTTATGTTCAACCAAAAGAAAGGCATTTGGGGGGACCAAAGCTTGGACGCCATCACGCACTGGAGATAGTTTTTTAACACCCAGCGAGGAAAATGTTGGCCAATGAATGCAGAAATCATTCAAACAAAAGCACACGAAATCGCCCTGGCTATGAAAATTACAAATTTTAGAGTTGGCCACCATTGGGTGCAGTTCATAAAATGCTGGGGATATTCTCTTCGCTGACGTACATCAGTTGCACAGAAATTGCCAGCAGATTACGAAATAAAGCGTATGAAATTCCAGTGGTATATCATTCAGCTGCAGCGAGAAAAGAATTACCTTCGTGGTCAGATTGCAATTGCTGATCAGACTCCTGTATATTTCGACATGCCTTCGAACTACACCGTATTCATGACAGGAAGCAAAGTAGTAGTAACTATTTTGTCCGCTGACCGAAAAACTGTGCATGATGGTGCTGCTGACATGCACAGCAGATGGGCAAAAATTGCCATCATATGTTATTTTAAAATGCAAGACATTACCAAAGAATGAAGTATTTCCGAAGAACATGGTCATTCGAGCAAATGAAAATGGGTGGATGACATCTGAGAACATGCAGGAATGGATTCTGCTTGTGTGGAAATGGCATCCTGGAGCATTGTGTAAAGCTACCTAGTCTGCTCTTACTGGATGCCTACACAGAACAAAAGAAGCGGGTGCTAGAAGGAAAACGTACCTGGCAGTTATTCCTGGGGGAATGAGTGAAGTCTGTTTTGCAGCCGCTTTGTCTGCATAAATAAACCATTCAAGGACATGCTTAAAAAGCTTTACACAAACAGGCTTTGCAAAGAAGGCAATATGTTGATCCCTACTGGACACGTGGAACATGCGATCTTCTCGCAAGTGTGTCTGTGTGTGGATAGACTTCATGTGGCAAACTATTAGCAGTGGCGTGATTATTCGAGCCTTTAAGAAGTGCTCTTATATCAAATGTGCTGGATGGTACAGATGATTATGCTTTGTGGGATGAATGTGATAATAAATTGTCCAGTGATGATGCAGGATACGGACATCGATGTTCCAAGGCCGAGCACTGTGCAATAAATAGTCATGAAGTACCCCTGTGTCATGTGTTAATAATTGTACAATGTTTTTACAGTAGTAGTGCTATTCTTGAAAATTAGTATTATTAATATTTAAAAAAAAACCAGCAGTGTACAGTATTTGGTGTAAGGTAGCAATATAAATAACTAAATTTTTTCAGTGGCATAATTAGATGTAATGATCAAGTACTTTAGGACGTGTTTTCATGGTGTAAACATCACTAAGTGCGTTCCTTTGCTCCCATTACGCATCTGCTTCCCACCGTGCTCGCCCTCAACGCACAAACTTCCTTATTTCCCTGCTGCTGGTCTCTCCCTGTTACTTCTTCCTTGCTCTGTTCCCGTAGTCCGCCAATCCTTACACACTCGTAGTTCTCCCAAATCTCTGCGCTCCCGCCCACATCGCTCTGCCAGCCTTGCTCCTATCTGCCACCATAAGTTCACTTTCCACTGTCACTAGTGCTCCACATGCTGGACCACACTGATTTTCCATCGCCCGGGAGTGCAGGTTTCATAAATTTATGCGCGAATAGTTTGTGAAGGTCGTTTCATAGGTAATCACCTTGTCACAAGATATGTGCAAATTCTTCGTATTGTTTGCCATTAGATTAGTGTCCGCTTAAGATACCCTTTATCATACGTTTGGATGGCTTGTTTGGCATTTCTGCCACAACCACCGTAAGCAAGTAGTTCAGTTTTTCCTCATCTGCGAACTCTTTGCATACATACTGCTACACACTGCAATACCGCTTACCATAAAAGATTATGGGGACTTGTTCTATGCTGCTATTTGGAAGTGATCCTGCCAAGATGTCCTGGCACATGTTGCTTGCCAACAGTTGTGCATACAGCACCCCTGCCCCCATACTTCCGGACTACCTGACTAATATTTGCTCATGTTCTCTGTGCTACGTTTGATTGCATGTGTTATACTTTTATATTCCTTTTTCCACGTACTTTCAGATGTTGAATTATGTGCATGTTTCATGGAGGATATCATGTAATTTTAATACAGTGGAACCCTGTTAATGTGTTTCAGGAGGAAAAAAAAAACAAATGTGTGCTTTTAAGCAGGAAAAACTTAACAATAGGGGTAGAATTATGTATTTGTAACAGACCAGTTGCAAACTTTTTAGGCTTCTTAAGCTGGAAAACTTCGTAAGGGTGTTTTACTGTGTTTAGAGGGGGAGGGAGTCTGTCCATACATGTCTGGTATACTCACTTTGTGGTAAATTACTTCCCCACATTCCTTATTTCATTTAGTGGAAACCACATTTCGGGTTAGCAACCATCCCAGAAATTTTGAGGATGTCCAGATTAGGTGGACTAACCTATATATTTTCCACATGATTTTGCATAATCACCTACCGAAGTTTGTCTCTCGTAGCCATCCCGATGCTTCTGTTGCCCTTGATGTCCTCACACCGTTGTGGCAAATAAAGGTGGGAAAAACTGATGTTTCAGTCAAATTTTGGAAGGTTACAGAATATATTGGTGAGAAATTTGGCGGTAGGAGAATGGCCCCACTTGGGCAAGCCACTTGACACAGTCAAAATGGATTGCGAGGTCAGGAATACTGTGGTATGATATTGGTCCCACTTGGGTGAGTCATTTGACACATGACATGCTGGTAAAGGTTGGAACAAGATTTTTCTGGAGTGTTGGTGTTGAAAGAAAGGAATAAATATACCCAGGACACCAGATGCCGGCAGGCGACATCAAAGATGATACTGCTTCTCTTAGCCTCGTAGGGTTGTGGCCTGTTGACCCGGGACCAATCTTCGCCATAGCTGCTGAATTGTCGTCCTGTAGATTATTGATGAAGATTGTTTCGTAAATGATAGCCCGTCGTTCGGCTATGCACCATTGTTGTTGGCGGGAAAACTTCCTAGTCATTACACTCGCGTACATGGGCTGTTAGAGCCTCCCACACGCCCATACAGATTGTAACAAAACTGATTATACTTAAAATGAGAACGTGTGAACACGAAACACAATTGGCTATTTTAACTGATCGTGCGATGAAGCAGAGAAGGTGTTTTGCGACAATTAAAACATTCGTGTCCACATTAAGCTCCCCAGGGCGATGATAATCCACCGGAGAGTGGAGATGGCTTACCGGGCGACAAGAAAAAATTTTCCCAATGATGAAGTCTATTGTAATTACATGTCCGGTTGCAAGAAGGTGGTAGTTGCCCGGCATGCTTGGGAAACACAAAGGCCTACCGTACATGCTCCACCACCATGACTTACTACTAGCTGACTGACTCTCCCCTCCGGCACGACCCGTGGCTTGCCTTTGTGCCGAAACGGGACTACTCTCTGAGATGACTTGCATTATTGACCCTAGCGTTAATGAAAGAAAGTAAAAAGACATCAAGATAATACAAATATTCCTACTACATCAACACTGGTGAAATGGGAAGGACAAAAAACTCTGTGGAAGATGAAAATAAATAACATGTTACCTCGCAAACACAACAAATATAAAACAAACCCTTAAACATTTTAATTTACAACACAATGAAGTATTTTAATTAGGCCTGAAATGTTCCAGTTTAATACACTGGCCTACTTATTTCCTCCGCAGCATCATGTATTGCTATTGCAACCACTAGCTGCACTAGCACAGGCGTGCCCTGCTGTTATGCTGCCCCTCGTCACTCCAGTGACCAGGCCCACACTCAAAGTAGAGTGCGCAGCCCCGCTTCGGTGGCGTAAGGGGGTACGGCCGGACAAACACTCTAAGGCTGGGGATGCACACACGTCACATTGTTCTTCTAGTGTATATTGTGTTTGCTTTCGAGTGCTTTGATTCATCACATTGTTTGCATTAGTATTTCGGGCATGTGGCTAGTGCGAATAGGACACTGCTTAGCACTCGAACCATATTTTTTTAAATTATCGCTTGAGTACCCACATGTCGGGAGGATTCCACCTTGCCTGTCGGCCAGACGACGCTGAGGCAACCAGCGTCTGCTCTGCCGGAGTATGGCATCATCAGTGATGCCTGGCACCCTGGGTTATATCATCCAATTTTCCTTAAACCTTATTTCACAGCAACCAAAATTACTCCTCTACCCACATCTGCGCCACAGCACCCTGTCAAATGTCGCCAAACTTATTGGCGAATCCTTCCAGAAACCCGGAAAACTTGAACTTACAAATTTCCGAAAAACCCAGGCAACAATCGTTCCAAAGTTTTTGTCGTTACGATATCTGCAACGAGAGGACAACGTGGATGGCCAGTCAACGAGCAAAACTCTACGATGCTTTCTGGATGCTTCCAGGACACTGGGAAAAAGTGCCACGCAGTCGTTTGAGATATTGTACCAAAACAACAGTCACTGCCATTGTTGCGGCGAAGGTAGCTAAGGGAGCAGAAGCAGCCACCTTGGGGCAGCGGCGTGCCACACCGTCGCCTTGCAGGGAAACAAAGGAGCGGGGGAGATATTCACCACAACAAACCCCCTCCATCCATGCCATGTCACCTGAGCACAGCTCCATGCGTTGACCCCCTACAGCATGTGCTGGGGATGGTGCTGCCTCCCATCCAACCCTGTGATGTGCTGCTGCGACCCGGTCTTCCATGCTGTGAACGTGGGGAGAGTGTTTGTAAACACCGTTGCTGGCCAGACACAATCTAGTGCACCGCACTATTGTGTTTGTATCCTACACCAAGGGATGTAGTGGACCGGTACGAATTAGGCACCACATTCGTCAAATGTAGCTATAGGGCCAGCTCAAATAACTGCGAAACGGTACAGAAACTGGACATTGACGGTAGCATTAATACAACTATTTTGACCAAGGAACTTGAAAACAGTTTCCCGATTTACGAACTGCCTCACTGGTGCAGTGATCTGTTATGTGCAGGCGGAGGGAAACTAGTTATCATGTGTATCGAGTGTCAAATCCAAAAACAAGAGTGCCTATTCGAACCAGCAATCGTAGACACCATGAAATTTGTGCACAAAGAGTGCAATACGAAATTGAAAAAACAGAACAATAATACAATGTATAACTCGGATGAGATGCTCACCGAGTTTAAACATTATGTCGTAGGATGTCAGTGGAAGAATAAGGAGAAAACCCCGTTCAAAATGTAAGCAACGCGGAGAACAAGAGTAAGGCGATTGTAAGCGAGCAGCGTAGCATCCAGGAGTCGTCAGCGAGGGAAAAGCAGGGCAGAGTGTCGTGACCAAGCAACACCTGCAGATGTAAACAAACAACTGTCGACCGTCAGCCTGGTCTTAAGAAATAGCAAACTACAATTTCTACTAAAAAGTAATTGGGCACCCGTGAAGATAGGTGTATGTCCGTGGTAGCATGAACACAGAGGTGTATTGTAACATTCTGGGTAATGAAATGCTCCCAACATTATGGCATTTTCACGGAATGGACCCATGTTACTTACAGAATGACAATGCCAGGTGTCATGTTTCAAGTGCTACGATGCAGTGGAACTCCGACGACAATGTTCGCCGGTTGGACTGGCCCGCCCAGAGCCCCGACCTCAAACCTATAGAACATCTTTGGGACGAATTGGATCGCTGGGTGTGGGTTCGTCAGGCGCGGCCAAAATGCATTGCACAACTTATGGAATGGTTGCAAGAGGAATGGCGACGAATCCCAGTGGATGTCCTGCAAAAACTCGCCGAGAGCATACCAGACAGGGTGGCTGCTGTCACAGCTGCAAGAGGTGGCCCTATGAGATTCTAACTGGGTGACAACCACCGCACAAACATTGTGGACAGGTGCCCAATTACTTTTTGATACATAGTGTATATTCACGTGTAACTATAAATATTTGCGTACTTACGAGCCGGACTTGCGAAAAAATGTGGCCTACTGGATAATTACTTTTAAATAATGTAAATTAAAACAATGCGTGTATATGCACATATGATTCACACCATGACTGAAAATAACTAAATGATTTTAATACAGTACTTTACTCGCCTTTGCATAAACGAAACCTGCTCTAATGGTTAGTATTTATAAGCCATACATACATTGACTGAAAATAAATGTAATCAAACATATAATACTGTTAAAATATTTCTGTGTTTTTGCGTGGTAATTGGCCGATTTCACTTGAAAATTTATATACTACTATTAAGCACAAATGCTTGTGTGGCTAAGTGTAGCTAAGTGTTTGCGCATTTGAGTCTTAACCATAATATCCTGGATTCGAATCCTGCACCTATGTGAGAATTTTTTTTATGTTAGCAGCTGTCATAGCAAAGAGTGAAGTTCACATAAGGCAAAATTTTTTTAACCAATTTTTAAATAAAAAATGCATTCTAGATACATTTTACTGTATTATTCAAAGATCTTTTTTTTCGGGATTTTTCAAATAATAAATACAAAATACATTTATAAATAATTATAATTATTTAAATCTAGAGACCTAGATGATTGATCTGAGAAGGCCGCACAGCAGTGCAAGTAGCCGTGGTTATTGTTCTCTCTCACCCTGCACAGTTCTTACCTACGTCACTGGACTCTTCACATGTCACAACAGGCGTGGCTGCCCCGTGGGCCTGTCGGCGCATGCATGCATGCATTTGTGCACACAGACTAGGTGACTTAATTTTTGCACAACATAAAACAAATTGAATTTAGTAAATATCAAGAAAAAATATCGGTTAAAAAAAATTAAGTATTGAAAATCAAATATGTTTTGCAAAGTCCTACCTGGAATGTACATTACAATACATTATATATATTCTCCTATATGGAAAAATACATCTTTAAGTTCATAAATAAATATACACACACCGACGATGCGCGCACTCTAGCAGATGATGAAGGGACTATGTAGACAGTGGTGTCGAACGAATATGAGAGACAAGAGATGAAATGAGAGAGAACATGAAATGATAGAGCATGAAAAAATGAGACAGAAATGGCAGTATGGCATCACGATCTTATGTGCATCACGATCTTGATACATAACACTCAGTACTTTAGTCTTTGAATGTTTTAATAAAAGAATTATATTTAATTTTATAAAATATTAAGTTTGTTTTTGTGGACTCTACATTATGTGGCTGAGTTTTGGGTATCTCGGCCACATTGTGGAGGAAGCACGTTTAACATTTTGGGAAAACTGACAATTTTTAGGGGAAAGTGGGTAATTCTTAGGGGGGAAAGGAAAATTTTAGGCTTTTTTGGTTAAAACATGCGATTCTGAGAGAAAAAGGGGGGGGGGGGAGGAACCAGGGTGGTGACCAGCTGCTCCCCAATCCGGACCCTGAACCAGAAGGAACTATGTCATACTACTTACATTGGATTATTTTTCAAAATTTTTTCGATAAGTGTGAAGAAACTGCGAATAGGCTATGCCATCTTGTGTCTAAAACTCATAGTACAATCTGGTTTTTATTCAAATGGCCTAAATGTCCAGCAGCTTGGCACACTGCCCACCCTCGCTCCCGCAGCTGTATTTTCTGGCCTCGCTCATAATCTGTCACCTGTTTCAACTGCTGTTTCGTACGTCTGCTCGGCGCTTAAGTTGCTCATCAATCACGCCTTGCGAGTATCGTGTGTGACACGTCACGTGCTCTGCTCAGAGGATTGTGTCTACAGGACACGTGGAGAGCGACAGCCGCACACTCGTACGACATACGAGCATGCGCAACCGCACTCAACTTAAATAATTTCTTATGCCGTTCATCAAGTTTCATGGTTATAGCTTATTCGCGGTTTCATCACACTTTTTGAATCAAACCTTTAAAAGATCACTCTATGTATGACTTGTTTGGTTGTTTCCTATATCTGTCACGTATTACGAGTGATTTATATTTTTGTTAACATATCAATATCTTAATTTTGGTTTAACTGAACTTTTGCTTATATTCTGTCTATAAGTTATAGTATTTCATATATTATCAATATGAAAAAAAAAAAAGTGAGAAAATGGGTGGGTTGGTAACGCCTAATAATAAATAGTTCTTACGCGAAATATTACTGCACGGAGTGTACATGCATATGATGTGGTGTTCCTTTGTTGTAATTTTCTATACTTGGTTTGTTTACGTGATGCGGAGGAATAACCTGAAAGTAGAACAGTAGCAGGGCTTCAGAAAATTTGGAAGTAATCATGAATAGCACAGGATGCGCAGATTTTGTACAGAATGCGCAGATTATTGTAGCAATGGGTGCAAAGTTCAAATTAGCGCAAGTAACATTTTTAAGCAGTTTTAGGTGAAAACTGGCATAATAGTAATATATTTACGCCTTTAATGGTTTCTCAGGGTCACTTGACGTATAGACACTGATCACCATGTCTATATCTGTGCTTATTTGCACGTGGCCATGGAAATATACACACAGGTAAGAGAGTAGGAAAAGGTTTCAAAATGGCCCGGTTATCCACGAAACAGTTACGCCTCTGTTTAGTGCATAAGTTTAATCTGCCATTTGATCAGTGACGGAGCTCGTCCTACCAACAGTGCGGAACTAGGGAAATTTCTCGCCTCGTTCGCGTACGAGTTGGCAACGCGGTATGGGAGCGCCTGGCTGCATAGGCTTCCCGCCACGCGGCAGGCCATGCCGGGCTGCATATACGTCAAGGCGACGCAGCTTACTATCCCACACGTGCAGATGAGCTTCGCGTCAGACGAGGCCGCCTGCAGCGGGAACGGTCCAGATGGGGAGACTTGATGGTGGCCGCGTGGTACGACAGTTGGGGCTGACGGATCGATCAATGGGGGTAGCTAGTTCCGCCCTTACGCACGGGGTGTCAATACGCCCTCTCCCCACCGGGAGAAAATTTCTCAATAAGGTAAGGTCAGTTTTAAGGAGACCACCTTGGGTGCATGTGTCATTGACGTATTATCATCAAATCGACTATAGTAATACAATTAGTTTTAAATATGAAACGTGTATAAGGTGTAGGTTCTTCACAATCAATTTTAATTATTTAATAATTTTTATACGTTCCAGCACTTAAGATTGTTTCTTAACTTATTTTTAATGTAGTTCTGTAATACAGTTGTCCTGATAACCTCACTTAACACTTACAACGTATAAAGATCGCTTTGGTTACGAAATTACCAACCTAAATATGTATTTCAGCCATTCAGAGTTTCTTTTAAATGGCATTTGAGCACGTACAGCACATACGAAGTTTCAGCAAATTTTGGACTTTTGTTCTTTTATTCGTACCCTACAAGTAACGAGGTATGAGAGGGGGTAAACCGTTAGAAACCACGTGCGTTAGGTTTGCGACAGTGCTAACTGTGGTGGTTAGTGCAGTGAGTTGTTGCAGCAGAACGGGACACGACAAAAGCTTTTATGATCATGGACGCGAAGTTGTAGCGCTTCAAAACACTTTAATGCTAGTTGACAACTTGGTACCCTCTCCTTTAATATTAGCCAACATTTTAAAAAATAAGAAATCATTCCCGATATCGAAAATATTGTTGTGAACGATTGGTCGATTTCTGACGATAAGTAAAAGGGGTTTCGGGAATTTCGAATCCATTTATATTCATACTAGGGGTTAGCCCGTGACCGCGTCTTCATTATGGTCACGTGCCTAGAATAGTTACGATGTTACAAATATTTGTTATCGTACAAAGACTGGAAAAAAAATGATGTCAAATTAACTCAACATTAGATATAGTTCTATCCACTAAGCCACTGCGGTACCACTTGGAATCGCTCTATCCACTGAGCCACAAAGGTCTCACTTGGAATCGCTCTATTCACTGGGCCACTGCGGCCCCACTTGATGTGAAATTAACTCAACATTGAAGAAGCGAGACATTTAGAGTAAAAAAAGACGATATTCCATTACCTTTATATCTATGCAATAATCTCTATGCATTAATACAAAACTTTCATAGGAAAAAGTAATTAAAAATTAAGTTTTTACGGTCAAAAGTCATGATTGCGTAATCTGATCTTGCTGAAATTCGAACTTGGCCTGTATTAGACCCTGAGGATTCGCTCTACAAAATTTGAGTAACTTTTGTTGAGTTTCAACGGACATGGAAGTATTAAAGATGGACAGACAGATGCCTTCTCTTTATATAGTAAGATGCTTTTCATATGCCATGTTTTTTTTCGTGTAATTTTTAAAACTGTTTTGTTTCACCCATCACCATCTTCGTTGTGATACCAGCATGATGCCTGCCTTAAAAAGCAGTACAAATATTCATTGGCGCTTTAGACTCAAAAGGTCTCTTCGTTATTCGGTTGCTTTTACTAGATTTTCCTTAAACAGCAGTGTGCTATAACAAGGCTGTCTAATGTGTTTGTAAACATATTGCATGCATGCATACATGTGTGTAAATATACATTTATGCATGGATGTGTGTATGCTTGTACATAAGAGCCACGTTATTATTTCCAGAAAGGGGGCGGTTCCCAAACTTTCTGTGACAGTATTAATTTCCATTTTGACCCTTTATCTCTCCTATCTCTTCCCCCCCCCCCCTTCATACTCTGCACTGTATGTTTATGTAAGTTTCGATTATGCACGTATGTACCGCTTATTTCTACTGAACCACAGCTATTTTTGGTTATGTAAAAATGTACAAACAAGAAATATTTTTAAAATAATTAGGCAAGCTGTATGGAATAAGTTATAAAGACTTATTACAAACTGAAATAGTGACCAACACTTACCTATCAACCCAGGAGAGCAAAGCCTCTTCCCCCTCCTCCCATATTCGGCGCCTATGTGCTTGTATGAACTGATGTAGACATATGTATATCCATTGACTTACATATGTATGTATGTATGTATGTAATGTGTATTTATGTGTGCCTTCACTTGGGAATTTATGGATGCATACACACACGAGACGTGATATAGAATAGGCCCATATGGAATATGGTTATTTATTAAGTAGTCAACGTCTCCCACCCTCCCCCCACCCCCTCCACGCATGACAATTTTGCGGGTTCGTTTCTAGACAAGTTAGAATTCATACACTTGTACGTTCATGTTACTTTTGTGATTGGTCGACGTGGTTTTTGACACCACCTGAAGATAAATGAGCCAATAACAAACATGCAATAAACTGCGCGCCCAACCACCGCATTTTACTACTACAATGGTCAACTTATGAGACTACATAAGACTGTGAAGTCCAACCTACGGGTTATTGAACTCGCAAATTTCTCGGGTCCCTAGCCATGGGGCACCCAGAGAGCAGCCAACACGACCAGACGCGGAAGCAAATGTAAGTCAAGTTGTAAATCACAGACTTAAGATGAGGTATACCGCATGTACCCAACATTGATCCATCCCAATCATACGCAACTGTCAAAGTCACATAGCCAACAGTGATAAACACGTTTGTTTGAATCGTAAATTTTAAATGACAAACATATGAATAAAATACTTTTAACCAAATTTAATTCAATCAAAAGTAATACGAATCGGTTAGAGGAAGCATACATGCATCCCAAAGCATTTGTTTACAAACCAGTTGTCTAACCTAAAACCCAAACCATACCGTTTTCGCTAGACGTGTTGGCATGAAAGCATAGTTCAATGTTGGGACACTGTGATTGGTTGTGCACTGCCAGCGAGGTCGGTCTACCTCATCTTTAGTCTATGTTGTGTAGCAAGAGATATCCGTCCGCTCAGATATAATTACGACGATTATAGTCCTTTCGCGGTTACTTACAACTTTTCTGAAGCTCTGTTGAAGTTCTACTTCCAGGATATTCCTCCGCCTCGTGCAAACAAATCTAGAAAATTACACCGAACTGACAACACACAGTACTGGAGCGCACTCGGTTAAAAAATATTTTGCATTAGAACTACTTCTTACTAGGCATTACCAACACACTTGTTTTCTTATCACATTATAATTTATGGATAGTATATAAGTAAAAGTTCAATTGAACCAATTGTAAGGTATATTTATGTTAACACAAGTATAAAACGCATGTATTACTTGTCATATTTAGAAAACTATCAAACATGTCATATTATACATGAGCAGATTTTTCAAAGGTTTGATTCAAAAAGTGTTAAGCACCCGTGGATAGACTATATAGTCCATTCACGGTTACTCCACACTCGTATGAAGCCCTACTAAAGTTCTGTTTCAAGGATATTTCTCCGCCTCGTACTAACAAAGGTTAATTAGGTCTTAGAAAATTACACTGAAGGACATCGCATCGCATCGCATCGCATTCTTGCGCTCACAGAGTAATAATATTTTGCATAAAAACTATTTATTACTATAGGCTGTTCACGGCAAAATGAGAGCTTTTGACAGCCCTGCTAAAGATATACTTGTATGCACGTTGTGTATTCTTCCACCTTATATAAAATTAACATTGCCAAGGGCCTCATCACATTAATGACGCGTCGGCCAAGTTAAACTGTGGAATGATTATAAAAATAAATTGTTTAAAAAATCTACTTATTTTTACACATCGGTGCATTAAAAAAAAAAACAGAAAGAGCTAGAAATAATTTAAGTTATCACAAATGGTTACCCAACACTTTTTATTCGACATACGGAACTACTTTCCATCCATCAGTACCATTTTTACTGGGCGTATGTCAATCACTGTGCCCGTTAAATATATGAAGTTAGGAGCAGGGACTTTTTTTTAAACGCCGGCCTCCCGTAGCGCAGTTGGTTGGTGCGCCACCGGTCCAGAGTTCGGAAGGTTCTGGGTTCGATTCCCAGGCAAGGCACAGGCGTTAATTTAAATAAGGTCATTAGTCAGTGTATAAGCCGTCCCCTGATAAGCCTGCAGGCATAACACTGGGGGACGTTAAAAAACCCTTTCCACCACCACATTTTTCTAAGGTTGATTTCAAAAGTGCTCACTTTTTCGTAAACAGACTTTAGGCATTAACAAGATACCTACATTGTCACGGTTTTTACTCATATTAAATATATATTAAAAGTTATGGTTTATAGGTAAAATGTAACTAAAATTTCAATTTAATTGTTAACAAGATACTTTCAGGACCACAAGTATAAAACTGTAGTGATACATGGCATATGTAGTAAATATCCAAACACGCAACACACGGGGTGGTTTCTCAAAGGTTTGATTCAGAAATTGTGAATAAACCGTAAATATACTGTAAGAGCCACCGCGTCATCCCTAAAGGCTGTTCACGATAAAGTGAGCACTTTTGAAATCCACCTTAGGAAAAAGTAACTGTTCCTACCAGCATATATTTTAACGGGTGCACTAAGTGACATACGCCCAGTAAAGTTGGTAGCGTTGATGGGAAAGTTGTTCCTCATCTCAACGTCTAATCAAAAGTGTTAGGCAACCATTTGTAATGACTTAAATTATTTCTTTCGTTTGCTGTTGTTTTCATACAGTGAAGTGTAAAAATGAGCAGATTTGTAAAATATCTACTTTTCTAATAATTTCACAGTTTCACTCGACCGACTCATGAATAAAGTGATGAGGCCCACGGCAATGTTAATTTTACATAAGGCGGAAGAATACACAACGGGCATACAAGTAGATCTTAAGCAGGGCTTTCAAAAGTGGTCATTTTACCATGAACATCCTATACCTAGGTTTCGAGAGCGCTTGTGAGGAGCTGCCTTGGTGATACTTCCCAATGCTGGTAGATGGCTCTGCGGATTCACCTGCACTACGAAAGGGATCGCAAAGGGCAGCCTCCCGGGAATAAGTGCCGACCCAAAGGGACGGGTAGAGGGCCGTACCGGTAACGTACAACAACGGAAGTTATGAAAACTTGAACGTAAAGTAGTAGATACATAGTCAATTTACGGTTACTTCCAACGTTTCTGAAGCCTTTCTACAAGCTGTTCACAGTGAACTGATCACTTTTAAAAGTTATGCTTAAGATCTACTTTTCTTCCAATTCTTATCCTCCCACCATGTGTACGTATAATTAACATTTTTATGGATGTATATTTTCAATAATATACAAATTTGTACTCCAAGGTGCATAAAAGAAGAAATCCTAACTTTAATAGCGATGCAATGTCAAATGTTACGAAACATTCTTTGTTAATATGCTGCCAACTTAAGTCCAAGCCTTGCGTAATGCAGTACATGTGTACTTCTTGGCAGCGTAATATTTATAAGGTTTGTTTCAAAAGTGCTCTCTTTACAGTGAACGGCCTATAGAAATAAATATACAATAAAAGCACTTCAGAGAGACTTAGGATAACAATTACCCCCTAAAGAAGCAGAAATTTTCGACATTAATACATAGTAACAATTGTTCTCGTCCCATTACAAATCCAGTATCAAATCAGATTTGAAGTCTCGGGATTAATCACAAAGCAACTCTAACGCCTGTGCGTACACGTCTTCTGAAGCACCATAGTATTGCGGGTTGCAGCATCCAGGTTGGCAGGCGGCGGTCTGCAAGCGACAGATACGAACCAGCGGAGCTCTTCGACCTCTGTCGACGTGCACGTCGAAAACGGTGGATGGCAGCAAAAAGCAGATAAGTACAAAGATGCGAAATGGCATAGAAGTTTCTGATATGTGGGCGTACCCGTGCTCTGTTTAGCTGCGCAAGGCTGCGGTCCTTGGGTACGTTCCCTATCGGCTGAGCTGCCGGCTTGCGGAAAAGTTATCCGGCTCCTGATTGCCGAACGCTGTTTTGACATATTTCTGGTAAGTGGCGACATTTTGCTGGCACGTGCGGCTGGAGTCCTCAGTATGGGGTCTTTCACGGTAAAGTTAGCACTTTTTAAAGTCTCCTCATTTGGAATAATAGTCAATAAATATATTTTATTTCGGCCTTAGACGTTAACTTTCGAGTCCATATATAATAGTATATGTATATAAAAGTATATACTATTTTAATTAAAGGCTGTTCACGATAAAGTAAGCATTTTTGAAATCAACCTTTGAAAAAAGTCACTTCTCCTGCCTGCGCATATTATAACGGGTGCATTTGGTGACATACGTCCTGTAAAGTTGGTAACGATGGATGGAAAATAATTCCGTACCTTAATGTCAAATAAAAAGTATTAGGTAACCATTTGTAACAACTTCATTTGTTTCTTTCGCTTTGTACTTTTTTAATGTACCCAAGTGTGATAAAGGGCAGATTTGTGAAATATTTACTTTTTTTTTTTTATTTATAAATTCAAAGGTTAATTTAAATTATACACGTATGAATGACGTGATGAGGCCTATGGCAGCGTCAATTTTACATAAGGCGGAAGAGCACACAACGTGCATACGAGTAGATCTTAAGCAGGGCTTTCAAAAGTGCTCATTTTACCGTGAACAGCCTATACTCAAGGTGCAATATTTATTTAAGGTATTTTAAGGATAATAAATGGCTGAAAAGAAAAGTAATTAGGGCTTCAAAAGTGCTCACTTTATCGCGAACAGCCTTTACCTACATATCTAGCGAATCAAACATGTTTTGGATGTGTTCCTAGAGAATCGCCTCCCAGGCTGTTTCTACCCGAGGTCACATTCCATCGCCACTGGCTGCTGGATGAGAACTGCGGGCTCGTTGCCGAGTGACGCAATCTCAGACATGTTCAATAGGTGACGTATCGAGCGGACACGCAGGTCAGGGTTGAAGCTGTATCTGCCTTGCCTCGAAAAAAGCTTGAATATTTCTACGGGCATGAGGTCGGGCGTTTTCTTATATATATATATATATATATATATATATATATATATATATATATATATATATATATATATATATATATATATATATATATATATATATAATATATATATATATATATATATATATATATATATAATGTGTGTGTGTGTATGTGTCAATATTACCATATATCGACTGCAAATGTAGGAACGTTTAGTATCACTACTATACAAAGTTGAGAACTTCCCTAAGCATTAGACTGTTTCATGAGAAAATGTAGGAACGCTACAATGGATGCGGGGTAAATAACTTTCACCATATGAGCTTTCTCGCAATACGTTTACACTGACGTGGGAAATTTGCAAATAATTTCTCAGAGCGAGGCTCCAGGAGTGTGCTGAAGAAAGAGGACCATTTCGGCCGTCACATCTTCCCTGATGTAGCGGTTCCTGTTGAGAGTCCCGACAGTTCGTAGCGGCAAAGCTCGCCTGAGATACCACAACTCCTCCCCAGACCATCGTGACACATCGTTCGTGCAGTGTGGCGCTGGACAGTGCGTTCTGAAAGTCGTCGCATGCATTTGCGGCCATCATTGTAATCCCGAGTTGAAGCGAAACTCGTCCGAGAGCATGTGCTGCCATTCTGCACGCCAGTAATTGTGTTTGTCAGCCCATTGTAGCCTAAAGCGGTCTTCGCAATAGAGCGATGTTATGGCGCCGGCCGCCGGCGACGAAAACCGTGCTGCCATCTGCTATCATTCAAGGAAGCTTTCAATGAAATGCTAAAAACCAACGAAATGCAGTGAAGTTTCTTCCCATTTAGTTACTAAAATGGTTATTTTTTAAAGTGATATACACTTTTCTTTAATAAAAGTATTATATTAAATTTTAAAATGATGTAGAACATGATCGACTCTTCAGGCATCGGGAAAACACACGATGTGTTACTAAAGGTAGATAAAATTAATATAAATTTGGACTCCAGTTAGTGTATCTGCAAACAGTTTACGTACGTTCTCAGTTCTTTATCTCAGTTTCTCGCCAGTTTATTACGAAGTACAGAAATGTTATTCTTCTTAATCCCCGACGCTGGCGACGAGCGTCAAAACCAATGTTCTTCGTTCGTGCAGTGTTCTTGACGCTCGACGCTAGCGTCAAGACTCTGATTGGCTGAAGCTCGACGCGACGCGTTACGTCGCAACGCTCTCTTGTGAAGACCGCTTACAGCGTCGGTGGTTCAGGGTCAAGGGATGAATCCTCCACATAGGAATTTTAACACACTCTCCCCTTCGAAGAAGACATCGTCGAACCATAGAAGCAGACAATGCCACGCCTGTTGCAGTGGTCTAACGTTCTGCTAACACTCGAGAACAAGTTGAACTGTCCGTCACTAAAGGCTGTTCACGATAAAGCGAGTACTTTGGAAACCAACCCTAGGGAAATAGTACTGATCATACCTTTATATATTTTAACGGGCGCACTGAGTGACATGCGCCCAGTAAAGTTGGTAATTATGGAAGGAAAGTAGTTCCATATCATAATGTATAATAAAAATTGTTGTGTAACCATTTGTGATAACTTGCATTGTTTCTTACGTTTTCCGTTTTTAATGCCTCAAAGAGTGAAAATGAGCAGATTTTTAAAATATTTACTTTTCTAATAATTTCTTGACCGAAGCATGAATAAAGTGACGAGGCTCACGGAAATGTTATTTGTACATATGGCGAAAGAATGCACAATGTTCGTACAAGTATGTGCCAAGCAGGGCTTTCAAAAGCGCTCAGTTTACCGTGAACAGACCATACCAAGCGGGCGAGGCGTCTGTCGTCCCGTAGTGTCGTCACATTTCGTGATCCAGTTTCCAGGTTTTCGACTCGTCCTGCTTCCACATTTGCATCACTGTCGTTGTATTACGCACCGTACGAGCAGCAGTCTCGCGACATGTAAATCCTCCTTCATGCAAACCGATCGTTCGGCCCCGTTCAAACTCCGTTAAGTCCCTGTCGCGCTGTTATGGAACACTAAACCAGCACAACACATTGCGATTAGCCAGTTGCAGAAACTCCCTCCACCGGCCGGTAATCGGGGCCGAATATGTAGAACAATGCGCTGATATAGACCAGCATTACCCCGGGTGCGTCGTCTTTCCTCATCGGGCCATCGCCACAAGAAGAGCATGGAGATGGACATGTCCGACCGTCGATAACCGCTTACCAGAAACAGCTTCCGGAACCATGAATATGGTGCGGACTTTCCAATTCGTTTGCAATAGTAATGGTGTGTGGTACAGGCCTATATTAATCATAACAGGTTACTTTAGAATAATGAAATTCGTTATAAGTTCCCCCGACTAATAATCACGTAATTTGATATCGTATATGTTCTTCATGTCCAATAAATATCATCATTTACATACCCATGGCTCATTATTAAGATATCCCCCTAACTATTTCATGTATGAAAATGACAAGTCAAATTCATAGCAACGTTGTCAAATTTTTGCCTTCAAATATATTTAACAATAAAATTGTAAGACAAAATAACCATAAAAATTTTCCTTCCAACACATGTCAAATAATCTTGAATGTGTTTGAAAATGTGTCACACAGCCATTTTTTATGGAAGAATATAATCATAATTTATATTTAAAAACGATTTACGAAGTGAGATACTGCTGTTTTTTTCTATGCAGTCCATTACAGGACGAAAAGTAACGAATGTTTTGATTTATTCTCACTTCTTTACTGAATCAAAATTTTATTTATCATACAAGTTTTCTGCACAACGAAATTTAATGATTCCCCCGAGTTCTAAATGTAATGTGTAATATAAACTTAAAATAGCCTTCATACTCAGACAGTTACTACACAAATTAAATATCTTCATAATAGTATTTATTTTCAGCCATTATTCGTAATTTTAAAGTTTCGTGAAGTCAGAAACTGCAATTTATGGCACTATTCTGATTGACTGAGACCGCCAAACATCAAAGCAATTTTATAACTGGTCCAATTTGCAAATGTTTTATGGAAACTAGAGCGTTACAACTTTTCCAGACAAACATGGCGGAGTTCATTACGTATCAGTGACTTCACAATTGTCACCAAGCTTATTGAAAGCAAGTTGATGGAAATTTTTTTTGACAGTGTGACAGAGACTTATAGTGTTCAAAATGTGTCCTTTCACGACGAGGCATAATGACTCCAGTAGGGACGTTTACAGACCACAGACCACAAATGATGAACAAATATTTTTGACTGGATAGTCAACAGTCCTCGATTTATGCGAGTAGAGAGAGCGACGGGATCCTAAGACACCTAGTAAGAGTGGCCTAAGTCGCATTTGGTGCAAGAGTGGACTAAATGTCAAATAATGATATCAAATGAAAGTAATTAATTGTTTGATTAATTGACTAATTAATTAGAGTAATTGAATAATTAAATTGATTAAGTCTGTTAATAAAATAATTAATTAATGTATTGATGATATTTTATTTTATTTTATGGAATTGTTTGATATCAAAGAATGTTTATTAATTTATTCAGGTCATAAGGGTGATATTGGTGGAGCAGGTTCGGTGTGGACTCTGTGAGGGCCTTGGGGCGACTGACCAGAGGGATGGGTTATAATTGTTTATATATGCGTGTTAATGGTAGAGTAAGAATGGTATAAGTAATATTTTGATTTTTTGTTTGTGGATGGAGCAAAAACACGTGGCAGGTTCCTGGGACACTAAGCGAGTGAGGTGTGGATGGAGCAAGAACGTGCGATGGGTTCCTGGGACACTAGGCGAGTGAGGTGTGTATGGAGCAAGAACACATGGCAGTTTCCTGGGACACTAGGCGAGTGAGGTGTGGACGGAGCAAGAACACACGGCAGGTTCCTGGGACAGTAGGCGAGTGAGGTGTGGATGGAGTGAGAGCATGTGGGTATGTTCTAGCCCACTACAATTTACATTCAAATAGCGAAATAAATAAGTACGAATCGTTTTTTTAATGTTACTTTAAGCACGTATTCATTAAACCGACTTTAATCATGCAATTTATATTTATATCCACAAATGCTAACTGAATTTAACTAAACAAATGAAATGCCCAGCTAACACAATAAAACGAATTATAACTCACCATTACTCCAGATCCCCCCTCCCTGACAATGATCCCCTCCCAACAAAAGCACTTCGCCCTAATTGTCTCTCAGCACACGCATCGAAATAGAAGAAAGGAATGTATTTCACTAAGAAATTAATTGTAACACCAAATCGCAAATAAAACTTACTGAATAAACTAAATTGAGAAGTGTTCAATGTATTACGCTACCCAACAAGACAGTTCGATGTCGTGTATTCATGCTGTCAAGAAAACACATTATCGGGTGATGTCTGTGGCAACAAACCAAACTGTTACCCTAGCTTCACCACACGGAGCAACTCTCCCGACTTTCCCCGCAGACCTCTACTGCACTTCTTCGCCATCCCCTTACTCCACTTCCCCCATCCGACCGGCTGTCTGTGTGTTCACATGCGTGCTCTCCCCAGTACGGATGTCCACGCCAGCGTAGACCACCCCTCTCCAACTACCCTGCCCGAAGCGAGGCGTGTTACTTCTGGCTCACTAAGCAATCAACTAATACAGAATTGACTGAAGATGGCTATATTACCAATTAAGTTCAGTAATATTTCTCAAGAGATTTACGCCCCTGCAAGGATAAACATTCCTAGAAGACGTGTTGCAAAGAAGATTGTTTTGCGAGATATAATGCGAAATTTACTCCAAATCGACAAAGGAACCAAGATCTTTAACGTTTATTTCCAGAAACTAATGACCGATTATGGTATCAATCATTATGTAATGTATTCAGACCTTAAAACCAGTGTTCTCGAGAGGTTTAACAAGAGCTTGAAACAGCTAATATACAAGCATTTCACATCTAAATGGACCTATAATTGTGTGGATCTTTTACCAGAAATAGTCACATTTTATAATTCCAGATATGATAGAACTATCAAAATTGCACCTGAAAAGGTTATGGATAATAGGTTGATGAAAACTGTGTATAATAATTTTAAAGTGTTTGAGAGAAAACAAAATTTAAAGTTGGTATGTATGTACGAGTGTCTAAGCATAAATCTATCTTTGAGAAAAAATATACAGTTAATTGGTCGTACGAAGTATTTAAAATTATTTCATTTAGAAATTCATTTCCCAGAGTGTATTATCTAGAACCTATGATGGAGAATCTATAAAAGGTGGTTTTTTACGAACATGAATTTCAAAAAGTTTCATCTCCAAATGAATATTTGGTTGATAAAATCATTAAAATTAAAAAAAAAAATTGTCCTTGGATCGATGAAGAGGTCTCTCAAAAAATATTGAAATACAATGTTTTGTAAATTGTTTTTATACTAAATAAATATATTACAAATAATGTTTGATGTGTTATTCAATTAATAAACGTCTGGATGGGGAATGGATATATGATTTATTGTGCAATCATTCCTATTGTATGACTGTTAATCTATTATGATTCCTTTCTTAGTTTATTCGTTAAAATTTGTTTGCAATTTGGTGTAAACAATTAATTTGTTAGTGTAAAACATTCCTTTCTTCTATTTAGATGCATGTGCTGAGAGCTGATGAGGGTGAAGTGCTTTTGTTAAGAGGGGATGTCTGAAGTAATGGTGAGTTGTATTAGCTGGGCATTTCGTTTATTTAATGAATTCAGTTAGCATTTGTGGATATTAATATAAATCTCATGATTAAAGTTGGTTTAATGAATATGTGCATAAAGTAACTTTTTTAAACGATTCGTACTTATTTATTTCGCTATTTGAATGTAAATCGTAGTGGGCTAGAACATACCCGCATGCTCCCGCTCCATCCACACCTCACTTGCCTAGTGGGCCAGAAGTGGGTTGTGCACTCTTGTCACATCCACACCTCACTCGCCTAGTGTCCCAGGAACCTGCCGCGTGTTCTCGCTCCATCCACAAACAAAAAATATAAATATTACTTATATCAATATCACCCTTATGACATGATAAATTAATAAACATTCTTCGATATCAAACAATTCCATAGGATTTTTAAAAAATCAAACATTATTTAACTAGTCATTGATCGAATTAATTATTCAGTTGATTAATTATCCAATTAATAGAATTAATTAGTCAATTAATCAAACAATTAATTTACTTCATTTGCATATCATGATTTGACACTTAGTCTACTCTTGCACGAAATGCGACTTAGGCCACTCTTGCTCGGTGTCCCAGGAGCCCGCCGCTGTCTCTAATTATACGCATTTGCACGTCAATTCAGAGGACACTGTTGCATCTACAGGCACGCACAATCATTCTTACATTCTAATTATTCGCATATCATCACCCTGTCTTCCATTTTCTGCAAGTTTCATTTCATTTGCATGTTTCCTTCAGGTGCTGAACTTTTCATACACACACGCGCGAGCGTAAGTAATGGAAGCCCAGTGACACAAATATGGGGGCAGGTATCATCCCGGAAATGTTTTGGCGAATATTACATGTTTAAAATGCAGATTTTTAACCTTATATTGTATTTGAATAATTTCTCGTGACATATATACAATCAGTAAACACTGGATTGAAACAATTATATTCATCCTTAAACCTGAAAGCTATTACAAAATATGCGAGATGGTTATGCAAATAAGTGAGCAAAAGCCATTCTCTAGTATTCCCTTAAAAATTAAGCATTGTTGTTCTACCTACTTAAATCAGATTCGTTACAAATGCAGGAACGCTCTTCTCCCGGCCTTGGTAATTAGCGAACGTGACGTACTCGACCGCCGTGAGCAAAATGTTGTTGCTTCCACGCAGACGCAAACAAGCCGGCCAAAGTGGCGAACACTGGCGTCAGGTTCGTGAACTAACGCGCGCGTGTCCCGCCAGAATGTGCGGTGATGTAATGTCTGGTTCACAAGTACGCCGATCATACCAAACAAACAGAGCACGCAGATCTGACAGTCGTTCACGTGTAATTCTAACTTGTCCCAAAATGAATCCGCGAATTCTTCAGGTCTCTACAAATAAAATCATGATATATCGTTACGTTAACAATACATCATGGCGTATTTAAATATTTAGGAAGGTTATTAAAATAAATAGACTTTATTCAACATACTACGCATGGTAATATGTAATTTAGTTAATTTTAAAACAACTGAAAAAAGTCAAACTGACTGAGAGTTGAACCCCGTAAATGCTTATTTGTAACTGAATGCGATACCAGTTACAGTAACAGGACACTTGCGGAGTACAAATGGCTAAATAATACCAATATTCATTTATTTATTTATTTGCAGCTAATATGTTTTCTTTGTTCTAATTATGGATGCTCTTAAAACATATACATTTTACATATAGGCTGATCATGATAAACTGAGCACTTTTGATAGTCCTGCTCAGTATCTCAGTATCTACTTATATTCAAGCTATGTTTTCTTACACCACATATAAAATTAAAATTTTCGTGGGCCTAATCACTTCATTTATGCGTCGGTCTTTGAGTGAGTTAAACTGTAGAAATATCAGGAAATATGGTATTTTACAAATTTGCTAATTCTTACCCTTGTATCCATTATATAAAACATAAAGTAAAAGAAATAATCTCGGCATTCACAATTTTTTAACTGCGATTTTTAATTTGACTTCAAGAAATGGAACTGCTATAACTCCGTTGTTGCCAACTTTACTGTGCACTCGCTTGTCAGTGTGCCTATTAAATTATATGGAGGTAGGGCCTGTGATATTTTTAAAAGGTTGATTTGAGAAGCGCTCAATTACCCGTGAACAGTCTATAGTAATCTCGCTGACATTAACTTTTATTTGTAAAACAACTAAATGTTGATTGTTTCATAATATTTTTTTTAAAAATAAATACATTATGTAGAAATAGTATCTTACTGAACTGGTAATCGTTCAGAAGAAAGAAATTATCAGTGAGGAAACGAAGATCATTCATACCCTTGATTTCATCTCAACAAAATGGATTAATGAACAGAAGTTGGCAAGATGTGACTACGTCATTGGGCTTTCTCGCAGAGCTGCGCACAATGTATGTTGTTTGTCTCAGTTATCACACGATTACCGGGCTGTAATGTCGTCTTTCAGATATAAATACGAGTCCGCTGCGAGCGCATTACAAACTGCGTACACTTAGAACCGAAAACGTTGTCGAGACCCTCGGTTAAATAGACATTTGTTCTTAATGGTATAACTGAAAGGCTTATCTATCGGCGGTAAAGGCTGTTCACGATAAAGTGAGCACTTTATAAATGAATCTTAGAAGAAAAAAAAGTCACTGCCCTTGCGTGCATATATTTTAATGGGCGCACTGAGTGACATCCGCCCAGCAAAGTTGGTAACGAATGGAGGGAAAGTAGTTCCATATCTTAACGTCAAATAAAAAGTGTTAGGTAACCGTTTGTTAAAAATTTTAAATTATTTCTTTCTCTCTCTGTTGTTTTAAAGAACCGAATCGTAAAAATGAGCAGATTTGTAAAGTATTAACTTTCTTAATAATGTCACAGTTTCATTTGACCGACGCATGAATAAAGTGACGAGACCATGGCAATGTTAATTTTACGTGAGGCGGAAGAATGCACAACGTATATACAGGTAGATCTTAATTAGGGCTTTCAGAAGTGCTCATTTTACCGTGAACAGCCTATAGATTGCACCAGGGTTGCCAGATTGTTTTTGTTGAAGTCGCCTAAATGACCAATACTTTGTAGCCAAAATGTCGCCCAATTTGATTGCACTTTATATTAAATGCATTTATTAAATATTTTATAAATTTTTCATATAATATTTTGTATGTATGAAACAATTATTGTTTTAAAATTTAAAAATGATATTGGCCTACACAAAATTTAAAAAATATGTAAAACGCATAAACAATCGCTTGATATTCAATTCGCCTATTTATTATCCGCAGCGAGGAACAAGATTCTGAACAAGAGACTCTCTTCAATTGTATCCACAATGGGTGCCGTTTAAAAAACTGATCTTACTTATGAGAATTAATTATCTTGTTCACAATCAAAAAAATATCAATATTAAGTAAATAATACCGAGTAGCAAAATATAGCAAATTCATTACAAAAATCGCCGAAAATTGCGATAGTCGCATTTTCGTAATTTTTGGTCGCAAATTTTGCCTTGAAGTAGGCCAATCGATGACAGATCGCCCAATCTGGCGATCCTGAGGAGTTCTCAGTTGAAGACTGAGTTAAAGTGGCGTCGCGTAGAAGCCAGCGATGTTAGTTAAACGCAAGTCACGTGACGGTTGTAATGTATATTTTATAGCTTTTACAGCAACTTGCGGTGATAGGGTGTTATCATTTAGGCAATGAGAGGTCATGCTGAGAATCTGTGGACTGGCCAAGGAAGTTATAACGTCATCAATTTACAACTTCCTTGGGATCGACGCAGCCGTAATTATACTGCTCACGCGGGTGTGGAGGTATCCTGTTTGTGTCTGAGTTTCTACAAGTACGCGGCTCTCAGCACAAGATAATTACGAAAAGCATCTTCATAATTGATCCATTAACAATATGAAATCAGATATTTTCCTTCCTTTCTTTGCAAGGTAGTATTTCAGAAACAGGTCCACATAAACTAGCGTAGATTAGTAGGTGAAGAGGTCCCACTAGTTGAAAATACTCTAGGGTAGTTAACTATATTTCAAATTAGCGTTAACTGAATCCTCTTACAGACGCACGAATATTTCATTTTCTAGCTAGAAATTACAATCGGGCTGTATTAAAGTTGGAGGTATACTGCACTTTAAAATTGTATCAAAATACACTTTGAGACTTCACTAGTAGGCTTACGATATATAGATTGACTGCAGATCAAAACTTTCCTTGCATTCATCTTTATTTTTAGTCTTGCAAATAAACTTCCTGGGCAATTCACTAAATGCAGTGATGTTATACGGAGCAAGTGTTTTTTTTTTTTTTTCTAAATCTTCGTAGGAAAGTTTTTAATTAATCATCTCTCATAACTTTCTCTTGTGTATTCTGTACTTTGCAGGACGTCACACTCAATGAACGAACGAATTAATGCCATTCCGTGCTGCCAACTGCAGGAGCAAAGCGAAGAAACTCCCGCTTTCACTCTAGCGAGACGAACGTACCCACCCCAAGATCAAAACAATGAAAGAATGTCTTTGCCGTAGATAAAGGGTGAGCTTCGAACTTTTATGATTGCACACGTCGCATTTTTTCAAGATTTGCTCAAACCTTCAATTCAGAGAAGTGCCTGTAAATTACCAATAGATTTTGTATGCTGAGTAACTTCAATTATAAGTTAGCCACTACGTCGTCACAGTTTTTGAAATAAACGCTTGGAAAGTCACCCCATGTATGACATGTTTGGTTATTTCGAAAATATCCCATATATCACAAGAGTAGTAGGGGCGGGCCGGTCCTAACCCAAAGAGGATGCCGCCATTATTGATATCAAAGTGTTAAATTGATTGAAAGAGTTAATTAAATTGATTGAAAAGGTTAATCAAAAATGGAAAGGGTTGAATTTATTGAAGGGGTGGAGTGTATTGAAAAGGTTAATTTTTATTGGGATCAATTTTTTTTATTTTTGTGTTTGATGCAGGGGTGTACTAAGGGTATTCTTTCATTCATTTTGTGGGAGAAGCTCTGGTACGCCCTCACCCTCTGAGCACTGGCACACAACTGAGGTGTGGCGTGTTGGGGAATGGGTTAATATGTGGTGAGTTTTCTGCAAGAGTGGCATAAGTGTAAATTTTTTTGATTTGGTACTGATATTGCTCGTAGATGGTGTTGGTAGATAGGTGACTCTGAAAGTTACGATTTACATTTTAGTAATGACAAACCATTAAATAGACGACGACTGTTTCTGAATGCAATTAAATGTAAGAGAATGTCAGAGTGTTTAAACAAGTTCTATGTATGAATAAATAACATGAGAGAGAGAGAGAAGTATAACTACCTGGTCTCATAAAGAAACAAGTGCAATTATGTGCGACTCCAGTATGGAGTTATTACATGATGAAAATCAATTAAATGCAAACAGATGGTGAGTACATCTACAATGTGATTTTACTATCCCGAGCTGTATGTTAGAAATATAATTCACACGAGAGAAGTATAACGAACGAACACAACTATGGGAATCACAAGTGGTAACAATCACAATTACATGAGTATCCAGTATAAAATGAATTAATTAACGAATCAAAAATGTCTATAAATTAAACGACAGTCTCCCTAAACACAAGATATATGAAAACATATTCATTACTTGACACCTCTCGCACATACCTTACATGATATATGTCTATCTGCCTGTGAGACTGGCAAGGAAATTTATAAATGTAATCCACATGTTGAAAGAAATTAATTTATTAACACATAATGAAATCTTGCCTCTCCCAAAACACTTCTGCCTGGCTTGGAGGATGGTGAAGGAATTGCGTCAGTATATGACGTGCACCAACTTATATACATGGAGCCTGTGAGCGAGTTGAAATTACGGCAAAAAACTCTGAATACATTTGACTAAACGATTTACACACTTGTCATATGCATCCTGAATTATATCTAGGGAAAATGTATCCCTACCAAGCGAGTATTAACAATGTGCAATTTAAACAGCGAAATGCACAAACAACTTTTTACAATACAGAATGATTTAGCAATTACAGTTAACATGGACAAATAAGGATTTCCAAACATGCATTTTGAATTCTACAATTTAAATTCTAAACAGACACAATAACATACTAGAAATACACGTCCACTATTTGGGGCCCCGCACACGTATCTCAAGCATTTTTAAACTGCATCCATCTGCCTCGGAGGCTGGTGAGTCAATGAAGCTATCTTACATCGAAAGCCTAACTATATATATATATATATATACACACACACACACGTGTGTGTAGCGCTTTTGAAGGCTGACAAGCGACTAAGGTTATATATAGCTACTCGGAAATAGATGTGAAGTGAATGTGAATACCATTTACGAGACAAATGGATAAAAATTATGTTTATGATGTACATACTAAATTATATATATATATATATATATATATATATATATATATATATATATATATATATATATATATATATATATATATTAGACTAGTTGAATTAACACTTAATGAAATACCACCTCTCCAAAAACACATCTGCCCGCTTCGGAGGACAGTCAATGATTGATTGGATCATATAGCGTTTGCCTGCTTATAAGCTGTTGTATATATGTGGAGCGTGGCTGAGTTAAAATTTACAACTGACAGAAAATATTTCCCTAACAAGCTACTATTAACGACTTGATTACACTATTCGTCCTACAACTACATGAATGTATAAGAATAACACTACTTGATAAAAGTGAATTATTAAAAAATAATGGACATACTACAAACAGTTTTTATTCTGTCAAGTCTGTAAATTGAGAGCCGAGATGTTCAATAGGTCGAAAAAGCGACCATTGGCCACCTACGTGTAGTTCTTGCCACATCATATTTTCAATAAGTTGATCGAGTAAATCAACTCCGATTTTTGTCTTGTTGTAGAATGTAATTATTTCCGGTTTTCGGAGGTCTCCGGTTTCCTCATCAATTTTGTTATCAATATGTACAGTTGATAAAACCAAGACTGCTTGATTTTTCTTAGAGCAACATAAGGCCAATGAAACATCTTCTTGGAACCCAAAAATTGAAGAATTGGGTTCATGCTGTTTATTTGGCAAATATTCTTTCGGGATTTCTGCCTTGTTTTTTCGGAGAGTGCCGACTAAGTCCTTTTGATAGGATAACTGCTAACCCAAATATCAGTGGTTACGTCACGATATGAACCGCTGATATGGTCGTTCAGCCTCATAACATCCGTTTGTGAGTTACTTTTCCTGAAAAGCCCTTCGAGTTGAATGCTTAGGTAACATTATAAATTCATTGTGTATGTTATTTTCGCATCAACTAGAGCAAACATCTTTATTCCATATGTTCCAGTTACTTTGGTAAATACTGTTGGAATGGGCATTTGCTACGAAATGCAAGCAGCTGTTCATTGATACTGAGCTATTCACTAGGAATTAACTATTTTGAATAATTGTTTACATCTTCAAATATACTTCTTATGGGAGTAAGCTTGTCAAATTCTCTTTGAGTCGCCCTATCTCGAATGTTATTGAAATGAAGGCACCTTAAAAGAAAGAAAAACCTGTTTACTCATTGTCAGGTAGCAAGATTCTAAGACATTATCCTTAAGAGTCTCCCATAATTTAGCAATATTTGCCCTTGAGCATTTATAAGTACCTATAAAACAAAGAAGTCCAAATAAAGCTCCAATTTCCACTTAGTTTTTTTCTTGCATCACGTTCCCTTTCATGTTTGCATTTTACAAAATCAATGTAGATATTTGTACATTGAACAATAATTCTGTAAACGTGCTCATCTATAAAATTGTCTAATTTTTTTTCTGGAGAGACAAGTTGTGAGGCTGTACCTTTTGGTCCCGGTAGGTGTGTAACTATATTTTCTCTACGAGTTCTGAAATTTTTTTAGGTAAATTACTGACCCATTTTGTTTTTCCATCTTTTCCTGTAAAAGTGTTATAATTTTGTTCTGTGCCATCAGCATTGCTATCCTCATCACCAGACTGTTCTGTATCAGAATTGTGATCACTCTCACATACATAATCACATTCATCCGAATCCGATTCACCGACTATCTCGTCATCTTCATTAACTTCATTCAGCCACTTCATTCACACATCAGGATCAGAGAAATCTTACATCCTTCTTTTTGGTTCCGCCATACCGACCTGAAAAACAGTAGTTGTAAAAACAATAATTGACAATAAGAGAAGGCACTACATTATGAATAAATTTATTAAATTGTGTTAAAAAATTTCCAGAAAAAAAGATAGTAAGCTAACAAGTAAAAATTTTGCACAGGAAAAAATAATCCTTCCATCTAAAAATTTATATCATTATTTTATTAATATTATTATTAATATACTTATATTATTACTGACAATACATTGTTCAAACAGAAGTTTCAAAAAATATCTCTCCTTGGAAGAGTTACATGGATGTTCTCATGGGGGACATACGTCAACCACACCATTTACAAAGGAAACTGCATGACAGTATCAGAGAAAACCAGGAGACTAACTGCAGTGGCCATTACCAGCGAGACCCATAGAGAGGTACTGAGAGGCTCGGAGCTCAAACCCCTCCCATTAACAAGTTTTTGGAAACACAGAGGAAGTGGGTGACACATGTCAACCACGCAACTGCGGGAGGGTTAAATTATGTTAACCATAAAATATTTCCTTTTTTAGGGGCGAAGCTGTTGGCCACTTCACACGCCTCAGGTTGAAAGGCCCGCAATGATGCTGTGCTGTGCTGCCTGCCGATGTTCCAGGGCGATGGCCCTGCTGATGGTGAAGTGCCGCTGGCTTTGCTTGCCAAAGGGGGTTATTCCCATCGCAAGTGGTGCACGCCGGCTGATGCAGATGCTGACACTTGGTGCAGCATGGAGGGATCGAGAACCACACTTCCATCGACTCATTGTTGCTGATGCTGTTGCTGTTCTTCGGACCCCTCGATGCTACTTCTTCTGGCGAGGGGAAAGGTATGGTGTCCCTTGCTGGACTTGATGCTCCTTCTGATGAACCTTCCCCTGCGCCCCTGTTGCGGTCCTCCGATGCGAGGTCGGTCAGTATCATAGTATTTGTTGGCATCGTGGCGAATTCTTGTGGGGAGCTTCCCTGTGGGCTGATCGGGCCCGCAGTTGCCCCCAATGACTCGCTTTGTGTGACGTCTTTTTTCGAAGGCAGTGTCTTTACACTGGTTCTCGTGACACTCTGGTCTGGCTCACTTTGGTTTGCAGCACCTTGCGATGTTCATGTCATGACTACAGGGCTGTGGCACTGGCGATTATGATGTCGTTCAGCAGCACATGCTTGGCAAAGGGGATTGGCCCTGTTGCAAGCAGTGCATGGTGGTTGATGATGATGATGATTCTAATGTTGCCCCTGCTGAGTTGGACCTCTTGGCGAGGGGGAGAGTATCTGGTCCTTGCTCCCTCCCCTGCGCTTGTGAGGAGGTCCTTTGGTGTGAGGTCAGCCAGGATGGGTGTTTTCTTAGACACTTCGGCGAAGTTTGGTTGGAAACTTCCTTGTGGATTGATTTGTCCCACTGACTCGCTGTGGGTGACACTTTCAGAAGTTAGCGCCACGATGCTGTACATAGGGACACTCCGGTTTGACCCACTTCATGCTGCAGTGCATGCTATGCTGGTGGCTCTTCCTTCGATGAGATTGATGATGATGCTTGATGCGATGAATGTCATGCCGGTGTGGTTTGTCTCTTCTTGGTTGTTCATGATGATGTCAGTTGCTGTGGTCTTGGGCGCCTTCCATCTCGGCTGAGAGTTGTCGCTGTGCAGAATGTTCCTGTCCATATTACGCGCTCGAAAGAGGAGGATGATGCGACTTATTGACTCTCTGGCCAGATGTGGCCCATTTCCCCGTCAGCTGTAACCTGATGCTGTGTTGATGTGCTTGTGCTGCAGTTTGCTTGCACCATCCTGTACCACTGTTCGCATTTTCACCCGAGGGGTTGGCTCGGACAGCGACTTTCCAATACTCCATACGTCACTGTCAGTGTGACCCATAGGTGCCAATGACTGCTGGCATTGCCATTGCTCCCTCTGATGCTGTTTGTAACTGCCCCCTTTCTAATTCTGTTTTGCAAGTGCATATTTGAATATGATTGATCAGGTCTCCTACTGCTCCTGCTATTGCACTGTGCACTAAGTAAATGCTGTTCATTGAATGTGAACCCCATGCTGTGTTTGTGTGGATTGGCTGACGTAATTGCGCTTGCCCAAGGTCGCGTGCGACTCTCAGCTGTTTTCTCCGCTACTGGGACACGTGCGCAGCTTACCTTCAATGTAACATGACATGGGAAAGAGTAATATCGATCGTTACACCTACACAGCACCTGGTTGTCTGCCTGCCTCCTTAGCATACTGACTACAGCTGCCTGCGTGTTCCCACACAACGTCCCTGAATGTTCTAAAATGGACTTTGAAAAAGTTTTTGAAAGTTTGCTGAGTGCTCTTTAAAATGTTCTTTATGATTGCCACTCAACAGTTTTGAAAAGTTCTGAATCTGGAAAAACTCAATAAATTAAAATTTGTTTCGTACAGCCACGTGTTGCTGCCCACTAGCTTCAAGGTCAAACCTGTTGACATAGCTCGCGACCGGCCTGCTATCACACTTCACGTGGAAGGGGGGGGGGGAATTTACCATTCCTCCTGCACCTTGCTTCCTACTGTAAACACCTGTTACCAGCTGCCTGTATGATGTGGTGTTTTCCCAGTATACTGCTTGCTTTAAAAGCGGTAAAATTACTGTGAAAAGTTTTTTGAAAATTAGTTTTGGGCTCTTGACTTATAATTGCCGCACAACAGCTTTGAACATATTCGCAAAAATGCTCCTTATAAATGGCTGTAAAGATTTTGTTGACTTTGAAAAGTCCATAAAAATTCCTTACAATTTTTAATTATTTTGAAAATTGCTCAGAAAAGTTTTAAAAATTGATTTAATGTCCATTGCACTTTAATTTCGATACTGTTCAAGTGAAAACACTGAAAAATCTATTGTTTAATCTGAAAAGTTTGAAAATTTTACTTTTTAAAATGCTGCAAAATTTTCTGGGAAAGTTCCAGAAATACTGAATTTGTATTTGAATTGCTTTCGTAATTTGATTTTGTTGACTGGTATTGCTTCAAAATACCATATTACTTTGATCATCGTTATACCTGTTGCAAATTACTGCACATGTCGATAAACGCCACATGCATTTGTTTACGAAACACTATCGCAATTACATATGAACATCTGCTGTGTTGTTGCCTTGCTGCTGTGTAGTGTTGAATACAGGTACACTTTTACATACAATTTACACTTGCAGTGTCGAGAGGGTCTGTTCGACTTGCATCTGTTTGGACTTACAGTTGTGTCTTTTGCATTACATGTTGTCACATCTAACCAGTGTATGTTTACAAAAGTTAAAGAGTCTGATGACATTGCAAGTAAACAACCCTGCTAAGTGGATTGTTTTGACAAATGCAAGCTTTCACTGTACATCAGTTTATGTATTTTACTTCCCACTCGAATCACTGTATGTCTGTTGACGTAACACATATGCACACTACAGTGTAAATAAATCTGACGAATTGGTAAATGAATAATTGCACAAATAATGTGACAAATGAAAACATAGAAGCACTTGATATTATTAATTTTGACTCCAGTGTTGACTCTACTGTTTTAATTGTGTTGTTTGATAGGTGTCTGAAGGTCTCAGATTACATGCCAATGACTGTAGCTGTTCGCTGTGAAGCACATTTGTCGCACTTTTACCTTTGTCGCATAGCCTGTTGACCATGTGTTGTGTTGAGCAGACTACTGCCATGTTGTTGGTGCTCTCCTTGCACTATGATGTTCATTTAGCCCTAGTTGGGCAAGCCACTTGATGTAGGTGTTGTGATGTGTTCATGTACCACCTAGGAGCAGGTGGAGAACAGGAACTGATGGTGTGCCCAGTGCCATGTTCGGAGAGCGAACGATGTTGAATGGGGTCGTACGGCCGATGGCCTACGGCGACTCGGCATATGCTGTCAATATGAAGGAGAGATAATTTAATTGTCAATTAAATTATGCTGTTAATAAAATATTTCATTTGGGGTGAGGCTGTCGGCCACTTCGCATGCATATATTATCACTGAGTTTACTCTGCTTGTGGAAGGCAGGCCCCATAAATGCGAAACATATATACACTGAAATACACTTTAGAATTATGCTGCTATGAGGGTGCAGTACCTTATGAACTCAGGAGAGTTAATGCAATAAAACACATGTATTAGGATGTGACTGTTTTATTACCGAAAAGGTACAACGAAATTTTGTTGCGCGTACCCTTGGTTAAGAGGACCTGTCACTCCGGACATGCCAGTGGTCGCTACTGCTGAAAATAAGGTTTAGGCCTTAAGTTATAATTAAGTGAAAATGCATCTCACACGTGAAGTCCTGTAATGCTACCTCAGGATGTAGGAAGGCATTCCCTCAGCTAAATAAGGTTATCAAATCATCCTGGATTAATGTTAACTATTGCAATGCAATTTTACAGCTTAAATTGAATTGTCTAGGGGGGTAATGCAGGGGTTACCATCTGGCTTGCCGGTTGTCTGGAGTGCTGTAGTCTGACTAACGACATGGCGTCGGTTTCGCTGCTCATCTGGCGAATCCGGCGCCAAAATGAAAGCATGAAAAAATGGAAGTTAATAGTTAACATAATTAATGAAACTGACTTTGTACACAATTATGATTACTGAAGTAAAACATGTTGATGGCATACCTGTGAACGTCGGAGCCCCAGATATGGTTGAGAATGTGACGTCAAGAGTATGTCACCGTACTTGAAGGGTGATATTAAATGAAATGATGCCTCAGGTGGCTGATTCTCGATAGAGATAGATGAATACATGTTCACTCTTATAATTAACATTTAATATCGGCATGTGTCCTCCGGGAATGTAATTCCCCATCTTTTGATACCACTTGGAGCCATGTCGCACTCCAAATTCGGCCACAGGGCCCATTGACATCACGCACATCAGAAAGCTGTGGGAATAAGCGGCGCCACTTATCCCAGTGTTCCTTCCAATGGCTGTTGCGTCTAATGGTCGTGACTTCATGGGACAAACTCGTTTAGGCCACATATCCATTCATCATGAGAGTTACCTCTTGTGATGAATGTTAAATATTATGACCTGCGGCCACGAGTTGTAGGGCGCAAGAAAAGTTTAAACGCTGTTCTTGTCGATCTGCACTGATCGGGACCGCGACCTAATGTCGATCAGTCGAGTGTTGTTGTGTGGTTGAGGCATCTACGATGGAATAAACGGGCACAAGGGATACGTGGACGTCAGGAACAAGTCAATTATATCTGGAATTATTCTATTTTCAAGTAGCTGTTCCAGCCTACGCGACCTACAATCCCTATGCATATGTTGCAAGTTCCCATCATTAGCAAAGGCAGGCATGTCGTAAGGACAATATTCACATGGCAAATATGATACGATATCTTCATCAGCTTGTAAATGTTCATCAGCAGTGGTTATGCTAGTTTTTTTCATGGGCGCAGTCTAAAGTGAATAATGTTTTCGCCTTCCCATAAGCTAAAATCTCATTGAATGTTTCAACACATTCAGAATCACAATTGTCACAGCAGTGACCTTGATGTATTGTACATGTTGCGAGTTGATGTTGAGATTAAAATCCCTTGTAGATCTAGATGATGTAGTGAATTTGTAGTAGACATATGGAGTTGTAGTAGACACCTGTCGTAGACTTCTGGAGCTCTAGTAGACGTGATGAACGCCTGGTGTTGTAATGAGTGCCTGGCATTGTAATGAATGCCTGTCATTGTATGGGCGCCTGGAGTTGTAGTAGACTTATGTCGTCATAGTAAACACCTAAGTCTCACTACCGCTAATGCTATGCACATGCATGCATACACTTACGAAGTGACCTTAAGAGATGCCGACTTAACACTGAGAAAAATTGGTGGAAGCTTCAATGTTCCAGCGAAAATAGTAGTTTATAAGCAAAAGGGTTTGGGCTAGCCCAGGTCAGTTTAAAATGCACTACTGCCCCTAGAAAAAGCCTCGCTTTAGCTTTGAACCAAACCTCTGTTCATCGCCGAGGCAGTTCTTGTGTATCGCAGAACTCGTGCTCTGTGGTTGGGCGGTGAAGGATGGGCGACCGGGGCTGCGTGGACTGGGAATTTCTCCGGAAACACGTTCTTGGATGGTGTAAGGTGATGGGGGGCTGTGTTACCTTTAATCGATAACAACGGCTTTGAAGCGCCCTCCTAGGACAGGGGCAGTCATCCGAAAAAACACTTTCTGACCTTGAGGAGGGCAGGTTTTGTGAAGCACTGTGTTGCAAGGGCAGTTATTGGCTGGTGTAGGCGCAGGGGGTGTTTGCACTAAACAGGTTTTGCAGTGTTGGATCGATGGCAGGGGTCAGTCAGTCCTCCGAAAAAAACTCTGTGTTGGAGGCAGGGGAACTGACCTTTCCTCGAAAACACATTCTTGTTCGGTGTAAGGGGAGAGGTTGTTGGCCTTGTGCAGGAACTCTTTTTTCAGCCAAAAACAAACTCTGTGCTGGAGGGAAAGTGGGAAGGGGTGTAGTCAGGAGCGACATGGAGGTTTCTCGCTGGTTTCCGCCATGTTATTTCTTCGCCAAGCCTCCCCCTGCATACATGCGACACTGGATCTCTCGACTTCACTGAGCTTCGGAGTGTGATAGCCACGATTCATGTTAAGCGATATTATATGTTCCGGGGTTCTGATCTCGTTCACAGTCTTTGTAAACTATAGTATGAAATACTAAAAAAAAAAAAAAAAAATTAATTTATCGGGGAAAAATAATATATATTTTCATATGTTAGTGCATTTATCGTGTAAGCCCCATTTATGTGTTCAGTAGACGTAACTTGTGAGTTTCAACTGTAATTTCGGTACTAGTGCCATGAATTTCACAGAGTTGATGGGAAAAATTTTTTTTTAATACGTCCGTTATTTTTAAATAAATCACTTTTATCAAGTAGTGTTATTTTTATAAATTCATGTAGTTGTAGGACGAATAGTGTAATCAGGTCATTAATAGTAGCTTGGTAGGGAAATAGGTTCTGTCAGTCGTAAATTTCAACTCAGCCACGCTGCACATATATATAACAGCTTATAAGCAGGCAAACATCATACGATCCAGTCATTCATTGACTGACCTCCGAAGTGGGTGGATGTGTTTTGGGAGAGATTTGGTTTGCAATAAGTGTTAATTCAATTAGTCTAATTTATATATATATATATATATATATATATATATATATATATATATATTTATATATATATATATATATATATATATATATATTTGGTACATGTAACATAAACATAATTTTTATCCATGTGTCACTTAAATGGTATTCACATCTATTTCCGAGTAGCTATAACCTTAGTCGCTTGTCAGCCTCCGAAAGCGCTCCATGTATATATATATATATATATATATAGTCAGGCTCTGGACATAAGATCGCTCCATTGATTCACCAGCCTCCGATACGGACAGATGTGTTTTAAAAATGCTTAAGATACATGCGAGAGGTGTCAAGTAGTGTACGTGTATCTCTATTATGCTTTGTGTCTGTTTAAAATTTAAATTGTACAATTCAAAATGCGTGTTTGGAATCTTCATTTGTCCGTGTTAACTGGAATTGCCTATTCCTTCCATATTTTGAAAAGTTGTTCGTGAATTTTGCTGTTTAAATTGCACGTCGTTAAAACTAGCTTGTTAGGAACACATTTTTTATAGATATAATTCAGGATGCGAATGAGTAGTGAGTAAATTGTTTAGTCAAACGTATTCAGAGTTTTTTTGCCGTAATTTCAACTCACCTGCAAGCTCCACGTATATAAGGTGGTGCACGTCATACACTGACGCCATTCCTTCACCAGCCTCTGAGTCGGACAGATGTGTTTTGGAAGAAGTGCGATTTCATTACGCGTGTTAATAAATAAATTAATTTTAACTTGTGGTTATGATTCTAAATTTCCTCGCCAGTTCCACAGGCAGACGGGCGTGTATCATGTAAGGTATGTGCGAGAGGTGTCAAGTAGTGTATGTGTTTTCATATATCTTGTGTTTAGTAAGACTGTCGTTTAATTTATAGGGACATTTTTGATTCGTTAATTGATTCATTTTATACTGTAGACTCATGTAATTGTGATAATTTACCACTTGTTACTCCCATAATTGTGTTAATTCGTTATACTTCTCTCGTGTAAATTATATTTCTAACATACAGTTCGGGGTAGTAAAATCACGTTGTAGACGTATTCATCATCTTTTTACGTTGAATTTTTTTTTCATTACATAATAATTTCGTACTGGAGACTAACGTAATTGCACTTGTTTATTTATGAGACCAGATAATTATACTGCTCTCTCTCGTGTTATTTATTCATACATAGAACTCATTAAAACACTCTGAAATTCTCTAATGTTTAATTTCATTCGGAAACAGTCGTCGTCTATTTAATCGTTTGTCATTACTAATACGTAAATCGCAACTTTTAAAGTCACCTATCTACGAACACCATGTACAAGCAATATCACTACCAAACCAAAAAAATTTACACTCATGCCACTCCTGCACAAAACTCACCACATATATACCCCATCCCCAAAACGCCACACCTCAGTTGTGTGTCAGATCTCAGAGGGCGAGTATGTACCAGAGCTGCTCCCCACAGAAGGAAAGAAAGAAGACCCTTAGTACAGCCTTGCCCCAAACATAAAAATTTAAAAAAATTGATCCAAATTAAAAACTAACCAATTTCAATACATCTAACCCTTTCAATAAATTTAACCCTTTCCACTATTGATCAATGCTTTCCATTTTTGACTAACCCTTTCAATCAATTTTAGTAACATTTTCAATCAGTTTAACCCTTTGATATAAATAAAGGCGGCGTCCCCTTTGGGTTAGGATCGGCCCGCCCCTACTACTCGCAAGCGTCTTCTACTTCTGTTAACATGAAAGTATTTTATTTGGATTTGATTGAGCATTCACATATATTTTATTTGTAAATTAGAGTATTTCCTTTACAATTAATGTAGAGAAAAACAGAGGGAAAATAAGTGTTTTAATAATGCCTAGTAAAGGCTGTTCAAGTTTGGTTGTGCAGTTCTGAAATCAACCCCTGAAAATATCTCCATACATATTTAATGGAACACGCTGACTAGTAAGTGCCCAGTAAAGTTGGTAACAATTGAGAGAAAATAGTTCCATGTCTTAAATTTGAATGGAAAGTTTTATGTAAAATTTATGAATACTAAAACTGTGCATAATGAACATCATCAACAGGGCTTTCAGAAATTCTTAATTTATCATAAACAAGATATTAGAGTCCTGTAAAATTCGCGATTTCAATTACCTGTAGGCTAGACACTACAGCCTTATGTAAAAATATGCCGATATTAATTGCACATTGGTTGTCTGCTGTCACAGTGGAAGGCGACAATTGGACAATGTTCTCCAGATGGTGTCAATCACTGCGCGGACCAATGGCTAAAGTTATATAAACGCAAGTGTTTTGTATTATAGCTTGTCCCGAAATGAATCTGCGAATTCTTCAGATCTCTAGCTATAGTAAATAGTTCTCATTCGAAATATTATTAGACTGAGTGTGCACCAAGCGGGCCCTTGCCCCTTCGGTGTGAGCTTTGATTGCATGAGGAGGAAGAGCGCCCTGAAAGGAGAACTTCAGAAGCGCTTCAGGAAAATTTGAAGTAACCGTTAGTGGACTAAATTTCCACATGTAGAGCTGCAGCAGCCAGGAGTGGAATTCCGGCTGCTTCGATTATATTTCTGGTTTTGCCTATATACGACTGTGTTCATTACATGAGAATGTATGAAGGGCGAGTGAACGAGGGCCGTGGTAATGTTATATTTACACAACGCACCGAATTCGAGGGCACTTGTTTTATAGTAATATTTTGCATGAGAACTATTTCTTACTAGGCGCTACCAACACCGATGTTTTCTCGCCGTTTTGGTTCATATATATTATAAATGAAATATAAATAATATTTTAAAAATAAAACATGGATAAAACTTCATTTTAACGGGAAGTAAGGTACTTCAAGTTAACAGAGATATACAACGCTTGTGATTCTGGGCATATTTATGAAATATCTAATCACGTCATACATTGGGTGATTTTTTAAATGGTTTGATTAAAAAATGCGAAGGAAACGCGAATAGACTATAGAACTATTTTTGCTTCTTCACTGCCAACTTGACTGGAAGCCTTCATGCAAGTGTGTACTGAAACATATATGGAGTTATAGGGAGTGATTTTTTTTTTCAAAGATTGATTAGAAAAGTGATCACGTTACCGAGGACGACCTTTAGCCTGGGCTCGAAGCTGGGACTTCAGGGGTGTGTGGACAGCTGTGACGACTGAGACAAACCGAGGCTCCTTTGCCGTAATGTGTAATATGTACGGTCCGTTTGAGGATAAGTGGAATTCTTGGGTGCATTCTTGCCATCTAATTGTGAATTTGGACAACGCCCAAGTGACCTAGTGACCTTATCGTATTTTTTTCTAGGGCGCAAAGCCAAGTAAGGTCCCATAGCTGGTGAATTTGCACACAGCCAATGTTGACAGATTTTCGTCTTCTGTGCGAGTCACAAATTTTGACTTGCCTATCAAGAGCAGAACTGTCGACACTGATTGGTCAGACAGTGATGAGAGCGATGTCTGTATATAGATGCAGGGTTTTAAAAAGTTCTCAGTCGAGAGGACAGCACACTTTCCCTTCTAGAACCCTGGTATTGTTGGTTTTCGCACGGACGATGCCGCTGGTCAGCGGGTTTTCTCGGGGATCTCCCGTTTTACTCGCCCTTGCATTCCGGTACTGCTACATACTCATCTCGCTTCATCCCCATCGGCTCTCAATTCCTCGATGTTAAGAGCAGCCCAACTCTCTTTACTCACTTGGTTTTCGATGCTCTGCTGTTTGAAGTATTTCATTTTGTCGGTGTTTACAACTTTGCCGCGGAAAAACCTCTTTTCTGTCACGACGACAAATAACACTCGCGTGGAGTAAAATTCGCGGGCGGGACTTTGTCTAACGAGCGGACGCTATCAATGTGTAGAGTTTTATCTTGGAAGGCCCAACTCCACTTACCTCTTCCGCTGTCGCTATAATCCATCCACGGTTACTTCCAACTTTTATGAAGTCTTGCTGAAGTTATACTTTCAGGTTATTCCACTGTATCATGCAAAGAAAGCCTAAATACTTCAAGAAAATCACACTAAGGAGACAAAGCACCGCATTCGTGTGTATGCAGTTTAATAATATTTTTCATGAGAACTATTTATTACTATAGTCCATTCCCGACTGAAACATACTTTCTCGGAGCCCTGCTAAATATCTAATTGCAGGCCCATTTCGTATCCTTTCGCAAAATGTAAACAAATATTGCCATGTGTCTGCCATGTAGTATCTGTCAAAATCAATGTTTACGTTCCATTGCGTGTTTGTGTGTAGATGTGTTCCTATACTTTCACTACACGTAAACATAAACATTGTAATGTGATTCTTTCTTATATGCATGTAAAATGCGTTGTTTACTGTTTACAGCTTTTCAAAGAATTCTGTCATATTCCAAAAACTATTCCGTACGAATATTCACAGTTTAGGCCAATAAACATTATTTAGATCACCTTTATGACGTTTTAAAAACGCGTGAATTGACGATAGTTCTTACCGTTATTTTACATTGGCATACTTGTTTTCCACGATATAGCACATTACACGCAATGCACGTTAATATTTTGCCACGACTGTGTTTAACACTGTTACAAATGCGAGGTAAAGAATTGTAGTATTTAAAATTTTGTTATTGATATGTGTTGGGTAATTTCTTTAAAAGGACTGCCTCAGTTGGAATAAATAGTCGAACGAAGGAACAACCAGTCAAACGAAAAAGGCACATTAAATTCAAACACGCAACTCGTGTTTCTCATTTTTGTCATACAAACTTTAAAAGATAGCGGTGAACATGCACACAAATAAGCCTACCGTAACTTTTATTCCACTCATATTTCTATGTATTGCTACTTACTGTTTATTAAGTTTATTGAAATTTACCGGGCTGGGCTTAGTATATTTTTTCTGGAATTGTGCCAAATTACGCTACACGACTGTGTTTCAAACACCTTGGGGCAAAGGTACAACGTCGTGATAAATAAACAGACGTGGATGTAAATAATTAACTTCGTTATAAAAACAGTTCGCAGTTAAAACGTATAAATAGTGCACTTCAAATATTTGAAATCACACACACAGGGCCAGCGTAACGACCACTACACAGTAACGCCACACCATTTCAAACGCAGCGGTTAACGAAACAAGCATAACAGTATATTCATTCCTGCCGTGGAGACTCAGATTTATCACAACATCGTAACTTGCCTAGGTATGTTTAAAAAAACACGACGTCTACAAATGTGATATGTTAATTTGAAGAATTTTTCGGAGTAAGAATAACTTTCGCTGCGTTCGGCAAAAAGCAACACGCCATGTCATGGCTCGCCACGTCTGCCAACTTCAGATGGTATCCATACTGCCATAATATTTAAATATATTAAAATAAGTATTCGGACGTTAAAATCTCTTTTCGGTTGAAAATTACAAATTTAAAAATTAAAAAAAACATTATTCTGCTGTAATAAGTATGAAATATGCTACAATTGAAAACATGTATAATGTTGAGCTTACTAGCGATGCGAAACTTCCCGAGTGTGAGAGAGACAAAGAAATAGAGAGCGATAAACTCCGCCCAGCCGACAGTTGGTTCCTCGCTCGATAAAACAAACTGTGTGCCACCGCGGCCTACGCACAATATTTTGCTCTGTTATTTTAAACTGTAGAAATGAAATATGTTACCATCGGCGTTACCTGAATATTTAAATAGGCAACGTTTAATTTCCAAATAGCATACTAAAAAAACTAGGTTAAAATAATATTTTTACAGTGAACTGTTTCTTACCGTCCGTTGCCAACACGTCGCTGCTCTCACTGTTTGTAATTCATATTTAAAACGAAATAATATTACAAGTTATAGAAGATACTAAGTTACAGTTTCATTTATTCAATAAGACAGTACTTCAAAGACAATCACAGGGTTATATATTTGTGGAATACAAGTTACTGACGAAAAAAGTTGACTTGTTATGCCTGGGGTGTTATTTCAAAGGTTCGTGTTCAAAAATCTCTTCCGGTCGGAAATTGACTATATGTAGGCTTTGCCAACACGCATATGTCCTCTCTGAATTTATTTATATAAATTATAAAAATGTATTATAATTTATAAATAATACATATGTATCGTCATTTATAAATAATACATATGTAGAAGTTCAATCTAATAAGAAATAGTACACTTTTATAACAGAAGTATAAAACGTTTGTATTACAAGACATATTTATGAATCTACTAGACGCATTATACACGGGGTAATTTTACAGAGGTTTTGATTCAGAAAGTGTGGAGTTGCCGTGAACAGACTATACACACCCCATCTCATTTCTCATCTGGTCGGTAGTGTTCCCCAGGGTTGACTTTTATTTTCCAGGCTACCATTCCTCAAACGTTTCCCTTTTTTTTTTTTTTATTATGTTTAATGAGAGCGCATTAGCATCCCTAATTTTCGAACTTACTTAAACGAACCAGTCGGGGGACATATTTTAAACTCCCCACCCCAATACAAAGAACTCTCAGTGAATTCAGGTCCACTGATATGTAAACAAGAAATATGTATGACGTCCAGATTAGTTCCAACGAGTAATACCAATATGGGTTACCACGTGATTACGGTGGCGAATGTAAAGTCCCCAACAAATTTATTACATTTTTAATCTCTACGTCACAAATAACAAAAAAGTAGTTTTGAAGAGCCCTAAGTTGAAACACTAGTTTATTGCAAATATTTCAAAATGCATTTACAAGAGGACTATGAAGCTGCGCGTCCAAGGTGAAGAAGCTAGGGAGGGTTAGGGGCGACAATAACACGCACGCCTAGCGCCTCATCGCTCCTACGCGCAAGGCGTGCAGTGTTTCCGTCCTAACGCTCTACTGTGTAAATTAGATCTGTAACAGTGTAATTTTATTACACGTGATGAAAGTTCACAGATCAAACTACCTGCGTATAATCGTACTTTTCTCTTGCCGCTTAAAGGAACTGCATAGGCAAGCTTTAAAAATGCTATATTTGACCACTTTCACGATTTTTTTTTCTCCATTAATACACTTAAGTAGATAAAAGTAAAAATATAGCGATATAGACAATAATTTTTTGTCTTTTATGGCAAAACTTCGTATTTCCATAACATTTATTTACCGAGACACGCGTTTACGCGCAAACAACGATTTCACAGAAAACGTTTCAGTGCATAGGACCCTTAAGAGGGCACGGGCCGTAAATTAATGCTATTAAGGTTATTTATATTTTACAAATTTTATGTAAGCCGATAGAGAAAACAAAGAAAGGGCAACCATACAGAATAGTTTTTACTTACTACGAGAGCAATATTTTATCTGATTGACGTTATTCTGCCGAAGATATTTCTGACGCCGTCAATTTTTGTGTGATTTCTTGGCGCAAGACATTATGCGAAATTGATACAGTAATACTGCAAAATACTTGGTCGTTAAGATGGCAAAACCTATTGCCTAGTATTGCCATTTTTACTTTTTTCTATGTTGGCTTTCAAAAATCAGTAAACATCAATTTACGTATTCGGTGTTTATTTATGTCCCACGCCCCCTTAATGAGCTGGTTTAGTGCGCGTCTAACAAGCAGCGAATTTTTAAGACGTTTGATTTTTAATTAAAGTAAATAGTTTTGAAAATTAATCTATGGCTCGAAGTAAACGTTACGAGAGCGCCTTCATTTTGACAAAAGAAACAAACATTGCACTAAGGACAGCAGTACCGTGTGCCACTATTGGCTAGTCTAGTCAGCCATTAGCAAGTCCCGGAAAACACTGACTCGGGACGCACATCGCCAGAATAACGCTTAGCGTGATGTTAATTTTAAGTTACTTCACTCTACCTTAACAGATTTGCACTTATTTTTTTTTAGCGAATGCCTGTTTATTAGCTGCTATGATTATGTAAACATAGCAGCACAAAGACAACTTGAGTGATTTAAAGAATACCCACTTGTTCACAGCTGAAACAATGCTGATTCTGCAGATCTAAATCAAATTATTATATTTTATTGCTGAATCTTACACATACCTGACTAAAACTCAGGAGATAATCGCTACATGTTGAGACCGTTTTTGCAGAATATGCGATTTCGTAATTATAGATTTTTAAAAAGTTTATTTCTGTGCTATAAAAAGGTTTCGCCGTAAGCGAATTCCAAAACGTGAAATCAAGAACATAATTTGAGCTAGGGGCCTACTTGATATATTTTAATAGGGTTAGATTTATTGACAACATACACTAACGATTGTGAAAAATGCAACACTAAGAAGAAAATATGTATTGAAATGAACTTTATACCACAGTTAAAGTATATGGCAATACACAATTGATTAGGATCACAGAACTGCTCATGATCTCTGTCCTTGAGGATTCAGTATGGTGTGAAGCCCCCACGTGCTGCAATCAGAGCTCCTAAACGTCGTGGCATGGAATCAAAGAGGACCTGGATATGTTCCTGGGGAATCTCCCTCCACGCGGTTTGTATGCGAGTCCGCAAAGCATCAATAGTGGTTGCTGGAGGTCCGTGACGAACTAGTCGCCGACAAGCCATGTCCCAGACATGTTCGACGGGCGACATGTCAGGCGAACGTGCAGGCCAGAGAAGCAGTGGTAGCTGTCATTCATTGAAGAAGGCTTGCACATTCCTCGCCACATGTGGCCGGGCATTTTTACTGCTGAGATATGACATGTGGAGTCGCCCCAGTACTTCGGGCTCTAAAACCTTCCAGGTGTAGCGGTTGCTGTTCAGATTGCCCTCACTACGTAGGAGCTGAGACCGCATGTTGTATCCCAGACCATCACACTTGGCGCATGTCCGCTATGCTTAGTTTGACGGCTCTTCACTTGCTGAGCTTGGCGTAACACTGCTATTTCCGGTCACACATGAGAAGGCGCTCCTGAGCGTACATGTACGCCACCTCTTCGTTATAGTAATCACTCGTTGCTGGTACACTGTCCTACACATCCTCCGAGTTTGCATTCATTCGGGCCATTCTTTCTGGGTGTTGCAATTTTCGCAAACAATAGTGTATTTTAATGCAGGTAAATATAATATACAGCAATAGTTACAACAGTACGTAGTAATAGATTTAAAAATAACACGCTGTTTACAAAAATTTGGGATATAAACTACAAAATCTGTAAACATACAAAAATAACTGTCCTAAAATTTACAAAATTATATTATTCTATTGAAATTCTATATAACTGTAGAGAAAATACATTTTTTTTAAATTGAATAAAATTTTTTAACAACACGAAATTCGGTAAATATTTAAATATTATTTTTAATTTCTTGCAGAACTTTATATTATATTTTGTGTTAATTTTAAAACAATTATGGTTGCATATGTGCCCTTAACAGCGAACCTTTTATAAACATTTTATTTCAGCGTGATGCAGTTCCCCCCCCCCCCCCCCCCGGAACTTCGTGTTTCTTCGACAGAGCTTGTTTTCCTTATCCTAGCACGGGATCCACTGCCCGCGCAACCGAGTTGTTTTCTGTGTTACGAGGAGGGGGAGGAGATTGATTATTATTGTCGCGGAGGGGAAGAGGGGAAGGATGCCACCCCCTTGTCGCTCGCCGCCGGAGGGGCCAGGATCTCTCATTGCTAGTCGTCAGTACTCCGGAGCTGGCCGTGAGAGACGCAGCGCAGACGTCGCAGCTGGACGCCGACAACACACCCGGGCAGCAGATTAAGGCCAAAAAAGCAAGTAAGATAAGGAGACGAAGCTCTGTGCTATTTTGGCGGCCCGTTATTTTCCTCTATCGGGTAGAATTTGCTGCCAACCGTACAACTCTTAAACATAATTATTTCAGACAGACATTAAAGTTACTGCTAATAACAATTCGGTAAAAATGCTGTATTTACAAACGGTAAAATGTGTGTTTAACAATTATTGGTAGAGCATAATATATTATATAGGTTGGCTACTCTGTTAACTGCACAATCGTTTATTAAAATGCTATTTGTGCGTATATTTTTCTTTGAAAAAGGCATTACCGGTGTTAGCAATAGAACTTGTACTATTTATTCTTAGGCAAAGAGCATTTGAATATTCAATAAAGCTCAATTATTCCAATTCCTGCAATTGATTGCCAACATCAACTCCACCTTCTGCAACAACGAACATGACAACGGAGACAAAACAACTCAACGCCAGGCGCTGACAGTGTATGCCTACATAAGAATTATATATTTTATGAATGATGATAAGTCACAACTAAATTACGTTTAATTATTCTTAAGTATATTTAAAAAAAATAAAATTGCGTTGTTTATAAAATATACAGCTTTCTTTATTAACGAGCATTATTTCCATTTCTTCAACAGTTGGCGAAGTCATTCCATCCTATAATTTAGTGGCCCACGAAATCCCTATAGAGCTCCGACCCCCTGGCTAAGGCTGTGTTCACTATCAGAATACACACGCAGAGAGCATATAACACACCAGTAAAACTTTCACGCGGCCAGAATTATCGTGCGAGTTAATGACATTTTGAGACTAGCCTGACGTCAGTTGGCAGTGTTGGTGAATATAGGCTGTTCACGGTAAAATGAGCACATTTGAAAGCCCTGCTTAGGATCTACTTGTATACATGTTGCGTGTTCTTCCGCCTTATGTAAAATTAACATTACCGTGAGCCTCGTCACTTTGTTCGTGCGTCGTTCAAGTGAAACTGTGAAATTATTAGAAAAGTAAATATTGCAAAAATCTGCTCATTTTTACACTTCGATGCATAAAAAAATACAGAAATCGAGAGAAATAATTTAAATTATTACAAATGGTTACCTAACATTTTTTGTTCGACGTTAATATATGGAAATACTTTCGCCTCCATCGCTACCAACTTTACTGGACCCATGTCACTCATTGTGCCCGTTAAAAGATATGCAGTTAGGGGCAGTGACTTTTTTCTAAGGTCGATTTCAAAAGTGCTCACTTTATCGTGAACAGCCTTTAATAAATTTTCGTAACATTTTTTAATATTGTGTCGGAAATTTGTCTGTAATTTAGAATATTCAGCATTTTTGTTTTTCTTTAAAATAATTGTTCTTGCTATCGTGAAGACGTTAATAACTTTCGAAAATTTCGTCGAGTAAACTGTCACCTCTCCATTTATCTAAATTAATATCTTGCGAGCTTTTTTCGTTTCTGCAGCATAACTGCTCTACCATTTTAAATAAACAAGTTCTCTGAAAATGTTTTACTCTGCTCTGATTGGCTTTTGTCCCATGTGCCTGAATAAGAAATGAAATACAATTATTTTATTTATTCATTCTGTCAGGAACTCCTCTCATGCACGCGGCCTATTATGCGCAGTTTTGGACCAACAGGTTCAAAAACATGGCGCTCAATTCTCGTGCACACGACTCATTTTCGGTGGTTACTGTTATGCTTTCAATTGGGAACTCAGCTTAGCAAACATCAGCCCGCGTCGACACCGCTCAGCAGGGGTTGCCAACCTATGCATCACTAACTAAGGCCGTGGTTACACGAGTGCTGTTAAAACACATTCAGCTACGTATATTCGGTAGCCATGTCTGAACAAGTTTAAAAAACAGAACGTGTTTTCGCGGTCACACATCCAACACAGAATGGAATCTATGAAAATTCTAACCTCAAAAAACTTGGAACTTAAAATGTATGATTTTTAATTATAATGACCTCCAACATTTATCACTATTGATTTTTTAAACTATTTTGAAACCTACTATTTTACTGCAATGGCATAATGGGTGGGTATTAGTACATTCAACCTTAAACTTAATTCAACAAATGCAGGGATTCCCGCCAAATACAGCAATATTTTTTGCACTGCTTGTTTACTTCGAAGCAGCCAATAGGAGCGCAGCAGAGAAGGTAAGTCGTTCGAAACTACTTATGAAAACTGTTCACTAGAAACAACTGCGATCGGAACTCGTTCGAAGGTAATGCAACCTCTTCATTAGCTGAACTTGTTCAGGTGAAGTAGTTCTGCCAGCAGCCCGTGTAACCGCGGCCCGAGTCCGCCCCACGAACGAGTGCACGTCTGTTGACGTGCCGGACAGGTTAGGTTGACAGTCAGCTGAGCGAGTTTATGTAAACGAGATCCGTGGCTGACGGAGACACGCCTGTATCCATGGAAACGGACTGTAAACAGGACTGCCTTGAGAACTGCCAAAAAAAAAAAGTGCATTCGTTCTTTGGACAGACCGTACCACGTGGCATTGTTATGAATTATTATGATCATTATCTGTACCACCTAAATACGGGGGAGTGTGGTGAGATTTGCTGCTTTCTGAGCGAAGATTTTTTGCTTTGTTAATGAAATACAGTAAATAAACAGAAAATTAATTATTTTTGACTGATGTAAAATATACGCGTACCCAAACTTAGTTGTGCTTGAGTCACCAAGAAATAGGAGCCGAGTGCGCGCGCGCGCGCGCGCGCGTGTGTGTGTGTGTGTGTGTGTGGGGGGGGGGCTCCCTGGGGGGGATGATTTACACACAAATATTTTCTACAGTATGCCTTTATGTCTTTTTTTTGTACCTACAAGTGGTATATTAACGAGAAAGTAAATAATAAAAGAAAAGTAAAAATTCGTAAATCTAAAAAAATTTACAATTTTTTCAAAATAACGTTAGATGATAACTTTTTGTCTGTATTCAGAAAGTAAAACTTTTATTTTACAAAACTCAGATTTTTTAACACGGTCGCGTACCACCTGAATGGCTTTCGCGTAGCTGCTACCAGTGATATATAAACCACCTGTTGAGAGCTTCTGCCCTGGAGCGAGTGTAGGGTACAGTCCGTGCACGCAGGCCGAAACATGTCTGCTTCTAAGTCACACAATTTCAGGAAAAACTGTGCATGTGTTTGAATTTAGCTAGAAAATCAACGACTTAACATACAAAGTAAAGTTTATTTATTCATTTATGTATTAATTAATTTATTTATTTATTTATTTTTAGTGGCTACCAAGATTATTTTTGTAAGTAACACCACAAGTATGTTAGAGTCAATTTCACTACACTTTTTGATGTGAAGATATATAACTACTCTGTACTTTAATAAGTAAATACTGTAAACTTTGTGTTTATTAAAAGCATGGCGTTATATAATTAATTTAAAATGTTTTATGCATATCTCGGTCCTGTAAGCGCTCAATTTTTTACCTGTAGTGTTTCAAACAATCTTCTTGGCAACTATTTTCCGATTGTTTGTAAAACGTACAAAAAAAATTTAATTTGTATGTAGGTAGTCACATGCCATACTGTGGCACGTGTATGAAAATATGTTACATAAAACATCATAATCCAGCTTACTTGTTTCCGTAGTTATAAATTAATATATTCCAGCCAGGAAAATTTATTAATGCCGTATCTAGGACCACTGAATGTTTTGTATCGTTACACGGAGACCTGAGAGGCGTATCTGAGTTCGTGAAGGATAGAGGTCTTAATAAAAATAAAATAATCAACTTCGTTTTTTAGTTTATTCCCACAGCTATTATTTGCAGCATTAAAAATTGTCTGTCTCCAATATTACTAATTTTATTTCACAGTGAGCGCAATATTTAATGTATATTTCAGCTGTAGTTAACGTCCTTCTATGTGCCTCTGTTTGATTACAGTCAATTAAATATTCATCATTAACACACGTTCAGTCATATCTGCTGTCATCATTTGTACAGTAATCCAGAGCATTCTTCGGATGTCTCAAAGACAACAGATACCACGGTAGAGAGCGGCACGAGCCCTGGTGGACATAACAGGCGGCACGTTCTGTTAACATTCCTTTGTCAAAAGCCGCCACGTCTTAGCCTATATATAGTCCATTTCCGACTGGAATCCACTTATGAAAATTAACCTTTGAAAAAAACAGCATAACATGTCAACCTGTTTTTTCTATAACCTGTATTCCACAAATATATAACACTATAGTTAACTTTAGAGTACTGTATTACTGAATAAATGAAACGTTGCCTTAATATCTTCTATAACTTGTAATATTTACTTATTTTTAAATAAGAATCAACAACAGCTAGAGCAGCGACTTGTTGGCAACGACCGGTGAGAAATAGTTCACAGTTCAAATATTATTTTAACCTAGTTTTTTAGTATAATGTTTATAAATAAAACGGCGCATATTGAAATATTGAAATATTTAGGTAGCCCTGATGACAAAATACATCGTTTTTACAGTTTAAAATAACAGTGGAAAATATCGTGAGTAGGCCGTAATGGTATGGTGATGTTTTATCGATCGAGAAAACAACTGAAACTAACTGTCTGCTGGGCGAGGCGCCTCTCTCTCTCTCTCTCTCTCTCTCTCTCTCCTCTCTCTCTCTCTCTCTCTCTCTCTCTCTCTCTCTCTCTCTCTAAGTTTCACTTTGTTAGTAAACAAGAATATTATACATGTTTTCAATTGTAGCATATTTTCATACTTATTACAGCAAAATAATTATTTTTTGAATTTGTAAATTACAACTGAAAAGAAATTTTAATGTTTGAATACTTATTTTAATATATTTAGACATGATGGCGGGGCAGTTACCAAGTTAAGTTGGCAGACGTGGCGAGCCATGACATGGCGTATTGCTTTTTGCCAAACGAAGCGTAAATTATTCCTACTCCGAAAAAGACTTCAAATTACCACATCACGTTTGTAGACGTTATGTTATTTAAACCTACCTAGGCAAGTTACGATGTTGTGATAAATCTGAGTTTCCATGGCAGTAATAAATATGCTCTGACCTGTGTTTCGTTAATCCTTGCGTCTGTGAAATGGCGTGCCTTTGTGCATCGTGGTCGATACGCTTGGCCCTGTGTGTGCGTGATTTCAAATATTTGATTAGCACTATTTATACGTTTTAGCTATGAACTGTTTTTATGACGAAGTTAATTATTTACATCCACGTCTGTTTATTTATCACAACGTTGTACCTTTGCCCCTAAGGGGTTTGAAACACAGTCGTGTAGCGTAATTTGCCACAGTCCCAGAAGAAAAATACTAAGTCCAGCCAGATAAATTTCAATAAATCTAATAAACAGTAAGTAGCTCTATATATATATATATATATATATGTGTGTGTGTGTGTGTGTGTATATATATATATATATATATATATGTGTGTGTGTGTGTGTGTGTGTGTGTGTGTGTGTGTGTGCGCGTGTGCGTGTGCGTGTGCGTGTGCGTGCGTGTGAGCGGAATGAAAGTTACCGTAGGCTTATTTGTTTGCATGTTCACCGCTATCGTTTAAGTTTGTATGACAACAACACGAGTTGCGTGCTTGAATTTAATCTGCCTTTTTCCGTTTGACTGGTTGTTCCTTCGTTTTAATATTTATTCCAACTGAGGCCGTCCTTTTAAAGGAATAACTCAACACATATCAATAACTCTAGCTGTTTTCTTTTTGTACTCCCCCCCCCCCCCCCTTAATTTTTTTTCGCCCTCGAGGATCCAAAAGTGACCACTTAAAATGTATTTCTGTGCTGCAGTTACAATCGTGTATGTCCAAATTCCAGCGAGAATTTTTTGTTTCGCATTACTTATCAGCTGCAACTTAATATTTCATAAGTCTCGTTAGTATTACAGACACACGCGTGATTTATTTTGTTAGTATTACAGACACACACGTATTTTATTTTGTAGACACACGCGTAATTCATTTTGTCTGCACAATGGGGGTAGCATCGGAAGGTTATTTGCTACGGGTAAACAGCTGAAGTTTTTTTTTGTGGCAATTTGAGTGTGTGAGTGTTTTTGTGTGCGTGTAGTAGGAATAAATTTGTCAGTCTAATTTCACTATGCGAAAACCACGAAATCCTTACTCGGAAGGTTTATTTGCCAACGGACTAAATACTGGATCACATACACTCGTTTCGGCAGTATTATTCATGCTCGCTATAGATTACGCTAACCCAGAAAATTCCAAAATCATTACGTGGTTTATTGTTGGAACATAACTTGGTAAGTTATCATTCGACACTGTCAGTTATGCCTTACCAGCCTTGGAAATCTGCCTTGTTTCGATCCTAGTACGCATCCAGCTCATATCAGTATATTACATTCAGCGTTTTTTGGCACATTTGCTGCCTGGCATGCTTTATTGGTTATTTATTTAGAAACGTGCTCTGAAAATACTTGAATAGACTGATTTGAAGCACACTCAGCTGATATAATTACTTTTTTTTTTTCTTTTGATGAGGTACATGTTTCGATATATTCGCAAACATTGCTCGGGCAGTTTTCATGTGTACTCTAAATGTAAGATGCTTGCTTGTCCGTTTGAAGTAATAATTCATTGTATAATGCAGGAAAATTTAATTAGTTTTTCTAGCCCTTATTCTACTCTGCCAGGTATTTTAATAATGTGCTAGTATACCGTTGCGTTTATTTAAACAATTTAGATGGTGGTATGCGGCCGCTGTAGTGCAGCGGTTAGAGTGCTTGCCTTTCACCAATGTAAACCAGGTTCGATTCCCGGCGGGGTTCCCTCCCGGATTCTCGCACGTTGTGATCGTGCCGGACGATGCCGCTGGTCGCCGGGTTTCCTCGGGATATCCCGTTTCTTCCATCCTTGTATTCCGACACTGCTCCATACTCACTTCGCTTTACCCACATCGGCTCTCAAGACCAAAACACGCCACTCCACACAATGTTGGTTTCAATTGTGCAAATAGTGACGTTTTGATTTCTTTAAGTGTATCTCGTTACTGTCCTGTAAACAGTATTATTTTCATGTTGTACTTTCCTAAGAAAACGTGTTTTTAGGGAAAACAACTGCATATTTATCATATAATTTTTGAGAGCTTTAGAGACAGCGAATTTCGTACATGAACGTATTCTAGATTATTGATACGTCTTTGTTTGTATAAAATATACATGTATAAAACAAACATTTTTATTTTGGTGGACACTTGAACAACTCTCGCCTAAATAAAATCGACTTGTCGCGTCTATCACCAGTTAAACAAAATATGTGCGGTTTTCCAACAGGAAAAAATATTTGGAATGACAAAAATTAATAAATTTTTTTACCGGTTTTTTTTTTGTTCCTTACAGTGTAAAGTACATAAAGTAACACGATACGTAATAGCAAGCGTTATCATCTCCACTGCATGTATTTTGACACTGACATACGTAATAGCAAGCGTTATCATCTCCACTGCATGTATTTTGACACTGGCATACGTAATAGCAAGCGTTATCATCTCCACTGCATGTATTTTGACACTGGCATACGTAATAGCAAGCGTCGTCATCTCCACTGCATGTATTTTGACACTGACATACGTAATAGCAAGCGTTATCATCTCCACTGCATGTATTTTGACACTGGCATACGTAATAGCAAGCGTTATCATCTCCACTGCATGTATTTTGACACTGGCATACGTAATAGCAAGCGTTATCATCTCCACTGAATGTATTTTGACACTGACATACGTAATAGCAAGCGTTATCATCTCCACTGCATGTATTTTGACACTGACATACGTAATAGCAAGCGTTATCATCTCCACTGCATGAATTTTGACACTGACATACGTCAAGCCGAAACGGTGTACCTCGAAATATACGAGTCATAACCATACAAAAATAAAGGGCCCTACATTGAACTTTGCTCTAAACTTTCCTTCGATAAAGTGACAAGGGAACCGCTTAGAGTCCCAGGGGTACAAACAACACGACGAGAACACCGCGTGTCAGCTCAGAGCTTTGCACTTAGTGGCGAAGGCGCACTTGATGCGCTTGGAAGTTTAGGCCTTATCGCTCCCGCGTTTCTCGGTCTCAAACATGGTTCCAGATAGGCGGTGCACTTGAAGGCCAATTGAGATAGGAGTAGAGATATGCCGTCATTTCGACACCTGAGGAGGTTTATTATGGCTTGAGGAAAGCTTGGGAGAATTCTAAGAATTGATGTTCAATTTAGTTACAACTATGTTGGCACGCCTGGTTAAATAGTTATCTACTACGGACAGTTCCCACCTTAGTCTTGACGCCGGAGGCTGTGTCTAGCTGATCGGTCAAAGGGCGGAAGGACACAGCCATGTTGTGATCTCCCGCGGCTGCTGGTCGGATGTGGAAAGACGTAGGACCCTGCCTTACAGTGGCCTATATCAGTGCGTCGTTTAGGCATCCATGTCCCCAATCGCTGGCTGGTGGAGGGGGGTTTTTTTTTTGCAAGCGGCCTTGCCCCGGTGGTTTGCTGCAATAATTTGTCGCAATCCTGACGTCCTGATTTACCGAATGTGAGCGGGAGTGTTCAGGTGACGATGTAAATTATAGGCGCCTTCACGCCGGTGTAACACCAGCGTTCGTGCAGTATGACGCTGGGCAATGCATTCTGGAAGATCGCGCTTACCTTGATATAGCATAATGCGCTTGTTTCCATCATTGTGCTACGACCTAGAGCCTAGGAATATTTAAATGAAAATAGACTAATCATTAACATAGATAAAAGTAATTACATAATATTCACCTCAACCCAACATAGCAGTATGAGCAAAGACACGATGAATTAACATATGAGAGTAAGCCACTTCAAAAACCAACTTATGCAAAATATCTTGGGCTTTATCTAGACCAACATTTGAAATGGAATATACACTTCAACAAACTTTTCAACAAAATTCTCTCACTCAGTGGGAGTTCTCAGGAGAGTAAATGGAGCCCCCATAGAAGTTTTAAAAGTCATCTATCACGCATTAATAAATAATCATCTCCGATATATCAATGTCATTTGGGGAAGTGCATCAAAATCTATACTCCATCCACTACAAGTACATACTACAGAATAAAGCTGTTGAGACAATATACAGTTTACCATACCGGACACCATCTAAGGAGATACACACAATTACTGGACTGCTCCCCCCTGAAAATAATTCATGAACTCAACTTACTAGTGTTCATTCACTGCAATAAGATAGAGAAAAACCTAAACCACAACAAGCATAAATACAACACCAGACATGTTGACGATAAGTTCCTACACACGATACGAACAGAATACGGCAGGTTTCTACCCACATTTTGTGGTTACCAACTATACCATGATTTGCCCACTCGGCTTAAACAACTACCCAATGCTGGTTGTTAAAAAAAAAACACTTTAAAAAGGAACTCCTATGTAAGTTACAGGGAGCTGACACAATTTGGTAGGCATTTTTTACTGCATGAATTAATTTGCCACTTCAGTGCTCTGTTTGTTTGGGAATCATTACAATGACTGTATAAATATATATTAACTAGTTCGGACACAGTAATAAGAGATCATTATAAATTAGTGAGCTAAATGACATACTATATTGATGGTAATGTGTTTATTTTATATTTTTTAAATTTTTTTGTCTTAATTTCAAAATGGTCTTACTATAAAGTGTCTGATATGTAGTCGTAAATATATGTTTAATCCTCACACGCATGCTTCTTCAACAGCTGCCCTAAAATTTCATTAATTGTAATAGACGCCTAACCAGAGCCTGCTCAATGGGGTCAAATGAGTTGTAATATACAATAATGGTATCAACAATGTATTGAATAATTTCAAATAAAAAAAAAGTGGATTTGAAAACACCATCCAGCAACAACACAATCACCTAGGTGAAAACAACCCTCGTTAAGACAAAGTGAATAAAGCATGGAAGAACAATAAAGTAGAAAACATTCTATATACTATGAGCTGAAATGCAATACACATTAATTCTGAAACTGTTTTGATTTTATTAATTATTGTTTCTTTTCAGACATATTTTTCATATACAAAGTAAATTTTAGTTGCCAATATATTTCACATGTGTGAATTTTACGATTTCCAATTTAAATGATTAATATTTAAAATTCTGGCTTTATAGGCTTCAGAGTTGCCATTTCTCTCTTCTTTTTAAAGTTACTATGTATTTTCAGGCCATCTACAATTTCACCTAAGGCCATAAAAAATGCAAGAATATTTTATGTGTCATACCATAGTTTATAATGGTTGCGATTTTATTTTCCGGCCATATTATATTTACCAAAGGCCATTGAATTGCAATAAATATTATTTAACACGTTTTCTCCAAAACAATGAGAAATGTTTCATTTAGTTCTCTGTTTAAAACATGCTTTTGTGGGATGATCCACAATTGGAAAATTTGCATTTTATTTTCCCAAAATCTAATCAATTTCATTGGGAAAATTCCAGAAAAAAACACCTGCAAAATTACAATATTCTGTTCTGAACCCTAGTATTCAATTTTATGGATTATTTTTCCAGAAATCAGAGAAAACTCTAAACCACTTCCTTGATTTATCTCATGTACAAAACGTATGGGCATTTCCCCCAGATTGTCCATAATTTTGCTATTTCTTGATTCATATTTAGTTAAAAATTTGGCATCTCATAAAAAAATCTTTTACAAATATATAACATTTACATTCAGATTTGCCGAGGGTAAAACAAAGCATTTTATTGAGATTTAACTAGGTTGTTTTAGGGCATCATGGCCCCCTACGTTCTGCCTATTAGGACATCAAAGTATGTCTCTCCATAAGGGCCGGCATGACAACTAGTGGCATACTTATCTTGCTATTCCGAAGCTCTCTCTCGAGGCTGCTGTCTGACCTCGAGACAACTCCGCTCCCAGTATATATAGCGGAATTTGTTTAATTCTCCCCAGAGGGTATTAATTAATGATCAGCCAATGGCTGCATTTGTTACCCAAAAAGGAAACGTTCAAAGGGTGATGGGTAAACAGCCAATCGCCAACAAACACGTCACAATTACAAGAAGGAAGTAGTGCCATCAGCTACCAATTTAGCAAACAAATGAACACCAATATTAGTACTCCTGCGCCGCCTCCAAAATGATGTCACAGGGGTGGGAGGTTATGCGCAGGGACCACAGACCGCAGCGCCATCTAGACAGCGGAAACTCTAGCGCCATGTCAGAAAGTTCAGTAATTAGACAGGCTCCAAACGGCGAAGCTATGTGAACTTCCGCGTCTGGAACCAGAGTTTATCGTAACAAACTTCTACGCAGCTCTTCAAGTTTTCACAAACCAGGTTGGTAAAAAGGTAGTAATAGTTTATAAGTTCAGGCAGAAGATATTTTAAACCAAAAACCAGAAAAGTTCTTTCACTTCGCGTGATCGTGTTGCTTCGTACTTGAGCGGTTAGATGCAGTCGTCAAACGTGGCTGACGAGTATGGAGACGGCAAAACTCCGTGCAGGGTTGAAGCGGGACTCGTCGGAAATCTCGACGTATCGCCATTATGCACGCCAGTGGGGTGTGTCCCGCGAGGCCGTTATAACCTGAGACATTGGTAGTTCATACTGGAGGGCATCCTCGGCGAAGGAATGCAAGCACGTGTTCCTCTGTGATAAACAGACGCCGTCGAACCATGGGAGCGGACAATGGCAGACTTGCAACAGTGTTCCAATGTTCTGCTGACACTCGAGACGAAGTTTGATGTTCCGTCACTACTGAGAGTATGAGGCGTGGGTATGTCCCACGTAGCGTCTTCCTATTTCGTGGCCCATTCACGTATTTTCAACTATAGACTTTTCACAATAAAATGAGCACTTTTTAAGGCCCTCCTAACAGGCATTAACCGGTAATAAATATATCTTATTGCAGCCTCAGGCTGATGGTGGTGAAATGTATACACTGTGTCCATTGGTCACATTGCAATGTTTATATTAAAAAGCAGCAGGAAGATGGAAATTGGATGAAAGGAAAAAATTATATAAGGGCCCTGTTCTCTTCAGTTCTCTGTTTCCAATGGCGTGGCGTTATGCACTGCACGAGCAGGAATTTTCGCGGTATGAAAATCCTCCTTCGCACAAGCCAATCATTCGACTACGTAACGTGCTTGCAAAGTAACATTTCAGGTCCACGAGGAATACAGACTCTAGTTGAACGTTTACAGCTCACAGACGATCGACTATTATTCATGCAGACACAATCGTAATAAGGACATTCGTTTTAACCGAACAAATAAATCTGAAAAGAGTAAATTCATTTTAAACAACAAAATGTATCGATATATACTACCGACTACCCTGCAACAACTTTTAAAGACTATCAAGTTTTGTGTTTAAAAAAAAATATATATATATATAGCAAAATATATAATTCTAAATTGTACATCTATTTAAAGTGAACTGTAATACTTTATTTGAATTACCATTCGTAAATACTGAGAATATTTCTTTTGCATTTTGATTTTTTTTAATGCACCTAGGTGTTTGAATTAGCAAATTTATAAAATATTAACTTTTCTAATACGTATACATTTTCGCTTCACTGACGAGTGAATAGTATGATCAGGCCAATGGCAATGTTAATTTTACATGTGGTGGAAGAATACATATCGTGGAAAGGCCTACAAGTAGATCCTAAGCAGGGCTTTCAAAAGTGCCCAATTTACCACGAACAGCATATATCACAGAGTACTTAAAAATACAGAGGCGAAATTGTTACGTGTGCTGCGAACGCCAGCCACGCACACACACACGCCAGCAAAATGGCTACAATCGACCAGAAATATGGCGGAATGCCAGGCGGCAGTCTAACCAACGACATGCATCAGCGAATCAGAATCGAAGCCCGTTTTCCCAGTTTCGCGCGACCAATGAGCGGCCGAGGTCGCTTACATCAGAGGAACCGCCGTGCCTTTCCTCTGCTGCACACTTACCTGTTCTGTGACACTATAATTCCACCAGGTGAAGTAAACATGACTTGCTGCTTCTCGTAGCACGGAACTGGGTCTCGTAGACACAGGTGAGAGGCAAGGCGTCTCGTTGCAGCGGCTGCAGGCATTCGTCCCCCAAAGTGATACGCCGTCACAAGCGGCAGCGGAACAAAAGTCTTTTTTCTCTTAAATTGGGGGGACATTGGCAAAAATCGTAAATTTTTGTTTGGGAGATGGGAGAGGAGGTACAATGAGAGAACAGGCAACAACATTTTTGTTTGCATAGGGCCAAAATACTTAGTTGCTCCAACGAAGCATTTCGTTGAGTAAACAATACTAGAAAAGCACAAAATTGATTTTGTTCTCCTAACAAAGTACACGTTCCTTATACAATTCTACGCCGTTTGGCGGATCTGAATTAAATTTGGCAGGGATGCCTTTCAGTCCCCTACTTGGAATACCGTGTATGCCAAAGTGAGCTCCCGCCCCTTTTCGAACCAGAAACCTTTAAAACATGTTCGTGAACCTCCGAGCCCATACTGGGTCCGAAACCCTTAAAACGGGGTCGTGTATCTCTTGTTCTGTTATACCCGGGAAACGCCAGGTAGTTCTGCAAGTATTTACTTAATATTTTGGCAAGTGCAGGTCACAATTCGAGCCAAGCACGAGCACTTCAGCCTACACACAAATACACGCAAATCGTTTAAAATTAATCACTGTAAAATCCCGGGTAGTGATTACTGGCGAAAACGCAATACTTAAAAGCACGTACCATTTTACCCTAGAGTGATTATTAGAAATACTTTGAGCCCCCCAAAAAATCGAATTTTTTAAATTATTTTGTTTACAAATATCAGGAACTATGTTCGATTAAACAACAAATAGGTGAACAGTGTTTTGCAGAACGGAGATCATACACCTGTGAAAATGTGGTTAGCAATATCATTCCCCTTCATCAGGAAAATAGGGGTTGCCACCCTGTGCTTTCTAACAAATCAGCACTCCTATTTTCCTGATGAAGGGAGATGATATTGCCAACCAGATTTTCACAGGTATAAGATCTCCGTAAAAAAAAAAAAAACTGTTCACTGATTTGTTGCTTAATAGCAAGTAGTTACTGATATTTGTAACGAAAATCATTTCGAAAAATTCGGTTTTTGGTGGCGCACAGCTGTCTTAGTAATTAATCACTTTAACGAAAAATGGTACATATTTTTTCATCTTATATTTTCGTCAGGAATCACCTCCCGGAGTTTGACTGGCACAGAGGACAAGGTTGATCTGAGCTGCCTATATTCCTCACTACTTCAGCATCAGTTGTGTTGGTCTCTGTATATCCACTAATCATCGTCCTATTGGTCCTGGCCACACCGGACACGCCTTCTGTACTCTGCGTCGTTTACTATTGGCTGGCCGTCGGCCAATGGAGTCGCGCTTCGACTGTGCACCAATTAATTTGTCGCTACAGATGTAACAAATGTTACAATCCATCGTGCCCAGTTGATAAATTATTAAAATAGCAGTTTTCTTCTTATAAATGGAAATGTTGACTAATTGAAATATTTTTTTTTGCTTTGGTTCCGATAAAGTGCAGTAAAAAAATACAACTATAAAAGTATACGCTTTTTTCTCGATAGCAAAACGGTTTCCATATAAACTTAGCCCCGAGTATAAACGTGCGTACTCCTTAAAGGGTTAAAATATTTGGAACACGAGCGCCCTTGCAGCGTGAATTTTCCCTGTACCAAGCTCACCCAAATGGAATAGCGTTTGTTTCCTGACCTGGGTGGAACAAACCTTGACGTGAAGTATAGCACATCGCAAAGAGCAGTTACCCGCGCACCCATGCGGGCGTGAGCTACGAATGACGTCGATCGCCTCTCAAGAGTCCGTATTATCGCAGATTTACGGCGAATCCTCCAGGTTTTTTCGCGAGGGGGAGGGGGGAAGGTTGGACGAGTTTTACTCCGTCTCGTGACCGATGTAATTTCCTTCTTGCCTCTAATGGGACAGCGCTTTGCATGACATGCCGTCGCAGACTGTACCGTGCACCAGTAATGAAAAATGCCACTGCAAACGTCGTCGGAGACGAGAATACGTAGGATTGCCTGACGAAAGACAGCTGCCAACGAAACAATGATCGTAAATCAGAGATACCTGCAATGTGCCCAGACCCTTAATTTAATTTTTGGAATTGCTGTGTTCGTTAGGAAAAGCCTTTTTCCTCGAGGAATTCATAATTTGTCTTCTGCTATCGCAATAAGGAGGAGCGTGTGTTACGGAACAGAAAATTTAATCCCCCAGAGCGAGCAGGTCCGTATGTCTTGTAGTATAACTGGCCACTCGCTGTTGTAGTAGCCAATGGAGAACGATCTGTCGCTTGGCAATACGTACGCTCTAAACCTGAAACAGTGAGAACTGAGCCGGATCATTGAGAACCAGTGAAAAGTGAGCGAATGATAATCAGTGCCAGACAACTAATTAATATGATGGCCGAATTTCAGTGTTTTATTTGTGATTCGCCCTGAATGTCGAGAATTCCACTGCCGTTGTCACTAGTTCCAAGTTCATTTGCTTGGTTCGCCATTCTGCAGTAGCTTATCAACTGACTTCCAGTGAATGTTATTTCACTGATTGATATCAATGATTCGAAGCTTGGGTGTAGGATAGTGAAGTCTAGGCTACATAAAATCTAACTCGCGAAAATTTCCCGTTTCTAATTTCTCTTGTAAAACTGCACGATGCTATGCTTCACAATCGTATACGTTATACGCGAACATAATGTCTTCAAATGAAATCGCCAAATATCAGGGTCGCTAGTCATAAGTTAGTGTATAAGCCGTCCCGGCTGATAAGCCTTCTTGCATGACACTGGGGGAACGTTAAAAAACCCTTTCCAGTCCAATCCACTCCAGAGGTTGTACGTGGGAAATTATTCGTCCTGCCTTATCATGGCCTGAGCGTGACGCATTCGCATGCTCGACTGTCAAGTACCATGAATAAAGTACATATTTTCCTCCCTGTGTACATAAATGAACTGTTGCGGCTGTGCGATATCCACACGCATTTGTCCTGAAATATTCTAGCCGTATACAGAATGTTTCAGTAAAAACGTAAAGCAGGTACGGGCTGTTACGTATTAGCTTTTAAGTCAACCCATTCCTGAAAGGGACTATGGGCGTAGCTCAGGGCCGCGTCTAAGGCGGGAGGGGGGCAAAGGGGGAATTTGCCCCAGGCTCCACATTCCATGGGGGCAACTTTTTTGGATTAAAATTAATAATTTACAATGAATTGACTTCTAAAATCGCCATCTAAACACGAGGGGTTGCTGCAGATATAACTACTAATTGAAATACATGTTTTTGTTATAGCTAAACTGTAGCTGTAAAGATAGCCTCAGAGTTATGTTGCCCCGGGCCTCACATGCCCATAAAACGGCCATGGCGTTGCTAAATAATGAGTCATGATTATGTAGAGTGCAAGAGTATAAGATGGGGTTTATTGAAAATATGGATTATACAATAACTATTTACGTGACTATAGATCGGGGGATTTTTAATCGGATACCAACATGCTAATTAATTATTATAATAAGTTTGTTATTACCGCACGCCACTACTATCGCAATCTAATTGTAAAATCCCCACCTTGTTCATGTTTCCGGAGGCTGATTCTAGGAGGCGGTTAACGACGGCCGGACATACCCATCTCCATGTATTCTTGGTCCGCAGCCCCGATGACAAAAGACGCCGCTCCCAGTGTTATTTTGGCCTATATCGGACGCGTTGTTTAATATTTTCTACCCCACTTGCTGGCTGGTGGAGGGGGATTTCTGCAATTGTCTTTCGCTAGGTGTTATTGCAATCACGCTCGTGCACTGGGTGTCAATGTTTGAAGGTGTGATCAGGCAGGCCGTTCAGCTAAGGCCTGATCACTTGATAACGGGGCGTAAACATGTGGGCGACCCATGATGTGTGTGTGTGCGTGTGTGGTAAGGAGGCTCTTTCGTCCCTAAATTGCTACAGTACATACGTGTAGCAACGACACACATAACACTCATGGGTAGGGCCCCCTGATTTTCGCGAAAATATTTACGCGCATGCTAGACTCCAGTGTGCTATGCCATACACGCAGTTTTCCTTTAGTTATTGGCCACGTGTCTTTGTCGGAAGATAGTTCCTTACCTGACTGGGCCTATCAGAATTAGGTAACTTCGAAACTGAGCGTGCAGAGACTTGAAATGCGCGACAGATAAAAATCATCCAATCACGAAAGTGAATCTGAGCTCTAGTATTTTGCAGTACAAGTAGTCGTGGAATATTTTCGCAAAAAAGAGGTGGACCCACGCATGAGGAATTTGAAAGACTGCGGCAGAATCTGGTACGCCGTTATGATATTTGCGTTGAGGTTGGTGGCTGACACTTTGAGCAATTCTTGTGCGGTACAGAATGACACGTTAACACAGGTGCGTCAATAGGATGGTCCTGTCAGTGGTACACGCAACCAATCCGGACACCGGTATTTGCCTTCAAGGCTGTTCACGATAAAGTGAGCACTTTGGAAATCAATCTCAGAAAAATGTCACTGCCGCTACGTGGATATATTTCAACGGGCGCCCTGAGTGACATGCGCCCAGTAAAGTTGGTAACGATAGATGGGAAGAAGTTCAGTAAATTAAAATCGAATAAAAATTGTTAGGTAACCATTTGTGATTACTTAAATTATTTATTTCGCTTTCGGTTGTTTTTTTAATGCATCAAAGTGTAAAAATGAGCAGATTTGTTGGATATTTACTTTTTAAATAATTTCACTGTTTCACTTGACCAACGCATGAATAAAGTGATGAGGCCCACGACAGTGTTAATATTATACATGGTGGAAGAGTACACAACGTGCATACAAGTAGATTTTAAGCAGGGCTTTCAAAAGTGCTAATTTTATCGTGAACAGCCTATAGGCGTGTTTACGCACGTTCCCAATCGCAAAACATTCCATGTTGCAGCACCTTTTCCCAATTTCAGTTCTGCACGCTTTTGCTGAAACAGATGCCGATACGATACATCGCTCCAGTAAAATGTCGAAAATCTGAGGCATATGTTAAACACGTCAAATTTATATCTGATAGAATAATTTTCATATCAAATCCTAATGTGCCCCTTAATGCAATATCGTTAACATTACGAAATCAACAATGTCTGAAATGTCTTTGGAATTGATGCACCCTGAATAACACGCATTATCGCACTGTACGATACAATGCACGTCAGGAGCTTCTGGAATGTACTGTATTTGCGATATTTCAGAAATATTGAAGCGTGAGAGATATACGGGAAAATCACATAGCTCTAGCGACCAAGGTTCGGGCAGGACAAGCATTTTAGAATTTGTCTCCCGCGTGCAAAATGTGTTGTTGTTCCCTGAACTATGTCACTACAATGCGAAAAAAAAAAACAGTAAAATTATGTATTTTTATTGATTGTGCAAAAATCTAGGAAAACAATTAATTAATTAAATTGTTCAAAATGAAATCACGTTTTATTTTTACAAGTCGAAAGGTGTTTTGCACACATAGGAAATCAGTTTTTGATTTTTAGCAAACTTAATGAATTTTATAGTACATCCTAAGCTCAGCTGTGCTGCTGAAAATTAACTGCGAAAATATATTACATTTAAATACAAAATGTTCCATTGTAAACAGTCTTGGAGATGAACTGGGAAATTAAAAAAGTTATAAGTGTTGAGAATTGTAAGCTTGCTATCTATCGGCACTTTTCATAGTTTGCAGCTTTATGATAACTCTCAGTTGTCTGTGTTAGCGTCAGTGGTGGAATCAGAGAGGAGCACAGAGGTCATTGCCCCCAGTTAGAATGTTTACATTGATATACAATTGCTCTGTGGGTGTTTTATAACTGTAATGAAGTAATATCATAATTGTTTTAATTGATGATTCTATTTAAGCAAGTTTTCTAAAAGTTATTATGGCAGTGCCCTCCTCCCGTGCTACGACTCGACTAGAACCTCCACACTGGGACGAATATAATGCCTCTTCCCAAACCGAAACAGCTTTTTGATTTTTGGGTTTGTTTGAAAATCGGATGTCACACACATAGTACCTCGCATAATATTGATAGTTGGCGTGATTTACCAACAGCCGGGAAAAATCGCCAATTGCTTTTCCTTGTTCGAAATCAACCTACACAAATATTTCAAATTCCTTTTCGAATCGAAATTCTAGGTAGGCCTAGCTGGGCGAATGTTCATTAGCATTATCGACAGAATAAGAAGAAACTGAACACGTAGGTTAAGGTCAATTAATTTCTCACAATGTGGACTTATGTCTCCCCAGTACATGAGTATCACATAATTAATTTCTAGTTATATTAACCAAACCATATCACTAACGTTTTTAGATGTCATGAATTCAGGGTGTTATGTAGTATGTAGGCAACGCACTAGCGAATGTCTATTCCCTTCCTCTGCATATATTTCAATACAAGAGTGATTGTACGCCGCTTTCTCCCTACCCCCCTCACTTTTTTTGACCCCAGCGACGAGGCGCAGTGGTACACTCCTGGACTCGCATTCGGGGGGGGGGGGGACCTCGGTTCGAATCCTAATCCGGTTTCCATGGTTTCTCGAAATCATTTGAGGCAAGCAAGTGGCTAATTCTTTACTACAACCATAATCTATGACTACAGATTATGGCTGGTTCCTTCGTTGCTCCTACTTCTATGAGCAACTTGCTCCGTCTCTAATGACAATTGCCTACCTATAGGTTGTTCACGGTAAAGTGAACACTTTCGTAATCAACTTTTGAAAAAAAAAACTACTGTCCGTAACTACATTTATGCTACAGAAGACACTGGCGTGCAAGTTCTCAGTTAGTTGGCAGCGAAGAAAAAAAATAGTTTAGTACTAAGACTCTTTGTTGTAAAAGTGAGCGTAATGTTTAAATTTATGTCCAGTGAGGTTTGTGTTTCTGATTTTATTCACGGCACGATAAAAACTAGCATGTAAGTACGGCCTATTTAATTGACATGCGTAGCAAATTCATTATTTCCCTTGTACCGCGCATGCGTTTCGTGATCAGGCCAGTGTCAATGTTAAATGCACGTATGATGGAAAGATACAGTGTAACAAGGCAAGTAGATCCTAAGCAGTGCTTTCAAAAGCGTTATATTTACCGCGAACAGTCTATACGTACGTACATACTCACTCTCCCCATCTAAATGCCTGGTCGAGCCTCCGTCCCTGCACAAGTTCACGGGGATTATCGGAAATATCAAGGCTGTAAAACCAACAACTTGTTGTAGTTAGCTCGCGGCAAGCGCGTGGCGAAATCGTAAACAGATTCTCAGTTTTCGCGCAGCTCGTCGGCGTGGCAGCACCTTGCGGCGGTTTCAGTTGCACAAATAAAGAGTTAGCAACACGCTCTGGGAGCTGGTGTACACTCTCCTCGCGTTATAGAAACTTTACGGGTGTTGATGTGTGCCTACGAAGACACCTTGCGGCGGTTTCAGTTGCACAAATAAAGAGTTGGCAACACGCTCTGGGAGCTGGTGTACACTCTCCTCGCGTTATAGAAACTCTACGGGTGTTGATGTGTACCTACGAAAACAGGGTTTTTAACATTCGTGATACATGTGTTTGTTCTAAAGAATTGCGGGGGAAAACAATTGGTCCTCATCTTGCAGTGGTTTAGCCAAAGTTATATATTTCCTTGCAGAGTAACAAAATATATATTATTTATTTATTTATTTATTTATATCACAACTTGGTTAATACATACCAAACAGAATTATCATTACACATACAAAACAACAGCACAAAATTGTTCCAGTATTTTTTTTTGTTGACCCCCTTTAGCAGAGCTCTAAAATGGTGATATTTTACAATGATAGTAAAAATTAGTTACATACCGACATATATTACATAAATATAAAGTATTAACAAGTAAAAATAATTAATATATTATATAATGTAACATACAATTTAAATGTATAAAATAAACATTACTAAAAGGGAATGCTAGCTTAAATATTATTATCTGAGCATATACATGTGCATACAATTCATACAAAAATAAGTTACATGTATATATGCCAACACTGAGACAAGTAAACATACATTAAGTTAGTAAGAAAACCCTCATTTATTTTATATATCTATATATTATTCAATACTACAGTATCAGGTGTGTTGGTCTCTGTATATCCACTAATAATTGTCCTATTGGTCCTGGCTAGACCGGACACGTCTATTGTACTCTGCGTCGTATATTATTGGCTGACTGTCGACCAATGCAGTCGCGCTTTGACTCTGCGCCAATTAGAGTGTCGCTACAGAGGTAACCAATGTTACAACCCATCATCGTGCCCAATTGATAAATTATTAAAAATTACAGTTTTCCTCTTACGAATTGAAATGTTGACCGACTGTGATTTTTTACTTATATTCCGATAAAGTGCAGTGAAGTAGTGATGTGTCGAACCATTTCATTCGTAAGAGCTAGCTCACTCGCTCTTGCTCTTGGTGGAGAGTCGTTCACAAGAGCCGTTCATAAGAGTCGTTCAAAAGAGTAATCTCGTTCGCGAGTTAGTCGGGTTTCAAAGAGACGAGAGTACAGATGTGAAGAGTAGCACGCATCACTGCGCTGATGTACAGACGTGCGATCGCTAGGGATAGGAACATATCGCGAGTTCATTTCAGGACAAGATAGACGTCAAACACGTGTACACTGAAGTTGGCTTTGCAATTGGATCGCAGTTTATTAGACAAGCCCTGGACGACTCTCAGCCTATAGCAGACTTGCAAGGAAACAAGTAGCGAGCGCCATACTGCCAGGTGTGAAGTAGCACTGGCTACTCTCTGGGGCGGCAGCCAATGAACAAACGTTTGAAGCTCGAGTATAAACATGACTGTGGAGTCTAGTCTACAGGTCATTGAACTCGGGAATTCTTCCTATCCCTAGATCGCATAATCCATGGCATTTTATACACAGTTTAAGTTATTGTAATTATTTTTGTAACATTTTTTGTTTTTTTTTTTTGTATTCATTCAAAATGTTAAATATAGCATAATTGTTATGTATATTAATTTCAACATTATTACTAGAGTGAAAAGAAGTCTTGGTGAACTGAAATTTGTAGAAAACTCGAGAGCGCGCAATGAACGATATTTACGTAATCTTTCCAAACTATTTCGATGTTACAATATTAGAAAAATAACTAACGAAAGTATTTCGAAAACTCGCGCTTATTATGCTTGAGTGCTTTTGTACACAAATGCTACACTGACAGTTTTGTTATCTCTCCCGAGCCGACGAGCTGTCGCCGTTTGTGCTGACTGAGAGGAGCGAATCGCCGAGCCGTAGCTCTCATCATTCAAGAATGATTCGACTCTCTAAAGAAGAGCAACTTGCGAGTCGCTCTCGGCACCGAGTCGATCGTTTTGAACAACTCGTTTGCTAACGACCCATCAATAGGGACCTGCAAAATTCGCGTTGTTTTTGTACATCTAGCTAAAATTCGTAGTGCTATATATACTTGAGCCGGCGTCGTTTCTCCATTGGTCGCTGCGTAAATGTTAGGTCACGCCCTTTCCGAGCGAACTGCACGTGATTGGGGCACACAGTTGCGAAGTGTTCATATATTGGCGCAGAGTTACCCGGGGCGTGTCAAATAAAAAATGGTCCAATGATTCACGTATTGCAAAGAAAAAGTGTTTTTAAGTTTAACATGTCCTCAAATAATAACGCGAATTTTGCAGGTCTCTGCCCATCACTACAGTGAAGCGATAAAGCTATAAAAGTATACTTTTTTTTTTCCTCAATAGCAAAGAGGTTTTCATATAAACCTAGCCCCGAGTATATACGTGCGTACTGCTCAAAGGCTTAAGTAGTCTCGCTGGCCCGATATAGAAGGTTCTCCACAGCCCGAGTCTCGCTGATAGAGGCTATGCTAACGACCAGAACATTATTTCATGTAACCGCAAAAATGAGATCCGCTGAAGGTGAGGAGCGCGTGAGTTGCGAAATGCTTATCGCGACGGCACGCGGCAGCTGCCTTTGAAAATCGCCGCCCGCTTCTCAAGTTACCGCTATGCGCTTCCTCCTTCGCTCGCTCGCTCACGCGAGACGGAAAGCGATGCAAAGCAGCGAGGACGTAACACTATTTCTTACCGTTAACTCTTTTGGCGTCTTAAATAGGTAGCAACCTGACGCCTTGGCTTCGCCTGTTAAGCAGAAATGCTTCGTTTTCCAGTCGTAATGTCAGTTTCAGAGGTATTATTGAAAATACTTGGCCATAGAAAATTTACAATTTACTCGTTGTTTTATACTTTTGTATATAATATTCACTGTGTTATTTCCTGCTTCCAAAAAGGCACAAACACATTGGTAAAGGCTATTCGCGATAAAGTGAGCCTTTTTTTTAAATCAACCTTAGAACAAAACCACTGCTCCTACCTGCGTATATTTTAACGGTCGCCCTGAGCGACATGCGCCCAGTAAAGTTGGTAACGATGGAGGGGAAAGTAGTTCCATATCTTAACGTCGAATAAAAAGTGTTAGGTAACTAACTGTGATAACTTAAATTATTCCCATCGCTTTCTGTTTTTTAATACGCCGAAGTGTAGAGGTTAGCAGATTTTTTAAATATTTACTTTTTAATAATTTTAGTTTCTCTTGACCGACACATGAAGAATACGATGAGACCCATGGAAAGGACAATTTTACATAAGGCGGAAGAATACACAACGTGCATACAAGTAGATCTTAAGCAGCGCTTTCAAATGTTCTCATTTTACCTTGAACAGCCTATAAAACATAAATATGTTCCTGACTTTTTACAATTATCAGATAAAACACAATTAAAATAAGGCACGAAATATTAAAATTACTCTTAAAATTTAAATTTTCTACAATCATACATTGTCAGTAATTACTCTGGATCCGAAATTATGACACAAAAACCAAGAACTCCTGCAAAAGGGGTGGAATCGGGCCTTAAGACAGTAGTAGAGCGGCTTTCAATAGAGCACTGCACCCTATAGTACAGCATTTAGAAATCATTGCAAAGTAGTGCACGCGCTGCAAAATTGCCAGCATAGTGCGATTCATATTGCATATGAAATTAGAATGCATATATTTAGTGCCACCTTTTTTTTCGCAAAAAAAGATTCACGCGAAGGTTAGATTCCGACATCTTATGGCATGGCACATGTACAGTTATTCCTCAGGTATTGGCCACGTGTTATTGCCGGGAGACAGTTCTCTACGTGACTGGGCCAATCAGAATTAGGTAACTCCGACACTGAGCGTCTGTGATTCGCGGGGAAACACCTGCAGCTCGTGACAGTTAAAATAATCCAATCACGAAAGTGTATCTGAGCTGTAGTGTTTTGGAGTACAAGAAGTGTTGAGATCTTTCGCGAAAAAAAAGGTGACCGCACACACATTTAATAACAACGTAAAATATTTTACTAGAATTTTCTTATTTCAGTGTTTTAAAAATTAATTTATAACAGTTTATTTTCAATAAAAATTTACGTGCGTTTCCTGCCTGTTAGCTTCAGCAAGCACAATTCGCAATCCCCTTTCGCCACCTCCCACGCCTTTTCTCATCAAACAAGACAATCGTAATAATGTCTCTGGTTATCGCAATAAAATACAAGAAAAATGTTTACAAATATTTTTAAAGGCTGATTTCATGTTCATCCATTTCAGCCACGAAAGGTACCACTTTCTGACCAAACACGTTCATCACTGTCGACCACGTGACTTTGACAGTTGAATGGTCGAAAGTTTAAGCAGTGTGTTGGGTGGATGCGCAGAAGATGGGGATCGTTTTGCTTCGTGTTTATTTCTTGGCTCCGCCCCATCACATCTCGCCTCCCCCATTCTACACACTGTTCAAGAACCAGGGCGCTGATGAAGGCTTGCGCATCTCCCCCTACTCCGCTTCCCCCCTCCCCTTGCCCGGCCATTGGGTCTGTGACGTCACCTGGCTGACAGGACGGGAGCTGCGCTGTAAGTGTTCGCCAGCAGGGTAGCTCTCATCCTCGGAGTGTCCGGTTCTGACTTTGCACTCTCGCTACGTCTGCCCATAGGCTGTTTATTCTCGTGTCAGAAACATGATTGAAACACAGTTACAACAATTCTGATATATATATATATATATATATATATATATATATATATATATATATATAATTTTCGACCAGAGTTTGGTTACATCCAGTAGGTCTTATTTTGTGTATTAAGCTGTGGACACAGTCGACATATCATGTCTCTGGCAGTTTGGTCTTCTCCGCACTCGCATTCTATGTTGTAATTTTTTATATAACCCCATCTTGCCAGGTTCACCTTGGATCTGCCCATTCTTGAACTCAGACTGTTCAAATATTTCCATATTAATCATCCCTCGTCTTGGCCAGGTGTTAAACATTCAGTTACTTTCTTCCAACCAGAGGGTAAGGGTGTTATTTTGCCGATTTAATATTTTCTCTAGACAGTCTGCGTGTTTGAAATTTGCACTAAATTAAATAATAGTTTTAATGAATGCAGTGTAGACTATTCGTGTTGATATTTTTACTTTGCATTTTTTATTTCGTGAAATTCGATCTTTATTAGAGGGTACCACCTCCTCCCCCCGGCTCCACCCTTTTTAACCTGATATGTGCATGCCTATGACGTTAGTGCTAATATATAAAAATTATATATATATTAATTTTAGTATTGTATTCCTGTTTCGGATTTTAAGTCGTGTGTGTGTGTTCGATGCGCGTCTTTATAGTGGGCCTAATCTTATAAACATGACGTACTACGCTGTATCTATTTGTAGTTATAGCATAAAATGAGGAACGTGTTCCTCGGGCAGGTCCAGACAGCGCCAACATCCTCTCATCCCACAAGCGAGGTGGCGATGTCGTCAACTCCCGGACTCGCATTCGGGAGAACGTGATTTCGAATCCCGATCCCGCAGTTCTGATTTCGGTTCACAGTGGTTTCCCGAGATCACTCCAGGTGAATCCTGGGATGGTTCCCTGCTGCGGGCATCGACCGATTCCTGTAACAGTGGCGTATAGTGAGTTTTTTTTTTTTACAGGGTAAGCAGTATAATAGGTCCTCATACCTGAGTGTTTTAGATAACATTTGCTAATGCTGGGATGTGGTTCCATTTTCGATTTCTACTAGCAAACGCAACTTCCAACTTTGCTTACCCTCCACGTGTATTTACCGTTTTATAATACCTAGCATTAGTTATTAAACGGAAACGAAATGAATGTGCTAATAATTAAATCGAATATCACTTAGAGAGCGTATTAAAAAATTACGAGAAAACTCCCATTCTCCCGAACACTTTCATCCACTTTCCAAGGAAATGACGACTGGCGAACGAAAACAGAACGACTGCTTACCCTGCGGAAGGAACGCGGCAGGGTAACTTACTTGCGAGTTCGATTCATCGCTAGGCGCTCCCGTTTGTGGAACTAAATACTAGATAGCAGCACTATGCGTGTACAGTACGGGAGTTACTAAAACTCTGTTTCTCGAATCGGAAACGGTAAACTCGAACTTAAATGTGTTTAAATTAAAAGTTAAGGCGAAAACTATCAAGAGTAAATCATTTCCAATATGTATAGGGTAAGCATTGCTTACTTTGCGTCTATGGAATAAACGCCACTGGCGCCACGTTCCTGCTACTTTGAGTATATTGCTTCGCATCTAAAACAGGTTTCACATGGCGCGAGATGAGTGCAAAACTTGCGCGGGATGCTGACCTTGCACAAGATTGTGCGCAGAAGCATATCTTGCACAAAATTTAAAGGCAGAACATGTCCTAATTTTTTTTCGTACAAGACGATGCAAGTTGTGGTCCTATTGGTCCTTGTATGTTGGTCATGTGACCCGTTGTACAGCAACCATAGAGGAAAAAGAAAATAATAATCTGAAGTGTGAGAAGAGGAATACAGGGAAAGAAAACATTGCTGGAAAATAACTCAAGTGTGCTGAGATTGTAAAAAATTTAGTTTTTTTTTTTTGTGGAATTTTTTGAAGCAAATACCTTGTTGAAGTAAGCACCTTCATTTTTTGTATAATAACATCATGGCTGTTTGGTACTTACCAGGGCTATCAACTAATTTCGATGCGAGGAGGTATTTATTTTATTTAGCTGCGAGAGAACTCGTTTCGGACGGAATTTAGTTGGCATTCTCGTACAAAAAATTTTCACGCGAAACACATCTTGCATCGTGTGAAACCTGCTTAATGACCTCGCTGTCGACGAGGTGTTTTAAACCCTCCTTGCATCCTCTCATCCACACCGACCCTGTCCTCAGGGCGGGGAATGTTACTTCACGCCAGTGACAGGTCGGGTGAAAAATCCCCCGACTGCTCGTGGGATGCACAGGATTTCGCAACTCTCTACTGAGGCCGAACTCGTCAAACTGGTCGACCGCCTTTCCTCTGGGAATACCATCCGTGGTTATTTCGTTCTTATTCGCGCCTTGCATCCACCGTTACTCTTTCCCTGACACGAACTTGATTTGCTACGTCGCCTCGTGAGTAGATTCTTCTCGTTATTGTGTACAGGCTAGAGCCCCGAGTATTTCGCGGATTAAGTTGGCAGCGAAGCTAGTCTGGCCAGCGCTCTATACACTCCAGGCATTATCGTTTGCTTATTGGTTGCCGTGATCAAGTGAGGCATCTGCACAGGTATGTCAAACACTCACTCGCACTACTGCTCACATTTGAAAAGGGCGCGTCTAAACAACTGTCGTCCAGTCACGACAGTAGGAGAAACTAACAAGCGTTTGGAGTCTACCTCTCCTCCGAATGAATGTGCGAAATACTCGTGGCTCTATGTATAGCTTATGGCTACAGTGGCCGGTGTAAAGGCTGTTCACGGTAGACTCGGCACTTTTGAAAGTACTGCGTAAAAATCTACTTGAATGAATGTTCTGTATTCTTCCGCTTTATGTGAAATTAACATCGTCATGGGCTTCAGTGTTTTATTCATGCATCGGTCAAGTGAAACTGTGGGGTTATTAGAAACGTATTTCATAAATCTGCTCATTTTTACACTTCGATGAATTTAAAAAAAAAAAAAAAATTAAGTTCATCACAAATGGTTACCTAGCGCTTTCTATTAGACGTTAATCTATGGAACTTCTTTCTATCCATCGTTACCAACTTGACTGGACGCATGTCACTCAGTGCGCCCGTTAAATGTATGCAGGTAGGAGCAGTGACTTTTCCCTAAGGTTGGTTTTAAAAATCCTCACTTCATCGTGAACAGCCTTTATAGGGCATTGTCCATGAAACGGCTTTAACGCGTTCAGACCTGAATTAGTTTACGAATTTAAACGTTGCAAACATTAAATTTTCTTTGCCGTGCGCTGTACTTGTGTCGAGCGTGTTTCTCGCAACCAGTCAACAACATACCGCGTGTTCGCAATATCCGCGCCGTTTTGTGGCCACAGACTAAACTCGAAAGTATCTGTATGCTTGCTTGTCCTCTGTCATTGGCCGAGAACTTGTGTGGGACGTCCCATCGACGCTGTCATCAAGTAGTTACGGCTCTACGGTTGGACAACCAATCGACAGTGGAGAGAACACGCAGGTTAATGACGTCGCACAGTTGGCAGTAGCCAATGTAAATACGAATTTTTGTCATGCAGGAGTAGGACAGTGAAGTCTAGCATGGTGCCGAATAATAACGCAAGTTTTGCACCTCTCTAGCCATAATAGATACAGAAACTTCAACAGATCAGGTAACTCACGTGGAAAAAGCTCAAAACACCGGCCACTAATTCCTATCTGTGTACAGTACCAAACATAAATATCCTCCATTAGACACGGGGGGGGAGGAGAGAGAGAGACTGTACAGTTTAACACATTGTGGACTAATCCCCGAGCTAGGTTCGAGCAACGCCAGTTTAAAAATTTCCTCGTCCTTGAAAATCAAACTCGCATGGTTATAGAGGCATTGTTCTGATAGTTAACAGGATCATACAAGAATAATACAGCCGTGTAGCTATAGTTTTTCTGCAAGAAATGTACTTTTTGTCATACCCTTATAAAAAACACGATTGGCTGTAAACCTTTTACACAGTCAGAGACACTTGATTGGAGCATAATCAGCTCTGCGACCCCAGTGGCTGATGTCCAACCAATGAATAACGTTGTACATCACAGTAAGCACGCCCAGTGTGGTGTGGACCAATAGAAGAGTGGTAAGTGGGGATACAGAAACCAACAGAACATACGTTCCGCAGGTGGTGTATACAGGTGATTCGCTTCCAACTTGTCTTCAATTATATAGTAAAGTATGTGCAGATCTATGAATGTGCTAATGCTTTACACTGCACGCAACAGAAAACAGTGTTAAAAAAGTAAAGTCGTTCGCGTGTGAGAAATTTCGAGCGTTGTCGAAACTAAGGGCCGGTTACACCATCGTCGTTCGAAACTCTATCTGAGATCGGATCTAAGATCAACCCTGAAAACTGCTGTACCATTCGAGTTCAGAGCTGGACTGGAGATCGAGATGAAATTCATTTCGAACCGCCGAAATTGGTGGTTCGAAATCTCGATCCGAGATCACCAGCCATCGTCGACAAATGTAGTTTGGAAATATGCCAACAGATGGAACTACGTTCGATTGTTTTCTTGGGAAATTAAAACAACATTAAACGTACTTGAATACTATTCAGCAAAATTCGTAAAACAATAATTCATTTAAAACAGATAAAAGATCGCACATCTAGTTCTATCTATAGTGAAAAATACGCCTACTTCCATTACGTCATATATTACGAATCAATAGCAAAATTTGTCTCATACTTACTATCGATCTCTCCAAGATCGACGAATAGGAGATCCAGAATTACGAAATTTGGATGGTACAACACCTTTACACTGGAACAAAGATCAAACTGGATTCTGGTTTGGAACTAGGATCATTGGATCTCGGATCGAGGAAGATGTTGGTGCAACCGGCCCTAAACCCCGTGGCATCAGACACAGCTGTTGCCAAAGACATAATGATCAAGCAAATTTTCATGGCTCCCGACATATTATAGGGCGCTATGCTGATACTAATACAGTTCCGAGCAAACCATTTTTCTTTGGAACGCCTACGAATGTTCATTTATCTGCGACAACGATTAGTCAAAAACAACACATGCTCGTAAATGGTCAAATGTGGACAGTAAAAGAAAAGAAAGCTAGGAGAGTTTTTCAAAGTTCTGGAACGCACCCCGCAATTACACGTGCCACGACACGGACTCAAGGTCCATGTTGCATGGGGAAAGGTATTGGAACCCGACTGTACGTTCTGAGCACGTCGTGTCCTTTCGTATACTTTCCTGCTGGGCGTAAATCAGTGTTCTCAACCACTTTGTGGAAGGGACTGCCTCTGTTCGCCTACCTCGCTTCGGGGGACCGGGTGGTCATCGATAACCCGCAAGTGCCGTGGGAAATAAGTAGGAGCACGGGACGATCGGATGGCCCCACCATGAGGTTCTCTCTGGTACCCAATCAAAGGGTTGGACTCGTGTTGGCAGTGGTTGACTCCGTATGCTAGAGGAGGTCCGGAGAGATTCCCACTTTCGATGACAGACAGGGCAGTGAGCGGCAACCCGCCCCGGCTGCGCCCTGGAGATGCACTAGGGGTCCGGATAATACCCTGGTCCGATCTCATGCTTGGTATCTGGGAGCGGGCGAGAGTCCCAGAACCTTGAGGTAGGGTGGCTGCTGTGTACCTGGATATCAGGTTGGGGCTTTGGATCTGACCAACGCATGCATGAATCAGGGTCACCTGCGTGATCCCTATCCCCCGCTTATTGGGAGGCCATGACGGCGCGGTAAGGCCTTATGGCTAAGATCCCCATGTGAAATAAACGCACGGTGTTGTATTGTATTGCATTGGGCGCAACCAGCAAAAGTGTGTCTCGTGTCTCGTTGGCTGAAGTCAAATTACTTGCACGCTGTTTTGAAGAGAGTGCCTCATAACTAGGGATAGGAAAAATCCGCTAGTTCAATGACCTGTAGGCTAGACTCCACAGTCCTGTATATATTAGAGCATCATATGTTTGTTCATTGGCTGCTGTCTCATAGGGTAGCCAGTGTTACTTCACACCTGGCAGTATGACACTCGCTACTTGTTTCCTTGCAAGTCTGTTATTGGCTCGGAGTCGTCCAGGGCGTGTCTAATAAACTGCGATCCAATTGCAAAGTCAACTTCAGTGTACACGTGTTTGACGTCTATCTTGTCGTGAAATGAACTCACGAAATGTCCCTATCCCTACTTATAAACGAACTTAGAACCTGACTGAAACTATTACTAATGCTTTATCTAGGATTCGACCCAGAAGCCCCCGCAGCCCAGACCGGTGGCGCACCAGCCTAATGCACCACGGGAGGCCAGCTGCATAAGTGCGAATGTGTTCGGTATAAATAAGATAACATTATGAACTACATGCCGTGCGACGCTGGTATAGTCAGGCTTGGTTCCGGGAAATGCATCACGTAACAGTGTGTGTTGCAAGGTAATTTGTCCGGCCTTGGCTGTCTTCACGTGACTTTGCTCCGGCCAGGGTTCGCACGTACGAGCCGCTTGTCCGCTAAAGGTGGGTTTACGATTAAAGACCGAAGGGAATTGTACTTAGTGACTCAATAAGCACACGGAAAATGAACATTAACAAGATTTGTAGTTTATGATTGAATTAGCAACACTGTTAAGTCTAACCAATCAAAATCGCGGGAGACGAAAGCAACCGACATGAACTGGAAATATGGACTCGAGTGGAGATTATTTACATATATGTAATTATCTGGGGTTGTTGCTTGTGTAATCGTTTTGAAAACCTCGTGATATCTTACAGAAGGGGAACTCGATGGTAACATTGGGCATTTACGCCGATAAATCTGAAAAGGTTAATTAAAGCGAATTCAATAACCTCTTCCAGGAAAGAAAACATGACCATAGACTGTTCTTTAAATTAAGAGGATACTGTGTCTCGATTAAAATAGTTACTTTCATACAATTTCACAATACGACATAACCTAAATGCAAGATGTAAATACAGTTTCCCGCCGGAAACAAATGTCACTGTGCTCTGAGTGGCTACTTCTTCTTGACTAGCAACTTAAGGTATAAATAACGATATCTTAAGTCACGCCTAGATCGCATACGACCCGTCAAGACCCGCACACGACCGTCGCAAACGAATACCCTTGAATACATTGAGTCATATCTTAAGCACACAGCGCACTTATTCTGTTAAGTCAATCGTGAACCCATCTTAACTGCAGCCGACACGACCCTCTCCAGAGAGCAGCGCCGCTCTGTTGCCTAACTTGGCCACAGCCGATCCCCGGACGGCTCACTCCGGAGTTTCGCATGTGGGAATCACGCCGGACGATGCCGCTGGTCGACGGGGTTTCTCGGGGATCTGCGTTCCCGCGCCGCTCTATTCTCACCTCATTTTCACCCTCATCGGCTCTCAAGACCTCGTATTTAAGAGCCTCCTAATACCCGGTTGCACCATCGTGGTTCGAAACTCGATCCGAGATCGGATATATGATCGACACACAGAACTGTTGCATCATTCGAGTTCAGAGCTGGGCTGGAGATCGAAATGAAGTTCTTTTCGAACCGCTAAAATTGGCGGTTCGAAATCTCGATCCGAGATCAGCAGCCATCGTCGACAAATGTAGTTTGAAAATACGCCTACGTTCGATTGTTTTCTTGGGAAATTAAAACAACATTATACGCATTTGAGTCTTATTCATTAAAATTCATACAACAATTATTCGCTTAAAAAAGATAAAACATCGCACATCTATCGATAGTGAAAAATACAACTACTTCCATGACGTCATATATTACGAACCAATAGAAAAACTTGTCTCATACTTAATATCGATGTCTTACATTAGAACCAAGATCGACGGATCGGAGATCCAGGATCATGACATTTCGTCGGCACAACACTTTTACATTGGAACCAAGATCTAACTGGATCCTGATACGGAACTAGGATCAGTTTATCTCAGATCGAGGAAGATGTTGCAACCGGACATAAGTCTTTGAACTTCACTTCACTACACTATTTAACTAAAAATTAGGTCCATTTATGATAACGGAAGTATAAAACGCGTGTAATGCGCGACATATTTAGAAAAACGACCAAACACGTCGTGTATGGGGCGATACTTCAAAGGCTCGATTCAGAAAGTGTGAAGAAACCGGGAACAGACTATACCTGCGTGCCTACAACCGGACAGACATGCAGCTCTCACATGTCGTGGCCCACTAACGCCTGCGTTCCATTGCCCGCGAAGCCACAAACCCAAACAGCTTTCTACCAGCTGCACTACGATAAAGTGAGCACTTTTGAAATCAACCTTTGAATAATATCACTGCTCCCACCTGACATGCATGCGTCCAGTAAAGTTTCTAACGACAGGGACAAGGTAGCTCATGTCTGAACGTCGAATTAGAAGTATTAGATAAACATTTATGAAAACCAAAACAATCTGTTTTGCTTTTTGTTTTTTAATGCACGTACGTTGAAATAGTTAGCAGATTTGTAAAATACTTTGCTATTAGCCAGTTGCACCGTTGTGGTTCGAAACTCGAACCGAGATCGCGTCTAAGATCGACACGGAAAACTGTTGCACCTTTCGAGTTCGGAACTTGACTGGAGCTCGATATGTACTTCATTTCGAACCGCCAAATTTGGCAGTTCGAAATCTCGTTCCGAGATCAGAGAAGCATAAAGTTACGTTGAATATAGGTTATGTGAATTTAAAAGCACTGTTAAATACATTTATTTACTATAAATAAACTTAGTAATATTTCAAACGTTTAAAAATGTATTCGGTTGTTGTCTACTGTTGTAAAATGTAAATTGAGGCATTTTACAAAGGCTTAAGATCAAATGCATTCATTTAATTGAAGATGTAGTCATGTTTTAAAGAGAGAACGAAATACATGCTTATCCCTCCGAGCAAACACAACCTAAAACTGGAAAAGCCATTCAGAATATCATAAACAGTTCTAATTTTCCGCACAAGCTAACTATTGAACAGCCTTCGCCGATATATGTAGTTTGAAAATACGCCAGCAGATAGAACTAAGTTCAATTTTTTTCTTGGGAAATTAAAACAATATTATGCGCACTTTAACATTATTCTCTTAAAACAGATCAAACATCTCACATCTAGTTCTATGTACACTACTTTCTACAATAATATTGGTATTAAAAATAATGAAAAAAAAAATGTGTGCATAGTTTTCCGATCAAACAAAACAACTAAAACGGAAAATTTGCGGTGCATTTAATATAGAACACCTTCTGGGGGTCTTCCATTCCTCATATTTCTTCTGTTTCGAATAAAATGGGTCCGTTTTTTACATTCTACGACATTCAGTTTGTTTTCTATCAGTCAACGATTACTCTTTTCTCCTTTTCTGTAAAAATATTTAGTTTCGAACCACTTGCAGCTTCATACATTTGTCACCATAAAATTAAATTATTAGCAATTGCGGAGACTTGACAGATATTTTCTAGGTAAACACACAGAAAACTACACCTACATTCATGACGTCATGTATTACGAACCAATAGAAAAATTGTCGCATACTTAATCTCGATCTCTCACTTTGGAACCAAGATCTACGAATCGGAAACCCAGAATCATGCAGTTGCGTTGGTGCAACACTTTCACAATGGAACCAAGATCTAACTGAATCCCGGTTCGGAACTAGGATCATTCGATCTCGGATCGGGGAAAGTATTGGTGCAACCGGGCATAATAGTTTTACAGTTTTAGTTCGCCGACGTGTCAATAAATTGATCAGGCACATGGCAAAATTAATTTCAGATGTGGCGGAAGAATATGCAATGTTCATATAAGCAGATCTTAAGCAGGGCTTTGAAAAGTGCTTAGTTTCCCGTGGACAGCCTATAAATGATAAATACCATCACAAAGTATAGGCTGTTCGAGATAAACTGAGCCCTTTGAGAGCCCTGTTTAAGATCTATTTGTATTCACGTTGTGTATTTTTCCACCTTACGTAAAACCAACATTTCTATGGGCCTTATCACTTTATTCATGCATCGGTGGAATGAAACTGTGGAGTAATTAGAAGAGTAAATATTTTACAAATTATTTTATCACCATAGTTTCATGCATAAAGACAGTAAACGAAAGAAATAACTTCAGTATTCACAAATGTTTACCTGAAACTTAATTTCGATTCAACTTCAAGGCGCGAGACTTCTTCTCCATCGTCGTTATCCGACCTCGCTAGCATCCTGTCGCTCACTGCGCCCGTTAAAAGCTCTGCAGGCGAGGCAGTGACGTGCTCAGTTTACCGTGAACAACCTCTACTACAGAAGCGAGACAGACGCTTGCGTCGCACGCGCCGCCAACATGGCGTCACCCACCAGCGAGATGTTGGAATGCCATTCGCCAATCAGCGCCTCGTAACACGCTTGCCAACCGGCATTTCGACTGAAAGGGAACGTTTAAAAGCACGCACTATAATCTCTCGGTTTCTTCACACTTATCGAATCAAACCTTTGGAAAATCACCCCGCGTAAGACGTGTTTACTTATTTCCTAAGCATGCCATGCATCGCAAGTGTTTTTTTTTACCTCTGTTAACATGAAAGTACCTTATTTTTCCTTACATTGAAGTTTTACCTGCACTTTATTTATAAATCTTAATTTGTGTAGGTAGTTCATGGTTGTATTTTTAAACGCTTTCGAAACCGATTTTCGACAACTAGGACCGCTGTTGGCAATTGCAAACATTTGCAGTAAAGCCAGCTTACAGAAATATTGTCCTTTAACGTCCCACCAGAAATTAAATTTCAGCTTTGGGTTTATTTTCCCACATTACAATTACTTAGTGTGGCAATGTTCCGTTTGTTTACGTCAGGTTTTGAAACAACCCCCGCTCTTTTGCGAAAATAATATACGTATTTCGTATCCCGATTGCTCTCTGGGGCAGGGGTTGGTGCGCCGTCAGTCTGGTGTGCGGGAGGTCCTGGGTTCGAATCCCAGGTAAAGCATGCGTGTCATTTAATTTAGATTACAATTTAATTTGTAATCCGTCCTCCGATAAGACTTCAGGCATAACATCGAGGGGCGTTTACAATACAATAGAAAATCACATTGTGTTTGCATTAGAAATTAGACAGAAGTAGCCTACCAGTACACGAAACCATTTATTTATGTAAAAAATCATTCTATAATCCATGCACGGCTACTTAACATTTTTTTTAAAGCCCTGCTAAAGTTCTACTTCCATGATATTCCTCCGCATCATGCAAACTAAGTTTAACACATTGAGGTCCGCACACATTTACCGGGACTTAAGACAGATTAGAAGCGAGTCACCTATATCCACTACTGCATGAACACCTGTTCTGTTGGTGTCTGTGTTAGAACTCGCCATCGTCCTATTGGCCCATACCACACCTGACCCAATAAAATGTCCTTTATCGTATAAAAAGGATTTAAATCAATCATGTCCCTTTGAGTGGCTGTAAAATAAATTCTATCGTCAGCAATATCATTGTTACTGCGCTGTTGTGTTCTTGTGAGGTCGTGTTAAACACTAGCCCAACAAAGGAATGAACATTCATGCTAGTTTTGTTCTGAAAAATAAAGAAATTTTCAAATTATATTCGCTCGAGCTACACTCGAGCATAGTCTACAAAAGTGCTAACCGAATCTGGAAAATGACACCAAACGGGCAATGCGCCGCATTCGTGCGCATTTAGTGTTAATAATATTTAACATAAGAACTATTTCTTACTAGGCATTACCAACATACCTATGTCCTCACTCTTTTTAATAATATTAATTATAAATGAGCTGCAATGATTTATAAATAATTATCCAAACAAGTTACTTTCATGTTAACAGAAGTATAAAAAGCTTGTTGTACGTCGTGTATTTAGGAAACAACCAAACACGACATGTCCAGGATGATTTTTCGAATGTTTGATTCAAAAAATGTGAAGATACCGCGAGTAGACTGTGCCCTTAGTGGAATCCACGCGATTTTGACAGTTTCGTAGGCATAAAAGTAGTTCAGTGTTGGAGAACGAGATTGGTCCTGCGCAGCTGGCATGCGCATTCTATCTACATCACATTCCCTCTGCGGACTCGACGCCTGGATGCCAGTTATTAGGTTTATGGATCAGTATTTATTTCCGAATGCCGTGGAAGCGCTTTCGGGAAGCTATAGGTTGTTCATGGTAACTGAGCGTTTTTGAAAGCCCTGCTTAAGAACTACTTGTAAGCACGGTGTGCATTACTCTGCCTCACGTAAATTCACCCTTGCCATAGACCTCATCACTTTATTCATGTGTAGGTCAAGTGAAACTGTGAAATTATTAGAGAAATAATTTTTTTTTTCAAATCTGCTTATTTTACACTTGGATGCATTAAAAAAAACAGATAGCGAAATAAATTATTTAACTTATCACAAATGATTACCTAACACTTTTAATCTGATGTTAAGGTACTCAGGGCAATCGTTAAAATACATGCAGGTATAGGCTGTTCACAGTAAAGTGAGCACTTTTTACGGCCCTCCCAGCAGGTATTAACAGCTAATAAATATATATTTTTGTAGTCTAGGGCATTTAATTTCGAGGGAGGTGAAAAGTATGCACTGTGTTTGTTGGTCACATTGCAATGTTTATATAAGAAAGCAGCAGGAGGATGGAAATTGGATGAAAAGAAAAATTTAGAAGGGACTTAAAAGGTGCTCACTTTACCGTAAACAGTCTATACGAGCAGTGGCTTATTTTCTAAGGTTGGTGTCAAAAGTGCTCACTTTATCGCGAACAGCCTTTGTCAGTAGACATGTGAACCAAGAGTGTGTCAGCATCATTTCCCTTGCGGAAAACTCGAGAGAAAAATATGAAAGAGTGCAGGTGGAAAAGTGGGCGGTTAATTGGCCAACCTGCTCACCTTGAGGACGAGAGAGAGGCATGGCGCCCACAGGGACTTCCCCAGACAAACCCGCCAGCCAGCGTGAAGCCAAAGAATAGGCAACTGCACAGAAGTGAAGCAGTTTGGCGGTTCCTTTGATCGGCCGCGCGAGGCTCTGGGAACGGGCCCTTCGTGTCTGAGCGTTTCGCGGGCTCTGATTGGCGAATGGCGTTGCGACCATCTGTCACACCCGTCAGTCATCCGTAGGGACCTGTAAAATTCGCGTTATTTTTGTACATCAAGCTAAAATTCGTAGTGCTATATATACTTGAGCCGGCGTCGTTTCTCCATTGGTCGCTGCGTAAATGTTAAGCCACGCCCTTTCTGAGCGAACTGCACGTGATTGGGGCACACAGTTGTGAAGTGTTCATAGATTGGTGCAGAGTTACCCGGGGCGTGTCAAATAAAGAATGGTCCAATGACGCACGTATTGCAAAGAAAAAGTGTTTTTAAGTTTAACATGTCCTCAAATAAGAACGCGAATTTTGCAGGTCCCTAGTCATCCGTTGAGCTAGCGATTTTTCGCGAAAAATATGAGTGCACGGAATACTTCAATACTATAAGCATCCAACAGCGGCATATCTATTGTCATTGGTTGCTGTCTGCTTGAGAAGGCGTTTTCATATTTTGACCGGGCCACCCAGAATTTGACAACATCGGCACGGCTATTACGTGATTCGTGTGCAGACAGTTAACACGTGTCAAAATGCAATTCAACGGCGCTACAGTGTTTTAAAATATAGCTTGCTTTAAAATCTTTTCGCGAAATTTCACCACCCCTAGTCATCAGTCTGGTTTTTCATCCGTCAGTCGAAAGCGATTCAAAACAACCCGTCGTTCGTCAATACTTCTGTACTGCAGAATTTCGGTGTGACAACTTAACATCGTGGTAATTCTTTAGTTGGTGGTATGCTATGTTTGGTAATACATTTTCAAGAGAGAAACATTTTGGGGAGATAATTTTTTTTTTTTTTTACCTGATAAGAATTTACCCTGAATTATCGTTTACATTTTAAATTCCAGAATTCACCACCAAAGATAATATACACAGATTTGCATTTTATTTCAAAGTGCGTATTCGCCTCTACGGAATGTCGTCGGAAGGCGGTAGCCCATCCGTCGATTAGAGTTGCAGAAATATTTGACGGATTGACGGACAGAAAATAAAGTTGCCCTGCGATTGGTTGAAGATCACGTGACCGACGGATGGTTGTGAATCTACCTTAAGGATGAAGTCAAGCAACTGCCTATGGAGCACTGCGCTAGACTATACAACGTGAAGAACTCATAAAAAAATTAGTACTGACCCCATAAAAAATTGTCAGAAAAGTGTGATTTTTGCTGTATATGAAATAACAATGTATATATTTTGCAACATTATAAAATATTTAACTAAAATATACTTTTACATTAAAAAATTTATTGATTAAAATAATCTGTATTTTAAACTAAATTTAAGCAAATTTCCATTCTGGATGCTTCAGAAAACAGCATTTAACAGGAAAATCTTCGTCATGGAATATCGTTAAATGGTTTACTATGATTGCGTGTAAGAAAATTGTAAAAATAATGTAGGAAATCAATTTTATAATTGATTTTATGTGCGTCTATTTGTCACAAACATTTATGGCTGAAACTAACGAAAACGAAGTTAACTATAAAATTGATATGATACATTATTACTATGATTTTATTACACATGATCACAGTAAATATTATTACGATCTTTCTTGATGAAGAATCTCTTGTAGATACTGTTTTCCGAAGCATCCAAAACGGAAATGCGCTTAAATTTTGTTAATAATGCGGAATCTATCGACCGATTAATTTTTTACATTTATGAAGTACATTTTAGTAGAGTATTTTATAATGTTGCAAAATATATACATTCTTCTTTCATATGCAGCATGAATCACACTTTTCTGGCAATTTTGATGGTGTCTGTACTAATTTTTTATGAGTTCTTCACATTGCATAGTCAGGTGTAGTGCTCCATAGGCAGTTGCTTTACTTCAACCTCAAGACTGCCATTCTGCTGGCGTCTGTGGCTGGAGTTCGCTGTGCAATAGGCAATTTAACCTCTGTATTCTGAAGTATTCATTGGTTGTATGCTAGACTTCAATGCCCTATCCCTGCATGATAACACTTCATCGTTAGGGACCTGCAGAATTCGCGTTATTTTCTGGCAACATGCTGGCACTGGCAACATGCTGGCATTCACCGTACTCTACATATTCCAGTCGGTGCAATTAGTTTATTGGTTTCTACATCAGCGAGGATACATTTTCCTGTTCGTCTTGATTGGACGTGACCGGGACAGCCTCTCGTTAGTTGTTTGCTGTTGGTCCGAAGTCGTCCAGGGCGTCTCCGAACAAACTGTAGTCCAATGAGAAACGCAGTACAGAAGCACAAATGTTTTTAGTCTAGTCTGTCTTGAAATAACAACGCGAATCTTGCACGGCCCTAGTGATAAGGCCCGTGGCAAAGTTAATATTTACAAATGACAGAAGGAAGCAAAATGGCAACGAAAGTAGATCCTAATCAGGGCTTCCAAAAGTGCTCAGTTTACCGTGAATAGTTGGGTATAGAGGTACTTTCGGAACTTAATTTTTCTAAAACGTATACGAGCTAGAAAAAAAAAACAAACAAGAATTCCATACAGCGGGGGAAGAATCCCTTTAAGGCCACGATTCTTCATTTATACAGCTTTTGCGAGAATTTGTTTTTTTTTTTTTTAGCCCAAGCGGGAGCCGATATTGTAAAATCCTCTTACAATTTTGTTACAAATTGTTTTCATTATGTAGTATAATTTTTTTAACACAAAAAAACTACGTAGTGTTAGCTAATTATTAAATAAACAAAATTTTCGTAAAATAATTAAATGGATAAAAGTATACACTTTTCCTGTGTTGGAAAAATTAGACTACGTAATAAAAAAAATTTGTAACAAAACTGTAAGAGGATTTTACAATATCGGCTCCCATTTGGGCACAAAAATGAACTGTCGCAAAAGCTGTACAAATGGAGGATCGTGGCCCTTAAGTAGTCGTGAAAAGCTTGATAGTGTGAAATAGTACATGTGCGCGCACATTTCTCCCCGGTGTGTAGGAGTGACGTGGTCTGCGGACATGCCGCTTGACGACGTATCTCTGGTATTGATTGTCCCACCTCCAGCCCTCGGCGGTTCGATACCCTGCGGTTAAAGGCTGTTCACTATAAAGTGAGCACTTTTCAAATGAACCATTAAAAAATGTCACTGCCCCTGAACGCATATATTTTAAAAGGCGCACTGAGTGACATTTGCCCTGTAAAGTTGGTAACGGTGGATGGTAAATAGTTACATATCTTAACGTCGAATAAAAAGTTTTAGGTAACAATTTGTGATAACTTAAATTATTTCTTTCGCTTTCTTCTTTTTTAATGCATCGAAGTGTGAAACTGAGCAAATTTGTATAATATTTACTTTCCTAAAAATGCCACAGTATTACTTGACCGACGCATGAATAAACTCATACGGTCCATGGAAGTGTTAATTTTACATAAGGCGGAATAATACATAACGTGAATACAATAGATCTTAGGCCGGGCTTTCAAAAGTGCTAATTTTACCGTGAACAGCCTATATCCGTCGTCGCTTCAGTTCCGGCGAGTCGCAGACATTCAGTAACAGGCGCTCTTCTTGCCTCTCTTGGGGCCGCGGTGGCCGAGCGGTTAGACTACTCGCCTCCCACCAGATGCGAACCGGGTTCGATCCCCGGCCGGGTCACTCCCAGATTTTCGCAAGTGGGAACCGTGCCCGGACTATACGGCTGGTCGGCGTTTTTTCTCGAGGATATCCCATTTCTCCCGCCCCTTCATTCCGGCTCTGCTCCATACCTACCTCGCCTCATCCTCATCGGCTCTATTGAAGTACCTTATTTTTTGTTTAACACATTGAGGTCTGCACACATTTACTGGCACTTAGGACAAATTATACGTGAGTCACCTATGTCCACTACTACAAGAACACCGCCGCTTCTGTTGGTGTCCGTGTTAGAACTCACCATCGTCCTATTGGTCGGTCATCAACCAATGGAGAGCTGAGCTAATGTTGACCCAATAAAATGTAATCTATCGTACAAAATTATTTACACTCAATCATATCCTTTTGAGTGTCTATAAATAAATAAAAAAAGCAATTCAGTCGTTAGCAGTATCACTGTTACTGCGCTGTCGTGTTCTTGTGAGGCCATGTTAAACACTAGCCGAAAAAAGACTGCACATCCATGCGAGTTTTGTTATGAACAACAAAGAAATCTTCGAATTAGCTTTGCACGAGCGTTTAACCCTACAAAGGGTTAAGTTAAACTTTCAGTCGTATTTTATCGATACATTAGGGTATTTAAATTGTAATTAATTTTAATAAAAATTTGGGGGGGGGGGCCATAGGTGTGTCGTAAACAGTTAGTAAGAAATGTGGTGCGTTGTTCCTTTGGTGTAGATTTCTAAACTTAGCTAAGCCTTGTTGGTGTGAGGTGGAGGAATAGCGAAATTAAAGCTTTAGCAGGGCTTCAGAAAAGTTGGAAGTAGCTGTGATTGGACTATAACATAAACACGTTGCAGTTGCATTAAAACTGGGCTAGAGGAAGCGCACAGACATCTCAAAGTACTTCCCTGCCTAACAGTGTTCTAATCTCAAATCCCACCGAGGTTGTTTTCGATAGTACTGTTGGCGGAAAATCAGTCGCAGTGTTGAAACATGAAGAGTGGCTACTGCGCATCCCGCATGCGCACTCTACACCCATATTCCTTTCACACTACGCAAGAGATGTGTGCAAAACTCATTCGCTGATTCATAGAGCTAGCGACTTTCCGCGGAAAAATATATGAGTACACGGTAGACTTCAATACTACAGGCACCCGACAGCAGTTTGTATATTGCCGTTAGTTGTCTATTTGAGAAGGCGTTTTTATATTTGACCGGGCCACTCAGAATTCGGCAAAATCGGCACGGCTCTTACGTCATTCGTGTGCAGACAGTTAACACTTGTCAAAATGTAATTCAGTCAATCGAGATAAGTAAACGACCTTACAGTGAGTTGAAGTATAACTACTTCCATTGAAATCTTTTCGCGAAATTTCATTACCCCTACGGATTCATTCTGGGTCAGGCTAGAATCCAAAACCTCTTACATTCAGATTGCTACTGCAATTGATCCTCCTGAAGAACTTTGATCCAATAGAAACCCGTGGCAAAATGCAGCCCCAACCATCGTCTTTGGCTGTGGCAGCAAGTGACCAATGAGGACGTTTTATCTGCGTCGTGGTACTCAAGACTGTGAAGCCTACCCTACGTGTCATTGAACTCGCAAATTTTTCCGGTCTCTGCCTATCTGGTACGAGATTATGCAATCGGACCCGTCCTTTTTTTTTCTGAAGGAAGTTGCATGGAACAAGCGAATCTATTGTTCCTGCTACTCTCGTCATGTGAAAGTCAAACAGATAGATATCAGTATATCGTACTTTGAAGTTATTCTAAGAGGAATCTGGTCAAACATACTTCAGTGGATAGGATTCCGTTTTTTTAAATTATTTATTTTTAAAATGTAGTAAAGTTCGTATAGTGTTGTGAAAGCTGAGGGTAGCTCATTCATTTTTTTAATACCCACAACGTTATTTAAAAAAACTGTGTAGCATATGTTGTGTTAATATGTATCATGGCTATTAAATATCCACACAAATAAAAATCAATGATTAATCTTTCCTCGAATTCTTGCGAACTACAAGTCGTATTCTAAAAAACTTACGTAAATGATAATGTTCTATCCTGTGGTACTTTAGTCCCTATAAAAGCTTGCAATATTCTGTGCAAACTGTGGGGGACTCGTTTCGCATTAAATTTGCATGGTATTCTTGCATGAGAATTTACACGCGAGGACTCGTGTGCGATAAAATCCCACTGCAACACCCGTCGTGTTTTTCGATGTGAAAATAGAACCCACTTCGTTGTGGAGGGAGTCGAAGAGTCCCGCTGCAGAGGGGAATGCTAAGGGCGAAACTGGCATGTGTATCATGTTCCCCAACGACTCTAAGAGCACAGGCACTGAACTGGCGTGTAGTCGTTCCGCTATGCTGATTGTAACGACGACACGTTTTGGCGAACTGCTTCGGATCGTGAAGTTCCAGCTTCAAAACTGTGGTAAAACATGGGTGCGTTTGCTAATGTGTTAGTTCGAGTTGGTTTAGCTTAAATTCGCCAGCCGAGACGCAAGAAGTTGAGAAGCTGAGATAACACGTCCACGAAATCTGCAGTTTGCTAGTGGGAAGTCTTTAGCGAAGTTAACCATCTCGGTCCCGAGTTCACTTACACTCTCTAGTGTCGCAATCGTGTAATTAATTGCATGTTGCGTGGTGTACTTCAGTTGAGCGCGAGCAACGCGTTACGTACTCGGTGCGATCAGCATTATAGGCCGTTCACGATAAAACGAATACTTTTGAAAGCCCTTCTTAACATCTACTTGTGTTCACGTTGTGTTATTCCGTCGTATATAAAATTAAAATTGCCATGGACCTTACCACTCTATCCACGCGTCGGTCAAGTAAAACTATGAAATAATTTGAAAAGTAAATATTTTACAAATCTGCTCGTTTTTCCACTTCGATGCATTAAAAAAAGGGGGGGGGGGGGAAATAAATAATTTCAGCTATCAGAAATGGTTACCTAAAACCTTTTATTCGTCGTTAAGATATGGAACTACTTTCCATCTAACGTTACCGACTTTACTGGGCGCATATCACACAGTGAGCCCGTTAAAATATACGCACGTAGGGGCAGTGACATTTTTCAAACTTTGATTTCAAACGTGCTCACTTTATCGTGAGCAGCATTAAGGCCCCTGCCTACCTGGTGCTTGAACTGCCATACAGAGTATTAGTGATTCACGTTTTTCTGCGGGACTATTAAACATGCGTCTAATGAGCTGATATAAGAAAAGAACACACACTTCAGACGACGGCTGTCGAGTGCTTTCAAGACGTCGGGCACATTAGAAAACGCCATTTCAGAATACTCCAAAATGGCTAAAGACGGTTTTCTCAAAGCGCTGTATCTCGAAATACATGCGTCGAGTTCGTACGAAGTTACTCGAGGGCCCTGCACTGAACCTTCCTACAGACGTCCCACCAATCCATGGACACACACAGTGCGCCGAGAACACTGCACGTCAGTTCAGAGCCTTGCACTTAGTCTTACGAAGCCATTCTTGGGTAATACATGCGTCAAGTTCATACGAAGTTACTCGAGGGCCCTTCACTGAACCTTCCTGCAGACGTCCCACCAATCCATGGACACACACAGTGCGCCGAGAACACTGCACGTCAGTTCAGAGCCTTGCACTTAGTCTTACGAAGCCTTCTTGGGTAATTTAAATTTTCCAAAAAAAAATTTTCAACGCGTGAGATGTGTTGAAAGTCGTATTTTAGGCTAGTCTTACGTGTGTGTCGTGAAGAAGGCCAATTAAGGGTGTGTTCAGTAGTTCCGCTTTAACACATTGAGGCCTGCACATATTTACTGGCACTTAAGAGTGGGATGGACCCCCGCGTTTTATCTGAAATAGTTGTTTGCGCAAATACGCGTATCTCGATAAATAAATGTTCTGCAAATACGACTTTTTGTCAGAAATGACAAAAAAAAAAAAATAATAAATTAACTATGCCCATATTTTTTTTTTTACTTTTGTCGTATCAAGTGTGTTTTTGGAGAAAAAAAAACTCGTGAATATGGTCAAATATCGCACTTTTAAAGCTTGCCTATGCAGTTTCCTTAAGCGGCAAGATAAAAGTACAAAGATACGGGCGTAGTTTAATCTGTGGGCTTTCATCGCGTGTAATGAAACCCAACTGTTGCAGATCTAATTTTCACTGTACAGCGTTACGACGGAAACACTGCACGCCATGCGCGTAGGGGCGATGAGGCACTAGGCGTGCGTGTTAGTGTCGCCCGTCTCGCTCCCTCGCTTGACCTTGGACACGGGAGTGAATCCCCACTCTTAAGACAAATTATAAGTGTGTCACCCTTATACACCACTGCAGGAACGTCTAGTCTGTTGGGTTCTGTATTCCCACTTACCACTCTTCTATTGGTCCACACCACACTGGGCGTGCTTACTGTGATCTACAACGTTCTTCATTGGCTGGTTATCAGCCACTGGGGTCACATAGATGATTATGCTCCAATCAAATCTCTCTTGCCGTGTTAAAGTGTTACAGTCAACCGTGTTATTTCATAAGGGTATAACAGAAAATACATTTTTTGCACGAAAACTACAGCTACAGGGCTGTATTATTCTTGTACGATCCTGTTAAATACTAGCAGAATAATGACTCTGTTAAATACTAGCAGAACAATGACTCTCTGTTAAATACTAGCAGAACAATGACTCTATAACCTTGCGAGTTTTATTTTCTAGGACGAAGATATGCTTAAACTGGCGTTGCTCGATCTTAGCTCGAGCGTAGTCCAGAATGTGTTAAGTATTTTTGAGTATTTTTGTGCCGATTACCAACGTTGCTCTAAAACATGGAAATTAATTAATAAAGATATTATTTTATAGCATCTTCTTAAAACGGTTGCTTCCCAGAATAAGGCAGTAATAATAAATTCACAGGATTGGATTTGGATTAGATTGGAAAGAGCTTATAAACGTCCCCAGGTGTTATGCCTGAAGTCTTATCAAGGGACGGCTTACAAACTAACTTATAACTTAACGTTAAACTAACACCCATGACTTACCTAGGATTCGAATCGAGAACCTCCTGCACCTGAGACCAGCGCGGCGGCGCACAAACTGACTGCGCCACGGGATAGACATAAAAAGAAACACATTACATGTTCTAATGGTAAAAAAACAGATAGTAAGGAATTACTAATTGAAAAACTGTTCTACGGAATATGATTAAATCGCTGCATTGGAAAAGATTAGACATCATCTCACACAATCACTGCTCAGTAACAAACAGTTTTTCCGACTAAAATTTACATTTATAAAAGCTCGATTTTGCCATTCATAAAGCTTCAATTTACGATTCTGCTTCATCAGGCACTTGTCTCTGGCAACATCCTTCATCGTGAACACTGTCACGCTTAATTCATATCGATGCCTTTGGAGCTATTACAAGTACACGAAGTTGCAGCAAATATTTGGCAGCTTTGTAAATTAAGTAAGTTCAGTGAGACTAGTCTTTTCGTGTATTTCATGATATGTCTTCTCTCAAAGCATGCTTGGAGTAAATAATACAGCCAGGCATAACACAGCTGCAGGAGTTTGTGTAACATAGATTGAGTACTACCGGTGTTTAAGAGCTAGGGTAATGTGGGGCAAGAGCCCGCACTTAAGAAAACAGTAATCGACTGTGTATGAGGCAATGGTGTATTTCACAAAAAAAAAAACACGTGTATGTGCTACAAGAATGCTTTGTGTATGATTGTATACAACTGGAATTTTAATTCATTTGTGAGAACTTACAATACAAATAGAACACATATTGCATATTAGGAAACTTTCCCCACATGTGGGGCAAGAATCCTATTACAGTTGGGGTAAGAGTCCTATTGTCATCTATTACATTTGGAAAAGTCCTTTCCCATATAATCAGTACAGGGTTCCTCCACCATAACCTGCATGCGCAGCATATAATCCATTCCACATATGGAGGCTCTTCGTGCATTACGTCACATCCGCCACAGAAATAGTCTACCTCACCAGAGCTTGCAATGCCTTTTTTCTCATCTAAGGTCAATAAGTGTTTTGCTCCAATGCCTTTGGTCTTCAAGCTTACTGATTTTGATGTCACGGTCGTTTTCTCTGGGTTAGACCTATATTTTATTTCACTTTTCAATGACAGGATTTTAGCATACGCAGACAATGAATATTCGAGATCGTTTTGGATTTCTGCACCTCTTTTGTGGATGACTTAGCTTTTAGGAAGCGCCTGATTATTTCTGACAAAACAGAACACTTTACTGGAGTAAATACATTCCTATGACAAGCAATGGAGGAGACTTCAGTAGACCTACCTGTAGAAGACTCTTTACAAACATTTTCATGGCCACTTTCAGCAGGCCTAACCAGAACATTTGTGGCAGTGGTTACCTTAAATGTTGAAATGTGCTGTGAAGTACAAGCCACTGTATTTCTGTACTCATATGAATAGTGCTGGCATACCAACAGGAGGCAATATATTGTCAATATTATTTGGAAGAGGCCTGCCAGTAATTTCAGGTGGAAGGAAGTCATTTTCACAAAAATTATCGGGATGCATTGGCAGTATGCCTCTTGCCTGATAGCCTTTGGCTGCGATTCCAATCGTAGCTGCCTTTTCATAAGCCAATCGAAACAAATTAGCAATCTGAAATTGCGTTTTGAATCTATTAGAATGTGCTGACATCCATTTACTATATTCATTTGCATAATACGCTTTCAGTTTGGTGTACTAATTCACTAAAATCTGCTGGTATTATATTACTGTTTCGTTACTTTTGCCATAGAAAACTATTGCCAACAGACTACTTGTAGGCTGATAATTTTGATTTTACCAATATCTTTGTTTCATTCTGTAAACCACGGTATTCGATTTAATTTATAGCACAACATGTATCTAACTTTTATTTCTGCCAATACAATGAATGAGCATATTGAAAAAAGGTAGTAAAGGTATGTTTGGTATTGTGAGGCAAGAGTCCGCATAATCATTTGCGCGGACTCTTGACCCAAGAGACTTGCTCCAACAAACCGGAAAAATACAATTCGCCAACTATATTTCACAGTTGCATTATTAAAATTACACCCTCATATGAATGCAAACAAAAACATACATGTTACGTAAATGGACATATTCTTCGACAACAATAATTCGTTTCATTTCTGCAGGCACTTCTCTAACACAAAAAAATTTTCATCAAACGTCACTCCAAACAGATGGTAGTGATATCACTCCCATCAATGGCGGCAGCGGGCCACCAGCCGTGTCCAGTGCGTGGAAAGCATTTCGAAAATTCCCTACATGAACGTTTATGCTATCAAACGGCGACTGCGATAACTACGACCTTGTAGGACTCTTGGCCCATGCAAACTCTTACCCTGTGTTTCTAAATAAATAAAAGTAGGAATAAAAACGCATTTATAAATTGCTCGTTATTTGCAATTTGCAGACAGCGGAGAAGTCAGAATACTTGCAACACATCACTACAGTTTTAACTGGACGGTATTTTCACATAGCATAAAAGTCAGAATACTAGCACAGCAACAGATCACTAAACGTTTAATAGGAGTGTATTTCCTAATAATAACTAGATACATGTCTTTATTTTTTAAAATAATGTCGTTGTTTAAGGAAAACACGCCAAAAAGTGTTACAAATTATCTTCGTAGATTTTTTTTAAAGAAAACTTTGGGGCCGCGGTGGCTGAGCGGTTAGACCACTTGCCTCCCACCAAGGCGAACCGGGTTCAATCCCCGGCCGGGTCACTCCGGATTTTTCGCAAGTGGATGTTTTTTGAATGCCACGTGTCTTAAGTGCTTTCCTGCGAATCACGAACACTCACTGTCGGGGTAGCGCATTTCTGATTGGCCCAGTCAGATAGAAAATGTCTTCTCACAGACACACGCGGCCAATAAATGCACGTAGGCTGTTGAATTCCAGCCTACGTGTAAATATTTTGCCGGAAACAGGTGACCTTATTTATACATACGCTGCTGGTTGAAAGTTGTTAGCTGATCCGCTGTACCGGAGCATTGTGCAAATACCACTGACAATGTGTGCTGAAACTCCAGTGAAGGGCAACTGTCTACTGGCTTGATATGCGGGGATATCTACCGCCTTCGAAGCACCAACGTAATCGCTTCGTGCTAGCATGTGGTCTCTTCTACACGTGCAAGGCCAGATAGGTAAAGTCGCCTACAGATAGTCTATCCAACACGAGACAAGGAGTTATTCCACGCGAGGCGAAGTTGTTTGAATGCACTCTCTACCTCAGTCTACGTTTTATAAACCTCGGACTCGCTAAATACGTCCAGCCGGACGACGCCTTTTTCACTACAGAATAAAACAAAAACGGTAATGGGGGAAAAAAAAAGAGACGAAGGGTTATGATATAGGTGTTCAATTTTAAATATATTAACTCGACATAATAACGACGACCAGTAATAGACGTTCATATTTATTTCTGTCTATGACGGCTTTCGGTGGGAAACGAAAATGTTTGCACGTTTCATCATCTGTATACAGTACATAAAATTCGATGTTTCTATTATGTATGTATGTATAGGCCGTTCACGCTAAAGTGAGCACTTTTGAACCCCTAGTTACTTTTTTCTTTCAACCAATTTATATACTTCCACCACTTGTTAATGTAAACCCTACCATGTGAGTAATAAACACAGTTTATACATCCACCATACCCAAAACCAAAAGTCCGGGGCCACAATGAAATGTATTTATTGGTTATTATGTCTGATGAAACAGCTTTAAAAAGTGCTCACCTTATCGTGAATGTAATGTATGTACGTTCCTTGTACAATTGTACATCATTCGACGGATCTGAACCAAATCTGGCATGGGATGCCATTCAGTATCCAACTAAAAATACTGGTTCGAACCCCCCATTGCGGGGCCGTGTATCTGCATACTCCCGTTCTGTCAAAAAAAACTGTATCTGCATACTCCCGTTCTGTAAAAAAAAACTGTATCTGCATACTCCCGTTCTGTCAAAAAAAAACTGTATCTGCATACTCCCGTTCTGTCAAAAAAAAACTGTATCTGCATACTCCCGTTCTGTCAAAAAAACTGTATCTGCATACTCCTGTTCTGTCAAAAAAAACTGTATCTGCATACTCCCGTTCTGTCAAAAAAAACTGTATCTGCATACTCCCGTTCTGTCAAAAAAAAACTGTATCTGCATACTCCCGTTATGTCAAAAAAAAACTGTATCTGCATACTCCCGTTATGTCAAAAAAAAACTGTATCTGCATACTCCCGTTATGTCAAAAAAAAACTGTATCTGCATACTCCCGTTCTGTAAAAAAAAACTGTATCTGCATACTCCCGTTATGTCAAAAAAAACTGTATCTGCATACTCCCGTTCTGTCAAAAAAAACTGTATCTGCATACTCCCGTTCTGTCAAAAAAAAACTCGTGAAACGGGGGTCGTGTATTTCTCATTGCCGGCCTCTTACACCCAGGCGACGCCAGGTAATTCTGCTTGTTGCAAAAAATAGTTGCATAGTCCGTTCACGGTTACTTCCGGAATATTCCTCCGCCCAATGCAAACAAAACTTGACCGAGTGTGGAAAATTACACCGAAGCGACAAAACACCCCACTCGTGCACACTCGTCGTAGTAGTATTTTGGATAAGAACTATTTCTTGCTGAGCATCACGAACTCACCTATTGTCTCCCTGTCTTTATTAATATTAATTATAAATTTTATATTGTATTTCGTAGATCAGCTATAAGTAAAGGTTCATTTCAACCAAAAATGAGGTACGTTTAAGTTAATACTAATATAAAACGTCTTTTATGAAGTGAAATATTTAAGAGACAATCAAACATATAATACGTTGCGGTGATTTTTCAAAAGTTTCGTTTTAAAAAAAAAATCGTGTGTGAAACAGCGAATAGACTATAAGATTGAAGATAGCAGTACAGTGATTGTAAGGCCTGTCTACATTTGGGCTACGCCGACCTGTGTCTTAGGACAAGGACGCGCTGATTTGCGCACGTGACCCTCTGACCTCATGGCGCTGTCCCGAGACGCCGTGTCCCAAGTCGACCTGCGTCCCAAGTTGAAGCAATCGGGAAACTGAACTTTTGTCCCAAGTTGTTCCTAAACTGATAGAAAAAGAAGGAAGACTTCAAATACTTTCGCGCGCATTCGTGACATGTTTACGTTATTAATGTAAACAATGGATGTGCAAGGTTGGCTTTCTCGAAACAAATATGATGAAATGGTAGTAAATAATTAGTGGTATCTTCGTTCGGTCTCAACAATTTTATTTGAAGGCTCAAACTTTAAAACGTAAGTTAAAAAATAAAATTTGTATGTTAATTGGCGAACTTATTAAAAATAAAACCGTTAAGGCTTTTATCATAAATAAATATTAAAATCAACCATTTCGTAAACTATAATAAACAAAAAATAAGTAGAATTTAGTGCGATCTAATGTCAGATTCTGAAAGCTCACTTCGGACAACGCGTCTGTAGACCGTGCTCGGACTGCGTCAACGTGACGTCACTTAACGCCGCAGGAACGGCCGAATGCAGACACGGCCTAGGAAAGAAAGAACGCATTTCCGCGTGTAACCCTAGGAAGGGCCCGCGTGGCGCCGCAACGGGCGGAGCACAGAAGAAGCGAGAAGACAGGCAAAGCGCGTCGGGGAAATTCGCCGATGTAGCGGCGCGTGTCCCGCACAGTTGTTAACTCTCGCCGACGCAACAAGACTCCCGAGGGCCGGCGCCGTGGTAGTCTCGTTCGTCTCTTTCCGCTGGCTGAAGCTTGCTCGCATTCTTTCCGGTCGTTCAACTCTCTCACCGGCCGCAGCGAAACACAATCATCGCGGCTCAAATAGAACAATTCAGGAATGCCCTCGTTACTTCTGCCCGCGTTATTAACAGTGCGATAGACCTGGGCTTTTTTTTTTTTGTGAAATAGTTGTTTGTGCAAACACACGTGCGTCGGTAAATAAGTGTTCTGCAAATACAACTTTTTGTCACAACACACAAAAAAAAAACCATTATCTATGCCACTATTTAATTTTTTGCTTTTGTTACATTAAGTGTATTCTCGGTGGAAAAAAAAATCGAGACAAATGGTCAAATATCACATTTTTAAAGCTTGCCTATGCAGTTTCCTTAAGTGGCAAGAGAAAAGTATAAATACGGGCGTAGTTTGATCTGTGGGCTTTCATGGTGTGTATTGAAGTCCCACTGTTATAGATCTACTCTACACAGTACAGCGTCACGACGGAAACACTGCATGCCTTGCGCGCAGGAGCGATAAGACACTAGGCTTGCGTGTTAGTGTCGCCCTTATCGCTCCCTCGCTTCTTGACCTTGGCCGCGGGGTTGGTAGGCCGCCGAACGGTGTGCAGAGCTCCAGCAGAAATCGTTTTATTGGAAAAACCGCCCAACGCATCTGAGCGAGGTCTGCTTACGAATAACATTTACGAAACGTTGCGCGTCTGTATACGTTTTTCAGTTCCTCCGTATCTCTTAAGCATGTTTTTGCGATAGTGAAAATGGCTTAAACGGGTGTTTTCACGATCATTTTTAGGTACAAACACTGCAGTACAAAACATTAAAGAAGATATAGGGACGTGCATCAAAACTTTATGTTTATTATTACGTCATAACATGGTACTGTCCCCGCGGAAAGTCTCATAGAGGCGACTTTTCGACGGCAAGACTGTACGCCAGTTCAGTGATTTGCGCGTAGAGGCGATGAAAACGTTGGTGCGCATGTAACGGTCGACCCTAGGGCTCCCACACTTTTAGGCCTCAGACGTGTGAAATTCCTTCGACCAGGCGGCCATCTTAAGTGGAACCCTCCCGCCCTATATATTGGATTATCGGTTGTTCTAGCTTGTTTATATTTTTTTAAAAATCCGAAAATATCCCTATACCAACCTAGATTTTCGCCTTATATATCAGTACATGTACAGCGACTGAACTACAAACTCATGACTAGGGCCTACGTTACAATTCTAATTCTGCCAAATATCTCGCTCCCCCCCCCCCCCCCCCCACCCCAAATTCTTTCTCACCAACGCATTGTAGACTGGGCCTTAAGAGGAATCGATCCTCGCCAATTTGGATTTTCATTATTTTTTATGTTTGACGGAATTTTTCGCACAACATAGCATAAATAATAGTTTTTGAAGCTGTATCAAACTAATACACCTTTGCCGTGTTTATTAATTTCTGACAAGTGACTACCGGCTTGAAATAATTAAATTTCTCTTGTGGGTGGTTACAGAAATTATCCCGGCCACAGAACTCAAGCATTAAATGTTTTTTTTTTTTTTAATAACGATAGCAAAGCAATATGACTTGTCGATGCCCAAAATAAAATACATAATCTGTGACGTAAGTTAAGGCAAAGATTTCGTAAATCCAAGATGGCGGGGACTGCTACCCCTTAACACGTTCAGTCGCCATATTCATAATCGAGGACATGTTGCAAAGAAGGATATTTTTGATCGGCACTGAACACAGTAAGATAGTTTCAATTGTCTTTGGAGCCTTCCTTCCTTCCCTTCCTTCTGATAACTCTGGTATGTTGAAGTTTCTACACCTCTCATGTATAGGCTGTTCACGGTAAAATGAACACTTTTGAAAGCTCTGCTTAAGATCTACTTGTATGCACGATGTGCATTCTTCCACCGTATGTACGATTAACATTGCCATGGGCCTCGTCACTTTATTCATGCGTCGGTCAAGTGAAACTGTGAAATTATCAGACAAGTAAATATTTTACATATCTACTCATTTTTACAGTTCTATGCATTAAAATAAAAATCATAAAGCGAAAGAAATAATTTCAGTTATCAGAAATGGTTACCTAACACTTTTTATACGACGTAAAGATATGGAACTACTTTCCCTCCATCGTTACCAACTTTACTGGGCGCATGTCACTCAGTGCGCCCGTTACAGTATATGCAAGTAGGAGCAGTGACTTTTTTCTAAAGTTGATTTCTTAAGTGCTCACTTTATCGCGAACAGCCTTTATAAATGGTCAATGCTAACTCCAACGAATACACAGTAAGTTGCTCACTGGTTGCAAGATGCAAGTACAGCTCACGTCAACAAATCTATTGCAGGACTGAACGAGTTAAGTCAGTTGTATAGTCTATTTGCGGTTTCTACACAACTTTTAAATAAACATTTAAAAAATCACCTCATGTATGACGTGATTGGTTGTTTCATAAATATGTCACGCATTTTAAGCGTTTTATACCTGTCTGAAATAAAATTAACTTATTTTATATCGAATTAAACATTCAGTTATATTCATCTACAAATTATATTTTATTTATAAAAATATGAACTAAAACAGGAGAAAAATAAGTACACTAACGTCTGTGAAAAATGCAACACACAAGAAGGATACATGTGATTGAAATGAACTTTATGCCACAGTTTAGGTATCTCACAATACACAACTGATTAGGATCACAGAACTGCTCATGATCTCTGTCCTTGAGAATTCAGTATGGTGTGAAGCCCCCACGTGCTGCAATCAGATCTCCTAAACGTCTTTGGCATGGAATCAAAGAGGACCTGGATATGTTCCTGCGGTATCTCCCTCCACGCGGTTTGTATGCGAGTCCACAAAGCATCAACAGTGGTTGCTGGAGGTCCGTGACGAACTAGTCGCCGACAAGCCATGTCCCAGACATGTTCGACGGGCGACATGCCAGGCGAAAGTGCAGGCCAGGGCAGCAGTGGTAGCCGTCATTCATTGAAGAAGGCTTGCACATTCCTCGCCACATGTGGCCGGGCATTTTCCTGCTGAGATATGACATGTGGAGTCGCCCCAGTACTTCGGGCTCTAAAACCTCTCTGGTGTAGCGGTTGCTGTTCAGATAGCCCCCAATACGTAGGAGCTGAGACCGCATGTTGTATCCAGGGGCGCTCCAAGCCATCACACATGGCGTTTGTCCGCTATGCCGGTCTACAATGCAGGCTGCCAGATTGCGGTCACCACGGTAGCGTCCAACACGTATGCTGCCATCACTGTAGGACAGGTTGTAGCGGGAATCTTCGGAAAACACTACATTGTGTCACTCAGCACGCTAGCAACGGCGTTCACGTGCCCGATGCAGTTTGAGGCGTTTGTGGTTTCTGAACATAGGAAGCCGACGCAATGGCGTGCGTGCTACCATTCCAACCCGCAGCAGACGGCGTCGAACCGTCGGCACAGACAGGTCCACACCATGGAGATGTTAGTCTATGGAGTGGAAGCCGAGACACGAGAGTGAAGCGGATAATGAAAGACAAGGACAGGGCTAGTAGTGGCAAAAAGGTGCATGTTTTACATTGCTTACTATGTAACTTTTGCCACTCATAATATGGCGGCTGACGTAAACAATCGGTCTGCGCATGCGCAGTTGAAAGAAGTCAGACAAGGCATCGGTTTCGCTTGATAAACGTGGGGAAGATTGGCTGTTGCCTCTCCATCATCTATTATCTTCATGGTCCACACCCGTTGCAGTACTCCAGTGTCGAGACAACACTGTGGACGTGGCTGTTAGCCAACGAGCTATATAGTAAACATAGAGAGGGTGACTGAGTGATTACAGCGCTCTTAGCGGAAGCCATACGCAAACTGTCCCGCCATTTTAATTTCAGTCAAAACATTGTCAGCTGATGCTTATTGTCATGTTGTTACCGTGAATGAGACGTGATCAGTTTTGAATATTAATACACTGTTAGGTGTGTGTCGTTAACAGCTGCTTGTAAAGTGGCGTTGCTGTGTGTGTGTATGATTTCAAATATTTGATGTGCATTATTTATACGTTTTAACTGTGAACTGGTTTTATAACGAAGTTAATTATTTACATCCACGTCTGTTTATTTATCACAACGTTGTACCTTTGCCCCAAGGTGTTTGAAACACAGTCTTGTAACGTGATTGGCCACAGTTCTGACGAAATACTAAGCCCAGCCCGATAAATTTCAACAAACCTAATAAACAGTAAATAGCAATACATATACATATGAGTGGAATAAAAGTTACTGTAGGCTTATTTGTGTGCATGTTTCACCGCTATCTTTTAAGTTTGTATGACACCAAATAAACAACACGAGTTGCGTGTTTGAATTTAATGTGCCTTTTTCGTTTGACTAGTTGTTCCTTCGTTCGACTATTTATTCCAACTGAGGCCGTCCTTTTAAAGAAATAACCCAACATATATCAATAACAAAAGGATAAATACTACAGCTCTTTGCCTCGCAGTTGTAACAGTGTTAAACACAGTCGTGGCAAAATATTAACGTGCATTGCGTGTAATGTGCTATGTCGTGAAAAACAAGTATGTCAATGTAAAATAACGGTAAGAACTATCGTCAATTTAGGCATTTTAAAAACGTCATAAAGCTGACTTAATAATGTTAGAGGCCTAAACTGTGAATATTCGTACGGAATGATTTTCGAAATGTGTCTATGGCAATTTTTTGATCAGGGAAATTGTGGGGTAAAACGAGTAGAAAATATGTACTTCATAGTAATATTTACACATGGAAATACATGAATTGCCAAAAAGACAATCAAACAACACAAACCAAACCAATAAAAACACCTAAATTGATAGTGGGGAGGACAATGAAGATCAGGGAAATTGTGGGGTAAAAAAAATTCAAAATATGTACATTTTCACGATAAACTTTTACCCCTCAATTTTCCTACAGTTCATAGCACTCCCTATCAGGTGAAATATTGATGCGCCTCATAAAATCTTTGTTCTGTATTAATAATAGAGTGCATTTACACAATTTTCCTGATTTTTCAAAACATCCCCTCTGCTTTACATTACCTCGACGATATGTTTACATTTACCAGAACCTGCTTTCCTTGAGCATCCACAAAATATAATTTCCACGTCTGTCTCAATACACGAAAATGATGATTTTGATTACGAGGTCAATCGACCAACTCTTTGGCTTGAAGCCAGATTGCTGAAGTGTATAAATTATTTGCATTGCAGTTTCGAGCCGAAACACCACAGCCCATTGCACCTTTATTATTTCCGAGCTCTCGATTAAATGGATACATAAATTGATTACATGCTTCCATGCATAGGCTTATACACTGCAATCTCAAACATGCAGGCTGGTTTGATACTAACACAATTCTTCACAAAAATAACATTCACAACACTACACTATACATCTTCCCAGCGGTTTGTTCAATGCCATCTTTAACCTTGCAAAGCAAAATCCGCGAATTACATTTTATTTCCAACCAGCAAGTGCGTGAAAATGTCCAATTGTATTTTATTTGTCGATTATTTTGTGTACGTATGCGTGATATTCCTTACCGCTACACTCTACCACGGACCTATGTTTTGACTGAAAAAAAAAAGATGGCGGACAGATGTTCAAGTGGCCTCAGTCTGGAAACGCTTCCGCCACTCTACGTTTACTATATATCTCGTTGCTGTACGCTGTGTTACAGCCATGCGCGTAAGATGGCGGTCATCTCGAGCTGTGGTCACATTGCGTGGTCTGTTACGCGCTCGCCGCTGCGTACGACCATCTTCTATCCACTGGTTCCACACACGCATCACTGCCGTAGCAGCACGCCCTGTACGAGCTGGAATGTCACGGTATGAGAACACCGTTTCCCGGAGACCGATCATTCTGACCCGTCCGAACTCACTCACATGCTGATGTAGCGCCCTTTGACGTCGACGAGGCGTACCGGTTCTTGCTTTCACTTCGTTTGACGGCTCTTCACTGACTGAGCTTGGCGTAACACCGACCTTTCCGGTCACACAAGAGATGGCACCACTGGGCCTACGTGTACGTCATCTCGCTGCAATTGTAATCACTAGGGACACCTCTTTTCCGTGAAAAAATGTCAGGACAAGTTGCGGGTTCAAAGCACTTTAGTTCATAACCTCTTCCAAGATTGGGACATTTGGATTGTTACGTGGCTTATCTGTCTGCCCGCGAATCATGGACGGTCAGTAGCGTAGAAACTTAAGTGTGATTGTCTCACTCGTGTAACAGACTGTCTTCACACAAAGACAAGCGGCCAATAATCAAACAAAGACTGCAAGTGTGCACGTAGGATATCGAAGTCTGGCTTCCGCGTAAATATTTGCGCGAAAAACAGGTGGCCCTATAATCACTCGTTGCTGGTACACTGTTGAACACATCCTCAGAGTTTGGGTTTCATTCGGGCCATTCTCTCTGGATGTTGCAATTTTCACAAACTATAGTGTATGTTGATACTGCCTAGCACGAAATAGTTCATACGCAAAATATTATTACACTTGGTGTGCACGAATTCGGTGCGCTGTCCCTTTGGTGTAAGTTTCTAGACTCAGTTAAGCTTTGTTTGCATGAGGCGGAGAAATATCCTGGAAGTAGAACTTTAGTACGGCTTCATAAAATACGGAAGTAAACGTGAACGGACTATATCCAACAGGGACAATATAGAGCACACATTTGTGACATAATCCCCTCACCCCTCTTTTTTTTTTTTTTACTTACTTCGAGGTAACTCACGTCGTAAATGTAGAGTGGAGTGTCGTGGAGAGATTTGGGCTGCTCTTAAGGTTGAAATAAAACGATTGCCTATGGAGCACTGCACCCGACTATACAACGTGAATAACTTATAAAAAATTAACACAGACACCATAAAAATGGTCAGAAAAGTACGCTGTATATGAAAAAATAATGTATGTATTTTGCAACGTTATAAAATATTTTACTATAATATACTTTTTGATTGTAAAAAATTCATCTGTCGGTAGAGTCTCCCTTTGTAACAAAATTTAAGCGCATTTCCATTTAATTCGAAGTTTTTGGTGCGACTAACATGGCATTTAATGAACACGAATGGACTGTGGGAGAATCTCACATTGAAGGAAGCGAAACTGATGAAATGATGTGATGGAACCAGAAGGACATCTTCAGTTTACTGCAAATGTGCATGAGGGCAGGGGGGTGGAGATACTGTGTTAGAGTTTCCACGTATGTTGTGGTAAAAAATAAGTCCCCGAACACAGCAGAACTAACGAAAACAATTTACTAACAATATTTTAATCTATCGTTATATCATGGTGAAAATGTTAGTTTTTTTTTTCTTTCACTTTTAGATGAAACAGTTTACACAGCTGTTGTCTTGGCGGCTGATCTGGAAAAAAAATTTCGAAATGCTAACTCATGCACAAATGGAGAGTAGCGCTTTGCAGTAGATAGTATTTTTTTTCTTATTTGCCTAGTCTACAGCCATAGGTATAAATCCAGAAATCTCGCGAATTCATTACAGGACAAGTTAGACTTCAACAAAATGCACATCTGGCTTTCTTCTTCTATTGGATCAAAGTTGGTTAGACACGCCCCGGATGACTTTTACCCAATAACAAACCTGCAAGGAAAAAAATACGACCGAATCCTGTGCCACTGTAAAAACAGTTTCTGGTTAACGTTCTAAACTCTAATACAAGTTTTTAACCTATGCACTGTATGTAAATAACATTACATGTCATACTGCAAGTATATGAATGTTGAACGTCGTTACTCTACAAGGTTGGGGACTTTCATGCGCATTTGACTATTTCGTGAGCGAATGTAGGAGCGGTACCATGGATATGAGGGAAAATAGTTCACCATTGGCACTTTCTCACTTTTCGTATTCATTGATATGGTAATTTTCGAATAATTTCTTAGAGCGTGCCACTGATCTGTGGTACAACTGGAGTAACAGCCGATGATGATCAACTGCGCGACGGATTGTGCATTATAGTTTATTGCCGAATTAATCCGCTAATATTTCCGGGTCCGTAACCATACGTTATATGCCTCCTTTAACGCGTGAGTGATTCATAAATTTTAATGCTAGAGTAAACGGATTGTGTGTGGTTGAGTCGTTGTACGAACAGCAGGTAACCAACAACGCAGGATAAGTTGCAGGTTTACTCAAAAGATATTGTCAGCTGATAGGCCGTAGTTGTTTTTCCTCGATTTCTCTGAAAACGCTTATAATTTTAGATTAGATTCGAAATGTCGGAAAAGTTGTCTTAAGGTAACAACGACGTTCCGTGCCATTTTTGCCTGTACATTCAGGCATGTTTTACTGCCGCTTGGAGCGGATCGGCGGGACTGCGAATACGAAGTGTGGAAAGCCGTTAAACGCCTAAAGGTAGGTTGGTAACAACGTTCCGTGCCATTTTTGCCTGTACATTCAGGCATGTTTTATTGTCGCTTGGAGCGGATCGGCGGGGCTGCGAATACGAAGTGTGGAAAGCCGTTAGACGCCTAGAGGTAGGTTTGGGCTTGCGTGACAGGAAAGGCCAGCCTGAGGAGGGCCTGGTATGTCCGGGAAGGTTGGCAACGCCACCGGCAAACAACGATGTAGCCTGGTTTCTCGTCTGCGCGTGTTGCCAACACTGGCTTGCCTATCGCCAGCGTAGCTGTCAAAAACACGCGAAAAATAACGCGTAATTACGGGTTGCATACCTTTTCCTAACACATTTGTGCGTTTTTGTGTTTGAATATGTATGTGTGTGTGTGTGTATGCCAAATGTTCGGAAATTAATGGCCAAACTACGGGAGGCGGTTCCTTGAGAGAAATAAGTTGGAAATATACAGGACACCGAATACCTAAACGAAAGATTAAAGGATATATGAGCCTGTGAATATTGGGTTTTAAAAACAGTGTTCATTGTAAAAAAAAAATCCTGGTAAACTTCCTAATTTGCAATAGAAGTTTTTAACCTCTACAGTATATGGAAATAATACCACACATCAGGACGAAAATATGGGAATATTTAGCATCGCTACCATACAAAGTTGGAAACATCCCTACACATTTGACTCTTTCCTGAGTAGCTGTAGGAGTGTTACCAATGATGTATAAAAAATTATTTACCACTTGTGCTTTTTCACTGTACGTATACAATGAAATTGTAAATTTACAAATAATTTCTCAAAATGTACAAGATGCCTGAGGGGCGTATCAGATTTCGTGAGGGATGGAGGTCTTAATATAAATGAAAGAACTAAATTTTATTTTTAATTTATTCACAAAGATATTTACAGCATTTAATTACCTATCTCCGCAATTAATCTTATTGTTTCTCAGTGAGCGCTAAATTTAATGTATGTTTCAACTCTAATTAACGTCTTTCTTAATATCTCTGTTTGGTTATAGTCAACTCATAATCATCATTAACAAATGTTCAGAGTGTGTGTTATCATAATTTGTAATGTATTTCATTCACTCATCCAGTCCAATAGTCCAACCTGCCAGTCGCACTCTTCACTGCTCTGATGCTCGCAGTCGCAGATTTTCCTCCCACTGGTCACTTCCGGCGCTACTCGTTGCTCTTCTTGCTCGTCGTCTATCGTTTAACGTCGCACAATCGCCCAGACTCCTGGATCTCACAAAACTCCCGGCTTCATGGCTCGTCGCACTTTTATACCGTCGCAGGCCTTGATCTGGAAGGTTCGACACACCCGAATAACGCTGAGAGAAACTAGGGCAGTAGTAATGCTCAGAACATTCTTTCAATTATATATTAAAGACACCCTATACCCAAAGTCGGAAGCGACCCGCGCCCTGATAGACGTAACAGGCATGCACGTGTCCATACATTCTAAAATCGAATCAGTGGCAAACCACTGATTCACAGTGAAATTCAACTACTCGAATCAGTGAAAATGGCTCCACTTAGAATAAGCGGAAAACCACTGATTGTTTCAGTGAAAATATTTCACTGATTGAATTAGTGATGTGAAACAATTTCACAGATTGAATAGGTGAAGGCTAGCTGCAGTGGCGAATTAAATATTGTTTTATCGAATGTAGCCAAATAATTACGTGAAATAAACATGTTTACTATAATTTACTACTCCTATTGTGTAATTTACCGTAATTTTAAAAAAGAAACAAATTTTGCGGGTGGGTGGGATCGAAATCGCACACCCGTTTCACTTCGGTTTTATACTATTCCTTGCCATCTGCTCTACCACGACAAGTTAAAAAACCAAAAGGAAAATATCTGTCATAGTTTTGCCGGGAAATCATGAAGATTTAAATAGTGTGTTCTTCCTTTTATTATTTGGTTTAATTGGTACCGTTAGGATTGTTAAAATGAATAGTTTATATGAGTGCAATTTCTTCATCACATAATATGCAGTTTAAATCTTTAAACAGAACACTGTGACGATTAGGCCCCTACATTAAAACGAAATGAAAGTCGTAAAGACGGAATAAAAGGCCGAGTGTTCACATTACCTCATAAAATGGCGTTTAGAAAGTATTTGGTATTGGTTTTATTGGTTTATTCGTTGTTTTTTCACTTGATACCCGTTGTCAAGCGGTCATTTTTTAACGTTGTTTGACGGCTATTTTTATACAGTGTAAACAGTGAACAGTGAAAGAAATGACTGATGGTTCAGTGGAAAATGTCAGTGCATCAATAAGTGAAGGAAATCTGGCATTTTTCACTGATTAATCAGTTAAATTCACTGAAGTTACTGTTGAATCAGTCAGGTAGGTTTGACTGCATAGAACAGTGTAATTCTCGTCGATTCAGATTTAGAATGTAAGTCATCAGCGCCTCACACGCTTGCACAGCACGAGCTTGTGCCAGTATTTTCGCCGAATATCTTGTGCAATGACTACAGAGACACATGTGATGGCGGCATAGATGGTGGTGGCAGTGGCGGCGGTGGTAGTCCCAGCAGCGGTGGCAGTGGCGGTGGTGGTGGTCCCAGCGGCCGTGGCAGTAGGGGTGGTGGTGGTCCCAGCGGCGGTGGCAGTGGCAGTGGTGGTGGTCCCAGCGGCGGTGGCAGTGGCGGCGGTGGTAGTCCCAGCAGCGGTGGCAGTGGCGGTGGTGGTGGTCCCAGCGGCCGTGGCAGTAGGGGTGGTGGTGGTCCCAGCGGCGGTGGCAGTGGCAGTGGTGGTGGTCCCAGCGGCGGTGTGGCAGTGGCGGTGGTGGTGGTCCCAGCAGCGGTGGCAGTGGCAGTGGTGGTGGTCCCAGCAGCGGTGGCAGTGGCGGTGGTGGTAGTCCCAGCAGCGGTGGCAGTGGCGATGGTGGTCCCAGCAGCGGTGGAGTGGCGGTGGTGGTCCAGCAGCGGTGGCAGTGGCGGTGGTGGTGGTCCAGCAGCGGTGGCAGTGGCGGCGGTGGTGGTCCCAGCGGCGGTGGCAGTGGCGGCGGTGGTGGTCCCAGCAGCGGCGGCAGTGGTGGTGGTCACAGCGGCGGTGGCAATGGCGGTGGTGGTGAACCCAGCAGCGGTGGCAGTGGCAGTGGTGGTGGTCCCAGCAGCGATGGCAGTAGCGGTGGTGGTCCCAGCAGCGGTGGCAGTGGCGGTGGTGGTGATCCCAGCGGCGGTGGCAGAGGCGGCGGTGGTGGCGGTGGTCCAGTGGCGGTGGCAGTGGCAGTGGTGGTCCCAGCAGCGTTGGTAGTGGCGGGTGGTGGTCCCAGCAGCGGCGGTGGCAGTGGCAGTGGTGGTGGTCCCAGCGGAGGTGACAGTGGCAGTGGTGGTAGTCCCAGCGGAGGTGACAGTGGCAGTGGTGGTGGTCCCAGCAGCGGTGGCAGTGGCAGTGGTCCCAGCAGCGGTGGCAGTGGCAGTGGTGGTGGTCCCAGCAGCGGTGGCAGTGGCAGTGGTGGTGGTCCCAGCAGCGGTGGCAGTGGCAGTGGTGGTGGTCCCAGCAGCGGTGGCAGTGGCAGTGGTGGTAGTCCCAGCAGCGGTGGCAGTGGCGGTGGTGGTCCCAGCAGCGGTGGCAGTGGCGGTGGTGGTGGTCCCAGCGGCGGTGGCAGTGGCAGTGGTGGTGGTCCCAGCAGCGGTGGCAGTGGCGGTGGTGGTAGTCCCAGCGGCGGTGGCAGTGGCAGTGGTGGTGGCCCCAGCAGCGGCGGCGGTGGTGGTGGTCTCAGCAGCGTTGGTAGTGTTGGTGGACCCAGCGGCGGTGGCAGTAGGGGTGGTGGTGGTCCCAGCAGCGGCGCGCGGCGGGTTGTGGTCCCAGCAACGGTGGCAGTGGCGGTGATCCCAGCGGCGGTGGCAGTGGCGGGGGGGTGTGGTCACAGCAGCGGCGGTGGCAGTGGCAGTGGCAGTGGGTGGTGGTCCCAGCGGCAGTGGCAGTGGGTGGTGGTCCCAGCGGCGGTGGCAGTGGCGGCGGTGGTAGTCCCAGCAGCGGTTGCAGTGGCGGTGGGTCCCAGCGGCCGTGGCAGTAGGGGTGGTGGTGGTCCCAGCGGCGGTGGCAGTGGCAGTGGTGATGGTCCCAGCGGCGGTGGCAGTGGCGGTGGTGGTAGTCCCAGCAGCGGTGGCAGTGGCGGTGGTGGTGGTCCCAGCGGCCATGGCAGTAGGGGTGGTGGTGGTCCCAGCGGCGGTGGCAGTGGCGGTGGTGGTTGTCCCAGCAGCGGTGGCAGTGGCAGTGGTGGTGGTCCCAGCAGCGGTGGCAGTGGCGGTGGTGGTCCCAGCAGCGGTGGCAGTGGCGGTGGTGGTGGTCCCAGCGGCCGTGGCAGTAGGGGTGGTGGTGGTCCCAGCGGCGGTGACAGTGACGGTGGTCCCAGCAGCGGTGGCAGTATCAGTGGTGGTGGTCCCAGCAGCGGTGGCAGTGGCAGTGGCGGTGGTCCCAGCGGCGGTGGACAGTGGCAGTGGTGGTGGTCCCAGCAGCGGTGGCAGTGGCGGTGGTATTCCCAGCAGCGGTGGCAGTGGCGGTGGTGGTGGTCCCAGCGGCCGTGGCAGTAGGGGTGGTGGTGGTCCCAGCGGCGGGTGGCAGTGGCAGTGGTCCCAGCGGCGGTGGACAGTGGCAGTGGTGGTGGTCCCAGCAGCGGTGGCAGTGGCGGTGGTATTCCCAGCAGCGGTGGCAGTGGCGGTGGTGGTGGTCCCAGCGGCCGTGGCAGTAGGGGTGGTGGTGGTCCCAGCGGCGGTGGCAGTGGCGGTGGTGGTGGTCCCAGCAGCGGTGGCAGTGGCGGTGGTGGTCCCAGCAGCGGTGGCAGTGGCGGTGGTGGTCCAGCAGCGGTGGCAGTGGCGGTGGTAGTTATCCCAGCGGCCGTGGCAGTAGGGGTGGTGGTCCCAGCGACGGTGGCGGTGGTGGTGGTCCCAGCAGCGGTGGCAGTGGCAGTGGTGGTGGTCCCAGTGGCGGTGGCAGTGGCAGTGGTGGTGGTCCCAGTGGCAGTGGCGGTGGTGGTGGCGGTGGTCCCAGTGGCGGTGGGCAGTGGCGGTGGTGGTGGTCCCAGCAGCGGTGGCAGTGGCGGTGGTGGTGATCCCAGCGGCGGTGGCAGAGGCGGTGGTGGTGAACCCAGCGACGGTGGCAGTGGCGGTGGTGGTGGCGGTGGTCCCAGTGGCGGTGGCAGTGGCAGTGGTGGTGGTCCCAGTGGCGGTGGCAGTGGCAGTGGGTGGTGGTCCCAGCGGCGGTTGCAGTGGCGGCGGTGGTAGTCCCAGCAGCGGTGGCAGTGGCGGTGGTCCCAGCGGCCGTGGCAGTAGGGGTGGTGGGTGGTCCCAGCGGCGGGTGGCAGTGGCAGTGGTGATGGTCCCAGCGGCGGTGGCAGTGGCGGTGGTGGTGGTCCCAGCAGCGGTGGCAGTGGCGGTGGTGGTGATCCCAGCGGCGGTGGCAGAGGCGGTGGCAGTGGCGGGTGGTGGTGGTCGTCCCAGTGGCGGTGGCAGTGGCAGTGGTGGTGGTGGTGGTCCCAGCAGCGGCGGCGGCGGTGGTGGTGGTCCCAGTGGCGGTGGCAGTAGCGGTGGTGGTTTTCCCAGCGGCGTTGGCAGAGGCGGTGGTGGTGAACCCAGCGACGGTGGCAGTGGCGGTGGTGGTGGCGGTGGTTCCAGTGGCGGTGGCAGTGGCAGTGGTGGTGCTCCCAGTGACGGTGGCGGTGGTGGTGGCGGTGGTCCCAGTGGCGGTGGCGGTGGTGTGGTGGTCCCAGCGGCGGTGGCGGTGGTGGTTATCCCAGCGGCTTTGGCAGTGGCGGTGGTGGTAGTCCCAGCAACGGTGGCAGTGGCGGTGGTGGTGGTCCCAGCAGCGGTGGCAGTGGCAGTGGTGGTGGTCCCAGCAGCGGTGGCAGTGGCGGTGGTGGTGGTCCCAGCAGCGGTGGCAGAGGCGGTGGTGGTGGTCCAGCGGCCGTGGCAGAGGCGGTGGTGGTGATCCCAGCGGCGGTGGCAGAGGCGGTTGGGGTTATCCCAGCGGCGGTTGCAGAGGCGGTGGTGGTGATCCCAGCGGCGGTGGCAGAGGCGGTGGTGGTGGCGACGGTAGCGGAGTTGGTGGAGAACCAATACTGCAAATTTTAGAATGTCTCTTTAAAGTATCACGTCGAGAAACCTTCTTCTGACACGATTCGTACCGAAATGTCATATTGGAATATGTGTTACGGCCATACTGTTCCAAGTCTAGACTGATATTGAAACGTAAATTTATTAAAGTTGCATATTTATACTTTTCTCGCTCAGTTCACCACGATGTCTGGAAGAGGTAAGACCGTAGCTGGAAGCGTTTTCGTCGGTACACTGATCAAAAATCTACCGTTTAAGCTGCACATTCGCGGATGCAGGTTCTGCGGTCCAGGAATCAAGCTAGCTAAAAGGCTATCACGCAACAAGACTGGCATAAACCCCCTGGACAAGATATGCAAGCAACACGACATCTCCTACTCCCAGAACAAGGATCTGCTAGCCAGACACCGGGCAGACAAGATATTTGCACAGAAGGCGGGCGAAATAAGAAAATCATCAGATGCCGAGCTCGGCGAAAAAATTACAGCGTTGTATGTTCCCAACTTGATGAATGCCAAAGTGGAGATGGGTATGGGTGATAAGAGCAAAATAAAGGCACAAGTTAAAAGAAAAGTAGTTACAAAAAGAAGAAAAGCCGCCAAGTCTAAGAAAATATCTGCCTTTAGATTTCATCCAATGCTTTTGCCCACACTCGCAGCCCTTGTAGGCCTAATCGGAGCCACGAGTGGTATCGCCCGAGCCATCAACACAGCATCGAACGAACGGAAGCAGTTGATTGGGGCACAAAGACGCAATGCAAGTATGGAAGCTATCACCATGGGTAAAAAGATGGGCAAAGCTTCTACCTAAGACCATATCCAATAGGAGCGGAAGTGTGCAAAAGCGACGCATCAGGAAGAAACAATAATGAAATCTCTACCGAAACGAGCACTTACGAATGTGGATTTGTAACTGTTTGCACGATAATTGAAAAAACCTCATTTTCGCGGAGTATTTATGAGAGATGGTTTGCCCGCTAAACCCAAGAGTGAAGAATGCGTCGTAATTAATCTGGATGCCACAGCAGTGCCCGGCACGCACTGGGTAGCCTACTTAACAAAGGGTAAACACGCAGACTATTATGACAGTTTTGGGAATTTGTATCCTCCGCCCGAATGGCGCAAGTACCTGAAAAATTGTAATCTAACTTACAATTACGAAATGCAGCAGCTGCGTAACACGTGAAACTGCGGACATTTGTGCCTCCACTTCCTGGTTCGCTCGTACAAGTAATTGTATAAAAAGTCTATCCGCCGCAAGGAAACCATCAGTCATGTGTATAACGGTTACTTGACTGGTCGTAGCTCCGAGCTGCGTGCGGTACATTTTCCGCCACTCGACCTGGAGGGAAAATGGAGCATAGGCCTTGTCGACTTTCAAGCTTGCAATGATGAAAAAAACTGCAAGCTGTACCTCGTAAAACGTATTAATGTTTCCCATGAAGTTTCGCTGCCCGTTGGCTCATGAAATAGACGATATTGCAAGGTACATTGAAGATTTGCTGCCCCTCGACACTGAATTCGAGCTATGTGGGAATCCCAATATTCTGAAGAGTGTTATCAGATGCAACGAAGATATCGACTTTACGAAACCGGATGCCATCGGACCGATGCTGGGGATCGAGCTGTGCATCTACGAAGCTGGTAAAACACACGTGCCGTCGCAGCCTGCAAATATTTTGCCAGTCAATGTGATACGAATAACCTGCAATCTAGCAAGTGGCACATGCCTCAACGGTAGGCCGAGCAATACGCTGCACGAATTTTCGCCTATGGTCCCTCCAGGTTATAAACTGGTAGTGGCACCACAAAGCATAATTTACGTTCCGGTTGTCGTGAAGAGAGCATACGAGGTGGGTCGTGGCAATCGTTGACCAGCGTGGAGAGTTGGTGAACTTTCGAAACGAAGGAATCACCCTACGCCTGCATTTGAGAAGATGGGTTTTACGCCCACCATTTACGCCCACCAGAAGCTATAAAAGAATGTATCGTGCAAAACCTACCATCAGTACGTCACAGGTCTTCAAGGAGTTAACACGAGCAAAACCTACCATAGACCTACAGTAGTCTCCAAGGAGTTAACACATGCTAGCGAGATTATCCTCTACGAGGTCGATCGCCATGGAAGATTTCCTAAACTACGAAGAGCCAACCTTTTTCGAAGACAGCATAACAAAGGTGGAACTTCATTTGTACCAGCCGTTCTTGATTGGGGGCCATACACACTTCCATCAGAGGTTCAGATGGCGGTCCAACACCAAGATATCCTCACTCTTCCTTGCCAGTCTTTCCTGCGAATCAGGGGGACTCTGATGAAAGAAGATGGGATCAATCCAGCATCGACGAAAATAATTAGGAACGGAATTCTTCACCTGATCGAACGCATCGCCTACTTTCTCAACGGTGCCGAGGTGGACCAGTCGTGAGATGTGGACATAACCTCAACGATCAAAAATTACCTTTCGTTCACACCGAATGAGCTGCCTGCAGCCAAGATGGCAGGCTGGGGAATCGAAGATGGCTACAGTGTTCCCATTTATGCCGAAGGAAGGTTCGAAGTATGTGTTCCACTCTCCATGCTATTGGGGTTTGCCAAATACTACAAACCAATTATCTTCAATTCGAAGCAGGAGCTGGTGATAATACTCACCAATACGCATTTGGATGCCATAGCGTGTGGGAGAAAACCTGGAAGCAGTGGACCTGAACCTACAGCCTATCGAATGGATGCTGCCTCATGTGCAGTTGAGCACTACAGAACACCTACACATGTTGCAGATTGTGGAAGAAGGTAAAAACATCGATGTGGCTTTCAGGTTGTGGAGTTTGGAGACATACCCCGGATTGCCAACAAGCTAGCGCAGCAACTGGATGGTGAAGACCAGCTGTGCTTCTGAGAAATCGAGGTACATCATTGTTGGGCTACAGACCAGAAGACAGCACAATGTAAGAGTGAGCCGTTCGCAGTTCGACACATGCCAAATAGAAAATGCCAAAATACTTTTGAATAGCGAAAGCTACCCGTACGCAGACATGAACACGAACTTTGTAAATGGCCAGTACCTGCTGGCATATCACATGTACGCTCAATTCCACACTGCATATTATGGACGCACCCAATCCTCGATATTGATCCCTGATACGTCCAAGAGTTTGGCCCCCCTCATAGTATTCGATTTGAGTAGACAGTACGAGTGTATCACCTCCAATGTGATTGATTGCAGGATCGAATTCACTACACATGGAAATATTCCTGCCAACACGTACACATTTTGTGTTAAACTTCACTACCGGCTTGTATCTTACAATTGCCGAGACAGAACCGTCAAAATACTGCAGCTGACTGCTCGCACACCGTAACAGTTTACTCGTCTTTGAGTATCGCCAGCTTCAAGTGGTGGGGTTTCCCTGCCCGCTACAATTCTTGGGTCGCCGAGGCGGACATCGAGCGGTGAACATCGAAGAAAATTAATAAACCTGTATATTTTATTATGTGTACAATAAATTTTATGTAAAAAAAAGATATGCTGTGTTTTATTTCAAACCAAAAACCTTTCCCCCTTTATATAAACGAATAAAAATATTAATAAATTTAAGTACTTTGCAGGAATGGTCAATGTCACCATTCGGTACAGGTCTATATCAGGTGGCATAATCGGGCTGTCGCTCAAAGGTGAGACACAAACTATAAAACAAATGACAATAAAATACCATGGAGGTCTGCACCTAGCAAGATGGCTGCCTCCCAACATGGCTGCCTCCCAACATGGCTGCCTCCCAACATGGCAGCCTCCAGTAACATATTAAACAAATGATGTACCAAAAAAAAAACTATGGCCTCCTCCAGTAACATGTATAAACTAACGATGTACAAAATCTAAATAGGGCCGCCTTCAGTAACATATAAACAAAGATGGCAACCTACAATAACGTATAAACAAATATGGCTGCCTCCAGTAACATGTAAACAAATGACGAATGAAAAAAACAAGATGGCGGAATGAGTATATGTGAGGGGGAGTGGAGACGAGGAGCTTGTTTTTGCACGAGAGACTTGTGTAGACTTAAGTAAAGCACGCATCATAATTTTTTTTATTTGCAACACCTGAAACTGTAAATTAAAGAGGGTCTGAAAGGGTTGATGTGGTGTGGGTAGCGAGTTATTTTTGTTTTCTTCCTTCATTACAATTACACACATATAGCGTCTACATGGACAGCTACTGCGATATAGGCTGTACACTGTAAAACGAGCACTTTTGAAGTCCTAGTTACTTTTCCCTCTCAGCCATGTTTTATTCTTTAATAACCTCTTAAATAAATAGTTAACGCCTAAAGCTAAAATGAAATATATATTTTGAGTGTTATTCCAAATGAGAGGGCTTTCAATGCTCACGTTACCGTGTTTTGCCTATAGTTGTCCATACTTCCTCTTTGATGGACTCACTCCTATTGTGCCTCAGGTAAGACGCTGATTTACGTTTCTTTGTTTGGTACCTATGCTTATTTTCGCCAATAAATACAGTCCATTTAAGGTGGTGGTACCATTGCCAACTTGTGTTTATTTGTATCTCCTTATAACTTAATATCGAATTTCAAAATCAAATCCAAACCCTATTACTGCTTTACAGAATTTCTGAAACCAGAGCGGACTTTAGGTATATTTTTTTGTCATGCCAGATTGAAGGAGAAATATTGTTTAACTTTTCCACGGTCACAGATGCCACAAAAACAATACGGGGAAAATATTGTAAAGCTAGAAGAACCTAGAATGACAATGACACAGCACGCTAGTTCGGAGCCTTGAGCTTAGTGGGTATGGCGCACTTGGTGAATGTGGCAGTGTCGCCCTTATCGTCCCAGCGCTTCTCGGCGTCAAATATGGGAAATAACTGCAGGAGGGCGGCAGTTTTAAGATGCTGTTTGCCTTATTGCCCAGACAGTCCTCGTTTTAAAATAATTGATCTGAAAATAACCTACTGAGAAACAAAAATAATTCCCATAGTCTATTTACGGTAAAGAGAGGACATTTGTAAGCCCTCTCATTTTGAATAATACTCAACAAATATATTTTATTTTAGACTTGGACGTTATCACCCGAGTGCTGTGGAATATACACACGTGTTTATTACCTACTTACAGTGCAATATTTATTTTAAAATTTGGTTAAGGAGAAAAAAAAAACAGCTGGAAGGAAAATACAACTAGGCCTTCAGAAGTGCTCACTTTACTGTGAACAGCCTATAGATCATTAATTTTCAAAGTGGGGGACGCCCCCCTCCCCCTCCGAGGGAAGCGTGACAACATGACAAAAAGGGGGGGGGGGGACACGGGCGCCAAAGTATAGAAGCAAACTCGATATTGCCAGTGATTTACATTGTGCAATTTCTTCTATTTAACCAAGAATATTGGGAATCTTGTTAAAAAATATTCACTCTCATCCTTCTCATTGATTGATTTCTTCACCACCATTTGTGTTCAATAATCATTAAAATTTATTGATTAAATGAAACCTTTGAGACTTTTATTCGTTTTTGTTTTACCCTTATAATAATGAAGTTGTTAAAAAAAGGGGGGGGGGGGGGTTAGTCTTTTTTTTGTAGAAGGGAGGCGTGATAAACTAAAATAAAGGAAAGTTTGGGAACCCCATGCAGTGCAAGGAACACTACGCCCTCAAATGCTGACAGAAGTAGGTTTTTTTCTATAGAACACGAGTTGGGTAGGGTTAGACAGAGCAGGGAGACATCGTGTTGCAGAGTTATCCTCGTGGCTGGAGTTCACAATAGCCGGGCACGTTTGTTCTCGAGGTCAGGGCAGCGGCCTGGCCGGGCTACGAGACGAAACGGAACAACATGATGAGAAAGACCAAGGTGAAGTGGGGGGGGGGGGGGGGGGATGTTGCCAAACCGGTAGGGAGAAACGTGACTGCTGAACTGGACCTCGCCTCCAATCAGACTGCGTATGTGCGTGGCTCGTGCGTGGCCTCTGGCGAGAGATGGCCACTTCTGTAATTCATTCACGGTAACATCCAACGTTTCCGAAGCCCTGCTAAAGTTCTACTTCCAGGATATTATTCCGCCTCGTGCACACCATATATTAAATAAAATACTAGTACAGAGTGGACACTCGATGTTATAGAACTGAAACTTTTTTTTGTTGGACAAAGTCCTGAGCTGTGTAAGATAACGACAACTTGACAAACGTAAAAACGAATTATTCAAAGCATAAAAATGAAATGTAAATATTGTAAGGCGAATAATGTGTGGTATATGTACTAAAAGTATTTTTTTAGAGTTATAAAGTAAGTTTTATCATGCAATATACGGATTAAACGTATATAAAACTACTTGAAAAATGTGTGAAATTTATCGTTTGCAAGCAATTTGGAATAACCCTGTTACTTTTTTTTTTAATGATTATGCCCCGGTATTTTTATATTTTCTTGTAATTAAATTCTAATTATTAGGCTTTCCTTGCGTACGCTGTATTTTTTCATGTTTATTCTCTATTTCAAATTTTATTGTCACCAGCTGCAGGCCTTGCTGGAATCTCTCCAACTATGCTTCTCTTTTGTCACTTCAACTGCAATTAACAGTGTATTCGACCATAACATTCCCGTGGGAAGTCAGGGAAATAGATGCAGACGGGACATGGGAGAAAGCGTTTGGTGGTGTCTGCAACACAGGCAACAAACGTCGGCCAGTTGCAACAACAGGTGGAATTAGCGTGGGACACCACTTCTCCCCAAGATGTCATCCGACACCTTTTATGATCGTTTCTACGCACGACTGCAGGACTGCGTCGTCTCTAAATGAGGCCTCCACTAGTTGCTCACATCATTGTTCAAGACACTCTGCAGCCTCCGTCCACAGGTGTACGACCACGTGATCACTACCGTATACAGTGTACAACCTGTATAGTTATTCAATAAAACCGTCAATCACGTGGGACCATTGCGGTCCGGGTGTTCGTTCTCCATTTTCCACCAGCGTGTAAGATATTTTCTCTACACATGGTTGCCACAGGTCTGGAGAACCAGGAAAACAGGGAAATGTCAGGGAATTTAAAACAAGTTAGCTAAATGTAAGGGAATTTTGTGATAAGCACGGTATATTTCGTAGTTGCGTCATCAATCGTGGACCACTGCCAGAATTATATAAAATTGTCTTAATGATTGTGGACTTAATGCTTAGGCTTTTTTTTCCCGTGTGGTTAGAACGTCACTCGCTGTAGGCGTCTCAATAGGGAGACGGTTTAGCTCACTGTCTTATTTAATTTAATTTTTTTAAGTTATACATAATTGATTTTAGTTATAACATTCGTGTCGTGTTAAAAAATATATATTCCTAACAATTTCACAGTTTCACTTGATTGACGTATAAATAAAATGAGAGGTATGACGATGATCAATTTACATACAGTAAACGGTGAATAATCGGTGTTATGTCAGCGATGCGTTGAGAAGCAGTCACGTTTCAAAGAATGCACATCCGTTTATTGTGTTGAAACAGATTATTGCGATGTTCACCGAATACGTTGGTACGTGACGATTGCGTCCTTAGTAACATACATCAGCATAGCTTCGAGTCATTGTGTTTCTTCATGTGACATAAGATTACAGTCAACGTTTGCTGTAGCGACGAAAAGAAAACAACGCACGCGAGCTGTTTTGTTGCGATACTCCACATGTTCTCGCCGCTGATTGGTGCAGGCTGACGACGGCATCGATTGTCAGCTAACAGACGAGGCGTATATGTATGTGTGTGTGTGTGTATATATATATATATATATATACACACAGGATGTTGCGAAATTGCTTGTCAATACTTCGAGGTAATATTCCTCACATCTGGAGGATGTAAATATGTTATACGAACATAGGTCCGCAAATGCTTCATTCCGTCACTACAGCCTGTAATACATAACGTACAGTGTATATCCCGCGGGTTGGATCACGTTACTGTGGAATGTCATTGCAGCTGCAATTGGCAGTCGCATATCATCCCCTGAGGAGCCCTGATTTGAATCCGCTAGACTTATTTGTGGGTACATTTAAAGGCACTTGTGTATGCGACCCCAGTGGACGAAATGGGTAACCGCCGTAACCGTATTGAGGCGGGTCGCGAAACAATCAGGACATTTCCAGGGATTCGTCAACTCATCCGGGTGTCCACGCAACGGCGGGTTCATGCACGTGTTCGTGCTGATGGAGGGCATTTTGAACATTTCCTTTAGAGCCGACGATAAGCTTTCACACATGTGTAACTGATACCTGTGCAGTTCCTACTGTTCTAGGTGTAGCGTCGTAGTGTGAGGTGTCGTGTATCATGCAAACGAACGCTGCGATGGCATTCCACAGCAACATGATCCAGCCCGCGGGACATACACTGTACGTTACGTATTACGGTCTGTAGTGAAGAGGCGAAGCATTTCCGGACCTATGGTCACATAACATTTTTTTTCATTCTCCAGATGTGTGGAATGTTTCCCCGAAGTACTGGCATGCAATTTTGCAACATTCTATATATATATATGTGTGTGTGCAAATATATGAATGTGTGTGTGTGTGTGATTTGTACTGTTGCCTACTGAAAATTATGCAGGAGAAGTGTGGGCATTGAGCGGCTAATGAAACGGCGGTGGCATTACGTGTGTATGTGTGTGTGTGTGTGTGTGTGTGTGTGTGTGTGTTTTGTGCCCGGTTGATACGTACTGCTGCTGCTGCTGCAAAGACTCGTCTGAAGACCCACACCGATTGAGCTCTGTAGTCGTCTTCATTGTGACACGTGTTAAATTGCCGGTCCGAGGGAGAAGTGGGAGAAACCAGAGAGTTGAACAGGGTATAGTCTGTTTCGCAACACACACGTATTCCTATCACCGACAAACCAAGAAGAAACGTAATATATCCTATCTCACGTCGCACCATTCCGCTGGCATGTCTGTTGTCATGTGTGGTTTCGCTGTCCATGTTAACTATTATTTCTGACAAGCAACAGGTAGGTGTAAGTCTTCAGTTTCCTTGTAGTTCGCTTGTACATGGTTCGCCAGTACAGCTCGCACCACATTGATAACAACAAGCGTGAAAAGGAGGAGGGGGAGGGGAGTGGTGGGTTTGTGTTTCACAAATTTACCTTAGTTTTTCGAGCATTCCAGCGGCGGGCTGGAGGGATGAAGGGCTTCCAATGGAAACAGTGGTGTACGCAGACTTCAGGTTTTTGCTGAGAAAGTGGACGGGGAAGGAAAAACGAAATGGTAGAGGGGACGTCAGATGTTTTCAGGGTACGGAATACATCCATGAAAACGTTCGAAACTGAACCTTATTAGTGGCTCTCTAAGTTTATTCAGGGCTTCTGTAAATAACATATTAAGTTACTATCTATAAAAGTTAGCCGAATTTGACATTTCTTACTCGACAATTTTTGTTCTTGACTTCCCGCCAGTGGACTCGTGTGTCGTTTTTTTTATGTATAGGCTGTTCATGGTAAAGTGAGCACTTTTGAAGCCCTATCAACTTTTTCCTTTCCGCTATTTCTTATCCTTTAACCACCTTTTAAAATAAATATTGTTGCGTGAGTAATAAATACAGTGAGTGTATTCCACCACAGTCGGAAGTTAACGCCTAAGGCTAAAATAAAATATGTTTATTGACTATTATTCCAAATGAGAGGGCTTTCAAAAGTGCTCACTGTACCGTGAATTGCATATAGGTCTAAAGGGCCCCTGTCTGAGAGCCTCGTTGGGATTTCCTTTCCCTCCCGCTCAACCAATCCTGGTCTGTCCTCCCCAGGGAAGCTGTGGTGCCGAGTTCCCTGGATGATGGAGGGATGGCGGTATGTGTGTTGCAGGGTTGCCTACTGCAGAGGCCGCAGGGGCAGCGCAGGCGCTGAGAGGCAGACACGGTGGGACTGAAGACGACGTGTGTGTGTGTGTGTGTGTGTGCTGTGCAGATGGCGGTGTTCGTGAGCGGCCTGGTAGGCATCCTGGTGTTCTACATCGCCGTGCTGGCGGTGGGCATCTGGGCCGGCACCAAGCAGAAGAACAGCGGCGAGGAGGAGGTGATGCTGGCCGGCCGCAGCCTCGGCATGTTCGTCGGCGTCCTCACGCTCGTAGGTGAGTTCCCCCACCCCCCCCCCCCCAACTACACTCTCATGCTCTCCTACGCATGTCTCCAACGTCGGTTTAACAATTGCCATAACAAATGCCACAATCACTTCCCCGGTCAGTGCAGTGCCCTTCATTTACATTTAACTACCAGAAAAAAAAATAATTTTCGTAACTTGATGCCTTTTTTTTTTCGTACAGCTTAGTAAGCAATAGTTTACTAACATATCAAAACACTTATTTAACCTATTCAGACCCAGTGTACACTGTTTGATAAACATTACGCTCGTGCAGGTAAATTTTGGTCTCTATTGCACACTGCGAATAATTTACCTGTGGGTAAATAATTCGCAAACCGTCTTACTGGTTCATATAACAGTAGCCGAACATGCAGCCTACAGCTCATTGGCTGTGACAACGAAACAAGTGTTGTGTAGACTTACATAGTACGTACACCAAGCATTGTAATTTTTTTTTTTTTGTTAGCAACGCCTGAAACCGTAAGTTGAAGTTGGTCTGAAAAGGGTTAAGGCAACATAACACAACTTTAGTCAGTCACGTGATTTTCGAAGTTCTGTCGGAAGAAAAGCATTTCAAAGTTGCAACATGGAGATTACTTACTGCGCAGTAGGCATGTGTACTCTAATCCCGTATTCCCTAACTACGGGTCAGTTACAGTCTCTCATGCAGTTTGTGATTTTTTTTTTTGAACGCGTTCTCCCCAGCCGCCCGTTACAATCATAGACTAAACATGAGGTAGACGGATCTCGCTGGCTGCGCACAACCAATCTCCGTGTCCCAGCATAGAACTGCTTGTCTGCCAACACGTCTAGCAAAAATGGCGTGGATTGGCTTTGAGGTTTCTAAAAATCTTCTAATCAATTCGTAATGCAATTTGATTACATTCAAATTGGTAAAACTATTTTATTAATATAACAGTGCTCGTCATTTAAAAATTAAGATGTAAACAAACACGTTCATCACTGTTGACCATGTGACTTTGACAGTTGTGTAGGATTGGGATAGGTCAATGTTGGGTACATGCGGAGAAGACGAATAAGCGGTCTACCTCATCTTTAGTCTATGGTCACATTGGACAAACAATGACATCTTCCCTCCCATTTCCCACCACATAGGCCCACTTCCAGGATCTACTCTCGAGAGAGAGAATTATTGCTGAGCCGCATATTTACAGTCGAAGTGTATAACTAAGTTCCACGACCAGAAAAACAGGCCTCTCTCATTCCTATTCCTACAACCACCAGTTGAAGGGACCGTTGACAAGGGGTCGATCCCTCTTAGCAAAATCTAATCACATATTTCGCAGTGAAAAATATATTTTTTCTGTAGACCTAATTATGTTGTAGCCTTCCAACCAGGCATGCCAGCGAGGAAATTAATCTCGTCGCTGTCCTTGTGCGACCTCCACGACAAATTACACCATCACAGACAAAGAGTATAGAAAAAGTGTCCCAAAAGTGGATAAAAACTTCATTCTGCGGGAGTTTCGAAGCAATTTTTTTTTTACAAGGTCGTCTCTTATAGAATGGTAAAGATTACACGGCGCGTGGACACGAAAAATGTCGAGGGGGACAGATGACGAGTGGGGGGGGGGGGGGGGGTTGTCACGGATATGGACAACAACAGCGTTCATGTCGCCGCAACCTCGCGCAGGTTTCGTCCCATTATTTTTTATTTCCAAGGCAGCGGAGTGAAGAACGAGCACAGTAGACGACCTTGGTCGTACGAGACTGGGTACATGAGCACGTGCTTGTTCCTAGTTCGTCAAGTTTGAATTGTGGCCACGCTGCATTTGCAGGTTAGGTATGCCCGTGTGTTAACAGTGCCAGACTGTTCGTGCCAAGGACTAGCGGCATTGTGGTGCAAATTGGCTGTGTGTCGGCGGTAGCTCGGCAGATTTACGAGGCCTTGTCAGTCTGTAAGAGTCATTACGTTGACAAAGGGAAAAATAATAATAATAATCCGCTACTAAAGTTGGAATCGGGGTAATGGGGGGTAGCGTGAGAGTGGACGCTTCCTTGCCACTGAGCAAATGTAACTGTAATGTGAAGCCTTTGTATCGAGACGCCACCAATGTTTTACGGTCGCCATTCAAAGGACACCATTGAGTAAAGATTGTTCTGCAACTAGAATTAATTTATCCTCGTACAATCCCGACACACTTTCGTCGATTCGAGAAATAAAAATCAATGTATGGATTACAGCATTTGTTTTTAACAACCATATGTCACTCGAGTTGATAACACTCGAGCATGTGTGTTGTTACGGAAACTAAGCTAACAGTCAATTGCGTGTTAGTCGCAATTTTTTGGGAAGTACATATGTCCGTTCTTTGGCAACCAGAGTCTTCATTGCTGACTTGAAACACTGCATGTTTTTGAAGAGTGCGTATAGACACAAACATAAAAATAAATGCGGCAAGAGAAGACTGGCTTATTTTGTTGGGTGATTGCCACCTTTAGGAGGGGCGAAGGGGGGGGGGGGTAAGAAGAGATATACAGGCACTTATTTCGTAATTCAACTTTGTAAAATTAAATAATGTTTCATATAAGTATATTGCTAGGCTTTTATCTTACTTAATTGATTAACTATTTATAAATGTTATATTTCAAATTTTACTTTTAGTAACCACGCAACTGAACAACAAACGAAATGTAAATATGTGTAAATTCATCCACCTGCCTGAATTATAATGTGTCATTATTTCCTAAGCAAAAACTTAATGAAGTGTTGATCGTTGCAGTTTCATAAGTTCGCTTAAAAAGCAATAACATCATAATGCTTGGGCGATATGTATGTGTGTGTGTATAATAATAATAATAATAATTTTCGCGAGCAGTGGCAGAACTGTGTACTGGCTCCACTACGACCCCCGGGGCGGGGCGGGGTTCCAAAACACTTTGGGTAACTCGCTCTTGGCAGTGTCCCAAAACTGCAGAGTAATTACTCCGAACAGCTTGCCAGAGTAAATTTTTTACTCACTATTTAAGTGGTTAACTAAGGGTGAACTGAAAAACAGCGATACGTTGAGTAGAATTGAACAAACTGAGAGGTAATGTGGACTTTCTGGTTGCAGGCACTCGCGGGAAAATTGCAAATGATAAGTGGTACACATTCGTTTTTCGTGGGGCTGCGGTGGCTGACCGGTTAGCCTACTCGCCTCACACCAAGTCCCCGGACGAGCCACTCCCGGATTTTCGCAAGCGGGAATCGTCCCGGACGATACCACAGGTCGGCAAGTTTTCTAGGGGGTCTCCCGTTTCCCCCACCCTTGCATTCCGGAGCTGTTCTATTCTAACTTTATTTCATTCTCATCGGCTTTCAATCAAGACCTCGTTGTTAAGAGCCGCCCAAATCAACTCAAATAATATTTTTATTTTAAATTCAACTTTTATAACTAATTTTGGACATAACGTTTGTGATAAACTCATAGCAAGTAAAGTTACTAATGTATATAATTAATTTTTTAAACAGAAAGAATTTGGGGAAAGTGACAAATGTGTTATGGAAACCACATTGGTTGCTTACTCAGTACATATTTGTAAACGCAGCATGCTATTTACTTAAAGCTGGTTCCGTAATACAGCGATGCGATGCGTTGCGATGCGTTGGGCTGCGACGAGCTATACTTGCTGTTTCGCAACTAAGTTATGATCTGTCGGCGACGGATGTCGTCTGAGATGGTGCTGCTATCTAGTTGAAGGGTGGAAATTACATTTTCAGACCTCACTAACGTAACAAAAGATACGCGTCAAAAGTAGAAACTGTATTTTAAGTGGTAGAAGATAAACAGGGTAGTATGAACGTGATTTGTGATGAAAATCAGCGAGAGCGAGACATAATAAGACGAAGGAGAATTATTTTTATGTTAGTAAACGATTTTTGTGACATTGTCCATATTTATAAGAACTATTGTCTTCTATGTTGCACATCTATGCAGTAAATATTAAAAATACAAATACAAAAACCTAGGCGTAAAAACGCTCATCCTTTTCAAATTGTAATAAAAAAAATGTTTTTATTCTCTTTGTAAACAAATACTTATTATTCTTCTTCTACGTCGCAGGCTGTCGCCGACAATCGCAACTCAAGAATTTCGCGCAACGCAACCCGACGCGGACGCCCTGCGACGGAATCTGCTTCGTCCTGATTGGCTACCGCTCATCGCAACCCATCGCATCTAACGAATCGCACTATTGTGGAACGAGCTTAAGGGTCCTACGTACCTGCGTGTTCAAAGTCGAGAAGCGAGGGAGCGATACGGGCGACACTAACCCGCACGACTAGTGCCTCATCGCTCCTACGCGCATGGCGTGCAGTGTTTCCGTTCTAACGCTTTACTGTGTAAACTAGGTCTGTAACTGTGGCGTTTTATTACACGCGATGAAAATACACAGATTAAACTACCTGCGTACAATCGTACTTTTCTCTGGCCGATTAAAGAAACTTCATAGTCAAGCTTTAAAAATGCGATATTTTACCACTTTCACGATTTTTCTCTCGACTAATACACTTAATATGATAAAAGTAAAAATATAGCGATATAGACGATAGTTTTTTTTAAATCCTTTCTGGCAAAACATCGTTTTTCGAGAACATTTATCTACCGAGACACGCGTTTAGGCGCAAACAACGATTTCACAGAAAACGTTTCAGTGCATAGGACCCTTAATGCTGGGTCCAAAACTGCGTTTACTCTTGTTGTAACTCTGTGTTACTTAACTCTGGGAGTAACGTTTGGGAACGAGCGCCGCCTGGACCGCACTCGGAACAAGCGCAGGCGAGAACTGGAACACGCAACACTCGACCAGCGCGCACCGAGTGCAGTCCAGCGCAGCAATCGGAATTCCCACCCTCGACCGGTGTGTGCCAGCTTAAAAAAAAAAAAAAACAAGCGTGTGTTCTCTCATGTGCAGGCACGTGGGTCGGAGGCGGCTACATTAATGGCACGGCGGAAGTCATGTTCACTTCCGGGCTGGCGTGGTGTCAGGTGCCCATTGGATACAGCGTCAGTCTCTTGATCGGTGAGGTTCTGGACGACCGCCGCAGTGGCGTCTCGGCTAAAGGCTGTTCACGATCAAGTGAGCTCTTCCGAAATCAACCTTGGAGAAAAGTCACTGCCCCCACCTGCATATGTTTTAACGGGCGCACAGAGCGACACGAGTCCAGTAAAGTTGGTCACGATGGAGAGGGAAATAGTTCCATATATTAACGTCTGACAAAAAGTGTTAGGTGACCATTTCTGATAACTTAAATTATTTCGCTCGCTTTCTGTATTTTGTAATTCACTGAAGTGTAAAAATGAGCGGATTTATACACTGTTTACTTTTCTAATAATTTCGCTATTCCACTTGCCCGACGCATGGGTAAAGTGACGAGGCCCATGGCAATGTTAATTTTACATAAGGCGGAAGAACACACGACGTGTATACAGGTGGATCTTAAGCAGGGCTTTCAAAAATGCTCATTTCACCGTGAACAGCCTACAATGTATTGTACACTATCGCCAATGAATTGTTTTATCGCATGTAGGCCTATTATACTGGGCGAGTCCTTTAAAAGACACGTGGGACGTGTGTGTAACGGAGCGAGGGAATGAGGAAATACAGTCCAGTGTGACAACAAAATGCCTAGAGTAGGTGCTGGAAGTGGCCGCCATTGACCTCGAGGCAGGTGTGCAGACGACACCAAAAGTTGTGAAAGGCACGGGCGAGGACATGCTGCGGGATGGCATCGATAGCTGTGATAATGTCGGACTGGATTACTTCGAGTGTGTGATTCCTTCTTGTGGGGCGCTCTAAAGGGACAGGTATACAGCAACAACCCACACATTGTATTCCCTCATTCCCTCGCTCCGTTACACACATGTCCCACGGGGCCTCTTTTATACGACTCACCCTGTATTTATACACGTAGGCCTATTCGCTACTGGGTTATATATTTTCTCTCTTTCTTCTATGCAGAATATAATTTAAGTTTTAATCGTAGCAAAATTTAATTTGTAAGAAACAAAAGTGTTTTTAGGGGGCTCATAAAGCTCCCCCCCCCCCCCCCCATTTTTTCCCCACCCTTCCTAATTTGGAGACGTTGGCGCCACTGGATCGCCGAATACCTACTTCTTCGTCAATTTGGCTTACCTTGTTCCCAAGCTAAGAAGCTGTTATAGGATGTTCAAGGTAAAGTGATCAATTTTGAAATCAACCATTAAAAAATGCCACTGCTCATACCTGCGTACATTTTAACGATCACTCTGAGTGTCACGTGCCCAGTTAAGTTGGCAACGACGGAGAGAAAGTAGTTCCATACGTTAGCGTTGAATTACAAGTGCCAAGTAAACATTTGTGAATACTGAAATATTAAATTCATTTTTCCCTTTTTCAATCCGTATAAGTGTATTTGTGAAATATTTGCTTTTCTAAAAAAAATATACATTTGCCCCTGACTGACGCACGAATAAAGCGAACAAGTCCATGGTACTGTTAATTGTACACACGGCGGAAGAATACACAACGTGCATGATAGTAGATCTTAAGCAGGGCTTTCAAAAGTGATCATTTTGACCGTGAACAGCTTATAGCAGTTTGCATTCGTGTATCGAAACAGCATGAATGGTGATGATATCTTCCATACGTCATATTAACTTTCCTGTATTTCTTCTTGAAAGAGTAAAATACATGGCGCATTTCCCAGCTTCGTTTGGTAACGAAGCTCAGAATTTATATCCTTGGAATACAAATGTTTCGGTTGGCGCTTAGTGGGAAACCCAATTATCAAATTTCAAATGCCTCAAATCACGTCTGACTATAAGGACGCATTGCGACGGGACCTCCTAACGCTGAGATATGCATTTCCGGAAGCTGAGTCTCTCGCAATTTAGATATCTAAAACTAGGATACTACGTATTACACGCTACGAAAGCCAACGGGTTAAACTACACATGCCGCTTTATACACTTCCTTAAGGGTGCTCGACCCCAAAAATTAATCATTTTATATTCGCACCAAACATTGTTCACCTCATGCGCTTTGTATGTGATGACACTTTCCTCGAATAAAAAATTTTTCACACATTATAGTCTTTTAATAATTTGATGTCAAATACACGATTCTTCTATTTCGCTGCAACCATACAGGCCGTTTACGGTAAAGTGAGCACTTTTTAAGGCCCTTCCGAAATTTTGTTTTAAGTCAGTTTTTATATTTAAGACATTTTAAATATCAACATTGTCACGTGACTAATAAATACGGTGTATACTTTCATCACTCTCAAAATTTAATGGCTGAGGCTGCCATAAAACATATTTATTAGTGGTTAATGCCTGATTTGGGGGGGGGGGGCTTAAAAATGCTCACTTTATCGTGAACAACATATAATAACAAATACTAACTAAGTTGTACAGATGGAAAAATTTACGAAGTCAACTATTCCTATGGGCTACCGCATGACACACAATAAATCACCTAATTTCAAAACATGAATATGAAAAAGATGTTAAATATAAAGATTTTTTTTTTTTTTCCATTTTTAACGTTTTTTTTTTTTTTTTTTTATGTATGAACTATTATTTGGTGATCACATATACAGGATGAGTCGTTTAAAAGATGCCCCGTGGGACATGTGTGTAACGGAGCGAGGGAATGAGAAAATACAGTCCACGGGGCCTGTTTTAGAGGGCCCATTCTGTATATCAAACAGTAGGCCACAGCATTAGTCAATGTTGTGATATTTCATCTGCACAATTTAGTTATTATTTGTTATAATGCCTGCAATAATACAGAAGAATTTTGTATTCGACGTAAAATTATTCAAAACTATAAAGTATGAAAAATTTTGTTCGAGGAAAATGTTTTCGCCTGCAAGGCGTACGAGCTGAACAATGTTTGGTATTATAAAATGATAAATTCTTTGGGGTCCAACACCGTTACGGAAACTGTACAAGAAAGCCATAAAAATGCTGTTTTGAGGTGTTTTGCTATTGTTTTATCTTAAAGTCTGTTCACGATAAAGTGAGCACTTTTGAAATCAACATTAGAAGAATGTCACTGCCCCTACCAGTATATATGTATTTAACAGGTGCACTGAGTAACATGCGCCCAGTAAAGTTGGTAACGATGGATAAAAAGTAGTTCCATATATTTACGTCAAATAAATAGTGTTAGTTAACCATTTGTGATAAAGTACATAACTTTGTCGCTTTGTGTTTTTATTAATGCATCGAAGTGTAGAAATAACCATTTTTGTAAAAATATTAATTTTTCTAATATTTTAAACGTTTCGCCTGACCGACGCATGAATAAAGTGATGAGGCCCATGGCAATGTTAATTTTACATAAGGTGGAGGAATACACAACGTTCATACAAGTAGATATCAAGCAGGGCTTTCAAAGGTGCTCATTTTACCGTGAACAGCCTATACAATGTTTGATGGGCCACACTGTCTTGTTACAAAGTCGTGTCTCGTATATAATCAATGTATGCATGAGAAAATGTAATAATCATAATACAATAACTATTTTCTACAACTTTTACGCTAGTGATAGTTACAGTTGAAGCATAGCTGATACAGTGTTTTGTTTCCGGACCAATCTGGCAAGTGTAGTGGGCTGCATGTGGCCCAGGGGCCGCTAATTGAATAGCTACTTAGAGGTGCGTGAACTTCACAAAGTCTTCAAGTGTCAGGGTGGACTAGACGTAAAGTGTGTGCATCCTAGCGTTCCCTTCTATGAGGCACAGTAGTTTCGACACACCCGGTTCAACTTTTCAACCAATAATAAACAGCAAGAAATAATGTGAGCAAGTCCAAGTCTCGCGCAACGTCAGCAGCCAATAAATAAACACTTGTGTAGGCTGTTCACGGTAAAATGAGCACTTTTGAAATCCCTGCTTAAGATATACTTGTATGCACGTTGTGTAAAATTTACATTGTCATGAGGCTCATCACTTATTCATGCGTTGATAGTGTAAGACTTTTAAAATTATTATAAAAGTAAATATTTAACAAATCTGCTTATTTTTACATTCCGGTACATTAAGAAAAACGGAGAGCGAAATAAATAATTTAAGTCGTCACAAATTGTTACCTAACACTTTTTATTTGACGTTAAGATATGGAACTACTTTCCCTCCATTGTTACCAACTTTACTGGGCACATGTCACTCAGTGCGCCCGTTAAAATATATTCAGGCAGGAGTAGTGACTTTTTTCTTAAGTTGATTTCAAAAGTGCTCACTTTATCGTGAACAGTCTTTAACCCAAGTATGTAACAGACTTAGAAGTCTCTGCTGCCGAATGAATGAACGAGATTCACGTATAGGCTGTCCACGGTAAACTGAGCACTTTTGAAAGTTCTGCTTAACACGTAATTGCATATGCATTGCGTGGCCTTCCGCCAATGTGTAAAATAAACATTGCCATGGGCCCTATCGCTTTATTCATTGCGTCGGGCCAAGTGAAATTACTAGAAAAAAAATATTTTACAATTTTTATAACGCTTACGTTTAAAAAATATTTTTAGGAATATATAATGCGAAAGTTATTATTTTAGTACTCACAAATGTTTAGCAAACATATTCAATTCAACTTCAAAACATGGACCTACTTTCCTTCCATTGTTACCAACTTAACTGGGCGAGTGTGGGGCAGTGATATTTTCCAAAGGTTGTTTTCGAAAATGCTTGGTTAACAGTGAATAGTTTCTACGTACAGCATGATCGTGTGCACGAGGTATGCCCACGCACACACACTAACGACCTGATAACTCTCCCTGTTATGAGTTACAATCTCTTTACGAAACGTGACTTTGGTCTTACGATAATCTTGACGTGCGAAGTGAATACCTACAGTAAGTGTTTGTAATGTACGCTGATTTTCTTTTTTTTTTTGCAAATATAAAATGTATAAAATTAATATTTTTCACAATCGAGTTTTCCGACAGTATATTCTCGGAAATTATTGTGCAGTGTGGTCTTATTTCGGCACAACTTCAGCGTAACTATCACTGTTTTAGACTTTAAATAAAATATTTCCTGGGGGAGAAAACCCCCAGACTTTCACTTCATAGTTAGCAATCTGCGATTCTATTTGCGGCGCACTCTGATGATGAAGGTTGCACACGGCAATGAGTTTATAGCGTAATGCTGGAAACACCATGGTCCGTCACATCCGTCAGTCGTCCGTCCGCCGCAGTCCGTAAGTCGTCCGTCCGTCCGTGTTTCACGTGATCTTCAACCAATCGCAGGTGAACTTTTTTTTTTTTCCTATCCGTCCATCCGTCAAATATTAACCAAACTTTAGCTTTCGACAGACGGATGGATGATCCACCGCCTTCTGGCAACATTCCTTTCGACAGACGGATGGATGATCCACCGCCTTCTGGCCACATTCCTTTCGACAGACGGATGGATGATCCACCGCCTTCTGGCAACATTCCTTACGCTCGGTTGCGCACCAATGCTGTAGGAAGTCTTAGTTCACATGAACTGAACTGAGTTCATGCACGAACCTCAGTCATTACCTCGTTAAAGTATATTTGTGTTGCACCAAGCTGTAACTAGGTTCAGTCTTCCATAGCTGCTAGCATGTTAGACGAAATATCACTGGCTGGAAGCTTTCACGTCACGAATTTTGGAGGAAATTATATTTTCCACTGGTGCAATTATTCTCTGCAGTTTGGCATCGAAGTAAAATATAAGCACAGTTGTTTTTGTCTCGCGATGTATTATTGACTGACAGTTGTAGTTATACACCTATATTGGAATGAAAATATAAACATAATTGTTTCTTGGTTTGGCTAATTGATGGATACACATCTATATTTATATACTTAGGTTGAAACTAACATTAAACATAGTTGGTTCTTGGCGTTGACAGTAGTAACTTTCTTTTCCCGATAATGAGTAATTTGCATGTGCCGAACACGACAGAACATGAGAAAGAATTGTTGATAGATTTAGCAGAAGAAAATGTGAGCATAATCGAGTGCAGAAAGCAACGCTTCATATACACTAATTTTAGTCCATACACGCAATGTACCTAGATCACGGTTCTGAACTCGAATGGTGCAACGGGCCATCAGAAGTGAATACACCCTTTGAAATGAAATGCAAGGCGGTGGATTTGTGTTTATTTATATTTTGGTGGTAAACTCAGAAATTTCAAATGTGAATTAATTTAGTATAAATTATTATAACATAACAAATATAATATAATATAATAAATAATAAACGTAAAAAAAAATATTTTTTCTCATGAATATGTATTTCAAACCAAAATATATCTCCAATTAAAGAAATTTTGCCGTACGGAAGGATTAACGGACAAGTTGTGAATCGCTTCCAACTAACGGACGGAAAACACGGACGGTTGACTGCCGGAAGGACGGACTATTGCGAGTCCACGTTAACGCGATGGCGGACGTCTGTGCAGGGATGGTGTTGTTCGTGAAGCCGATGAGGGACGCGCGCTACATCACGATGTTGGACCCCTTCCAGGCCAAGTACGGCTCGAGGGTTGGAGGGCTGCTCTACCTGCCCGCGCTGCTGGGCGACATCTTCTGGGTCGGCGCCATCCTCAACGCTCTGGGTGAGTTAGTAGCGGCACCAATCTGTCCGGTCGCCTGCCAGATGGCGGTCGAAGCAGACCTCAGTCGCCTGCCAGACGGGAAGGAACTCAATAACATAAACAATTAATATTACACGATACCTATATACGCCCCTTCCCCAACACAGGCACACCTCAGTACAACGGCAGACATCCGAGAGTGAGGACCTACCACACCGCTCTCCAAAAAAAAAAAAAAAAAAAAATCCTTAGCACACTATTGCACCAAACTATACACTTATCAATCCACGCAAAATTCGAAAATAAAAAAAAGATTTTTTTTGATTAATTAATTAAATTAAATTAATTGGATCAATCAATCAAAATTATTTCATCGGATTAAGAATTTTTATCGGATTAATATTGGACTAATCCTTAATCCCATCAATCAAATTGATATCAAATTGATAATCCTATTAATCAGAAGTGAAGTGAACCCTCTCCCTCCCACGCTCTCGCGCTACACAACGCATCATAAATGGTGGATTGTTAACACATACAGCTGGATACATTATAGTGCGAGGCGTTGCATTGCGGACGAGCTATACTTGCTGTTTCACAACTAAGCGATGATCTGCCGGTGACGGACGCCGTCTGAGATGGTGCTGCTATCTAGTTTACGGGTGCAAATTACATTTTCAGACCTCACAAACGTAACAAAAGACACGCGTCAAAAGTAGAAACTGTATTTTAAGTGGATAGAAGATAAAACCGGGTTGTATGAACTCGATGTGTGATGAAAGCTAGCGGGAACGAGACATAATAAGACGAAGGATAATTATTTTGATGTTAACAAACGAATTTTATGACATCGTCCATATCTATAAGAAGCCTTGTCTCCTATTTTGCACATCCACGGAGCAATAATATAAATGCAATACGAAACGCGATCGTCGTTTTCAAATTGTAAAAAAAAATAGATGCTTTTATTCTCTTTGTAAACAAATACTTCTTCTTCTTCTTCATCATCGGAAACATGAGGTCTATGGTCGGACGACGACTGGCCACAATCTTACTAGGCAATACCAACACGCCTATTTTCTTACTGTTTTATTAATATGAATTATAAATTAATGATTATAATTTATAAATAGAATATAAGTAAAATTTCACTTTAACAAAAAATAAGATACTTCTATGTTAACACAAGTATGGGACTCTTGTGGTACCTACATGGCACACTAATGCCCGGTTGCACCAACATCTTCCCCGATTTGAGATCGAATGATCCTAGTTCCGAACCAGGATTTATTTTGATCTTCGTTCCAATGTAAAAGAGTTACACCAACGAAATTTCATGATTCTGGGTCACCGATTCGTCGATCTTGGTTCCGAAGTGAGAGATCGAGATTAAGTATGAGACAAATTTTGCTATCGGTTCGTAATATATGACGTCATGGAAGTAGGCGTATTCTTCACTATAGATAGAACTAGATGTGCGATGTTTTATCTGTTTTAAGTGAATTATTGTTGTACGAGTTTTAATGAATAAGATTCAAGTGCGTATAACATTGTTTTAATTTCCCAAGAAATCAATCTAACGTAGTTCTATGTGTTCGTGTATTTTCAAACTCGGTTTGTCGACGATGGCTGGTGATCTCGGACCGCCAGAAATGAACTTGATCTCGATCTCCAATCCAGCTCCGAACTCGAATGGTGCAACTGCTTTTTTTTTCTGCGTCGATCTCAGATCCAATCTCGGATCGAGTTTCGAACCACGATGGTCCAACGGGGCGTAAGGGAAGAACCAAACACCCAAGGTTTGGTTCTCGAAAAGGTGTGACGGAACAGCGAGTAGACTATAGAGTGCAGCTGCACGGCGTGTCCTGTGTGGCAGGATCGTCGCTGGTGGTGATCCTGGAGCTGAACATGATGACGTCAGTGATCGTGAGCACGGTGTTCGCGGCTGCCTACACCATGGCCGGCGGCCTCTACAGCGTCACGTACACCGACGTACTGCAGCTCATCTGCATCGTCTTCGGCCTGGTTAGTCGCCTACACTCTCTCTCTCTCTCTCTCTCTCTCTCTCTCTCTCTCTCTCTCTCTCTCTCTCTCTCTCCTCCTCCTCCTCCTCCTCCTTTACAACACCTTCAGCTGCATCGATCTCGTGTCCGAACTCGACTGTCTTCTTCTCAGTAACTAGTAGCCTACTGCTGTGAAACAAGACATGAATTGTGTGTATGGCCCGTTCACGATCAAATAAGCACTTTTGAAAGCCCTGCGTAAGATATACTTGTATGTACGTTGCGAATTTTCCACCTTGTGTAAAATTAACATTGTCATGGGCCTCATCACTTTATTCATGCGTCGGCCAGGAGAAACGGTGAAATTATTGGAAAAGAAAATATTTTACAAATCCGACAAGTTTATTACTTCGATGCATTAAAAATAAACAGAAAGCCAAAGAAATAATTTAAGTTATCATAAATGGTTACCTAACACTTTATATTCGGCGTTAAGATATAGAACTACTTTCAATCCACCGTTGTCACCTTTACTGGGCACATGCCACTCAGTGCGCCCGTTACAATATATAAAGTTACGAGCAGTGACTTTTTGTAAGGTTGATTTCAACTCTTTATCGTGAACAGCCTTTCCTTACTGTTTAACGCTGTTCACCGCAGTCTGCTTGTATACGCATTACGTATTCTTCCGCCATATGTAAAACTAACATTGTCATCGCCCTGATCACTTTATTCAAAAAATCGATCATAATCTGTTCAATTATTTGAAAAGTGAATATTTAACAAAACTGCTTAATTCTTATACTTAAATCCGTCAGAAAAATAGAAAGCAAAATAAGTAATTGAAGTACTCAGGAAAATGTTAACCTAACACTTTATTAGTTGAACATTAGGACATGGAATTACTTAGTTTCCGTTTTTACCAACTTCACTAGGCGTTTGCCATTCAGTGCGCCTGTTGAAATACTTGCAGTGTGGGAGGGGGGAGGGACATTCTTCAGATGTTCTGAGATCGTGTTCTAATTCGTTTCGAGTTTCGTTTTTTTTTTTTTTTTTTTTTTTTTTTTTAATTTGTATTTAGCATTTTGTAAAGTTTAGTCGGAACACCAAGACATTCAACTGTCTAGCACGCTATGCAGCAATCATTTTGATGTTATTATTCCAAAATTAAAAGTACACAATGCCTTAAAATAAACAGTACAGTAATTATTCCCGAAGTATTGTCCGGGGCCGTTTAAAATTTAAAATTAACAAAATGAGACCAATATGATGTGAAACTGTTACTTAACAAATATTTTCTCATGACAAAATACCTATTTCAAGAATATTTCACAAACTTGCTGTGTGAAATAAATATTGTGAATACAATACACATTTGTTTATTCCAATAACTTAGTTTACATGTGTATTTAAATGTTTTCAACAGGCAAAACTTATATGGCAGCGGTTTTGGTATTTGTATTTTGTTTTTGTTAGCTTCCAAACTGGCAAAACGCAAAATGCAAAAATACGTCATGGATTTTGTAGACAAATTTTGTTAACAAAAAAGTGCAATTTGGAACACCCGTGAATAGTCTGTATCACAAAGTATTTGAGAATACTGTGGTGAAACAGGTACGCTCATACCATGACATCTAGACGGACATACTAGCAAAATTATTACTAAACTTAAGCTAAATTATTTAGATGTTGGTGATTTTCGTCTTCTGTGCAAGACATGAACCCTGGCTTACGAATTATCCGCAGAATTGTCCAAATCATGTGTGAAAATATTGACGTGGGCGTTAAAAATAATTTCTTGACCAAAGTAACGTTTTTATAATAAAAAAAAATAATAGTAGTATGAAACAGTGGGTTCTGGGACACGATTCTGGAAAGGGGTCGAGCTGGCCAGGTATTTATGATCTCGCATTCTAGGTGGATGTAGACTAAGTTAAACACAGGGGACCCTGAACTATGGTGACTTTGACCTTGATATCATGGCGATTTTGAGGTTCGCTGTCATCCGCCATGTTGGATTTTCCCTTTATGTGCTATAACATTATTCCAGGTTAAATGACTAAAGATTCCTTATTATAGTTCGTTTATTTTTTACAAATGCCTTAAAATTGTATCCATGCATTATCTGGTAATTGTAAATTGATAAGAATCCATTGATAATTTAAAGATGAGGCTGCACTAATTGTGTTGTAATTATTTGACAAAAGTTTAGTGTTTGTGTCTGTTCTACAGGGTAATCTATATTGCTAGACAGTTACAGTTTCAGTTACAAAATAAGTGTCCCTAAACAACTGAAATAATCTGTAAACCAGTTTATTCAACATAGCATTTGAGGCAGGGCCTTAACCCAAAATATTCCAGGAAAATCAAAACAATTCAAAGACATGTAATAATTAATTTTTTTTCCTGCTCCCACATTCCTGTACAATCGATTAAGTCACCTTCGAACCAACTACTGGTCTGGTTAATGCAGGTGAGAGTTGGGAGCACCTATGATGAAAGGGAACGATCCCTTTACCCCACAAATAGGGTGGCCGAAGCTCGGTATGGGCTGTGTGGTTAAATATACCAAATTATAATACAAAAAGCACAGTTGTGCTTACATCATCAGCCTCTGAAATGTCTTAATCTGTCAGCATTGTTCATTAGCATTCTGTATAAAGTATTTTCAGTCTTCATTTATGGTACATATAAAACACTTAATTTACTGGATGAAAAATCATGTGACTGGATGTTTCAGGTATTATCCGTGCCTTTTGCATATAATCATCCAGCTGTATCCCACGACGTTCTAGAATCTATTGACTGGATGGGCAAACTTGAGAACGAAAAAATTGGAGTGTGGATAGACAGTGCATTGCTTCTCATGTTTGGAGGCATTCCATGGCAGGTGGGTATTTGTTGCGCATTTAAAATGTTTCCTGTAATCACACCAGCCCTTTGGCACAGAAAATCACTTTCTCTACCTTTAAACATTATATCACACATTTTTCAGTTTCGCGCATTCTGGCCATCAGGTGAATTATACACATGGTCGTTATCCATTTTTAAAAAAATCAAACTTAAATAACAAAACACTTGTTTAGTACTTATAATGCACAAAATATTGAATTACCAGAAATGTTCCGTACTTCTACTAATTTTGATAAGTGATTCTAGTTGAGCTAATGATGTTTTAGAATTAAGTGTTCCGCCTGGCTAGAGGTATTTTGTATGTCTGAGGCCTAAATTTCGGGATGGCTAATGCAGCCCTTATGTGTGTGTGTTGTTAAATAATAATCATAACAAGTATCTACGTATTAAATTACTGACAGACGTAGTCGGAGTGAAGGAAGGCTGCAAAAATTATTTTCGCATGAATGAAGAAACATACAATAAACTGAGTATACAGGAAGTGAGAGTACTGGGGCAAGCGGATTTGGGTTGAGGATTGTTGTGATATTGCAGTCTGCGGTGGCCATATTAACTCACTATATTACGTTTTACCTCGAAATAATTTCAGTAAACAATGTTTTTACCCCAAAATCACCTTTCCACCCTCAAAATTTCCAAAAGTATGTGATTTTTTCCAATGCAAGTCCTCAAAAATAAGCAAGGTGGACTCGAGACACATTTAAAAAATCCATTATGAACTCAAGACTCCTTGAAAAAGTCCACAAATCAGCAGGGCGGGCTGACTAATGTCTTCGAGTCAAGTCCCAGTGGAACACTGAACAGTTTGTTTACATTAAGGACTCCGATACCCATGTTGGATCTCCACGACCTTGACTATGACCACGAGTGACCTTAAACCAAAAAATCAATAAAAATCACAAAAACTTGTTTTTTTTTTTTTTTTCATTTCCGTGTTGGATGTTTGTGACCTTGACCTTCGCCGCAGGTGACTAGGCCATACATAGTTGGATGAAAGTGGGACCATCAGCTGACTGACACAGTCGCTGTATAAGCAAGTGCATTTACCAGTCCACCAGTGATGTTGATGGTGATGGCCACATGTGCAGTGTGAAACTGACCTTAGTCACCGTACTATACTAAGGCTGCTGCTGTAATACGGCACCATGAAAAGTCGCAAGGGGTATGCGAGCGCGACCTCCCTATGTCTCTATTTACTTTGGTTACTTCCGCTATTGAGTATGAAGACTATTTATTTTCCTTTGCCACGTTGGCACAGGTCACCACTGGTTTAATTACTTTGTAAACGATAAGTAACTTGTTGAGCACAAATTTCTGTACGTTCTTATTCATATGAGGAGGATTAGCTGGATTCTACAGTTCAGGTATAGTTACATGTAATCCTATTAACGAACGCAGATAAGAATCATTTATCCTATCTTACTGTCGTGCAAAGTTATCATCGTCACCATATTAGTATGAATGTCCTCACACAGTCAATCTTATTGTCAATATCCCCTCCGCTTTACTGATATTGAAGCTATGACATCAGAATTTCCGGACTTCGATTCGTGTTGTCAATCTATTTGCACTGCCAATATTATTGTCAATACTTAAGAGGAATGAGGCAGGTTTGAGGGAGATCCAGCACAAATCACATACCTCATCACCTCAATGCGCAAGGCGCTGACTTGGTGTGCAGTCTTAATGTTGTCAACTCGCCTCTTGAAATTTCAGTGGTTACCTTAACATTTTATGCTGTAATAATAAAGAGATGATGCACTGTTTGCCCCTCGATAACTTTATAAATATTCTAAACAGGGGATTTTGTACCTTGTGGAAACACCCATTTAAGCCATTTTCACTTTATAAAAAATACGTATTAGGAACATAAACTTGCTGTCTGGTATGGACTGTTTATTGGGTGCTATTCGTAGGCGGGTGTCTTTTACGCACACATGGAGCAGTTTTTGGATGAGAATAATTTTCCCTGGAGCTTTAAGCACTGTTTGGTGGCCTAGCCAGGTGGGACCATTTGACTAGTTCTGCCTACAAAGGCTGTGGTCAATGAATTCAACTGAGGAATCAAGGTTACATAAGTTCCTTCTCGATGCATAAAAAAAATTATACGCTGCATCTTTTTCAGAGAATACTGCCACATTAGAAAATTTTTATTCATTCCTAATTTTTTTTAATGTAAATTTTAGTCCTAAAAAAAATAGGTGTTAAATATAAGAATTGGCAAGATTTACTAACGTACGAGTACTGCTTAAGGAATGTCACGTAGAATAGTTTATGTTTGGAATGGTTATTTTTAAACTGATGCACTGATACGGAAATACTTTGATATTGATCCCCCATTTAAACTACTATGTGGCTGCAAACTTGCTAGGCAGCGAGCGCCCTTAAATAGTTTCTTTATTTCAGCAGATCAAACTAACGAAGCGGTGGCAGGCCCTTCTATAGGGCTGCAGTCCCACCCCCCTTACCAAGATATTTTTGAATTACAGTAAAAGATTTTTTATCGTCGCAGCTTCTCTCAATTTAAAAGGTACCATATTAGGATTGCTTCGAGCTTTCTACTCTGCCAACGATCGTAGGCCAATCCCCTCGAATGAGCAAGGCGTGTTTATGTAGCTTGTATAGCACTAGGCTGGGTGGCGTGGATGGGCTGCATCGAGGCAGCCTGTCTGAGCCTCGTTAGCGACCAGTGGCAGGGACGTGTAGTGCGTCTAGAAGAGAAAGGAATTGTGTCTCACCATGCACGTACATGTTGGCTGTTGCAAGGCTGCCAGCCCTTACAACCTGTCGTGGGACGGGCAACTGGCCCGCACGTTTGTATTGCTTTGCTGTCGTCAAACTGGTGATTACTTCAGGTGTGAAGTGAAGCAGTTAGAGGTTTTTAGTAGTGAACAAAATAAATATGGTGGATTTACAAGCTTTTTTTCCTCACATTTATCTCTAGAGGAGAAAAATTAAGCTAAAAATAAATGACTTAATAACTAATCAGCCTTCAAGTAAGCAGCAGGCAAATAAAAGAGAATTTAATTGTAATGTGTATGATAAGCATACATGGCTGTACATATTAGAATTTAAAATGCTTTTTTGTGTTCATGAAAAGTATGTTAAAAATATGTTTTAACTTATTTAATTAATTTACATATTTGTAGTGTTGCAAATATCTATTGTTTGAAAACCAAAGAATAAAATTGGGGGAATATGTTATTGGTACAGCAAAAAATAGAAATTAGAAAAGAAAATTCCATGTCAAAATATTTTTTATCAATATAATTTTTTTGACATAAAAATTTTAATTCAGGATTATTTAGAAAGGATGGTGCAAAAGTAAAGCTAGTTTTATCCATCCATCATCATTTTTTAATAACTCTGTATAATGAAGTAATAAAGAAAAATTATACCTTTTATTTTGGTTTTTGGTAAGAAATTTAAGTATGCCTATTTACTGAGAATCTGAGCAAAAGGGAAATTTGGAAATTCACTGAATATTTAGTGCTTGTCAAATGTTCGTTTAGGTGAATAACAATGAAAATTTTTGTTTGTGTGCCCATTTATCTACGTTTGTTACTAAAAAGTTACTGAAATAATTACTATATATATGACTTTAAATGTTGGCAAATGCTATTTTGTTAAGTTCAAGAATTTTATTATAAAATTTATTCCTTCCTTATGCAATCCATTCATGTCTATTATTTTATTACATGTTCTTTAAAGAAATACTTAGGAGCTTATTGTTATACTGTACGGAAATACTCACACTAGGGAAGTTTGATTTCACATTTTAATTGAATTCATTTAATTATGTGCAATATTTGGTTGAAATTATATATATGAAAAACTTCATGAGATTTTCGATAAACATTAGTTAAAACTGTGTTCTCGTAAAATTATTTTTAATTTTCTTTTGATTTTCATTAAATCCAACGATATATTTTTCTTTTACGCTTTCGCCTAACCCTAGAATATTGTAAATCTTATTTTCACACTTCAAAATTAAAAATTGTTATGTAGTTCATTAGCTAACTCCCCCCTCCCCTCTCGAACATGCAGTATCACTGTGCAGCGCTACCTGTGCTGAAACCCACTAGCCACGACGGTAACGTACACTGTAGCACAAAATATTATATCCAGCAAATATAGAAAATTCCATCTACCTCAATCACTTTTTCCTATAGATGCTTTTCTCTAAACTCCTCTGTTTGCATGCGATTTTACATGAGTGGTCAATAAGTAAACACTATTATGAATCTCCAATATACCAAGTCCAGTAATGATAGCTTATTCATCTGTAGGATCACTTCTCTTCCAGGGCTACTTCCAGAGGATCCTCTCAATCAAGAGCACGTTCAGCGCGCAGATGCTGTCTTTTGCCGCGACCTTCGGCTGCATGGCGATGGCAATACCTCCTGCATTCATCGGGGTGCTGGCCAAGGGCACAGGTGACACCCTAGCTATATCTTCTCTCTAAGCTTAGCAATCCCAGTCACGGGTACACACTGGAGGAGATAATGAGCTGCATGGCGATGGCAATACCTCCTGCATTCATCGGGGTGCTGGCCAAGGGCACAGGTGACACCCTAGCTATATCTTCCCTCTGAGCTTAGCAATCCCAGTCACGGGTACACACTGGAGGAGATAATGAGCTGCATGGCGATGGCAATACCTCCTGTATTCATCGGGGTGCTGGCCAAGGGCACAGGTGACACCCTAGCTATATCTTCCCTCTGAGCTTAGCAATCCCAGTCACGGGTACACACTGGAGGAGATAATGAGCTGCATGGCGATGGCAATACCTCCTGCATTCATCGGGGTGCTGGCGAAGGGCACAGGTGACACCCTAGCTACATCTTCTCTCTGAGCTTAGCAATCCCAGTCACGGGTACACACTGGAGGAGATAATGAGCTGCATGGCGATGGCAATACCTCCTGCATTCATCGGGGTGCTGGCCAAGGGCACAGGTGACACCCTAGCTATATCTTCCCTCTGAGCTTAGCAATCCCAGTCACGGGTACACACTGGAGGGGATAACGAGCTACAACTCAACACGCACTAGGGTTCCTAGTTTTGTTCCAAACAACTTAAGTGCATTTAACATATCTGATATGAACACTTGTATGAAAAAAAAAAAAAAGAGAGGAGGACTCACAGCCAACCTTCCCCTTTTTTATACTTCCCAGCATAAGTTTTGTTTGGTATTTTTAAGTAGGCATACTTTTTAACCTTCATTACTTTAATAACATGCATTCAGCTCTTAATAAACTGTGCACATAATTCCTACAATTATTAAAGTATTCTGGTATGTAGAATTTAATTTATACTATAAACAGTAATAGTTATTATATTTGTTATAAATGCTGTTAGGTAGGCACTAGGCTTCCCCCTCCAGACCATCCCTTTCTAATGTCACTAAGATGAGTGCCCCTCATATCAGGTACTAGACAAATTTTTAAAGTATCTACAGGTGTAAAATAAATAATAAATAAAATTTACTATTCACGAATATTTTTCTTGCTCTTGTTAAAAAGAAAAATGTAGCAGCAGACCTTTTTCTGAAATTGCGAAAGAATCATGAATGCTATTAAACATTTCTAGAAAGGAAGTGCACAAGGATGGTTTAGACACAGCGCCACACTGGGACCGACACCACAGGGCCTCGACATAGCAGCACCTCTACACAACAGCATCTTCTCTTGGAACTGAATGACAAAAGAACTTCGACTACCAACAGTGGAGTTAAAAGCTGACATGGATAGAAGATAGCCTTTAGTATGAAGGGTGGTTTGTAAGCGTTGGTTCATCATTAGCCGTGTCCAAACTGAACGAGCAGACTCGCAAGGCTACCTCAGTGTGTTTGCCTTGAACGCAGCAACCTCGTGCATGTAGCGAGTCATCGTGAGGCATAGGCGATCCGGGCAGCCTCGCGAGGCGAGTTTCGCATACAAACGTATCTGGTTCTTCTGGAAGACGCAATGTTACCACACATGCGGGTAGCCGCTGAAGCAGTACATGGCTTTTGTGTTGATACTGACGCGGTCGGGTGAGACCCGAGACGAACGAAGACACTAATTACTTACTGGTGGGTGCTTCCCAGACACCGCACTTCGAGACTCAGGGTTCTCAGGGATGCTGTGGGTGCTGTGTGTTCGTCTCACCCGAGCGTCTTTACAAAACACTTTGCAAGACTACACATTTTAAGAAAAACACTGTCAAAAGTAGGAGTTTCTGGGCTCTGATGCTACAGAAAGAAATATGTTTTATGCACTGATAATTACGTTTATTATTCCACTTCTTACAAAATCGTGCCAATATTGAGTTACTCTTGATCTCGACGTGACTAGCTAACTCTAGTGGGTGACTCCCCCAGCTCCTGATCCAACTAGCGCACTCTGTGATGGATGATTCCTTCGTGGTGCGTGAGAGCACAATCTCCACAGGGTAAGGGGTCTACAGCCACTGTGATGGACTGCAGATTTCACCCAGAGATGGGACACAAAGTACAAACATGAACACTAAACACGTCTGATTACCTACGTCAATAACACATACTCGTCGGGACACGTCTCCTAACCACGTGATGTGTGGTGACTGTCTATACACTTAGCAGGCTAGGACGAAAATAATGTCACCGTACAAATTACACAAAAATATGCATTACAAAGCATGGGGCACGGCATGAATAGGCATAATAAACACGCAGGTGCGTGAAATCATTCTTACAGGACGTGGATGCCGCTGGAATAAGTTCTTAGCGGGACACGTGGTGCAGGTGAAATTACAATATTTTCTGTAAAATTCATTGAAATCCTGTCGGATACAATTACGGTGCTCTTCAGAAACTTATTCTGGTTACATCTTAAGCGTACAAACGCATCTGAGGCGCTTGATGACGGAAGATCAAACGTGTGTGAAGACCACATGGTCGTTTACAAAAGCATAAATCATGGCAAAATTACAAGAACCCTTAAACGAAAAAATACATATTACCCTGAGAAAAACTATGGTGCACAATAAATTACAAACAAGAACACTTTAAGCGCAAGGATGGCGCAGGTACGGACTTAGCGGTTATTAACCACGTGGTCGCACATGATGTGGCCGTAAAACAATTTAACATGACAAGACCCTAAAACACATACATACAAGTTTACCCTTGATATAGCTCAGCCCGGCTCTGTCTGGCCCTGCCCGGGTGTGAACCGGGACCACCAGTCGAGGACAGTTGAGACATGGCCTCGGAGGCCTCCTTACTCTGTGGCGTTTGTAATGGGGTTGGGTGTAGGCTGCAACCGTATTGTTGTAACTAGGTGTCTCCTCTTGCGGCTGACGTGATGCGATTTGTTTACATTTGCCACAACACTTTGACGCATACCGCTTGTACGCTTAATAAACTACGATTACGACTCATCGCCAAGAGTACCTCTTCCACTACTACAGATGTGAGTGACACATTGCCTACCCTACAGGCCGCAGGAACTTATGAGCTAATTCTGTTCACCTGGAGGATATGCCTGCAGGCACGCCGCCCCCCTTCTTCTAGCTGAGAGCCAACAAGCTGCCCAGGACTCGGGTAAGGCCGAGCACTTCCGACGAGGCACAAAGCAGAAACACTGACCAGAGTCTTCCCACGCCAACCAGGGCAGAAGGACGTCACGCCCTCCCCGCTGCCCGCGCCGGCAGCCCACAAGCTTCCACTATATAAGTCAGGACGCTGCCGAGGACTGGGATTTTACGGTGTCTATGCCAGTTTTTTCCAGTCTCTTCTAGTGTTAGCTTAGCTATAAGTACACTTCGAGAGGTAGCCATGACCCCAATTGCAGGCCATGGCAGCCCAACCCCTCTCTGCCGTGATGCATGTCTCATTGCATGATTTCCTATCCTTGTAGGCGTAAGGGGTCTAGCCCTGAGATGCAATAAATATATCGCCCTACCCACCTGAATTTCACCTAACACTTAGTTATAGGGTAGTTAGGAAAAAAAATTGGCTCGGGCAGTCATTCTTACGCATCCTCTCTTGCGACACCCAGCACTGACTCAGTGTTGGAACCTCCGGAAATCTTGGAAACTTCAAGTACGCCTCCAGTGGCTACCTACTACGTCTCGACGACCAACGAACACGAACATACGTATTCTACTTCGCTTTGTTTCCTCTATACACCTTTTAGTTAGCAGTTTAACTTTAACTAATTTGTATTCGTCTAGAACCAGCTATTTCCCTTTTAGCTTAGAGCCAGGTCGCCTACATCTGGAACCGTAGTTACCTTCATCCCTCCACGGTTTGGTAGGAGGTAGCACGGGTAACTTGTTTATTGAATATTCAATAAACACCTATTGTTCTCTACCTTCCTGTTTTTCATTTTCATTTCCAGGGTATTTGTTTGAATTAATGGTTGGAGTCAGAATACGCCGTGCACTGCCGACAGGAACCGGGAGATTTGTTTAAACCAAGTTAGCCTGACTATGGAACCCTTTCAGGAGTCTGCACGTCAGAAGATATACATTTTAGATGGCTACCTGTTTCTTCCCAGTCACACATTAGCACTATGTCAGTGCTCGTGGGTGAGAAACAGCGATGCCACAACCACTAGAAACACCTTCACACCGGGAGGCGCGACAGACTCAGGTTATTTCTCAACATTCGCACTAATTCAGTGCGCGGTGACCTTAGTCTGAAGTTTTACCGTTCAACCTAGTGCGAACGCGCAACCAGTAGAGGTTTGGCGGTCCCCACGACTCCACGTCCCTGATCATCCCGCACCATTCGCGCCTGCTCCGGTTCTGGTAATTGACTTCCCACCTTGTACCCGCATACATCCTACATGTCACCCTGTGGTAAAAGGGTTTCTGGCTGGTACTAAAGTGCGACTTTGCTGGGACAACATCAACTTCTGGACCAATGAAGCACACCTGTGGAATCTCCGATCCGATGCAGACCGCATTCGCCGCGTCTAGATGAAACCTACCCCGACCACAACGCCCAAGAAGCTGGAGTAAGCAAGTGCTAACCAACACCCCTCACCTCACGCCGACCATATAAACCAAACTACCCTGCTTTTGGTCTAGTGTACAGAATCCTCGACCAACGTGCCAAGTCATTCTAATCGGGCACGTGTCAACTTTCACTTACACACGCCTCCCTACTGCTTTCCCCAAACCCTCTAAAACTTACTTGCCCTGCTATACTATCCCCTGTGGGTGCAGGAAAACCTCTGAAGAGCGTCTCACATGCATTTGTAGTGCTAACGTATACAATTTCACTTTGGTTACAACCATTTACACTTGTGACCTAGGAAAACCCCTTAAAACTATATTGCTCTGTTATGCTGTCCCCTATGGGTGCAGAAAAACCTCTAAAAGGTGTGTTACTGACACTGGTTGTATTACAATTTACATGTACCCTGCGGTTACTGATTACACTGTCATTCCCCTCCCTATTTGATATGAAGTGTTCGGACGGTGCGAAGCCCCTGAATGACACATTGTTTACAAGGCTGGTGTTTACATTCTCCGTGCATGTATTTCCAGAGCTAGTGTTGTTGTTGACATTTGCGCACCTGTTGTTGACGTTACTGTGTGTACTCACCGATGTGCTACACCGCGATCGCCAAGGTACAAGGCTTACCATCGTCTCCTTGTCTCTCTTCCCTACAGGTGTGCGGGCTATACGCAGGTCGTCACGGTGCCGTTTCATCACGCGTCTCGGCCCCAACTTCACTAGGAATGTTGAATTTCCCATCTTCTCCACTACTCTCACTGGCCCAATCCATCTAAGTGCCAGCCCTGAGCAATACTTTTTTCTCCCAGCAGATAGCGGGTTCTCCCTCACATATATGTACATTCCGGGCTTTAATTTCTGTGGTTGTTCCCTACATTCCGGTATCCACGTGTCACAGTATTTTCCTTGATCTCTCTTGCCTGTTCATGTATTTGTAGTTGGTGGGCTACTATTTCCCTGTGCGGTATGGGGGTGTTTTCCCGGTCGCAGCGTTTACCCTGTTCCTTACACAGAACATGACTTCGGGTATGAGTTCGAACCACCGTGTATGGTCCTCTCCTAACCGTACTCGCAATTGTATTTTTATGTCTTGGTTTCGATGCTCATTTGGGTTTGCTCTGGGGTGGTACGGTGTTCTGTTCCCCACTTTGTACAGTACTCCCTCCACTTCCTTCCCATAAACTGGGCGCCGTTATCGTTCAATAAAAATTCAGGGTAACCCCATCTGGGGAAAAATTCGCTATGCATGATGTGGGCTACAGTGTGTGCCCGGACGATACTGACAGGGAATGCTTCCGTCCACCTAGTGAACAAATAGATAACTACCACAAGGGAACGTTTGCCGTTTTTTGTACGTGGGTACGGGCCCATGATGTCAAGTGCGACGGTCCTAAATGGTCCTGTGGGTACACGGGGTTGTTGGGGTGCGTCGCTGTCTGTTTCTCCGCGGCTTCCTGGTGCTGCGCGTAACACAACTCTGGGCATGTTTACATACGTCTCCCTGCATTCCTGGCCAATGAAAAAATTTCTGGTTGTTCTTGCGTATTTGTTCCGTACCCGGGTGACCATGTTCTAAACTGTCATGTCCGTACATGAGCACTAGTTCCTGTGTTTATTTTGGTACATAAGTCCACCATTTTGCACAGTTACCAGGTGGGTTCACCTGTATCTCCCGGTCGACTAGCCTCCAGTGTTCAGAATATCTATCGGCACAGTGTTGTCGGCGTTGTGCAGCATTCGGGGAATTTTCTTGTGCCACATGTACTTTTCTCAAAACCTCGCGGAAATTTAAGGAAGCAAGTTCTCCGGGTGGATTGGCAGCAATGCTTTGTAACACAAGAGGTAGGTTTTCCGTTACCGGGGTGGTACATCAAGGCGGTAGCGCCTCTTCCCACTCGGCATCGTCAGTCACCGTTATGTTTGGACACGGATTTCTAGACAGCGCATCTGCGAGTTCGTTGGTTTCTTCCACCACGTGCTCCAACCTGGAAGTCGAACTCTTGCAATAGCAAGGCCCAGAAGGCGAGTTTGCTCTTCCCGTTATGCATCACTTCCAGCCAAACTAAACATATGTTATCCGTCTTTAAGGTGAGTTTCCTGCCTAACAGGTACGGCCAGTATCTCCTCAGTGCGTGTACAATCGCCAAATATTCCTTGTTCGTTAACGTGGTATTTCCTCTCGGCATTATCAAACTTCGCACTGTAATAGTTGATGACGTGTTTTTCCCCTTTATCGCCCACCTGATACAACATCGCTCCAATGACTTCTTGGCTCGCGTCTGTTTGTATTACTACGGGCAGTTCCAGATTGAACCGAGCTAGAAGCTAACAGTTAAGAAAAGCATCTTTTATCTCTTGGAGAGATTTCTTCACTTGAGAAGTCCATACAAATTTACGCTTCTGACAGAAGTGAGGTTAACAGGGCTGTGATCACAGAGAAATTGGGAATAAATCCCAGAACCAATTTATTAGTCCAAAATTTTTCTGGCTTATTTTGGTGACCTGGGTGTGGGTTTTTCCTGAATCTGTTTTATGTGTTGTGTTTCCGGTTCGTGTCCGTTCCCTGTGACATAATGCCCTAGAAATTCCATCCTACTCATTCCCAACTTACACGTGTCGATTTTACACGTCATCTTGTTGCGTTAGAGCCTTTCGAACACAAGACTCAGGTGGTGAAGATGTTCTTCCCAGCCATTCGACCACACAAGTACATCATCTAAGTACGTCATCGCAAAGTATCCTATGTAACCACCTTGCACATTTACCATTAAATTCTGAAAAGTAGCAGGAGCACATTTTAAACCAAAGGGTATGGTGATAAATTGGAATCTACATCCATCAGATGTTGTGAAAGCAGTTTTCTTTCTGTCCTGGGGGCGGATACCTGCCAATATCTGGGCTTGAGATCAAGGGACGTGAACACAGTAGCGGGCCCTAGTGTTGACTAAGTGTATTTTATGTTAATTACAGGAGTTGGCATGTTTACTCTTTATTTAACGGACGGAAGTTCACACAAAACCTCCATTCACCGTCATTTTTAGGGGCTAGTGTAATGCCTGAATTGTAGAGACTTTCCGTAGGTTCTATTACATTGTCACTCAGCATTTCACATACCTGTTGATTGATCATGTGCCGTAAACAAGACAGGGTGCCATGGTCGTGTAGTTGTCAAGACTATGTGCCTCCCACCAAGGCGAACCAGTAAAGACTACTGGCAGGGTCATACAGATTTTTGCACATGGGAAATGTGGTGCACAGGCCATTTCTCCACCCCTGCCTTCCACTGTTTGCTCTATCTATGTCTCATCTCACCCTCACTGACACTCATGGCATGCTGTTAAGCGCCAACGCAAACTCTCAATTCAACAGCAAAGCAATGACCGGAAGTCAAGAACATTAAGGACTGTTGGGAACTGCAGTCATAGTAACTTGGGATGGATGACTTTTAGAAAAAATCTCTCCCATCTTAGCATACATAAACCCCAATGGAAGGCATTATGTGTTGTTCACTACCTTTACTGTTAATGCTAGATTCAATATAAGTTATTTGATTACTGTAGGGAGGGATCATGCTCATGGGGGCGTAGACTGACTGAATAAAAACTAGTTAAACAGGAAAAACACTTTATTTACACATTAATGACATAGACATGAAATACACAAGATACATGAATGGGTATATAAATGTTACTCTACTGATCTCTAGACACAAGTTTGCATTCATTGACAATATGCTACAAGTTAAGATTGCCTGCCTAACCTTGCCAATGATATTAATTGGTTTAGATTCTCTGGATTAACGGGGTCCCGATAATTAGCCTTGCGCCTACTGCCAATCCGAATTATGCTCACCATAGACTGAAGTACTGTAGACTAGCCAAGAGCTCCTCTAGGCCAGGATGATGATGTTACCCTCGAGTTCTGCATTGTCGGCTCCGACAGCGATACATAGAAACACTCTGATCACTCTGGTGCGCCTGGGTTGGGGGGGGGGGGAGGGGTGACGCGCTCACCTTATATATCTCACAGTCAGTGGGTCACAAGAATTGTGTTTTGTAAATAATCGCCTCGCCCTCGGTGCTATACCCTGTAGCACCTTAGGCTAACCGTGCGGCCTCTTGGTGGCCGCTACAATTACCCACTGTGGATAGGCCAACAGCTTGTAGGAGAGTGAAGATGTGGAAGCACTTCTGAAATAAGGTACGTGCTACAATGTGGATGTGGATACATTATAATGGGCACAGAAACATAAAACACTACAAGTGGACATGTTTAGGTGGCTCTCAACATTAGGGTCTTCATAGCCAATGAGACTGGAGCGAGGTGAGTATATAGTAGTGCTGGAATGTATGGGGTGCGATAAACAGAAGAGCCCTGAGAAAACCCGCCGACCAGTGTCATACTCCGGCACGATTCTTATGTGTAAAAATCTGGGGGCGACCTTGCAGGGAATCGAACCTGGTTCTCATTGGTGGGATGTGAGTAGTCTGACAACTACGCCACCACTGCTTGCAAAACACTACGAGAGAGTGAAGAGATCTGGACTGCTCTTAGCGAGGTTAAAACACTACGAGTTCTATCTGCAATGAAACATGTGCATGCACACATAAACGTAAGCAGATTACCAAGCCAAACTCTTTATATGCCAGTGAATCTGTGCAGTCAAATGGGAATCAACTATTTGATCTAATGATGTTTGTTTTCATAACCACTGTGGTTTTACAAAAAAACACAGGCAACGGACACGGGTAAATAACTATTTGGCCAGTCCCATTACGGTAGCTGGGCACTTGTCAGTATATACTTGTGTAGTGTGGTTGTCTTATTCGCCATCTGACTTGTTTCTTCACAAATGAAGGAGGGGAAAAGGGAGAAGCTTTCCCACGAAAAAAACGTATGCACTTTTGTGACAGCATGTTCAGTTTATACATTCTCATCGGGCTGTATAGTGTAGAAGACATATAGCACTTGCATAACTTATTTTTCTTACCTGCAATTTTTATGTATAGAACAAGTCTACAAAAATCTATTTATTTCTCAAAATTACAAAACCAGTATTTTCCGAGCAACTATATATGTTTATTAAACATTTATAAATGACTTTCAGGTTTATTGCACAAACAACATTCTTGTACTAATGCATGTTTGTCACTTGCAGAGTGGGAGAACGTGGAGGGATTCAACAGGAACGTTACACAGAGTGAAGGAGAGATCATACTACCTCTTGTACTGCGTTTTCTCACACCCAGCGTACGTATAGTGAGCAGTAAGGACTGTACTACTTAGTAATCTTATATTCTCTTGGTTTTATAATTAATTCTAAGCTATTGCCATTATGATGTAACCAGCATAGACAGCACTTACTGTCAATAAAAAATGTTATAATTATTTAATATTTGATAAATATATGTAAAAATGTGAATGCCAGCAAGAATAGAACACAAGGGAAAAAGTACCAATTATTGGCTTTTGTAGTAGTGTACACTGCATGTTTTTCCCACTGAGCACAGGCATGTATGTAAGGGGGGAGGATTTTTATTTTTGTATAGTTATTGCCATATGATATTGTTAGATTGGAAAGTACGGTAACTTCAATGCAATTTCCGGCTTTGAATGAGGAAAATCTGTAAATGTTGTTCCAGCTAAATAAAATTTTATAGTTTGCCTGATGTATTTTTAGGCTTATTTACACGTTTTGGCTCAAAAATTAACATATCAGAGTCAAAGGAATAAACATGACTTTTTGATGAAGTGAGCTCAGTTACTGCTAAATTGTAACCTCGGAAGTTAAAAACTTCTGGGTCGAGAAACGCCCCCGGACCCTCATTTTATAGATGGCCATTAGCAAGTGTCTAATTTTGGTAGTAATCCCCTACTGCCAAAAAAATAATCTGCTTTGCGATTACCTCCTCCAAGTAGAGGTTTGTGTGCACCACTGACTGAGTACAATAAGTTTAATTAATATTCAACCTTGTCAACACAAAAGATTTGAATACAGAATGTTTTCAATGTGACATTTACAGTGGGTGTCATTTTTTGGCCTCGGAGCGATCTCTGCAGCGGTGATGTCATCTGCAGACTCCAGTATCCTTGGGTCAAGTTCCATGTTCTCTAGGAACATATACAAATTGGCTGCGCGGCCCAAGGTGAGTAGCACAAGGAACTCTGGTGCAGTTTTGTGAAATGAACTGATGAATTAGAATACGGTACGTAGCATAATAACATGACTTTTGCAGCAATTAACAAAGTATGTTCTAGACAGGTGTTTCTTGGCAGAAACACGGAAACACTACCAGTCCTTTGAGGGTTCTGAAACTAATAAATACCGGCACTGTTAAAGTTTTGCTTTCCAAAGCAAATTTAATAATTAAAAAATAAATGTCAGATGAAAAACAGATATAAATGTAAACTATTAATGTATTACTCTGAAAAAGAAGCTATAGAGAAATACCATAAAACATATATATATAGTATTTTGCTGTAAAAATACTTAACATAAGTACAGTGTATACATACCGGGTGAGTCGCCAGCACCCATTTTTCCGTATCTATGCAACCCACACACAATACTACCCATCTAACAAAACATTGATCGTAGCAGAACACTGCGTGCACATTGATTCGTTGTCATCAGTACAGTAAGTGGTGAACGGATAGTGGTTCATCAGCAATGCATGGACAAGCAGTCACTCTTCAAAGAATAAAAGTCCGTTTATCGTGATGTGCACACACACACACACACACACACACACACATATATATATATATAACATATATATATATATATATATATATATATATATATATATATATATATATATATATATATATATATATATATATGTCGAGTTAGTGGATTGAGCGCTGATTGCCCTCCTGAGTTCAGTTGGTGATCCTACCGCGGTGTGTTCTCTACTATCTTAGCCCGGTGGGTCGTGATAGGTTCAATAGGGGGCCGTTTAGTGGGGGGATACCGTCTGAGGGGAGGGGAATCAAACTCCAGAGTGAGTTGAAACGTGAATTTCTCCCGTCCGGGGAGTACAATGGTTCTCACCGAAAGGGTTGCCAAAATACAGGATGTCAGTTGTCCCGGAGGGGGGGGGGGGGAGGTTGCAGTCGTGATTACCCGCCTAATCGACAGCAACAGTGGGGGTGGTCGATCCTGACGAAGGGGTTGGTGGTATTCGTAGCGGTCGCATCGGCCGGCAACTGGGGATGTAATTTAAGAGGGAAGGAGCTATGCTGGATTCTGGAGTAACCTTCGGCAGTAGTCTAACACGGATAACCTTTCCGGATGCTACGGATCGTACACGTATTGGGGACAACTTTTCTCTCATCTGGTTTGGGTGGTGCTACGCTTGTGGGAGGTATGGGTGTCTCCGTTTGGCGGTAGCTTATGTATTCTGGGTCTGGCTACGGCCAATAGGTACCTAGGTACGCATCGAGTTCGGACTCGTGGCCAAGTGGGATGCTAGGTGAAATGGGGCGAGGTTTAGTCTCTAGCCTCGTTGGAAGGGGTGTGTCCTCACACTTGGTTTCTATCTCTGCGTGTGGGTTAGCTAACCTCTGCCGAGCCCACCGCTCTCGACGCCGATTATGGCTCTGAGTCCCACCTTTCCTACCGGGCATTTAGACCAACCTTCACTCTAGAAATACAATAATAATGAACAAGGGACTATTTTTAAAAGAAAAGTGGTCAATGAGTTTCAAGTTTGACATAATATTTCATTATTACGTTTAGGAAAACAATGGGGAATCCTGGTTGGATTTTACACCCTAAAAGTTTATGGATAAATAAATATGTAATTAATGACGCAGGCGAAGGTCAGCCTTTAATAAACCAAATAAAACTCTCTCTACTTTGCGCTATCTACAGCGTACCCTCCCGAGGGGTGGTTATCCAGATAGGACATTGCGACGACCTGTTATCGCGGAGTCAAAGGAGTGACTGGAATAAAAGGGTGCAGGACGTGGATGTCGTGGTTTACCTCTGGAGAGATGTACCGGCCTTGCGGTCGGCTGGTGCAGGAGTGGACAAGCCTTCGGAAGCCACTGGAGTGGTTGAGTCTTCGCAAGCGGCAGGAGAGGAGGGACGTCTTGGTCAGACCAGGGAGAGAGCTCGCTGACCTATGCAGCCGGCGAGCCCGGCTACCTCTGGCAAGAGCCGCCGATTTATCATCGTAGGAACGCTACTCCCCCTCGCCGCGGGGGAGGTACACACCAAGGCCATTGTCCTCCCATACGGTTATCATAATAAAGTCCAGGTTAGGGAGGGGATAATCCCCCCCCCCCCGCCTGGCTGTCTTCAATAGGCACAGATAAAATTTACAGCAAGCTGCAATTTTAATTTGTTCAGAGCTCTGAAAATTTTGAAAGGCATTATGTTTCAAGTTTTACGAGTGGAATTATAATTTGCTCCCCCTTGAAAAATAATGTTCTGCCACCCCTCTTAGTAAGTCATCACAAATTTCACTTTCCACCAGCAACTTCAGTTCCAAAATGTTAAATAACATTGTTGTAGGCCACGAAAGATGTACAATTCATTCATGCACAAATAAAAAAATTGGGTTTGGCTGTGTTGGGAACACTGCTGTTTGTTTTGTGTGAATATGTCTATGTTGACGCGCTCGGATGCTTTGATGTTTATTTTACGTTCCCGGTACCGCTCCACTCGATTATATGGGGTTTTATGGGTATCACTGGATTGCTTTTGAAATGCTCTTTCCAACCGTATACGATTTATGTATTTCGACTTGGCTTTTTAACGAGCATAGGCCGAAATCGTGTTAAGTTTTCTTACTTTTTTACATTAAATGCATACAATTTCACCATAACCATGCCACGCAAATATTTTTATACATGCAAATTGATTGATCTCGACGAGAGCTGTCGATTGAAACTCAAACGAGCATTGTAGTTTCTCCTAATCAAAAGTTATACTATGCGGAAGTTATGAGACGCGGCGAAATGAACTCTAAATTGTGGCCCCTCCCCCTGCATCGCACGCAATGTTTCACAGTCCTCACTCAACGTAACAAATTCTTTGATCCTTTGGCAATTTAGTGGTGTAGTTGAATTTTGAATGTAGACTATAGATTCGGAGCTGCGATGCCAAACTGTATCCCCGGTTTTGTTATCATTGGCTTTTCTGGATTGCCTCTCACTATGGTTGCAAATTTAAAGATGTATTCACATCAAAAAAAGGGTACCTGGAACAACCTCTTTTAGAATTTCAAGATAACTTGTTTCTTAATCAAGAAGCAAATTTATGCCTTCTCATAAAAAAGGGAAATCACACTTTTTTTTAAACTGCTTTGGTACATTTCAGTGAGAGCATCTCGGGTAGCATAAAGATTGATCAGTCATGTTAACGGCACATGCTGCACCTCTGTCGTAGAATCGAGGACAATGCTCTCTGCTGCTTGTTAGCAGTGACAGACACCCAGATACAGACCCACACAGGTGGTAAGCTGCTAGGAGATATTTTGAGACAGTGCTGCTCAACCACCTGAATCTCTCAATACCTAAAATCACAAGCCCATGCTGGCCTCTGGAGGCCTGAGAAGAGGACATATACTGAATTCTGACAGAGTTCCAAGTCTGTTGTGATTTGCTACCTATTAGTCAGGGTCTGGCACACTAAAATCACCTACCTAGGACTGTTTACACATTTGAGGCCCAAAAGCATGGGAGTAATAAGGGTGATGCTACCACATGCATCAAGTGTGCAGTCATCGCTATGTGCAAGGCTCTGAGCTGGAGTGTAGTAACAATTTTATACGTGGAAAAATGTAGTAAGGTTCAGTATAAGCTCCTATCGTAGTTTTGCTCATGTCCGGGTAGTGTGTTGTAAGATACGATACAGTAGTCTGAAAAAGGTATTTCTAACAATGTTGGAGAATTTATGGCATGCATGATGTCTTGAAAGTACCGTTCCATCCTCATCTGGGGTACGTTTTCTCTTTGTACGTTAATATATCGGGGACATGTGTAACAGTTTCATGAAAAGTACACGTTTTTCAAACAATCTGCAATGTAGTTCAATTGTCAAGCAAGCAACCATCTGAAACATTAGAATATTCAGTCCCACATGGGGAAAGGGGACATGGGACACGACATAATGATGGAGCAGTGAGGGTATGGAGGGACAGAGAGACTGGATAAGTCTAAGAAAACTGCTGGCCAACAGTAATGTTCACCATATTTCCCACGTATGGAAATTGGAAAGGAAGGCTCGATGGCATGCCTTGTAATAGTTATTTGTTGTTCTTAGTGGTCCTTCCCACGGGTGATATCTAATCGCAGTTCTCTCTGACGCGAGTTTCCTACCGTACTTAATATCTCCTTGCTTGGAACTTCTACACTTCGCAAAGGAAATAGGAATTTCTTGTTATACTACTCTGGGTTCCCATTTCTGCGAGGTGGCATTATTAATATGGGTAGGTACTGATTCCCTCCTGATGGTTTCTAACTCTGGTTCCCCCCTTAAGTGTATATATCTTTATTGAATGGGTTGCCTGGCTGGGTCGTGGATCTTCCCACGTCGGAAGATCTGGGTATACACTGTTTGGGTGGAGGGACCTTAATGGGAGGAAGGGAATCAAACCCCAGGGTGAGCTGGACTACGAATGTCTCCCTTCCAGGGAGTTTGGTTCAGCTCACTGTAAAGGCTATGAAAAGTCGTGATGCCAGCTGTCTCAGAGATAAATAAAGGGAAATGTGTCTATGCAAGGCCAGATTAGGACTTATGCATTCGTTTCTGATTTCAAAATATGCCCATTAGGGTTCAGGTTGGGTTGGCTTCAGCAAGAGGATGAAATCTGGTAAGACCTGGTTGGGATACTTATTTTTGGTATATTTCCTGCAGCTGTGTGAACTATGCAAGTAGTTTCTTGTACTGAGGTGCAAGGATGAGGTGGTGGGGTTGGTTCAGAATGAGATACTGGCGAGTCTAACTTATTGATGTAATCGAGATCATGCTGGGGCCAGTCGATGCCAAGTAAGGAATCCCATTCTGACCTCTCATACAAGTGGCTTAATTCGAGTTCTGGTGTTACCGCCGATTTATCTGGTGTTCAGATAGTTTCTTCCACATCACTGTTGTCTGGAGGGTTTACAGAGATACTTATTGTGTCTAGCTCTCTCTGTAATGCCCGACGGACTAATCGGCGTAACTGACTAACTTTTCCTTTTGAATTAAATGGCATTTCACTATAGTAAAATATACACAGGAGCATGCTCTCCTGAATGTCAGGCATGAATTCAAGCCCTCCTAAGTTCGGTCTTTACTACAGACTGGGACTGAGATAATGAGTAGATAGATGACCTGGAGTCCCAGGTTTGTATTCAGCTGTAGGTCAAACAACCCGGTTCGTTCCATAAGTATTCTTAGTCTTGTTCAGACGAAGTAAAAATGAGCCAATTAGAAAAAGGATTCAAATCATAATTTAACGTATTAAATTTCATACGTTTGAAATTCAATTGGGAATGTGTAACACTTTATATTGATAAAAAATGAAGTTAATTGTTATGGCAGGTGAATGCGAACTTGCTTTGATAAAATAAAGTGCAATGATTTTAATTTAGGCAAATTCTCCTGATGGAGGGGAGGGGCCAGTCTAGAAGGGACGTCGGCACGATCTGCTACTGCGGCATTTATAAGAATTAATTAGACGGATAGGAAACAGGTGGGATGTCGAGATACCTCTGGTTGAAGTGATGATGGCGCCCTCGGCTGTGGACGGCATCGGCTGGCGTTGCTGGAGATTGTTGCAAGTGACTAGTGCGGAGTATGACTTTGGCATGTAAGACCTAGTGGTCATGAACTACCCTGGATTAGATATGCTCAGTATTTTGCAGACTGCGAGGTCAGGCTGACAGCCACTTCCCTTGATGGTGCCCTCAGCCATATGCAAGCTGGAGGGCTGACGACTGTGTCGAGCTGCGGTTTGGCACCGCCTTATATACAAAAAATTATGTAATGTAGGGTGTCAGTGGGGTACGGGGTTGGCTAGTCTTGCCTCACAGGGGTAGTTTAAATTATGTTTGCTGAACGCCCCACACTTTTCTTATCTCCTCGGTGGGAGGCTGTTGACATATTTATCGCCTCTTCACGAGGCTCTAGGGGCAGTGACGACCTTGTGCATGGGGTACTGTCCTCCTGCAGCATCCCTTCAAACTAGCTTCTCTGGATCCGGCGTGTTGGTGACTCGTTGGATAATACAATTTCTCAGGAGTGAAGAGGCGACCGCATGGCGACTTTTGAGTGGGCAGTACAATTTTAATTTATCACCATGTGTTTATAATTGCTCACTAGAATGGGAGCAATTGTAAAGGCACTGAATTTATCGTCTGCCGGCATGTGACTTGCCCCTTTGAGTTTATTGGCTTGATGATGGGGTGAAGTCGACAAGTGATGTGCGAATGCCCAATGGGTAGGAAAGCGACATGCGTCAACTCACAGTGAAGTAAGGTTATTGAGTGCTTACTGTAGTCATAGGAACACCATAGCGAGCCAGGTTTAGAAACATTTCTGTGAGAGTTTTGCCTAAATGCTAGGTTGGCAGCAAGGAACTATTAGCTTTCAAATAAACCCCATGCATTTCAATTCTCATTATTTTCTTCTGTATCATCCCTGAACATGGCATGACCACACACATACTAAACACTTCCAAGAATGTGATAACACTCAATATGCTTCTCCATGTTCTGAACATGGCATTACAGTCATAAAATGCTTCCATAATACTCATTTCAGATCATCACTTCTGGTAATTGGTGAGTGCTAAACGATGATTATGTCTTGTGGTGTTACTTTTCCTGGGTAAATTTTTCATCAGTGGCATAACAACTAGAAGCAGGGGGACAGGGTATACATTTTCCCTCCCTAAATTTAGTAAAGGACACCAGCATTAAAGGGCATTGAATTCCCCCCACCCCCACCAGGCTGCATTGATATATTGTATAAAATCTGCAAAGAATGGTTATGATGCGTTTCTGATGCTTTGATACATTTTTGCTTCTATGATATGGACTTTTCTCTATCATTTATACAGCATGTAACTATACGTTTTGACCACACCAAAATTAAATTAATAAGTGAAGCAAAAATATTTTAAGAGGGCCACCTATAGGCTTGCCTGCTCCTATATTACTGATTTCACCAATGCTGTTGGTCAAGGAGTTGGTACTTCTGTTTTCCTGTAAATGTCTTGTCTAGATACAGCTGCTCAGGTCCAACCCAAGAGAAGAAATATTGCCCTTTTTTATGTTAATGTTGGCTGCATTACATTTGTTGTTTGATACCGTCGAACAACAGCAGTGTGAATAATACATCCCATCTCGCTGGTGACATTTCTATGAATTCTGCTTCTCCAAGTACTTGCAAGCTCATTGTTTTATAGTTTTTATACTCTAGCTGCATATTAATGAAAATGTACAGTAATATATTACTGAATTAGTTTTTAATATGTGTATATCTTCAGAAAAGGCAACTTGTAGTTATCGACTTTTACTGTAATATGACATCTAGTGAGCATACGCTCCTTCATCTGATAAGGAATACCCACTGTATTCAGTTCTTATTCTCTTGTAAAAATAGTTTGAAAAGTAATTTGTAATCCGTGCAGCATTTAGATGTACGTCATTCAGTTAATACACTCCCAAAGCAAAGTTAAATATTAATCACTCTTGGCTAGTGTCACAGCACATCAAAAGATATTGGCTGTCGGATGAAAATGAAGACTTAATTGGAGACAGAAATAAGTGAATTATCCAATGTAATGCTAATTCTGAAATTGCAAGTGTATGAAGCACTTTGGAAACCATGGATAAATTAGAAGAAAAATCCAACCAACCAACAATGAGGATATTTTTTCAATCAACTCCTATAAAGCCTTGCCACCAAGAACAAGAACTCTCACCTTGTGCCAGGACTCTTTCAGCATTTTCATTTTTATGGTAGGTACTGTCCCTTGTGTAGGAAACAAATCTAACAATCCAGTTTACAAACACTTTCTTATGTTCAAATAGCAAACACTGTTAAGATCTGTAATTTTTTGCAGCATTCAAGTTAACATTTAATATGAATTAGAAGTGATGTCAAACGTATTTTTCTTTCTTACAGGCATCGGAGCGTGAAGTTCTATGGGTGCTAAGGATAGCAGTAGTGATTATTTCCTCTCTGTCTGCAGGCGTGGCACTCTCCGTGGGCTCCATATATTACCTGTCGTAAGTTCACTACATCCTCACAGCATGAAATACTCCTTGATACAGGCTGTTCACAGTAAAGTGAGCACTTTTGAGGTCCTAGTTACTTTTTCTATCAGCCATTTTTTTTATCCTTCCACCACTTTTTAAATAGATATTGTCATGTAAGTGATAAACACAGTGCATATGTTTCACCTGACTCAAAGTTAATGTCTAAGGCAAAAATAAAATATATTTATTGACTATTATTTCAAAAGAGAGGGTTTCAAAAAAGGCTCACTTTACCATGGATAGCTTATACGTATAGTGTAACACAGTGAGTGATATGAAAACAATGTAATGTTGCAGTAAATAAAAATTGATATATTCGGGAAATATTTATTTTTTCTATATTTTTGTAAAGGATGGTAACTCGTTCAGTATTTAGAATATTGTGGCAGTAATAATTTGTTTGTATTTTACATACAGTATTTTTATTTTTCAAAATTTATTATATTATTTGAGACATTTAACAGTAGTAGCAAACGTCACAGTATGACATTGAACTTTTTCATTAGGTTAGTACACTTAACCCGTAGACAAGGCCACATTTGGCTGACGTGACCCGCCACACAAGTATGAAGCTATATTTCAAGAGCCACGTCTGCATTTGTGTGCTATTTTTAGACATTACTGCATCACGCGATGCCCCGATTGGACGTGTTCAGATGATGAAACTGATGCGTGACGCCCTGAGACTGATGGGAGCGTATCACCACGTCCAAAATGTTTTTGGTGGGTGCTAGGTCTGTTCTATGTACTTGCCTCTTCGCCTCTACACATCTGCGACTCACCTGAGCATGACTTAAAAACGGCGACACCATATTTTTATGGCACAATGTTTCTAAGGACAACTTTTAAAGCATCCTTATGGAAAATTTAGTAGCTTAAACTGATTCATAAAACACACATTTTAGTCACTTTCACGTGCAAAAGAAATATACTTAGAACCAAAATGAGAAATTTAATTTTGTCTTTGGACATAAAATGTTTCGTTAATGCTTTTTGTGTTTAGACACCAATACCAATTATCTAACCATTTCTTAGTAATGTATATTCTACCAAACCTCTGCCACACACTTCATACAGTAGCTGAGTGGAGCTTGTAACAGTTTTACTGTATACAGTGCATGCACCTCACTCTAAAATTGCAGTGAACATTACATGGCACACTCTGTTGCTAGATGGCTACCAATTGTCAGCAGTCAAAAAGTTATGCTGTGTTGAAACAATGGGTACATACTTACATACAAAAAAAAACATAACAACCATTATGTAACAACTGGCAATTCCCAGCACATTTGTTGTGTCAAGTGGAAGTTTAAATAAAATAAATAAATGTAATTAATTGTCACACTGTGTGATAGATTCTAAATATAAAATTTTTTTGTTGGCTATCCACTGCAGTCTAAGACACAATGGTAATCCATGCACCAATACTGGGAACAGACACACGCTACAGAAATCAGTGTGCATCATGTGTGAAAATGCTGACTGCTTGCAGGTACCTGTGTTCAGACCTGGTGTACGTGATCCTGTTCCCTCAGCTGTTGCTCGTCGTCCACTGGTCTCAAGGTGTCAACACCTACGGCTGCCTGGCGTCGTACTTGGTGGGGCTCATGGTCCGGTTGCTCGGTGAGTGTTATGCTGCATGCTTCATGGCGACCACACACACAATTTCAGCCAGTGAATACCAGTCTGCAACGAAAAGCCAGAAAAATTATGTTTCCTGTGATTTCCTCTTATGTACTTGGCTTGTTGCCAATTAATTCCGCTGCAGCATAAATTGTGCTATTATTACACTTTCCTGCATTTTGCAACTTTTCCTTGGTCGCATGAGAAATATCCAAAAAAGGGTTTCACTCTTGGAATAGCCATTGCAGGATTTCAGTCAAATGGGGATAGGGGGAAAAGGCAAAAATGAACTCTTAAGCACAATTTAGAAACAGAGAGATTAAATGTATAATTTTAATGGATTCAATTTCATGCAAGAAACAAGTAATAACAATTATTTGTGGGATGTCGAGCATAACACTTCTGGTAAATTTCTTTACATGATTTTTATACGTTCATTATTTCTTTCTGTGATAGGGGAGAATGCCCCCCCCCCCCCCCCTTTTACACTCTCCATTATATAATTGTTTTCGCAGTATTTACGTTACTGATATGTAAGGAATATAAAAATGAAGCTTTCTCCAACAATAGGTACTTCACGATTATGTACTGGATGTGTGATAGGAGGAGAAAAGGGACTGGGAGTGCCGATCGTGATCAAGTTCCCTTACTACGATGCCACAAATGATGAGCAGATGTTCCCCTTCAAGACGCTGTCCATGCTGTGTGCTCTGGTCGCTCACGTAGTGGTCAGCTGCATAGCCAGGCTGCTGTTCGAAGGTGGCTGGGTGTCGGCCAGCCGCTGGGACGTGCTGGGGGCGTTCCCTCACCTCACATGGCCTGCGGTGCCCCGACAGGAGGAGTTGTACCGCCAAGTGTCCCCCGACCGCCAGGAGTGCCCCGCTACCCCCATCATGTCCTTGGATGACAGCAGCATTGGCAAGGAGGGAGTTGAGAATCCTGCGATAATGGACATTGTCCGCAAGGACAGCAGGTTCTGATTGTATCTCCTGACGCCTTCCTGATACTTTCTTACCAGATGATGGTTTCATCAAAGTGCTGTGACTACAAAGATTCTTACTGTAGTTTATATATTCATATGTGATAATGTGTTGTACAGACAAAGCAATTATGGCCATTCATTGTCTTCGATGAGCTATGTTCTGTTTCTTGTGGGCCGCTTTTCACAAACACTGCACTCACAGTGACTGTCTTCCTCGTTTTCATTTATTGAAATATCTACGGTGGTCGTGACTTATTTTATTACAAATGGCTACAAGACTTTGCAAACTGAGTCAACCTTGGCAGAGTATTAATGTTTAAGTATAACATACACTCAGTGAACAGATATCGTCTTACATCCTTTTGTTCCCAATGAACTTGCGCAGAAGGATGCTGTATATACCAAAACGTAACCACTTAAACATGGTGTGTGTCTGCTGTTATGATGAGTCAATAGATACAGTTCTGTGAACTTAAAAGCCCTATATCAAAAGAATGAGTCTCGTGTTCATAAAGCAAGACCAGTCATATTGTGGTTTGAAAACAAGCAGGTGTTGAAATTCCGGATTTGGGTCTTATGGCTTAAAGCCACACCCAGTGGACAAACTTAGGTATAGACAATTCACTGTAAAGTGAGCACTTTTGAAAGCCCCTCCCCATTTAGAATAATAGTCAATACATATATTTTATTTTAGCCTTAGAGGTGAAGTTCCGAGTGTGGTGGAATATACACACTGTGTTTATTACTTACATTACAATATTTATTTAAAAAGGTGGTAAATGGATTTTAAAAAAAGTGGCTAAAAGGAAAAAGAAACTAGGGCCTCAGAAGGGCTTACTTTACCATGAACAGCCTATAAGACCATCTGTAAGTCTGACCATCAAGGCCTATGCATCTTGACTTGTGAGGAGGGCAGCAGGGATGGGGAATACTAGTTACAGTATACAGCTGGTCAATTTGGAATCAACAGCAATGAGTGTCCAGTGACTTTTGAGCACATACTGTGTCCACAATTAGAAATAAAAAAATGTATAGTCAGGTCACTGTGCAATTACACTGCATATTTTTGAGGGGTCGATCATTATTATCCATTTTATAACAAATGAAAATGCAAGCACAGAACTGAGAAATCGTCAACAACTATGACTTGCGATATTGATAGCAGAGATGTCGCACGTAGTTTAGAACTACGTACATAATTACCATTTTACTAACAACTGAGAAACTAAACATCATGCATGTCGTGTGTGTCAGTTTTAAAATGATTCCCTACACTGAAAAACTTCACTTTTTTTCTCTTCCATGCTCCAGAAGACTTCAGTTGATGTGTAATTCTGGATTCACAATAGCGCGATGGATTGCTATCCAATCAGAAGCAAGATCATTTTGCCATGGATGCAACAAACAGGTTAGACTGAAAAGAATTTCAGATTAGAAAATATTAATTTCATTTTTGTGTTGCAGACATGACAAACTGGGAAAATGGTTAGAAGTTCGTGAATAAAATACTGATCACACTGTTAAAAATTGATACCAAAGTTTATTAGTATCTTAAAATAGATATATGTATTTAGTAACAGAAGAAATAGCATAAATACAACTTTGAATCCAGCATAACATTGCGTAGCTACTGATTTAATATTTTCATCATCATCTACCCATTCTTGTATTCTGTTTACTACGCATGCTCTTTAAGATACACTAAAATTCCTTATTGATACAATGTAAATATAGCAGGAAATAGTAGCCTATACTATGCTAATAATAATCACCTTGGAAATAAGTAAGATATTTGTAGGGACGGGACAATGTTGCATGTTCGACAACCTGTAGGCTAGGCTCCAGTATATTATGTCATTTCAATCCTCGGATATTTGTCCATTAGCTGTTGCCCCAGTGAGTAGTTAGTTTTACATCAGACCAGCTGACACGGGATTCGGTCTTTGTCTACTTGCTTGTCTGATATTGTCTCGGAGATCACGTGAATGTGTCTAATTAAACTGTTATCCAGTTGAAACATAAAATAAATCTACACGCGTTCGAAGTCTAGCTTGTCCTAAAATCAATTCGTGAAATTTTCCTGTCCCTAAATATTTGCAACGATCACGAGTTCTTTGCGAACAGAAACGATATCACGTTCGTATCACATAGTAGTATGGTTTTCAGTAGCTGTTTCGCATATTCCAACATATTTTTTAGATTCGATATTTTTAAAAGTTGGAGGTACCGTATGAGAAAATTAGGAATAGCAGATTAAGATTAGCCTTAAATTGTCAATAATTGCTCATTCTAATTCATTGGTATTTGTATCGGAGCAAAATACCATGGCGATTTGTTGTAAATTAAGACACAAACAAAGTAGTAGGTATTCATATTTAGTTTTCATTATTTAAGTGAAAACCTCTACAATGAGTAAGTCCTGCATAGCTACAGGTATAAATTACTGTACTTGAGTACCAGGATAACACCTAAATAATGAGAAGTGGTCAATATACATATAAGAACATGGTCACAAACTGCTGATGTTTCCGTAGAACATAGAATTCACTGCAGAATACTCTGAAATAAAAAAGTGTACGATGGCATTGATGTGAACACGTTTATATTACAGCATGGTCACAATGAATCTGTATTGTTACAGTGAAACATATCCTTAAAGAAGAAAATCTCAAATAATTTATATATAGTTTTGAAGTTATGCATTTAGCCAGTGTGTGCAAAAGTGCTGTGATAGTGTGATAATAATACAATCAACTTATTGTAACTTGTACACTGCAAGAACCAAGTTTACTGTTTTTCCTCCCATCAGAAATTTATGATGTTTTCCTACTGTTTCACCTTAGGCTTTACTTAAGCCTGCAAAATAAATAAAGGCTGCTTTTATAGTTATTTTATTTAATATTCACAAGACAATAAAGAAAACTGCTGTGGCCACATTCACAAAATGTTTAGACTCAGAACTACTTTTTGTAACATGTTTCCAACATTTCTTTAGATTAGCCAATCTCTTCTACATTCACATATACAGTTTTCGATATAGATTTATTTTTTTAAACTATTGACTTAAAAAATGCTTAAAACGTCCAGAAAATTTCTTTATCCATTGTAGATCAACTCTCAGCAAATTTGAAATTCTACTACTGTGAATAACTGACAATAACAGGACCTAAGCTGGGCTGTATTGTTTAAGCTTGTTGTTCCTTTGTTCACCAATGTGTACTGTGATCGTAGAATAAGTATGCAAAGTTTACTTGAAGTGTAACGCGACCTCCTTTAGGATAGTGCTTAAAATCCACAAACAAGAAAAAATTATATTTTAAAAAAAACTGTGCACATTCGAAATTAGTTTACATTGTAAATGGTATGTCCTAGTCTGTGGTATCTCATGAAGGAATTTAGCCACAAACTATGTATTTTAGATACATTAAAAACTGTACCCTGGAAGAAGCTGCTTCAACAGCTGGTTCTGATAGAACTACTGAAACTTGCTATTTGAAGCAATGTGATAACTCTGTTGTGTTTATGTACTAATTCAGGGATTTTATAAACAATCAAAAGTGCTTTACCAAAACTGCTATTCTTACAATCCAATTTCTTAATGTGTTAATAGATAAGATGTATTTGTAAATACGTATTAAAGACAATTTAACTATGTCACTTGTTTCTGTTGGTTAATACCTTCTGATGCCTAGCTGCAACTTACAACCTAGGATCCTAACAGCAACGAATATGCTATCTCTCTCTCAAAGATTTTTATTGAAACTTTACAGTCGAAATAATTATAACAAAAATCTTACTTTGCCAAGTCTCAAACCCATACAAGTAAACAATTTAACAAGCTTATTCATTTATTTTTAAAATTTAACAAAGATTTTACACATGACGTGTTTTCAACAATGGTAATTGGATGACTCCAGCTCATCAGCACAGCCAGCAGTGCATCTGGAAGTTTGCATTACTGTTGACCACATGTGACGTCAGAGGATTGTACTGTAGATGCTGCAAGAATGGATGTTCCTGCCAGCGGAGGTTTTGTTGTTCACCGGCCCGGTGAATAACAAAACCTCAAAAAAACAAGTACAGTGGAAGCCTGAAATACTGCGGTCCATTATACCGCGGACTTGGTTATACCACGGGGCAATTTAGGCCCCGGGCCTGAATAAATAAAGAAATAAGTGGAAAGCGTGCAATCAGATAAGCATGTGATCTGTCGACGGGTGGTCGTGGGTCACTGACATGAACCATGAGTAGGAGGGGGAAGGGGATGTGTTCAGACGCACATTCTACCTCCTTTTAGTGCCAAGATGTATATCACTGATTCATTACAGCCAATAACGTATATTTTTCCGTATTCAATTTCCTTAGCGTGGTGCGACGTCTTTGGTGGAAGAATTCCTAGTGGTCCTTTTTTCATGTCACCCTGCTATCATACCTGCTCTGCTGTTTGGTTGTAAACAGGCCCGATAAAATGTTCCTGTAGCAACCTTTCCATCTTATCTGGGCATTGGAACAGTGTGGGGGATGGCAGAGCCACATTCCAAGTTTTACTGGCACTTACAAGTTAACGTGAAATGTGCGTGCGTTGTATAGCGTAACACATTTAAGCAATTACAATTATTCCAGGCCAAAATGTTTAACGAAAGTAAGTTAAAATACGCTGGAATACTGCCGTAAAAGGGATGCCGACTTCTGTGACGCATTCGGTATAAAACTGGCTTGCAATACGAGCGGCTCTGGGTTCAGACTCTGGGTAGGTAGGGACTAAGTCATTTACAAGCCTATAATTAATCTCCTATGGGATATAGTGCTACATATAATTAATATCCTATGGGATATAGTGCTACATATAATTAATATTCTATGGGATATAGTGCTACGTATAATTAATCTCCTATGGGATATAGCGCTATGTAATCATTACAATTATAATATAGACACGTTGATTATAATGTATATATAGCGGCTATTTAGTATGTCTTCCCATTTTAGAAAAAAAATTCTGAAATTTGTGCTTCTAAGTCATTTACAGACCTATAATTAATCTCCTATGGGGTATAGCTCTATGTAATCATTATAATTATGATGTACACGCTTTGATAATAGTGTGTATATATAGGCTATTCGGTATGTCTTCCCGTTTTCGAAAAAACAAATTCAGAAATTTGTGGCGCACAGTTTTATTGTCCTTAGGACATGCATTGCGGACTGCGCAAGCTATTGTGTGGGAACTGTTACTCATACGAACCAATACACGTCTTTGCAACCCACAAGCACTCGCCTGGCCAACCTTTCTACATACTTCGGTAGGTAGAACGGCAGAGCCCACACAGGTACACTGTTTCTGGACTCGCTTGTCGGTCTGGTGCTCGTCCTTTTCCATCGCACCTTTGTGCCGAAAGGGAGCATTCCCTAGACTGGTAAGACGCAGACAAAAGCCACACCCATGTGCTGAAGCTGCAGTCAGCGAGGGCTAATTTTCTCTAGTCACTGTGCCTTAGCGCCAAGCACCAAGATTAGATATCCGCTCATTGGCAGCCACTCACGTGGCTCTACACAGTAGAGAACCACTAAGCCCTGTTTTTCACCTCACGGACATGAGAGATGTGACTCCAGATGCCTTACTCCAGATGGAGTGGTCTTACGGAGAAGATCAAAGAGGTGCTTATTTCCAGTCATACCAGAAGTTCCAAGAGACCTATTACAGCCACCAACCCGCCTGAGTAAGGAAGTCCACCCGTGGCTTGTAGAATACTAAAGATAACCAGAACAGCTGCCAACAGAACCTGTAGCCTATTTTACGCCTGATGCTCTGTCCCCACAGATACGAAACACATTCCACAGTCAACCAACTCAAATCTCAGGATCATCATCTTGCGCAGTCAGTCAGCCAGAACCACGCACTAGCACTAGCAATCTGTGTCACCCAGTTATACCATACCGCCCAAGGCTCAGAGCCTGAAGAGGATTGTTTTGGCAGAAACAGACTTTGTGTCCTGCCGAAAAGCTACCCAGCCAGTACTCTACACAGAGAAGGTGCCGAACCCTTGTAGGGATTAACTGAACACGAACCCTCCGAATTAAGGGTGTGCCTGACTTAGTACCCGATAAAAAAAAAATCCTCCCACTTACACTTGACATACGCTTAGTCGACAGGGTGTCACGCGTCAGATTAAACCTACATTATGTTCTTACAGACATTATTCAATATTCAAAAGACCTACATTACAAGTTTTGTGTTATGTTAGGACCACCTTTATTTTCCAGTGTTACAAAATAATATTTTGTATATAAAAAGACATGAATTCAAGTACTCACAGTGTAGTACTTGTCGACAGACACACACACAAAGAAAGATGACACATTTGAGGACACATTTTTCTTGCGGTTGCTACGTTTCACTGACTAAGGCTGCTTCATCAGGCGGTGAATTGTAGGACACTACAGTATGGTGGAAGGGTGCTGTTGGTAGTAACCTTACTGACCAAGTGGCGAACTAGGGCAAGACAGTAAAATTGAAAAATTGAAGGTATAACTGATGAATGTGGTAAGGCGCTGTGATTATCTTATTTTAAAACCTGGCGGCTGCCTGGATTTTGCTATAAATTGGCGAGTTAATTCCCAGTGTCTAAGTTCTGGGCTGTGTTAGAAGGTGGTAGGGTTCTCACAGCTCTGGTACTGTAGCAGGAATCAAAATCTTTGTTGTGTGATGCTGCATGTGCTGCAACTGGATTGTCCCGTAGGTTATTGATGTGACCAGCTATGACTTGTTTGATATCTGCTCTGTAGCCATACATTCTATGCCCGAGTATGTTGGTGGTGACGCCTATGTATTCTGCATTACAGTGTTGGCACTGTAGCTGATAAATCAGATTTTCTGTTGCACAGTTATAGTTTCCTTGGATGGGGTATGTACGGGTAGTTAGTCTGCTATTGAAGTTGAGGGTTGGTGGATGGCACAAGAGCCACTGTGTGAGCTATTGCAAAGGGTGAGATCCTTTGGGGGTGATAGTTTGGTTGGCATTTGTGGTAGGCTGCAGCTTTGAATGAATCAGTTTGTTACGAAGGTTCACCGGGTGCGGTGTCGTTTAAGGTGCCCTTTCTTTTGAGGCCATCCACATTTTTTTGGTGGATGTTGTGGTTGTGCGGGCCATCGATAAGTGGGCGCAGGCCTCCAGGAGGTTTCGCAAAAGTAGCCCGGCAACCTGAGAACTCGAGTTGCTTTTGCAGGTAGGTTTCTTCTTATGGTGCCAGGTTCGAGCGTGGCAGACTTGGCATGGGCCGAGGTATGAACGGTTCGTTCGTGGTTGGCACGGATGGCACCTTCCTCTAGGGGAGGTGGTCTCAGTTTAATGTTTGTGACCGGCACTGCTGATGCTGTCTCGGCCTGAAAGTGATATCTGAACAGAGTTGAGATCTTCTCCTTACCCCAGTACTAACATGTGCCCGAGCGGACTCATTCACAGGAGGGGAACTCCGAGAAACGTCCTCACCTCCCTACTGGGTTTGAGCCTTGGTGATGGCATTTCTCCTTGGAGATGTGGGGCGCTGGCCAATGACCCACCATAGACAATCAGTACCCTCCCCATCTGCATTGGTTGGGGAGGTTGTGGAAGAGTAGACCTTGGAATTGTTTCAGAACGGGGCATCGTGGATGCAGCGGCCCTGGCGTCTCTAGATGGTGGGCTGTCTGTGGTGAGCAACGACAATGGCAGTACAACAGTGGCGGCGTCCTCTCATCTTGCTGACATTTCTACCTCTGGAGGAGGAGTCGGCAGTACCAATCCTGACGGTAGAGGCAGGTACGAGAAGTCAATGTCATTGTCCTGCTGGCTGTCAATTTTCTGCACACAATTTGTAACGGGGGAAACCAAAGGTTGAGTTTGACCTTGTTTACACTCGGTTTAGTGGGCAGGTCCCAGGAGGACACCCCGCCTCTATTTTATACCAGTTGGCAGGGTTATGGGGGTCTTTGGCAGGGTCTTTCCACCCTGAGAGCCTCCTCATAATGCCTGAAAGATGTTGGGCTTCCGAAGGAACATTCTGCAGCACCCAACCGGCATCAGTTGGTTATAGGGGCTGCAAGTCGAGGGCAGTGTCTGGGTCGACATGCCTCTTGGATGGTAATCCGGCAGCATCAGGCATCCCGAAAAACACCTGGAAGGCCGGGGTGTCGAGGGCATTGTCCAGTCAGACCTGCCACTCTGACACGTTGGTTGTTGTGGGGAGTCCTCCTTAAGGGCAGGGGAAGGACTCCCCTGTACACTGCCCATAGGAGGTCCGGGCTCCCTGGACCTAGGAATCTCGAATTCTGGGGCAGTGGGTGGAGGAAGTGTGCAGTTCCGCTGTCGTAGATGGGCCAGACTGTGTCGGGCTCGTCTTGCCTGACTGCGGTTGTTCTTGGGGGGTGTTGGTTCAGGCAGAGGTTTGGGGTGACAGTGTTTTTTCTGCTGGTGACTTCGGGGCTGATAAGGAGTCTCTCCCCGGAGCTCGCGGTGGCAGGTTCGGGCGAGGAGAGGAGTAGCAGGAGCTGAGTTACACACCCAGTCAAACATCTGATTCCTGTCCCCCACAGGGAGGCCCAACGCTGCCCACAGTCTGTTACGCAATGTTGCCTCTGCAAACAGGGTGTCTCAAATGACTATTACTCATCACCATGGTAAGTGTAATCTCCCCTTCTGTAGGGTAAGGGAGGCTCGGTTAAGCCCAGGAATCAAGTCTTCCCATGTGGGGTAGGTGGGCTCTTTGGCTGCGCGTTAAAAGGTCACTCCGTACAAAGTTACCTGTGACGGCTGTATCCAGTATCGCCACTGTAACTTTATTGTTTATTTGGATACGAAGACAGGGCTCGTCCAAAGGAGAGCACTTGTGCCGGAGAGCATGGAGTCTTATTGGGGTATTCCCCGTGTGGGCGGGCTCCTTAAGCGGCGAATGCGGCTGTGCGCACTGCAGGCGAAGATGATTCCCTTCCTCTCTGTGGCTGTGCCGGTTCGGGCAATCGTTGCTTAGGTGGAAGCCCAGGCAGTGCCAACAGCAGGGAGATAGTGGGGGAGGAGAGGGTGGAGGGCGGTCGGCTGCCTGAGGGAGAGAAGCTGCGACCTTTGGGGCACGTGCCGAACTGTTAAAGTGTGCCTGTGTTTTAAAAATCCCTTCGATTTCCCTTGCTCGCTCCACGAGCTCTTACACCAACCGTGGCTTAGGGGTGATGATATTACGGTATGAAGGAAGTAAGGTGTGTGCTGTACTCCACACGCAACTCGCTTCGCTTTCTGCTGGGTACATACACTTATACAATTGCACCTTTTGGCGAATGTATATTTGAAATTCCTCCTCTTAGGGAGTGTACTTTGGTGAGGAACTCTGTAATTAACTGTGCCTAAACTTCTACCCCTGGAAATTGAGAAGCCGGCCGATGGCTCAGTTGGTACCATTCGTTCACGGATTCCCCGTATTTACGCCACCACTCTTTGGCCTTCCCTCGCAGCAGGTACTGTGCTTTCAGCACCCATTGCTTACGGGGAATGCTATGGTTTGCAAATGCCCTCTCGAATTCTTATACGAATGCTACAGGATCTACGTGGGGTTGGCAGAATAATTCGGACAGTTGGAATTCCGCGGTTGTGTGCGAGGGTTCGGGGCTGTATCTCAACCCGGAATTCCTAGGTCAGGATGCCAAACCACGCCGACACACTTCGCACTGATAGACTTGGCCGGGACGAAGAAATTGTTCATCCGGCCAGCCTATGCGTCTTAAATGGCATTCATTAATACAGGTGATACACCTTGTGGTGAAGGTACTGTAGCCATTACACTCTAACCAGTGGCACCTGGCTAGCAGCCGAAGTCGACAGGATGCACACCTATGTTCTGTACCCTTAAAGATGTGTGCGGGTGAGTATATTACTTACTATGAAGCGATGGTGGGTCACATGGATTGCATGAAGACGGCCTCAGAATATAGTCAAGTGACTAAATCCGGGCATGTTATATGGTTGCGGAAGCTGCTGGTAGCTACTCGACGATAACCTCGTGGGTTATATATGGGCGACCATGCGGTTTGATTGGTTATGCTGCATCGCTTCAGTAGGTCTGCTTACTACACTGGTGTCTAAGCAAACTAGCACAGTCGACTTCGAGTTGGCTTAACCAACTGTTAGATCAAAGTGATAAGCGCCATTACCTTATCACTGAGCGGGGAGAATGTAACACACATTAACCACACATACTTGGGTGTCCCAAGGCGTGACTGGCCTGGCCTTCAACTTAATTGAAGTTTTCTACGTGAGTGTGAGCACTTAGGGATGTTCCCAAGGGCGCGGCTGGCGTGTTCGTAACTACCAAGGCTTAGCTACTTGCAGTTAATGCCCCACGTTGCACGCCAAAATATTTGAAGCGGTACGTTTTAAGCCACCGGGTACAGTGACACAATGTCAGCTGTACCGAGGAATGGTCGTAGTAGAGTCCATTCTGGCATGGGCGGAATGAGGAATAAAACCTCTGTACCCTCCTAATAACTGTTGAAAAAGAAAGTGAATAGAATCAACACTAGTTTTGACAGGAATCGCACCCAAGACCTCAGGCTAGCTCTACGGAGGGGAGCGGGAGTTCCCCACGCTGGGAGGAGAGATTTATTTAGCTGTCTTACGAGCGTTCTGATGGATCAAGAGCTTGGGAATTACGCCTAAGGTGAATTTCACTTCCAAGGACATGCTGTACACAGATCTTATGTTAGCAGAGGAGGTGGCCTTCAAATATACATGCGAAGTCAGAATCGTTGGGGTCATGCTCCAAGGAGAAGTTACTCTCGCTTGGGCAGTTTGACGTTATATAGTACGGCTCGTGTCAGTTTACAGGTGGGAATGAATCTAGTGACAGAGGAACTGTAATATGCAGACTCTTTACCAACTGTACGTGTGGTGGTGGTGGCACTCTCTTTGCAGGCTGGCTTTGTGGTGCGGCCAGTGGCTGAACGGCGGCTGGTGCTGGTTGCGATGGAGTTGCACTGGTGCTGCAAGAGAGTTCCTGTGGTGGGTGCGAGGGAATTTCTGTGTAAGATTCTGGGCATAGGTCGGGTTCGAGACCAAGGATGGCAAGATTGAAGTATACTATTAACAAGTGCTCTAAAGCGGCTCAGTGCCTTACTCTAATTGGAGGTGAAAAAAGTGGGTTTACAGCATCTGATTCAGTGAAAGTGGTATTATTACTCTCGTCCTCGAAATGCCTCAATGTATGACGAAGCCTATATTTCTTACCACTTTTGTGTGCTTGGGCATTAAGCCATTTAAATAACCACTGACTATAAAAGTAATATCTTGCAAGATAAAGCAGAGTATTAAGAGCGGTCCTAGCGTGTACTACTAGGAGCACATCTTACCACATAACCTCCAATAAGCCTTCCACGCTTAGTTGTACTTCGACCCGGCGAGGAAACAAAGCACTGGAGGTCTATGTCATATTCCTAGGTGAGTTTTCCACAGAGGGACGGGTAGGGATAATAAATCTCTCACTGCCTAGCCGTTCTACAGCCTGGCAGGGTAGGGTGTTATTAAGCAACTCAATTCCAAGACTGGAAAGACGTTCCTAGTGGTGGCTCTGCCGAAACTAATCTTCTGACAAACCTCGGCGTTGCCTCCAAGCTGCACGTGCCTGCCTTGCTGGCTAATACGCGACCACCTGCTTTACCTTACATTAAACTAGAACACATTTACTACACAAGAGAGAAGAAATACACAGTGATCATACAAGGGATGTGCAAAAGCTACGAAAGGAAATGTTTCAATGCCCTGGTAAGAGTATGTTTATTTTGACGTAATAAACAAACAGCAAACCAATCCACATCTCTCAATAATCAACAATGATCATGGTTAAGTACCAAATAGAAAGCGGAAGCACATTACTATTGCCAGGAGAAGACGTCCAGGTAAAATTTAATTGAGTTGGTATTTTTAGGTGTGAATAAATAATTACTCCAATTATTTATTTAGCCGGAAACAACCCTAATTTAATAAGGGACCTAAGGGGTACTCAAATGAATTTTTAGCCAGTGGTAAAGAACGACTTGGCTAGGGCCTTTAACGGTGGTACAGAAGAGATGACGTCGCTGTGACATTTAATGCCTGGTTGCATTTTGCGAAGGAAGGTATATTGAGGAAGGTTAAGGACTGGCTGGGATGTCACTGTTGCTCTCTGGTATCGTCGATGGGGACTGAAGCAGTGGAAGACGTTGAAGACTCTGGACGGCAGCAGCCCTCCGGAGCTGTCGCGTCGTTACTATCACTGGTCTGTCACGGCTACCAGCACAGACGAGCATCTCTGCCCAATGCTTAACACCAGGTATCTACTGCCAGAGGGTGATGTTCCGCTCTCTGTGCCTTTGGCCTTCACAGCCATAGGGAAGTGATCACTTCCCGTGGTGCACTCGACCTTCCTGATGAGCAACTCCTGAGATATAGGCTGGGGTGCCTTTTATACTAAGTTTCTCCACTTCTAAGCACTCAGAGGGGTGCGAGGGAACTTGCCCAGCCTCTTGGGGGTGAAGCTTGTGACGTCACATGCACGGACCATGGATACTTATCTGCATGGCGTTTGGCGCGAGGCATTGACATATCTTGCCATTATACTCTCATAGAGGCTGTGACTTTCGGTCGAGTGGTCCGCTTCCCTGCAGTGGCGCAAAATTCAAATTGAGCGCAGTTCTTCCAGCAGGTGCAACCAAATGGAGCGGTTTGTCCTTGGGGAGAGGCGATGACGTGATGGCTTCTTGTAGAGTTCAGCTGCACGGTGAAAACAAGGAACACGTGGTAACTGGATGTGTTGAGTCTCCGTCAACATAGGTTAGTTGCACGTTCGGTCTTCATCACCATGTTTAATTAAGATTGATTTGCACAAATAAGTAATGTAACATTTGGATGGGGCGAAGTCGTTTCTGTAGTAGATGCCTCTTCTAGGCGTGGGATGCGTCATGCGTCAAAACTAATGGTAGTTAACTTTGCAATCACCTGGAGGCCGCATATGAAAATGAAATATATGCAAATGCCATTGATTTCTTGACGAACTTCTTAAAAATACACATTATATTTTATGCCCGACGAGTTTCACGCCCCGATATAGAGGTTGATACACTGGCGTTATGTTCTGAATCAAAGAGCATCCTTAGTCACACGTAACGAAATTGTGAGGTAGGTGAAATGCCGCAATCGCAATTTATCGACACAATCTTTCACTACACAAAAATTACAGTACATACTACCCCTGGAGACACCATGCCTAGCCAAGCTCCGACGACGTCTAGCCTCATCAAACTCAACTTGGGCATGCTCATCCGGGTTGAACACCCGGCAGACACGGAGCTCCCAAATTTTTGTCTCATAAAGCTAGCGTCAGGGAAGACAGTATGGGTTCGACTCCCGCCAAAGGTAGTCCCCAAGTCACGTGGGGCACCCTTCGTTCAATTTTGTTCCCGCACGTCGGCCCACCTGACCTGTTAAGATTTCCCCAGCCAGATCATTCGCCTCCACCCCCACGAGCGCGTAACTGCATCATCACATCATACTCCTGGGATAGCTGTCATCCCGCTTATTGGCTACTCTTATCATGAGGAGGGTGGAACTTCCTGGGAGGGAATCTACCTCCATCCGACTAACACTGGAGTTTGACTCCCCTTGAACTCGATGGTTCTCTACCACCAAGCGGCCCACTCAGATAACTAACCCTTCCACAACCCGTCGGGCCTAGAAAGTTGGCAATATACGCTGCAGCAGGCTTACTTGACATTGCAAGAGGGTGGTCAGCAGCCTAACCACTACCTCACGAGGTAGGGCACACGTCAGACTTAAGGTTGCAAGTAGACTGCTAGGCTACAAAAATATATACAAGGGCAGGAATTCAAGCACTTAGTGTGTAGTACTTGTAGACAGACGAGTGCACACACACACGTGCATGTGCACCCAGACATGCAAGCATGCATGTGCGCGTACACACACAAAGAGGGACAACATTCTCCACGCGATCATGCAACACAATTGAAAAATGTGTCGTCCTTTGTGTGTATGCCTGTCTGCAAGTACACCTCAAGTACTTGAATTGCTGTCTTTTTATATAAATTCAACTTAAATATAAGATTAAAATGTTTTCACACTTAATTAACACATCTGACGCGTGCCTAGCTAGACTACTAGGCACGATGGTCGAGGATTTTGTCCGCTAGAACAAAAGCGGGGTGGTTTATGTTAAATAGATGGTGAGAGGCAAGGGGTGTTGGTTAGTAAGTATTTACTCCTGCTTCTTGGATGCTGTGGTTGTGGTGGGTTTTATCCAGACGTAGTGAGATTGGCCCACGCCGAACTGGCAATTCCACAGGTGAGCTTCGTTGGTCCAGAAGTGGATGTTATCACAGCCGAATCTTACTTTAGTACCGGTTAACAACCCTTTTACCACGGGATGGCATAAGGGATGAATTCGCAGACATGGAGATACGAATAATATAGTTACCGGAGCAGTCGATACTGACTCGTGCCTGAGTTGGGCGGCCCGGTCCCGTTCCGCCTGTCGCTCCGGTGTAGGTCGAGGAAGTTCACTCAAACTGTCTGGCTGCAAGGAATTCTGCGTTTCGTTCCCTACGTTTTTGGCCGTGCCTTATGGTCTTAAGGCACTAATTCTCTGCTCACAGTATGCTAGGTACATCCTGACGTGAACAAACTAAGCACAGTTTATAATGACAGTCCAGTTTTGGCTTGCTGACCAGGCTATGTAAAGTCTCAAATGATCTCCCATGCATGCGGGCTATTCAGAGACAGGGAGCTGTTTGAGTCACCAATGCCGCCACTGGATGTACGTCCACACACGAATGGGCGGCAGGTCTAAGCTATGAGATATCCCAGCACTAACAATGTTGTGGGATAAGGTAATAACTCGAGACTGTTGCTTCTCCCTGGATGAAGGTGTTACTAGTGGTTGTGGCTCCTCTGTTCCTCTCCACCAGTACCTGTACAGTGCTGTGGCAGTTGGAAAGACAGATGGCCGTCTAATGGGTGCGTAAGAAAATATGACGGGCCCCTGAGGGGCGCCTGAAGTTGAAGTTAATTTGGTTATATCAAATACCCAGTTTTTGTCAATGGTGTACGTAGCAACTTGCATCTAGCAGGCAAACAGACAGATGCTCTAAGAAATAAAAGCTGAAAGGTAGGAAACAAAAGCATGTTTTGACGCATGTCCAATTAGACTGACATGGCACGTAAGTCGAGGATTTCTGTCCGCTAGACCAAAAGAGGGGTAGTTTGGTTTAAACAGTTGGCGTGAGGCGAAGGGTGTTGGCTAGTACTTACTCAATTCTGCTTCTTGATGATGTACTCTGAGTAGGTTTGGCTTAGGCGTAATGAATTCGGTTTATGCAGGAACTGACGTTCCCCAGGAGTACTTTGTTAGACAAGAAGACGAGGTTGTCCCACCCTAATCGAACTTCAGTGCAGATCAGGAGTTCTTTGACAGCCGAGTGACACACAGGATGTATGCAGATACACGGTGGGAAGTCCATTACCAGAACCGGAGCAGGCACCTGCTTGTCATCTAAGTTCGGCGGCACAGTCCCGTTCCACCTACCTCTCCTGCATAGGATGGCGTAATAGTATCCACGGCCTGAGAGCAGAGTGAGCCAGATATCGTTCCCTGCGTTTTCCACCACTCCTCTCGTAAGGCATAGGGCAAACAGTTCTATAATCTACGCGATGCACTTAAGACAGGAAGGTTAATAGTGTAACCCAATAGCGACTTGCCGGCACAAGCTTTATAAGAGTCCCCACTGATCCCCCACAGTTGCGGGCTGATCAGGGACGTGGAGCCGTGTGGGCCGCCAAGGCCAAGCCTCTACTGGTTGTGGGTTCGCAATAGGATGCACTGCAAAATTTCAGGCTATGGTCACCACGCACTGACATAATGCGGGTGGTGAGAAGCAACTTAAGTCTGTCGCGCCTCCCGATGTGAAGGTGTTTCTAGTGGTTGTGGCGTCTCTGTTTCTCACCCACGAGCACTGACTTAATGCTGATGTGTAACTGGGAAGAAACAGGTAGCCATCTAATATGTATGTCTACTGACGTGTGGACACCTGGAAAGGACTCCACAGTCAGACTAACTCGGTTTAACAAAACTCCTGGTTCCTGTTGGTCGTGCACAGCGTATTCTATCCTCAACTGTAGATGCAAATAAGTACCCTGGAAATGAAAAGCAGAAAGGTAGACCTGATTCTAGGGGAAAAAAAAAAAAAAAGGGGGAAAACTGGTTGAAAATGAATGCAAATTAATTAAAGGTAAACTGCTAAGAAAAAGGTGCCTTGAGGAGACAAAGTGAAGTTAAAATATACGTGATCATGTTCGCTGGTCGTCGGGTTGACTGGTCTTCGACGTACTTGAAAGTAACAAACTTCTCCGAAGATCCCGAGCATTGGTATAGTGCTGTAGGAGGTTGCTAGAGAAGTGAAAGAATGTTTCCCGAGCTCAGCAGCATCCGGACTTATATGGTGGAAGCTTGTAGGCTGCCAGCACGGGCTGCGGGGAAGGCGTGACGTCCTTCTGCCCTTTTTCGCATGGAAATACTCTGGTCAGCGTTTCTGCTTCGTGCCTGGTCGGTGGCGCTCGGCCTTGCCCGAGGTCTGGTTAGTTTGTAGGCTCTTGGCGCGGAGTAGGGGGTGCGGTGTGCCTGCCAGGTTGTGTATCCTCCAGGTGAGAAATAACGCTTATAGATTCCTGCTGCCTGTATGGTAGGCAACGTGTCACTCACGTTTGTAGTGGTGGAAGAGGTACTCTGGGTGATGAGTCGTAATCGTATTAGATTTGTTGTATAAGTGGCACGTGTCACATCTGTGAATCAAAATTACAGACTCGGCTCATTGGTGATTAGGCACAGCTCTCTAACAATGATTTATTAGCAAAAGCAAGCAGTCTCTATAACAAAAGTCGCACTGTAATGTAGTCTGCTAACTTTAACCTTTTAAAACCAATATTTATATTAAGGTTTTTTTTAGATCACATAAATATAGCAGCATTAATAAAGTCAAGTATATACACAAATTTCAAACAGTAGAAATATGCACTTGAAAAATTCACGAATCAATGATAACATACAATACAAATTTAAAGTTTTTTATTTAGAGAGTACTTTAACAGGAATGAAATGTAGTTCTTGGTGACATGTTTCACCTTACAAAGGCCAGTTGCAATACAATGAATTCTACACTAGGCAATGTAAATAAAATACTAAATATATCACTAAAATAAACTTTCAATAACATAACTGCAATTTACTTTCACAACATTTATCTAAAATATATTTCAATGTTCTGTACGAAACAAAGACAGAAATACTTAGCTTGTCTTGCTTCTTTTCAAAACAAAAATATGCTTTATAATTTTACATATTACATACATAACATTTTTCATCAACCACATAAAATCTCAAAGAAATATAATACAAAATATAAAACACTCCCAACTAATATATATGTTAAAGGTCACTAATATCTGATGTTTACATAATTTTTAAAAATCATCGACAGTAATAATTCAAAAAGGAATACAATTTTTTTTCAGAAAAAACCCTCACAACTGCTGATGTTTTCCAAATTTTATGCAGTGGTTGTGTACAGATAAGTCCCGAGTATATTTATCTAATCTCCATTTATTAGCTGCTCACCCTCACTCGGACCTTCATTTTTGCATTCACGCAACACTTACCTGCTACTATTGTACTTACCTGAAACACCCTATCCCTTACTGGTTCAGCAATAAATTCAAAAAACTACTTTCCTCATACAATTTTCCTATTCAGGTCTTTTATTACATAAAACAGGTATTGAAGCAAATTGTAGTACTACACAGTACACACACATATTGCAGCGTAAAATGGAGTTTGCATTACTAGCAAATCACCAGCATAATTCTGGAATAAATCACTGCAAACAGTGCGTGATTATAAATTATAGTTACTCTGTTCATAGGAGCGCAAAATTGTAACTGATGGATAACTTAGCATACTAATTGGCTGCACTACAATTTTGCAGGCTCTGCCGATTATGAGATATTGAGATAATTTTCAGCTTGAGCTGCCAAAATAAATTGCTTCTGAAGCAGTAATACTCTATGAATGCAAATGATGGCAAGGCATAACACGGTACGGCACTGTATTCTCTTGTTCTAAACTGCACCAGAATGGAAAACTGCGTAAATAGAGCACACAGGACATTTGTCAGACAAGCAAGTAGTTACTCGTCCAAGAATGTGTAGAATCGAGTACTTTGATATGTGATAGCTGATGTTACCTGTAGTGCAAGGACAGATACCCAGCTTACAGACATGGCCTATCTGTCACTATGCGGGTGATGAGGGAAATTATAAGTGCAATAAATAATTTTAAAAATCTTTGTTGTCAACACTAACACAACTGTCTCAAAACTATGCCAAACGTCAAACCAAAATAATTCCAACTTCATTTAAAATTCTTTATTAATGTTGGGATGCACGAGATGAAGGCGTTATGTAAGGAAAATACATAACATAGCACTGTTATATAACAGTATTTACATACAGTGTTCAAAATATCATACATAGAAAATTAAATTTAAGATAAGGGAAGGTGGAGAAAAAAATTATCTGACAGAAATATTCAAAGATTACTTCTGCCCGTTACACAATAAATTACAGATTAAAGTTTTTCTATTTTATTTCCTGTTTTGTATTCTATCCATTAAAAAATGTACAGTGTGCAGTGAATATGCTTAGCAAAGTGAAAACATAAAATTAACAAATGGAAAATTTAAGGCCTTCTCTCAGGAACAAAATATTTTATCACAATATGCAACAGTAAAAAGCTTACCAATTATTAAGACATTAATGTCATAGTTTGGCAAGTTATGGCTTCATTTCAAATACTGAATCAAACATTAGAGCATTTTCAAGTTTATCATATTCATTACACAAACAGATATCAGATGTTAAACATGTAAACTACAATTACCAAGACCTGCTAAACACACATGGTCATGTACACAGACTGGAATTGTTGAACCTTACATCTGAGGTTCCATACTTCCAAGCACATATGTATAATCCTAATATACAACTATACATTTAGCAGAGCATGATGAGCTCTCACAACAACATGTAAAAGTATCCTGACAGCTTTCATCATGTTAGCAAGAAAAACTTAATCTGCAAGACGAAATAAAGCTCAAAACGATCACTTCACTACTTTGCTGAGCTGCCATTAAAAAACTGTGTGCATACAAAAACAAAGCAGACAATCCACAAACTTAAATTACAAAAAAAATTCAACAATAAAGTGAAATAATAACCATTTATAAAGTTATAGCATGAAAGTACATAAGCAACATAGAAATTTTTACACAAAATGTACACTTTAAAACAAATTATATACACTATAAATACAGGACAGTCAACTGTATGATTTCAAATACCAATTTTAACATTTACTGCATACATTTAAATGTTACTATGAAGAGAACCCATTGACACCAACCTTAGGCTGACCTAATCCTTAGTAAGTACACTTACTGACATTTTGATTATACAATAAAATTTTAGCAATGAAAAATGTGTTTCAATACCTTCTTTACAGAAAAAAAAAATTATTGGATGCTCACAATTTGCGAGACTTGAGTTATCTCTGAAGATCGTGATATGTGTATATGGGGAAAAATTGTATCAGTTGGCCCCCTTGCATCTGGAACAGGGTCTTTGTGGTTGCCAATGATGGCAACACTGAACTTTCACTTTCATCTGTAACCTATTGAGGTGTTTTTAATCGTTTTTGTATTACAGTTTTTTTGCGCAATCGGTTACATTTGTTACCTTGGCTCGCCTTCTCGTTTGGAATTAACATTTTTGGTCCTCCAGGGCCGGATTCGTGCCAGTATTTTTGAATTGTTGTTCGACTCACGTCGGTTACCATTTGCGGTATTTTTCCGTTGCAGCTGCACGTGCACGGCAGCTTGAGAGAGAATGCAGTGAAAAGGTGCATTGATTTTATGCAAGCTTTGGTTTGTTGGGTGCTCTGAACAGAGAAATTAACAAGTGCAGAAACTATTTGGTGTGCGACTGGCCTTGTTATTTGAGGAACCCAACGTTGTAACCCTTTGTGCAATTTGCAACCCAGCTGGCTGCACACGAGTGTGATGCTCACTTTTTTTTATGTATTTACTTAGTTGGATTTGCTTTGGACGATTTATTTCTTTCTTGTCCACACTTGTTCACTATTTGTTACAGTTCTGCCTTTCAACTTTGTGTCCTTTGTGTTGCCTAGTAGTACAGGTTAGGGGCAGCTAGTTCACACTATTTATTACAAAATTTTCTGTTTTTCGTGGCATGTTAACGGTTCCAAGACCTTTCTCTTGGGAGTATAGTGATCATTAGGATTTCCTTGTTTAGATGGATAATCCTAAAGTGGTGTTGGTGCGTCTTCATTTATCAGAGCCGCCTCAGGCATGCTTACGATCTCGCACAGATCGTAGCAACTCGTCCGTCTAAGCCGAACTCGTTTTCAGCCAGAAGTCGTGATGTTTCAAAGATCCCCGAAAGCATTGACCTTGATTATGTCATGGTGGAAATGGCGGCGGATGAACTCAAAATGACTCAGTCTGAACTTGCCCATCGAATGGACAACTTTAAAGAATGGTATTTTGGTGTTACGGCAATAGTTGCCAATATAATTAATGAGGCTAATGAACACGTCCGGTCCTCTGCCACAGCTAAAACAAGCAACTCTTGCGTAGTTTTACCCAAGATAAGCCTGCCCAATTTTGATGGTGAACATAAACAGTGGCCAAATTTCGCAAACTTGTTTGCCACTGAAGCAAGGCTTTCAAAAGTGCTCATTTTATTGTGAATAACCTATCTACGTTATTACTAATATTATTTATTGTCTTATATCAAGAAATACCGTTTTTTTTTTATTGTATAACGTATCTGCATAACTAGTTATTTTGCTGATTGCGAATACGGGAGAGGAAAATAATATTATTCTTGTTGGCATAAATAAAACATTAACCAGATAAAAGAGAAGGCAAAATTAAACGACCGCGACTCCACGAACCTACCGCGGCGCAGGCCATAACGACGACTTGAAACCGACAATTTTGATCGCATCTCGGGTCGCTGTGATCACTGAGGCGTGACGTGACGTATGAATGATGATGTCTCCCCCGTTAAAAAATTAGCTTACTTGAAGTTTTTGCTTGATGGGGAGCCTCTAGCAATGATTCAGTCATTAATGATATATGACACCAATTTCGAAGTAGCCTGGAATTTGCTCATTAATAGGCACGAGAATAAGCGGCTGCTTATCAGTGCTCATGTGGAAGCCTTGTTGCAGACACCATCCTCATTGCGCTCGCTCTTGTGTACTATTACAGAAAATATTTCTACCCTAAAGTCACTTGCTCCTGTCGAGCATTGGGATTTGTTGTTACCCATTGTAAGTACAAGTTTGGATATTACACTGCAGGCACAATGGGATATGTCTCTTGGTACTGACTCTCCTACACTAAATGAGTTCATTACATTCCTAGAGAAGCACTGGCATGTTCAGGAAGCCGTGTATATGGCTACCACAAAGGAAGACAGTAGGTCTACACAACCAGTTAGGCAAAAGAATCCTACTGCTGCCATTACTAGTCGGACACAGTCATGTGAATCCTCAAGGTGTTTGTTTACCTCTCAGCAGAAGTGTTGTATTTGCAAGGGTACAAATGCCAGGACTTTATTAAGTGTAGTCCAAAGGAGCATTATTGAGTAGTGTGTTTGAACTGCCTCATTCTCTTACATTGTGCGTCAAATTGCCCAACATCTTCCTCACGTCTGTGTAGTGCTCGCCACCACACATTATTACACTTTGAACCCAAGACTGTGGACATTGGCAGTTCATCAAAACATGCCAAGAGTGGTTTGTCTTCTGAAGACAGTCTTCAGTTATCTCTGCTGTTTCACCAGCTGTCAGTAGTGTATCATCCACAGTGCTTTTGTACACCGCTCAAGTCATTCAGATTCTTGATACCTCTGGAGTACCCCCTGACATGTGATTCGCCCCGGATACATTTGTTCTGCCTCACATAACATCCAATCTCCCAAGGACTAAGTTGTCCCGTGAAGTGCGCAGTTCAATCGCTCATTTACGGCTCGCGGATCCTAGGTTTGACACTCCACTACCAATTGAATTGCTCATTGGAGCAGACTTGTTACCTTGTATGTTAACTGGAGGTAAAACTGATGGTTCTCCTGTGGCACTTGATTCTGTTTTGGGCTGATTTTGATGGGTAAGGTTGTAGCCCTTAGCTATGTTCTTCCAAGGACAACACAAAGGTCGGCCACACTTAAAAAAAATCCCAAAGATTAGCCAAGGAAAAGATTATTTTTTAAACTGCATTGGTTGACAGCATAAGGTAATGAATAACACAAAAACAAGAGCTCATGGAAAAATCATGATATATTGAAATGATTCCAGCACTACTAAAGTTACAAAAACTACAAAGTGCAAACTTTTACAAAATTTCAAAAAGTCTACATTTGGCTTTACATTATTACTCAATTTTATACAAATCCACACCACTGCATTTCCTCCAATATTTTTGAACATTTGAAAGAAACACTACGGACTAAAATATTTTCCAAAATTTTTGGTTACAATGGAAGATTTTCTCTTAGTTTGAAAAATGCTTAATTCTCTCTTTACCTTAGTAAGTTAACATGATTTTCGAACAGGTTACATTCAAATATCCTCCGGGACCAGGCATATATTACACAATCTTGAATAGGTAGTATAACTTTATATCCAATGAAATTATTTTTCCACAAATAAATTGTTTGGTATTTCCTAACCCATATGAAAATATACAGGAAGAATAAAAGTCCACACTTATGTTTTCTAAACCATATATATGCACAAGATAATATTTTATATTTTGTATAACACGAAAAATTTTTTGTAAGTCCACATGGACATTTTATAAAACATGTGTGAAAACTACAAAAGATATAATAAATGTCCACGATGACATTCCCATAAATAACTTCACAATAGAAACATATTTATTAGTACACAAGGACATTTTCTCGCCAATACGCGATTTTACAAGAAAATATTTTATAAGTCCACAAAGACATTTGGCGGTAATATTTTTTGTTTTCCTGTGTCTTTCTATGACTTTTCAAAGGCAGATTTTTTTGTAAAGTATCACCATGTTTTTAAAAAACACCGCCTTCTAATATCTGTGTCCCAGCGCAAATATTAGCAGTAAAACAAAAACCACCCGTCCTTCCAAAAGAATTTCTACTACTTACTACAATACTTTTCTACTTGGTCAATAACACCCTATCTACTTGCAAACCTAGTATTGTATTTATCTCGTAGTAGTCCATGGCCCCTTCAGTCATCACGCTCCGGGATCCAGACTGCAGGGGCTTAAATACACCAAATTTTCAGGGGCATGACCCCCACCTCAAATAGGAGATTTTCATTAATTTCAAGTCGACCAATCATATAATACCTCCCCATGGAAGTTGCATTAAATAAGTCATTTTTTCCCTAGAAAATCAAAGCAGTGGCGCACTTCAAACTCACGCTCTACATAAGCGCTCAACTGAGACACCAGCGCGGGGACCTGGCGAGCAGGTGAACCACACAGCTGTCACTCGGCAGTCTATGAGAGGGCGCGAAGCTGGCATCATACGTGTTCTTTTGTGCAGCATAATTTTTGTTCGTGTTCGTAAGGCTTCATGTGTTTGTCACCATTTCCAAACACCAGAGCACAGGACATAGGTAAGAAACAGTCATATTATAATCCTTAGTCTTTAGCACTGTTTTATACGGGGATTCACTTCAGGCAAATAATTTTTCATGTTATGTAGCGGCAGGATGGCAGGCAGGCAGGCAGGCAGGCAGGCAGGCAGGCAGGCAGGCAGGCAGGCAGGCAGGCTCAGCGCTGGCACGCATCCAACATAGTAGGCGGCATCCAAACGAGGCAGATGAGGGTTTTTTTCCACGCATTACACAAGCCCGGCCATCTGAAGGTTGCATCTGAACTGGCTGCATTTTTGGGAAGTAGAATAATTCCTACTACAAAAGTACAAAACGGCTGAAGAAGTTCTGTGCGAGAGATTGTTCATGGAAACCCATAGCAGAGATCGTGATTGTAGATATACTGTGCCATTACCTTTTCATGCTGTGGATTCTTCCAGACCTCAAGCGATCAACTGGTTATTTTGTTTATAGAAATGTCTTGATGGTGACCAAACACTAAAGGGAATGTATCATGCCTTTATGAAAAACTGTACAGACATGGGACTTGTGTATAACGTTCCCGGGTCAGAAATACACTCCAGTAATTCTACATACCACATCACTGTGTAAAGCTGGAAAGTTCAACCACCAAGCTCTGGGTGGTGTTTGATGCATCAGCAAAGAGTGCAACTGGGCTTTCATTGAACTACATATTGACGACAGGAAGAAGACTGCAATGTGACGTCGTTCTTTTGATGGTTAGGTTGCGTGAGGTTGTCTTTATAGGAGACATCAAACAAATGTATCGCCAAATCTACGTTAGTCGTAGTCATCAGGAGTTTTAACGCATTGCGTGGCATTTTGATGATGGTGATCCAGTGATTTTAAAGACTGTGACATATGGTGTATAATCTCTCAGCTCTGTGTGTGCTGCAGCAGTTAGCTGAAGATGAAAAAGGTTTCCGCCCGCCCTGCTGCCGCTAGTTTTACAGTCAGATGTTTACGCTGATGATGCAGTCACTGGTTCCAATTCAGTGGATTCTGCATTGGCCATACAACAGGAGTTGATATCCATGTTTGCAGCAAGTGGGTTCAAACTCAGGAAGTTTGTTATTAATACTCGTGCACTCCTGGGCTGGCTGCCTGTGGAGGATGTTAAGGTTCCAGAGGCACTTCCATTGGACAAGGAAGGTTGATTTGTGAAGGTGCTGGGGTTGCAGTGAAGCCCAACTACTGAAGCTTTCTCATATAAGATACACACTAAGTTTCCGAGGAGCCACCAAGCCAGCCATCTTGTCTGATGCCGTACGAATCTTTGACCCCCTTGGGTGGTCATCTCCACTTGGCATGTTCTCGAAACATCTCATCTAATGCAGCTCCTATGACTGAAGAACCTTGAGGCACTCACTATGAGGTATTCTCTTGCACGCAAAAAAGGGACTAAACAAGACTTGAATTCATAACTGTCTACAAAGGAAACTCGTAACCACTGCAATATTGTGCGAATAACCAGTTGTACTCCTTAACACTGTAGTATAGATCCACTCTCGTGATTAGATGATTTTAACTGTCGCCTGTCTGAGGTGTTTGTACACAAATCACAAGAGTTTAGCACCAGAATATCAATTCTGATTGACCCAGTCCGTGTGAGAAACTTTCTTGTCACAAAGACGTGCAGCTAATAACTGAGCGAAAGCAGTTGTAGTACACATAGTTTATTGAAGTACTACAAGTAAACCTTTTGTGAAAAATAGGTGGCCCTACTGATGCCCCATCTTATACACTGAAGCGGTAGAGAATCCAAAACATATTTTTCCTTTTTCTTATGCAAATTTAATATGTGAATGTTACCAATAATAAAAATGTTGTAAACGTTGCGGAAATACACCTTTCATCACAGCACAGACTGTGACCATAAAAATATTGTTACCCTCGTAAGAAAACCTGCCAATTGCTAAAATTATTTTAAAGGAGAGCCGTTTTTACAGGAGAGCCGTATTTACCCGAAAGGAAGACGACCCCTTCCTAAAAAAATATTTTTGAGGGAAAATTGTTTAAACCGGAAATTTTACTCTAACCAAACCGCCAAACTCAAGGAGAGAGTGCACGCATGCACACGCACGCACCTATATCTTGTACGGCCATCCTTTCTATACACCCCCGATGTATAGAATGGTAGAGCCCCGACACAAGGTTCTCATCCTCTTGGGGTTGGACTGTCAGTCTGAGGTTTCCACCATGCATCTGGTGCCAGAAGTAGTACTTCCTCCGGTCTGAAGGTACTGATCCTTCAGGGGGAACTAACCCACATACTGGGACCATCAGCTGAAGTGTAACCTGATACTCAGTGTCCATCATGCTTCTGGTGCTGATTACTGACATAGGTTGCAGCTTTGGCCTGGCAGTTTCGGTACGTGGAAGAACATTTGAATAGGACCTAAGGTTACCTGCTCCACCTCCACGGGTCTGGAATTTTGTGTCTCTTTCCTCATGCCCTTCTCCCATCAGAGTGGTATCCATAAGAGGGTTAAAAATGGCAGATACTATCTCTAAATACCAATAGGAGCTTGGTCCCATCCTAACCGTACTCGAGAACCTCAGTTCTGTTCCACGCTGCGAATAAGAGTCAAACTCATTTCCGGGTGCGTCTGCCCTCGCACCTTCCAAAGCACTTGGGCCACGACGCACCTCCTTCGCTCACAGGACATCACGCGTCAAGGGTAACAATGTGTTAGATGCTGATTTGTAATGGAATCAATAATGACGAACTGGCACAAGGAGAAAATCTCTCAAATGTAAGAAAGCATTAAAACAATCGAAAACTTGTACAGAAAAATTTATTTTGAAATGCAGTGAGTATTTATGATATCACTTCCAAATTATGTAGAAATTTTGAAAAATCTCTTTATATTAGTTAAAAACTATATATGTACAAAATAATAACAAATAGCTATTTAATTTGATATCTGATGGCATTTTCCATCACGAACACCTATGCATTGTCACATATCATACTATTTCAACCTTTAGCAAAGGGGAGGGGAAGGGCAAAAAATAAAATATTTTAGAAAAAAATAATTACTCTCCAATTTTCTCCAACTTTACACAGATACATATATATCACAGCTATAAGCAGATACACGCTAATGTTTTAAAGCTTTCAAAGGCAGCAGACTAACAGCATAAAACGACAAGCATGTCTCACGGTGCGGCATACAGTGCTGCTAACATAAACATGCTGATTCCAGTACAAGCGTAACCCCGACTACACATTTTATAGCATTTAAAGTCAAATTATACAGCATCTGCATGAATTTTTGCCTTCTATTCTCATTTATACAAATGCAGAGGTTTACATTTGGGAAAATATCTGACTGACAGGAGATAAATTCGACCTGTAAACATAAAGCTGTGCACACAGTTCCTATTTGCAGGCAAGATGAACATTGTGGGCGAGAGGTAGGGCTGTGAGATATTCATTTTTCAACACAGTTTTTAAATGTGCTGACCATATTACCAGTGTGACATAGTTTCCAAAACCTATTACAAATCAATGGCGATTTATTGCAAACATCGCGTACATCAATATTGCAAACATCACTCATATGAGTACTGCAAATATTGGTTATTTATTGTTTTTGCAACTAGTGTTCCAACCGACATTTCAAATATTGAAATCCAAATACAGTACCTGTAATGGTTTTTCACTAAATTACAATGAACATTAGATGTTATTGCCCCACCATCATTATTGTAATTTTTTAAAGTCAAAGTTACTAATATTTTCAAATAGAGAAAAAAAGAACAATATTAAAAATGTTTAAATATTGCAAAATGACATATCACTAATACTTATCTCTACGTACAACATACTACTGTTCTACGTTGTTAGGCTCCAGCATGGAGTAGAGATATTTAGATAATTTTGTGATTGGTACGTCGCCATGTCACATAACGTACAGCCCTAACAAGGAGGCTGGCGTTAACTGGTGCAGGCTGCCTTGCCCAAGGGACACACACGTCATTTTGTAACAGAAAAGAATGGCCGGGGGGGGGGGGGGGGTGTAGCCAGCAGCAGAATGAAGATTGGTGACCCTTCAGTGTTTTCGGAAATTCAATATGTTTCCACCAACTGAGAGAATTCCAGAACGAAAGGTTGTATATATTTTTGTTACTATTGCAGCAGAATAAATCAGTAGATGCAAAATAACTTTACATCACAGGAAAACCATATTAAACACTATGCTAACAAATCTAATAAACATGATCTTACTTTTTAAAATACAAATCAAGTCGTGTATTATTCTGCGGTGTTCATGCACAGTTCAAGGTACAACATTTTTCAGTTACACTTCAACTAGGCCATTCACAAATGCTTTTTTTTATACATGTGTGTGACGTGTTCAAAAATTCATCAGTTGATGTTTTAGTGCACGTCCACCAGATCCACCGACGCTTCAGGCCAGATGAATTGGTCGATACATAACAAATAATGCAGGAATAGCAAATGGAGGGCGAAAGACCAACAGAAAGGCGAAGGAAGTAAGAGCTCTTCGAAGGGAGCGAGCAGAGTTGAAGCACAGGATGGACAAAACTAGATATAGTACAAATTCCAGGCAGATAAAGCTCGTGGTTGGCAGCTGTACACCGCTATTGTAATTTCAAAAGAAAAGTTTTTTAATCATCTTTCAACCACCTTACTATTTTTCCAGTGGCCCACAATACTCATCTATAAGAGTGTGATTTATACACCTGGTATTTTTGCCATAATAGTATTCATAATCTCTCACAAGAATGTTACATTTTATCTTTTGGGAAAAAATGGTAAAAGTTAACATTTGATTTTACTAACAAAAAAAAAAAAGAAGAGAGAAACGCGCATCATCTCCTAAACATGAAACACTACTTTTTTTTCTTGCAAAACAGACCAATAGGCAGCTATCTCAAAGTTTCCTTTGCACAAGTACTTATGTCAATCTCAATTAAATTACTTCAGATGCACGCAAAACATATTTATTTTCATGGAGGCAACAATGCATTTGATTGGGTGAACCAGTGAAATAATGTACATCTACGAGTCCCAAATTATAAGTAGTTTTACTTCTACTATTTCAACGAACACAAAAAAAGCATTATTTATCGAGATGAAACAAATATTCAACTTTGATAGCTAGTAAACCCAACAGTATAAAAAACACTGTATTTTTCAACTGTACAACAAACCACAATAAGTAGAAATTTTATCACATTAAAAATCAATTAAAAAATTGGGAAAAAAATATTACAATACTAGAGAAACTATTCCTTTATAGTGAAATCTGGTATGTCTATGTTTATCAAAGCATACATAAACAAACCGAAAATAAGCATTTTATTTTTTAAGTTGATTAAAAATTTTAAATACAAACTGTATTCCAAAACTAATGGCTATCTCTACAATACGACTAATTTTTAATGTTTATATACAATATTGTAAAAAGATTCAAATTACAGATAATCCCGATAACAACATTAAACATTTTTGAGATTCGCAACACATTCAAATTTCCCACTCAACTCATTTATTAGCTGACAACAATAATAGATTAGACATATGTAATAGGTAGAGCATTAGCTCAAAAAAATAAATGTTTTTTTTTCTAAAATATTAAAAAGAACAAATATAACACATCTTTATACAAAATAAAACACGTCACTCCTTTACACACTTCATTCACCCTTAAATTACACCAATATTTTTTTTTATGTTCTAAATCTTTGAATAACCACTACAAAACACTATAATGGCAGAATAGAATTTCCTCATGTGTTTTAAAAAAATATATTTTTACAATATCTCAGATTTTAATAAATAATCAAATCATTCAACAGTTGAAAATAAATTATATAAATTTTTTTATAATAGCATTGGGTTCTCAAACAGATAAAATAGATTTTTAATACACACTGCTGACCATCTTTGGTACACATTTAATATTATAATTTTGATTGCTGTTGACAATTGGCAGTTTGTATTTTGTTTAGTATCTTATGAAATATTCTGTGAACAAAAATATTACAATTCTAATATTTGTGATGCACATGAGCACAGGTTTAATCTCTTCTTGAACATGTCAACAGTTAAAGTGTAACTTTGTAATATGTAACACAATACAGGTCAGATCAACATTCAGTATTTATGAAGTTTTTAGTTATGAATTCTGAGTACTGTATTTGTGTGAAGAAATGCAGCATGCATTTACAAGATGCATCAAAATTTGAATGAACTATGAATCTGAAAGTTGGCATCAATAAATAGCAGAGTAATACTTGATGGTAAATAATTAATATGGCACACTGATATCCTTCATTTACCTTACATAGCATCTGCAATAAATTTTGATTGCTGCCAGAAATTTTCCAATTTTATGCTAAACATTAATATTATATAAAGGTTAAATACAAACTGCACCCTCAATTTTTTAAGGTTAACTTAGTAAAATAAGTGGAGATTATATTTGCACAAATGTCGTAAATTCATCAGGCATCAATTCCATTTACAATTATAAGTACAAAGTTTTTAGAATTAATCTTACCCCAAGAATGCTCAGAATACAAGCTTTTTACTTTATACGTACTTCACAATTCAAACCAGCTACTCCAGATTCAAGTCTCTCCCAAGATTCGTTTACAGGAAGATGGCTGAGAATGTAATATAAATGTAATAGAATTGTGAAATCATGTTTAACGACACTGCAGAACATCTTTTTGTGGAAACTGAATACAGCAAGTACAGTAGCTCCACCACAACAAACTATTCATCTGCACATGGAAAGTCATCAGTCAAGCCACATTTCCCTGGAACAATGTAGCAAAAGTCATGTGAAAATAAACATTTCACAATCTTTCCATGGTAAGATGTTATAGAAACATAACCGAAAGAGAAATCAAATTTTCCATAACTATTTTAAGGTTGCAGTTTACTTGCCGTACCAGGACACCGCCTCGTAATGTCTGTGACTCTGGCGGTGGTGGGGAGGTCATACGTCGGCAACATCCCCAGTGTCGTGGTTGCGGAAGCGCACGTGGTTGCCGACCGATATGGAGCGCCGTAACTGGTCCTTCTCTTCACGCAGAAAGTCGCTGGAGGAAGGTGTGGCTTCGACAGCCAGACCACGCGCTCGTAGAGTTTCCTGCTTGATGATCAGCTCGCTGGTGAGGTAGGCCTCGCGGCGGATCTCATCACGCAGCTTGCGGCTCATGTCTGGGATTAGCCACTGTACGGCCATCATCACCAGCCCCACCACGTTCTGCAACAAAGTGCACGTAACTTTATAGTAGGGATGTCAAAGTCGATTCCTCGATAATCTCTGTTAATACAGGCATCGAAGAATCGAGAATCAAAAGGTTAATTGTTGAAAATCCTCGTCTACTTTCAAATAATTTTTTGATGTTATGTTGCACAGCAACAGATCTTTGGTTTTCCAAATAGGCTGAACCTGTACTGAACTCGCATGCACTGACCGGAATTAACCATTCAATGATGATTCGACTATGACAGAATTGAGATAATACAGTAAAACCTCAATTATCCACGATAATGCAGGGGAAGATATAGTCAGATAATCGAAACTAGCGGTAAACGAGTTGCAATTTCATTTAGCAATGGTAAATGAAGGGTTTTTTGTAGTTCAGTTTCATTACTGAATAGCATCAATATTTGTTTACATATTGGTTAGCTTCATAAGTTGACCTAAAATATTGCATTGAGAGGTTGAGAACTTTTGTTTAACTTTTTTGTATAATACTGAGTCTATATTCATTTCACATAAATCATATATTCATCAAAAATGATATGAACTTGTTAGGCCTAATTTAATAAGTCTGGGTGTTGCATAAATATAGGAAATTAACTTCACTTAGCAGACCAGAAAGACTTTCCTGTAATTGTCATCATATTTGTTTCTGTCTAATTTGACCTATAAAACAAAATTTCAAAAGGCTACATTGACTGTAGGCACATGTTGATAATCACTATATCTTAATTTATGGTATCGGAATTAAGGTGGAATCGAGTGAAAGGTTTTGCAGTTGGAATCGAGAATCGGAATTGAGATAAAATGATATTTTGACATTCCTACTATAAACAAAACTGAACCCGAGAATACACAGAAGCGCTCGGCTCTGCGTCTAGTGAAAAAACCTGGATGTCCTCTACAAAGACAGTATAGTGAGTATTTACTCCCGGTACGTCACACGTCAACATTTATAGCAGAACAAAACAGGGAAAATAATCTAGATTTCAGAACTCTTTTTTAAGAAGCAGTACTGAAATGAAAGAAAAAAAAAAGATGGAACAGACCTATTCTAAAATTTGAACCTTTTAAGAAGTTTTCCTGGTTAATGAGCTTAAATTTCTCAGCCACTTCAGAAACAGCTACACTGAGTTTTACTGTACAGGCTAAATTACAAAGTAGTAAATGTACTGGCAAGTTTATTGTTAACAAGATGCTATAACAAAAATCTCACCCACACACTGAAAACTATACTCAAAATTTACACACACTGAAAGTGATATGTCTACATAAGCAAAAAATAAAAGTTTGTCAATTAAAATTTAAAAAAAGAAATAAAAACATTTTGGGCTGGTCTTATACCAACTCCCAACATTGTACAACAGACAGTTTTGTTGAGTCACATGGTACTGGTGCAGGTACAGTATCAAAAGAACTGGAAGAAGTCTATTATTTCAATTTTTATATCTGTCGAAAATATAACTTTCCTGAAATCAGAGTACCGAGTATGTACTCCCACGTATATGAAACAACTACCATACAACCGTGAAACAAAATACTCAATATATCCAAAATTGATACATTCTCTTCTTTCATTAATCAACTATCAGCTTAACTTCAGGAATATAGTTTCAATTTTATCTGATACCTCACCGACACTAGGACAGCTGGGTATTGGCCTCGACGCTCTTCTCTCTACTAGGGACATGAAGCTGGGACCCTATTGACGGGGTTAACTGGTGGCCTGGTCATGGTAGATGGCACGGGTTTGGCTGGAACTAAAAGAACTGATGGAGGGCCTTGGGTGGTGTGAGCTCTTCAACAGCTTCGGTGGTAGAATTGGTTGGAGCAAATGTGCCTGTTCCAGACAGCGTTGGTGAAAATGGGGCATCATGTGTTGGAGGGGAGGAGGGGTATTGGGAAGGAGGGGAAGAGGGGAATGAGGAGGTGAGACAGTCACAAGTGGGAGGGGAGTGAGTCATGAGGAGGAGGGGAGTGTGAAGGGGGAGGGAGAGACATGAGGGGGTAAGAATGGATGAGAGGAGGGAATGGTTGTAGGGATGGTGAGTGAGGGAGTGGTGGGGGATGAAGGGATTGGGGGATGAGGATGGTGAGGGGGAGGTGTATGAGGAAGAGGAGAGGGGGTGGAGGGAGAGGGGAGGAGGTGGAGGGAGAGGAGGTGGAGGGAGAGGAGGTGGAGGGAGATGGGAGGGGTGGAGGGAGTGAAGAGGGGGTGTATGGAAGGGGGAGGGGGTGTAGGGAGAGGAGATGGGGTGTAGGGAGAGGAGATGGGGTGTAGGGAGTGGAGATGGGGTGGAGGGAGAGGAGATGGGGTGGAGGGAGAGGAGATGGGGTGGAGAGAGAGGATATGGGGTGGAGGGAGAGATGGGGTGGAGGGAGAGGAGATGGGGTGGAGGGAGAGATGGGGTGGAGGGAGAGGAGATGGGGTGGAGGGAGAGGAGATGGGGTGGAGGGAACCGAGAGGGGTGGATGGTGATGAGAGGGGGTGGAGGGTGATGAGAGGGGGTGGAGGGAGATGAGAGGGGGTGGAGGGAGATGAGAGGGAGTGGAGGGAGATGAGAGGGGGTGGAGGTTGAGGAGAGGGGTGGGGTATGGAGAGTACGAAGAAGAGGGGAGGAAGAGGAGGTAGGAGAGGAGGGATGGGATGATGGGGGAGGAGAGGAGGGATTGGATGAATGGGGAGGAGAGGATGGATGGGATGAAGGAGGGGGACTGAGGAGAGGAGGGATAGGATGAAGGAGGGAGAGGAAGAAGGAGGGAAGAAGAGGGAGAAAGACTGAGCGAGAGGGAAGATAGGTGTTCTTTGAGGATAGGTTCGAGCGGCAGCTGTACGGCATCAGGGGTAGAACGAAGGGGATCGCCCTGAGAAGGTCTTCTGAAGAGCCAATCTCTATCCAGCACCATTGCCCTGATAGGCTTGCAGCTCTTTCTTGGGTATTCCAGAGGGGCTGGATATAGCTCACCTTGTAGTCCCCAAGAAAGTTTACATGAGCACGTTACCTAAGTGTTTCTCCCCAATATCCTCACAGTAGTTCACCCTCAAGATGAAGGGAAGGGGGAGGGGGAACTAATGACGATATCATTAAATAAGTCTTAAGCTGTGGCCTAGAAATCATCCAGTAACAGACTGTCTCCAGATGTAATGATACAGGATGGCTAGCAGACATGGTGATGTGGCTGGGACTTCAGCCACTCTACCAAGTGACTTCGCCCCATCTTGGAACGCACTCATTCTTATGGGGCAAATTAAACCATTTCAACAGTATCTGAAGCGGGACAAGTACCTACAGGGTACTTTGGTGCGGCCCAACTGCTACTAGACATGTGCAACTATATTGCACTGTTTACCAAAATTCGCTCAGAAGCAGTCACGTCAACACCCCTCTCCAAAGATTGTACCCTCCAGGACGGTTGCACCAGTTCCACAGCGCACCACTGGAGGTCAGCATGCTTCCTACTGGAGCACCACAGCCTCCAGAGCCTCCTGCCGAGGCAATAAGATATGTCAACGCCTCAGCCACAGGCGATAAGAAATGAAAGGCACCCCACCCCTTCTGAAGCTGGAATTTCCAACCCCCGAGAAGTGAGGCTAGCTTCCCTCTCACCCTTCTGAGGACCTACAAGCTCCCAAATTTAGCATAAAAGGACTAGCATAGCAGACCTCAGGGTAATCTACTGCACCTTCACCGCTGTTATAGCCAGTGGTGACAGCCACTGATAAGTGCTGCACAAAACCCATTCTCCACTGCTGCGAGGCCGGAGACTATCTATAAGGTGCGCCAGCCACTAGACCCAGAGGCCCTCGACATCTTCAGTAGCTCGTAAGCCCATGCGGCCTGTCCCGTATAGGCGCCCAGGAAGTGAGCGAGAGGCTGAGTAGGACATTGTCCAGGGACACATCTAAAACACCTCCATTTCATACTTTGCCTTTTCCTGATGTATATGTATTGGGTATGGTATCAGGTCGATACTGCAGTATCGGTTGTTGACAATGAAGTCAGGTTATTACTTTCTTTAAAAATAAAAATGACTGTATTTTGGTGTGTGTACGAAAAAAAAAAAAAAAAAAAAAAAAAGGACAAATACCCTATTTACTTGTGTATAGTGTGCCCTTTTTCCCCAAAATAAAAAATTTCTAGGGTGCCTTCTATACACGAAAAAAAAAAAGGGGGAGTGGTAGCCATAAATTGTCTCCGGATGTTGAGGGAAGTGGCAGGACTGTCTCTTGTCTCATCTCTCTCTCTCTCTTACATCACTCCTCTCCCTTCTCTCTCTTTCTCTCTCTCAGTGACCCTTCAGTTATGTGTAGGTCAAACCCCCCTTCCCCCCTCCCAAGGCCAAGTTTTTCCAAAAATATCACAATCTCCACACATTAATCTAAAAAGAATAATTTGTTCCATACTTACTAACAGGGCACCACAAATTTTTGGTGCAATTTTATTTTTTAAAATTTTCCCCCGGGAATTTGCTGCAAAAGTAATAGTGCGAGCTATACACTAGTAAATACGGTAAGCACTGAGCCGAGTGCAATATAACTCACGAGAGGGGAAAAATCAGAGGACGTGGTTCTGAATGATAAATTATTAAAGACGGTGAAGAAATCAATTATAATCGCCTCATTTGTGTCTCAAAATTACAAGTTTTCTTTGCAGTAAAATATCATAAATTACTTTAAAAGACAGAGATTAGCCACACGTGCAAGGTGTAGCCAACAAGTAGCGGCACGGGGAGGTCATCCTCTCACCGCCAACCCCCACCCCCTCCTCGTAAACTAACAGACGTGACACTGCCCAATCAATAACTTCTCCGTACGCTCTTAGCTGATAGCGCGCACCAGACATTTAAAATTTGACTTGCATTTGGCGTTATATTATTAGCATTATCAAAGGGTTTGAAAGTTTTAGGTCAGTTTAAATTTTGTGTCGGATTACAATAAATTATATACAGTATTTTAAGACATTATTTTCTTTATCTGAACGAGTCTAGGAGAAATGTTTCTAATTATTATTAATAATAATAATTTTTCTAAAATTCAGTGTGAAGGACATTGGTATAGGTTTTTGGTATCGGAGAATCAGTATCGGTATCAGTATTGGAAAACATGGTATTGGAACAACTCTAATCTTTGTATGCATTAAATTCATCTAATGCTGACAGCTGTCATCCCGTATATTGACGGCCTTCACGGTGAGCAAGATCAAATTACCTGGGAGGGAGTCAATCATGATCGCGCTCAAGCTAACCCTGGAGTTTGATTCCCCTCCAATTAATCAGAACTCTTCTACCAGGCGGTATCCCATCAGGTACCTCAACGTGGGCAAAACCCCGACCCGCGAGGCAAAGACCCCTATCCGACATACTTCTACTGCCGACGAGCGAGCTCAACTATATCCCGGAAGGAAATCTGCATTCATACCCGCTTTCTCTATGTCTTACAAATAGCCCCCGCGAGAGGGCTAGAGAGGGAGAACCGAGTGCGTCAATACTATTCATTGTACTGAAAGTTTATGTAAATTTTGTATGTTAAAGTGAAATATTTTTGCTTGGTTAACATACAATAATTGGACAGGAATTGAAATTCTAAAAGTGCAATGTGAAATACACTGTAATGGAATTTTACTATATAATGTAATCTGTGCTGACAAAATTATTCACATTACAGAGTGCGAGAACACTATCTGCTCAGCTTCCTCACTACATGTGATGCATCACAGCATGCATTAACAAACTAGAGAAAACAGTGAGCTAGATTTGTTAAACGTCTGTACCTGAAAAACCACTACAAAAGCAAGCCTGGCAACCATGATATGCCAGTACATTGGCGGGCGCTTGTACTTTTCTTCATCCCAGTATGGATTCCTGTACTCAGCATACCTGTAACAAAACAGTGTTCTGTAATCACTGAGGTAATTCCACAAATGACAGAAAAAGTAATGTGGACTTTCATGCCACACCTATGTTTGGCTTCCAAGATGGTAACGTGTACAATTAAATGCATCAATAGGGTTTTAATAAAGAATTTTTTTAAATATATTTTATGATAAGGGCTTCACCAGTCTGGCATACAAAGTGTGTTGCAAAGTTATGATTGAAAACAAGTGATTAAAAAATGTATGGATATTCTCTAGTGGTTTCTAAACACAAAAATCATTTAAGAGAAATTTAATGCCCTAAGACAAGTTTCAATTTCTCCCTTGATTTTTTGGTTGTGAAAATTGCTACAATGGGTGTTTTCACAATCAAACCTTAGAGTTGTCTTTGAAAATGAATCATACTTTTCTATTGTCTTTAATAGTATGCCATATAGGGTCACTGCTTAAAGTCGTGTTCATTCTACTCACCAACTGAAAGACTGCATGGCAGTTGAGTGCTTTGTATGTAGCGAGGTAATGCGACAAGTGGAGAGTAAGCAAGAGTTACCTTAGAGCTTACACATTTCGAGGCCTGGCATTTATAATAGCTGCAGGCAGGTAGAACCTTTGATGAGTGGGTGTCACAATGTCGAGAGGTTCAAGAATGATAAGGAACAATAACACACGTACAGTATTCACAGCTCATGTTGGATTAAGACACATAAGTAAGCTTAAAATCTAAAAAATAAAACTGGCTGAAAATTTTTTTGGTAAAACATAAAAATCATGTAATAGTATTGGGTGTGTTAAAAAAAATTGCACAATACATATTTAATTTAAATTGTAAACCAGATGTAGGAAAAAAAAAACACTCTCACTTTGCTTCATTGCCTACATTTCCAGAGCAAATCATTTGCTTTTCCCTAATACATAGCAACGTGAATAAGTATAGCGTACAGGAAGAAACCACAATTGAAACATACACTAGTACATATAAAGAATCAAAGTTTACAGAAATCACACCCATGCAAGTGGCACATACCTGCAGACAGACACGTTGTACTTTGCATATCCCTGGAGTGGCGCATCCTTTGGGGCAAAGTCTGCAGTGTTGAAGTAGGCCAAGGAAAAGTTTAAGAAACCAGCGTCTGTATGCTCTGCGTTGACCTTGGACACGTACACCATCAGAGGGATAAAGTTTGAAGAGAACGCTATGATGAGCGCCTGGCACGGACAGAATGTGAAGTTAAGGTTGATACAAGTGAACATAGGTAACACACGTCAGAAGTAAAGACAAATTTGAAGTTTGTATTTAACAAAACCATTTTATGGACATATTCCATTGCAATGTGTCTCACAGAAAACCAGTATAATGCATAGACAAATACATAATAGAATTATTCATAGTGAAGACAGCACAGACAAAAATCTTTGCAAAAAAAAAAAGTTACACACGCACACAAAGACTGTGTTGGTTTTCGTATATATCACTGATGCAAGCCTGATTTGGCATATATCCTGTACCAATGTGGTGTTTTGTCTTGACGTGTGATGGCTTTAGATGCAGAAGCGCATCAGCATTTAACTAGGTGATTTAGATTGTTTGGATCAGTCACACAGGCTCAGGAGTGCAGACCTTACTGAGGCAGGGTCTGCACAATCTGGCGATTGTGTTTGATGGTGCCCTTAACAGAGTCGGGCGGGTAGGCTGCCAGCTTGGCACAAAGTCTAGCTGGGCTAAGTTAGGCTTGCGGGTGCGTGACGTTGGCGGAGCCGCTGGCTTACTTCTCACTGCTGTGTGTCGGGCACTAGTCAGTGTAGAGCGTGCATCTTTTACCGTGGGTAAACAGCTCAAGTTCTTGATGTCAGGTAAATTGTACTACCAATCAAACTCTGTTGAGGTGTGCAGCTGAGCGGTTCGCACTGAGGAGTAGAAGTTGATTTAAATAAGTACAAAAGCCGTCACGCATCACCCTTATGTTATTTTTGGTTGTTTGTAAGTTTTAATTCCATTATTAAAAAAATCAATGGAATGACAATGAAAACATTGTAGTAACTGTCCTGGAATGTTTAAAAATTATTTACAAACAAAATGCTGTAACTTCGTAACTCCACTATGAGGGTTCAAACAGCGAAGAATTTGTACAACAATTTCTTAGTTTTAATGCAAATTTATCTTCAAATCTGTGTTGAATACCATACATATCAAATATATAAATATAACAATTATTTTGTTTCAAACAGCAAAATATTGCATTTGAAACTAAAGTAATTAATATATGATTTTGGCTCTCCTGTAAAATAATTTTAGCAATTGGCAGGTTTTCTTATGAGGGTAACAATATTTTTATTATTGGTAACATTCACATATTAAATTTGCATAAGAAAAAGGAAAAATATGTTTTGGATTCTCTACCGCTTCAGTGTATAAGATGGGGCATCAGTAGGGCCACCTATTTTTCACAAAAGGTTTACTTGTAGTACTTCAATAAACTATGTGTACTACAACTGCTTTCGCTCAGTTATTAGCTGCACGTCTTTGTGACAAGAAAGTTTCTCACACGAACTGGGTCAATCAGAATTGATATTCTGGTGCTAAACTCTTGTGATTTGTGTACAAACACCTCAGACAGGCGACAGTTAAAATCATCTAATCACGAGAGTGGATCTATACTACAATGTTAAGGAGTACAATTGATCGTGGAATCTTTTTGTAAAAACAAGTTCCCCTAGGAATCTGCTAAGAAAATGTAATCTTGTTATCTATACACTGCCGGACAATAAAAATGGCGTTCTCAGAAGGAGGTGTTTGATGGTACTGAAACTTTATAAAGGTAGTGACACACATGCGTAACACACATGAACACAAAAATGCAGCACCAGTAAAATTACATATGAATCTGTGATAAGCCATCTGGTCATCTTCATTAGTGTGTTGTACCCCTTCGCATTGCTTCCCATGCTGTAACATGGTCCAGCATGGAGTCCAGTACCGCGGTCTCACTCTGGCCAATGGTCCCAATACGTGGGCAAGTTCCTCTTGAGGATCAGTCTCCCCAGACCCGGGGAAGTACTACTTCTGGCACCAGAAGCATGGTGGAAAGAGCAAACCCCAGACTGACAAACTAACCCCAGGCAGAGGAGTACCTAGAGTCGAGGCTCTACCATTCTGTACACAGTAGGTGTACAGAAAGGGTGGCCGTCCAAGGTGGGTGTGTGTGCGTGTAGCATGCGTGCATATTACTACGGGAGTGTTTGGCAGTTTGAGCAAATTTTCCGGTCATCTGTTGTCCATCTGATGGGGCTAATGTCTACAGGGAAGGATACTATGGCTACAGGAAAGGTATCATTAAGTGGACTATACTACAGTGTTGCCCTGAAGCAGCCAGAAGTGTCTTAAGTGTTCGAGGACGATAGAAGAAGGAATCTTCGCCACCAGGAGTATGGTGAAGACTAGGTTAGAGGAGGGTCTTCTGCACCAAGAGTACGGTGAGCTGATGGTTCCTTCGGCACCAGACCAGGAGTGCAGGGAAGGAATAACAGACTGATGTTCCAAGGGCCGGGCCCCAGTATTTATACTCTTCCTGGCTTGCCCTTGGTCAGGTAAGGAGGAGGGTGACGGCTCGTGATCCTCTGGGCCTGTGACATCACCGACCGGCGCTGGATCCAGGGCTGGTGATCGTACTAGTGGTGCCATCTGGCGGTGCGCTTGGTACTTGGATGATCTTGACACATTGTCTCAGTGGCTTGGCCAAAGAACAATACAAGACTTCGGGCGTGGAGTATGCATCTTTTCCCGTGGGTAAACAGTATAAGTTGTGACGTCTCGTAGAATGCACTGCCAATCAAACTCTGTTGTCTCGCGTCAATATAAAAAAATATGTCGATGTTTGTCACAAAGAATTAACAAAGTACACCAGTTCGCCATTCAACTAAGTCAATGAAAATATTGCATTTGTGTTTACAATTTTATGTTGTCGATCAATCCCACTGTTCTAGGTTATAAAACTACATGACTGTTTGGTACCGTGTGTATAGATGTGTCTGTAAATATTACCGTGTACAGAATTGAACTTCCCGCCATTGCTATCAGTGATGTGCTTGTAGTGTTTCTAGAAACTAGTATATTTAGACAGTCGTTCGCAATTCGTTCAGGAGAAATGGTGTTTGGTATTGGTCGCCAGTTCTCATTTCAACAAACTTTCGCGAAATACAGTCCATCACGATGTTCGACACAACAATTATCTTTTGGCCAATGCCCCCCCCCCCCCCCCCTTCCAAAAAAAACTTTTGTTTTGATTGACAAATTGTAGCTATTACTTCCTTATTTTATGTTTAAGAAAAAGACAAGTGTTTAGTTAAGAACTGAACAAACATGTGATATGCAAAAAATTTAAAGTTCTACAAGTGGTACAGGCAGACAATAAAAGCATTAAACCTAATGGAAAAGTGATGAGGCCATGAAACAATAGTTTTATAAGCAGGAAAGTTATAAAAAGGTTTTTGCTAGATGCAAAATACACATAATGTTGGGTTATGTATAAAAGAGCTGGTACTCACATTGGTGACAACCGATAGCCTGCTGATGACATCTAAGATGCGATACCATACACCAATACTCTTCACCCTGTGAGGGACAGGACGGCGGTAAAACTTGAGGAACTTCTTGGCATCCAGCCGCATCTCAAAGATGTTATTTATGAGGGCAAAGAATGGCGCCAAAGGAAATGCTGCCACGAAAATGGTTACAAATCCATACTGCAGCACTGAAAGAATTTAAACATAGCTCACATCAACTACAACAAAAGACATACGAAACAAAAATTCATATTTACACAGCAGGCAAGTGATGAGAATGCCATGCATTCAAAATTTAAAGAATGAACTATATGATAACATAATTGTGAGATATCAAAAAATAACTAACTATACATAACTGGGTTTAACTTGTAAAATTTATCTTTGCTATCAAGAAATACCAGACTGTTAATAAACTACTGTACAAATAATGCCTACTTTGATTTTATGCTGCACAGCTTTGAAATGTACAGCAATAATATTAATTCAACACATCAGTCAAATCCTTAGAAGTCTAGATGGTGAGACGAACTTGTAAATTTTAATTTTGACTTATTTTTCAGATAGAGAATGAAACACGAGTAGTGAAGTCTGTGCGTAATCATCTATTATGCAAGATCAGTCTCTTAACTCTTGATTTATTTCAACAGGTCTGTAGTAGTTAACTTCAACATAACATTATACCTATTCTTTATGTGAATTCCTTACACGTAAAACAAAAATAATAACAGTAACACTAATGGCCGATTCACACTGTAGTTTACATGGAGCTCATTATGTTGCTGTGGTGTTGACACTGTGACAAAATTTTTTTACAAAATTGTAACTGCTTTCTCATTGAACTTAAGAAAGGTTTGTCTATGGTAAGGTGTAATCATTTACTACCAAATATGGTATGTTTAGGTTCTAAAAAACTGTTAGTGTATACACATGTATATTTGTAATTAAACATACACATAAGCAGTTGTTATAATATTTAGAACATTTTCCCTGTCAATGACAACATTGTCGCACATTGACACCAATTTGCACCCAAATATTTTGACGTGCAACTTGGGTGGGAATGTCACCCCCCCCCCCCCTTCCCCCCAACATATCTATAGCCAGGAAGAGCTGTTGCTCCTTTCACAAGGTTGTTTAGCAGTTAGCAGCTGAGGTCTTCTCCCGGTAACTCTATATTACTCTTCTGTCAGCCAGTATAGGTGCAGAGAGGGCAGCGGGGTGAATAGTACAACTCGTTTGTTACCACATGGTTTACACCATTACATTTCTTAGAAACAAACTTAATGTTTTAACTTAACTGACCCATCTCGAGATACTCTGGGAACAAGCCACGTGGGCCCCAATCAACCAGCTTGAAGTCCTCTGTCCACTGGCTGGAGCCATGGAATTCCTCCTCCTTCTCCTGCAGTCCTGTCTTCACTTTGAATGTATTCCACCACTTCATGACGTACCTGCAGTGGCAAGGTAACCACAAACACACTGTCAACTCTCCAGTTCATGTGCGCACAGACATGCACACAACAAGAAACACAATTACACAACACAAAACAATGGCGCATGCCTGGTTTGTGTTATTACCGGCTACGGATGACGTTCTACATGTTAGGCTCACAAGAAGTAGGCTATGACCAATGACTAATGATTATCTTAATTTTAGCAAAATGGATTTTGACATAAAAAGCTTTGGCGGTGGTCAATTTTACAGTTTTATGTCGCAATGGGAGTATCGCGAGGTACATTGGGGGACATGCCCAGCCTGTGTATGATGTTGGCCTTGTAGGCCATCTGGAAGGTACAAAATCCAAGAACACTGCCACAACCCTTCACCTTGTCTCAAACAGTACCTTAGGCTTGCTGGGAAGAGGGGTGCTCCTCCTCAGTGCTGGATTCACTCTGCTGGTGAGCAGCTGGTCATGTGCCGGCTCTGGAAGGCATGCGGGGGCGACACTGTCCTGGTCGCCGGGGACTACTAGACGAAGAGACTACTGTAGGCGTGCCCTTAACCAAGGCCAGCCAAGGCCTAGAAGGATCGCTTCCTCTCGTAAAATGGCCACCTATGATAGGGTGTTGCCTATCTGGTGTTTTGTTTCCACCTTTAGGTGGAAACAAAGGGTTTGGAGAAGCTGTCCCTGAAGGGGTTAATTTAGCTTTCTCACTTTTTAGAGCTTGTAAGGCCATCTTTAATTTCCTCCGTATACCGCCTTGGTGTTGGTAATGCATTTAAAATGAAAACAAACTTGTAGAAGAAAAGCCGATGCGTGGTATCCCTAGTGTGTACTACTGGGTACCCATACTTGTGACGTGAGGCAACCTGTTCTCCTTTCGTCCAGCCCTTGTGAGCAGTGGGCAACACATGTCACTTCCTCGCTGAGATATCCGGGTGTGGTATCCACAGATGGTACATCAGGCCAAAGTGGTTCCAGTCCCGATCCGGCTATGTGAGCATCAGTGGCGGAATATGGAACACTTGGTCTGATCAATTTTCCTAGTCGTGATGTACCTAGGTGAATTTGGGCACAGCCAAAAATCTACTTGTTGGCAGAGCTTGGTTTGCCTCTTTAGCGATGTGTGCAGTTACATTAGTGGTTATGCGTAGGCTGGCTTTTCCTCTAAGGCGTAAATTACGTTTATCAAAAGTAAGAGGGGTTACTCGAATTACACACAAAAAGAAATTAAACTCGCAAGAATATGTTAAAATACGTTTTATATTGAACGTATTAGGAAATAAGGGCATCAATTACGGAAGTTTATTCTAACCTTAAAATCGAGGTTAAGGGTGCTGCGTGTGTGAATTAATATCTGCCAAAATTAATATTCTAATAGTTCATGCATTTGACAGTGCCTAACTACCAGGGTGTTCTGAAGGAACTACTGCTGATAGCGACTACCAGAAGAGTAGTTGTCATCGTTGCAGCACTCTCCGGTACCCTGCTATCAAGGGGGTTCTGGTGGTTACCAGGAAGTAGTGGTGGTAGGCGACGAGCGACGTCTACACAAACCTCTGGTATGATGGAGTCTTTCAGAAGCTGCGGTAGCTGCAGAAGGCAGGTCAGCACCTGATGGTGTTGAGCTTCTGGTCAGAGATGCCTTCAGCTGGGTTGAGACCTCGGCCCTTGCGAGCGGTGGGATCTCCGGATGCCCCAGTGACCATGCAACCTGATGGTTACCTCCGGCCCTTGCGAGCTGTGGAGGAGCAGAGAATGGAGAGGTAAGGCGTGCTAGCCCTTTTAAAATGATTTCGGCGAAGAGCTTTTAAGAGCTCAGAGATGCAGGGTGTGGTGTGGGGGAACTAGCCTCGTTCTCGGGGGCTGAGACTTCTAACTGCTCAGGTGGCGCTATTAATTTCTTATCTCCTCTGCGGGAGGCATGATCCTTTCTTATCGCCTGCTATGGAGGCACTTGGAGACTGGAGCTGCTAACGTAAACTTAGTACTGCCCACCAGTGGCCAGCTGTGGTACTAGTTTGGTCTTCACTGGAGGGTATCGATGTCTCAGCCAACAGCACAATTCTACGTCGTGGGTTGAGCGTTGGCATGTTGGCTTCTTGGAGTTTTTGGGTGAACAATATGATCTAGCCCCTCATGTCTGTAGTGGCTCTTGACATGCACCAATGTACCCTGTAGGCGCATGCTCCGTAAGTACTGTTGTGAGTGGTAACCTGCCCCTGTATGAATGTTGCATTCAAAGATTGGGCAAAGTCTTCGAGTAGAGCATACATCGTAAATGCGTAGAAATGTGTCACGCATCAATCCCCCGCCCTGGCCACTGTTTTGACATAGAACCATCTTAAGCAGAAAAAAATTTGTTTTCAGGGCCGCCTGGGTCAATTTACCCAGAGCATAGGGTTCTGCATCTAGCGCGGCACCTGCTCTGTGCATGCTAGTGACTCTGGAGGTCAGTGCGCCGGGCGGTTATCTGTGTCTGCTCGCAGGGCGGCTTCTGGTTTTCATTAGCAGCATGGTGGGCTGTCTCTCTCACTTTCCTTTGTTCCGACTTCCTCTTTGCTTCCCCTCGGCTACGCTTGTAGTGACTGGTGCGACCTTTTCATGACAGCTGTCTTGCGGTCGTTGCTCCCTTCAGAGGAAAAGGAAGCCGGGGTTGGGATGGAAGTAAGTCACGGATGTGAACTAATTCAATGTTTTAATCGCTGCCTTGAGAGGTGTTGCAGTGCCTTTGTTTGTTTTAAAGTGCCAGCTCACAAATCATAGCTGAGGGCTTGGATGCTTTATTCCTGTAAAAATTCAAGTAAGGGCTTACATCCCAGTTTGACTCTTGTGTAAACCGAAGTCCCACTCGTAAAAGACTGAGGGAATAGCTAGATAACAGTTATTTGCCAAGACTCTGTAGGAGAGTAGCACGTTAATGGCTTTGCCTGAGCCGGTGTTTATTGCACTGCAAATATAAAATTTATGTGTAGTGTCATAGGTCTTCCGTAAACCTTTTGTTGTTCTACTCTAATACCTTCTAAAATATGAGTGATAATAATTAGGAAATTTTGGACAACTACAGACATGTGGATAATTAATTAGATTGTACTTCCCACCCAGAAATTGACACGCAGTCGCCACCCCTGAAGTTGAAGCTTGTTTTGTCCACCAAGCTACCGACACAGCAGAATGAGAGAAGACAGTTATCAGGGATGCTGTAAGAGAGCAGCACCCCTGCTGCCAATGACTTTACTGCCCAGCCTCACGGAGAGGCGGTAAATATGTAAACAGCCTCCAGGAAGGGAGATAAATGCATGGCGCAACCCACTGCCATGTAATAACCAACCCCTGCGATTGGAGACTAGCAAATCCCGCACCCTTCTGACAGCCGCCAAGCTGCCATTTTTGGGTATGTGAGGAGAAGCAAAACCGCTCTCATCAATTCACATCAGCCCGCCAACCTGTATAAGATCAGAGGGCTCTCCAGGGTCTGCAGAAGACTCTTCAGTCTGAAGAAGGCTCTCCCTCTCCAGCAGCCTGCAGGAAGGCTCCTCGATATCTACCAACAGCTCCAACTTCCAACCCGCAGCTCCCGGAGGAAACCCCGGTGAAACTCCAAGGTATCACGACGTCCCTCCCCCTGCACACCTTACCCGAGTCAATCCTTGCACTCCACAGTAGTAGACCATAAATGTTGTCCCTTCTGGAAAAACCACCCCCTTCACTATTCGCTGTAAATTGTGACTTAGTATTTTGGAGTTATTTGGTTTTTAATATTTATTAACTTACACAGGTTTGCCTTCATCTGCCTTACGTGATTAAGAAATAATTTAATTATTGTTTTATTCTCAATTAGCTTACTTTATACAGAAACAATCATCCCTCTGTTATCAAATAACAGTAATAAACACGCTGTGGTAAACGTAATTTTTGGTGAGGTAACCATTTCACTTCCCCATCATATCTTTTTATTTGTATCGGAGCAAGTGTACATTTTATTAATTGTAATTAGTGGCTCGTCTAGCATACCAGTGACTTCTACGGACCAGTCCAAAGAGGGCCGAATCCGTTGGGTTTCCTGGAGCCTGAAGAAGGCTAATAAGTCTGAATAAGACCGGAAACTCCTGAGACATGTCCAGTATACCCGAGCCTGCCCACATTAGTCCCAGCAACTTGCTCCACCACCTGATACGCTGGAGCTCTCTGACAGCTCTTTGTCACCTGGACAACCCAGAAGCTCTTCAGTATTTTCGCCTTCAACACCCAGATCTTTCAAGAGCTCTCCCCCAGCAGAACTTCGAGAAGAAGTCAATCCTCCCCAGCCGATTGTCCTTGGTAACAGCTACCCCAAGACCCTTCAGGAAGTGTACCCCCTAAGTCCCCTCAGGACACAGTACAGCGTAGACAGGGGAAGTACTAGGATACCTAGTCGAAACTGCCACCCCCTATCTTAGAACCGGGTCCTCTTCACCAGGACATCTGCGTAGTCTATTTACTTCCGGTCATCTCAAGGTAGTTAGGAGGTAGTACGGGCCACCGTATTCTATTCCTACCCGGAATAAACACATTCCTCACCTACTTTGATTTTAATTCTTGAGGTGACTGTGTGATCCCAGTACACACCATGTCCCACAGAGAAGAGCAGCAGACTGGGATTTTAAACATACTTAATTTACCACCTAGTATAGGACTGTGGGCTCCCCTTCAGGGACTCTCATGTCGGAAGACACACATGTTCGATGGCCACCCATTCGGTACACCCATGTGTTCAAACCAGTTGAGCCCCAACCACTAGTCATACAACCCCTTAGGAGGAGAGACCACCAGGCCAGTTTGCACTCCGTCCACCATACCATTTAAGCTGTCAGAGGGAGTGTTTGATTGGTTCTGGTCGGCCTGACCGATTTAGGGCCCCACACCTGCAGTGAAGTGAGAAAGACTCAGAGAGAACCCTATCCCCAACCACCACACCATTTGTGTTGGACCGGCCGCCACTATGGCAGAACACTTTAGCCACAGGGAACTAATAGTCGCCTGCTCCCCTCTAATGATGAGGCAGGTCTTACCCTCCCCCGCCAAATGACTTACACAAAAGGGGTTGTAAAGATTTGCAGGAAAGGAAGGCATTTACTACATACAGAACTACCTGGGGTTGCGCCCAGTCTGAAAAGGCATTCTGCCAGCGCAACTCCCGGGAACAAGCTCAAGCCGCCTGCAAGTTGTTGGGGCTACACCCCTCAGCTACTCCCCCAACTCTTTTCGCAGCACCCCAGAAGATGCAGGGACACCACACTCAGCTGTTGCCACACTTTGCTGAGGAAAGAGGGTGCCAGGGGGCCTAGCCAGTGTCAGCGCAGGTAAACCAGCGACCTCTGGTCACATTGTTTAATGCATAGCTAATCCAGATCTTGATTCTGTACCAAGCCAACAGATGACTCGGCCTACTCTTTATACTGGTCGGGCCCCTGCGGTCAAGTAAATTTGTGAACCAGCAGCCTTAACCCCTGTATGGCAAGCCTGCACAATAAAAACTCGCTTCTTCCATGACGTAACTCAGATTGTGCCTGAGAGCATCATGTGTCAACAGCGTTACACTGTATTATGTTTTCTTCAATATTCCCATTTGCATTGTTTTCTTTTAGTTAAACGTGACAAATACCTAACATAGGCCTATCAATATGTTCAATATAGAGTTTAATATTCTTTTTGGTTAACTAATATGTCTAGTTCACATCTACAGAGTCTGCATGTAAAGAATTTTTATGTCAGTCCCTTGAAATTCTATGGATAGAGGTTCCACTGTAATAGCTAACATGATCCATAGCATGTGCCATAACAGACCACACATGTAGAATGTGCTAAAATAGACTGTATTTGCAGCATGTGCTAAAACAGACTGCACTTGCAGCATGTGCTAAAAGAGACTGCACATACTTTTTTTACTATTTTTAAAACTAGCTCCAATAGAGATGTCTCTAAAAAAAAACTGAACACATGTACTTACGGGATGACCATCTCCAGAATGCTGTTTAGTGCCTGCTTCCCCACCATTATGATGCCCAACTGGATACACAGTTCCATGAGGCAGCCACCTGGACTGCACTGGAGACAAAAAGTGTACCATATTAGTTTAACTCATAACATCTGTGATTATTTAAGAAATCCTAACTGCATATATACAGTGAAACTTTGTTAATAAACACCTCTTTCAGACAAAATGCTCATTAATACAAAATTGTCTCTTTTACCCTTGTAGTGAGAGGGGGAAAGTACTATTCATTTGTATACTTATTAAAAAATATATATTTTTTGATTTGTATTACAATGTAATATTAAGCCCATTGTAAAAAAAAATTATGTTAATAAGAATGTATTAATTTGCAATATGCCGAATCTGGAAGTCTACATTTTATTTTTTTGAAATTTTTTATATGTAATCACATTGCAAATTCCTGTTAATAAAAACCTATTATTAAGAAATGAAAAACTTCCAAGTTCCTTGCAATTTGCAGTAAAGAGGTTTCACTGTAGAAACACATTCGGCAGTGTTTGTGATAAAACTTTCCCTCTAACTGTTTTAAATATTAACCAATTACGGCAACATTAATGATAATTTATCAGAAAACATTATCTAAAAACGATATATTATATTGCAAATACTACATGTGAAATGTAATCTTTGAATTTTTTTTATTTTTAAGACTACAGTATTTTTAATGACGCCAAACAACACAAACCTCTTCCTGTCTGTAATTGAGGATGCGGTTGTATTTGGAAGGATAGCCCACAAACTTGCCCTTCATAAAGGCAATGTAGAAGATAGAGGTATAGTAGTTCACAAACTGGAACAGGTAGATCTTGAGTGTCAAACTGTCATCAAACTCCGTCTGAGTCCTGAGAAGCTCTAGCTCGGTGAGAAGAACGGCCAGCCAGTCATACACCTGGATAACAGTAAACACAACCTTCTAGTAAAATTTAAAAAAAATTACTTTGTCAGTGCGTCAACACCCTTACTTGTCAAGTAAGGTAAGATACTTTTATTGAACAAAAATTCATTTGTAATACAGCTACATTGCATTCAAACAACCTATAAGACCTGACTGTGTTGAGGCCAGATGTATAAATGTTATTCTTTTATCCTACACACAGTCATTAATTAAAAAAACGAACATCATTATACCAACCAAGTTCCATTCCGGTCTGTATAAATAAGGTTTTACAGAAGTACTCTAATCAAGACAAAAAAACTAGTTTACTACTTAAATGTATGTATCATGTATTTGGGTAAATACCACCAACAGTCAGATGGTTATCATCTAAATGGACCCACAGAGCATGAGCATCTGTAAATACAAGATGACGGCCATCCATGTGAAATAAGAAGGAACGATGAACTGGGAAATCCATAGTACAGAAGTCACTGTTAGGGTCGTCTTAATCCAATATAGCAGCCCGGAACTTACATACAAATTCTTGAATCCTGGGCCAGCATCCCCACTTCACATCTTTTAGCATTATAGCATGACTTATTACATTAAGTTTAACATAATGGCACAACTTACGTAGTTTAGTAGAGTGATGCACACTAAGTTGATGAGGGCAGCTGTGACTGGTATGTACAAGACCATTATATTGTAGTCGTCCACGTTGGTAAGAGAAAATGCAGCCACTTGTGCCATGCGATACAGAACAACACAAAACACTTATTACATTAAGTTTAACATAATGGCACAACTTACGTAGTTTAGTAGAGTGATGCACACTAAGTTGATGAGGGCAGCTGTGACTGGTATGTACAAGACCATTATATTGTAGTCGTCCACGTTGGTAAGAGAAAATGCAGCCACTTGTGCCATGCGATACAGAACAACACAAAACACTTATTACATTAAGTTTAACATAATGGCACAACTTACGTAGTTTAGTAGAGTGATGCACACTAAGTTGATGAGGGCAGCTGTGACTGGTATGTACAAGACCATTATATTGTAGTCGTCCACGTTGGTAAGAGAAAATGCAGCCACTTGTGCCATGCGATACAGAACAACACCAAACACTGCCGCCACAGCGATCAGTACCTGTAAGGAAACAACCTACAATTAATATTTTTCAACTAGTGTGACGTGGCCTGCACCACCCTGCTCGGGAGGCAGAACAATGCTGCTCGCTGTGCATCAGCCACGCACGGCCATGCATGTAGTGCATGACTCTCAATACCGTACATGCAGAACGGGTTAAGTGACCAGCTTAGTGATCCGGATGAGCCGCCTCGCCAAGGGAGAACCAGCGTATCTGTGGTTTAAATGGTCAAGTGTTGTGATCCCCTAATAGCAGAGTCTAGAGTAAATACGGGGTATTGTTATCTGCTATTTGCTTCCCGCCAGTGCTCCATAAATAATTAAAGAGTGTCCGGCCATTTATGGAAGGGTAACTGAAGGGTTTTATGTATGTCAAATGTTTTGTGAAATTTATATATGATGTTCAATTTTTTTTGCAAGCCCATTCAGGCTTTTTCTAAGTATTTATAATTTCTCCTAGCAACAGAGACACTGGACGTTTGAAATAAATGTGTCGGATTTACAATCCTAACTGCGAGTGTTTTGCTGCTTTGTATTCTGTTTTACATGTGCTTGTATGTTAAGATATGTGTAACAGCTTTTCCCATCAAGGAGCTGGCGGGAGATCCCTGCTTGGTAATGGTATCTCCACCCCATCCTCCTCAGTCTAGTTCGGCGGGCCTTAGTGTGCGGCCCGAAGATTTTACTACCTTAATCAATTCAGGCACTAACCAGTGCTTTCTCAGTGTCGGGTGATGGCGGGCTTTTTACGCCATGCCCGCTTTGAGGGACTTTGTGTAATTGATTGTCTCTGTGTTCTCTTTCTCAATCAATATACGTAATTTCAGTGTATCTCATCCTAATTCATTTTAACGTTAATTTCACCTCGAGTCCTGGCCCACTCCAGAGAAGTACATGTGATCATTTATGTAATATAAAGGCATCAGTAACTTTTACTTTACTCATAAATGTGAGCTGCAAGAGGGATACGCCATGTGGCTGTCGACCAACTACTGCCCTGAGAGCCAGAGTCCACATGCTCACCCGTGATATAGATGAACTCGTGCCCTACCGGAACTTACAACTATTCCGTGATAACTAGCCATGCATCTAAATTTATCTCAAACCAGGCATCCCTCGTCTCTCGCAAACTGCCAAGACATGTTATGGTCACGTCTGACATGAAACTTTGACGTGTGATGCTTACTGATTCACGCTACTGCGACTTTGCTTCATCTAAGCAATTTCTCCAGGGCACCAGACGGGGTCTGAACTAGTTTAATATCTACCAGGGTGCCTACAGGCTACTCTCTTGTTGCCGGGAGTAACACAGACGTGTCAGTAATATACTGTTCATCACTGCGGTCAGTAAGCTATGCCATGCCAATCCCCTCAAGAAGATGTAAAGTATGAGTGAGCCAACGACCAAACCGCCGCTACCAGCACTGAGTGGTCAAGTAGTACTGAGGGATAGCGCCACCCGTGCTCCAGCCAGCAATGGAGGCCAAGCAGATAGTTCTTGGTTCCACCTATGAACTGACCACCCCCACTATACGACCTAGGCGAAGGGCCGGCCAGTATATGTAACTGCATGCGGCCGAAGATCGCCAATTGTACGTCGCAGAGAAAAGAGATTAGTTATAGAAGTTCAACTCCCAGCAGGCCAACTGAACCCGTGTTACTAGCACTTGGTGGCAGTGGTGTGAACTACATGTGCAGAGGCAGGAAGTTTGAATTCAAACTGCCAACTTGCACTCAAATCTATGATGAAATTTAAATGTATATAATTGCTGTATGCAGTGCAAAACCTGTGTGTACATGTTAAACACACAACTTAAATGTGTGATGAATATATCTTAATGGTATAATGTTTGTATTTAAAAAATATATTTACACATGTTTAATTTATTTTCAATTGCAGGAATGAATCATTTATATTATTTCAAATTAACTGTTGCAATATACTCCTTGGGGAATCAACTAAATGGGACATACCGGGACATCATTTATTTAATGGAAGACATATAGTTTTGGTTTGGTGAGCTTCGTATTTTCAAGTTAATTTTTATTCAATCAGGATGTCTAACTGTAAATACTGTGTTCTTGGGCGTGCTCATGAGACTGGAACAATAAAACACAGATTTATGAATAATGTTTTTATTTGGCAAATGGTTGAAGAGTGTGGCGAGAAACTTGTTGGCTTAGCCTTAGACAATCTAGAAACGTACAATAATTATTTTGTAAGAAATAACTTTTCCAACGATTGCAGAAGTCTTGGAACGAAGAGGATTAACAGGCTCTCTTTGCCAACACTTCATCTGAAAAGTATATTGTAAATTTTATGCACGCTTTGATTGTTATGCCTATGATAAATTTCATGAAAAGTATAATTAGTTTATATATATCTCGTGGGGGAGAAACAGAAACGCCACCACCACAAGAAACACCTTCACACCGGGAGGCGCGACAGACTCAGGTTGCTTCTCGCCACCTGCATTATGTCAGTGCGTGGTGACCGTGGCCTGAAGTCTTGCCATGCATCTTAGTGCAAACTGACAACCAGTAGAGGCTTGGCGGCCCACACGGCTCCCCGTCCCTGATCAGCCCGCAACTGTGGGGAATCAGTGGGGACTCTTATCGAGCTCGTGCCGGCAAGTCACTACTGGGTTACACTATTAACCTTCCGGTCTAAGTGCATCGCGTAGACTATAAAACTGTTTGCCCTATGACTCACGGGAGGAGGAGTGGTGGAAAATGCAGGGAACGATATCTAGTTCACTCTACTCTCAGGCCATGGATATTAACCTGTCCGACACAGGAGAAGCAGGCGGAAAAGGACCGCACTGCCATACTTAGACGACAAGCAGTCACACCTGCTCCGGTTCTGGTAATTGACTTCCCACCGTATATCCGCATACAGCCTATGTGTCACCCGGTTGTCAAAGGACTCCTGACCGGTACTGAATGCTCTTAGACTGGGACAACCTCATCTTCTGGTCTAACGAAACACACCTGTGGAACCTCAGCTCCGACATAGACCGAATTTGTCGCGCCTAGGCCAAACCTACAAACCCCTACTCCTACTACAACCTCAAGAAGCAGGAGTGAGTAAGTACTACCCACAACCCCTCTCATCACGCCAACTATATAAACCAAACTACCCCACTTTTGGTCTAGCGGACAAAATCCTCGACTAACGTGCCAAGTGAGTCTAATCGGGCACGCGTCACCACATTGGTCAGAACTGTGGTGGTGAACTTATTTTAATTATTAAGTTACACATTTTACTGCCAATTTTGATACATTCATGTCTCCCATTGTAAAGCCAAGCACCTAGCAAAAACAGAAGTTACAGGTGATAAATATCCAGTCTTTGTTAAATTTTGAAGAACATGCTATTTTCTAAAGAAAATTACAGACACTTTGATAATCTTAGTACTGAACCTAACAAAACAACGCTATATGTTGTTCACAGTAAACTTGGCACATATGTTAGTCAAGTGAAACAGAAATTATTAGAAATTTATACATTGTACAAATGTAAAACTGTAATACTATTTGTTGAACTTAAAAATGCATTTACAAACAAAAAGCAAAAGAAATCAATTTAGTACCGGTATTCACAAAATATGTACTTTGCATTATAAATTCAATGTTAACACATGAAAGTACTTAGGATATTCTTTCCCAGACGTTACCAACTTTATCGAACGCAAGCCAGTGACAGTTTTCAAAGTATTTTAATAACTCCACAAAATAAAACCTGAGTGAAGCGATGGTGGCCACAAATTTTATATAAATTCGGTGCAACTCGTTTATTTTCAAAGAAGTGACACTTTATTAACTGTCATGTTGTTCGTTTAAACACGTTTCTCGTATTGGAATAGCCTCGCACGATGCATTCCCGAGAGAGAGTCCAATGTCACGTCTAGGCGTATACGAGAGATCTCGCACGGCTCCAGCTTGGCACACTTGATACACAAGGCAGTATCGCCCTTATTGCTCCCGCACTTGTTACATGTGCTCAAATGACCATAAACAGCTTATATCTATATGTACCTAGACAGTTATTACAAGATATCCATCAGCAAATGCAACCTTGCAGAAACTAAACTTGTTTATAAATTAATCCCTGTTAGGGCTAATGAAATGTTACTAGCATCACTACGTTTTCCTATTAAACCTTCAATTTATGGATTAAGATATCTACTACACACACCTGATATGAGCATAGTCTCCTTTTGAGTACTTAAATCACTCACTTTTTGAGAATTTAACTACGTTGATTGGTGTCCAATTTTTGTACAATTATTTTTTTGTAACACTACCTTCTGCATTCCCTGATTTTCATAACCCAATATACTATTGCCCATAGTATGTCATTACTCTCCCCATATGAAATAATAATAAATATGTCTGGGCTTCTTGTGTTTGCAGTGAACCATCAGTAGGCCTAAGTTAAGTGTGTCCAACATAGTTTTGTTCAAATACCCTGGCCACAGTATTAATGTTTTGAGAATCATGCAGTAAAAAACATTTATTTTATTTAAAAAAACCAATTAGGCTTATAGATATATCACAGGTGAAACAGAAGGGAAAATACAAGTGGTGTGTGTGATCTAGGTCTTTTCTTTGCAAGACCAATGAGGGTTAGACCTATATATCAGCGTTGTGACTAACATAGTAGGGCAGGGTAACATTAACACAAGAATCTGAACATAAAATTGAGTTATAGTAATATAAAGCTGTTCACAGTAAAACAAGCCCTTTTTGCGAGGCACTGTAGTTACTTTTTTCATTCAGCCATTTTGTAATCATTAACCATATTTTAAAATAAATATTGCCATGTATGTAATAATCAATGTGTGTATAATTCACTGCATTCCGAAGATAACGTCTCAGGCTAAAATAAAATGTATTTTTTTGAAAATTGTTCCAAATGAGAGGGCTTCAAAAGTGCTCTTTTACCGTCAATAGCCTATACATACACGTGTGCTTAAAGAAAGATATCTTATATATGAAATATCGAAGCATACATAAACTTTAAAATGCACTTACTTTTCATACGTAGTGTCGGTAAAGAAAGCCTGTCAAGTCTCTTTGTTCCAAGACTTCTGTGATCGTTGGACGAGTGGTTATCGCACACAAAATAATTATTGTAACTTTCTAGGCTGTCCAATCCAATCAGATTCTTATCCGCCACTCTCTTCACCCATTTGCGAAATAAACATTCCTCAATAAACTGGGAATACGTTTCTTACTGTTCCCATCACAATAAGCACGCCCAGGCATAACCACGTTTTGCGCCAAAACACAATCTAAACCAACATGGCTACCGATCCGAACAAGCTATCTTTCTCACTCTAACAAAGCAACACTAGTGTTATGTGGTGGTGGCATGAACTAGAACAAGGTTCCAGCTTCGTCCTATTGAATTTTACCCCATGGTTCGCCGGCTCTTGCTAGAGCCCTGGCAGCTCGCTCCAATGTCTCATACTCTGGAGCTCTCTGAATGCTCTTCATCGCCTAGACAACCCAAAAACTCTTTAAGCTCATCAGCATCTTCGCCTACAACACACAGACCTTCAAGAGGATCTCCCCAGCCATCCCTGAGAAAGTCGTCAACCCTTCCTAGCAGATTGCCCCTGGTAACGGTTACCCCACAACCCTTCGGGAAGTGGCCACCTAAGTTCCTTCAGGACACGGCACACAGTAGATAGGGAAAATTAACAGTTACCTAGTTGAAACTGCCACCTCCTAGTTTAGAACCGGATCCCCTTCACTTAGAATCTGCGTAGTTTATACTTCTTGTCAGTTCAAGGTAGAGGTAGTATGGGCCACTGTGTTTATTCCTTCCAGGAACAAAACACGTGATCTTACCTAACACCAGAGTATTCATTTCTAGAGTGACTGTAACTTTAATCTCAAGTAGATGCCAGCATACCAAGGAAAAGCAGGAGACTGCATCATTGAAACCCTCTACGCCAAACCTAATCCCTTAACCGGTGCACGTACGTCTCAAACACACACATTCGACGGCCACCCATACTGTGGATCAGGCAAGGCAAGGTACCTGGTGAGCATGTACGGTAGAGCTACAACCACTAGAAACTGGCTAGTCAGCCAGCCCAACCAATTAACTCCATCCACCGGGTTGTTTTCGCCGGAAGTAGTGATAAGACGTTCTGGAGGTCTGACACCTTTTGGACCACACCCATGTCGCTGTCAGACATCCATATTAAATCACTAGACCAACCACCGCGTTTTAATTCGTCAGTTGGTGTAGGTCAGAATCTGGTTGGCTTGGCCTCAACTGGCTTTACACCTAGCAAGGGATCTTCGTCGCCTGTTCTTCCTTAGCATGGCAGACCTTAGTTCCTACCTCTATGCCGTACACACATAAGAGTGGTGCAAAGTGGAGAGCAAAGAGGGAAGCTACTGCCTCTGAGCCTAGCATGAACTGCAACCCAGTGCAAATTGCCCTCTGCAGTTCAACCCCCCCAGGAACGATCCCAAGCTGCCCGCCAACTGGATAGGACTCATTTCCCAGTTCCCTCCAGCTCCCTCTTTCAGCCATCCCATAAAACAACCGGTTAGCCACATCCCATAGACGAAAGGTTTTGTCGAGGACTTCCAGGTAGTATGAAGGACAGTTAAGCCCATACCAGACTTTGTGCAGGTGCTGTCAAGTCACACGCCCCCAGCTAATGTATTTATTTGTGTATAGCACGCCCTTTTTTCCCAAAATAAAGGAAAAAATTTTTGGGGTAAAACCAAAGGTGCCACATGTCTACAGCCCCCCACCCCCTTGTAATAACACCCAGATGTTGCCGGTCGATAATTCTGCCATCTCTCTGTTTCCATGGCAGAGGCTAGCGAGCTATGTTTGTGACACTGAGGGGGGGGGGGGGGGGGGGGGGGACAAGGAGCCTTTTTTTTAGATAAAGGTAATGTGACATTCTAGCATGGTAGAAAAAAAAAAGAGCCGGTCACCCCTAAAAAAAGAAAGGAGAACAAAGAAAAACGAAGCTGGAAATGTTGAGTAGTAGGAGATTGAGGTATCTGGTGTTTTTTGTATTTTGGCTTTTTATACCCAAGTTATTTAATTAAAGTATTTTCCAAACATATAACAATCACCACACATTAATGTAAAAAAGAATAATTTGTTCCATACTTACTTAAAGGGCACCACAAATTTTTGGTGCAATTTTATTTTTAAAAATTTTTTCCCTGGAACTTGTTGCAAAAATCATGGTGAGCCCTATACACGAGTAAATATGGTATACTGGCTGGGATCCGGTTAGCAGACAGTAAAGTCAGCCCAGTAATATAGTTTGTGTCTCTGAAACATTGCATAACCGTGTCGTCGTCAGTCACCAGACGTCACGCATCACTATGTTATTATGGTTTGGTAAACAAAGCAACACTATTCCCCATTTTTTTCCTCCCAAATTTAACACCATAACATATTGATGCATGCTGCTTATACCATTTATCTACAACAATTACGACTCGTCTCACTGCAACCCTAGTGTACTACTTCTACACACGTGAGATTTAAACCCCGCGCCATGTCATACACAGAAGTACCGGTATGCCATAATCCTGGAGGGTGGACGTACACGTGGATACAAGGGGTTGCGAAAGACAGCGGCGCGTCACCCCACCCCCCCCCCCACGCTGAGAGCCAACAAGCCATCAGCTGCCTTGGGCCATTCACGAGCGTCACCAAGGATACACAAAGGCCGAAAGATGACCAGAGGGTACTACCCCCACTCTGGCCTCACATCTGAGGGAGGTCACACGCCCTCCCCCGCAGCCGCCACGACATGCACTACCCTGCTATAAAATTTAGTGCGCGGCGGACCTCGCCACTTCTTCCTGCAGTCTTTTCGGAGGACCTGGGTGCTGGAGCCTACTACTACTGCTAGATCTTCAACAGCCCTTCCAGAGGCTGCTGCCAGCGACTCACAGTCTCCAGCAGCCACCACAGGCTGCCAGTCTTGATGTTGCCGTTAGAGCTCTGCAGCACCGCTACCGGACGCTCCAGCGACGCCAATCGCCAATAGCTACCAGAAGCTTTCGGTAGCTACCAAGACATACCACACGTAACTTCTTTGTCTCCTACAGACACGCTGCTTAGAGTTAGGTTTGTATTAAGTAATTATCAACAGTTTGTATTTCACTTCCCCAACTAGCCTAGGACCAGGTCACCTACACCTGGCTACCATAGGATTACTTCCAACCACCGGTCTTCTTGGCAGGAGAGCATGAGTTTAATAAGCTCTTAATAAACACAGCTTTGTTTATCTTAACTGCGAGTCTCATTCATAGAGTACTTTGTCACCAACTACTCGGAGGACCTCGAGCCGAGTACCGCTGACTGGAAATAGGAAGTTGTTATTACTATGAATAAGATACAACTGGAGACTCCCCCTCAGGCAGCTCCAAGTTGAATACACACCCATTAGACGTCCATCTATTTTATTCCTACAAAGTATACAGGTACTGGAGGAGTAGAATAGAGGAGCCCCGACCACTAGTAACACTTCTCAACCATACAACTCCAACGCTTCTGATCATTCCGCAACCATAGGGGATCTTCTGAAGCACCGAAGCGCATGTTGGCAAACTGTTACCAGGCAACACTAATCTAGGGCTATCCGTGTCCGTGGTGCTTGACTCAAGGTCCTCAGTAGTTACACCTGTTCTATGCCATTTAAGGTGAGAGACAGCGCAAGGAGGGAGGAGCAAAGAGTTGCACGCCTTGTTGCCAGGTAGCTGGCTGGTCTCGTACCACTCACAGCTAGTCGACGAGCCAAACATGATTGTGCCACCTTACTCCGATCACTGGCAAAACCTACGTCTACTGTAACCAAGTCAGCTTATTTCCCGTCAGCACCGCTGCGCACGCATCTGACCTGCCATCCCGTTGTAAGAGGGTTAATTAATCAGACCAAGGAACGGTTGTGCATCTTGAGCAGTAACTTCTGTAACAGAGCCTCAGCGGACTGAAACAGCGAGTTCTGTGTCATATCACGTTGTGCCCTTGCTACCGCTCGAGCCGAAGACGAACGACTCAATCAGCTGTATCCAGCTACTCCTCGCCCGCAAGACGACAAGTCACCTACTGCTAGCACTTCCCACCCATCGTCAACTACGACCAGCTCCAATACATGTCGTAAGCCTGATCAATCGAAGGGACTCGTGAATTGTAAAGTCGATAACTTTGTTCCATCATGTAAGGCCACGTGCCTGACCGCCATATCTAGCCACAAATAGGAGTAAGTCAACCTGCAAGTACAACCAACCGAAGTGCACCCAAAGCCACATGACTGTGATCCAGCCCTAGCTAATTGGACACGCGTCAATATTGTGAAAAACAATGGTAAAAAATTTGTGAACTCTGAACCAATCATGTGTCACATAAAGTGTAAATATGTAAATAACTCACCAGTAGCAACACCACAGAGAAACTGAGAACAGTGGCAGGCACGCGAACCTTCCAGAAAGGAACGTACGGCTCTTCCAAGCCGGTGATAACGTTCAGCTTGGTGGACTTCGCGTTGGCGAGGCGGGCCAAGAACTCTGGACGAGGGTGCTCAGCCATCGGGTCAAAATTGGTCAGTCCCCAGTGGTGTGTGATGCTAGCCGAGTACCTCTTCCACATCTCCAGGAACAGGGTACCTGAATAATGCTCATATTGCACAGTGTTGCTTGCCTTAACACAGCTATTCTTAATAATGCTAAATTAATTTTGGGTCAACTTAAAAAAAGGACATAGGATATTTTAACACATTTCAGTATGTACTGGTAGGGACTCCATAATCTTTACAGTGCTGGAAAACATACGTTTATTTTCTATTAGTTATTACTTGTATTTTCGCAACATATGTAAAAAGAAGACTTACCCCAGAAAGACATGAAGAAAGCAAATGCAACTGTAAAAGGATTATCAAATAAGTATGTGATTCGGGCATAGAAGCATGTTTCTCGCAGGTTCCAATAACCACAGGTCTTGTCACACAGAGGACACATTAAATAGTCCTCCTTTTTGCTGCAGATATCTTCACTACAACAAAACAAAAAGAACAATAAATTTAAATGATTAAAACCTCAAAAACTGCATTTCTTTTTATTTTTGAATTCAGAAAGTAATTAACATTGATGTATGACCGGCTGGGATGTGATTTTACATGCTGAACTTTTTATTGTTGGGTATGAACCAATGACTAGGGAGGTGAAATATAAGTCCTAACTTGGTAAACGAGGTGTTAACACAAGTTGTTTTCGCTGTAGTAGAGGTTTTATATCGCGATGGCATTATAGCAAGGAACATGCCTTGCCTGAGTATAGACTGGACTGGTAGGCTGTCTAGTCGCTAGTCGGGACAAAATCCACAGCTGCTGTCACAACCCTTCTCACCTCCCAAACCTTTACCTTGAAATGACTGGGAGGAAGCGGATGTCTACTCTGTGGCTGGCTCTGCGGCTTGGCAGGTGACTGAATTGCAGCTGGTTCTGGCAGACTTGTCTGCTATGGAGTACTCTGAATCGGTGGGTAACTGTTGGTGGTGATAAGGGGAGGTCTGGATTGCACAACCATGGATTGTCAAGCCTAATGTTGGCTCCTCTCCTTGTCTGAGAGGCTCTAGAATAGGATAAGGATGACCTTCAAGACTTCCTAGTGGGGGGGGGGGGGGGGGAAATAATGGGGTAGGTATTTCATAGGCGATATGAACTCTGTCCTGTCACTTATTATGAAATTAACAAGTGGTATTACTCTCGGAGGCATGTATGGCCTTCTTCCTCTCCTGCATACTCCTCCTTTCTGGGAGTATGGCATAAGGAAAAGATCTAGAGAGCCTTACAGAGAACAAGCCAGTGACTCCTTCCCTACTATGTTCAGGCGAATATTCAGACTTGCAATGAGCGGCACCAAAGTTGTTCCTTTTGTCTGGGCCCAAAAGAGGTGGTGGATAGAACACAAATACGCTCGCGCTGCTTCCTGACTGAATACCAGAGGGAAAGTCTCCACAGGGGGTGGAGTATGGAACCACTCAGCCTGCTCAATAAACCTAGTAGATGTGTACCTAGTGATTTTGGGCTCCTTCAATGGACTACTAGTTTGGCAGAACTCGAGCGGCCTCTTAGTGTGTGGGTAATTAACTTTAAGTTCTTGTCTGCCACGTAGGTCTTCCAATACTTCCAAGAAAATTAGACTAAAGAGAATAGATTGAATACACGTGTTTTTATTATTGGAGTAACAATAAACACAGTGGCTCCGTAAAACCTCCTATGATAATATGACTTGCAGTGGAAGTTATGAACCTGACATTAACCAGGTGAAGGCGACCTGGGAAAGAGCTAGTGAATGCACTGTGATTAATTAAGATTAAATAAAAAGTTACTAGTTAGTTACATAATTGGCAACGTCTAACTGTTGTTAACACCATCTGGTGTGGTGGGGGAGGTCCAGAACGAACTTCATTGCAACCTTACCGGGGACTGGAGTGGATACCAGGGGGGTGGTGAAGGACCTAGCAAAGTCTTTGGATACCTCTGGTGGTTGCAGAGTCTCCCAGAAGCTGCGGGAGGGATCTGCGATGGCGGCAGATAGTGGTATCTTCAGTGGCTGCTGAAGAAGTGGTGAGCTTCTGGTCAGAGTCTTCCTATTGGTAGAGATCCCGACCCCAAGAAAGGCGATGAAATTTCCAGTGGTATGAGTGGTCACACACCCCGATAGCTACCTGCGGTCCTGAAGAAGGCGGTGGAGGAGCACAGACTGAAGAGTGTTGGCCATGCCAGCCTTTTTATATTAATTGCAGATAAGAACTCGGAGGTGCTCGGGGGTGCAGAGTGCAGGAGTGTTAACCTCGTTTGCAGGGGTTGAGAATTCCAGGATGCTGGAGCAGCGCTTTCATCCCGTATCTACTCTGCAGGTGCTGGTAAAATAGGTGATGCCCTCCAGTGGCACACTATGGTACTAGCGTGACCGCAGGAGGGAGCCAGCGGCTCAATCAACAGTACTATCATGCAGCAGGGGAGGGGGGTGTTGGAGTGACATTTCTGGGCAAGTCTGCGTGAACAGTACGTGTCTGTAGTAACTTGATGGTGCCAATGTACCCTGTAGCTACGTATCCCACCTCTCTTCAGTACTATTCAGAGTTAATGACCGACCTGTCCCATTATGAACAGCGTGTACAAAGTTGGGGCAAAGTCGTAAAGTACAGTGCGCATTTAGGATGCACAGGAATGCATCACACGTCAACATTATTAACTTTACAATGGTTTCCAATGACAAAATGCAAAGAAATGAGCATTTTTCTCAGCCTTGAACACGAAATCCAAAAATGTTGACATATTTCTGATAGAAGGTAAAATATAATAATAGATACAAGATAAAATATACAAGGCAAAATATATGATATATGGTTTTCACAGTCAAACTAAACAGATCTGAAAGTTCTGCTTAGGATCTACTTTTCTTCTCATGTTGCATAATTCACCATGTGCAAAATAAACATTAACATAGGACGTTTCGCATTATTCATATGTTGTCCACATAAAATTGAGGAATTTTTAACACAGTTAGTGCAGTCCGTTCATGGTTATGTCCAACTTTTCTGAAGCCCTGCTAAAGTTTTTGTTACATCCAGAATATTCCTCCGCGTCATACAACCAAAGCTTAACAGAATCCAGTAAATTAAACCAAAGGGGCTCTTGGAATCCCTTACCTCTGCGGCAGGGTGATGTCATTCCTCCTGTATGGGAGGGGCAGCATCTGCGACATCTGCGCCATCCCACGTCGAGATCTGAGAGTTGACCGGGTCCTCCGGGACTGGTGTGGTGCTGGCTGGAGGTAGAGCCTCTTCCGATACCTCTACCTCGATGGCTTGTTGGCTGGGCTCAGCCATCGAGGCTGGAGGATGGGTCTGGACCCTGACACTTCCAGGTGTCTAAACTAGAGAGGTCGTCAGAGGAAGTGGCTTGGTACCTTCACCTCCCTCCTCAGCTAGGACAGTGCGGTCATCTTGGGAAGTGACTTTCTGGATTCCCCTGCCCCTCTGGCACATAGCAATTACGCTTTCCTGTGGAGATGCGACAATTGAGGCTGGAGGTACTGAGTGCACCTCAATCTCGATGATCTTGTAGATGGGTTCATCCTTCCAGGCTGGTCAGTGAGTCTGTCATCCAGAAGCAGAGGGGTCTACAGCATGTGTTGAAGTGGCTTCTGGAGGAGTGGAGATCCTGACGTCATCCGGTAGCAGAACCTCTGGAGCAGTGAGAGAGAGTGGCGCACCAGGTGCTACTCTCTCCTTGCCTTACTGGACTTCCATGCCCCCTGGGGGTGGCGTGGATGAAGTGGTGGGTGGCATAGGTATCAGCGATACATCCACCTCTACTTAACTGGGATGCATGTCCTCCCGAGCTGGAGGGGAAGAATAACGGGCTATAGCACCATCCAGCGTCGTCGTCTTTTGAGCATCGGCCAAGTCCTCCTGGACTGTGGCAGCCGACGTCGTGTGGGCTGGAGTTAGAGGTTCTTCTGGGTCCTCTACCTCGATGGCTTGGCTAGGTTAATCTCTCTCAGAGATGACGCTGGGTTGGGGAGGCCTCTGACAGGGTACTCTATCCAGAGGGATCCGCCGAGAGACTTCCGATCCCTGGGTAGATTTCCGGCTTCATCGGGCCAATGATCGCTGGAGTCCGAAGATACCCGACTGGCTGAAAGACGCTTAAGGGCCAGCAGCCGGCCGTACATATAGGCGAGAGCACAGCCCCCGAAACATCAGTTGATACTCAGCAGTTCGCTCCACCACCTCGTGTGCTAGAGCTCTGTGCTACTACCACCTTCTTCATGAAGGACCACCGCTACCATCAAGACATCATCCAGACCTTTACCCAGCGACCCCCGAAGGAGTCTTCAGCCCCCTTTTACACTAACTACCACTTTGGTAGTGCCACCCGAGTCCCCTCTGGACGACATTATAGAGTTAGTTAGGGTCAGTTATTATCATAGTTGCCTAGCGCATCTGCTGTAGTCTAGTTTAGACCCAGGTCCTCTTCACATGGTACTCCTGTCGTTTACTTCCGTTACCGTTCATTGATAGTTCAGCGTTAGTACGGGCCACCATGTGTATTCCTCATGGGAATAAACACATCATCTTACCTATACTACGAGTACTTATTTCTAGGGTGACTGTGACTTCAATCCTAAGTAGACGTCCACCTACTAAGGAAAGTCAGGAGACAGCAACATTGAAACCCTCTTTGCCGAACCTAGAATAGAACTACCGGCTCCCTTAACCAGGCACATGTATGTCGAAAAAAACACACATTAGATAGCCACTCATACTGTCGACCAGGTATGCAAAGGTACCTGGTGCACTCGTATGGTAGAACCACAACCACTAGAAACTCAATCCACAAGGCAGTTAGTCATCCAGCCCAGCTGATTCATTCCATCCACCATGTTGTTATATTCGTCAGTTGGTGTGATAACACTGGTTCTGGCGGTCTGACCCCTTCTGAATCATACCCATGTAGTGACTAGTAGACATCCAGATCAGCCTAGCGCTCCATCCACAGCGTTATTTTCGCTGGTTAGAGCAATAGGACTGAGTCTGGGTGGCCTAGCCACAACTTTCTGAACAAACTTAACTAGGGATTTTAGTCGCCTGCTCTTCCTTAGTGTTGTAGACCCTAGTACATTCATCTATGCCCTTCACCCATACGAGTGGTGCAAAGTGGAAAGCCAAGAGGGCAGCTACTGCCTCTGAACCTAGCCAAGAGAACTCCAACCCAGTGCCAACTACCGTCTACGGTCTATACCCATATGACATAAGAAGGAGTTAAGTATTGCTTCAGTCCCCAGCGGAGTGCCATCACTGAAGTTGAGAAGTAATATTTGTCATGTTTGAGTATTTATAGTAATAGCCTGCCTCACGAAGCCTCCTTGGCCGGGGCCACACAAGGTGCTCAGCAACGACCTCAGCAAAAATTGCGCTCAACGCTAGGGGGCCCCTAGTCTCAGCCACACCAAGCTGACCACCATCCGCAATGTTGATGTTTCATTGGAGAAAAAATGTTGCTATCCCACTACCGTACCGGCTTTGAATACCACCTCCCAGTTTGTACAGACTGCTCGAGGTCAAATGGCCATTGATCTTATCTCAATTTTTATGTATTGTGCTTGTTTGTGACGAAAGCATGCCTGCTGCGATTTTGAAACCACTACCAGCAGATTCCTACCTCACTCTGACCTCTGGGCAACCAGCAGCAAAATGAGGTCAGTCTGTGCTCATACCTACTTCCATCTATCCAATTTTACACCCCATCAAGCCATTTCAGAACCCCCCCCCCCTCCCGGGCTAGATACGGCAAATGCCTTATATAAGTAGCAACAGAAGTCGCACCCGACAGGGCATGCTCATGACCCAAAGAGTTTCCCAAAGGGGCCCCTCTGACCGTCAAGGAATCGACCAGCCCGCCACCATGCACCACCATCATGACTGCCCATGAGTCAAGCTTAGCCTGATAGGCAGATATCCCTTTTTAACACAGAGGCATAAGGCATGCCCGGGAGTTTCCCACTTTCACTAACCTCTAAAAGAGGTTACCCACCGGTACCACGAGGAGGTAGTGGGTTCCCCTAGGCTAGGGGAGGTTATTAGAGACGTATCACTAGCCCTTCCTGGTTTCACACAGCAGCTTACACTCTGCTACTAGAGCTGGCAATAGCTCCGATGCTGCTCAGATCAGCTGCTTCCCATTGGCCTTTCGAAATGGATCAGACCCCACAGGAACAAGCTCAAGCCGCCCGACAACTGAAGAGGCTTCACCTCCCACTCCCTCCATGCTCCCTCTTTCAGCCACTCCACAAGACCACCAGCGAGCCGCATCCGATCGTCGTTAACATCCGCCAGGGACTTCCAGTGCCACTAGGTGTAGCCAACCAGTGGTTCCGACACACCAGGACCAACAGCCCACCATGGGCACCAATCATCTCAGCCAGTAACAGCCCCACGACCGCCCAAGGACCGGGCCTAGCAGTGGCTGAGCCAGGAGATACCCTATGTCCCGCAGGTAAACCAGTGTCTGTGTGCCCACCAATAGTGCAGAGAACCTCATAACCCACACCTGATTTTGTACCGTGCCACAAGGCACGGTAGCATTGTAGACGTGAAACAATCAGCAGCCAATAAGTAAATTCAGTTAGATAGCCCATGCCTCTGACTGGAACAATAGAACCTTATCTGGCAAGTGACGTAGCAGCCAACTCAAAAGGACGTCACGCATCAACCTGATAGGCGGGTATCGGAAAGTAGAATGGCTAATAAGACAAGTATTTTTAACTCGTTTTTTTTCAAGCTTACATATTAGTTGAAAGTCCAAAAAAAAATTTGAGTTTAATTAATTTACACAAATCCCACAAAATTGCAAAACCGTTAAAATAAACTGTTGACGCGTGCCCGATTAGACTGACTTGGCACGTTAGTCGAGGATTTTGACAGCTAGACCAAAAGTGAATTAACTGAGTTTAGATAGCTGGGGTGAGACGAGGGCTGTTGGATGGAACTTACTCATTCCTACTCCTGATGTTGTAGTCGAAGTAGGTATGGCTTTAGGCGGGACAAATTCGGTCGATGCCAGAACAGATGTTCCACAGACAAGTTTCTTTAGACCAGAAGATGAAATTGTCCCAGCCTAGGCACAATTCAATTACTGTCAGAAGTCCATTGACAACCGGGTGACACGTGGTATGGATGCAGACACACAGTGGAAAGTCAATTACTAGAACCGGAGCAGATGCGCGACTGCTTGTCATCTCAGTTCGGCAGTACGGTCCCGTTCCACCTGTCTATCCTGCGTAGGATGGGGTATTGCTATCCTCGGCCTGAGAGTGGGGTGAGCCAGATGTTGTTCCCTGCGTTTTCTACCACTCCTCCTCTCGTGAGGCATAGGGTAACAGTTCTCTAGTTAACGTACTGCACCTTAGAAAGAAAAAATAACAGTGTAACCCATTAGTGACTTGCCGGCTCAAGCTCGATAAGTCCTCACTTATCCCCCACCATAGGCGGGCTGATCAGGGACGTGGAGCCATGTGGACCGCCAAGCCTCTACTGGTTGTACATTCGCTCTAGGATGCCCGACAAAACTACAGGCCAGTCACCGACCGCTAACTAGTGCAGATGGTGAGAAGACTCCTGGTGTGAGGGTGTTGCTAGTGGTTGTGGCATCACTGTTTCTCCCCCACGAGCACTAAAAGTGCTGATACGTAACTGGGAAGAAACAGGTAGCCGTCAAATATGTCTTAATTCGGTTTAATAAAATTCCTCGTTTCTGTCGACAGTGCACAGCGTAGTCTACCTTTAACTGTGGATGCAAATAAATACCCTGGAAATAAAAGCAGAAAGATAGAGAGCAATGTGTGTTTATTGAAAGTTCAATAAGCATGTGACCTGTACTACCTCCTACCAAGTCGAAGATACCTGCAAGTAACTGCGTGGTTCCAGGTGTAGGTGACCTGGTTCTAAGTAAGAGGGAAAAAGCTGGTTCTAGACTAATATAAATGAGTTAAAGTTAATCAGCTAATAAAAGGTGTCTAGAGGAGCCAAAGTGAAGTTAAAAGAAAATGTTTGTGTTTGTATGTCGTCGGGTTTACTGGTCGTCGACGTACGTAGTAAGTAGCCACGGAGGCGTACTTGTAAGGTAACAAACTTCTCCGAAGATCCCGAGCTCTAGTAGTGCTGTGGGAGGTTGCTAAAGATGCGAAAGAATGACTCCCGAGGCCGGCAGCATCCGGACTTATATAGTGGAAGTTTGTAGCATGTCTGTGCAAGGTGCGGGGGAGGCATGACGTCCTCCGGCCCTGGGTGGCGGGAGAATCCTCCTATCCTGTCAGTGATTCTGCTTCGTGCCTCGTTAGAGCTGCTCGGCATTACTCGAGGTCTGGGCAGCTTGTAGGTTTCGAGTGCGGGGTGAGAAGGAATTGCTTGTAAGTTCCCGTTGCCTGTAGGGTAGGCAACGAGTTACTCACGTCTGTAGAGATGGAAGAGGTGTTCTAGGTGACGAGTCGTAATCGTATTAAATTAGATGTAGAAGCGGCACCCGAAATAGGCTTGTTAGCAAGGGATGGTCCTAATAGAGGGCTTAGAAAATTTGGCAGATTTTGACCCACCCCAAGCCCTATACATCACAATGGAAGTGGTACCCATTTTTAAATATGCACTACATGAAATACAGTGTTTGACAAGAAAAATGCAATGCATAGTAATACATTTTTTAACGAATCTTCCTTAAATTTTCAACTTATTATTCACATAATTTTTTATGGTTCCTCAAAAATTGATCTTTAAACAGAGATGGTCTAAATAAACAGTGAGGTTCTACTGTATGTTAGTAACACTAAATTTTTGTACATGAAATTGCAATAATTTACCTTAATGTATTGGAAAACAGAGTAGACAGGCCATATATGAAGCAAACCAAACCAAAAATTGCAGCTGGAATCAACATGTGGGTGTAGAATCCCAGCCAGGCAAAATACAGTCCAAACTTAACCCCAAAGTAGTCCTTAACGTGGTCCACAGGCTGGTACATGATCCACTTGCGTACAGAGGCCCACTGATGGAACAGTAGATAACGCATGGAACCTGGGGTCTTCAAGTCCCCCTGGAAACAGAAATAATATTGACAGTAAGGAAATTAGATACAGTGGGAATAGGTTGCTACGTTACTAATGACATCACTACAAGGAGATGGAAAAAACAATTACTCACTAATACTAATACACACACAAAGTTGGACAAACACATGATATTTCCACTCAAAAAACAATTGAACTTGGACACAATTTGAGTTTTTGGGGTCAATCAAAATAAATCAAACTTATGCTACAAGCACATACCTCTTATTATTAAATTCATGGCAACCATTTGACTGTATCTAACAAATATAACATATAACATTGCTGCTAAAGCTGTGTAAAAATTGTGTAAGTAAAATTTCAATGCAATTATTTTGTAAAGGGGCAGGAGCGGGTCAGAATCGGTCCAAATTCAAATAACAACCATTTTCCCGGGAACTGTGAACGGTCATAGTTTCAAGAGCTGACTACATAGCTTAACAATTCAGCAGCCTCTCAATTGACCAAAATAACACTGCCCTAAGACTACTGCAGTAATATATGGGCATGAATTAATAACAATTTCCCTCACAAAACCATCATGAAAAATGACGAGGGGGGAGGGGAGGAAATAAATAGGTCACAGAACTGCTTACATCATGCAGAGGGTACGCAGCAGAATAAACATCATCTGCAATCAAGCGTTGTATCCCAAAACTATAGAGTGCACCCTCATCTTCATCAAATCTTTGCCTCTGAAGAATGAAATCTACCACCAGTGAGCGAATGGAGGGGTTGAAAAAATTATCCGAATCCGTGTCAAACCTGTAACAATAATACAGTAGTTTAAAGTGTTAACATTTATCCAGAGAAATTCTCTTGTACTGCATAAATTTGCCCTTAATTACAAATGTAACTACAAACAAAAAATTGTTTACAAATTTTATTATATAATTGTACACAATGTTACCAAGAACACACACACACACACACACACACTCATTACAGAGTGCAGTAGCATTTTAAACATCCACAATCAAACCTATGTATTGTATTCTTGCAATAATGCCTGTTTTTTTTTACTAGCAACAACATTATAAATTTTAAACCTTGATTAGTTTTAATCACTTAACATGAATTTCATTTTTTAATAGACCTACTGCATCCAACTATAAATACAAAGGTCATGTCACTACACCCCATAGGAATTCTAATTGTATTAAAATCAATTTCATTACAGTAAAATCTAAGTATTGACGCATGACAGTCTGTGCAGCAATACTGCCCAATCGACTTTGCCCCATCTAAACACTGTTAATTTCTCCTGGGCAAGTCGCATACAGTACTTGAAGAGGCTGGACACGTGCCTACACGATACTCCTAGCAATGATAGATGATATTAGACACGTCAGTCCAGCTTGAATTTTTCACCCTCTATTCAAACCAGATGTCATATCATACCCCTGAGACTGTATTATCTGCTGAACCACTGAGCCAGCAACATAATTCAACGGCATGCCAAGGGAGGGCACCCCGCATCCTGGGTGGCAATAAGTGATGAAGCCCGCAATGTCAGCAGCAGAAGACACCTAGCAGACAACACAAGTAGGTGACTCGAGGGGAGGAACTTATCTTCCCTTGCATCCCTTGCCACCCCCGGCCCAAGCAACAACCAGTATATAAGACCCAGCGCTGCCTGAAAACTTCAGTCTATGTTTCCTCCACCGCTCAGTTTTGGACCGGAGGAAACCATCACCAGAGACTCGCCTCTTCCACTGCTCACCATTGGGCTGAAAGAAGTCATCCGCGACTCCTTCTTCAAGTCTACGTCTCCTCCACTGCATAGGGCCGGAGGAAGACACCAGAAGCCTCTTTTGCACCTGCAGCAATGGCCCTTAAAATATTCTGAAGACTTCGCCACCAGCTCCTGAAGACGCAGACAGCTCCTTCCTTACCATCCCTTGGTAATGGTCATTGACTGTCCCTTCAGGACTACCACTCCTGCCTTACCAGACGGTAACTGCAAATTTTACCACTACTCTTCTGGTAGTAACATCTCGCAGCCCCTTCAGGGCAATAAGGAAGATAATTAGAGCCAGTTCTAGTAAAACTAGCTAGCAGAAATTATCGCCTTCAATCAGGTTTAGAACCACGTCTCCTTCACCTGGCTGTGAGTAGTAAACTTTTGTGTCAATTCAGGCACTCTAAGAGATAATCATCTACAGTTTGTATTGCAGGTCACTGAATTACCAGCTTTGCAGGCATCACACTTCAGCTCCACCTTGTCATATCAGATCAGTATTTAAAATCTTTTAAAAGCAATGATTATGACATTCATAACCCGGGAACTGGCACTGTTTTAATTTTACTCTCAGTAAAATAAGGAAGTGCTGAATTAAAAAACTATATATATTAATAATTTTTAATTTTCTGAATATGAATAAAGTTGAATTATGCTCAGAAAGGTGATATATGACCTTGCGGATTTAATAATCTTATTTGATAAGTTTAAAAATAAATAGCTTAAGTTACCTTGACCTAAATTTAAAAATAAATTAGAGATGGTCGAACGTTCAAATTTCGAACCGAACCCGAACTTTAAGGTTATGTTCGGGTTCGGTTCGAAATTTATTGCCATGTCAGAGATCAGTTCTAGTTCAGTTCAAAAAATTTACAGGAGTTAGTTTTTAGTTCAAAAATGCCCTAGAAAGGAACATCGTTAATGAACTTAAGTATTCACTCATGTACAGCATGCCCTTTTTTCCCAAAAATAAAGGGAACATCTCTGTAGAGTGGTAGTCATAAATTATTCACTTCTAAACTGTCCGGTGATGTTTAAAGGAAAGCGTAGTGGAAGAGTATGTATGTTTACTTTGATGCATGACACTTTTTAACAATGGTGATTAGACGACTTCAGCTCCATTCTATGCATAGCTTTGCTTGTGAGTTTCAAAGTTAGCATTACTGTTTGTCCCAACTTGTGATGAGATTGTTTTATCTACCGTGTAGGATGGACATTCTAGACGGTGTAAATAGTTTTTTTTTCACCAGCCCACCATAACCACGCATATAGGCAACGAGTTCTTTTATCCACCGCTAGATAGCACTACTAGTAGGATTTTCGTTTGTCTTTGCCTCCCATCCTCCAGGCAGAAGGTGATATCACGCTAGCAGTCATGCCTTCACTACCCCTCGCTCAGCGACCACACCCCTCGTCCTCGAGACACCAGTTTATTGACTGGCATCGGACAGTGGCCTGAAGGGAGTATAAAAGGAGAGTCAGTTTAGACTCCAGAGTAGTTCTTTTAATCCCACCATGCTATCCGCCAGGGAAGGATTAAACTATGCCAGTCTTCAGTCATCCAGCACTCATTGCTTGGACACTACTTCTACGCTTCAGACTTCCAGCACTCGCTGCTCGGAACTGCTAGCTAGTCCAGCTCCTTCCTGCAAGTAGTCTGACCACTTGTCCACTGTGTTAGATAAGTGCATCTCTTCACGACGAACCCTGATAACCCAATTCTCCTCATTCTGCACGGACGTGCCAGAAACAGGGAATTCTTTCCTTAAAGTCCTTGTCAGGACTCATCCTGTTTTACCCCAGCTTAGCAGTCCAAGTGTCATGTCAGTATCTTATCATCACGTCGTTACACACAGAACTTCACTGGCAACAACGGAAAGGGAAGTTGCATAGTAACCAGCTGTTCACTCACCGCTATGCACCCCTTACCCCAGCTGTTTTACACTGGTTGCCTCTACCGGACCTTAACGTACTTTCAGCTTCTCGGCAATAGCTTGTGCCGATGCAGGAGTTAAGAGTACATCATCACACGTGTTTCCCGTCAGATGGAAATAAACGTGTGCCAGCTCAATCCTTGGGTACCGCATTCCTGTAGACTTAGCACCTTGCTCCCAGTCGACTTTACGGGAAGGGACCGCAGGTGATCCTGGGAAGGTTACTCTTACAATCCAAAACACCCAGTTTTTACCCTCAAGCACCTAGATTGGCCATACTTTACGTCTACAGTGTAGATAGAACGGAGGAGCCCACAGAGGTACACTGAGCCTGGACCAGCTTGTCGGCTTGGTGTTCGTTTGCCTTTCTACTGCATCTCTGTGCCAAGATAAACATGCATCCCCTGAGTAGGGAAGACGTGGCTAGGGCAACATCCACGTGCGTAACCTGAGACGGTGCGGCCTGACTTCCAGTGCTTACTACGATTCCGCGCCAGGTGCTGGAATAGAGTGTCCACGCAGTTTACAGCCCTCACATGGTCCATCACGTAATCTGGAATACAAGGCGCCTGCCTTCCTTCTCATGGACAAGGAGGGTGTTTGTGTCCTGATGACTTACTCCAAACAGCGAGGTCTGAAGGAGCTAGTGAAGCAGACATTACTTGCCTCTGGGCGCCTGCAGGAGCTATCCCCTGCTCTCGTTGCACCCTGAACCCCAGGGAACAGGCCCAAGCCTTGAGGCATCTACAAGATCCTGAGACACAGAGGGACTTGTTCGCCTACCCTGTACATACCAGCCCAAAACAGTACGCGTGGTGGGTAGAAGGCCTCCTCAGACCAACACACCAAGACAAGACTGCCTGTCCAAATTCATCAAGTATGGTGCCAAGGGTAAGTCAAGTAAGGAAGGATGCAAGTACACCAGCATGTACCTGAATTCAGGCAGGGCCTTAATTATCGTCGTCAACGACGACAAAGGAAAATTGAACTGTCTTGCTATTTCAGTTTTATTTATCTTCCCGCTATACAATTCATGTATGATTTTGAGTTTTTCTTCCAATGTAAACTCATGTCGTTTGCATTTCGTCGTCATTGCACTGCACTGCAGTATGTACAAATATCAGCAAACTAAAATCACTATTTTATTAACTTTGCACGCTTAAAGATAAAAACATCATTCAGTAGCAAGAAAAAAGGTGGCAATGTCAATAGGTATTCACTTAAGTCGACTACACAAATCAAAATGTACTCGTTCAACTAATCAATACTATGACATTTGGTCCACTACTCACGTTAATGCACTAGAACATGATTACGCCATCAACTTTCTTTGCGCACCGTGCACACAGAAGACGTTACAGAAGGTGGCGGCGCACCAAATAAATGCAGCCAACATCTTTAGCTACAGATTTTGATGCTAGAGGCGCAATGTTTTTCACACTGCGTAAATGTTTGTTTCGTATACAACCATGGTGCCATGATTTTTTTGGTTAATTTTGACGGTTAAGTTTTTCTTTGTACTACCCATCCAAATTAAATATCAATTCTTTTCTGCGGCACATAAACCAACTTTGCATTACATATTTGCCATATTTCGTACAAAATGAATTATGTAGCATTAAAATGCCTAGTATATTTTCAGGAACCACAAAATTGCTTTATATAAACACACACTACTTATTAACTGGGTTTGTACTACTGAGATTCAACTCTATTTCACTTCAAAATAGCAATAGTACCTTGATAAACGTAAAAAGTAAACAAACTTAATTTTTTTTTCACGTGCCAAAGATATTGTGCGTGCACACTGTACTTTACTCAAACTGGCCACTACTTACATGCGACACTAGCTCCCGCAGTGATGTGTCTCAGTTTCACTGACGCGTTTGTTTGAAAGATTCTTACAACGGACATAAATAATTAAGTGAAAATATTTGGACATGGCATTGCTTCAATACCGTATGTCCAAAATATTTTGATTAATCATTCACTGGTGCGGGTATGCACTTATCTACAATTTCTGTTTCTGGCTGTATGAACACATGCAAAGGCCAAGGCCATTATTGAAAAGAACGTTTGTCATGCTTTGCAGTTTTTGCGATCACAATCCAAATTTGGTGACAGTATTTTACGTTTGGCATTGATATCACAATGGAGAGGAAATTAAAATTATCGCAGATTTGGTAGTTGTATAAACATAAGTATTAGTGTGAGTAGAGAAAAGAAATACCATGGTCTGTAAATTCCAAACAAAAACAATTACATTAAATATGTACGTAAACTTCCTTTCGATACACTTTTTTCTGTAATTTGGAGATTCTTCTAACTCCAGGGCCTATCAGGATCTGACTCAATGATTCCAGGATTTTTATATACAAGAACCAGGATTTCAGCTTCAGGGCTGGTGGCAGCCCTGTCCTAGACACATCAAAGTGTGATGTGATCCACTTTGAGGAACTGGCACACATGCAGATTATATCGTGGGAAACTTTTACAACACATGCTTTTCCTGCAAATGTTAAAACACCTTGCAACATTAAATAAATAAAAAAATACATAAAATTTTAAATTGTGAAAAGAAAAAAAATTGTTTTTAGAAGCGGCACTCACAAGTAACTCTTGTCTCTACTGAACTCTGCAGTGAGTTTGCGAGGTGTTGGTTTGAATATTTTGGGGTCAACGTGCACAAAGTCCAATAGCCTTCGCACCACAGACTTCACTTCATCCATGATATCAAATGATGGAACTGCTTCCTCCTGGCCGGGGAACTGAAATCACCAATCACATAAAAAATACAACTCCATTTATCACCGAGTTGCTGAGTAAAAGCAGTCAACTTCAAAAAAAGACTCGTGACATAATGAATATTACTGTTACATTGGAAACAAACATATTTCTCCAGGGGACCATAAAGACACAAACAACTTGATGTTATTCAATTATAACAAACATGAAACTACTACAGAAATCTGTACGAGTAAACTACAAAGCATATACATATGCACATTTATTTAAGCTACATGTTTTCACTTTGTCTGTAGCTGTTTAACTGAAATTGAAGGTAATATGCATCTAGCAACCTGAACTTTCAAAAAATGGGTAAGAACAGAAGACCAAGTTTTGTGGGAATACCAAAAACTAACCTACGGTTTTATAAGAGATAATTAAATAACAGACGAAGCTGTGTTTAAAAAATTTGATACTTTTATGCCATCTACATAATCTCAGCTACTGGCACAATTTCTAAGAGTACAACTGAAATTTGTAATTATCAGTGATGCATCCTTTGCATTCATTCATGGAAGGAAATCCTTCCAAAAAACCAACTTAAGTCCAAAGCCTATCTGGAGCGCAGTGCCTCTGGCTGAAAATTAGGTCACACACAAATTGACAAAAATTCGGAATTATTATTAACTTCTATTGAATTTATATTAAACTGTAATTTTATATTATTTTCTTCTGTTACTGACAAAGACATATTTTAAGTACTGTATGACAGGAGAGATATTTTCTATTATCTATGTCTTACATGAAACTATAATACTAGTAAAAAATGTCACACAAAACAGGTCAAAAGGCAAGACAAGTTGAGAACTGAACTCTATGTATACATGTATAGAGATTAGAGACATTTGAGAGTATGAAGCAGCTGCTAAATACAGGCAACGATGCCTGGTAATCATTCCTCCCCAGACATGAGAAGTTTGACGCATGACGGGCTCCGTAACAGTCACTGGCTATATATCATGGTCAGGAATAGCTTTGGGTGTGCAGGTCAGTCACATGGGGTTTCCAACAGCTGCAGCTGTTGGAAGTTAGTGGCAGGCTGTCCCTGTCCCAGTCGTGATGGTTGGTAACGGCTGCTGGTGGTGGCCGGTGAATTGAAGGCACTGAGGTTGCTGGTGCTGTTGGCGTAGGCCTTGCTCCGGTTCCCTTTGAACCAAGGACAGGCGATGCTGAGCATGACCTCCTCCCCTCGGTGGATGGCTGCAACAACTAGATGAGGCATTCCAGGCATTGACTTTGGGGATATGAACATATATGAGGGGGAGCTGGGAGAAGAGGCCTCTCCAGCTGATGGACGGCGTGAGCTCGGTCCCGGGGGTTATCTTGGCAAAATGCTTTAGTGGTTGGGGTGCAGCTCCAGGTAGATTTGTAGGTGGCTGCAGCCTTTCTCTTCTGAAAATCCTTCCACCCCTCTTGGTGTAAGACATGGGGGGGGGGGGGACTACTACAAGCCTTGCAAGAGGGGGGCAGGAGACAAATAGTCCCTAGCTAGAAGTGTTCTGCCACAGCAGACGCAGAGCCAACGCACAGCCGTACCTTTTCTCCAACCAACGAAACAAGTGGTGCAGTGGTTAGAGGAGCAAATTTTCTCGGAGTTGTTCAACAACAACTGTAGGTGTGGGCCCAAAGGCAGTTAGGCCTCCAGAACCAGTCAAATACCCCCTCCAGCAACACAATAGCAAGGTGGATCCGGCGTCACAATAGCAAGGTGGAAGGTGTATAAACCACTAGTTCTGTCTAAACGACAGTGCTCCAGCAGCCATCACCTCGAGGAACAATGCCAGTGCACCCAGCGCCAGCAAGCCCACTCAACTTGATACCTACAGCATCAGACGACGTAGCTACAGCTGCCGAGAAGATGCTTTCCACGAGAGCAGCATCTACCAGAACTACCAGTCCATACGAGGCCGCCTCCCAGGCCTCTGTTCAGCTGGTACTGCCGGCTGCGATCACCCCGGATCACGCAGCCGCCCTGGCAGCAGTCAATTCTTAATCGCAGAGGCTGCAGTCTTCAAGCTCTCGGCGCCACCCCGCACCACGGCCGACTACCAGACCCAACACCACGGACGAGAGGACGTGAGTATCAAGACACCCGTCTCACCTACCCCATCAGCTGTTGTAATCGTGACCCCTGAGTCTGTTCACAGGTCGCCAGTGCCACCCAACGCCACAGCTGCCCAGACGGCGATCCTCCTGGACAAGAGAACCCGCTGAGATACCCATCTCGCCAGCTATCCGGGTTGTCATCTTGGCAATGCCTTCCAGACGAGGAGAAATGGTGATCGCCTCCATGCCTTTGCTACAGTTTGTTCACAGGTCACCCACACCGCCCGACGCCGGGACCTGTCCAAGGGTCGCCCTTTTCGCTCGAAAGGATGATACCGTCGAGATGCCTGTCTCACCCGCAGCCCAAGTTGTGCTCGCAGTCACTCCTTCTGGACAAGAGGAGGTCATTGCAGAGATGCCCAGCCTGCGCAGGCAGCTCTGGTCGATTCCACGATAACCCTGGCATTCCGCCAAGGGAGCACGATGGCCATGTCCAAGACTCCCAGTTAGAAGAGGAACCACAGCGAAGTCATCGCTGTGCCGTAGGCCCAGTCGCTGGTCCCGGTTCTGGCACACGCATCCAAGGGAGTGGGTGCACCACCTGAGCAACCACCTCCGCCGACGATGTAGAGCATGTCAGCACCAGTTCCAGCAACCAAAGGGGAAGGCCACGCAGTCTCCAGACTCCCCTTGATGGCAACGGAGACACCCGATGCCGGGAGGGATCAGCCCTCCACAGTAAAGCAAAGAGGGAGGCCACTCAGCAAAGCTGCTGCACCAGAGATCCCTGTTTCCACCGCAGATCCAGCAACTGAAGGGGTAGGAGACACCGTTTTTTAAAACCTACTCCTGATGGTAACTGAAATTTCGACGCACCCTGATGACCACCCTGTGACGACCGACCTTCCACGACGGGTGCGGCCGCACTGTGCCTGCCAGGCTCACTTGGTAGCAGGCCATTATCGAGAGACTCAGTGGTGACCACCTGCACGTTTTACCTGGCCAAACCCGAAGTAAACACCTCCACATAAGCGGAGGCGACCATCCAAAGACACCAAGAACACTGAAACAGTAAGTGTCAGTGTTACATTCCCGTCAAACAGTAATAGTGTCAGAGTGCTATTACCAGTTAAATCAGTTGACCGTATAAGTTGTGTACGTGTCAACACTAATTGCAGTTATGTAATTACAAACACTGTTCTGAATGCTTAATTAAGTGCAATGCTCTCACCAAGGTAGCTTTCAGGCAACCTGCCTTTGCAGCAGCTATCTTAGGTGCCCCTACATTCTCTAATTACGTAAATTAACAATGAAGAATGGCTTGTGAATTGCCATGTGAACTTGTAAATATTACGTGAACACTATGACACATTTAATCCATGCCACATAAATAGCGAGTGATAAAGATGTCATACGTGTGATATCAAGACGAGATATACATATTGTTGAAAATATACAGAGAGTGAAATAAAGCAAATTTCAGTGTGTTGTCCTTTCAAAGACTCTAAAATATTTAACATACTTTGGTTTCTATTGAGTCACGTCGAAAAACTGTAAATAATTTTTCATTGCGTAGAGTCAAGTAGGTTTTCTCTTTTCGTAACGAAAATTTAAAAGAAAGAGTAATGCAATTTTCAAAAATACATTTTGAATTGTGTAGAGTCTTTTTCAAGAAATATTTAAATGATTCTGCATATTTAATCAGCATGTTGAATTATGTATATATAGTCCATTCCCGATTGGAAGCGACTTATGAAAATCAACCTTTGAAAAAACACTCTAGGCATAACATGTCAACCTGTTTTTTCAATAACCTGTATTCCACAAATATATAACACTGTGGTTAACTTTAGAGCACTGTATTATTGAATAAATGAAATTATACCTTAATATCTTCTATAACTTGTCATATTTGTTTATTTTTAAATATGAATTAACAACAGCAAGAGCAAGGACACGTTGGCAACACCTGGTAAGAAATAGCTCGCAGTTAAAATAATAATTTTAACTAGTTTTTCAGTACACTATTTGTAAATTAAACTGTGCCTATTGAAATATTTAGGTAGTCCCGATGGCAACGTATCTCATTTTTACAGTTTAAAATAACAGCGGAAAATATTGTGAGTACGCCATAATGGTGCGGTGTTGTTTTATTGACAGATAAAACAAGTGTGTGTTGAGTAAGGCTTGTCTCTCTCTCTCTTTTTTTGTCTCTTTCACACTCGGGAAGTTTCACTTCACTAGTACATGGAAAAAGTGTACCCGTTATCAATTGTAGCATATTTCATACTTATTACAGCAAAATAATGATTTTTGAATTTGTAATTTACAACTGAAAAGAGATTTTAAAGTTTGAATACTTATTTTAATATATTTAGATACGATGGCGGGGCAGAAACAAAGTGAAGTTTGCAAACGTGGTGAGCCATGACATGGCGTGTTGCTGTTTTACCAAACGAAGCATAAATTATACTTACTCCGAAAAATACTTCAAATTACATCACTTTTGTAGATGTGTTTTTTAAACCTACTTAAGCAAGTTACGATGTTGTGATAAATCTGTGTTTCCGCAGCAGTAATAAATATACTGTTATGGTGTGTTTTGTTAACCACTGCGTGTGAAATAGCATGGTGTGGCTATTTGGTGATAGTTACGCTTTATTTGTGTGTGTGTGTGTGATTTCAAATATTTGATGTGAACTATTTATACGTTGTAAATGTGAACTGTTTATATATTTACATCTATGTCTGTTTATTTATTACAACGCTGTATCTTTGCCCTGGGTGTTAGAAACACAGTCATGTAACGTGATTGATCAACAATCCCAACAAAATAACCCAGCCCAGCCCCAATAAATTTCAATAAACCTAATACACAGTAAATAGTAATACATACAAATATGAGTGGAATAAAAGTTACAGTAGGCTTATTTGAGTGCATGTTCACCGGTATAATTTAAGTTTCTATAACAAAAAAATGAGCGACGCGAGTTGTGTGCTTGATTGTAATGTCGCTTTTTCGTTGGACTGTCTATTCCTTCATTATTGGAACTGAGGCCGTCCTTTTAAAGAAATAACCCAACACATATCAATAACAAAAATTTAAATACTATAGTTCATTACCCCGCAGTTGTAACAGTGTTTAACACAGTCGCAGCAAAATATTAACGTGCATTACATGTAATGTGCTAGGTCGTAGAAAACACATATGTTAATGTAACGTAAACGTAAGAACTATCGTTAATTCAGGCATTTTTAAAACGACATAAATCTGACCTAAATAATGTTATAGGCATAAACTGTGAATATTCGTATGGAATGGTTTTTGGGATATGACAGAAGTCTTCGAAAAGCTGTAAACAGTAAACAACACATTTGACAGGTATAAAAGTAGAAGTCACATTTCAGTGTTTATGTTTAGGTGCAGCGAAAGTATACGAACACATGTACACACACAATGGCATGCAAACATTGATTTTGACAGATGCTGCATGGCAGTCACATGGCAATGTTTGTTTACATTTGGCGGAAGGATACGAAACGGGTCTGCAAGTAGATATTTAGCAGGGCTACGAGAAAGTCGCTTCCAGTGGGGAATGGACTGTAGAGTGATTGCCTCAAGAGCAGTAACGTTAAAAAGACTTTTAAAAACAAACCAAAATGTTATGGAAAAAAAAAAGGTAAATATTTATTTTGAGTGCAACTGTTGTTTAAGTGTTCTCTCTTACTATGTAGTGGTGTCGTACATCATTGTGGACAGTTAACATCTCTGCCAACCCATTTGTTTGCAAAAGCTTAGCAGTCGGCAGAGTATGGAATTGCACAGTTTTACTATCCCCCTTGGCTTTTTCTATTACACAAGTTATTTGCCTGCTGTGCGACACGTAGGAGGCTAAGGCAGAAGCTGCTCTTATATTTCTGCACAGGCGACCACAGCAGGGCACATCTGATACGACCTAACGAGTGGGGCATTGGGCAGTTATTATTTATTTAATTGCTTTCAACCATCAATTTTTTATTTCCCAAGGGTCGATACTATTCCGTGTGCAGCTTAATACGTACTTGCTTATCCCCTTATTCATAGCTCTGCTGTGCTAAATATTTTTATTTTAGGTACCCAAGCCTAAAAGCTCGATTTGTAGGGCTGCACGCTTTAATGAAAGAGGCTTACATACACTGCTCGGGTCCCTTGCCGCGACATGAACTACACAATAAATAAATAAAAACAATCTCACACGAAGAGCTCATGAAGATAAAAAGTCGACAAAACTTAATTGCAGCCTGGTATGGCTGTAACCCAAGACCAAAGAGTAAGAAGAGAGACAGAATGCCAGTTTGCAAAGCGTTAGAGAGAGACAGAACGCAAATCTGGGATGGAAAAAAATTGCTGTCGAGAGGACAGTCCTACAATCTCTCCAAGGAATTTCTTTCTCAACACATGCCATCTCTCTGAGAAGCCAAATCACTACAGAGGGAAAACAAATTGTTCTTGCACGGACAATTCTACATTCCTTCAAAATAATTTGTTTTTCAACTTGCTTTCCAAGAATGATCTTTCATGGCAGCGAAGAGAGAGCGAATTGATATATGATGCTTTTGCAACAATGGGATAAATGACTTCAGCTCATCAGAAAGCAGAGTCATACATCTGAATTGAAAGGAGTTTGTCTTTGTTGACCATCATGAGACGTTATATTATACGGTTCACCATGGCGAGAATGGATGTTTCAGCCAACGGAATTTTATTATTCACTGGCCCACCGAGACTATGCATTTCAAGGCACTGTGTTCAACTGCACGCCACTAGATGGCTACACCAGTACGCTTGGCCCCCTCCCTCTTTCTCCAAGCCGGCCGTGACATCCCGACTGAAGAAGCTATGCCATCGCCACCCCCCCCCTCTCCAGCATCAACTCCTCGCCCAAGAACTCACCAGCCAATGACAGCAGAGGAAGCAGCCAACAAAGTATACATAGCAGGCCCGAAGTCAGCTTGTGTCCAGTCTTCAATTCCCCACCGCACTCGCTGCCAGACAGAATGACCAGCCTGCTCAGCTACGCTCCTAGCTATACATTCCTTCTTTCACCACACTCTTAGTGCCAAATAATAAACCTACTACTTGGTCTCCACTGCGCCTCATCGCCGGAGCCATCCTGTCTCAAAACTGCTTAGTCTTCACCGCATTCGTGCTGAAGAAATCTAACCGCCATGTGGTCTACACACTTAAGACACTGCAGCCCCTTCTGGGCAACAATTGCGTAGGGAGTTAGTACACGTTTATGTTGTTTTCATAGCGCTCGTCTACCCCACCTTTGTGGTTCAAGACCAGGTCACCTCTACCTGGATAACGTAGGTTTAGCTTCCCTAAAGATCTTGCCAAACGTTAGGAAAAAGTGTGACACTACGTTTTAATTTCCCATCAGACGGAATAAACATTGTTTTTTATCTGAGTCAAGAGTAGTCCCTTCCTGTAGACATTGCACATTTCCTAGTTGACCTCATACCGCTGAGAGAAATGCAGGTCCACCCGGGAATCCTACTCAGTCGAGCCAACATACAGTAACTGTCCAAATACCCCCATGCACTAACAACGGCCACCCTTTCTACCTATCCTGGTAGGCAGAACAGTACAGCCACACCAAGGTACTCTGTTTCTCAAGTTCAGCTCGGTGCTCGCCCTCTCCACCACGTTTAGGTGCGCCGGAGAAGTCGTTCCCTGAGTTGGAAAGAATTGGGCTCAGAGCCTACACCCACGTGCAGGGACTGTTGACGAGCCCTGGCTCCCAGTGCTCACCGTGTTTGGATGCCGAGCACTGTGATAAGGTGTCCGTTAAGTTGGCAGGCACTCCACGTGGCCCTACACTAAGTAAAGCAACACATTCCCTGCATTTCGCCTCACAGACGTGAGAGTGTGTTTTGATCTCCAAATGCCTTACTCCCGTCGGAGTGGTATTCATGAGAAGGTGAAAAAGGTACTAACAGCCTCAAGATGTTTACAAGAGCTTACCCCCTCCCTCATCGCCTCTATTAACCAGCCTGTGCCTATGGAACAAGCACAAGATCTACGCCTTCTACTGGTACCTATCACCCCGGAGATCCCTAGGACTTGTTTGAGGCCCAGACATGTCTGAACGAGGAGATTCACCCTCGGATCGCAGAGTATCTCTGTCAGCCAGATCAGCCACCTACAGTTCCACTGCACACTTCAGACTCAAACTCGTTGGTCTGCCCCCCCTTGCACGATCAAACATTTGAAGTCAGATCAGTAACTAACCTGCAGCACACGTACACCCTACTGAAACACCCAGGTCAAGTCTGCCACGGAGATTACATGTCGCCCAGGTATCCTGCCAAAAGCTAACAGCCTCAAACACAAGATTACTTTGTCCGAACCCGACTTTGTGCCCTGCCACAAAGCTACCAGGCCAGTCCTCTACACTGAACATGCACCAGTGCCACGTAGGGACTAAATAGAAATCCAGAAACCCCATCAAAAGGGTGAGCCTGACCTAGTGTCCAACAAAACCAAACCCTCCTTGACACGCTCGTCAGTCAAGCAAAGGCATCACACGTCACTGCCATATTTTTAAATCAAAGTGAAGTCTATTGCCACTCTGGAACATACAGATAAGAAATTGGTAAAAATAGTCACTTTACAATTTAAAAAAATTAGGGCACGCGTAGAAAAGAAATTTTCATGGCTACTATTTCAACAAGAAATAACGCACATCATTAGGAAAACATGACAGGATTGAAACATTTAGAAGTTCTATAGAGGAAAATATGTAATATGCAAACATCTTGGAGTGAGTGTTATTGTATAAGCAGCTAAAAGATTCTTGAAGACTGATTTAAAAAGAGCTCAATTAAATACAAAACAGCTATAGCACATTGACAAAAATCATCTCCTCCCTTACACTCCATTTTTAAAGGTTAGCTTTGAGAACTCTAATGCCAATCACCTGACAGATGACATAGCAGGTAATTTTCTGTGAGCTCTCGCTTTGAAAAGTGGGGCTGGCACGTTATAGCATTTGGTGTATGTAGTTAACACTCGAGCAAGTAATCACTTTGGTGGTGGAATGTTATCTTCCTCAACCACAAAAAAAGGAGTGGAGAGATTTGGGCACCTTTTAACATCAAGGTCTTGAGAGTGGATGAGGATGAAGTGAGGTGAGTATGGAGCAGCGTGGGAATGCAAGGGTGGGGGAAACTGGAGATCCCCACAAAAACCACCAACCAGCAGCATCATACTGCACGAACCCACTTGGAATTGAACCCAGTTTGCCTTGGTGGGAAGCAAGTAGTCTGACCACCACACCACCGTGGCTCCCAACAAACAAGGAAACTTAGAATAGCACTCTGCTGAAAAACATTCACGTAGACCAGAAATACTGCATTACTTAGCGTACATGTTGTCAGCATGAGAGTCTGTTTAGCGGAAGTTTGCTGGATTTGGTTCAACAGTATTAAAGGATTCTCCTTGTCAGGAAAAGAGTAAGGTATGATGGATTATGTGATACTGGCATCAAAGGTTTGGATTTAAGGCATGCCTCAAATGTTAGTAACGAGTATTTGTTATACTCTCAGGGGTAGGTGCACCATTACACTTTGCCTGTATGATCTTTAATATGCCACAATAGTTCCTTCCGACATGAAAGAAAGACAAAAGTAAAACACATCCTTCTAGCAGCTCTCACTTCATTTGAGCGACTTCATTCGGTTTTAGTTTGAAACATTCTCTTCAGTTACTAACCACTAGGATGACAATGCAGAAGCTTTAACACTTTTCTTGTTCAGTTAGCTGTCATTTTTTGGTTACATCATCTGTGACCATTGGCAGTTTTTGATTTAAGATGATAGCCAGAGTTTGAGAGAATTTTCAAGTTTTATTATACTAATACTTCTGTCATAGTTTCACGAAATGCCAGTTGTCTTCTCCTTTTGAGTACATGTCCTACAATTCTGAACTACGGATAACTTGTATAATTCTGAGTTTTGGATATCCACTATAATTCTGACATGAAAGTACCAAACAGCACAAGTACAGAGATTACAAATTTGACTCGATTCTTAAACCAAGCATGGCCCAACTCTTAATACTGAAACAACAAATATTCCACAAAGATACAATCATCCTCATACTCAACTGTTTCCAGCCTGTGTCTGTATCAGCTTGGCACAATGCCTCCGTCTTCCTCTGTCTCTCGCCCATTCCCCCTCTCTCACAAGTCTTCCCCTCTCCTCCTCACTCCTTCAGCCACTTGCTCCCCACAACCAATCATGTTCCAACATCCTTCTTGTCAACCTATTACTTCCCATCCTCTCTGGCATGCCCATACCACCCCATTATTACCTCCTCTATTATTTCTGCCTGATCCTGTATTTGTACTCACTTATACCATTTTATTTCCATTTTTTTTCCCTTCTTCGTTACTGCCATCATGCTACTTGCAAATTTCATACCCATGCCTCTTTTTTTCTTTCCATCTTCTTGTCCATTACCCACGGTGTTTTTGCTCCATCACAATGGTTACAAAATATAACCTGTAGAGTACCTGCGTGCATGTTAGTGGCTCTTCTCTGTCCTACTATAGGTCCCTCCTTCACAAACCTACAAAGCTACAATCTTAGCATGAAAACAATTTTTAAAGGAGCTATAATACTGGTATGCTTGTTTGTTTCCATCCTCCCACCAGTGCACTTGCCGTTAGCCAAATCCAGAGAGCTGGACCATGCCCCACTTCACCAACAGTATGCTTCATTTCCTCTAAATTCCCTTATTTACTGAACAGTTCCCCATCCCATTTCTTCTGCTACGATGCCGGTGAAATATGCAGGCTATTCCTCATAAAATTGACTGTTTTCTGTTTACTGATTGAGCTTAAAGTGTGTTTTAAACAACTCTCTTTTGTTTCCACAAAAATATGAAAAGTTTTTACTTTCTTTATTTGGTGGCTCTCAATAATTGGAGTGAATCATTCTTTTGCTGAATGTCAATACCTTGCATTTACACACCTTAACACTTACATTAAGGCCATTGTGCACCATGTACCAGTGATCTTTCTGTAATTTGTTTCTTCGACTGACTGCACCTGTCAAACTCACACCTGGTAATGTACGCAATCAGAAGATATTAGGATTGTTCTCCCGCTAATAGCACTAATGGTCTGGTTGCAAGAAAAGGTGTAAATATTATCTAATATGTAATATTTGTGCAATCTATATTTGACAATTTCTGAGAACAGACTATCTTGTACTATGGCCAATCAAATGCTGATCACCAAGCTATTTCCCACTGTCTTAGCATAGCAGAAACATTGCAAACAACATGCAACTTTGCTATAGTGTTCTGTACCTCACGAAGTGGATGACGTGGAACGTAGTACTATGAACATGGATTACATATTTGAGACCCATGCAAAAGCTTCCTGTATATACATTTACATAACTGTTAACTTGGCTAGCTCAGAAATTGTCCTTCCATGCATTCTTAGATTTATTTTAAAATTGTTGTAACATTTTCTTTGGATTTTCCAAGCAGTCTGCTACAATGATCGTAATGTTTCTTTGTTTAATCCTTCACGGCTCAGCCAAAGTACCACACCCATTGGAAATCGAAGTGAACCACTACATAAGAAGCACAAATGGCAGCCAATCTTCACAATTTGTACATGAATGTAGATAATCCACGTGTGAAAAATTTCTAATGCCTCACTGATGGTGCTGCTATGAATGAACACTTATTTTGTGTAAAAAAAGATGACACGTAACTTCAAACTGATTCAGTTTAGAACCCAACATCTGGTTTTTATCAATCAGTAAAATATGACATTTTTCACAAGCCTCGAATATAATTTCTATTTGAACCAAATGAATACACGACTGTCTCCTTATGAAGTATACACATGGAAAATCTTGACAGTAATTCATGGAGAATTTCTTACTTGGCTACAAGATCCTATCTTTCATCTTAGACTATTATAGCTGAGAAAAACAAAACTACAAACAAGATGATACAGAAGCAATAGGTAAGGGCAGAAATAGGATAAGGAAGCAAAGGAACTCTCACACTGACCTTGGTACCACTGTAGTGATAAAGCCACATGTTGTACTGGAACCACGTGTCCAGAGAACCTGCAGAAGATGCGGTTACCGCTAATGCTGCCACCTAAGAACGTCTGTGTGAATAGTCATGCACTTCCATCACTGGAGGCTGCACAACAATGCTTTCAATCACTGCTGTCTCCGAGCATAGCTTCACAAACAAGGCCTGACAGTTGGTTTTTTTTTTTTTTTTTTTTTTTTAAACATCAGTCAATAAAATTTTTGCATGCAAAACAAATCTACATACTTCCAATTATTTTATAAATTTTGGCATCGCTCAAAGTCAGCACCTGATGTGATCACATTGCTTAAACATACCAAGGACATAACCTGTTTACAAATGTACAGGTTGCTGGGCAACAATAAAAAAATAAGGCAGTCATTTTTAGGTGGTCACCTACCATGTGCTTGTAATGTGCTGCAGTGTGTTTGAAAAAAGTTTTTTACTTATGGAACTATAAATGTGTCCCTACAGGTTTACCTATGAAAAAAAAAGGTACGTTCCATATGATGACAGAATGGTACTTTCAAGACATCACACACGTTAGACACATTACTTTCATGCCCTCCAACATAGTTAAACTGGCTACTGCATCTCAAAATACAACAACTGGATACATGCAAAACTTTGATAAAGGCACGCATTGGACTTAACTATAGTCGCGTCCATAAGGGTTCCGCCACGCTTGCTCTTGAAATGTGTCGCAGAGGTTCGGTAGAAAACAGGCAATTCAAAAATGGTTGATATTTTAAAGCAATGTCTAAACACCAAAATCATTTAAGAAATGCTTTGTACACATCACAAAGACAAGTTTCAAGTTCTCATTTCAACTACAAGAGTTATTTTTTCAATGTGAAAATGGCTAAAATGGGTGTTTTTAAAAACCAGCTGTATTTGCTCAATTTTCTGCACATACACTTTGGAGTTGTCTTTTGGACACGCATCACACTGTTCGCTTTATTAGTGTGACATAAAAATATAGGGTCACAGCTAAAAGTCATGCTCAGGCAAGACATAGACAGAAAGATTGCATGCCAGTTAAGCGCCTTGCACAAGGGCAATGGGGTAAGTGGTGAGTCACCTTACAGCCCACATGTTTCAAGGTCTTGAATGTGCAAAATAGTTTCAAACAAGCAGAAGTCTTATGAACTGAGCAAATCCAAGTCAGCCAAGAACTAGTCACAACATTACCACTCAATATGCACAATGATGTGCCACGAACGACGTCATTTACTCATCTAGCCTAGCCACAGGCTCCTCCTAACAAGAGCTGTTACGCCACATGCCACCTTCTAACAAGCCAGCATGAGAGTGGTTTGCCCAGCTGTTGCCACCTGCTGCGCTGCAACCCACTTCGCATCACGTCGCCACTTACCCAACCAGCGCCTGGTGCGTGAGGGAAAGTCTCTGCCACTCTCAGTTACTCTCTTCTCTCCTTCGCCTCTCTCTCTCCACACCCCACAACCCCCATGCTGGCCCTGTGAGCCAAGTATAAATAGGACCCACAGTCCTCAGTTCAAGGCTGTAACAAAACTAAAACTGCCACAAAGTGCTCTGGGATTCACTGCAGTTCTCAACAAGCCCTGCATTTCAAAATTCCAGATTTTAGGAACAATTCTTCTCCTCTTCTCCCGCAGGCAGGGAAGAAGAGGAAACAGTTATGAGTACCAGGTCCCCTGGTGCTACACAGGAGGCCTTAAAACAAAAAAGACTGCTGGACTTGCCGCAGTATATCGTTACGTCAACAGCCAGGCAGGATGGACTAGCTGTCCCCAACATGGGCTCGAGACATGATATACAAATGGGAGGACAAGAGCCCTCACAAGGGCTTGTACTTCCCCCGTGCTGAGGGAGTAGCATCCCAGTGATGATAAACTGAGAGTTTGAGGCTGTCTCATACCAGTCCACTGGCCTGGTGTTACTCTGCCCTAGAGACACCAGACTTCACGTCTCGCCTTCGCAGAATGTCACGCTGCTCGAAGAACTACAAAACTTTTTCAAGTAGCATCAGTCTTACGCTGTTCAGTCGAGAGCTCTGCTCTGCATGACACTGCCGCATTGCCCGTCAGTATACCAAAGCTCCCTTGCTTCCAGTTACCTTGTAGCTTACTCTCAGCTATCATGATTGCGAGTATCACAGTCTTGGGGATGCCCCTGCCCCCTGTGCTGCCGTGTCTTCCGAGACAGAGGTAACTATACCAGTTGGCAGCTTAGGACCGGCCCTTCAGGTCTCAGACAAGGTACAGACTGGTTTACGTGTGTTTTAATTGAGCAATAAATAATACAGGCATAAATTGGACTTGGTCAAGTTGTCATTACCACACCTAGTCCTTTCGCTTTCTGGTTCTTCACCTGTCCTAGTAAGACTCTTCTAGGGTTAACCACGAGCTGGTATCTTTCTCCTTTTCACTCCTGTTGATAGCTGTCTCAAAGTGCAGCTCAGGAACTTGCTGCCCTGGAGCTCATTACAATAGTTGTCTCTTGGATTACTGACCTTCCAGTAAATGCCTGGGTCAAACCACGACATTCCACGGACCAGGGAGCCATGGGAGTAGACGCCCTTTGCCGTCTACTGTAACCTCCAGCTTGGAACTTGGATAAGATAGCGACGTTCGCATGCCAAGTCACTTGGTTGAAGACCAGTACTACAAGCCTCCCACCTCACCTAACCTCCGCATTCCTCATTCCATCAGACTGTGTCTACCACTTACTGGCCACCCAATATCAACCTAATAGATTATTACTCCCCCCCCCCCTTTATGCCTCATTATAGGACTGGGTGGAGCCTAAGCTAACCCAGCCTAGGCTGGGGTATAAAGGGAAAGCGGCCTAGTTTACAACCAGGTATACTCCTGTAAAAAAGAGGAGGCTGCACGTCAAAGAGGGTCAACCACCAGCTCAGCAAGCTCCACTGCTATCCTCCTCTGGCACACACCATGCAGCACAGTATCTTTGCTGTCACCTACCTGTGCCCAGCCAGCGAATGTTACCAGGATAGTCAGGGCCCTTAACGTCACACCAGCTTACATTCCAACCAGGGCACCCATTAGCCCATCGCTCACCTGCACACCACCCAAAGCCAACACACAATTATTGACGTGGCCAAAGCCAACAACTTGCAGGGAAAACCCCATTCAATCAACAACCATGGCTTCACTGTTGTCCAGGGGGAGAAGTACCTCTCGGCTTTACCCTCCGACAGCCAATCTCACTAAGGATAAGTGAGAAGGCAAGAACATGTCTCCAACCAAACTACAAATAAAATTGGTCTGCAAGTTCAGATTTACTGTTTAAAAAAAAACAAGATTTTCAACGGAAAATTAATATGCACTAGAGTGGACAGGTATGGTAACGGCCAGCATTCGGTTTGCCCAATATCGCAGACTTTGTAGTGCGAGTAACCTAAACCCTGATGTACTAAGTACATCCAAAAAAAGGTAACTGACTACCAAGGAGGCTGTATCTACATAATATCTTCCTTTATATTATTTTCAGTTGGGCATTTTGGAACACCAGCATATAAAAATAAACATTAGCAAATTATCAGCTTATTCAAAGGTTGAAAGTCGCTTTTGATTAAAAGTTGTTGGGTGGTATTCCAGCACCCATTGAAATGTTACATCAGTGATGTCCAACCATTTTTTTTTTTTTCGCAAATGGCAGCAACACTTAATTTAGACTTGTCCATAGATTACACGCACAAAAATTAAAAATTTAAATAAAGTAGAAGCCAACTATCTGAACGAAAGTCAGTTATACGGACAACCAGTTACCCAGACTCGTTTTAAAAATGAAGAGAATATAAAAGAAAACCAAAATCTCTTTCATCACAGTGTTTCCCTTACCCACGGAGGAGACAAGCAGTTGTGTCGGCTCTTGTAATGTGCCTCTTCCCGTGTTTTTCACAGTAAACCACGCCCGAGAATGGGGGTGGTTATTTGTTAACTGATTCAATTATTTTTATTTTATGTACAGTTTCTGTTTTGGATAAGCTTACGATGTTCTACGTTGTGTAATAAATTTTACATTGCACGAAAATGATTTCTTACTAATTCTTTTATCTTCATTTTCAACATATTTCCATTGTCCAGATTTTTGATTATCAGAATTACTTTTGGTCCTTATTAGTAAGGATAATAAACTTTCTACTGTACATAGATAAAAAATAATAAATATGACCCAGTTCTTTAATTAATACAATGAAATATTTTATCACATTAAATATAATAATTACAGAAAGTTCTATAGAAATTAAACACAAGGAATCGTGTTTATTTTTCCAAAATATATCCTGTGTGCTGCAGCACATGAAATGGCAGGCCATTAGGGTTATGAGTTAGATGCCACCCTTACACGCAAAGGAAAGAAAAAATAGGATGATAGAGAGAAGAGCTCAAATAGCAGCAAAAGTTTATCTTGTTTGGTAAGATGATATAACGAAAGGCTAAGTATTGTCAACACAATCACTGAGTTATCAATGAAAAACAATACCTAAACCTGATCCCAACACCTGGTAGCTAACATTGCAAGTAGGACACTAGGATATCAGAAATACATAAAAGAACAGGAATTCAAATAATACTATGTGAGTACAGGAATTTCTGTCCTTTTATACATTTTTGATCCCTACACATGTTACTACTCTGGCAATGAGAGGTGAATATCGGTGTGAACAGTTTGTAAAACTGACCAATGGATGTCCCATCAATCTCATAATGGCCACCAGACACAGTATTAGCCAGACCAGTGAATGGGAACACAACAACAAGAGATGAAGTTGATTCTAACTCCAACAAACTAGGGGCCGCGGTGGTTGAGCGGTTAGTCTGCTCGCCTTCCACCAAGGTGATCCGGGTTCAACTCCCCACAGGGCCACCGGATTTTCGCTTGTGGGAATTGTGCCGGACGATGCCGTTGGTCAGCGGGTTTTCTCGGGGATCTCCTGTTTTCCCCACTCTTGCATTCCAGTGCTGCTCCATACTCACCTCAATCACCATCATCGGCTCTCAAGACCACGCTGTTAAGAGCCACCCAAATCTCTTCACTCACTCACTCCAACAAACTAGGCCCCAGTGGAGATGGGCACCACACCACAGAAACACGGAAAACCAGCTAATGGAGGCCACTTCAGTGTAGCCAAGAGAGTATAGAACACGGAAAGCTGGAGTCACCATTATCTCCATGATTTTGAAAAGTAACAGATTAAGTTGGGTAGCTTGGGCAAATTTCTGTGACCTAATACTGAACAACTTTTCCACACAAAAGAAAAATGGTCAATACCACAGGGCTTGGGTGCATATGAAACATAATATTTACATGACTGACATTTTAGTACACAACCTCTAAGTTTATGGATTATAGTATTTTTTAATAGCAAAGTGCTGGTTTATTGAAAAACAAATTGCAACAAACATCCACATAGCCACTGAGCTAAAACTGACAGCACATAAAGCAGATGGAATAATACAATTAACCTTTATTCTACTAAAAGAACCAATGCCATCACCAGAGTTGAGAAAGAACCCAACATCAATAAAAGAACTAATGTATCATGGACAAGACACTCAAGCACATCAACCAGGCAGTACAGATGTTCCCCGAACATCTCCCAGTCTTCACCAACTAAGACCATTTTAGCAAACATCTGTCACACTTTTAACCTACTCACAGACCAGCCAATCGACAGCAGTCAAAAATTATCACTGCTGGAAAAACGAAAACACAAATAAAGAGAATAAGTTGAGAGGTATGATAGGTGATTAACAAGTCGTGAGAGCCAGGGAGGATGAAAAGAAGTGAATATTTAACAGTGGCAGAATACAGGGGTGTGAGAAATGGAGAGCCTAGAGAAAACTTCCTGGTGAATGACAACACCCACTAAGTTTCCCAAGTGAGAAAATCTGGAAGATCCAACTAGGAATTGAATCCAGTTCACTTTGGTGGAAGTCAAAGTATACGCTGTTCACAGTATAACGAGTACTTTTGTAAGCCTGGCTTAAGATCTACTTGCATGCATGTTGTGTATTCTTCGCATTATATAGCAGTAGCATTGCCATAGGCCTCATCAATTTATTCATGCGTTCGTCATGTGAAACTGTGAAATTATTAGAAAACTAAATATTTTAAAATCTGTTCATTTTTACACTTTGATAGTTTCAAAAAAAAAAAAAAAAACAGAAAGCTAAAGAAATAATCTAACTTATCACAAATGGTTACCTAACACTTTTATTCAATGTTAAAATATGGAACTTCTTTCCCTCCATCGTTAACAACTTTACTGGGCGCATGACACTCAGTGCACCCGTTAAAATATATGCAAGCAGAGGCAGTGACTTTTTCCTAAGGTTGATTTCAAAAGTGCTCACTTTATCGTGAACAGCCTTTAGTCTTGTACAACACCACAGACCCCAATAACAGAGGAAACTTGGAGCTTAATAAGCTCATATAACACAAATGGTTTTAGTAATTAAAGAAAAACTGCAGCCCACAGTTCAAAGTATCTGGAGGCCATAGAGAAAAAAGTAACTACAAGATTCCTCATGCTGCACGTACACATGCAATACCAATCAAGTGTTGTGACATTTCACACAACATAAATTAATTGTAATAAAAAAATGCTTACATGCAAGAAGCCTTTCTACTTCAAAAATATAAAAAAGACCACTACAAATTACCATTTCCTACCCACAAAGCATGCCCTACAAAAAACACCCAACACACCAACAGACATTGGAGTAATGTAATACTGTACAACAGATTCCACAAATAACACATTCAAATTTTTTTTGAAAAACTTTCTTTACACTTACACTACTCCAGTAAGTGTTTTGGCAATAACAGTTTATAACTTTGGTGGGTGATATGTAAAGGGCATAAGTCATATTGTGACTAAAATAACTTACGCCCTTTATAATGCCCAACAGAGAATGTGGAAGCTATTTAAAAACTGATCAATTTTTACTGCATAAAATTAAGTGAACTTACGTACAGTGTCCATCACAAAACATCAAGACATTTAAGATGTGCATTTTCTGAACTGAGGCATTATTAAAATGTAGAAATTATGAATTATGAATACCTCAGCTCCATTGCTTGGATGCTATGAATAAAAAGAAAGAAATTAATAATTTTAAGTAACCGACTGTTTGTCAAAAATTTTTGAAAATGTAATTTATAAATTGTTTCCAGAAAGACTGGGTAAAAATATGTTGGTGCTTCCATTTTCAAACATTTTTTGTGGACAACCATTTGGTGACACTTCATGGGGAGATGGAGAGAGAGAAGGAAGGTAGAACCGTAGTATATCATTTCTAAATCTATAGAGCAGTTTGCCGATGTTCACATGCAAAATGTAGACCATTTCTTCTTGGAATAACACACACTGCCAATCTACTCTCATTGCAATAGTCACCTTTTGATTAAACTATTCGATCTGTGAATATTTTTTAAAAATATTTATCTCTCAATATTATTAATATTAAAAATAATAATAAATATTCATCCCAATCTGGTTATGAAGCAAGGGAATCAATACACTAGCCACACAACCACAGAATAATAGTGCATCTATTATAAATCAATATACTAATACTAAAACCTAGCTTCTAGAGTAAGTCTATCTTGCTGTTTTCTTTATCAAAGTACAAACAAATGCTACTAGATTTAGCAAGTAAAAATTTTCTAGCAAAAACCAATATGAAGACACAAAAACTTATTTAATCCACATGTAGGGAAACAGATGAAACACTTGAGAAAAAACATGCACATTACGACTAGAATAATTACTTAAACTGGCATAGCACCTTGACATATGACGCTTCCTACTCTTATTATTAGCAACTCCACATCATCACAGGCTCCTGAAGGAATCAAACCCCGACTGGGGCCACCTCCAAGGCCAGCACCCACGTAATGATACGAAGTCACGTCATCACCCATGCCACTTGTAAACCCGCTGAGCAGCAGCAACGGACATGCAAGAGTTTGCCCCTAAGCGAGCGGTGGATACCGCCTGCAACCAACCAAACCTCCCTGCTGCCACCCCACAAAGAAATGGCAGCAGCGGTGCCGCCCGTCCCGAAGCTGAGAGAGTGGCGGCCAAAGATTATCGAAAGTGAACAAAGCACGCAGGAACCCTCCAACCGAGGGAATATAACGCCGTGCACCTGGCAGAAATGCCAGTTTTCCACAAAGCTTGCCTTAGCACAAGTTGTGGTAACACTTTCCCATAGTCTTCCTCAGGACTCTCCAAGACCTACGAGTCTTCTACCAGATCTTCAGCTGACAACGCCTTCCCTACAGCAGCAGCCGAAGAGTTGTTGCTACCTCCTGACCCTTGCCATCAAGAGTCACCACACACAAGTACACCCACCACACGTGGTGCCCCAAGTCCCTTCACAACTATAAGCCACAATTAGGGTACAGTTGTTTACTCAGCTATTTGTCAGCTTTCATCCGCTCTTCAAGCCAGGCTCTTCAAACCAACAGGTACCTTCACCTGTCAGTATAACACCTAGTGTGTGTAGAGGTACGAGGTAGTACGGGTCACTGTGTTTCCATTCTCAAGACAATAAAACATGTAATCCAGCTAACGTCTCTCTTTCCTTGCTCTGTAGTGAATGTGTGCCTTTTCCCCAACCTGGTACATGTCACCTACAAAGGGAGCGACAGGAGACCATGAATTAGCAACAGTTTCCGAAGTAGAGTACAACTGCGGGCAGCCTCTCATCAGGACTGCAGATACATTACACACAGAACAAGTCAGACGGCCACCCACACTGTGAACCCGGTACGTAAAGTACACAAGTACGTAGAGCCTCAACCATTAGACAGAAGCATCTGGACCAACTAAGTAAACTAAACCATTCCCTCTGGTGTATGTACACTTGCAGGAGAGGGTGCCAGGCCTGGCGAGGCTTGACCCAGGTACTTCTGGAGTACACTTTAGCTAGTGGTTTGTTGCCTGCCGCACTCTACGAGGTGAACATTTATCACCATTCCTGTCTATAACGTTCACTCACTGACGAGGGAGCAGGCGGAACACCCAGAGGACAGCTGTTATCCTTGCATCTCGCCACCCCCTACACCAGCCCTCAGATGCAAGTCCCCACGGGAGCGAGCACAAGCCGCCCAGCAATTCGTGGAGCCTCACTCCACTACCCTCCCTGCTAACCTATTTGGTCTCCCAGTTAGGGTACCCGGGGCTGCTCACCCCACCGTCGAGCTACTCCGCCAGGGGTACACTCGCCCTTTGGGAGTGGTTCCGCTTGACCTGGAGGACAACAGCAAGGCACCAGCACCAGCCAAGCCAGCATCCGCTCCAGCTGGTGCCCGAGTCTTCCCGCCAGGACTAGCGTCTGCTGAAAGGGAGCGATACCCACGTGTCCAATGCCCAGAGGCATCACAGATTTTGTACAAAGTAGGTGCCTCAAGCATCCTACATTATGTAAGGGACCAGTGCGAAGCAGACGGGTCATACTACAAACGCCTCTGCAGTAGAATCCGCCCCCAAACTGCGTAACTGACCAGGCACAGAATTAAAAACTCTGCGCTTTTTGACGTGACATCCCTCTCCATAGGCCGTCACGCATCAACCTTATATCATAGTACATCACAACTATCCTAATACACAACCACTGTAGTAAAAATTTTGGTTGCTTCGCCACATAAATAAAAGAATGCAGTAGACTAATTTTTTTTTGTTTAAATATAATTTTTTTAACTTACACATTTGTAATTCATAGCCATTAAAATTGTGGTTCTAGCTTAATATTTATCATAAATAAAAAAAATCCTTCATAATTTCTTTAAAATTAGATAAAAATATTGTATAAGAATATGGTGTAGTGACACAACCTTACAAATTATCGCCAACATATCTGTATAAATTTATAAGGAATATAAATAAAAACACGACAAACAATTTGAATAGAGTGTACATCTGTTGGTGTCGGCTTGTGGTACTACTAAGCATATATGTGTTTTTCCAAACATGTGCAAAATAATTTGCAGGAGAACTACACCATATCTTGACATGGAAGACAAGATCCTAGGGCAAATTAAAGACACGAGCACACAATATGTTGCACATTCTGTGCAGACTACGCTCTTGAATGGACAGTGGTCAACAAGCAGCAGTTGTAGCTTTTCAGATGGTCCAGGTTACAAGGTAACAACTCATGGACTACCCTCATCAAATCAAGTTCAGGTGCAGTGGTCACTGCAACAGACTGTGAGGAAGTTTGAATTTGCAACCTATGTATTTTTCATATATGAGGCCTCTTTCACAATGAGATGGTGTCTGAAAGTATGAAAATCCACGTCATGAGGTTGTATGCATCTCCTAACTCAACAAGCCAATTTACTGCAAGTTCATTCACAATAAACTGTCAGAAATTATGGACGTATCGTCCATTTGCTATTCACAGAAGAAATGTGGTTTCAAAATTATGCGGCACTGGCACACTTCAGACGACCTCAGCTCCATCCCGATGTTAGCACTGTTGAAATAGAACTATATTTTAAAGTTTCTTTCTCATTTGAGTTGAGATTGTTCGGTCTACACCAAAAGCTTGTTTTATTCACCGACCCATCGTAACTATGCGTGCAGGATGAGTTCCTTTTCTCACTGTAGATAGCATTAGTTATATTATAGTTCGTCTTTGCTTCCCATTCTCCAGCCGGCCACTACCCCTGCTCTTCGGCCATCCCCCCGCCCTAATTATCTCAGCCAATAACGAAGGGCAGCTGCCCGAGTAGTATAAAAGGAGGTACTGTACGTACCTCCACAGCAGACATCAGTCCAGCACTCTTTGCTCGGAATTCCTCGCTCAGCTTGAATTTGTTTCTAGCACTCGCTGTTCAAAGTCAGTCTTCTTCTATTCCAAGCATCTGCTGCTCAGAATCAGTTAAGCCCTCCAGTTGTAGTGGTCTGCCCCCTCGGCGACGTTAGTCAGGCGACTCTCCAAGAAGCCCCCTGTAACTCCCAACCCCCTCCTCAGCTCGGACATGTTCGAGACAGGGAAACCTCTTCCTTCAGCCCTTCTCAGGGTTATTCCTTCCTCACCTTTGCTTAGTCTCCCTGCGTCGTACACAGCACCACGTACTGTAATCAGCATATAGGGAACTGTGGCAACAATAGGCAAGACGAGTTTGCAAGCCAGGACACGCAGCGCTTCGCTCACTACATGCCTCAACACAGTACTGGTCGCCTCTACCCCCCCCCCCTCCCCCCATCTTATTACAGCTATTATTATTCATGCCAACATACAGTTGTGAGTACGTCACAAGTTCTTTCCGTTATTAGTATAAAAAATGAACTGAACTTAAACCTTGAGACTTAACATTCCTGTAGACACAGTACCTAGCTCCCTGATGTCTACGCTAAGGGAAGGGAATGCAGGTAACCCTAGGAAGTTTTCTCAAGTGTTTACAGACTAACTCTTTACCCTCAAATACCTTGCTTGGCTAACCTTTCCCTCCAGTGAGTGGAACGGGGATGCCACACAGGTACACTGACTTCGGAACAGCTTGTCACTCTGGTGTCCGTAAGCCTCACTACCGTGGCACCGCCAAGAGAGACAAATGTTCACGGAGTCTGGAAGACTGAACCGGAGCAACACCCACGTGACTGACTTTAACCATTGTGGCGCTACCTCCAGCATCCCCCGCGGTCATCGCCAGGTACCTTAAGTGGGGTGCCCACTGCATTATCACACGTTCGTAGCTCGACATGTAATTGGTGGGGGGGAGGGGGGGAAGAAACAAGGAGCCTGCTTTCCATTTCTATTCCTTGATGGGGGTGGTGGATTGTGTGAGTCCTCATGCCATATTCCAAGAGACGGCGTCTCAAAGAAAAGGTGAAGTTGGCCATACTTGCCTCTGGGCGCCAGCACGAATACTCCCCAACTTTGATGGCATCCATCGCCAGTCTTCAACCCAGAGAACAAGCAAAGGCACTTTGAAACTTGCAGGACCCTATGACATCGGAAATACAGATGCACCTTTTCAGCAACACGATACAAACAAGACCATCAGAGCTGCCCCATTGGATTGCAGAACTGGTCCACCTTTCATCAGCAACACAGCCTCCTGTTGTAACCTTTAGAATTCCCCCTTAAAACCCGAAGCCACCAACAGTGCTACCTATTGTTGCACGGTCATTGCCAGTGGTCCGTCGCCCAGGTATAAAAAAGTCAGCGGTAACTCTTAAACGCCCCACTGTGTTGAAAGATGCGAACATCGTGCTCTGCAGGCAGCCAACCCGGCCAATTATGTACAACGGGAAGATCCCAGCAGCCCGACAGAATCTGAACCCACCATCCACCCACGAGCACTTGGCGTAACTCTTGAACAAAAAGACTCCCTTTTGACGCAGTAAGTAGGAGCCTACTTGTAGACTACTGGTCTTGATTCAAGACACAGATCTAAATGTTTCCTCATCATCATCATGCACGTAACTCAGTTGCCAACTACAAATTGGTAACAAACATGTTCACAGTTAAATCTATTTGTTTTTGTACAAGGGTAAGTAACAAATAAAAAGTAAGTTTCCCAATTTTTCTGTACGTTGACAGTTAAAAATAGGTTTTTCATTTTGGCCACATTCCTTAATTTTTGACAATCATAAAATTTATTTAAGCATTTGTCATAGCACAAAATGAGGTTTTCCATTATCCCTAACGATAGTGGCATCCTGCTCATTAAGCCATTTTACCACTTCGTCTTTCACTTTGTTGTTGCTGGAAAGCCATCTGACCCCTTAGATGTTAAGTCAGAAGGTGCCAAGTCCTGGCTGTACAGTGGATGGTGAACACATTTCCAATGCCAGTTGTGCAGTAAGGCTGTTGCGGTGCACGTAACACGAGGTCTGGAATATTCATGCAACAACTTGTGCAAGAAGACCAGGTCATCAATGTCAAATAGCATCCTTAAGATGCCTTAATGTCTCCTGATATGCAGCTACATTCAGTCACACCATGCTCCACGAAATCAACAAGGGGCAGTCCTTGAATGTCCTGAAAGATGGTAGCCATTACTTCCACTACACTTGCTACAATCTTGAAACTTACATTCCGGTAGCCCCCCCCCCCACCCACAAACGCCCTTCCTTCTCGGTTCTATATAAAGATTAAAATGCACCTCTAACTGTTTCAGTGTGGCACATGTTTACCCTCCCAAACCATTTCACTAATGTAATTGACAAATGTGTCTGATGATAGACAACCACACTGCTATTCATCTTTCACATTCGTCCAACCTTCTGCAAATTGTTGCACCATTTTTGTATTTGCTAGACAGACATTCGTTTCTCTCCTTATACAGACACAATATTTCTGTGAATGTTGAAAGGTTCCATGTTTTCTTCCCCCCCCCCCCCCCCCCCCAACCAGCACCAAATAAATAACGCACGCACCTGCTACTGTGACCACTCATTCATTACCTTTGCCATTTTGCAACTGTTGCTGTGCCTGGATTCTGTTTTACCAACTTGCGCACCTATGTGCCGTCTATCAGTGCTTGTTTCTGAATAATAAGATATGGGGAACTGCCTTTTTGACTTACCCTTGTACCATCTACATCACGTATCTTTTACTGCTCCTTGGTACCAAGAAATGACATCCAGTAAATAACACAAACAATTTGCCTTAGTTTTCCCTATCTTTCATCACTTTTACAGAGTTTTGCAAACCTGATCTAGTATAACACGTTTAAGTGCTATCCATTCACTAAGCAATTAAGTCATGGAAAATGACATTATAACTGTGGTTCTGAATATTTTCACTGAATAAGTCTTACAAGTGAAAGACATGAGCAAAGGCACTCACAGGTTGGGATTTGCACATACTCGATTTATAAATAAAAATACACATTACACTTCACTGGTTGGACCAGCATCTTCAGGTAACAAGTGTTGGATGTACGGCACACTGCACTGTCCTATTTCCTTCCCTCTTACGTCGCATGTGCACAAGCACAGGCGCACGTGCACACACATACATTCCCTCCAATGTCACATTCTCTTCCCCCTTTTTTCTCATTTCCTCTCTCTCATTCTCCTCCCCTTTCAAGGATACACTATATACCGACATCTGACCAAAAATCAGAGATCCAATTTTGAAATATTAAAAAACTGCAGATACAATATCACTAATACACATGTTCAGAAATGCAGAGGAAGCACACAGCTATGGGCATACTTACGTCTTTCATGGGCATCCGCAGCTTCAGGATCTCAGTGTACCGACACAGCACCTCCTTATCTGCGTGTATCTTGACAAAGTGGAGATGCCTGTTCCTCTCCCTATCCAGGATCAAGCCCTCGTGTTCTAGGTTACTCTCAAACACCTGCAATCAGTAGCACTCAACATTAATCTATGTTTTATTCCAATTCTTAATTCTAAAACATTGGGGCTCATTTTATTTTCCTATACCAAAAATTCTGAGATCAATGATTTTGCTTGAGTAGCAGCAAGTGGCAGTCAATATTTTTTGACTAAACGTATGTTTCATTAGAGTACAAGACACTTACAACCAAATTTTTAAAAGCATGAACAAACAATTTTTATATCCACAAAAATACATAGAAATGGACAAAAAAAAGTGTGATATCTTTAAATTTTAATGCATTTGTGGTGTAGTGAGTACAGTCTATTATTACCTGCAAATAATTTGCTTATGTCAAACCCTTTACAAAACTATAGGCTGCTCATTTACGGTAAAGTGAGCACTTTTGAGGCTCTAGTTACATTTTCATTTCAGCCAATTTTTATCATTTAACCAAATTTTTTAAATTAATATTGGTATGTTAAGTAACAAACACAATGTGTATATTCCACTGCACTCCGAAGTTAACACGTAAGGCTGGAATAAAAAATATTTGTCTACTATTATTCCAAATGAGATGGCTTTCAAACGTGCCCACTTTACTGTTAACAGTCTACAGATAAAATAATCACACTGAATTACATAAAGTAACACTGTATGGGGAAACCAAATATTTTCCTGCGGACCAAAGTAAAAATCTGGGGGGTCGCCTCACATTCTGGTAAATATGATATGCTGTAGTATGGATCTATGCAGGATGGGGGGAGAACTGGTGTCCTTCGTCCTACTTCTTCTGTGGACAGATATGTGGAGATTGGAGCACTAATGCATATGACCTACAGGGTAAGCATCTTGTCTTACGCCTTCTCTTGCTCCAGCCTTCTCCGAAAGTGGGCATTATGGGATTCCTCTACCCCAGGTGTTTGGAGATTGAGAGCAATATCTATGCACTGAGCGAGGTCTTGACTGCTTTCCTTTCGTAGATGGAAATCCCACATCCTTTTGAAGTACCCAGGAAATATAACAGAGATGAATGGAGTGATGATAAATGGATAAATGGCCATGTGAGGCTTAATATGAAGTAAGGATGCCCCTCGCACAGTGTTATAAACGTTTTAAATAAAAATTAATATTTACTGTAATAAGTTCAATTCTATTCTTGAAAACACATGTTAAAATTATTTAAATAATTCAAGTTCTTGTTAACCACAACCAAAGAAAAATATGTAAGGGAAACAATAATAATTAAATTAAAAGGTTATAAATAAAGAACTGTGAAACACAAATCAATGATATTTATGAAAGACAATGGGCTCAATTTAAAAGTTGAAGAATAGTTATTGGACAAGACTTCACAAGTACACAGTTTCATTCCTGAATTTGTACAAATACTTGTATATCAAAGCATAAAGACTATTACATATTATATCAATAACCTGAAGTACAGTTTCTCTGCCATTATTTCCATTTACAACAGTCCAGGTAAAATAACATGTCTTTAATATGGAAAAAAAATTGTGCAGTTTCAAAAATGTTATCTTCAAAATAAATTTAATGTTATTTTCCTCAGTTTTAAGGAATGAAATTAGGTTATACCTGCCGAAATACTGCTGATGGTCACAATCTGCGTAGTTAAATACAGATGGCTTGGTGGGGATACATAACCTGCTTAACTACCTGCATATTAGTGCGCATCCATAGCTGCTGTTAGTACAATAATGCTATCAGTATTTGTTTTGACGATTAGTTTTATCGACAGACAACACATCAGTTACAAGTGAGCTTGCAAATAAGATTTCATATAGGTCTGTCAAGGTTGTCTAGCTTATTTCTACCACACTATCAACACATAACACCTCAGACTATTTACTCAAACAATTATTCTTATATGTAATTAAATATCACATTTTCTCTTATCCAAACCTACCTGCAACTCCTTCACAATAATAAACCATAAATTGTTTTTATAAACAAATGTGGGTAAGTTATAGGGAAATTAACTGGTAACAGCCTAACAACTTCTTAGGTTACTGTCTGCAGCGCTACTCAATCAGTTTTTCCATTGGACTACTTACAAATAATTACAATCCTCGATATATCAAACTCACTTGCTACAAATTAGGTTCACCAACCTTCATCAATATCACCTTTACGGCCATTAAGTAGGCAGTTCGTAAAAATTTTGAGTTTTCATTAAACCTTCCATTTCATAAATGTTGACTGCCTATTATTCAACAAGCCATCGCTTAAATGTCAAGCTGTGAACATAGTTTGGCAACACAGCTAACCAAAGGTACATTGAGTACATACTGATGTATAATACTCAATTAGTCAATAGAAAAATAATGTGAAGGATGAAGTAATTTGACATTAGCTGTGCAAAAAAAAATGGATTACACAATTGAAAAGAAAAAAATTATCCAATTTCACATAGAGGAAAGAGATTTAGCAGTTTATTTCATTGGTAAAATGAAGGGAATAAGTGACAATACAATACACTGATTATTTTTGTTAATAATTGTCAGTTAGGGTACCATGTCTTCTAAAGAGTTAATATACAGCAATTCTGCATCAAAATTAATTGCCATTCTTAAGGCAACCATACACAGCTAAATAATACAAAACAAACCTTCATAACCTGAAATGCCATACTTTAATGACCAAATACTCAATGGCAAAAAAATGGATCCTCAACTTTGACAGTCTGTTTGAGGACCTTCAGGGATGATTGAAAGCGAAACTAAAATTAAATCCTTAACAATGGTCAAGCAATCTGGCATAAATTGATGTTGTTGTTGTTGAACGTTCGTGAAACAGGCCAATAGTTTGTTTATTTATGTGAAAATGTAATAAATTAAATAATATGTACTATAAATTTTATTACAAGTTTTACACTAGTAATAACTGTTACAGTTGACATTAAATTAAGTAACAATATTCGAAAGTCTACACGAGAAAAATTGATAAAATATTTTGTCTGCAGGCCAGCCTGATGAATTTGGCAAGCTGCATGTAGCCCATGGAGCCCTAATTGAATAGCACTGGCCTATAGAATACATAGTACGTTGTAGGCAGCATACATGTCTCTTCTTGGCGGCAATACTCGCAGAGGGGCTCGCCGCCTGGTGCTGGCTGGGCTCCCTCCACACCAACACAAAGTCAACAGATCGATGATTGTCTTGCTCATCGTAGAAGGTCACGCTTGGCTGCAACCCAACAACAGGGAGAATTAAAACTTGCATTTGCTGGGTGGTTGTTCAGTGTGCACCATTACAACAAAGTTTTCGTTTCACGTCATCTGGTCACGCACAGAGACTAGGCACACCAGTACCTTGTGACTAAAGTGGGCTTCGAACCACTTCATTTAACAACCCGGTGTTCAGAAATGTTCAAATCACACCCATATTTGGGTTTCAGACATTGCAGATCAAACCTCTTCACCATAAAATAATGAACTCTTCGTGATCATGCCATCAAGTATACCAGTGTGTATCACTACAGTACCTACTTCAATTACAAACAGGCTGTAGTCAGTCAAATGACTGGTTCCCTTAATATAATATAATGTATGCACCACCAATAATTATATACATAACAAGTTTGTACATAATACTTCTCAATACAGTAATCACTAGTTGTTTACTATGTACAGGCTGTAAATAGTAAATAAGACACTTTGAAAGCCCTGGGTAAGTTTTACCTGTATGCACATTGTGTACTCTTCTACAGGTTTTCCACAATAATGTGAGCACTTTTGAAATCAACCTTTGAAAAATGTCACTGCCCCTGCCTGCATGTATTTTAACAGGCACTTAGACTGGCTGATAACAACAAAGAGAAAGTAGTTATATGTCTCAAAGCTGAATTAAAAGTGTTAGGAAAACATTTGAGGATATTGAAATTAAACGTTTTACTTTCGGTACTTTTTAATGCATATAAGTGTATGAATTAGCAAAATTATAAAATAATTACTTTTCTAGTAATGTCACAGTTTCACTTAACCGAAACATTAATAAAGTGACCAGATCCATGGCAATATTAATTTCACATACGGTGGAAGTATACAGAACATGCGTTCAAATAGATCTTTGGCAGGGGTTTCAAAAGTACTCGTTTTATTGTGAACAGCCTATAATGTTGACAATACACCAACCCTTCTGTCTATTTCACTCTTACAACATTCTTCTCTAAATTTGTGCATATTCATAATTGACAAACAGTTATTAATCATATAATAATAAAATGTTCATATACAAATAAACATTATCTCTTATGGGCAATGTGTTTTCCCAATTTTTTTTTTAAAACCTACATATCACAGCTAAAAATTATAAGGAATAAAATTTGAAGAATTAAAAAAGTATTTATGAAACACATTTCGGCCATTAAAATATTTAAAATGCTTTTAATATTTAAATTTTACTTGAATGGTTATCATTTGGAACATTTAAATTAATGTTGCTGATAAATGCACTCATTTGAGACATTTATGTGATTTTTTTTTACCAACATTTGGAAACGTTCAAAAAAATTTTTTCTAAAATTTTAGATAGGGATCAAAAAAAAATTATGTACGCATATATCTTACACAGTTTCAAACACAAATCATGGTCCCCAATACACAATTCACAAAAGTTTACATTATAAATTCTTTGAAAAAAATCTATATACTATGCAAAGTCGTCACAGAACTGCCAACTTCTATGCCAGAAGCATGATGGGAGGGGAATATAACAGATGACTTAGTATGGTCCTAGTCATACTCAATACTAGAGGCGGTTTGTAAACTTGTCAATTAAATCATCATGTCTCAGGTCTAATACTCTCCAGCTGTTTGTTTATGGCATCACAACTCAAAAGAACATAATGGGGTAAAATTTGAGAATGCACAGCAATAATAGATCTTTGGTGAATAACCATTTTAATTAAAATCTCGATCAATTGGAATGCTCCCGTGCAAGCTACGCATTTTGCAGCTATCCTGTCAGTTATTTCTCCATGTGATCTGATTTCGATACATGAAGGGTGTTGGAGCGGGAAAATTTCATTATTTCATACTGGTATTGCCCACTGTCCAACTTGTATACATTACTTGTAAAATACCCTGCAAGTAAAAATGTTTAGATTACGCAGTTTTGCATGTTGACATGTCGAAATGAGAATATTATTTAGTTTTTGAAAAAAAAAAAATTAATTAAATAAAACAAAATAGAAAATGTTTAAAACTGAAGCAAGGATAACCGAAATGCACTGCTTACTTCATTGTGAATCATGCTTAGCAAGCAAAAAAAAATTCACAAAAAGGAACATTTCACAAATATGACAATTTTCCAAATTTCGTACTTTAAAAAATAATCTATAAAACTTTTTATATGTGATTACATTAAAATTTTGCGGTAGTTAAAGGCAACTTCTTTTAACATAAATTGCTTTATTTCTACACTGGAATTAATTTTTATTATTTGTGTGTTCCAAAAAAGTGAAATTATTTTGAATGACATATGGAACAACTATGGAACCTAATTTTTTGTATTGTTTGCCAGAAATAACACCACAACATTCATAAGGTGAATAGTCACTGCCATCAACATAGAATCAATTCTTTGCTATTCACGACCTTACATCTTCAGAACAGACCGGATATGCAACATCAATAAACTCTACAGTGTAAATAAAATTACTTTTGTACAGTTATAAAAACTACTGAAAAATGTTATAGCGAAATAATTTTCAAGAAAGTTCCAACTCCCTGAAGTGGTTGGTAGCACTGTGAACACAAGCAGCTATTTAAAGTATTACATGGCAGACATTTTTTTCTTCTCGCAACATCTGTCTTGATGCCACCAAGCCCGCCTCTTCATCATTCGTGTCAAAGACTGACAGCCGGTAGAGAAACATTGTGGTGCAAGTGCCCTGCCACAGACCCGAGATGCCAGCACACACATGCGACCAACCCACATGGACACAACTGACTCATATGTGCACACATGTACACACACACACAAGCTACTACCTCACAGTCTGGCCCAGTCACAAAGGTCGTGAGGAACAGTGACAACGTTGGCACCCACAATGAGATGACTAATTATAGACACCTCCCACCAAGAGGCAACTACACGGCTGGCGCAGAGTCCACAGCGCTTCACACCTGGCTGTTAATCTGCGCCAGCCGAGGCGAGAAAAATGACACAGTTCCGACACACCGCACACAATAACTGCTCCCGCGACATCTGCAAGTTGGTACTCTCTCTCACCGCACCGCAGCTGCCACTGACTGCAGTAAAACCACTACTTCTACCAATGTTATATAAATGTGAAGGTAAGAGTAATTTTCAATATTGTGCACTTCACCTCGGTTATTCTAACTTTCAAATTTCATTACTGTCTTGAAATTTAGTGTATTGCTTTGCGTATCGTTAAAACTATGATCAAGAAAACTGAAGTGGTAAGTATGCTCAGGAAACAAGGCTATTCAACAACAGATAAGAGCAAGTCAAATGTCACTAGTATCCTCTGTTATCTGTGTAAGACATGTAAACAGTGATGCACTGATAAAGTGTACGAGGACTGCAGAATTTATAGCCCCCACCCCCCCTCCCTTTTCCCTTCCTTCTCTAATCAAATTCAAATACTCTATTGTGCATTAAAGTTTATGGAGCATTTACTGTAAACAATCAACATGCCCTTATAAAAATGTATTAGGAAAAAAAAATCACGAAAATTAATTACTATGCTTAAATTATCTAGTAAAACTCTGTTAAGATATTTTTAAGGGACTGAAGAAATAGTGCTTATTAACCATGAAAACTTCTTAAAAGGGTCGAATTAAACATGTGCATAGTAGAAACAATGAGAAATTATCCAATTTATTAAGCAGGAAAACTTCTTAAAAGGGTTTTACTTATATAGGCTAACATAGACATTTTAAAATTTTTTTGTAACTGTCAATTGGACTTGTGAATAAATAGTCAAACTTATGATTACATCACATTTTGAACACTTTAAGCAAACATCCACACCACCAGCTATGACCTTAAACTTTTTACGCCATCCTACAAATGTAATGAATATTCCAACATGGTGATGCTACAAATTATATCATTCAGCAGTTTATGTTCAGCATATTGGAAGTAGCTTTGCTTCTCAAAACACTAAAACATTTTCCAAACACACATTAATTTCACAATTATCAAAACTTCTCTTTCTAAATGTGCACTTTAGCTAAATATTACTGAATAGAATATTTATGCTGTGAAAGCTAGTGTAAGCAGTGTTTATAAGAAATTAAAGTATTATTAATTGCACTGTAGTGTTATCTAATAAACTATTAATAAGGTGAAATTTTCGCAGCTTAAAAACCTGCCAAGAATTTGCAATCAATAACTACATAATATTATGTTTTAAGGGGCTGTGCTTACAAAATATACATTTTTGAAAGAAATATAATTATTTTTAAGGAAACTAAAACAACAAAATCATTTGTGCCAACAACTGGGTTACTTAGTATACAATATGTATCAGCTGATGAATGTATAGTACTGGCAATGTTTAACTTATTTATCACCAGAGTCCCCTATTATGTTAACACTGCCCATACAAGGGAAGAGCTCTAAGAACACAGCATGTGGTTAGTCATGTCAAACCACATCTTGATAGAGTGTAGCTGCTACAGTCCATTATCATAACAACTTGAACACACAACTGTCAGTAAATTATTTCTAAGCAACCAGTACAAATCATTTCCTTTTGAAAATTTTACTGTACATTGTAAAAGAAAAAACCAAATATGCTAAAAAAAAAATTACATCCAAAAGACTGAAATCCACCTTATCTTATAAAGATAAACCAAAATGTTACAGAAAAGTAAGTTATATAAACGTTAAACTATGCTTTACATTAGTAGATTTCTTGAAAATCAATGCCACAAAAGGGTAGACTATATATTTTACTGAGTTTCACATGAAACTCTAAAGATAAAAATTTAATTTGGTAATCTTCTTTTGGTATTAGTAGGTATAATTTGTGCAAATTGAACACATGGACGATCAGATATGTTCCTTCTCTCATGGCACTGGACATTACCAACACACGTATCTTCTTGCTGTGTTTAGTCAAATTAATTATATTCAAAAAATATAATTAACACATAAAATATAAGTAAAAGTCCAATTTAACTGAAAATTAGATACTTAACGTTAACAGAAATATAAAACGATGGTGATACGCAACATACCGTATTTAGGAAACAACCAAACACGTTGTACACGAGGAGATTTTTCAAAGGTCTGATTAAAAAGAGTTAGGATATCTTGAAATCCTATAGGCTACATAAGATACTATGAAAGTATCATTTTCTTTGCATTTCAGTAGACCTAAAATAAAGACATGTGGCTCGTTTATTGCAAACTGTTTTCTGTGACGAGTGTTTTGGTTTCCTAACATCACAAATGTAAGGATATAAATTTGCTATAGTGATATGTAAACAATCTGCGTGTTCCCAAGATAAAAATGTACTAAGTTAATGAACTAGTTATAGAAGTAAAAATAAACAGGCTACACCAAATAAAAATTGTGCAAAACAAGAACTTAAAAATTTTCATACATATATATATATATATATATATATATATATATATATATATATATATATATGTTTTTATTTTAACTGATTCAAAATATTCTTGTAGAAAATAACAGAGGTTGCAGGCACAGTTATTTATTTTAGTTTGTTTTAAAATTTACTGAAACTGGACCAAGAACAAACTAAACATGACAGAAAAATATCAATGATATTTTAAGAATTTCTCGCTGTGATGGCAGCATGAGAATATGTTTCACAAGGAGACGAGATAATGGACATTCCAGCTGCCATAACCCACATATTCAAATTAGCCCTCAGCTTCAAGACAAGGTGAGACTTACTCAACTATAACTAGTTATGAAGAGAGGCTCTCGTATCACTGTATGTATGTATTTCAGGTCAACATAATATTAGGTAAGTTTTACTGTGATTAATCTTCTGGAACTCATAAATTTATGTTCAATATCTAATTACATTAAAATGATATTAATCTCTCTTATATTAAAAAAATTCACCTGAAATTATATATTACTATAATAATAAATAATTTTATAGGCAATTTATAACACTGACGGTTAAATGGTATAAAATGTCATTATCCAGCTACTACAGTAAAGTAGGGTGGGAAAAACAGATATCTACATATGACCTCGTACCTCCTCTGCGTAAATTAACTGTTATAAACAGCTGTCACAGAGTAAAGAGGGGAGGAGGGGGGGAAAAGGTGCCACACCCAATGAGCATGGTCACGCTACGGCGACTCCCTACTACATTAACGGGTGCTTTGTAATCCTCAGTAATCTGTTCCTTCCCGGCATTGTGAGGCTTCACAGACAGGAAAGGGTTCATACACAACAAGCCCTGCACTGAGAACTACAGTGCTGAGCGAATACTTGATACTCGGATCATCTCCAAGCAACATCTTTTAAATATTTATAAAGTTTTAACTAATTATCATTATCCATACATCCATTCACGTTACATCAAATACAACATTTTAATTGGGAGTAATTCTGTAATAGGTCTAATAACTATGTTACTGACAGCACCAGTTCATTCTTAAAAGGATGTGAGATTCAAATTTATGCTAGGCTACATACAATATTTAAAATTAGGAAGTTTCTGGCTGCCAACATAAAAAAATCCAAAAAATGGGCAAACTCAAACTGCAATTTTTGCCAACTTTGTCAACAAATCATTTTGATAACAGTGATTCATTCCTGTATTTATTTATTCCACCATAAATTTGCTTTCTGGTTTGTGGGACAAGATATTACACCAAAATAATGCATCACTGTTGTAAAATACCTGTTCACAAAGATGGCAGGAACTATTATCTACGATTGCAAGTTTCTTAGTTTTGATACTGGCTTACGAGGAGTTGTATTCTTCAGTTAACAAGCTTATCATTAATTTATGTCCTTTGCCCTCTCGAGTAAAAAGTAAAACAAAAAATCTGTAGGAAACGTACAACCTATTAAGGTAAACCAACGAGAACATTTCAACACACATACCTTGCGTATATCATTCATTGGGACCTGTTCCCCCTCCATGTCTTCTTGATGTGCCAATGATGTTTCCTCGACCACTGGCATTTTCTCCTCACTCAAGTCCTCCGCACTGTGGTAAACAGTCACCTGCGACAAGCTCATGTAGCTCCTTCTCGGCAGGATAGAGTTCAGGGAGATGGTGTCTTCAAAAACATCATCATCATCCTCTTCCATTGCCAGCAAGGTGTCCACGGTGCCCCCCTGATCCCTCACCTCCCTATAGAACGCCATATTCGATATACTTATTCCCAGTCAAATGTGTCGCACACAGACGACACAACATCAATATAATTATGCACTACACACTAATCTCTCAGCGCTGTTCACAAATAAAAAACAAGAAATATGTTCTGAGAACCACTTTCAACACTGGTCCAAAATTATCATACATTTAAATATAAATAATCACTTCAGCATTCTTAAATACAAAAACAAACTATCAAAGTTGAAGAATATTGATAACATGAACATTTTCACTTAATTATTTCCCCTACAACCTTTCATAATTTTGTGAACAACTTAACTGCATGGTGAACTACGTTCTACAGAACACAGCACTAGCGGGTATGTATGTCTTATCAACGCTAAAGCAATTATCGTACCGGTGTACAACAGATAGCTATGTCAAGCCTGATAGCTAGGCAGGAAACACAGATAATAGCATAGCCATACTATCAAGGTATGAGCTGACATTCAGTTACGGTAACTGCAAACTACATGTAACACATTCCCAACTGAAGAAACAATTTTCTCCAAAAGAAACAAAAATATGATAGGAACCCAATAATTCTAACAACTAGTTCATCAAATGGTTCATAATGCTACAGGACATAAACACGATTATCACTGTCAGTTCAAGGTCATGAAACAGAACCATCAATGCACAGTGGCCCTTGATAGGGCGGGCATCTGTCAATGTGATTGCCATCACACTAACTGCAACTACCACTCACATTCATGGGATTGACAAACCATTACATACACCTGGGAGCCTACACAAAACACGTCAGGCAAGGGACCCCACCATTCACACAATAACACTTGGATAATCAGATGCAATTTCACCCAAAATAAATTGTATTTATGTAAGACTGAGAAATGTTGGACTTAGTCCACATATAAATAAAGCCACCTATACAACAATTTTTAAGTTGTAACTTTTCTTGACTCCACAGTACTAGACAAGAAAATATACAATAACACATACAGCACTTACATCACTTTTTGCTTTGGATACTTCCCTGAAGAAATAGGGAAAAATTCATGGAAAAAAGTGTTTCTGGGGCCTACAGAAGTTGCATAATTATTCTTCAAACAGCTGTAGAGTTGTAGTGATAAAATCCACATTCCTACCAAGAAAGTAAGTAGTTAATTTGCAAATTGGCCTTATTCAGATTGCTATTCGTAATCAGAAGATGAGATAACATCTGAGTTTGTTAACAACTTTTGATTAGAAATTATGCCCCATAACTCATTTTCTTTCATAATTTCAAAGCTAGATACATGGCAAGAACATTACATAAATATTTTGACTCCTCATTCAGCATGTCCAAGAAGACATGAGCACAAAATTTATATATCAATGGTTGAAATTTTACTTTAATCAGAACGCTGTGTCAATTTTAGCATTCATAATATGAAAACCTGTGATTAAAATAAATTAAACCACCACACCAAGATGATATTAACTATAAACATTTTATGTTTCCATATATATTCTATTGGGACTCAAATTACCTAGATTTTGACATACGGCTTATAACTTTACATAACTTTATTTAATTTTTCAAAATGCCACTGGTGAGAGCCGCGCAAACCTCTCACTCTCCACTCTCACCTAATTTATTCACAAAATATTTACTTTACTGGAATTAAAAATACAAATAAATCTATACTAATAAATAAAATTGAAGTGTCTTGTCTGTTATTTCAAAATTGATACCAATATCTCAGAGTAACATGCTATTTAAACAATGTTGAAGCATAAACAACTTTTTTTTTTATTTTTGTCTGTCTGGATGTTTGTGCAAAATAGGCTCCAAAATGGCTTAATCAATTTTGATAAAATTTTCAGATATACAGTTCATTTCTATTTAAAATCTGCTCTTTATTTCATCTCGATATCTCAAATGGTTATCAAGTAAAATAATTTTTTCATATAATTTTCTTTATATTTCGTATCTTATTTTTTTGCAAAAGGATTATTGTCAAAAACATTGTTGAAACAACAATAGTTTTTTTAAATAATCATTGATATAATACGCATCATAGAATAATATGCATTATTTTTTTTAAAAACATAGTAAAATAACATACTGAACACCAACATTAACGCGACAATAAAACTATTTCTGAGTAACAATCTTTTCAAACGAATTATATAGGTATGTATTTCAGTAACTCCATAAAACCTGGCTGAAGCTATGGCAGACTGTATTTTAATAACTACATAAAACCCGAATGACGCAATATTAATATTTTAAACGTAACACATGAGCGAAGCGATGGTGGGCTGTATTTTAATAACTCTATAAAACCTCAGCGAAGCGAAATTTCTATTTTAAACATGTGTTAACAAATACTAGAGTCCACGCAAACGAAGCAGCTGGCACTGCATTAATTTCCACCTGAACATAAAAAGACATGTGTATATTCTATTTAATTAATATTTAAAACTTTAAAACTTATTTTTTGTTTTGATTATAGAAATTATGTATACATTTTGACAAACTATTCATGGCTTATTTCAATTTTCTATTTCTATATTAAAAACATGTAAACAAATCCTAAAGCCCATGTGAACGAAGTAGCAGGAACAGCTAGTTATTAATAAACTAGTTAGTTCGAAAACGTGCACTACTGAACTGGAAAAAACTAAGTTTTTGAAACACTGGATTATTACTGAAGCAGCAACAATTTTACATTTTACAAATACCGTTATATGGTATTCAAATTTTAAATCTAGGAATGTATCCCTGAACTCTTCCTAATAACTGATATGAAAACACTGACTATTTCAATAGTTAAGTACTGCAAAGCTGTATTAGTTTCCAAATTTCAAAGTATCTATGAAACAATAGTAACTCTATGATGCATTATTAGAGGTGTAATCTTGTTGGCAGTACAGGATGGTTAGCAGCATCCTTATAGCAATTCCCCGACATTTCCAGTTATCCTGTTAAAGTTTTCTTAACAACTTACATAGCAAACATTAAAAATGCTTTGACGTTTTTTCCTACAATACATTATATTTTTTTTATGAGTAACAATAACACAGTCTTCAGTTACAGATCTTTCCTTTAACTATGCAAAAATTAATATTTATGATAAAAGTACGTAGTCTTACGTGCTCGCTGCTTTGTTCCGCGCGAGTGAATGGAAGTGAACGTAGAACTTTCCAGGTCAAGACCAGAAGAGTATAAATAATGGGACTCTAAGCCGGCAGTTGTTGAATGGATGAGTGGCTGAGTTTCAGCAATAGATGATGAGCGACGAGCGAAGTAACCAGCAGAAGGGAAATCTGTGGCTGTGAATATGAAGCAGTGGAGAGTGCGGCTGGCAGGCTGGACTATTGGACTAGACGTGTGAGTGAAAGACATTACAAACTATAGCAACAGACAGACTGGACATGTGTTAATGATGAGTATGAGTTAATTGAGTATAACAAAACAGCGACATTGAGGACGATAATTAGAGTTTAAATAGACATTAAATGTTGCGCTCAATGAGAAATAAAAAAAAAGTAAGAGTGGATATAAATAGTTTAATGCTGTAAATAATAGCTGTGTGAATAAATTAGAAATCAACTTTAGTTCTTTTTTCTTTATTAACACCTCCATCCATCACGAACACGGATACACCCCTCAGGCATCTCGTACAGTACGGTATGTACAAAGACAGCAAATGGAAAAACGTGACACAGATGTTAAATAATAGCATTTTCAAAACTAGAAAGAGGTCATTATACAAAGACAAGGGGCAATACAATTTATCAATTCAATGAGAACCACTAAAAGTGTCCAAATTAGTATTTTAGTAATGTAAACATTTTACTTGCAAAATCTCACATTTACAACTAAAAACATAGTTTCCACAATGGCAATGCTTGCTGTATCAACAGAAAAAATAAAATCAGCCACGAAAATGTATGCAACAATATTTACAATTAAACGTAAAACAACAAAATTGTCCCCAGGCTCATAAAGCTCCCTGGAGAGGTGGAATAAACTGCACAATTCATAAGATGGCATGTAGCCACCCTGCAGCACAGAATGAATTAAAAAATATATAACGGTATCAGCAAGACATGGTCACCACGGACAAGATTTTCTGTTACACTTTACAAAATATGGCAGGCCCTTAATCTCCTCATATACAACCTCACCCCTCGCACTCTAATACTCCCCCCTCAAGCTCACAAACATCTGGCGGCCAGTATAGACTGTCAGGGCTGGGCTCTGGAAGGCCCCAGCAGCCCAGATGAATTTAACTTTATACTCATCACCCTTGTTACTCACTAGTGTTGAAAAATAATTTTCACAGTTAACTTTGATTAAAAACTACTCAAGAAATATCTTGATGTCTTGCTCCGAGTAAATAAATACTGAATGTGGAACAGCGCAAAGATTTTACCTTCATGAAGTGACCAAATGGTCTATCACAAGATATCAGCGGGAAAAGGCTTGATCCACTTGTGTTGACATTAAAATGTGTTTTGAAAAAATATGAGTATCTGATATTCATAACTTCCTACAGACAATAACTGTGCAATTTTCGGTTTGTAATAATAAGTTTGTATGTGCAACTGCATTATTTTTCATATATATTTATGACAAAATTGCTGTCCTACGATAAATGTTAATTTTCACTGGTAATGTAATAAAAATATACAATAAAAAAAACTGAAATTATTAATTTATACCTTTAAGATAGCATTAAATTTGGATGAGGGGGAAAACTGAAAAAGTTTCCCAGTAAACGTAGTGCAAAAAATTTCTTGTTGAGCCAGAAATACTTAACACTTGCAGGTGTTTTCAAACACATCCCTCTCAACCATGGACAAAGAGACAGGGAGATGAATGGAGAACACACTTGTTAAATTTGTTGGTACATAGTTGTCAAAAACAAGGAGGGTTGAAATATAGGTACCCAACCCAAGCTGCAACTAAATCTGTTCAGAAGTTATAAGTAATACGAATCAATGATAATAACACACACATAAGTAGTTTTCAACAAAAATTGAATGAAATGACCCACAGGGGACCCCAAGAATAAATATGATGGTATGTTAAAGGAATGGTGTGAAAATAAATTAAACAAATTGAGATTACAAAAGATAACTACTCCGATGAGAGATGCATGGCTTCATGCATGGACTCCAAGGTACAACTGGACTGATACCACGTATAAACATGCATGTCTAAATGAAACTAGCTTGGCATGGCAAACCATCTGCATGGAGAATTCTCTCGATTCTGACAGACATTAGGCTTGTGTGAAATCCGCCACCAATTTCCTAAATTAAAATTATTAACTAAGTACTTAATGAGAGTAAAGACTTTAATCTGGTGACACATATTTTTCATTATATAAATACCATGACATTTAAGCTGTCAAGGTCTCATACATTTGATTTAGGAAGTGAACATTCCAAAAACTAGACTACAGCAAAAGTTTACATTTTAGAAAAGTGTTTGGTAGATTAGTTTTGCAGAAACTGTTGTGATTACAAACAAGAATGTGGGGAACTACAGCTACTCAGCTGGTTCCATCTAAACTGGCAGGCTACTAACAACTACGTGCAAGCAGGGTGTAATCTGAACGGTGTCAACTATTTAGTACCTACATTTCACTCATTTCCTGATTCATTTTTCCCAGCCACCAAGATTGGATTCAAATAGCCATATTAATGGTTTGCCCACCTGTAACTCACTTCCAGTGAAACTGTCAACAAAAAAACCATAAAAAATATTATTGGCTATACCAGAGTCAGTCTGTACAGAGTTTTACGGTATGTATAAACTGAATGCGCCTGCACGGGCACGGGTCATAAAATGAACACACAATAACACAAAATAGCACAAAAACATTCGTTTCATTTTCTTTTTCAAAATGAGACGAGTTTGCATAAATATGTGAACAAGCAGAGAATGGAAATTCCCTTGTATTTCCTCTGTCATCTTGTACTCAACAGCGATTTTGTTCATCAGACTCAGCCCAAAATTGTGCATCACTTCTGCAATTAGCCAAAGTTGCACCCATTACGATAATAATGCAGTCTATCTGACTCTATATCTGTTCATAGTACTCACGTGGCCCTTGTGTGGCACAAAGTGAAAAAAACTGTGAGGAGGAGGGAGTTTCTGCAATAAGCACAAGCCAAATACTTCAAGTGTGATGGAGCTATTAGCACCTCTGCTGGTCTGAAACCTTGCAGTGCAGTTGCGATCGCAGTGCATGTCTTATGACCAGTTTCAGTGCTGAAGTTTGCTGCTTGATCTGGGATTATTTCCAAACTTGATCAAATATTTTCACAGAATACTGTTGCATCATTTAAGTTCAGCACACAAATGGAGATCAGGATGAACTATATTACGAACTGCAGAATATGGTGGTTCCAAGATCATAATAGCCTAAAGCAATCTTACATAGATTTATTCATCAGAAAGAAACTTCATAATATTTAAACTTCTTGGGTAGTATCAAATACATTGTTGTTTACAGTTGTAAATTAATATAAATTGGGAAAGCTTTAAATGTGATAATTTTTTTTATTTAAACATAGTTATATTTTCTACTGAAATAATCAAATTTATACTCATCACTCCGCACAGACAACGGAAAACTGGAATAGCAAATCAGAATATCAAAAAAAACATTATTTTCCACATGTGCCACGCCAAAGTTGAGCTTACAATGGAATTTTTGGTCGTAGAAAGTGCTGATTTTTACTTTTTAGATGTTTATACCCATAATTTCAAGGATTATCACTTTATATTGGTACAACCTTTAAATATATGTATTTATAAAGAAATAGGCTATGCAAATAAAATGCTTACTTTAATCTAAAATTTATCAAACAAATGTTTGGAACTAAGCAGACAAAAAGGCACTAAACAATAATTGTGTTTGGAAATGCAAAACAAAATTACACGCACTTAAAAATAATTCAGTAAAATTTATACCACATAGAAATTATCTAAAATACAGAAAAATCACTGCCAAGTGTGGTAATAAACTGAGCTTCTGACCAAACACTGAAATGGTATCGTAATAGAAATCAGAGTCACTGAGTACGGTCACATGGTTTTTGTGGAAAGATTTATGCGGAGGCTAGAATTTAATATCCTATATTCACACTTGCAGCCTTCATTTGGCTATTGGCCACTTGTCTTTGTGTGAAGACAGTGTTACATAAGTGATCCAATCAGAATTACGTTTCTCTGATACTGACCATCCATGATTCATGAGCAGACAGACAACAAATCAAATGATCCAATCATGAAAGTGGTTCTGAACTAAAGTGATTTTGAACACAGCTTGTCCTGAAATATTTTGCGAAAAACAGGTGCCTTTACCAATGAGAATAAGTCTCCCGTCCCTATCCATGATCACATTTTCTCTGAACTGTGATAAGGAGATCTACAACCAGAACTCAGCAGTAGCATTAGTACAAGACTTTTACACTGGAACTCAGCTCCAACTGAAGATCATGTCCAAATCAGGATCTTAGGATCTTGATTCAGGACAGTTATTATTGGTGCAACTGGGCATTACTAGTGCATGGTCTTTTATCCTTCAGAGTAATTACTTTTATTAACGCCTTGATGTAAAAAAATTTATAATTTTTTAATGTCATTAGTGCTTACTGTCAGATATATTAAAACATCTCATAGATTTGAATAATCATGTGGCAGCCTCAACTTTAAATTGCAATAACTTCTGCACAAAAATATACTTCCAAGCATTAACAATAATTATGTAAAGAAGAAAACGAATGAAGCATTTCAGATCATCTTCTTCCTTTAGGTAAGTTTAACACCATACCCTTTATACACTATTTAGCTCCATCTAACTTTTAACCCGATGTGTAACTAGACGCCGTAATACAGGCTCTTACTCCATTTGCATTCACACACATCAGAAATACCACTTAAAACACACACACACACACACACACACACACAAGCTACCAAAAGCAATGTTACATCCCACGAGTGGAAGTTACAGCTCCACACGACTAAGTAATCCTGGGAAACAGAGAAATACAAGAAAATCAAGCTGATGTTTACCACGGCAAACACAGCCAATGAGCACTGTCAAAGTAGCTACAAGCTCTGAACATTACAATGCCAATTTGAATCTTATCATTAATTCATGCTGATGACCAATCACAATCAATAAAGCCAAATCACGTACTATTAACAGGCGATGGAGGAGGGGCTCACACGGTATGGATTCTTCACACGAGACGACTTCCTCGTATACTCTGTTCACTGTTAATTGAGCACTTTTGAAAATCAACCTTCCAAAAAAAAATGTCACTGCTCCGACCTGCATGTATTTTAATGGGCAGACAAACTGGCAAACACCTAGTACAGTTGGTAACTACAAAGGCAAAGTAGTCCCGTATCTTAACATTGGATTAAAAGCTTTAGGTGTAAACATTTGCCGAAACTGGAATTATTTCGTTGTTTCCTTTAAATGCATGTAATGTAAAGTTATGAAACGTTACACATGTTTGCTGACATTCAGAGCTATGAACTTGTATACCATTTTATGCATTTATAATCGTTAATTTGCACGAGATACAGATTCCTGTATGCACTCCACGTCGTAACGATAATTTTGAATAAGTTTGTCATTTCAAAACTGTTTCCACAGGAAACTTAATAGCTATCTTTTCTGAAGGAAACGTAAAGTTTTATTACAAATTCCTCACATGTGTTAAACTTTGGTAAAGACAAGTGTTGGAAAAAACAAACTTTTGAATGTGAGGGTGATTGAAAAAAAAAGTTAGTGGAAGGAAGGTTCGATAGAACTTTTTTGGGAAAATCTGCTGAACAAAAATTCCATGATGACTGCTAAATGAGTTTGGAGCTGCAGGAAATGATTTCCACTGAACTTCGAGGACATGTCGACGTACGAGGACCAGAGAGCTGCCAACGGGGATTTATGACGGCGGAGTACTTGATTTGGTGACCCAAGGAGAGCTGAAACTGCTTGAGGTACAGTAATTCCAAGGTGCAAAAAACCTGGGATTCCCGCATTGTCTCGACAAAGGATGAAGTAAGCCAGCATCATAGTAAATTTGCTTCTACAGTATAATTCTTTTCTGCAAGTTTAATTTTATGTCAGTTTATGAAGAAGCCCTAATTTTTTATTAAGAAGTACACGGATACAGTACGTACTCGAGAACTTTAAAATATCAAAGTGTTTAGTTTTTGTTTAATCTCGCTTTTGAACAAAACCAGAGGTTCCAGAGTCTTTTTAAAAAATATAAGAAGTAGTGCCACCGACTTACGGCTAGCAGGACTCATTTAAATAATAATTTATTCATAAACCTGAGTCAACCAGATTAACACTTATCTTAATTGGTTGTATAGGTCACGATACTGTATCTGGTGTTGACAGGGTCAATATTAATTTACGATTTGATTGAGCACAGTTAATTATATGACAAAAGGGTTTTGTAATATTCTGTGTGATAATTTTTTTTTTAATGTCTTCATTAAAATTGTATTGTCTATGCTTATTCATGTTGCTTTTCTGTGTAGTGTAGATGCTTGTTTAATGAATATTTTAATTGTAGGGATATATAGTTGTGATTGCAGTGTCCAGTGTACGTCTGTTAGCTTCTCTGAAGTTTATGATTCCTCTGAAACACTTACTTTTAAAATGGTTAACAATTCTCTCAAGGAACACATCACACACATATTTTATATATATAATTTTGAATATATTTAGACACAATAATAAGCATAGAACAATTTATACAATAAGTATTTAAGAATTAGCAAATTTGCTAAATATACTTTCCTAATAATTTCAGTTTCATTCCACTAATGCATGAATAAAGTGCTGAGGCCCAATTTTACATATGGTAAAAGAATACTCAATGTGTGTGCATCTTCAGCAGGACTTTCGACAATGCTCAGTCCATCATGAACAGCCTTTATGCTGCTTCATTTCTAGTACTATCTACAAAGGCTGTTCACAATAAAGTGAACACTTTTTCAAACGAACCAGGTTCTTAGTTAAGTTAGCTGCAAATTATTTTTTAATTTATCTCCATCATCCAATTTATGTAAAAAAAATTACAATGTATTTATCAATTAAGTAAATTTAGGAAATAAATACACACACTCAACAATATTTTAACAACTTGACGTTTCCAAGAGCACCCATAGTACAAATATAAAAAACATAGAATGACACAACTATTATTACAAGTTAAGATATTCATCTATAGAACAACGAACAAGGTTAATTAGGTACTTCAATTTACTTTGAAATAACTAATGACTTCCATTGTACAAGATACAATAGAAATTCATAATTCTAAGTCTTAACATTTATTGGGGGTGCAATATGTAAATTATGGCAACTGAAGTCCGTGTTTCTTCCCTACACAAGAGCATGAATTTGCATATTAACACATTTACTTTCATTTAAAAAATCCATGGTTTTCCACTTCGATAACACACGAACAGAGTGTGATGATCCTTCATGGCAATGGTAATCTTACATACAAACAAATTATACAGAGGTAAAGTAGATCCTCAGCAGAACTTTCAATAGTGTTCAATTGAACGTGAACAACCAATACTTATGTTTTCCTTCGCTTCTTATCTAAACTTCTTGACAGAGATAAGTATTGTTTAGCTTTAAGTGGAAGCTGCAATAAGTCCAAACTACACAATCAGTTCTTATAAAATTCTGACGTGGTGTGTCTGCTCATTTGTTTTCACATTAACATTTTTCATACTTACAATAATTTTGTCACTGCTATAAACACATGGTTGGATTGATGAATGTCTTTTGATTTGTGAATACATAACAATTTTTACACAAACACATGAAAATATTGAACGGCTATATTGAAGTTTGACTGGTCGCATTAACTTCAATTTCGATGGGAGGATACGTACTGGCCATGGAAATTAAGAAGCCCCATGAAGCTGATTACTTTCTGTGTTACATTATATGAACTCAGAAACCATACAAATACACAGGGGAGTGTGGTGGATATTGCCATGGTGTAGGGGTTTTCTCGTGGCTCTTCCAATTCCCTCCCACATGCTCATTCCACTGAGTCTCCACCGCATCTTACCTCACCTCGTCTATTTGTTGGGCCGGCTGAAGCAACAGGCCCGTCCTGCTCGTAGAGTAACCAGCTTCAATTAGCGTTAGATTCCTCTTATCCCTAAACGACCCTGCCTAAGGTGGGAACTAGACGTGGAATTTTCTTTGTCATTTACTTTGCTCCAGGAAATTGACTAACCCAAATCTGTGCCACTCGCATGGAGCACTCCCACCAAGGCGAACCTGGTTCAGTCCCCGACTGGGTCACTCCCAGAATTTCACAAGCGGGAATCATGCCGGATAAACTGGTTAGCTGGTTTCCTCAAGAATCTCAAGTTTCCCCCTCCCTCCTTTCCGCTTTTTCACACCTGCGCTGCTCCATTCTCACCTCATTTTATCCTCATCTGCTCTCAAGACCTTGTTGTCAAGAGCTGTCCAAATCTCTCAAATTGCACAGAGCAGCTAACATGGGTGTCACCCTAAACAATGCTTGCTTCCACATTCTACGGGAAGAAAGGTAGCACGCATCTGTTTAGTTATCTGTAGCTAGTGGTCGACTTTAGTTAGGTCTACATTTTAATGGTTTCTAGCAATTTTGTGAAAGAAATTTAGTCTTACTTTACAATTTTTCTGATTCTGTAACCATTCCCACTGCGGAATTATTTAGACTACAAGATACAGAAGTGCACCTACGCAGAAATGAATTAACAGTTCAGTAAAACACAAAAATGATTTTAATTCGCCCTTCCCCTTCCGTGCCAAATTTTTGGAAAATTAACTCCAAAATTACTGTATATTTTTGACCAATGATTTCCCAATATAATGTGGTTTTTACATGAAGGTTTAATTGAAAATCATGTCTTTCAAGTAATGAATAGTCTGTTACTGTAAACCATCCACCAAAAAAATTTCCAGTAATTTTAACTAATTAAAAAAAAAAAAAAAGTAGGGCTAAATTTATCACACAATCTTACTGCCAACTTCACTTTCGCCAAATTATTGTTATTTTTGACTGCTCGCTACCATTCATAAATGGACATCACAACACAGTATCAAGGAAGCCACATAAGTTTTTACTGCAGGTACCTAATAAAAATGTATTAAGTGTGTTGGCCACGAAAAATATTTATTTAATATTTGTAGGCCTACCACATAGTTACTGCTCAACTTGTAATCGTCATCTGCAACTACTTTTTCCTTTGATAACATTTTTTTGTTAGATTACATGGTTTTTGCAAAATGACATGCCAAAGACAAAATCTCACTGTTTTTGTAACATACAAATAAAACAAACCAAAATATTGGCGAAAAATTAACAAGGGCAACTGAAAGGTCTCACCTTAATTCATTTCAAGGTATGTTAAGCAAAGGAAATTTGACAAAAAGTCAGGGGCAGCCACAAATCAAAAACATGTTGAATTTCCTTATTTTCAGCAATTTTTGAAAACAAAGCAGTTGCCTTGTGCAATTTGTAGCTCAAGTAGCTCTTGCCATCTTATTTTAGTGTGAATTATAGTGTTTCTGTACACAAATTAGTTTTCATTATTTGCACATTTTTAAAACAGTAAAATTATGATTTTTTTCATGCGTTTGTGAAAAACTATGAGCTAAAAAATAAATTTTTTTTTCGAGGAAAGATTGATCACATGTGCCTTAAAGTTGAACAAAATATGATACTGACACCGTCGGGTGGGACACGAAACGAACAATGACACAAATTACTTACCAGCGGTGATTCCCAGTCACCGCACTGTTGAAACTCAGGGTTCTAAGGGATGCTGTGGGTTCTGTGTGTCCGTCTCACCCAAGCGTACTTACGATACACTTTGCAATACTAAATAAACATTTACTACACATTTTATCACTATAAAAATGGTGTAGCGAGGACACTGTCGCTACAAATAAAAGATTGGAACACTGTGAGACTTACTTTTTATTTTACCACTCATACAAATTACATGCCAAGCAATTTAATGATGATAAACTCCGACGTGTCTAGCTAACTCCGTTTGGGTGCTCCCCAGCCCACAATTACTCTAGCACACTCCTATGTGAATGACTTCCCCGTGGTGATTGAAAACACAATCTTCACAAGGGAAAGCGGGTCAACAGTCGCTAGGGTGGACTGACGATTTTCCCTGAAGATAAGACACTGAGAATTACAAGATGAATCAATACATGAACACGTGTGATTATTTGGCATCACTAGCGCGGACTTGTTGGGGTGCACCTCCCAGCATGTGGTTAGTGTGGTGACGGCCTATACTCATAGCCAGCTAGGACGGAAATAATATCACCGTGCAAAATTACACAAATATCAATTAAACAAGATGTGGCACGATATGAGTAGTCACAATAAACACGCACATGCGTGAAAGCAAGCCTAGATGGCGCGGATGCCGCTGGATTAAGTTCGTAGCGGACCACGTGGTACAGGTAAAATTGCACTACATCTCCATAAAAACTGCAAATTATGATCAGACAAATAGGTATTTCCTTTGGGAAAATTACTTCCCTGATGACCGAAACATTTACAGGCTTATAGCATGCCTGATGACGGAAAAAGCAAACATGAAAATGACAGCGTGGTCGTACAAACAAAGCATCAATTTACATAAAAATTACACGGAACCCTGAACAAAAATACATAGAACCCTCAAATAAATTATGGCACACATGATATTACACAAATAAGCCCTGAAAACGCATTGATGACAAAGACGCATACTTGGCGATATCTGACCGCGTGGTTATTTATAAGTGATGTGGCCGTACAATGATTAAACATGAAAAATACCCTCAAATACATACATAGAATTAAAGCCCTTAAAAATTGCACGCAGCAATAATACAAAAATTACAATGAAACGCCTTTAGCATTGGCGCATGGTGCCTGATCCAAGTTGTACGGGTCGTGGGGCCTCTCCGACATCTTTCCTCCCTTTCTCCTCATTTAAGTTTCAAAAAGCCGCAAGGACACAAATTATTATTTAAACGGAAGCATGATGCTGGGGAAATGTCTGGCTAACATATGCAAGCAAAGGTTGACAGGTATACTAAAATGAAATTATGGTAATCTACATCAGTGCTCAAAAGTTGTAGTGCGTACGTGACAGCGTCTTACCTTGCCAGTTCTCCTAGACAGACTGTCCAGAGGCAAGCATAGAGCTGCCTACAGGGTTCACATAAGCGGAAAAGCTATGCACGCCGAGTAAAATATTTTATATTGAAAAGTAAAAGGCACTTTAGAAATTAAAATATGAATTGACATTGTACATTTTAATTTGGAATTTCTTGTCTTCTTTTAATGTCTTTTGTAATAGCATTCTAGCCGGAGTACAAATGTTCTTAATCTCCGCGCAGCACGCAGTTTGAACATAAATATTAAACATAACAACACTATGAACCTGGAATAAAAGAAAACACTTGAAAAATACAATATTCGCATTATGGGAAAATCCAGTTCAAGGTCTCTTTGCTCACGTGCTTCTCACGTGTCACGTGGTGGTGAGCGCCATCATGGTCTTAACACTCGCTGTCTGTTAGTCGGCGTCAGTACAAACATAAAAATAATTTTTTCATGGGCAACGCCTTTAAAAGCTTGTAGCAAGACAAGTGAACTGCATGCCGGCATCATCTGTTCTCTTCCATTTTACGGATGGTGATTACTGTGTAGCCAAAGCAGACATAAACAGTGTAGAAGAACCAGCGTGGGAGAGTTAATGTACTTATTATATAACAAGTATAGCTTCACTTGTCCTATGTCTTTGTACAGATACGTACTCTCACAGATTCACTGGATACAATTAACCAAATTAAAACTTAACTTAAAATTGCCATAAATCTAAAAGGACTAACTTAAAGCTAAGCTTTAACGTAGACTTGTTGCGCACAAATATGGGTTAAATAGTATTTTTTATTTCTATTTAGCCACCAGTTTTTCAATTATTCACTTTTCCAAACATTGAAAGCAAATTTTTTTAAACCTCTGCAGAAGTTATGAGAGATTCATGTCCATGCATGCACATCTTTTATATCCAATGTCATAACACTTTACTTTGGTTGCAGGAATTTACAGTCTGAACCTTGTTAAGCCAGCCATGGGGAAATGCGGCTTATTGGCCATTCACGTCTTACGATCTTGACTAGTGGCGTACCACAACTTTCCAGTGGAGCAGTATATTTGTGGTTGTTGCAAAAAAAGTCTAACAGGTGATGGTTGTATTAAGACTGAGAGGCAGTGTAAAAAATAGTACAGAATGAGGAACGTGTTTAGTGGTGCACAAAATTGTGTAGCATTTACTTGTAATGCCTTCATAATTTCATTATCTGGACATTTGTGAATTATGAAATGACAGGGCACGTTAGAGTGCTTCTGGTGTGGTAGTAGCTAAATGGAGTGTGTACCGGAACAATTCATATTACTGCACAATCCTTGTCATTTGTTTTTGAATATCTGTTATCATGATTGTTAAAAATATGTTTTCGTAAATTGACCACTCTCGACTGACATGATGGAAAATTCATGGAAGTATGAATGTTATATGTTTAGATTTTGCAAAGATTACAAAGTTAAGAATGTGTGGATATATTCTATTTTGTTTCACTTTTTTTTTGGTAAAAATTTGATACCTCAAACCCCTTTTCTGTAGATTGTTCCTTTATGTCCTGTAATGCCAAACTGATGAGAACAAAATCAAAGTGAAAGTTGCTAACTAGTGCACCATTTAAATAAGTTTTAACATTTGTATAAATGCAAATTTTGTGAAGTGCGGACTGTACTATGTGCGTTCATGGAGCCTTTTGAAGTTAACATTGTGAACTGTATTAACTAAATAGTGTGCCGAATTTTGTAAGTGTCTGCTGCTAATAATAGTTACAGTTGAGTACGGACGTTTCTGATGTTTGAAATACTACCAATGCTTGGCCTCGTCTTTCAGAGTATTTAGTGACAATATATTTACTACTCAAAAGGCTTAATTAAAGCAAAATTAAGGTGAAATCATAACCATCCGTCAGTTTCCAGTCCGTCTGGCGATCACATAAATCTTCAAACAATCGCAGGGCAATTTTTTTTTTATCCGCCGATCCGTCAAATATTTCTCAAACTTTAACTTTCGACAGACAGACGAGTGGGCCACCACCTTCCGACGACATTTCATCAACCCGAATACATAGTTTGAAATAAAAGGCATGGCGGTTGATCTGTGTACATTATCTTTGGTAGTAAATTCAGGAATTTAAAATGTAAACAATAATTTAATAAAAATTTTTTTATTTTCCCAAAAGTGTCTCTCTTGAAAATGTAATTCCAACCAAAATATACCTCCAACTTAAGAAATATTACAATCCGTTGTCACACTGAATTTTGCAGTACAGAAGGATTTACAGACGATGGATTGTTGTGAATGACTTTCAACTGACGGACAGGCGACTGACGGGTGCGACGGATGGTTCGGAGCCCAACTTATAACACAATTACAGTAACTCACTAAAAATTTCCCTTCAGATGAGCTCCTACTCGTCATAATTACCTACTGGTTAGTATATTTCATTTATTTGAGTTTTGCAACTGTTGGGATTTTGTACAAACTGCGAACTAGATCCAGAAAATTGAGTTCATGCAAACCTGCAACACTCTGCTTCCTGAAGAAAGACTGACAGCAAGCATGAAGGGCACACTGATATACCTACTTCATACATTTTAATCTGCTTCATATGCAGCAGTTGGTAAAACCAATTAAAGCAAGTAATTTGAGATGTCCAGGAAGCAGAGCGGCACAGATTTGATACAAATTCACTATTCTGGTTTGGGAACGTATTAAACATTTTTTGTACTTTCGTGTGCTGATGTACTACTTTTATCCCACATGTTTGTAATGATGGGAGGAGTGACACAACTTTGTACCTGCAACATGTCACGACCAACGACACAGAATTAACAGGGTAGATGTCACTGTGACACCGTACTGTAGAGTTCCATATTTTGTCATGCGCTTTCGCACACTGTCGTACACAGGGGCGTATTTTCCATGAATGCAATGCATGCAGTGCATGCATTAATAAAATTCGAAAACGAACATGTTTCTTAACCATATACTTCCCATTTTTCTTTGAAATAAAAATACGGATTTTCCTTTCCTCGCTACACATGGTTTGCACGCAACTTGTTGCCTCTCTTTTCTTAATAGTTACTCGAAACGTCGTGGCAAGGCGCTGAGGGGTGGCGGCGCGGTGTGTATCTCGATAATCAATCGTAATAGTTCCCAGAAACGTCGAGGCATAGCGCTGTGGTATTCTCAACACTCGTTCAGCTGATGTGATGTCACAGCAAGCTCGCACAAAATTTGGGCAAATGCATACACAAGGAAACATTGCATTCAGCGTGTGAGTTTATATATGTTTATTCAATTTTTAGTGACTGATGGGTTGCGTATTCTACTGTTACATTTGAATTAGTATTTTAAACAGTAGTTTCGCAAGATAAATGATGACTGTGAAAATAACATTTTAACAAGTGTATTCAATAAATTGTTTCAGTTAAGCTCGCTTAGTGATAAATTAGAAGTTGTTAAAAATTGGAGATCTACGCCCGCTCGCTAGAATTTAAAGACAGGGAACAAAGTCAGAAACTTTGTACGAACATTTAATCCTGACCTTTATAAAAATTATAAATTATTACTTATAAACAAACAGTAAATGTTACAAAGGGAATAATTATTCAAAACTTAAAACGTAAATTATGTTTTGTGAACTTTCAGAAGAAATTTTACTATTTAATTACGTTTTTTGACAGGCAAATATTAGAGTTTTTAACATACTTTAAATTATTCTTGTTAACAAGCATAAATGTAACTTTGCCATAGCCCTGATTCAAGCAATTTACTACTACTGAATTTAAGTGTTTTGTGAATTTTGGGTGTTTAAATTTATTATAAACTTTTCAAATTAAAACATAGAATTATTTGAATTGACCAGTGAATCTCGCTATTTGACACCTGGATTTATGTTTTTCCTTTTTCTCATTTGGAACATTAAAATGGTTTTACTTTAAAAACTGACTACAATATATTTATTTTTAATTGGTGCCTGCACTAACACTACATGTTACCCCAGGGATTAGTTTTGTTCTTTTCTTCATTTTACGTGCTGAAGTGCGTCTATGATTTGTCTTGATTTAAAGTGTCACTATTGATTTTATTTAGGGTTTAATTATGATCAGTAATATGTGTCAAAGTGTATGAGTGTTGTGATCTAGATATTTTGGTAATACTTCAATTTTTTTCAGGATTGAAAGTTTACAGATCTCTTACACTTCGCGTAAACCTACGTGAAGATATAATCTAAATCTGGAGAAGCTTTTGAGCTTTATATGAGCATATTTTAAGGTTAGTGATTCTCTCGTGTTTCAAAGCAATCCAGATGAAGGTAAGAGGAAAAAGGACTAAAAAACTTAGATATTTCCGCACACACCTTTTATTTTCATTTCGTTATTATTAATATTAAATTCCTCTGTGCAAAGTGAAGTGCCGAAGTAAGTTTCGTGTTGCATGCCTTGTCAAAATTTTCAGGACACGCCCCTGGTCATACAAAGAATTACTTAATTATAATGACTTTCAGACAGATTAACCTACACAATAAACAGCCTACTATGTCAAGTTTTTTTTGTATTAGGCAAGTAGGATTAATATAAAGATTGAAATAAGTGGTTGTCCTCATTACAGAGAACAAACTCTGGTAACAGTTTATGAAAACGAAATTCTTTACTACATAATGCAATGGAAATCCTTTTCCACCATTTAAAAATATCTTCTGTCATTAACTGATTTTCAAATACAAATATTGTGTTATTATTTTCATTAATATAAATTAAGAAGAAAAAAAAAAACAAAATTTTGGCAAAAAGTAAAATTATATTTTTAATATAAAAATAAGCAGTGTCTATTGCAATCACAGATCATAGTATGATGATGTTATAATGTTAGTGCATACATTACTTACTTGATTCCAGTAAACTGTACATTATTTGGTTTAGTGATTTGGCAAGACAAAGTGATGGAAAATTTATATTTCCCATTCACATCTTATTAAATTCCCACCAGAACGACTGGCACTGCTAATGTCGCATGTCGCTGTGTAGCGTGTCACCAGTTGGAGCCGTAGACCACTTGGCATGCAGCAACAAAGTGTCCTGCGCCAGTGACACAGTGACTTGGAGCCCTTTGTTGGAGCGAGTGGCCCGGTGCAGTGATGCCACTTCCTGCCACTTTTTTTTTCTCTGATAATTTTCGTAGCTGTCACTACAGTGGTACGTGATGTTTGTGTCTCAATGACCAAGTCATAACGTCAGCAAATAATTCCCACTGTACATGTTTGCTGATCTTAGTAGCCATTACCACTATCAAAGTTCGTATTGTGTACTGCGAATTTAAAAATGAATTCCCAATATGGTAAAATTCCAGAACAAAGGCTTTTTTGAAAATCGGAAAAATAATACCTGGATATGTTATGATGATTACTAATCATAATTACTACGAATTTTGGATGAGCTCCACGTAGTTTGCTGTAAAAAAAAATAAAATATGGCAGTGAGGAGGGTTATCAAGATCGCTGTGTTTATGCAGTAAAAGACGTATAATTTACGCCCAAGATATTTATATGGGTCGCTGAATTGTATTACATGTAAGAATACCATTTGAAACAAATCTTTAACAAGTAAAACGTCATTACCGGGGTATATTAATAGCATGGCGCTAAGGTTATACCGGTAAAAAACACAGTTATCGAGCAGTGTCGGGACATTATGTAATTCTGGTAAATCATTCAAGGCTTACCTGGTCTATATTCCTGAGAGGATAATACTACATAACATATTACTAGTAGAATAAATATACATATTGTAGAAGATACAGAATCTCGTTCAAAGACGGTGTTTATAAAGAGGTGATGTATAATGCCATGTTACTTTTCAATACACTGTGACCAATGAGACAGGAGATCAATGCACGTCGAAGTTGGTTGTCAGGTGGACTGTGGGAAATTGCCAGACGTTAGTTACGGTTTGATTTTTGTCCTGAAAGAGGCTTAGGATTAACGAGTGCTTATAAACACGTGTTTTATTGCAATTGATGTTGTTTCATGTGTTAAATCTGATAACTGCCTGAAATGACAAGTGTTTCTATGCTACTATAACAAGGGAAAAGTTAAATTATATACAGTGCGCATATGTGTGCATGCACATGCGAGTGTGTGTGGTGTGTCGTAAAATGGACAGACGTTGTGTTGTACCTAATCATGTACACCGTATGAATGGTGATTGATTTGGCGAGCAGTAACCAAACTAAATGTAACTTTAAGATAGTGGGGAGAGCGATGAAGATCAGTGAAATTGCGGGGCACGAGTGCAAAATACGTACGTTTTCGTGATAATATGTTACCCCACAAATTACGTCCAGTTCATAGTCCTCCCCACTATCGAATTAGTAACATGTATTAGTAGGCCTAATACTGTCAATTTAGGTATTGTTCAGTTAGATCTTCGTGCAATTGAAATTCTTTTCGTGATAAAATATTACGATTATGTCAGGAATATCCCGAAAAAACGTAAAATTGCAAAACGTCCAAATCAAACAATACCTTCGCGCACACACACCCAAATGTTACTGTGATAATGTACTATATTCAAGCGTAGCCCCCTCGTGGGAAAAATTCTGTGCAAGCACAGCCAAGCATTATGCACCGAGCTAAGTCCCAGCGACAGCAGGGGGGTAAATCTCCAAAACAGTGATTCCAGGCACACCAGCAACTTTTTTTGGTAGTAACGCGAAGTTCACGCATTACCGAAACTTGGAGTTTCCCCAGATATGATTTTCAAGCGTAGCCCCCTAGCAGGGAAAAATACTGTACAAACACAGCCAAATATTATGCACCGAGATTAGTCCCAGCACCAACAAGGGAGTAAATCCCCAAAATAGTGATTCAAGGCGTGCCAGCAATTTTTTTTTGGTATCAGCGAAGCTTGGAATTTCCACAGAAATGATTTTCATGTGTAGCCTATTTGCACTGAGAAATAATGTGTGTGTGTGTGTGTGTGTGTGTGTTGGTAATATTGTGAATTTAGATATTGAATAGTCGTTTTGCAATTTGATGTATTTCAGTGATATTCGTGAGAGAATTGTTATATTTTATCAGGAAAACACACATAATTGCAAATAGATGTAATCAAGATTGACAATGTTACCAATACAAGTTTCAAATATGATAGTGGGGAGGGGTATAAACTGGAGGGAAATTACAGAGTAACAGGGTAAAATTTTATCATGGAAATGTACATATTTTTATTCCTCTTAACCCCTCAATGTCCCTGAGCTTCATAGCCCTCCCATTATCGTGTTTGTAGCTTGTCTTGGAAATATTGTCAATTTAGGTATTGTTTGTAAGTCTTTTTGCGATGTATTTTCGTGAATAAATATTACGATTATATACATATTTTTCACTTGTTATTCACCATAATTTCCCTTATCGTCATAACACTCCCCACTATCATTTTTGGAGTTTGTATTACTTATATCTTGACGCCCCTAGTAAATTTGTGTTCTGTGTAATTAGTATTCTGGAATTTTACAGCCATTATTATTGAGAACTATTAGTTACACCAATACATACTATAGGCTGTTCATGGTAAAATGAGCACTTTTGAAAGCTCTGCTTAACATCTACTTGTATGCACGTTGTGTGCTCTTCCGCCTTATGTAAAATTACAATTGCCATGGTCCTCAACGCTTTCTTCATGCGTTGGTCAAGTGAAACCGTAAAATTATTAGAAAAGTAAATACTTCAAAAATCTACTAATTTTTACACTTCGACGCATTAAAAAACAGAAAGCGATAGAAATAATTTAAGTTATAACACATGGTAACCTAACACTTTTTATTGGATGTTAAGATATGAAACTACTTTCCCCTTCATCGTAACCAACTTTACTGGGCGAATGTCAATCAGTGCGCCCATTATAATTATAATATTGTAGGAGCAGTGACATTATCTAGGGTTGATTTCAAAAGTGCTCATGTTATCGTGAACAACATTTACCCATATACTTTTTTTTTGCAGAAGTGCTTATTCTTCATAATTATCAGCACTATCACGACAACGAAGAAAAGCCTGACATAAAATTAATAATAAGGTAATTTACACCGTACGTTTAACTTCATTTAACTTTTGAGGTTAAGGAATTTAGAAAACAACAACACACACTTAATAAAAACTTACATAAAATTGCCAAATTATGCACGTAATTTTCTATGAAATACCACTTAAGACAATATTTTCCTGACTCATGAAGATTATTTCAACAAGTGAACTGATATTAAGATTTATCGGTGATACGTGATTCTAACCTATCGTGGCGTGAAGTATCGCATCGCATGAAGTGCCGGTTTGTATTTTCACTATCGTACGAATAAACACCTAAACAAATTTACTTACGGTTAGTCACAAACATTGCGATAAGCCAAAAAAGGGCATAACACAAATCACTCTCTATAATTACTTCTGACATCACACCCACATTACCGAAAACAACACAACACATTCAACACTCGATATGAGTCATAGATACGTTACGAACCGACTAGTCTACTTACAGACTACATGTCTTCTGGACATGTAGACATTCTCGTAGCTGAATCCTTCACAACGGTCAAAATTAAATTATATGGTCAATATTTAAATGACATGAACTATTATATTAATCAAATACTTTTACCAGTTTGAGTGTAATTAAAATCTCAGAAACACTTGTGTACTAAACAGCATTATAACAACAAACCAATCCATGCCATTTTCCTAGACGTGTAAGCAGAAACGCAGCTCAATTTAGCGACACAGAGATTGGTTGTGCATAACAAGCGAGTAGACTAAACATGAGGTAACCCGAACTTGCTAGCTGCACAAAACCAATCTCCGTATCCAAACATTGAACTGCTTTTCAGCCAACATGTTTAACGAAAACGGCATATTTTCAAGTTTAGAATAGAAAATTGATTTGTAAACGAATGCTTTGATAAGTGTGTATAATTTCTCTAACCAATGTATAATACAGTTACTTAAATACAAATTGGTAGAAACGTTTTATTCATATAATAGTGCTTGTAATTAAATAATTAAAATATAAACAAACACATTTATCACTTCTGACCATGTGACTTTGACTGTTTCCCGATAACACAGAATATATCGGGAATACCCTATTTTCATTCCTAATGTCATCTGGATATCCCTGGAAATTCAATGGGCTTTCTGCTAATATTCTCAAAATCCCTATTGCATTCCTGGGATATTTGGGAGTAAACATGAATATTCCCAACTTCCTCTTTGTATTCCTGGGATATTTGAGAGTAAAAGGGTATATCACCTTTTTCTCATTGTACCCCTGGAATATTTAGGAGTAGGTGGAAATATTCACATTTTCCTATCAGTATTCTTGGGATATTTGGAGTAATCATGAATATTCTCATTTTCCTCTTAGTATTCCTGGTATATTTATGTGTAATCAGGAATATCGTCAATTTCCTCTTAATATTCCTCAGGTATTATGGGGTGATTGGCGATATTCTCAGTTTCCTCTTTGTATTCCTGGGTTATTAGAGTGTTAATGGGAATAATCTAATTTTCCTCTTTGTATTCCTGGTACATTTTGGAATCAATAGGAATATTCTCATTTTCCTATTTGTATTTTTGAAATATTAAGGAACAAACAGGGCTATCCTCATTTTACTCTTTGTTTTCCTGGAATATTAAGGAGCAAATAAAAATATTCCCAATTTTACTCTTTGTATTCCATTGATATTTAGATAAAAATATTCCCATTTCCTTTTTGGATCCTAAGGATATTTGGGAGTAAACAGGAAAATTCTCATTTTAATCTCTATTCTGCAATTCTCATTTTACTCCCTATACTGCAATGATATTTGGGAGTAAACAGGAATATTCTCATTTCACACTTTGTATTCCTGGGATATGTACGAATAAATATAAATATTCTTATTTTACTCTTTGCATTCCTAGGACATTTCGAATTAAATAAGAATATTCACATCTTACTATTTGACGCCATCTGCTTCACTCTAGCCTGTTTGCCCACCGCCACCAGCAGCAGCTGCAGCTACCAGCGTTCTACCGGGCAGTGGTGTGCGCCGATTGGAGAGTGCACCACAGCAATCGAACCGCGAAGAACTCAGTTATAAGTGCGACCACAGGGGCCGAAGAGAGTGCTCGTGACATGAGAAGGGAAGTGCAAGTATTGAGCAGGACATGTGCGCCCACGTGCACGAGTCATAAAAGGAGGCCTGACAAATTTTGCCCAATGTGTAATCAAGTTTATGTAATAAACGTTCAAGGATGCCTGCTCATGAAATGGCCAATCAAGGAACCCAATAATATTTTGAAACCCTCGTGAGCCTAAAAATTACAGTGTTTTGTATATTTCATTAATTATAATTTTCACATGTTTCATCCACATTTCATTTGATACATTGTAATATTTCAATTACAGGGTTCCTGTGCCAAGGGTAATTGTTTTTTGTAAGTTTTGTAGCATTTAAAATAACATGAATGTGTTTTCTAAAATTTGAGAGTGTAATAAAATAGTCAGCACGACTGGCCTGCCCGCCAAACCTCAGCCAGTATGTCGTTCCAAACAGTTAGTCATACCATGGTGTCTTGAGGAGTTGGTCGTGTATATCAACGGAGTCGTGTTTTCATGCTTGAGCGGTGTTTCATCTTTATTCACTAATCACTTCACAGCAATAGACATTCATTTACCAGAACCTTTGTTTACTTCGCAGCCATTCAAGATTCTCCACTCTTCCCCTCCCGTGGAATAGCATCGCCCAGGAAGGCTTATGCCTGGCACCATGTATAGATTTGCTTCCTGGAGGTGCTATAAATAAAACCCAATGATTCGACGTAAAATGGTATGCATTTTCATTCTGGTTGCCTATGGGCCATATAGGTGTGGGCCCCCACATTTCCCACCAGTTATTAAGGGTTATGCAACAGTGTTTTCTATTATCTGTCAGTGTTTTTATATACGTACAACAAATAAGGGGGATGTGAGCCGCCCCAAGATCTCACTAAGCAGAGTTTCAGTATCATAACTGTTTTTGAATTTATCACTACTGTCGGAGCACCGAAGGACACCGCCCATAGTTCGTCAGCACACTACCCAGAGAGGACAAGAGTCTGCTCTATTCAAGCTAGCTGGTATTTCACTTAAAATACCTGGCGCCTGTCATCTACAATTAGAAAAGTAGGTGAGAATCTATGGAAAATTTATCTGTCCTGCCTCCAACCTTAATGAACACCACTTTGATCCACTACCTTGCAATCATATATGAATGTCTGGAATAATTGGGAGTAAATAGGAATATTCTCATTTTACTTCTAATATTCCTGGAATATTTGGGAGTAAACAGGAATATTCTCATTTTTCCTCTTTGTATTCTTGGAATATTTGGAAGTAAACAGGGATATTCTCATTTTACTGTTTGTATTCCTGGGATATTTAGGAGTTTAAAAAATATATATCCCATTTTCTTTTTGTATCCTAAGGATATTTGAGAATAAATAGGAATTTTCACATGTTCTACTTTATTATATGTAAATAATAATTGAAAAAATTTAATAATCAACAGTCACAATATAATACACTTGACTTGTATTTACTAAAACAGTTATTATATATGCTTATAAAAACCTAATACAGCATTTGTCATAGTGATGTAATCATAAATTCTGATGACATATTCTTATCTGCCTGACAAATACGAAACTGTAGCCTTGTCACTCGATACACTTTTCAATTTATTAAAAAAATATTAAAATAAAAATAAAATGCTTAAAAATTAGGTATGAAATTAATAATTTAAGGCCTTATTCATATTCAGAGCTTCGTCGAAGGATGATCCAGAGATGATCTTCCTCGGAGTTGGTCTGAGGTTAGTCCGGACTAAGAATTGACTAACAATACTGTATTCATCAATCCCGACCAGAGTAGGACTAATTTTATTCGAAGGATCATGGACATACATTATTGACAAATTTATTTGCAATTCCAAATTTGCATATTTACAAGAAAATGTTTTTCTTTGCAAATATAACAGTAATTTACAATAATCCTAATGTACGTTACAAGAAGAACAATATTATCTATATAGAAAACGTGAACGTAAAATAACTTGGCCCTGTATTTCGTGTTGATTATTTCAATTCAAAAGTGATGTTCTCGGTAATGTGGTGTGATATTTTTGCCTGCTCATATACATAAATCATAACATTCATTACAATAACGTCACTATATTTGATGTAGTGGCTACCCTGCTCTGCGCCTGAAATATTTTTTCTTGGCAGGTGGGGTACTCTTCCGTCGATATATATAAGCGATAGAGCTTGGTGCCCAGCAGAAGGCTTAGTTGGTATCCTTGGGATAGACACTTTTGCGGGCTGTGGAGGGATTCGTCCTCTCTGCAGCCTGCTGATGTTTAGCGTGCCTCACGCCTAGGCAGTGATCATGCTGGGAATTTTCTTTCTCTCCCCAGCACGCCAATGGATCAGACGCAGCAGACCCGCGCCGCATTAGCGCGCTGATCACTGTGCTCCATCATGCCACTGTAGTCCCACTCCCACATGTATCGAACTCGCTAGGGTCAATCGCCCATCTCAGTGCTGGACGTTGTTCCATGCTTCGCCGCAGTGCGGCGCGCGTGTGTAACTCTCCTCTCGTGTGAATGCTAATTCTATTTCGGCCGCAATTGTATGAAACCAGAGTGCCACAATTAGCAACAAATCCTGTAACAGCAGTGCAATAACTCCTCTCGTAGTGCCCCAGAGTGATACATGTGAGAGAAACCTGAAAAACACGGATTTTCGTTTTGCAAAGTCAATCGTCACGTGAAAACACCGGAAATTGAGTTCCTCATCTTTCTAAGGACACAGGAACTGTGCCAGAAAGCCCTCAAATTTTTTCCAACCAAGCCACACAGTGCACATGGGAAACAGATGGATTCCGGGCATTCCCTTGCCCCTCATCGCCAGCACACCCGAGAAATATTGAAGGAGACGCACACAGCAAGCTCACATCAAAGTGACTTTTCTCATCCCGAAATTCTACCAAGAGATGATAAACACCATCTAGCACTCTCCAAAGATTTTTCTACTCGCTACTTGGACGTAAACAAAGTGGCGAACACAGAAAACCCCACATGTCCCGTCTGTCACCTGAGGGGTATGAAACACTTAATTTCGGAGTTAACCACCACGATCAAGCGAATGAATACCACAGAACACCCGTGGGAAGAAGCATTGTCAACTACAGTGACACCAGCGAGATTTAACGGCATTTTCGCCCTCAAAAATCTCTGTGCGACAGCCAGTCATAAACTCCAGTGCTATACGCAAGTTCAAACAGCCACCATGAGAAATTAATGCCAGAAATACTGAGAACGATGCAGAAAAATTTTCTGTGAGCCAAAATTCGCAGGAATGAGCTCAGCCCACCGACCAACTAGCAGGCTTCAACCTCGCGTGCACCTTTGGCAGTGGACCATTTCGGCAGCGATACCAACTTCCAGAGTTAGCAGCCTGCTACCTAGCAGGCTCTACGACCGAGTTACATGGCCAAACTCCGCACTAGCGCGCAGAATCTGAATCCGGTGTGGGCTCTAGACCCCCCGGATTTACACAAACGAACAGTTCTAACCACCTGGCTGGATATAGCCAGTCGCCAAACCTGGAACATATGATAACAACAGGCATCCCACTCGCAAATAAATTCGGGTCTCTCGCCGCCCTAAATGACGTATTTATGGACGTATGGTCAGTAGGCAGCCTTCATTCCAGCACCTCGACAGTCACCTCAAAGAAGCGCAAGGGTTCATCCCCAGACCTTACCCAAATCGCCAAAATACCGGCAAGAGACCAAATGAATACCTGGGTGACTGCCAAAGGCAAAAAACGAATGGCCTACAAGCCTACAGACCATGGAGAGGCCTACCACTCACAGGCGACAGGGAGCGCGCAAGCTTCGCACAGAAATGCCACCCACACAAAAACCAGAACCCCACAACCAAGCAACAACACTCAAAATGCACAACAAAAGCGAATTCCTGGAATTTTTTGCAGTGCGACTTTCACGTCCTCAGAGCTCAGGACGATGAAAAATCACTCTGGCAGTTTCAGGGTAAAAATGAATGAGCAAGAAACAAATTTCTACCCAAGCAACAAGAGGCAACACAACATGATGATGGAGTTCCTCACCTCTGAGAAAGTGCTCCCGTTCACCCGCCCATTGAAGGAGGACAGGAACACCAATGTTGTCATTAGCAACATACCGGCCGATATGCCACCAGAGGAACTCCAAATGGAATCAGAAAGCCTAGGATTCCACATACGCCGAATTCGACAGCTTGAAAGAAAAGGGGAAAACCTGGTAAAGTTTCGAAAATTCCAGGTGACTCTGCAGGGCATGACACAGGCAAATTCAATTATGCAATTGACACACCTCGACATATGCCGCGTCACAGTGGAGAGATACTGCCCACTTGGCCCTAATTAATGCAGACGCTGCCAGGAATATGGCTACAATGCCGCATACTGCGGCCGCGAAATGGCCTGCTTCAAATGTTCAGACAACCACTAGTCACATGAGTGTCAAGTTCCCAAATCTACTCCGCCCACATGTCCAAACTAGGGAGAAAGTCACTTAGGAGGTAGCAAAGACTGCTGGGTGCACCAGAAGTTTGAGCAGCGCCACTCCAGAGCCCAGAGCAAAGTAACACTCACCCAAACGAAACGAACACCTGGTCTCATACTCAGCCCATCCGAATTTTTGCCTCTCCAACCACCACGGAAAAATGTCTGGCAACACCATACAACCACAAATGCCAGTGCACATGGCGAACAAACAAGGCAGTCACAGGCTCAAGGCCATGAAATCACCAGAACTGGCAGCCAACAACCAGCCCAACACCGCACACCGCAGGAGGGGATGGCTGCAAACGAATCCGACTACACCTTCTCCGATCTAAAGAAAATATTCACCCTCATCAAAGGGTACATCCCCATCATACAGCGAACTTGTGCACAGATTCGAACTGCACAAGCTCAATGCAGAAGAATGAAATTATATTCTAGGCCATCTGCACGGCATTCGCTGGTTAGGTCGCCCCTCCATATAGTCACCTGTAATGCGCGCTCCCTCCGCCACAAAGTCGACGAGCTCCTCCATCTCCTCGTCCTCCTGATCACCGAGACATGGCTCAGCAACACCATTCACCTATCGGTACTGGGATTTCGAATCCACAGAAGAGATCGTCCTGATAGGGATGGCGGTAGCGTAGCTAAAGTAATTCCAGTCATGGAATTAATCGAAGCAGTGGCTATCACCATTGCTGGTGAAAACAACCCCATCAAGCTAGCCTGCATTTACATCCCGCCAGACAGACAACTCTGCACTCAGGACCTGGAGACCGTTCGAGCACTGGTCCCCCAGCTTTTACGGGTGGTGACTTCAACGCCACACATCAAAACTGGGGATGTTCAACAGCCAACAGACAAGGGCCACAGCCCCACAGATATATGATGACACATCAAGTTTAAATAAATAATAAAATAAACCTACAAACCAGTAAATACCAATGCATGTAAATATTAGTGGAATAAATGTTACGGAAGGCTTATGTGTTTGCATGTTCATCACTATCTTTTACATTTGTCGATGCTACGTACAATAAATAAGCGACACGAGTTGCGTGCTTGAATTTACTGTGTCGTTTCGTTGGACAGGTTGTTCCTTCGTTTTAACTTTTATTCCAAACGCATATTATTGACAGCAGGGTAAATACTACTGTTGTTTCTGACACAATTGTAACAAACACCATCCTGGCTAAATATTTATGTGTATTATGTGTAACGTGCTATATCGTGTGTAACAAATAAATATAAAGCTGACCTATATATTGTAATAGGCCTAAATTGTGCACATTCGTAGGAAATATGACAGGATTCTTTGAACAGCTGTAATAAGCAATCAATGCATCTGACAGTTATAAAAGTAGAGGTCACATGGCAGTGTTTATGTTTGTGTGTAGCGGAAGGATGCGTAACAAGTTACCAAAAGTAGAAATTTAGCAGGGCTTCAGAAAAGGCCAAAGTTATCGTGAATCAACTATATGTAGAATATTCTAGGGATATACTAATCTTCCTTGGAGAATATCCCTGGTGTATATTGGGGGAGGAATAAGGTCGGACATAACTTATCCCTGGAACATTCCTGTAATATGCTCAAAATATCTAGGGATATCAAAGAGATATTCCAATATTCCTGCAAGAATATATTTGGGATATTCTCAAGATATCCTTGTGCTGTGTGGGTTGTGTTCCTCTGGGGTAAGTCAATGTTCGGTACTTGTGCAAAAGAAGAATAAACTGTCTACCTCATCTTTAGTCTATGTGATAGATGCTTTGAAGTCACTGCTTCTCCTCGTTGCTCCCATAAACTAAAGATTAGATAGACCGATCTCACAGGCTGCGCACAACAATTTCCATGTCCCAACACTGAGAATTTCTGAATTCCCAAGATATGCATACGTGTGCGTACTTGTCCCTGGAAGTGACCATAAACTAAATATTAGGAAGACCACTTATTCGTCTTCTGCACATGTACCCAATATTGACCTACCCCAAAGGAACACAACTGTCAAAGTCACATGGACATCACAGATGAACGTGTTTGTTTATATCTTAATTTTGAAATAACAAGCACTATTATATTGATAAAGTAGTTTTACCAGTTTGAATTTAATCAAAAAGCATTACAAATTGGTTAGTACAAGTATAAGAACATCTCTAAAGCACTCGTTTGCTATACTGTGTTCTAACTTCAAACTCAATCCACGCCATTTATGCCAGACATGTAGGCAGAAAAGCAGTTCAATGTTGGGACACTGAGATTGGTTGTGGACAGCCAGCGAGATCGGTCTACATCATCTTTAGTCTATGGAAGTGACATTGCCATGTGTACACTAACTGTGTTCAAATTCCCAGTATAGTAAACACAGGATCTATACTTTGTAAGTATTTGAAATTGTATACTTGCTGGGCATACCTTCGTACTTATGACAGTCGTGATATTGTATTTCAGGTCTGAAAATTAACTTGTATATTTTATGGTTTGCCGTGAGCCGAGTTCCCCGCCCGTAGACAGTTTGGCCGCAGTCAAAACAGATGCAACTAGGAGACACATTCTAAAACGTGCTGTAGCGCATTGGCAGACTACATTGCACATGAGCAAGATAGTCCATTATAGTGCAGTGCAAGTATTTGTTTCAGGTACACCACAACGAACGAGATGACAGTGGCCATGCGACCACGCATGCTTGGTGCACTGATACAGGAAGTAGTACTCCATTAATTATTATTTCCACGTATTATTTAAAAGGGCTGTAATAGTGATAAACTGTTGCGAAAGCAAGATAGGATACAAGTAATAAACTCTCAAAAGACCTAAAGTCCTTTTTCAAGTGTTTTGTACATGTTTTGTCAATGTTCTCATTCACATGTCATCACCCCCACCTCACCGCACGTATGTTTGTAAAGTGTTATGTTTGTTGATTTGTCATATGTTTTACGCAAGTTATTGCAAGTGTGTGTCTTATGTTAGTATAGTTTTTATCGGGCAAGGTTCAAGGAAGTAGTCCCACGTGGCGTGCTCAGGTGGCAACCATGGAGAACACGCAATGTTTGAAAGTCAGTAGTCGCTGAGAGCTTAGAGAGGTCGTTCGTATACTGTTCGTTCCCGTGCCCAGGCAGCATTCACCATTATTACCATACATTTTTCACTGCAATAGCTTAGTTATTTTCAGAACCTTCTTTCGTTAGCTGCCCAGGACACCACCTCTCATTTCACCACTGCTTGTGTTACCTGGGGAAGCATAATTACGCACCTAAAGTTACCATGTACTTCACTCCATTTTTCGCACAATGTTACTACCGTCGAACGCTACTTGTCCGGCTAATATATTGTAAAGTGTTGCCTTTTGTGCATGTTTCATCAATACCTAATAAATATCACTTCGTGAATCTAGTGTTTTATTCAGGTAAGCCACAAGGCATTTCAGGGTACAGGCCCTTACAATTTTCCACCAAATTGCACGTGTGCGGAAATTTTATATCTGTTACAAGTATTTCAGTGTGTAACGTGTCATAGGAGTGTGGATGGCCTTAATAATCCACCATGTAATATGCGTACTATTCATCAAGATTCATCATAAGAGTGTGGCAGCCTGTAAGGAAAACTGCCTTGGTCGTCGACGACACGACCCAGTGAGAAGAATCTGTTCTACCACTTCATAGCACTACGTCTGGTAGTGCCTGACGCCTCGGGTAAAATACCTCACTCATTCACCTAACCTCAGACAAATCCACTCCTCAAACCTCAATTTTTCCAATTTTTATTGTGGCTCCTGGACCTCCATCCATGAACCACATATCATGGCACTGGATACCATCAGGTTATGAGGCTCGCAAGTTTCAGAAGTTAATAAGTATTTACAAAAGGTTGTTCTGTTGTACGTGTAAATAATTGTCAGTTTGGTAAATGTGCTTCCAATTATGAATAAAATTCTTAATGTTTTGTAGATGTCTAGTATATATCCCAGGTTTATGTTTACAAATAACATTACATTTGTAATCCACATTTTCAAGTTATTACAATCCCCATTGAATTGTATTTCTCTTTCTTTTGTTATCAAAGTGTACATTGCATACAAATGGTAATATGTCGAGAGATGAGGGAAGAATGCCAGTTTCTGTGTAATGCCATTTTTATATGATAAATAAATGCAACAAATCCCATAACAACTGTCCTAATTTGTTTACAATCTCCCAATGACGTGATAAAGCAATATCCTACTGTCATCTTTTCCTCATAATTTGACAAATCTTCCTCGAAAATGCTGTAGGGCATTGTCGTTTTGCTGAAACAGAAGAAAAAGGAAATGAGAAAAGCCAGAACAAGAAATGCGTACAAAGACAAGGCGAGACAACTTGGATAGTGGCCCCCTGTATGGCAACCTTGTGTGCAGTGGCCTTATATCTGCGGCACAGGCTTCGGGCTGTGCAATCTTAATCCATACCATCAAGGCATAATTGAGTTCCTCAGGGCAGGGAGGACCAACAATAGCTTCTTTAGATGCAAACTTCGCACAAATTGCAGACATTAGGCAGTGATATATTTTATCTTACTCGGAGATGAGAATATGTGCAACAGTGAAGTGTCCGCAGGAATTCCAATAGCATGGAGTGTGACAACCCATTGTTATACAAGCACTTCGTCGGTGTGACTCCTTGTCAAGGGACCTTAAAGCCAGTGTTCTAGCGACTCATGGAGCCATGGTGGGCCTGTCCACCACAATGGATGTGAAATCAGCTCACTGGGAAAGATACCTCGAGAAGAGCACTTAGCCAAGTTGTTTTCTGATGGTACATGATTCCGTGTTCCGTGTCCGTGTACAGGTAACGTGTTCCTGACGTCCACATATCCCTTGTGCCCATTTGTTCCTTCGCAGACAAATTAACCACATAGTAACACTCGACCAATCAACATTATGTCGCGATCTCAATCAGTACAGGTCGATAAGAATGGCGTTTACACTTTTCTTTCCGCACTGTAACTCGTGGCCACGAGTCATAACATTTAACATTCATCACAAGAGGTAACTCTCGTGATGAATGGATATGTGGCCTAAACGAGTGTGTACCGTCGAGTCACGACCGTTAGATGCAACAGCTATTGGAGGAAACACCGAGATACGCGGCGCCGCTTATTCCCATAGCTTTCCGATGTGCGCGATGTCGATGGGCCCCGTGGATCGAATCCGGAGTGCGACATGGCTCCAAGTAGTTTACAAAAGATGGGGAATCGCATTCCTGCACGAAGTGTAAAGTGGCGAGTGGCTCCCTAGCTGCATTAATTAATAGGAGCATTTTTAGATGTGATTGCGCCATAATTAACTAGGGAAACTGTCCGCTCCAGCATAGAGTAGATAACATATCATAGAAGGTAGCTCCGCCCCTGTGATGAAATCAGTGTCTCGTCACATCCATACGCATTCCTGTAATTACAACCATTACGACACAAGCCAATTTTCATATGTTAATTATAAGAGTGAACTTGTAATCATGTATTGAGAATCAGCATCCCGAGACATCCTTTCATTTAATATCACCCTTCAAGTGCAGTTACATACTCGTGACATCACATTCTTAGACATATCTGGGGCTCCGGTGTTCACGAGTACAACAAAAATTAATACTAAACCCAATATTAGAATCTCGACACGCGAAAGCCAACCTGGAATATAAAGGAATAACAAAAATACTCTAAGTAAGTCTGCACCAACCTGCTACTGTGGGAGTCAGGGAAATTGGCTTAAGGTGAGAGTAGTGGGTATAGGTGGTAGGATTTGCATTCTCGTGAGTAGTGGCTGGTGTGGGCGAGCCTTACGCAAGCTGGAATGCTGGCAGACTTCCCAAGCTGCGTTGGAGTGGATAGAGTTCGAGCCTTGGTGCAGGCTCTGGAGAGGGAGGAGAGTCTTTGCAGACTGTGTTGGACTCGCGATCTTGTTCGGCCAGCGAGCCCGGCAGCTCTCGCTGGACCACGGTGGTGTTACCTCTATTTATACTTAATTTCTGCAGTTCAGCAGAATGTGTAAAGTACGTGATTTAGCTGATGATATTCGAAGGCTTGCAGGTGCATCTTTCTCGGTAAATAGAAATGATATTTTGTGTAGTAACTGTGTTACTTTTCATAAAAAATTCTGGAACTTGCACATAAACCTGCAGAAGAATTCCCCACATCAGAGACTTTCATTCCAGAGGATGAGCTTGTAAATGCTTTAAATAGCAGCATGAAATCTTTTGAAGTTGATATGTCACCATTGAAAGCCCCTTCAAAGGTGAGATTAGATAGGAGAGAAGGTATGCAAAGAGAAAGAAGATAAAATTAGTTGAACTTTAAAACTGCAGATGTGAACAAATTAGAAGACATATATCACGTCCCTATTTCAAGTGAGTCTGCTGATAAGTGCAAGTGTGTACTAATTGTAATCAATGGATCTCCAATACTAACTCAGCTTTTCATACTTGTATCTACAATGAAAAAGTGCAACTACTGACATTAATACCACAGACTTTTAGTAAAACTGAATTGAAGGAAAAGTTACCTACGATATCAAAATACCTCATTGATAAATGTCGCAGGGTTATAAAAGAGAAAGGAATTTATGCTCAACCTGACCCCTATAGTGGACATCCTTCATCTACAGAGGTACAAGCTTTGGCATTATCATACTACCTAGAGGATAGTAAAGACTGTACGAGGGAATCCAAAAAAAAATAATGATGTTTGTATTGAAGATGTAATGGTGAGAAAGTAAAAAAAGGTTAAAAGATATATGACAAGATCAATCAAACAGGCGTACGGAGTATTGGGAAAAAATAATCCAACTATAAAAATGGGTCTTTCAGAGTTTTGTGCGTTACGGTAAAAGTACATGAAAACTCGGCCAGAAAGGTGGTGTGTTCTTGTATTTACTGCAGTAAGCTGAAACTAATCTGTGTAGCTCTCCAAAATATAACAAACAACAACATTGAGTAAGAAGATCTTTTACTGAACTGTTTGTGTGACAAAATAAGGAATGAAGATTGCTGGCTCGAAGAGCTTGGTGACTTGTCCTGGCACAGAAACGTTAACTGTCGAAAGTCTTGGTTTGGGTGAAGAAGCAGCAGTTACATTTGCGATCTGGGAACATGATGACCTTATAAGACCTGAAAGACGTAAGGCATTGGGTCAAGAAAGCTATTCCTCATAGTTACATCAGGGTAATACAAAGGAATGGCTGAAGCCAAAATTTCTGTACAACAAACTAATGTTTTTGTTTTACATTCTGATTTTTCTGAGAACTGGTGAGTTGTATTACCTGATGAAATCCTAACTTACCACTGGCAAACTGATCAGCTTTCACTCTTTATCTGCTATGCATATTTTGGTACAGAGATTAAAAGTTTTGTTGTAGTATCTGATGAGATAACTCATGACTCCACGCTCATGCTCTCTGTGCTTTAGAGATCATAAATCGGGAAATTTGTAAGTTTTTGTCAGTTAGAACTTTTGAGTTCACTCGTGTACATTACAAATGGGGCTGCTGGACATTTCAAAAATCGGTTTCAACTGTACGAACTATGTAAAAATAATCAAACTGGGGGGGGGGGGGGGGGGGGGAACGTGGATTTTTTTTTCTGCTACTGGGCATGGCATGTGATACAATAGGTGGTTTGTGTAAGCACTTTACAACAAAATTTAATCTTCGGAGAGTATGTGTTAATGCCATTAGAGATTCAGCTTCATTTGTTGCGGAAGTTGCTAATCTCGTACCAAAGATAACACTACTGGTTCTTCAAGGTAAAACTATTCAAACTTTTAGGTCATCTAAGGAAAATGAATGTGCTATTGTAAAACCAGTTGTTGGAATACAATCTAAACATTATTGGCTATTTAAAAATGAGGCATATATGGGATGCACAATTAAAGATACAATTTAAAAAGTTGAAACACACAGCCAGGATAAAATACATTATTCAATAAATGATTTCCAAGTAGCTCAGTTTGTTGTTCATGTTTACAATCAGAATTGGTGGATGGAACAGATCACCTATATATCTATAGAGTTACTAGACATTACTGTGTCATTTATGCATCCCCAAGGTCCAGCTAAAGGGTTTCAATGACCAGAGGAGTCTGGAAAGAAGAAAGATGAATTTCCAGGGCCATTAGGAAATGTTTCGTTAACAGTAAGAAATCCTACTCTACTTGGACCACCTGCAAGACTCCACACTTTCGACAAAGTCGAGCTGATAAAGATCCATCAGATCTACTGTCGTTAACCATCCCCAAAATCTCCTAGTAACTTTGACAATATACAGCTGAAGAAGAGGTAATCAGTCTACTTGTAATTATTTAAAAATATAGTTGCGCTCATTATTAAATTACTCTTTTTGTGGAACAACAAAATATGAGATTTCGTTAGTTTAAAATTTACTCTGAACTTTCTGTTTACATCCGAGTTAGACTTTAAAATATGTATTGTGTAAATGTAATATAGGAACATCACTCACCTGCATTTTAACTCAAACTACCGAAAATTTTACATATTTGCTGTCAAGAATTGTCAGTCACCTTTTATTGTAATGCTGTAAAACATTTCTCATTTGTAAAACATGACATTTTCAAAAAATTCTAGAAATGGTTACAAGCAATAACACACTATTCTACAAAGTGCACTCTATTAACAAAGGAAAGGACATCATAATCATAAATTTTCAGATTTAAAAAAAATTGGTTTTTTGAGTAATTGTCAATCAAAAATGGTATTTACATTAAATTTTGCATAATTGTAAATTGCATATTGTTAACTGCATGCACCCTAGGATTAAAAATAAATTTTCATGTAAGACTACTGTAATAGGTCTACACATTGCCAGAATTACTTTTGCTGAAAATTGATTATTCCATATATAAAAAAAATTTCAAAATCCTGAAAAATTTCACTTTCTATTTTTTATTTTTTTGGAAAATTTTTCAATATTTTCCCCTTTATAGATATTGCCATAGGGCTCATTCTAACTTTACCACACTGGAGTTCAATACAATAGCTACAAAATAAAAAAAATTCAATGGAATTGATAAAATAGTTTTGAAGTAATGCTCATTTTAAAAACATGCATTTTTTCCCACTTTTTGAATTTTGGCCCAATTTCAAAACGCTATAACATAGGGAAAAAATTTTGGGGGAAGTAATCCTTTTAGTTTACTTCTTGTTTCAACTGGTTGTAAGTGCTGTAATTTTTTAAAGTAAATCCGTGATGGTGACCAGACACATTTTGTTGCTGCCTGAATTGAGATGGAATCACTCCTCTGTGTTCATGCTACCACGGACAAACACCAGTGGTCCTACGTCGAAGGCCATGAAACAGCCCCACACCATCACACCACCACCACCGAATTTCCTAGTTAGCACTCTACACTCTGGCAGAAGCTGTTCCCCAGGTAGACAACACACCCATTCCCATCCATCGGACCGGAATTATGTAAACCTCGACTCATCACTCCACAGAACAGATTTCCACTGCTCCAGTGTCCAGTTGCGACGGTCCAAACACCACCTGAATCGCCGAGCTTTATTGCTTGCCGTGATATGGGACTTATGTGCAGCTGCTCTTCCGAAATATCCAAGTCGGTGGGCCACTGTACACAATGTTCCAATGGAAACCGATACTCCTGTTGCTGCATGAAACTCTTGTCGGATGGTAGCCATGGGTTGTGCCCTATTTTTGACCATTTCATGTTTCAGGGTTCTGCGATTTCTGTCAGTCAAGATTGGAGGTCGCCCAAAACGTGCAGCATTAACACAATGCCCATCGACCTTCCACTTACGCAGGACAAATGTGACAGTTGATTTGGGCCTGTTTACCTTCCGTGCAATCGCCCGGCTAGACAGCTCACTGAGATGGCAGCCCACGATTACGTCCTTATCGAAGTTCGATAGCTCTGTACCTCGTGCCATCTCCTTATCAACTGGTTTTACACCGGCCTGCAGCGTATGGCGGCCACACAAGTCAACTGACGTACTGAATTACCTATCTTCACAGGTGCCCAATTACTTTTTAGTCAATAGTGTTGACGCCGTCAGGTGAGACACGAGACGAACAATGACAAAAATACTTACTGGTAATTTGGGCGCCAGCACTGCTACACATTGGCAATACTAAAATTTTACTAAACATCACTTTGAAAATAAGCACTTAATAAAATACATGGGGCTAGGACACTGTTGATACTGAATAAAAGAGGTAGGTTCACTGTTGACTTGCTTTTATTATTATTGCTTGTACAGATCAACATGCCACTGAAATTATAATACTCATGGTCACGACTAGCCAATTCCGCTTGGGTGCTCCCCAGCCCGCAATTAATCTAGGGCACGCCTAATGGATGATCTCACAGCGGGGTATGAAAATACAATCTTCACAAGGGAAGAGGGCCAACAACCGCTAGGGTGGACTGTAAGTTTTCCCCTCAAGACACGACACGGTGAATTACAAATGAAACCCTTGATGAAAACATTAACACGTGTGATTAATTGGCATCACTAACTCAAACTCATCTGGGCTCGCCCGCCAGCACGTGGGTAGTGTGGTGACGGCTTGTACACAGAGCCGGCTAGGACGGACGTAATATCACCGTACACAAATTACAAAATTAAATAAATACCCTTAGAAGATGATGGGGTACGAGATGAGTAGTAACAATAAACACACACATGTGTGAAAACAACTTTATATGGCGTGGATGGCGCTAGATTGAGTTTGTAGCAGATCACATGGTGCAGGTGGAATTGCAATACTTCTTAGTGAAAAGGGTAAATTAAATTCCAACAAAATATTGTTTTGATAGAGAAAATTATTATCTTTGCGATTACAGTGGTTACAGGAATGTAGCATGCCTGATGGCAGAAAATGAAAACATTAAAGTGACAGCGTGGTCGAACACATGAGCATCCATTTACGTGAAAATTACACAGAACCCTGACAATATTTAACATGGAACCCTGAATAAAAAATATTGCACACACGATATTACATAAATAAGCTCTCAAAACGCAATGATGGCATAGACATAGACTTGGCGTTAGTTAGCCACATGGTTGTACGTGACGTTGCCGTAAAATATTCAAACATGAAAAATACCCTCAATAACATATACGATAACAAAGCCCTTAAAATTGCACGTAGCAATAATACAGAAATTACGATGAAACGCCTTTAGCAGAAGCGGATGGCACTTGATTCAAATTGCGCGACCTCTCTGACATATTTCTCCTCCTCCTCGATTAAGTTGAAAATGCCACGAGGGCGAAATAAATTAAACGGAAGCATAATGCTGGGGAAATGTCCGGCAAAATGTACGCGAGCAAAAGTTAACCGGTGTACGAAAAGTGCTACTGAAATCTACATAAGTGAAAAAAGATTGTAGTGCGTACGTGACAGTGTCTTACCTCACCAGCTCCCCTCGACAGACTGTCCAGAGGCAAGCGTCGCACGGACCTACCATGGCTGCCTACGGGGTTCACATAAGCGGAAGTACTGTACATGCAGAGTGAAATATTTCATTATTGAAATAAAAGTGGCACAAATTAAATAAAATATTGTTTTACATTTTATAATTTTCTTATGAATTTTTCATATTAATTTAGTGTCTCTTTATGACAGTGTTCATGCCGGAATATTTTCAAAATAAAAAAAAACACTTTAAAACATTTTAAGACATATCAAACCCAGAAAAATAAATATACAAGACACATTTTACACTGCAAAATAATACTTATGTGAAAGTTCAAAAATATTGGCCTCTTTGCGCACGTGCATGTATACGTGACACGTGCATGGTGAGAGCCGTCATGGGCTCTAGCGCCGCTGGCTGTTAGCCAGCGCCAGTGTATTAATGGCCAGAGTAATTCGAAACACCAGAATGCACCCGATCCCATTACTTGAACATCTAATTTATGATTAATGTGTATAGTGCTGCAGAATTTTGATCACACATGTTCCTAACACAGCACAAAATATGTTCCTTGCTGTGTGTCTGTGAACAAAGTCGGTGCTGGTGAGACAAAGAGGTTAGAGCAACACAGCGATAACAACATGAACAAGCCACACCGAATCAAGATACTCGCATGAAGACAGAAAAAGGCAACTGAAATTACGCGGATCTTAATCTGACCCAGGAGGACCAAATGTTTTGACTTGAAACTTACACATTTAAGATTTAATGAACAGTAATGACCGCCACGCATCCCGCCACACCAGTCGCCATCTTCTACTGCCTTGCCATCCTACCGGCCACCACGAGAACTGAAGTCGTGGTGCTCTGTAGTGGCGCCAAGTTCAAACACACGTGCTGAACCTCTCATATTAACACTATGCTCCTGGTCAGTATTCGGACTCAAGCCTTCACAACACTTTAAACATGCAATTTACAATTATTTACAGTCTCAACACAAGATATAATGTAAAACCCTTATTTCTTTCAATTCGTGCTATCTTACAAAATGGCAGACCAACTACACTATACATCTCTAAATTTACAGCATACAAAATTTGGTGTAAATTGATTGAATGGTTCCTGAGCTATAACATATCATCCATAAACTGTTAATGACAGCCATTTTGAAAGTAAGTGCCCAGCGTGGTCTAAAACTATAAAAGCCAGGTGCCCTTACTAAGTATTATACAAGGCGAGTCCTTTAAAAGAAGCCCCATGGGACATGTGTGTAACGGAGTGAAGTATGTCCTCGCCCATGCCTTCCACAACTTTTAGTGTCGTCTGCACACCTGCCTCTAGGTCAATGGCTGTCACTGACCTAGATATTTTCTTGTCACACTGGACTGTATTTCCTCATTCCCTCACTCCGTTACACACATCTCCCATGGGGCCTCTTTTATACGACTCGCCCTGTATATGTACCAATTTTGGTGAAATTCAGTTGAAGCATTCAAAAATTGAAAGGGACACACACATGCACACAGGCTTGAAAGTGATCTTATAAGCCTTCCTTTCATTCAGAAAGTACGCTAAAAAAAAGATATTAACTCCTTAGTCGTCAGTGCTAGTAACTCCGCTCACCCTCGGGGCCACGGTGGCCTAGCAGTTAGCAAGCTCGCCCCCAACAAGGCAAACTGGGTTCAATCCCCAGTTGGTTCACTCCCGGATTTTCGCAAGTTGAAATCACGCCGGATGATGCCGCTGGTTGGCTGGTTTTTTTTTTTTTCGGGGACCTCCCTTTTCCTCCACCCTTTCATTCCGGCAATGATCCATACTCAGCTTGCTTCACCCTCATAGGCTCTCAGGACTTCGCTGTTAAGAACCACTCTGCCACCCTCCCCCCCTCAGGCAACTCAATGTTTCCGCACACCATGCGACTACCTTCAGTATTTGTCCAACCATTGTGCTTTCTCTCCCTTCCCTTCTCACTTTGCTTGTGTTATTACGACTTGGATCTTTCTTTGAGTTTTGATTACCGTTTGTTGACGACTTATTACACTTAGGTTTTATTTTTTGGACATGCCAGCAGCAGTGTGGAGGCCTACAAACTGATTCACAAATACAACTCTGGACTGTGAGACCACGGCAAGTCCTCCTACCATTGTGGTCTCCACCAGCCCAACATAGTTGACGTCAGCCAGATACAGTCTTGCTTCCTCACTTCCAACCTTCTCCTCCCCCCACAACCCCCACCCTCACATTGTCCACCTTTTTACTGGGTTCATAAGACATAACCTTCAGTGCATTTACACTGTCAGTCAAAACCAGAGTTTCAGAAAGTGTTTGTGTGCAGTATAAAAAATGAGTCTTCGGCTATGTAAATTATGGCACAAAGAGTGGTACGCAGCAACCAATGTTACAGTTTTTGTTAATATTTGGCGACATGGGATGTCACAAGATGATCTTCCGTGGCGTCATTTTATTCGGAGGGTGTCTGCTTATTAACATAAATTAATATTTCATTGAAAAATTGTCGGTTTTTTTTTTCCCCAAGATGCCAATAACATTGAATTTTCACTTAGAAAAAAATAGGTTATGTCAAATGTTAACATTTTTGTAACTGATTGGCAACACAGGAGGTTGCTGATACCCTTCTAAGGTATCATTTTATTCGGAAAATGTACATTTATTAACATAAATTTACATTTCACTGAAATACTGTCAGATTTTCTTCTAACAGGCCCCCAAACATTGAATTTTTCCTCGTAAAGTATTAGATTGTGTCCAATGTTAACGTTTTTGTAATTTGTTTGGTGACAAGGCATGTTACACATACCCTCCTGTGGTAACATTTTATTCAGAATCATCCAACTTGAATTAAATTAATATTTCAAGCAGAAATCATGTTGGTTTTATACCACACATGAATGAACACCGACTTGTAATTCTGGGTAAATCCTTGTGCCGCTTAATTTTGTTAACATTTTGGGAGACACGTATAAGTCATTTTTTTCTGAAGACATGTGGCTATTTAAATTCACTTATATTTTAATTTTTTTTAATGTTAATTTTGTGGTAGAGATGATTAAACTACCTGACTTCGTGCCAATATACAGTAACTTTATTTTAACATTATACACTGAAACTAACAAAAATAGTAAGCTTATATGCACATGTTATTTTTGATAACATGATTGCATTTTAGACCTGAAAGAGTGAATTTTAACAAACATAAAGATTGCTCCTTAATTGTGAAAGAGCTGTCCCATTTACAGAAACAATTTCTCACATTAGCAAAAACATGTACACATTATTTTTAAAATGTAAATCACAATATTCTTTACGTTTATAAATTTGAATGATTTTAACATAATTATTATTCTACAAAATTCCCCAAACTGGACTTTGCAAAAAACTGCAATAAAGATTGTCAATCTGTCGAATTCTCAAGGAGCAATCTGAAATCCATATATCTTAATATCGTATATCTTTGGTGTTAATGTAAATACTCTTATTTACAATATGCAGTCAAACCAACAAAATAAATCATTCACTGTGTAGTAAAAATACGATATTCATAACTGTTATACTGTTAAACCTCCAGTCCTTTACAAGTGAACTGTCTTCACTCAGAAAGCTCACGACTCAGGTGCAGAAGTCAAACTCATCATGTTGCTTGTTTCGACGAGTCAGATGTGAAGTGCACTATAAGAGGAACTGTACACAACAGACCAATATTAGTAAAATTATAATCCTACTATTTTTTCAGTTAAATATCAATAAGAATCAGAGTGAGAGACTTGGAAAGGGTCTTTTAAGGTTACAAGTAGGTCGTTAAGTTACCAAAATATATAAAAGAACAGGAATTCAAGTACTCACAGTCTAGTACTTGTCGACAGGCACACACACAAAGGAGGACGACAAATTTTTCAAGCGGTTGCATGACTGCAACGTTTCGCTGGCTAAGCCAGCTTCATCAGGTGGTGAGCTGTAGCTACAACTGTCTGCGCCTGTCGATAAGTACTACACAGTGAGTACTTGAATTCCTGTCCTTTTGGTAATTATAACAGTGAAGTGAAATAGAGATGGTGCAATGAAGTGGAGTGGAAAGGTTTTCGTCAGCAATTAACAATGAGGTCATGCGTGCCAGTCAGAATGATGAGGCAAAGATGGAGCAGCAGTAGAATTGTGACGGCACATGATGCGAGCACTGCCTCTGTCACCCCACTCCCGCAGTTATCAGCAGAGCGACTGCTGCCTTCCATGCCATAATTCCCAGATTCAATTTAATTTTCGTGATGTAACTATTCCTGCCTGGCTGAATATAAATACGTACTGTAATTCTTCTGTATATCATTGCCAAAGTTTGCTTAGTAAAATTAAAATTTGTGACTTTTACCAGAATGACTTTTCTGCTATCAATTTCTCTCCAAGTTCAAATCACCTACAACTAGCCAATTTACAAATTACATTAAATATCAAATTTTATGCATCTATTAACTATTCTTAATTAAAATAAAACATTAATGTTTATCAAATCACAACTTGCAATAAAGACAGGACTCCTGTAAGTTAGTTGTTTAGCTAATGTTACAGAATGCAAGGACGGGAGAAATGGGAATGCCCTGAGAAAACCTGCCAATTAATGGCAACATCTAAGACATTTCCCGTGGCAAAAATCTAGGTGACCCCGCCAGAAATTTAACCTGTTTCGCCTTGGTGGGAGGCAAGTAGTCTCAACTACTACATTTCTGTTACTATAAAGATGGAGTGGGGTAGAGAAATTTGGGTGGCCTTGAGAGCATAAGAGGGTGAAGTGAGGTGAGTATGGAGCAGCCCAAAAAAAACAAGGGCGGGGAAAATGGGAGATCCCTGAGAAAACCGGCCAAGCAGCAGCATTGTTTGCGACGATTCTTACATGCAAAAATCCAGAAGTGACCCCGCCGGGAATTGAACCTGGTTTGCCTAGGTGAGAGGTGAGTAGTCTTGACTACTACACAATTGCAACCACTACTACGAAGATGGTGCAACCAAAGAAAGTAAGAGTGGGAGGGAAAGGTCCCCCGAGGAAACCCACTCACCAATGGCAATGCCTGCACTTGAAAAAATTGAGAAAGGTCTGACGCATGACGTAATCCGTGCTAGAGAAAGTGCACTCCAAATGCAAGACTTCACCCCATCTGAATATGGAAAGCCACATGGGCAAGTTTCCCGCCAGTACTGGAGGCAAGACATGGGGAAACTCCAAGACGTTGACAGGGTTTCAACACACCTTTAGCCCCATGCTCTTAGCTTATACTACCTGCCAGAAATGGTAGAAAACTGTCATGTCATCGCCCTCCCCAAACATGATATTCCACTTCACCACATTGCTGTTTGAAGAGTGCACCATTTTAATTTAAGGAAGCAGGCCAGTCACCGAACAGTCACGGTCTACTTGAGCGCCAGCAGTTCAGAGTTACTTCACACCAGGCAGAGAGCAACAGGCCTGATAAGCATCCAAAGTCCATGCGTGTGACAGCACAAGCTCCACCCTAAGAGGCGGGGCCAAGCCTCCCGCACCCCTTGAGGCACCTAAGATCGCTCGCTATCACTATAACAGGCACAACAGCCCGAGCCTCCAGAGATGCTTGGGGTGGCTCATCTAAATCACTTCTTCTCCAAGGCTGTGAAGGCCAGAATTGACAACCGCGGCGGTAGTTAGTGCTACACCCCTTCCTAGGCTGTGAAGGCCGGGGGTACTGGCCGTCCTCCACCCGCGCCGCTAGTCGACAGCATCCGAATGATGCCATCACCTCTGAGGCCAGCAACTCCAGAAGAAGCCTCTTGTGCAGCGCCTCCAGTCATCTCGTCGTCCTTACCCCTACCTAAACACTGCATCCTCCAGGTAACCCAATGTCACTGCGACATCCCCTTAAGGCTCTAGCCCAGCCACCTCTACCACTCAAATAGAGCTCACTGTTTTATAAAACTACAAGGTCCCTTACAGACATTCCCCATTAGGTAAAGTAAGATTTATGGGCTATAGGTAATTTAAATACGAGTTATTTAAATTCATACTACACCTAAACCAATTAACGTAACACGTATCATTCACCTGAAGATGTGTAAGTTTCTTTTATAATTGTTTCTGAACTACTTATATTCCTGTGGTTATGCTTGTATTTGAGGTTAGCATTTATAAACGCGGCTTTGTTAATCTTGCTACATTGTATTATCGTTTCTGCTAAAATTCTATAATGTATTAAAAACCACAATCAAACCATTGAACAGAAACACTCATCACTACTAGTTTGTAGATTTTGGTATTTATTTCTTTTGTATTATTCTTTACTCAGAATTCTTACAGTAGATTAGGCCTCATGCCAAAGAACTATAAGACCAGTGTCAGAAACTGGCTCCAAAGTAACCTGCAACTCCTCGAAGAGGAAATTAACCATAATTAAAGTAATCCTGAATCTCAGGATAGCCAATCTTTTCTCTCTTCACCCACGAGGCTACCCGGCTACTTGCCACTTGAATACTTATTGTTACTTCACTGTGACACGGCCGCATTTGGCATTGAACCAACCATACTAGCTCCAGAGTACACCGCCATACCTCCACACATTCCCATCCCTTCAACGAGCAACACAAGTACTAATCCACCGCAGCCAGCACCAGGCGCTGTTCCTCAGCCGCGCCAGTGGAGCAGAGGACTGGTTCGCCACCTGAGAGACAACAGGTACAGCGTCGGAACATAGTGTTGCCCAGTGTTCCTGACTTTGTCCCTACACGTAAACCCACACGTCTCACGAAATATACTGGCATCTTGCACAAGAGGGAATAGCCTCTTCCAGACATGCCTTCTGCGATGCTTGCATCCAGGTATTTAAAGCCACCCACTCAACTTGTTCACGCTCAGTGTACGAGCGTGCCCTCAAGATCAAACTATTCATCAGGGTTACGATCCCCAAGTCACCGACATAATTTTTGCCACAAGATACCTCATCTCGTTCACTCTCCAGACAATGTGGCTAGAACCCACTTTTTGCTAACCTGGGACTTGTGTGCGACCCCTTTGGTGGCTCCGTAGATGAATTAATTGTGATTAGGGTACTTCTCCCACGTGACAGTCACATTACGAGGCTCAAACTCTCGTCCACCGACCTCATTGGTCCGATACATTGCCAATACTCCAAGTGCAAGGTGGGGCGGTCTCCCCTTGTACCGGATGGCATAAAAGTTTGGTTACATTTAAAACCAACAGGCTTGCGGTCCCAACAGGAATAAAATCAGAAGTGCCTTGGTGGGGAGCCAGTGTGCTACCCACACATCCCAGGCTGCCTCCATTCACTTTATGAGGGGAACCCAAAAGATTAGTGTTTCATATAAGTCAATTTATCAATAACGTTTCTCATACATTTAGGATTAACATACAATCGTACAGCACACCAATATACAAACAGTTTGTTATTAATTACCAACTTTTTGAAATCACAATTGAAGGAAAAAATCATGATTGTAAATGCATAAACACAGACTGAAGTAACTGTAGCAATGTTGTTAAATTAACTACAAGATGTATATATATATACACAACTTTCATCTTATTAAAATTACTGTGACGCATGCCCGGTTAAGGTCTGTGTGGCATGATCACCTAGGATTTGTACGCTAGACCAATACCGTGGTTTTATACAGGTTTATCGGTGGCTGGCGAGAGGTGTTAGCTACTGACTTACTCAGATGACCTCCGTGATGCTGATGAAGCAGAGGTTCCAATCCTTGGTCTCAACTCAAAGGGTGCGGGGTTGCCCCACGCCGTATTTACGATTCCAGGCAGCAGATTCCCGGCTCCAGAACATGGGATTGGGCAGACTGTACCTAGCCTCAGTCCTGTAAAACAGTCCTCTCGGGACCGGGTGGTACTCTTGGTTGGTCCAAAAATGTGGCAGAAAATATTCAAATATCACGGGAGCAGGTGCAATAGCTTGGCACCTTAGTGCGACTGCACGGTACTATTCCTTTCCTGCCTTTCCTGCATAGGAGGGGTGAGCGCAAACCACTGTTTGGCAGCCAGAAAAGCTAGGTTTTGCTCCCTACGCCTTTGGCCGTGCCTTACCTTGTAAGGCATAGAGTGTCGCTGCTTAAACAACACACATAGTGCACCTTGATGAGAAACAATTTAACAGTGCCAGTCCGGTAGCTGCTTGCTTGCACGAGCTCTGTAAAAGTCTCCACTGATCCCCCACACCTGGCGGGCTGATCAGAGACGTGGAGCCGTTTGGACCACCAATGCCTATACTGGATGTGAATTCAGGCAAGGTTGAACGGCAAGACTCAGGCTATGATCACTCCAGCACTGTCAGTGCTCGAAGCAAGGGAATAACATGGGCTTGCTACCCCTCCTTGGATGAAGGTATTCCTAGTGGTTGTGGCTCCTCTGTTCCTCCCCTCCAGCACTACCAGTGCTCGGGTAGTTGGGAAGAAACAGGCGGCCATCTAATGGGTGTTGTTTATAAAAATTCTCTGTTCCTGCCGGCAGTGCACGGCGTGAATTGTTCCTAGTGGGCGAAACAGAAAGATACTCTGTAAATGAAAAAGCGTAACGATAGCAAACAAAATTATATTTAAAATCAATAAACACGTGACTCATGCTACCTCCTACCGAACAGTGGGATGCTGAATATTACCTATGTTAGCCAGGTGAAGATAACCTGGACCTAGGTTAAAAAGGGAACGATTGTTCTAGACGTACTAAAGAAAGTGGGTGTCTAGAGAAGACAAAGTGAAGTTAACGAGAGTTAGCGTGTTCGCTATTCGTTGGATGACTGGTCGCTGTTGTTGGATGTAGCCACTGTGCCAGGTCGGGGGGAGGGGGGCAAGGGTGGGTACTTAAGACTTGGTAGATCTCTGGAGGTCCCAGCACTGAGCAGTGCTTGGGATGTCGCGAGAGAGGATACAAGAATGACTGCTGGAGCCCCGCTACGCACGGACTTATATAGTTAGAGGTCTAGGCTGCCACAGAGGGGTGCGGGGAAGGCGCGTGAGGTCCTGCAGTGGAGGCTGGCATGGGAGGTGGGAACCCTCTTGTCAGCGTTCCTTGGTTAGTATATCTTCAGCGGCGCTCGGCCACACCCGAAGTGGCTGAAGCTTGTAGGAACTCAGCGGGAGGTGGGGGAGGTGGCGTGCCCGCTGGTTGCATAACCTTGTGGCCACGCGCTCTGTCGCAGAGGAGATGTAAGTGGCGAGAATTTATGTGCAAAATGGCACGAGCACAACTCTCACATGCATGGTTGAAGTAGACAACTCTTACGTAGGTTGAAGTAAGAGTATACTTCAAGTAAAGAGCGATGGGTCGTAATCGTAATTGATTAGCAGTTTAAGTGGCACGCGTTAATTCGCCACAGGAAGCATACTTCTTGCAATCAGAAATAATATTTATTTCATGTGTTAACATAGTAGGGTTGTGCTAATAAAACTTCTTTTTTATCATGAAAACAAAAAATATGTAATGAAATTTCATAAAACTGAAACTGAAGTGAAAAATATTTTCATAACAGCTCAGTCTTAACTAAAGTTTAACGAATTCCATAACATTTTAGCAAATTATTCATTATGACAAATTTGTTGCAAAACCAAAACCAAAACAAAAAAAGGAAATTACAGAGTATTTATCACAGTGGTTCTTGCATATATTTAAAAATCCATAATGAAAACAAACATGAAAACAAAGACAAAAATTTCCTTTGCTGGTGCACTAAACAAACATTCATTAAACACTCTATATTCATCAAAATCAAGAATTTTCATTTTATTACAACTTTCAGCAACCAAATTTCTTACGGAAACAAAAATTAAAGTTGCCATTTTTTCGTTTTCGTTTTGGCATACCAATTACTTGAACAACCCTACAAAATAGCCAATTAGGTATCCTTACCCCTATCAAAATATGTTACTTTCATGTAATATTAAATTGACACATGACCAGTTACTCACTGTTCGGCACGATCATGGTGATTTTATTGCGCTAGACCAAGTGTGCAGTTTTCTGTAGTTGGCGGGAGGCGTTGGTATACCTGACTTACTGTTGGCGGCTTAGTGAAGCTGGTGCTGCAGTCCTTGGGTTTAGATTAGGTGGCACTAGTACTCCGTACTTCAGGTTCCAGGCCGCTGACTCTTGGCTACAAAACCTAGAATTGGCGATTCCGTACCTAGCTTCGATCCTGTACACTGTACCCCTCAGAATAGGATGGTAGTCAAGGCTTGTATGGACATGCGGTGGAAAATGAGTGTAGCATACCATGGGAGCAGTTGAGACTGCTTGTAACCTTAGTGAGGCGGCGCGGTCTCATTATGCCTCTCTTTCCTTCGTAGGAGGGACTAAGGTAAACCGCTGCTTAGCAGCTAGATGAGCGATCTTTTGTTCCCTACGCCGTCGGCCATGCCTTATAAGGCATAGAGTCTGGTTTGCCGCTGAACAATACATGTCGTGCATACGGACAAGAAACTATTTCCTTTAATAGTGTTGTCCAGTAGCCGCTTGGTAGCACGAGCTCGGTGTCTCCGGTGATCCCTCACTGTAGTGGGCAGATCAGAGACGAACCGAGTGGGCCACCACTGCTTCTACTGGATGTGATATTCAGCCAAGGCTAAGCCGCAATATCCAAACCAATACCTCCTCCAGCACCGGAGTGCTCTGGTAGGGGAATAACCTGAGCTTGCTGTCTCTCCCTGGTTGAAAGTATTCTTAGTGGTAGTATGCTCCTCTGTTCCTTCCCTCCAGCACATGGGTGCTTGGGGTTGTAGGAAGCAACAGGCAGCCATCTAATGTATGTGTTACCAGACTGGAGGACTCCAGAAGGGGGTCCTCAGTCAAACCCAGTTCGTATTTAAAATGTACGCGTTTTCTGTCGGCAGTGCAGCAGTGTGAATTATTCCTAGCGGGCGAAATAGATATTACTTTAGAAATAAAAGCGTATGGATAGAGAACAAAGCTGTATTTATTGAGGGCTCAATAAACACAGTGACCCGTGCTATCTCCTACCAAGCAGACGGAGTACTGAAGGTAACCTACGTTAGCCAGGTGTAGGCAACCTGGTTCTAGGCTTAATGGAAAGGTTGAACTAGAAAACTGAATATATAACTATTGAACTAAAACTGTTTAATTACTGGTGTCTGTAAGAGACAAAATGAAGTTAAAAGGTCCTTTGCTATGGTAGCAAGGTGTATTTGTGTTCGATGGTTGTTGAAAACTGTTGTCATCGTAGGGAGTAGCCACGAGGGCTATTGAATACTCTAGGTTTGCTCGAGGCCCCAGCACTAAGGAGTGCTCGGGGTTTTCTCTAGAGAATAAATACGAATGACTGCTGGAGCCTCGCAGCACACGGACTAATACAGTCAGAAGTGTAGGCTGCCGCGGCGGGTGCGAGGAAGGCGTGCGACGTCCTTCTGCCATGAGGCTGGCATGGGAGGTGAGAACCCTCTGGTCAACATTCTGCTTCGTACATCTTTGGTGGCGGTCGGCCGCACCCCGAGGTGGCTAACAGCTTGTAGGCACTTAGCGCAGGGGGAGGGGGCGTGCTCGCTGGTTGCGCAACCTTGAAACCACATGTTCAGCCGCCCGGTAGATATAAGCTGCGCGCAACATCAGTGTATTGGTTTGCGGTATCAACTCTCACATGGGTTGAAGTAATGGTATACTTGATGTGACGAGCGATGAGTCGTAATCGTATTTAATAGTGGAATAAGCAGCACGCGTCAAAATATTATTATTTATTACAAATAAACATCATGTTTATGCGGGATCCATGATTGGCTCAGTAGGGAAGATACATGACTTATACTTTTTGAGGTCCTCAGTTTGATCCCAGGCCACAGTGGAAGATTTTGGAATGGGCGATTCCCATGCAGGGAGGGTGGCAGACACTGACATGATGGGGTTTTCTTGGGACCCTTCTTTCTCCCCACCTTCGTTCTGCTGCATTTTCATCCCCACCTTGTCTCACTTCATCCATTATTCAGACTGGCCGAAGCTGGTCGGACAGCCGGCTCCGATTAGAATCCGCCTCCTCTCATACATACGTGACAGAGTCTTAGGACTGGAACCACATGTGGATTTTCGTTCTCATACATAATATTCACATTACAGTACGTTCAGAGTTACTTTCAAATTTTCTAAAGCCCTGCTAAGTTCTACTTTCAGGATATTTCTCCACCTCATGCAAACAAAGCTTAACCAAGTTTATAAAACTAAACCAAATGAACAACGCACTCGCATCAATAATATGCACCACCAACACACATATTTTCTCCCGGTTCTAATTCACATTAATTATAAATAAATACAATTTACATATAAAATATATATAAAAGTCCAATTAAACCAAAAAATAAGCTACTTTAACGTTAACACACATATAAAGCGCTTGTAGTGTACAACATATTTAGGAAACAACCTAACACATCATACCTGTGAAAGGTAAAACCAATTCCAAGCAATCACCATGTTTAAGCAAATAACAAACCTGTGATTCCAATCACGACGAGGGCAATGACACCCACGAGTAAGGCCCTCATCTTGAGGTGCTGCATCCACGCCCGCCTCCTGACCCTGTTCGCCGCCACTTGGAAGTCTGCGCTAGTAAGGTTGAGCCGCTCCGACGCCTCCTGCAGGTCTTCCAGTCGGTCCCCACGGGCCAGAACTTTGCGCAGGTTGCTCTGCATGGCCTTGGTCACCTCCGCGACCTGTGCACGCACCCTGCACACATCAGCCACCATGAAACAACAGCCTCCACGGTTGCAATTAAATAATATTAATGTCATGAGTGTGCAATTTGCAACTACAATGTTCTACGTGGGATTAAACACGTATTAACATCCATCTGAGATAATAGTAGATTGCACAGAGGATCGTAGTAGTCACAGGTAGTTATATTTTAATTGAGCACCAGGTCTAAAACAGAATACACAAAAAATAATTTTGAAACTCTATAGACACCACCTCTGCCGCAACAAAATGACAAAGTACAACTTGCATACGCATACAAAGCTCTGCAACCAATACTTAATCATCACCAAACTTAACACTTGAAACTGTACATTGCACTACAAATTTTCTACTAAATTTGGAATTTTTGCAAGTCATCTACATCCATAACTTTTCATCACACACTCTTCTAAAATTTTTAACGTCTGATCAAGTTTTATAGTATACATGGCAGAAGGATGTTAAATGAAAAGAGTAGATCATAAGCAAGGCTTTCAAAAGTGTTGAACCACGAACAACCTATAACACCAAAATCGTATGTGCGAACCCTAACAAAAAGAATAATTGCATCAGCTTGATACTGGCAATAAAAATTTATTTGTTTGAAATATTAACTACAGTTCATTTCCTTCTCCCCCCATCGCCGCCAAAAACTTTTCGCCAGAGGGCCGAGCTTTGGAAAAAAAATTATTGTATAAAATGAAGAAATTATACACATTAGTCCACAATTTTATTCTGGAATGGGCTAGGTATTTAAATTTATACTCTTGACAAACTACAGTAATATATTTCTAAACCATGATATGTAATTGAATTACCAAAAAAAGAAATACAGATACTATTAAAAAATTATACCACACACTTGTAAATTTTTACATGTACTTTTCCAAGTTTTGAATATGGCTATTACAACCTTAACTATGGTCATGAGTGAAAAATAATTTTTCACGGTAACACTGTTCAAAATCCCAATTAGAGTATTTAAAAATAAATTCAAGAATTGAATGTAATGAGGAAGTTGATTTGTGCTGTGTACCACTTACGAGAAGTAATGAGAAAAACTAATATTATTTAAAATCTTTCTGTAGAATGTCAGAGATGGCAGAACATGATGTTTCAATGCCATATTGACAGCACAATTTAATAAACAATGCTCATTAAAAACTAACAATACGAAAAGTTTTCTTCATAAATTTTTTAGCAGCAGATCCCCACGACCATATATTTTCAATATAGATAGGCAATACAACTTTCTTGTAAAACATAAATTTTTAAAAAGTGCAGTTAAGCCTCTCGACCGTTCCATCCGACTGAGGGTGTAAGGCTGTAGTCCTAGTCTTTTTCATCCGTAGTACTTTTATCACCCTCGTGGAAAACTGCAGCTTCACGGATTCTTCCATGATCAGAATGTAGTTCTAGTGGCACCCAAAATTCGAAACGTGTTCTACGAGTGCCTCAGTCACAGTATGTGCTTCCTGGTTCAGGAGGGGAATGACCTCTGGCCACTTAGCAAAATAATCTTGAGCCACCAGTAGAGACTGATTACCTCTCTTTCTCTGCGACAGGTAAAGGGCCCAGAAAGTCTACTGCCATCCTTTTGGAAAGGGCTCCAAAATTGTATTTCTGGAGGTGACCTTGTCTTCTGGTCTTTGGGATCTTCCTCGCGGTGCAGGTGTCGCACAATCTGCACCACTTTTCAATGTCCTCCCAACAAGGGAGCCAATAGAATCTCAGCCTACCTCTATCAAGTAGAGAGAGAGAGAGAGAGAGAGAGAGAGAGAGAGAGAGAGAGGAGAGAGAGAGAGAGAGAGGGAGAGAGAGAGAGAGAGAGAGAGAGAGAGAGAGGAGAGAGAGAGGAGAGAGGAGAGAGAGAGAGAGAGAGAGAGAGAGAGAGAGAGAGAGAGAGAGAGAGAGAGAGAGAGAGAGAGGAGAGAGAGAGAGAGAGAGAGAGAGAGAGAGAGAGAGAGAGGAGAGGAGAGAGAGACTAAATTTGATTTATACTTTACTCACGCAACTATTATTTACAGCACTGGTCCATTGGTTCTCCTGCTGCTCAACTTCTATCGCTCGGAATGCAGCCACTCATTCATTCTTCAACTCCAACGCAACTCCCAGCCCGGAAGCCTGTCGCAATATTTACACTCTCAGGGCGACTATCTGGAAGGTTCAATGCACCCCAAGTCACGTTGAGAGAACAAGATCAGTAATCCAGAGCATTCTTCACATATACACGGAAATCAGTAAGAACAGGGTCAACAGAATGTGCAGCAAAATAGATTATCGTATCAGCATGCTTTATGTAACTGAAACGTGGCCACCGGCCATAATCACTCGTTCTGCTACCACTATTGTATAACGATGCTCTCTCCTCCTCTTCGCTCATGCGGGATGTAAAGCAGTGAGCTCATAACAATAATAATAATGATAGAAAAACTTGTGGTAGGGCTAGTGGTTATGTTTGATAATAATGTTCTTAAAGGAAAGCACACACATACAATTACAAAGATATTCCCCTGATTTTCGTTCTTGCAATTATCTTCAGAATTGAATACGTGTTGATTTCAATAAAAATGTCATATTGTATAGACACTGTTTCAAATCCACACAAGTGCACTTTAAAAATTTGTCTACGTAAAATAAATTTGGATTAATTTCAGTTTGTTTATAACAGCTTCTTTCGCAGCTAGCCACTCAAACTATAAGTCAGGAGTGAGTGAGCGAGAGAATGAATCGATTTGGGTGGCTCTTAACAGCAAGGTCTTGAGAGCGGATAAGGGTGAATAAGGTGAGTATGGAACAGTGCCAAAATGAAAGGGTGGGGGAAACAGGAGATCCCTGAAGAAAACCCGCAAACCAGCAGCATCGTCCATCACAATTCCCACATGTGAAAATCTGGGAGTGACCCGGCCAGGGATTGAACCCGGTTCGCCTTGGCGGGAGGCGAGCTGAGTAACTACTCAGCCACTGTGGCCCGAGAGTCAGGTGTAGTCTAAGACTTCTCCTGGTGTACTGAAACTGTTTCCTGATGCCTTCAGTGTTGCCTTGAACTTGGTGCCCTTACTTCGCTTACATCGAAGACCGGCCCTGATAATACTAAATATACATGCTGATAACACTTACTGCTTAATTTTATCATTCTCAGTATGGACAGAAGCTGGTTGGGCTGATGGTCCCCTGAAACAGGAAAACAAATAACTTAACTCTCGCGCTTACATTGTTCAATCTCGCATGATAAAAAATGAAACACTTTAAATTATGTCTTAAATGGCACCAGCAATACATAATCTTGCAATGCAATGAATAAAAGGAATTCTAAGAGATGCATCAGTTGACTTGAAAATGCACTACAACTCACTAAGTTGAAATGAGCCTTGCTTTCAATACAAAATTCTAGATTGTGCCACCCAATTGCTAATGAAATGTGTGAAGAGACAAACCTTGTTTGTGAGCACTGCAAATAAAATTTTGGTAACACAGAAAAATAAAACCTAGAATTTAAAGGATATTGCCTGCAGTGAAAATTATGAATCTGAAGTTGGTGTAAATTGTTCAAAGTGATGTGTTCTTTTGCCTGTGGAAAAAACAAGACAATTAGATCTACACGATGTGGTAGGAATGATATATTTGCCCTGCCAGGAATTAAACCTAGTTCACTATGGTGAGAGCGAGGTAATACGCAAACCTTACCACTACACCACACTACACCCTCTCAAAGCTATATGAAAAAAGTTCAGTTCACAAGACTGATTACATAAATAAATATATAAAGTTTACTGAAAAGCCGTTAAATGAACTGTTAATGTTAATAATGTAAATGGAATAAAATTTTTTTTGCAAAGAAACTGTTAACAACTGTTAAAATACTCAAGTATTACTTCAAACATGAACAAGAAAATGCCAAAACAAAACATTCATGCAATACTGATTTTTCAAGTGAAAACTTCCCTTCTCACAAAGTGGCCATAAAAAATTGTCTCGTTTAATCATACCAATAATTATGTGAAAAACTGAGGTTATAATCATGTTACGAAATGTTCGATACTGAGTATATGATCACTTTGTCTCAATTCCACTAACTGTTATTCACTTTTACACGCAATGTGCGGTAATCAGAAAAAACACGTTCAATCAAAATAGGCCTAACTTACATGCTGGCTTCTCTTACGAGTCTCCAATCACATTCAGTCAATGCAGTCAAACAGGTGAAGAAACAAAACAAATTATACAATATTTTGAATAAATGTAGCCGTAAAAAATACTCACTGCAAAATGAAATCATCATCGCTACCACTTCTGTGACCAAGAAGATCTTCCTGTGAAAGAAAAAAAATCTGAATGAACCTAGCAAGTAGCATACTAATCAGCATTAATTAGGTAATGCTATTAATGTATGTACAAAATATAGTTCATACAATATTTTCACAGCTATCTGAAACTAATTTATGTCAGTTCTAAATTGTGCTAGGTATTTGAAGTAGGTAACACACTTATATGAAAATCCATCAGGTACATTTTCCAACAACATGCTTAAGCAAGGTGTCTACTGATATCCAAAAAGTAATTTTAGTGACATTTTCCGGTAACTTTTAGCGACCTCTTCTATGACCAGTCTCAGCAGGCTACTCAAGTGATGTTAAAACTGTGTCCAAGGAACATTGTTACGTGTAACACAAAGAATTAAAAAAATTTAACTAATACGTCAAACCACAGGGGGGAAAAAACATTACTCATACATTTAGGTAGGCCCAACAAATAAAATTTCAATAAGCTTACCCTCAAATGTTGTTAATGTTTATTTTTTCCACAATAGCAGGCTCCTTAATGACGCAATGCACAATAATTGAAAACCAAACAGTTTTGATTCCTTTGAGAACACCTTTACGTTTATGTCAGTATTCTGGTAAACTGCAATCCAACATAAAAATGTAACACTTTAAAAACTACAAAAAAAACTTATACACTTTGCACAGTTCTTGTTAAAACTGTTGCGTTTTTTTTGCTAAGATCAGATAATTTTTCATCCAGCTATTTTAGTTCTTCTTTCTGTTGCTCGGCATTTGTTTTTTTTTGGCAAACTGCAATTCTCTGATTTCTTCATAAGCTATTTTCTTGGTTTTTTCAACTTTACCCTATTCTTGTCATTTTGGCTAATGCTTCCTTCCGCCTTACTGTTGAATTTCTGACAGCTAGAATCAAACTTTTCAAAATAACAACATCAGAAACAGTTCCTATTGAACAAACTGCTCCATAAACAGACCTATGTGCCACAAGGGAGTCTTCTGTCATATGCAATGTTGTTAAGTAACGAATTACAATCATTCACATTACTTGTAATAATTGCTATTCAAGTAATCTGTACTTGTAACGAATTACATTTCAAAACAAGTAATCCGTACTTGTAAGCAGATTACAAAACATTAAATGTGATTGTTACATTTTGGTAATAGTTACATTGCATTTATTTACTGACCCTTTTAATACTTCCGATCTGTTTCAGATGAAACTAAGAACAAGAAGGAGTACCACAATGTACACTTGAGGCGCTACGATTGTATATACATCATCTATGGACAAAACTAAGAACAAGAAGGAGTACCACAATGTACACTTGAAGCGCTACGATTGTATATACATCATCTATGGACAAAACTAAGAACAAGTCGGAGTACCACAATGTACACTTGAAGCGCTACGATTGTATATACATCATCTATGGACAAAACTAAGAACAAGAAGGAGTACCACAATGTACACTTGAAGCGCTACGATTGTATATACATCATCTATGGACAAAACTAAGAACAAGTCGGAGTACCACAATGTACACTTGAAGCGCTACGATTGTATATACATCATCTATGGACAAAACACAGTTCTGGCTTGTCAGGTTCTAGTAATCTCAGCCTTCTTGCTTCCTCTTTCTGCACGTTTGTTCCATCACTGCCTTCTAGGTGCTCCCGCGGAGCGTATTTTTGTGTTAGTAAAGGGGTTTTTGCTACCTAAAGAGGGAATCTATCCTATGAGAATTTTTAAATGTAATTGACTTGTAAGGTTAATTCAAAAATATAAAGTTTTTTTAATACAGTGTGTAATTGGTATGAAATCTTTTTTGACAGTGTTAAATACGTTAATCTTTAAAGACGAATTGACGTTACAGTGGTGTGATTTGGAAAAGTTATTATTATTTATTTTATATGCATATATGTTAGTCAAACAAGCGTGTCCACGAAAAACATTAAATTATTTAAAAATAATAAACACTAACCATTAGCTGCAAATACGTTTTAAAAACCAAATATGTACGTTTTTAATGTGTGTAAAAACATGCACTGTAACTTTTTTTTTTCAAAAGTAATTTTTACTTGTAATAAGCTACATTTTCACCGGAGTAATTGTAATTGAGCCCAATTACATTTTTCCAGTACTTTTAACAACACTGGTCATATGCTCCACCAAACGTTCTTTATTTATTTGAAAAGCCTCTCTCAACTGCTGCATCGCCGAGCAACATCACAACAATTTTTTTTTTTTTTTAAGTAAGTAATGCTGTATTCTCAGACGACTTTAAATCAGACGAGAGATTAATAAAAAAAAAGCTGTGCCAAGTTTATGTTGTTTCCAGTCAAATTGCTTGATAGCATCAACAACAGTATTTTCACAAACCTATAAATAATCCCTCTTCACACAGTTTGCAACTGATGATGTCATTTGTTGAGTTGCCACAGACACCTGGGTTACAGTACTTCGTGGGCTTCGTAACATTTGACTTCTCGTTATTTCAGGATCTATAGACGAAGCACCTTTCACAATCTTGAATGACAAAGGACATTTTGATACAAGCTAGGGAATGAATATTGCAAATAGTATTTGCATTCATTTCAAAATCTTGAATGACAAAGGACATTTTGATACAAGCTAGGGAATGAATATTGCAAATAGTATTTGCATTCATTTCAAAATGTCATTACTCCAACTTCTTTAATATCTTTACTGCAAGCAGTTTTGGCACCAAATCCAATTATCAATAATCTGATGTGTCTCAAATGATGCAACTTCATTTACATCTACATTCGCTAACTGGGAGCCACATTTCATACTGTCAACTACAGATTTCTTTACAAAGCGAGACGCTCTGCCATGCCAAAGGCAGAAAATATCCTTGTACAAAAAAGGTAGCAAAGGTGCATTTGACTGAAATTCAATCAAAAAAAGTTCCAGCTGCATTAAAACTGACAGTAAAAATTTAATTTTGGCTAGTAACAACTCATCAGCTAAGGCTTCCTTTACATTTTTGAAGTTCTCAGAGTTTAGTGGATTCTGTTCCAACAGATTTCGTACATTTTCTCAGGTGTGGTAACATTTTTATCGCATGCCTGAGCACTTTTGAATTCTTCTCCCAACTTACCGACAGAATTTCAATGCAAATACTGTGGATCCTGTTATCTACGAGTACTCTGCTCTTCTTGATGGGAAATTTTTGAAGATGTACAAAAGTGAACGACGAAAGCCATGAATATTCCGTTCTCTTTCCCTATGAGCTGTTTTGTATGCCTCTTGCACAGTATCCCCGAACATGTTCCATCATCAAAAATTCCCTGCACATCCCATTCACCTTTCAAAATTTCTTGAATGTATTGAAATAATTTTTTGGAGTTAACATTCGACACATCAACAGAAATTTGTACAATATTCCTCAAGGGTATTATCAAATTAATCAGGGCACTCACGAACTTGTCAACCAAGTATTTTGCAGTAGCTCGTTCTAAGACTGAAGTCGAGTATCTAGTCGAGACTGTGTTTGACTCACTATGCCAAAAGCTCACAACTAAATCCATTTGGCCCTTGTGTAACAGTTTGTTTAGGCTCTCATCAAAGGAGATGGCAAAGAAATAACACAATTTGACTATCAGCACGGCAGAAAAAAAAAAAAATAGCTACCATGCAGTCAGGAAACATTAGTGGCAACAGATCGCTACTTGCTCCTCCACTCCTACAAGATGAATGACTCATCACCTCGCAAGGCCCAAATAGTTTCTGCTTTCGTGACTTCATCTCTCAGAAGAAACTGTTTTGAAGTCCTAACTTCCCCATGGCACTACAGATGAAGGTGATGAATGCTGAAGTTCCTCAAATGCTGAGGCATGTTCAGTGCTTGTGGCTGTCTTGTCAACCAAAGATGCGATTGTTTCTGGTGCACTACACTTTTGGTCTGGCAGGTCTGTTCCAGTCTCCAAAGATGAACCACTTTGACATACTGACATATCTCCTTCGCTTGAACATGAAAAATTCATTGCAGTCTGTTTGCGACAGGAAAGTTCCAACAACAATTTTCTGTGGCATTTGCCACTTTCATGAACCTTTACACTGTTAATACCACCATGTTAAATGTCAAATTCCGTATGCCATACCGAACAAAATGCACTATGGTTGTCTTTCGCAGGGCGTAACCACAACTTCCCACTGCTCTGCGCATGGTAAACTTCAACAATTTTTTGGAATCTACACTTCCTGGGCATAATCGACAGCTATTGTATGCGAAACGCACCAGCCAATTTACTAGTACACAACTAACTCATTGCACACCACAAAAACAGATGAAAATGTAACACGTGCATATTATAATGTATAAAATATTGTGCCAAAACAATGCAATATTTCAAAATTCAGTACTTTTTATCAACTCCGCGCGCAAAAAATAAACAAATACTTTCAACTTGATCATAGAATGACAGCTCAAATTGGTATCTCGAAAGCCTTTTTACTAGTGCCATCTGCCAGGTAAATTCACAAATATTTCATCTATATCTAACAACGCTTGACGCCTGCTACACTCAAAAGATAATTGTGGCGTCTGTAATTTACACTTTCATAATATTTTTCCCTTTAAAATACATGCCGCTCTCTATAATTGAATTACTATCGCTATATCTTTAAAATTTAACAGTTCTTGTTTGTATTTTGTAACAAATGCACAAATGTTGTAACTTCATGTGCTGCATGTTTTCTACTTAATTAGCGTGCACAATTTCATCTCTTTCAACACGTATGCAGTATTATTTTTAAAATGCATATAATTTGGAAAATATGTACATTTCGGAATTATTTCCTGCACGGAAAACTAGCACGTCCATAAAGCAGTAATACTGAAATTCTTAACTTTGTTTTAGTGACTCTGACTACCACCTCGAAATCATGACTTTTTCAGGATTTTCGTGACCAGTAGACACCAAGCTCCCGGAGCCTCAAAACCAAACTTGAATTACATACATGGTATGCTAAAATCACAGATTTCTAACTGTTCACTCATAAGAATAAGGCTTGAACAAACACACATCACAATCCATAATTCAGGGGCCTTTTTTGGTTCTGTGTACACACTTACTTTTTGGAGTTGGTCCTGCTTGCTAATTTTTTTAGGTTTAAGTTAGATAATTTTTTAAGCTAATTATGCTTAGTGATTTCTCTGCAATTAATAGTTCTCCGTACTAAACTGTGTACTTTTGGGGATGTTTGGAGTAATATTTTGGCCAAGCAGATACAACTGTTTGCAGAAATATGTTAATGTATATATTCTTTCAGACGCATAGGTCTTGTGATATTATCACATACCTACCCTCTTGTTTACTTATGGTCTTTATCTCCAAGTCTTGGCTTCCAAATGTATTATTTCTTGTATGATTGTATTGTTACTGTACATTTATTATATTCCTGGCAGACACCGCAATACTTAGCTCAGCAGCTGTTAAGGGATTTACAGAGTGCTTGCAAAATAAATAAAATACATACACTGATTACAAAAACCTTAGCATATTTCCTGCTGGGATCCGAGGAAAGAACTGACCAGTTTATTCAGTTGATATGAACTGCATAGAGAATGTGTGGCCCTTCCTCAAATGAGCTATTTCAAGCCGTGCACAACCACCAATGACCGTTCGGGCCTTACAAACAGCCGCAATTGAGGAATGGGACAATTTGCCTCAGGAAATGCCTAACTATCTTGTTTTTGTCATACCTCGTCGAACACAAGCGCGCCTCAGGAATCGTAGAGGTCCTACACGTTATTGAAGTTTGTCAATGCATCTGAGAAGACCTTTTTTTGATATTGCAACTCATGGATTCCTTTCTTTACATTGTTTTTCCATTTATGACTTTTGTTTGTTTCATACTGGGATGATGTAAAAGAGTAGGTTTTTTTTTCCTTCCCCCCTTTTATGTGCTATTCGTACAACATGAAATGTAAACTACTTTTGTTCAATATAACATCCTAAATTCTGATATATACTAAACTTTTTGTGAGCAGTATAATAAAATATAGTTTTCTTGGTTCCATTTATTTATTCTGTTTTGTTTAGTTGGTCCCACACGGCAAGTGTTATGCGATATGGAATGCGTCCAGCAGAACATATCTTCATTTGGTGTTATGTGCACATGCAACGCCTTGAAAATATCTACACATTTCAAAGTATGCCGGTGCAAGCACAAGATTTACAAGTATTGCACTCAATATTCTGACATGTTGTGAACAAAAAACACGTCAGTGTGGCCTGCTGCTAGCAGAGCTAAGTCAAGTGAGCACTGCTGCAGATTGAACGTGCCGATGCGAAGACGTGGTGTGGCTAGTGTCAGAAGAACTGACCGCAATGTACCATCCAATATTTCAACAAGTTTTATGGTGCAAATAAAGGTGCTCTAGAGGTTTCTGGTAAATTATGGGATGTATATAGCAAGTTTTCAAAATAAACAATATTCTTTACAGTTCTTTTCGTTCCCCCTTTTTGATGTACTAATTTCTCTATAGCAAATCTGTCATAAGCAACTATGTGAACAGACAGTATCACCTTTCAATTTCCATACATACTGTTGACATGAATTCCCTGAACATGTTTATTATTTTGCAAATGGGTGGTAGTAACATAGATACAATCAACGTTTCATGCAATAACCTAGGGCTTTGCAACCGCTTACAAACTATTCCCCTCATCTCCATACCTCTTGCCGTTACTTTTTGTTGCAGCCATCAGCTAAACACAAAAACCCACCTGCGTGGTAATAATTCCGCAACTTACGTAGATTTCAATAACACCACTTTTAATTCTCGACACCACCGTGAAATACAAAAATACAATACAAATGGGTAGAGTCACGAGCTGTTCGACAATTTATAATTATGAATTTTTTGAGGTTATGTCCCCAGGACCCTTTGGCACGGAGGTGAAGTTAGCTTCGAATCCCAGCTTCACACACTGCGTGTATTTGGAAACATCCCTCACGAGAAAGTAGCTGTTGGAACAAAAACTGCACATGTCAATAACACAAACAACTGAGCATTTAAGACAAAGAACAGCATGTATACGTGGACAGTAAGTAAATAACCACATCACAGTAAGAAGGAAATGTACATGTAGCCTTTCTATTCAACTTTTTGTCTAACCGCCGATAAACTTCTAACAATATGGAAAATCTGTATGACAAGTTTCAGGCCACCTAAAATTGTAACCTTCCAATGAAGACGAAGAATTTACATTTCAACCCTATTTCAAATGGTGTATGAACTACAACATGAATTCTGTGCTCCAATTTCCGTCTAAGTGCCGGTAAAATTACGGTTTGGAATAGCATGGCAATTCTAGGTAACAATTTTAGGGCCTTCTAGTTGTGAAATATTCCTTTGAAACAGAAAAATTTATACTGCATTATCAGTTTTTCAGCATAGGCCTACTACAAAATGTATCAGAGTCATGGTAACTGTATTCCAGTTTTCGTCTAGGAGCTGATAAACTTCTGACTCACAACGGCTTTGCAATTCTGAAAGACAAGTTTAAGCCCTTCTAGTTTTGAAACCTACCAATGAAGCAGAACAACTCACATGGTATTGTAATTAGTTTCCCAGTGTACAAAGAAATGAATTGGATTCATGGCGACTATGCTCCAATTTTGGTTTAAGGCAGAACTTGCGTCTTAGGACGACTTGGCGATTCTAGAAGACAAGTTTAGGCCCTTTAGTTTTACAACCTTCTGATGAAGCAGAACTCACACTTCATTATAATTACAGTTTCCCAGTGTAATACAAAATGATTTAGCTTCATGGTGACTGTGCAGGTATTTCTGAAGTGCAAAAATACCTACTGCCTGATCGGCAATGTTTAATTAATGACAAATTTTACAAAACTTAATAGCAAGAAATACACAGAATAAAAATGTTCTAGGTGTATTTTAAAGTTCTTACATAACTTCCTGGTCTTAAAAAGCACTTCACAGTCTTGTCATTCCCTTGAAATCAAAATTACCTATTTCAACGTTTTTCTTGTAAAAGAAACAAAGGAAGAAATTAAATACAATTAATAACATCCGATTATTGTCTCCATATACATTTACAATAACAAGACATTTAACGTTATATTATTTACTGTAAATGACTGAGTTTACAACATACAGAATATTTATCCATTTAGTTTCCGCATGGGCTACAGCTGTTTTAATACATTTTATGGTGTGTCTATAGAAAAACAGTTTTGAAAACTTTCAATGCATTTTATGGTATGTCTATAGAACAACAGTTTTGAAAACTTTCCTCCCATTTTTCTTGGAAACGTTCCTAACATGACACAAATTAATATCTAAATAACACACAATAATACGTTTGTAATTTTTTTAAACACCTAAACTGTTTATAATTTTAATATCGGAACATTTGTGGAACTCATTTTATAGAACATTAGGTTTCTAGTTCATTGCTAACAGTCTACGAAAAGTTCTGACAGCAATGAAACTAGGTTAGGACTACAAACAATGCAGCTATACTTACGGTCTCTTCTGATCTGACTACATGCACATCTTCAAACGAAAAAGACTTTTTAAATTTTGGTGGCATTATAAGGGCACAGTTGGTTTTCTTGAAGTTAACTTCTAATATTTATATTAACACATATGTTGACTACCTAGCTCTCGTAATAGCCACCATTTTTAGTTTATCAGAAAACATCAAGGATACAAACATTGCTAAACGAAAACAAATTGTACGTACCATAAAAAATATGGTTTGTACGATATTATAGTACGAGAGCGTGATTTAGAACATAAGTTTTGTTGTTTGTACGGTGTTGTGTTTTGACTATTTTTAAAATCACAAACGAAACATGTTATTGATATTCACTATCCAACCATATAACGATGTAAATAACAGTAATAACGATATTGAATTTACATCAACATATGAGTTTTTTTTTCTTCAGATGTTGCAAAGTAAATTAATTAGTTGTTTTTTTTAACACAATGTTTGGTAGAACTACCACGGCATATAATTTTAATTCCCTCCACCAGTATTTTAAAGTTAGGTATATAAGCCAATACTCCAAATATGTCAGTAGGATAATAAATTACAATTTCTAGTAGTGTCGTATAAACTCAAAACCACAGTATAACCAATATCGTGGTGCTATTTAATTATTTTTATTCGTTTGCTGTTTCCTTGGCAGTGAAATAGGTGCAGCTCTTTGCTTCATATTCTTTCATCATGCTAATCCACAAAACATATGGCAATGCTGTTGGTGGGTTTTCGCAGGGTGCTCCCGTTGTCTTTGCCCTTCCAGTCCGTCATAGTTCCAGGCCTCTCTCTTCTCAACACACTACTCCTTAAGGCTGGCTGGCAATGGCAAGTTTGGCCCTCCTGTAGGGCAGCGTGCTCCACTTGGCACTATCCCCCCCCTCCCCTCACCGCATCCATTGCCCCCCTCTGAGGTGGAAACATTATTATTGTAATCTGCAATTACACATTGCAATAGATTAGCTACATTACGTAAAGTGATCTGCAATTATCTATGTGAATTGTGGAACATTGTTAAACTAGAGAAATGTTAAGTGTACAGTAACATATTCACGGTTTTCAAACCATTATATAGCATGGCATCGTGATGACACGTTGTAGTAAAATATATAAGTGGGCGTCCAGAAAACCTCCGAAGAGTTTTGTGTGACTTTTGAGAGGTAAAGTATTAGTTCCTGAAGGACGAGATTCTGGTTCTCCTTCGACAGCACAGCCCCATTTCTGCAGCAACGCCCTTTCATAAGGGCTTATTTGTATGATACCACACTGGCAACTTGGCAGTCATGTAAGTAACGCAGTCATGCTTACAGAATAGCAATACAATATAATTATATTTCTTGGATAGGATGTTAGAATATAGTAACAAGCCATTACAAAACATTACACTAGTACATATATTAATTTGTGGCATTCTTAATTGACACCTAAAAGTACGTTTGTGGAATAAAAACATTGCATTATCATTATTATGAAGAAATAAATCAATATAACAAACCCATTACCTGTAGCAGTGCGCTGGTGAAGTAATAGCATTCAAGTTTTAGGTATGGATATTAATGTGCGACTCTTGCCGTTTTCTTTGTTGTGTACATGAAACAATAATAACTTTATTTCTAGGATCCCATTATTGAAATGTTAACCTTTAAAAGTGTTACGGTCAAGGAGTTCATTTCATTAGCAACAGACTGCTTGTATGCGAGATTGCTACAGGATTTGTTCTTTAACATGAGAGCAAAGCATAAATATGTTTCTTGAATGGAGAAAATGTTTGAGTGTATGTAAGTAATAATGTGTGTGTCTATAACACATCTGCAGTACAAACATGACAAATGTTCCATAACCCAGCTTCACGTGCATGGCAGTGTGTGGCTGAAGTGATTATGCGATACACACTTACAAAGAAACAAATGAAACATAACTTCATTAGTTAATGATACGCGCCCACTATTGCTCCTATTATTTATTTAAAGACATGTTCCCGCGCTGGCCCTCGTGGTTATTTGTATACTTTGTCAAAAACCATAGATGATGTAATGTATTCATAGCACCGTGCATCAAATGTTGTGTGTCACATAGTATCTGATATTTCCACCAGAATGCGCGACCAGTCTAACATGCCGAGGCGATTACATGTCCGAATAGTTTCAAGTACACAACTAATACACATCACTGCTAGTACGCAAATGTATATACTCCACAAGTATACACTGAGAATTCAGAAACCGCCTCAATGCCTGAAGCTGCAATAAGATATATTTAGTAGTGGTTAATGGCTATTGGAAGGGCCTTAAAAAGTGCTCATTTTACCGTGAACATCGTATACCTACTAGTTTATCTTGGGTAGCTCAAGTTGAATCTGTTTGTGCTGGTCTGTCAAGAATAATTTATTTTCTAAGAAACCTCATTAGTGTTGTTCCACCTACAGTTTATTTTCAGTTTTCCCAGTCATGATTAATTATGGTTTGATGTTTTGGGGTAGTAGCTGCCACATAAATAAAGTGCTTTTATTGCAAACGAAAGCGTTGAGAATAATAAATAAGGCCACCTCCCCTCCCTTACAGGGAATCACTGTAAGCCAGTATTCGTTCAAAGTAAGATTTTAACAGTTAAAGGCTGTTCACGATAAGGTGAGGACTTTTGAAATAAACCTTAGAAAGAAGTCAGTGCCCTTGCCTGCCTATACTTCAACGGGCACACAGAGTGACATTCGCCCGGTAAAGTTGGTAACGATAGATGGAAAGTAGTTCCATATCTTAACGTCGGATAAATACTGTTAGGTAACCATTTATGATAACTTGAGTAATTTCTTTCGCTTTCTTTTTATTTTCTAATGCGTCAAAGCGTAAAATTGAGCAGATTTTTTAAATGTTTACTTTTCTAATAATTTCGCAGTTTCACTTGACCGACGCATGAATAAAGTGATGAAGCCCGTGGCAATGTTAATTTTACATAAGGCGGAACAATACACAACGTGCATACAAGTAGATCTTAAGCAGGGCTTTCAAAAGTGCTCATTAAAAAAAATGGCGGGAGCGGCTACAGCACTCGCACCCGCCACTTTTTTCTTACTAGCTATGATTGCAGCTAATGTCTAGGGGTGTTTTTTCAAAGGTTGATTTTCATAAGTCTGTTCCAGTCGTGAATGGACTACACACACACACACACACACACACATGGTGAGGCACCTAAGGCAGGCCACCTGAATAACACTGCCACTTTCAGTGGTAGAAGAAAATGTTTCAGACAAAAGTTGCTTACATCCAAGGCGCTAATAAATGGATAGTGATAATATCCCTGTATATGGGAGGGTAAGGACGATACAAAGATCAACTTCATTACTTCAAATGGAATGATAATTTTTATTACCATCACTCGACAGTGCGAATGAAGATGTAATAAATACGATGACATTTGCCGTAGTTATTGGAAGACATCCCACTGGATATAAGACAATCCACGTGTTACTGAAACACGAAGGACGACCCGCTCATACTGCACAGAGAATTACAACGGTTCTTAACCGAACTTTCAGTGGTCGTTGGATCGGTCGGTTTGGAAACACAAAATGGCCCGCACGTTCCCCAGACCTAACGCATATGGTATTTTATCTGTGTGTGTGTGTGTGTTGGGGGGGGGGGGAGGGTATTAAAGCAACAGGTCTACAAAGACCCACCGACGACCTCCGAAAATGCTGCATAACATGTAGCTTGTTCTGTGATAAGTACAGATGAAATTCGACGTGCGGTATGTTCTCTCAGAATCGCTTTGCAGTATGTATCAACGCACAAGGTCACCCGCCGATGGCATCGTCCTGCACGATTCCCACCCGCGAAAATCCGAGAGCAACCCCGGGCGGTAATCGAGCCCGGGATCCCGTTCGCTTTGGTGGGATGCGAGCTCTCTAACCACCACGTCAACAGCGGCCCCACGCATTGCGTTTGAATTAAGCGCTTCTCGGAGTTCAAATTTTCTTTCAAGAGCTTTTATCTTGCTAAAAGAAGGAAAAAAAAAAAATTGCATGTTACCAGATATATATCACGTGTGTCAACCTGAGCTTGTCCAGTTCATGCGCGAAATTAACAGGATCAGGATGTGATTTGTGCAAGACTGCGCAGCTGCGCGTTCAAGGTCAAGAAGCGAGGGAGCAATACGGGCGATACTATCACGCACCCCTAGCGCCTCATCGCTCCTACGTGCAAGGCGTGCAGCGTTTCCGTCGTGATGCCCACGGATTAAACTACGTTCGTATGGCTGTACTTTTCTCTTGCCGCTTCAGGAAACTGCATTGGTAAGCTTTAAAAATGTGCTATGCAAACATTTTCGCGAATTTTTTCTCCATTAATAAATTTAATATGATAAAAGTAATATATATATATATATATATATATATATATATATATATATAACTTCAACAAACAGCCAGCATACATCACTGTATGCACTGCACTAAGGGAAATTGAAAGATTTGAATGTTGTTTTTTTATAGCATCCATGGGGTTAAAGTAAGGTGAAAATTAATTTATAAGTTGTATTGTATTTATAAGTTGTATGGCAATAAGTTGTATTTCCAAAACTCTTATTTACCGAAGTACGCGTATTCGCGCAAACAAAGATTTCTCAGAAAATGTTTCAGTACATAGTCCTGTTAATGCTACGGCTGCCTCTACGTAAACGCAGATTCTGAAGGGAAACGAACCCGACCATAGTACTTACTGAAATAAAATAAAATGATTTTACAGCAATATATCGCACATCACTCTATATAATAGTACATATACTATAATTATAGTACATATCATCAGGGTGACCAACTATGCAAGCAGAAAGTACCAACACTGAATTTTGCGGCATGACTTTTCAAGTTCATTATATCGCCAACAGATAGCAAAACAGATTCAAATTAGAAGCCGTGGTGTCAGAAGCTATTGTTGGCGTGGATTTTTCATCGTGAGCAAAAGCAAATACGATATAAGGAGAAAGCGTGCACAGACGTACCTAGATTGGCTAAAATGAGTGCAGCCAGTCGATTCACTTAAGGTTTACATGCATATGAAGATTCTGATTACCCAGTGTGGGGCTGAAATTTCCTGACAACAAATACTCTTAATGGAAAATTCTAAAATATTAGCAACAGGTTTTCTACGGGTAGGCGGCCCATATCTTTGATAATAGGATAATCCAGCTTCCCTTAGGAGGTTAAAAACAATCGGAGGTATGCATAACCGCCCCTTGCTAGCTGGAAGAAGCAAATAGCAGTCCTACATTTGTGCCACCAGGTATATAAGTATTTCATGCCAAAGCCAAATCATCGAGTGGACAAATTTACCATGCAATGTTTGTTACAGAAGTAACAATAAAGAAATTAGTAAATAAAGCTACATAAGCAGAGCGAAGACTACAACCTACGAAATGCAGATCATTAAGAGTAGGCCTATTACAGTATGTCTGCCAAGCAATTATTTGAGGTAGGCGGTGTTACTAATCATCATTATTATTTATATTGCATATTTACTCACAGTCATCTCGTGCATCATGTAGATACGTATTGCCGTACCAGATGATCGAAAATGCAGCGGAATAAGATTCGACCATCCGCTTCCAGATGTATAAAAATTTAATTACCTATATTTGCCTCGTTCTTTTTCCATTTGCTCTTGTGTTGATATCACACACAAGTCCAGCGACTAGAAGCCTTTCTTACCACGATAGCTGCGCGACCGGAAGATAATACCACGCCCCAAGCGATATCTTTTTCGCTTCCCATTGGCTTAGCATACCGAGATTCTTGGTGCGCTGGGTTCACTAATATTAGAAACTGACGTACAGTGTACGTAATTCCGAAAACGCTTGTTTTCTCCGCGTAAAGAAATTGCGCATAAAATGAAATGCGATTGAAACCTTGCTTCAGGTCTCATACGTGTGTCAATCAACAAATTCAAGCAATATCACGTGAGTACTCCTGTCCTGCCAAAGACTGTCCTGCGTGAACGATTTATTTTTCGTCCCGCTAATTAGTGGAATGTGTGTTGCCTACAATTTCCTGGCGTACGATTAAAAGCCGCTATTATAGGGTTGGTGTGTTCACAGAACTGCATGACGTTAATGAACTTGGTTTGGTTAATAAGTATGCTTGGTTATTTTCATGTCTGTGTTTGGTAGCCCAGCCTAATGAATTGTTATTCTATTTGAAGAGGGGTTACTATTTGAAGAGGCAATATTATTGCTGTATAAAAAGGTACTTTGTTGAACGCAGTTGTTATGCCGAGAGTAGAGTAGATTCTTCCTTTTTTTTTTGGCTTACTGTAGGAATGGTCTCCTGGACTACGATTTTCCAAAAGAATTTTAATGCCAAGAAGTTTAGTGGATATTTTATGGCGTGCCTTTATGCTCATGGTTAAGTGTAATGAGGGTTTTTGCTCCTTCCCAATGGTATTCTTGAAATTATTATTCCATGTTGTACTTTTTAGTGAATCATCAAGTGTACTTTACTCTTACAGTTGTAATGGTGTTTGCTCTACTCAGGGAGTCATTTTACCCTTTTTAATGGGATTTCACAAGTGTTTATTCAGCTTGGGTGATTTCTCAGGATATATTAATATTGTTGTTTTTTCTGTTTGTTTCAGTGCATGTGTGTTCTCTCCTTCCCCTAGTTCACAGATTGATAGCAAGCAACAAAATTTTACAAAGGCAATTGGTACGTTTCAAATCAAGTTGCAAAATAGCTGTTGTTGGTGATATGTATATATGGGCTTCAATATATGTCTTTGTGTTGATTTTGGAATTTTTGTGTCCATGCTTTCTTGATTTTTTATTTATTTATTTTTTTTATGGTGTGTGTCCTTCTCCTTGCCTTTCTTTAGCCCTGCTACGCCCTAAGGGGCGTAACACACTATACGACTGGAATTCTAATTTCATTTTATTTTACAGTAACTGAAAAAAAATACGTACGCCTACTGCCATAAAGAATTACAATTAATCCCCTTGAGCCCTTGAGCATTGTTCTAGTTGGGGATGGCAAGTACTTATTAGGTAGCTTACGTGTAGTGTAATTATTTGTGACTACTTCGTAATTATAAATAAAAACACAAAATATAGTTGGTACAAATAAATTTTACCTCTAATTCGGTTTACAATTAATGCACAATTCACTAGTCTACGGAGTCAATTGGGAAACACGAACAGCAAGATTAACTTAAGTAATACCTGACATATGAGCTGGCATAATATGGATTAATTAGCTGCTACGCAGTTAAATGTGTACATAACACTACAACTGAAGCCACAATACGCCGACGAACCCGGCACGACAACCCCGACACGACGAAATCTGAGCAGCAGCCAATGAAAAGCAAGGTGACCTTGCAAGGTGACGCCAGCCCGACAAAATAGTGGCCCCGACAGACCGAAAAAAATAGATTCTATTTCGACTTTCCATCGTGAGTGAGTGAAGAGATTTAGACGGCTCTTAACATTGAGATCTTGAGAGCCGATGAGGGTGATTGAGGTGAGTATGGAGCAGCGCCGGAATAGGGGGGCGGGTGAAACGGGAGATCCCCGAGAAGACTCGCCGACCAACGGCATCGTCCGGCACGGTTCCCACATGCGAAAGCCCGGAGTGGCCCGGCCGGGGATTGAACCCGGATCGCCTTGGTGGGAGGCGAGCTGGCTAACCGCTCAGCCACCGTGGCTCCTACTTTCCATCGTGACGGACTTATCGAGGCGCGCAAAAAAATGTAAACACAGGTTTAGAAAACAAAATTTCGTGCGTATTTCCCTACTGCAGTTAATAGTACACTAACATGCTTCCAAAATAACGTTTCTAAATTCTTTTCAACTTTCGTATAAATTAAAATATTGTCAAAAGTAAAATAATCATTCATTTTATCCCGAGTTTTAAAAAGTAAATGTTGGATATTATAAGGATAACTTGCCGTTTTAGAATTTCCAACAGCCAACTAACATACTTGTCGGGAACATTTCGTCGGGGTGTTGTGAACACTGAATAACTTTTAATACGAAATTCCGTCGAGCTCTGACGTCATATCTGTCTGTCGCCTCGTGTTCGTCGTGATGTTGTGACTCCAGCTTAATCCTATAATCGGAAACAGCGAGGAAACGCAGCAGTGATATTAATAATTTTCATAAATATCAGTTCTAAAACTGCTACATAAATATATAAATACACAAAGTGCTTACAAAAAGAGGCAAGCATGATAAAACCTTAAAAATAGAATAACCTAACCCCATTCTATATTGCACTCACACTTGGAACTTATGAACACAAATTAATTTTTATAATACACTTTGAAGAAAAATAACCTACTTCCTAATCACCACAAAGAAAAGACGAAGAATTGCAAAACCACCTTCTAAAACTTGTTAATGAGGAAATATTTTCCCCACTAATTTCATGTCACATAGTAAATTGATAAATGTTGCTTCAAAAGATTATTGTAGGTTTGCCAATGGCATGTTTTTTTTTTAAATTAATTTGCTAATTTATTAAAAAAATCGATGACCATAAACTTTTAGACGTTCTACCAAACTCTGTTCCAATTGTGAATAGTTTTTTGTACTTAGCTCACCTGTTAGATTATAAAATAGCATTTCATCAACCAATTTCCTCAGGTGCGCTTACGACTAACCGAAACTCCAATTAATACATAAAACCTCAAATTATTTACCGATACTTCAGCTGATAGTTTACTGAAACAGCTCTGTTTATGTGTTGGTATAGGCTGTTCACGGTAAAGTGAGCACTTTTGCGTCCTAGTTACTTTTTCCTTTCAGTCATTTTTTTTTTTTAAAGCACCTTTTTAAATAAACATTGCCGTGTAAGTAATAAACACTGTGTGTATATTCCTCTGCACTCTGAAGTTAAGGTCTAAGGATAAAATAAAATAAATTTATTGACTAGGTATTATTCCAAATGAGGGGACTTTCAAATGTGCTCACTTTACCGTGAATAGCCTATAGTCGATTGGCAAGTAAATGAGTTCCGAAATCGTGCCATTGCGTCATCTAAGAACGTTTCAGTAAGTAACAAAGAAACGCAAAAATTGTTCTACTCTCTAAAAAGAATGCCAGACTCTGTGATGCCAGACCGTTTCTTATTTTACCAAACCCCGAAAACATTACGTGTTCTTCTTCTGTCTTCCTCCAATTATTTATATGGTTCTCCATCAACCAAGCATCTGCCTTATCATAAGGCTGCTGACAAATAAATGAAGGACGACATCAGGTATGCAGTCACCGGCCTTATAAAATCGTTATAATGCACTTTGAATAGCGAAATCTAAATACAATGAAACGAAACGTCAGAGTGGATGCTTCTTGCCCTCATTGCATGTGTCATTCGAATTAATTGTCAGCCCTGAATCATGAAATTCCATTGGAACAATGCGTGCTCTCCCCCTCCCCCCTTCAACCCTTCCCACCACATGTCAGTCGTGTGTATCTACTACAGGCTGTTCACGATAAAGTGAGCACTTTGGAAATTAACCTTAGAAAAAAGTCACTGCCCCTGCATGCATATATTTTAACTGGCGCACTGAGTGACATTCGCCCAGTAAAGTTGGTAACGATGGAGGGAACGTAGTTCCATATCTCAACGTCGAATAAAAAATGTTAGGTAACCATTTGCGATAACTTAAATTATTTCTTTCACTTTCTGTTTTTTTCTAATGCGTCTAATTGTAAAAATGAGCAGATGTGTAAAATGTTCTTTATTTTTTTTTTTTTATAAATTCGCAGTTTCACTCGACTGACGCGTGAATAAAGTGGTGAGGCCCATGACAATGTTAATTTTACATAACGCGAAAGAGCACACAACGTGTATACAAGTAGATCTTAAAGTAGGGCTTTCTAAAGTGTTCATTTTACCATGAACAGCCTATACTAGGAGTTAATTCGTAGACTATGAATTGCATTAAATGAAATATTTATCTTTGTAGACAAAATACAAGTAAAAGTGTAATTTAACCAAACATAAGAATAAGTAACTTATGATACTTTTATGTTATCATACCTAAATGTAGAACGCTTGAGATAAGCGACATGTTTATATAAACAACCAAACACGTCATACGCGGGGTAGTTTTTCAAAGTTTTGATTCCAAAAGCGTGAATAGGCAATACTCACATTTATATGTTTACTGGAAGGCGTGTGTTTTGAATGTAATATACAGAGCCCCCAGATCCTCAAATAGTCCCCTCCTTAAAATGTATCTAGATCTGCCACTGTAAACACGATAAGTCGATTAGATTTTAAGAATGACTTATTTCGCTTTCTTTTACTTTTTATTTGAGTATGGAATATATTTGTTGGGGGATGTACCTAGACGTGAAAGGATATCTTTCTGGTAAAGGCTGTTCACGATAAAGTGAGCACTTTTGTAATCAACCTTAGAAAAATGTTACTACTCTAACCTGCGTATATTTTAACGGGCGAACTGAATGACATACGCCCAGTAAGGTTGGTAATGATGAATGGTAAATAGTTCGATATCTAAGCGTCGAATAAAAAGTGTCGCGTAACCATTCGAGATAACTTAAATTGTTCCCTTCACTTCTTTTTATTTTAATGTATCCAAGTAGTAAAAATGAGAAGATTTTCTCAATATTTACGTTTGTAATAATTTCGAATTTTCACTCGACCGATGCATGGATAAAGTGACGAGGCCCATGGTAACGTCAATCTTAAATAAGGCGCAGGAAGACACAACCTGCATACAAGTAGATCTTAAGCAGGGCTTTCAAACGTGCTCATTTTACCGTGAACAGCCTATAAACACATTGCCGAGTAAATAGCAAGGAAAAGCTAGCATCAGAAATGAAACTTGGGATATATAATTTTAAGAGAACAACTTTCGTATTCTCATTAATAGGTAGCTAAGATTATCACTTCTATAACACACACCTAGGCACGTTTTTATTTCCATTTACTCTTTATTGTTATTATCCCAATTTAATGTTTTTAACGTAATTTTAATTTTAAAAATGCATGCCCGCGTATGGTGTTTTGATATGGAAACTGATATCCCTCACCAGTGACTACGGAAGAAATATTTATATTGAAAATCATGTCGTATAAATAAAACTTTTGTTTCCATTAGCGTAGGTAGAATTTCAGCCAGAGGAGAACATCACTTTTAAGTAAGATTTTTTAAAAATATATTACATATTTATCGTTTTGTTTATTTCGTCCAATTTCACACAGGAAACTCTTTCTGGCATAGAGTGAGATCGTGAAATAAGGCCATTAATTTTAAAGTTTGTCGTGATTTCAAAATTAATAATAATATAATTTTTAATGTATTTTCAGAATACAACCCTGTCATTTAACCACCACATAAATAACACTTTCGAAAAATATACATATTTTCAAACATATTAAATATTTTTTATTGCAAAAAACCGTTATTACCACATGCGGGAGGGAGTATCGGCAATATAGCCATATTAAGTTATTCGGAGTAAATATATTAAAACTTAAAGACTTGTTTGCATATAAAACGTACATTAGTTTTCAAAGTGTATTTGAATTCAATCATCAATTAAAGAGATATGTATGGACAAAAATAATATAAACTATCTTAGAAAACACCTAGCAAATTCAAACAAATCATTCCTGACCATAAAACAGAAACCCTGAAGAAAATAAATTAATTAAAATATTTGTAAAATGCCCTTAAAATAATTCTTACACGACACTACATCAGACATTTCAAGTTCACTTACTTATTTGCTTAACTCACAAATATGCCTAACCTTAAAATATTCTAGTTATAAAAACACAAATAATATATAGAAATGTCTCATTACACCTTTGAACACCCCACTTAAATTTTCTACCCACTTAAAAATGTTAAAAATGGCTAGTACTTTGACCATAATTACACAATAACTACTTTCGAAATACTAGAACTAATTTATTTAGTTTTGTGAGCCTACTTTAGACCAACGTTACCCTTTTTGGGTACATTTTTTAGACAATTACGGAACAAAATATTACCTAAAAGCTACTGGTATTAATTAAATAATAAGTTCGCACTTGGACTTACTCAGGTACAAAAGAACAAAGTTTATAAAAACTGTGTGTGTGATTAAACCAAAAATGATATGAACTCAAAAAACCGCCTCCTCCACTTGATCTCCCCATAACTACTTAATCACATTTGCCCTGCCTTTTGTAACCCTTACGATGGTCGTTTGAAAACTACAGACGTATTGCAGATTCTTAGACAGATAACAATGAGCTTACAAAATAGCTTATTGAGATAAAGTTATTAATCAATAATCATATGCCTGTGTGTGTGAGAGAGAAAAAAAGGGGGGAGAGAGAGAATGACTTGACAGTAAAACACAAAATGTTTTACTAATATTTAAAGCCTTTCTTTAGTCAACATAAATACAAGATTTCATACATATCAGTTCTAAAACTGCTACATAAATATTGTTACATGGACGCATGAGAGGAGTATCTGAGTTCGTGAGGGATGGGTCTTCATAAAAATAAAAGAACTAAATTTAATTTTAATTAACTCAAACAGCTCTTACTTACAGCATTAATCTACCTTTCTCCACCAATACTCGTTTCATATAACAGTGAGCGCAATATTTAATATCTATTTCAACCCTACTTAACGTCTCTGTTTGGTTACAATCAATTAACTCATACTCATCATTAACACGTGTTCAGTCTATCTGTTGCCATCATTTGTAACGTCTATCGCTTACGCATCTAATCCAATAGTCCAGCCTGCCAGCCGCACTCTTCACTGCTTGATAATCGCAGTGGTAGATTTCCCCTCTGCTGGTCACTTCTCTCGCTGCTCGTATTCTATCGCTCGGAACTCATCCACTCATTCAGTCACTCATCTTCCCCTCGGCTCGGAGGACTGTCACACTTTTATATGGTTCGCCTTGACCATCTGGAAGGTTCGACGCACCCCGAGTCGCGCTGAGAGAACGAGGTCATTAATCCAGATCATTCTTCAGATAAACGCAGAAATCAATACAACCAGGGTCAGCAGCGCACGCCGGAAAAAAAATGGGTTATCGTGTCGGCTACGCGGTTCACTCGCTTGTCATTCAAAACATTCCATAGACGCCTGACCTCTTCCGCCCGCTCGCATAGGGTGGGCCAAGGTCAGTGGGGCAGACCAACGACACTTAAAGGCTGTTCACGATAAAGTGAGCACTTTTTAAATCAACCTTTAAAAAAGTCACTGCCTCTGCGTACGTATATTGAAACTGTAAAGTTGGTAACGATGACGGGGAAAGTAGTTCCATATATTAACGTCGGATAAAAAGTGTTAGGTGTCCATTTGTGATAATGTAAATTATTTCTCTTACTTTCTGTCTTTTTTAATACATCGAAGTGTAGAAATTAGCAGATTTGTACAATATTTACTTTCTAATAATTTCACAGTTTCATTTGACCGACGCATGAATAAAGTGATGAGGCCCATGTCAATGTTAATTTTACATAAGGCGGAAGAGCACATATCGTGTATACAAGTAGATCTTAAGCAGGGCTTTCAAAAGTGTTCATTTTACCGTGAACAGCCTATACCAATATTTCTCTTCTAGTGCTTCAAACACCCTTTAATAAAAACTATCCTTTCCCATCCTCTGTTCTGGTATAAATCTCATTCTACTTCATAAATAGCATGCAATTTTGCAATTTCCCAATTCATCGCTATGTTTGCCCAATTGCAGCAAAGCCGCCAGCATGTGTCCTTGTTACCTGCGTACTTAGGTGTGGAATCGAACTCGGTTCGTCGTGGAAGGAGACTAGTGGTCCAGATCACTACATCACAGCGGCACTCATAGTCTAGCCATGCTGTTTACAAGTGATTCCGTAATCTGGAGAAGGTGTGCGTGAACGTTCCCTAGGTCCTGCAAAGAGTTAGATGTTTGTTTGGTTAAAAAATAACCGTAGCGTTGATGCCGATTTCTAGTTTATCACTAACGTGTTTACTAATAGAGGTGCAACATAAAAAGCTAAACCAAAAATTACACATTTACGCCTTTCCCACGTTTCTAGTCTATGAGCCCAAGTCCCGTAATCTGAAGTCCTATCCAGCGAGGTCATGAACGCCTGCTACGTGTATGGGGCTCAGCCCTAAGGCGCACTTAGGCCATGTCCGAATTCAGGTATATACTTGATTACTTGCATCCTTGCATACTTCACTTACCCTTGGCACCAAACTTGATGTATTCGGACATGCAGTCTTGTTAGCTTCGGTGCCAATTATTAGCCAGATAACCACTTTAAATGTTCATGTATTCCGACTAAGAATTTGATTATTGCCGAAGGTTTTAGGAGTTAAATAAAGTATTAAATAATATTTCAATTTGATTCACATTAACATTTATTGTCTTGCGTTATTGTATGTAAGTGCAGTTTGGATTGCTTTTTTTTTTTTCTTAGCTTTTGTAGGTTAGGGACAAAGGCCTAATACGAATTTATTGCTTAGACCTAGAACTTTTTTTAAGGTGAAACTTGCGATAATTATTTACTCAATACGAAATCCTATGTCTACGATGTACTAATGTTGCCTTATTAAATTTCAAAGAAAATAATTATGTCGGATATAATTTGTAAACTACAAATTGCTTCTCGAAATGACGGTACATAATCCGTGAGTATGCGAGAAGTATCCAACTTCGTTTATTTGCGTACTTGCGTACTTCACTTGCAATTCGGACAGCACTTTCGACGTCACTTCCGTGGACAGGTACGCACAAGTATGAACTTCAGGCGAATTCGGATACAGCCTTAGTGTGCCTCTTAGTTTTAAGGTAGGTTAGAAAAAAATTACACTGAGCCAGACCTCCTGAAGAAGATCGGAGTGAGACCAACTGAGCAACTGTTCACGAAGAAGGCTCACGACATCAAATTACACTGAGCCAGACCTCCTGAAGAAGATCGGAGTGAGACCAACTGAGCAACTGTTCACGAAGAAGGCTCACGACATCAAATTACACTGAGCCAGACCTCCTGAAGAAGATTGGAGTGAGACCAACTGAGCAACTGTTCACGAAGAAGGCTCACGGCATCAAATTACACTGAGCCAGACCTCCTGAAGAAGATCGGAGTGAGACCAACTGAGCAACTGTTCACGAAGAAGGCTCACGGCATCAAATTACACTGAGCCAGACCTCCTGAAGAAGATCGGAGTGAGACCAACTGAGCAACTGTTCACGAAGAAGGCTCACGACATCAAATTACACTGAGCCAGACCTCCTGAAGAAGATCGGAGTGAGACCAACTGAGCAACTGTTCACGAAGAAGGCTCACGACATCAAATTACACTGAGCCAGACCTCCTGAAGAAGATCGGAGTGAGACCAACTGAGCAACTGTTCACGAAGAAGGCTCACGACATCAAATTACACTGAGCCAGACCTCCTGAAGAAGATCGGAGTGAGACCAACTGAGCAACTGTTCACGAAGAAGGCTCACGACATCAAATTACACTGAGCCAGACCTCCTGAAGAAGATCGGAGTGAGACCAACTGAGCAACTGTTCACGAAGAAGGCTCACGACATCAAATTACACTGAGCCAGACCTCCTGAAGAAGATCGGAGTGAGACCAACTGAGCAACTGTTCACGAAGAAGGCTCACGACATCAAATTACACTGAGCCAGACCTCCTGAAGAAGATCGGAGTGAGACCAACTGAGCAACTGTTCACGAAGAAGGCTCACGACATCAAATTACACTGAGCCAGACCTCCTGAAGAAGATCGGAGTGAGACCAACTGAGCAACTGTTCACGAAGAAGGCTCACGACATCAAATTACACTGAGCCAGACCTCCTGAAGAAGATCGGAGTGAGACCAACTGAGCAACTGTTCACGAAGAAGGCTCACGACATCAAATTACACTGAGCCAGACCTCCTGAAGAAGATCGGAGTGAGACCAACTGAGCAACTGTTCACGAAGAAGGCTCACGACATCAAATTACACTGAGCCAGACCTCCTGAAGAAGATCGGAGTGAGACCAACTGAGCAACTGTTCACGAAGAAGGCTCACGACATCAAATTACACTGAGCCAGACCTCCTGAAGAAGATCGGAGTGAGACCAACTGAGCAACTGTTCACGAAGAAGGCTCACGACATCAAATTACACTGAGCCAGACCTCCTGAAGAAGATCGGAGTGAGACCAACTGAGCAACTGTTCACGAAGAAGGCTCACGACATCAAATTACACTGAGCCAGACCTCCTGAAGAAGATCGGAGTGAGACCAACTGAGCAACTGTTCACGAAGAAGGCTCACGGCATCAAATTACACTGAGCCAGACCTCCTGAAGAAGATCGGAGTGAGACCAACTGAGCAACTGTTCACGAAGAAGGCTCACGGCATCAAATTACACTGAGCCAGACCTCCTGAAGAAGATCGGAGTGAGACCAACTGAGCAACTGTTCACGAAGAAGGCTCACGACATCAAATTACACTGAGCCAGACCTCCTGAAGAAGATCGGAGTGAGACCAACTGAGCAACTGTTCACGAAGAAGGCTCACGACATCAAATTACACTGAGCCAGACCTCCTGAAGAAGATCGGAGTGAGACCAACTGAGCAACTGTTCACGAAGAAGGCTCACGACATCAAATTACACTGAGCCAGACCTCCTGAAGAAGATCGGAGTGAGACCAACTGAGCAACTGTTCACGAAGAAGGCTCACGACATCAAATTACACTGAGCCAGACCTCCTGAAGAAGATCGGAGTGAGACCAACTGAGCAACTGTTCACGAAGAAGGCTCACGACATCAAATTACACTGAGCCAGACCTCCTGAAGAAGATCGGAGTGAGACCAACTGAGCAACTGTTCACGAAGAAGGCTCACGACATCAAATTACACTGAGCCAGACCTCCTGAAGAAGATCGGAGTGAGACCAACTGAGCAACTGTTCACGAAGAAGGCTCACGACATCAAATTACACTGAGCCAGACCTCCTGAAGAAGATCGGAGTGAGACCAACTGAGCAACTGTTCACGAAGAAGGCTCACGACATCAAATTACACTGAGCCAGACCTCCTGAAGAAGATCGGAGTGAGACTAACTGAGCAACTGTTCACGAAGAAGGCTCACGACATCAAATTACACTGAGCCAGACCTCCTGAAGAAGATCGGAGTGAGACCAACTGAGCAACTGTTCACGAAGAAGGCTCACGACATCAAATTTTGAAAAAAGAAAATAAAAGATATAAAGAGAATTATGTAGAAATAGACATAAAAATAAGTATAAAATAAAAACCATGGAAATAGATAGATAAAAAACACATTTTACCATACTTATTTTGTACCTAACTAAAATTAATTAAGGTTATTGTAATTTGCTATGTGCAAATTCGATACAAAATTAATCAAAGCATACTTAAATCACTAAGTTATTGCATTGCTATTCATCGCCTTCGTCCTGGAAGGAAAATTAATATATGAAAAACTTTTTTTGGATACCTAATTTTTTTATTGAAATGCTATCGGCTGTTGTAACATTTTGTCTCCGGAGAAAAATAGTAGCATTTACATTAATAGATTTTTTGGTAATGGGAGAAATTACAGCCATTAAATATAATTAAGGGGGCAGTGATAAAAGTACCTAAAATCTCTCAAAACCTTCCTGAAAACACAAAAACACAAATTCCTGTTCTCTTGGTGTTTATTTTACCTTTATGTATAACTGTTCATTTGTACTTTCGTATGTACGTACTTATTGTGTGTATTATATAGGTATGCATTATGTATGTATAGTCTATTCACGGTAAAGTGAGCACTTTTGAAAGCTCTCTCGTTTGGAATAATATTTTATTGTAGCCTTAGACGTTAACTTACGATAGCTGTGCAATCTGTATAACGGTTTTTATTACTTGCATGGCAATATTTATTTTAAAAAGTGGCTAAAGGATAAAAAAAAAATGGCTGGATCAAAAAAGTAACTACGGCCTCAAAAGTGCTCACTTTACCGTGAACGGCTTAGAGTAATGGTGTGTGATATTGTAACATGACGAAATCTACATCTCACGAGGGTATACACGGATATGGGATCTACAGGTTGCTAATAATAATATTTAAAAAAATGACACTTCTGAGCACAATAAGCGTGTTGTTCGGAGTCCGCTGTACAGGATATTTTTTTTTTATTTCTGTTCAATAATTGGTGGCGATTACTTATAAAAATAAAGCAGAAAAGATATTCCCGCCCTTTGGTCTAAAATGGGGAAATAAAAATCTTTCAATCACAAATACAGGAAACTACCAGCGACGAAAGAAAACGAAAGTAAACAGCGTATCACTGAAATAAGATAAGCAGCCTCTGAAACCGTTAGTGCAAATAAAATCCCCCCGAAAATTACAAAATTCGCTTTAGGTCATAAGCCACAAGTACCTTCTCAGCCTAATATTTTATAAGGCATCGTTTACCAACCGTGTAAGCGTTGTGAAACTCTAAATTAGTATTTTCAAGAAACGAAATGTTATCAAATTAACTGCTTGTTAGAAAACCTCCGCTGGTTAATGTTGAGTAGTGTCGTACCTATAGGTATATTACTAACTCACTTTCGGTTTATATGAAACCGTATTTGTAACTGTATACTTAAAATATACTTAATTCGGTTAGTCTCGTTGAATAACAACAGTAATAGCTCAATATAAACTGAATGAAAATACCAAGTGAGCCCGAGAGAACAACATACTGCCGAGTGAGTTTTACTTCCTGCCGTTAGATGGCTCTGCCTGTCCCCGCTGCGTCATTGCATTCCCATACACGTGGTGGGCGAATAGTCGGCCCTGAGAAGAACCGGTGGCAGGGGCACATTGGAATTTTTTTTTCTCGGGAGGATGCGGTAGTACGATACTATAAACACGCACGTGTAGACGTCAGTCGGATGTTCTCTAGCGCCATCTCGTAAAAAGGTGTGCCGCCGAGAAAGGGTCGGAGAAGGAAAATAATAATATTTCGCATAGTTTTTCGGCCCCCCCCCCCCCCCCCCCCCGAATAAGATACGGTGACAGTCCATTTCTTCCCCGGGCTGCAACAGCGACGCGAAACAAAAGTCGTCTCGCCCGTCTGTAAATCAGCGGATCACGCTGCGTACATCTTTCCTCCTCTGTTTCCCCTCCTCCCTCCGCGATCGTTTGCACGTGTCTTCCTATCTTCCCCTCCGCCGGGCGACCAGGCCGCAGTGATTGCTCTCCCCCACCTCCGCCGCGCATGCGCCGTCGCCAGCGAAAGTCTGCGGCGCAACTACACGAACGTACGTGCGCGAGTCCACGACAGTTTTCCTACTCGGATTCTTACGTCAGGCAGTCATTCGGCGCAGAACCTTCGCTGTGGCCTGACGTGGAGCCAAGTGGGAGTAGACTATATTTACCGTGCGCGCACGTACCTGTGAGCCACACGGACGAAAGTTTACGGAGCGGGCGGGAGTGAAGTTAAACGAGTGTTTGTTTATTCCTACGATCGAGTTTCCTTTCGCCGTGTAAGTGTGCTCGTTTTTGCGCCAAGCTCCATTTTTTTCAAGACGGCTACTCTCGTGACCGCGCGCGACCCGTGGGAGGAGGACTTGTACTACTCTTCAAGCGACACGGAAGGCAGCGATATCTCGTGGTGCGCGCGCAACACACGGCCTTATCAAGCATGCTATGCGGCGAACCGCGTTGCCGCCGCCGCCATGGAATCGCCTCAGATGTATGATAGTGTGCACCCTGGTGTCGTCGCGCACGAGGTGCAGGCAGGCAAGAAGCCAGCAGTGGCGCTGAGCAACAACAACAACAGCCTGTCGGCCGTCAACAACAACACGAAGCCGACGTCGGTCGTCAAGCAGCAGCAGCAGCAGCACCACTTCCACCACCCTCAGGAGCAACCGGCGGAGCTGGCGGACCTCAACAGCCCGGAGATCTCGCTCGACCTGCAGAACCTCATCGAGGACAGCCAGTTCGACCAGGGGCTGTTCACAGACATCCTGAGTGGCCCCGCGGGCGTCAAGGCAGCGCACACGCACACACACCATCACCACCACCCGGGGCTGCCCCACCCTCAGGCGAGGACCGCTACTACGACGGCATCCCTTCTGGGCGCGAGCTACCCCCGGACAACGCTAGCGTACATGCCACACCCCGTACACTCCGCCACCGCTTACAACACCCCCTCGGCGCCCGGCAACAACAATAACTCCAATTCCTCCGTGTCATCCGACAACTCGTCAGCGTCTTCGGCGAGCCTGCCGAGCATCAAGGAGGAACCCGTCGACCCGTCCGACTTCCGCACGGCGTGCCAGCAGAACGGCGGGGGCGGAGGCGCGGGGGCGGTGGCCGTCCCCGTCCCTTACTCCGCCGCCTTCTCGCCACCCAGCGTGCCCGGGGGCGGTAGCTTCGTCAGCAATGGCTCGGGGTCCACATTCACGACGCTGACGCCATCGTCCGTCCCTGGCGCCATCCACCCTCACTCGCTGCTCGCGGGGCTCAACAAGTCGGCGGTGGCGAAGCCCCCGGTTTCGCTGCACCACTCGCACCACTCCGGGGGCGGCCGCAAGAGCTCCAAGTCGGTGGACAAGGCGAGCGACGAATACCGGAGGCGGCGCGAACGGAACAACATCGCGGTGCGCAAGTCGCGCGAGAAGGCCAAGATGCGCTCCCGTGAGACCGAGGAGAAAGTCAAAGTGCTGATGAAGGAGAACGAGCGGTTGCAGAGGCGCATCGACGCGCTCACGGAAGAACTGGGCGTGATGCGCAACCTGTTCGAGAACCTGGGCATGGTCCCGGAGCAGATACACCGCGAGCTCAGCAAGCACCTCAACGCCTACCAGCAAGGCCTGTGAGAGACGCCCTCACCCCCTCGGGATTCCAGTCTGGTTGTGAACAAAACTGTGTAGTGGTAAATTAGGAACGGACTCCTGCCGTCGTTGCTTTAGGAACGTACTCCTGCCGTCGATGCTTTAGGAACGGACTCCTGAGGTGTTTGAATGTTTCCATGACGTGGAAGTAAGTGGCTAGGTTTTATGTTGAGTTGTGTGTCGAAGCGCTCCATCCTATTGCTGTGGTGAGTTTTTTCTTTGACTTTTGTTTTGAAAGTATAGTACCTTATAGACTGAGTTAAGAACAACTTCAGCGATTACTAGATAAATGCCAATAGTTATTTTTAAAAGTTTTAATATCTGACGATACGAATTCGATACAGTTTCTTCGGGGTTGCTATTCTCAAACTGTAATAATTAATACTAAAAAAAAAAAAAATCAGCAGGCAAATTGGAATGATTCAAGGCAAATTATATTTTGGAGTGGTTTAGTAGGCCAAGCTGATTATTTAATTGAACTACAGGGGCTTAACAGTTAAGAAATTTCTTGTGTGTTTTTAAACATTCTTGCACGTAATTTGGTGCCTTTTTTTAGTTGTGCATAGAACTTAGAGCTATGTAGTCTTTTTAACATAACTCATGCTATTGTGTAATTAACGGAAAAAAATCAAGTGTTGCTCTCTGGCACAGAAATCTTCTATACCTTACATACTTTACGGAGTCGCTCGTGCTTTTTATTTATTTGCATAAATGAGTTAAAATGTTTAAGTATGATCCTCAGGCCAAAAGTATATTTGATTGGATTTTTAAAAAATGGTTTAAATTTTGTAACTATTTTATACCACGAAAATATTACTCTAAAAATAATTGTTAATATTGTGTGTTGTGGTTTTAATTTTTTTTTTTTTTTTTTTTTTTTTTTGTAATTTCGAGTGAACGCTGGGTGTTTGATATTCCGCAATAAAAAACGGTGTAATAATACGTAAGTACCCGGGTATTTTTCAAAATAATTTCATATATGCTGCCGGGCATGTAACGCGCAGAGATTTGAAGGTTTACTAATAATACCAGATGCAGGCCTGTGTGTATTTTTTTTTTTTTATAAAAAGTCTGTCGAGTTATGTATGTGCAATTATTAACTTATGCCAGGTATACCATGCAGGAACACTGCGAAAAAATGCTCAAGTCAATAAAAAAAACAATTGCTGATTATGTGCCCCCCCCCCCCTTTTTTTTTTTTTTTAGGAAAGAAAGTTGAAACAAAACGAATTGCGATGTAAATATTTATGAGCTTGTATGTGAAAATTTTTACGCACTTCCAAGTGTTGTCTAATTTTTACCCATTGTATGGGGGAGTCTAGCAATCTTGTTTCTTGTGTCATCACATAATGATTGCACTTAACGAGTGTTAGGGGTGACGAGAACCCAACTTGCATCCAAACTGGCTCTGACTAAAATGATTGCTCAGAATGGCATTAGCTATGGTTAGCTATAGAATCTCAAATTGAAATGATATGGTAACTAAGAATTTTTAGCAACATATGAAGTCAGTGGTTTTTTTTTTCCCCTGTGTTACTGTTATGTTATTTAAGGTAGTAGTGCTTGTAATATTACGGCGACGTCTTTTTTTTTTTTTTTTTTCCGCGTAAAACCGCAGGGTGCAGTTTTTCTAGCCACATTTAACTCGTTCGTCACGTAGGAGGCGTCTCCAGTGGTCGACGTGATTTGTTCGAATACTCTACGGGAGTATTGCGGATGCGGTTAGGTGCAATAACACTCGAGACATGCAACAAAATGCCATCTCAAAGCCTTGAAGCAGTCATTTATTCAGATTCAGTTTGTGCGCCTGAGTAACAATTCGTGATTACGGTACTTCGGTCATTTTGAAAATGGCTTTCTCCTGTATATTAGAACTATGACCAGTTAGTTCGTTTGTAAATTTCGAAGTGACATACATATCCTGTATTTATATTAAGTGGAGTATTTATTATTATTGGCAAATTTGTAATTTTTTCAACATGAACCGTGTATATTTTATATATTTGAACTGTATTGACGTGTGTATGATAGAAGTTAAGAGTGTTAATGTTAAATATATATTTTGATAAAAAAAAAGACTCGAAATATATTTATTTTAGCTTTAAATTGTTAATTGTTTTACTGTGTTACAACCCAAATATGTCACAACTGAAGACATTTTACTTGTTGGTAATAGTGATAAATTAAATGTGTGTCAATTAGTGTTGCCGCCTGTAGTTGAGAGAGAGAGAGAGAGAGAGAGAGAGAGAGAGAGAGAGAACAATTTTGCGCAACTGAAATGACGAGATGTCTATTCAGTTTTATTTCACCCACAAAATACATAGGCCTACAATAATTAATCTTGTCTGCGCCCAATTTTTCCTCAAATATTTTTTTTCGCTACTTATTTTTTGTGCTTGACGTGGAACTTATAAAATACATTCTAATAACAGTTACATAGTTAATCTGATATTTAATTTTTCATTGAATGGATTTTTCTGCATATTTTCAATCCATGTAATATATTTTTTTATATAAGTTTGAATACCAGTCTGAGGAATGTGGTCTATAAATGGGTGGTTTCACAAAATAATGCAAAGGAAAAAAATAATGGCTGCTGGAACTTCAGATCCTTACAAATCTCAAACTGAATTGCATTTTAGAAAGGTCACGAAATAAATGATTATTCGGGACTTGTCCTTGTGCATCTTTATAACCATATTAAACAAAATGAAATAATACGAATTTTGCAAAATCTAAAAAAAAAATGAATTTTATTATGAGTTAACAAAAATATGGTAAAACATGAATGACAGTTTTTTTTGTTTAGAATGTTTAGGAGAGTATTATTATTGTGCATACATACAACCACGTGGCATCTGTGGTTTTACATGCTGACAGTACAATGTTTATATTGTCTTTTCTAACTATACATAATATACTTACTTATATATATATCGTGCATGCCATGCATGCTACATTGTTAAAAAAAATTTTAAGTTCTTGATTTTGACATGATTCCTATTAAAATGATGACAATAACACTGCCAAATAATATATAAACGTAATTACACTAAAAGAATTTCATTGCACTTATGAAACAGAGCCGGAGGAATTCTACTGCAGTTGAAACATTAGCAAGATGTTATTGTTGATCCTTTGTGTTCTAAATATTATTTGAGTGAGTCTAAGGATACAATATTAAATCTTCTGTTAACAGCAGTAATATCATCGCATTTAATTAAAATGAAGTAATGATTACACCTCAGTAAGCCTGGTGACATTTAACATACTTGCATACTACACAATGTGAATTATATCTTACGAATTTTTACTAAATGTCCTATAAAAAAAAATGAAACAATGGCTTGGTCTTTAGACGGCAGGCTTTTCTACTAGAAACAGAGGATGTCGAGTTGAGCTGCTCGTTACGAGGTCTTGCGAGCTGATGAGGATGGAATGAGGTGAGAATGGAGCAGTGCAGGAATGCAAGGGCGGGGGAAACGGGGAGGTCCCCGAGAAAACCCGCTGACCAGCGGCGGCGTCGTCCGACGCGATTCCCACTTGCGAGCATCAGGGAGTGACACGGCCGGGGATTGGATCGGTTTCGCCTTGGTGGGAGGCGAGCAGTCTAACCGCTCACAGCCACCCGCGACCTCCGAAACAGAGTATGGTTTTGCGAGTGTTGAGAATACTGAAATAAAACAACTAGGCTGTTTACGGGAAAGTGAGCACTTTTTAAGGCCCTCCCAACACTCGGGCATTAACCACTAATAAATATATATTATTGCAGCCTCAGGCAATAAATTTTGATGGTGGTGAAATGTATACGCTGTGTTTATTGGTCACATTGCAATGTTTATATTAAAAAGCAGCAGGAAGATGGAAATTGGATCAAAGGAAAAATTTATAATGACCGTAACACTATCTGAGCTATCCTCGAGATAGGTTCGAGCAACACCAGTTTTAAAAATGTCTTCGTCCTTGAAAATCAAACTCGCGTTGCTACACAGCCATTGTTCCGCTAGTATTTCATAGAATCTTACAAGAACAATACAACTCAGCTATAGTTTTCCTGCAAAAAATATACTTTTTGTAATACCGTTATAAAAAAGACACGCTAGACTGTAAATATTTTACACAGTGAGAGACATTTGATTGGAGTATAATCAGCTCTGCGACCCCAGTGGCTGACGACCAACCAATGATGAACGTTGTAGATCACAGTACCCACGCCCAGTGTGGTGTGGACCAATAGAAGAGTGGTAAGTGGGAATACAGAACCCAACAGAATAGACGTTCCTGTAGTGGTGCATACAGGTTATTTCCAACTTGTCTTCAATTATAGTAGCTATGTGAATGTGTTAAAAGGGCTCACTTTACCGTGAACAGCCTATAGCTGTTTGTTTGAGCACGCCTCTCTTTCCTCTCCCCCGCAGGGGGAGGGGGGTTTGAAGTGTTCCGAAAGGGGGAGGGAATTACCACCACGCCCCTTCCTGTGTGACCGAAGAAGCAAGACGATGGACCCCACAGCCTCCTCATACTACACAGATATCTGGGTGAGGGTTCTTTTATTCGTGGGAGCTTTCCATCAACTTGGCAGGGAGATTTAATGAGGATGATGCACGAAAACCGTTAATTTATCTAATCTTTGTCACAAATATTTCCCCAGATAATTTTTTCTAAATTTTTGCATAATGTGCTATGGTATTCTCCGCCGGTATTATTCTCAGAGAATAGTGGAGAATTAGAAAGAGTATCTTATTTAATATCTTCTATGGGTGCTTCGAGAATAATAAAGGCAATAAATATCCAACTATGTAAGAAGGTGTTCCAGATTATTGTTTATGTCTGGTGTTTTACATAATTCGATAAACCGTCAGAAAAATAACTTGTGACGAAAGTAATTATTCCTCTTAGCCTAAGTCTTCTATCGAAATCGCCGAGCTGTGTACATATGGTTTTTTTTTGGGGGGATTATCCTTTTGAAAGTTTGATTTATTTCACCCCAAACTGACCATTAGCACGTAGTTTATGACGTGTCACGATATTAATTCGCATATATGTTATCGGAACGTATACAATATACATTTAGTATTAACAAATCGTGGACCGGTATTCGAGTGAAAATTACATATTACGTAACATTATACATGATACAGGTACATTGTAGGAAACTTACATATTACTTTCGACATTGCACTATTTCAATAGATATGTTGTATGATTTAACAGTATACATAGTACAGATGTATTGAAGATACGTGCGTATTTGAAACAAATTTGCAGTATTTAAAAACAGAAAAGCATTATGTAATAGCATACACAGTAAATAGAGTTGATGAACGATGTAATAAGATGTGTTGAAGATGAGTAGCCTCGTAGCGATATATTTGACACAAATGTGCTATATTTAAACATAAGCATTTTATAGGACTAGCATACGCACTCAACGAACTTTGAGGATCTTGTACATTAACATAATTTTGATAAGAAAAAACATAGTGTAAAATTATTCATAAATGCACTGTGTATAACGTACATAAACTATCAGTAATTCTTAGTTTGAAATAACACAAAAGTGTAAACATTATAAATACCATGCAATAAGTTTTATAAACTTCTGATACAACTTAGGCCCAAGTTTCGAGGAATCCTGCAGTGGCGAAGTAGCAGATTTGTAGCGTTTGCAAAATCAGGTTATACGTAACACTTAAGAAAATTATGGCCGAGCATAACTCCGGCTATACTAAAAAGGAAAATTCGTCTGCCTCCGAAAACAATATTTGCACGGCTGAAAGTAGTTTAATTGTTTCGTTAATGCTTGTCAGAATTTTGAAAGAACTTCACAGTACGTCGATACTAACTGTTGCGAGCAAAAATGATATAAGTACTCTTTATTAACACTTGAAGTGAACAAAATAGATTGTGTTAGGCCTACATACTGCATGTGGCAGAATATTAAAGCGGGAGACAATTTACTCGGTACTGCATTAGTCGAGAGTCGGCCAGTATTAAACCTTGTTGAGTGGGCCACGTGTGAAAACGGACTGCGATAAGGACTGGCGGGATAGAGACCGACAGAAATGCATTTCCTATAGTGGCGTAATCCTTCCTTCTGAGAAGTACTTCTTGTTCGGAGTCGTCATGGTAGTGCTGTGCGGATTGCTATCAGTATTCACCTAAAATTAATTCTGCAACCGTGATAAACATTTTCTTTCGTGTATCATATGTTAACGGTACTTAATACATTAGCCCCCTATCACGCGTCAAATTTTTCGCTTCCAGCTATATTTGACAGTAAAATTCGAAAGAAAAAAAAATACGGCCAGCCGATTGTTCCTTCCAGCAAATCTTATCAAATAATCTTGAATGCGTTTGAAAATGTGGCACATTTTCGAATTTTTCACTGGGAGAATCTAATTAGAATTATTATTTCAAGAGTTATTTTAATATTGAGATATTGCTGGTTTTCCCATGCAATCAATTACAGGGATAAGCGTACAGAGTGTTGTGATTTATTTTCCCTTTTTCACTAAATTCAAATTTTATTTATTAGAGCTGTTTTCTGCACAATTTAATTTAATACGTCTTGAGTTCGTAATATTACGTGCCATATTCACTCAAAATAGCATTCAAGCCCAGACAGCTTCTGCATTAATTAATTATATTCATTTCCAGCAACTGTTCGTTATTTCAAAGTTTCTTTATGCCCATTTTTGTCGTGCACGATTCTGATTTGCTGAGATCGTTAAACACAAAATGCATTTTGGAAACAGTCCAATCTTTTTAAATGTTTGATGGAAACTGAAGCCATCCAACTTTTTCAGACAAACATGGCGGCGTTTATGACGTTTCAATGACGTCGTAACTGTCCAACTTTATTTGACCAAACTTGTTGGAAGCAGTTTGACGGAAGAATCTGGCAGTGTGACACAGGGGCTTTACAGACTCCAGTCGTATTCATAGAGTATGTAACATCGCAGAGGTGCAGTGGTGTCGCGTACTGCGAACTCCAACCGCACGCGACGCCAGCAAAATGGCGTAGTTGGCCAGCAATATGGCAGGTCGTCGTTCACCAATGGACACCTGAGGAACTAACTTGCCACGCAGACGGCAACCGCCTGCCACTGTGAGTCGTGGGACCGAGAACCGCAGCTCCCTTAACTCACTGGGTGTTTGTAAAGGCCGTGCCAGTGTGAGTCTAGGGCACTGGACCCACATTTAAGCTGTTTTAGTTTCGTCGCCTGTTATTACGTCAGTTTGCGTGCTTGTGCTGTCGGCGGGGGAGTGAAGCTCCCCTCAAGCCTCCCGGCTGGAATGAGTGCGAGTGTCGTGACGTCTGTCTAACGTGTTGTTCTGTTGTATGCAGGTGTGCTAATCAATCTCGCGTGTAGTGTGCAGGTAAGTAACTAGTCTCCCGGGAGCAGCCCCCGGGGTATGTTTCATCGTTTCAGTGTGTTGTGACATAGGAAAGAAATCCAATATTAGTAACAAAATACAATATGGGGGCCCTTGGGACCAGAGTCTGCCAGACCCTAGTCAAAGCAGAGCTCCCCTCTGGTCCTCTCCTCAACGAGGATTGTGTTCTTCCCGACATGAAACAGACTATCAAGTCGGTGCGTTATTGTATGTCAGTAATAGTGTTAGTAAAATATAACACGTATATGTTTTTAGTTATATTTTATTTTTAATGTATTTTTTGTATATTGTATTTTTTAAAATATTCTTATTATTATAATATTATTTTTAATTTTAATATTATTATAAAATATTTTAATATACTGCAATATTGATGATAAGACAAAGCTAGGTTAAGTTAATTAAATAAGCTAGATTAGCTATGTCATGTCGTGTTAGCCCCCCCCCCCCCGACTCCTACCTCGACTGGCATGTGTGTCATATAACCTGGAAGAGGAGTGGTGGTTGGGGCTAGTTCCCACCTTTCCAGAGTTCCCGCATAACCAGCCTGGGCAGAGCGCCCTAAGAAATAAATACAGCGTGTTTATAAACGATAGTATCAGTTTGGGGTATTTTTATAGTTAAATAATCCTCAACTATTTGTTTGTTTACTGTGAGAAGCAACATCTGCTTCTCGTGTAGTGATGGGCCTAAAATGGCCCAATGGTGTTGCGAAGCGTATCTCTTTCAGAAATGCGGCCAGTTCCTGCAACTCTGAGAACATGGTCGCATTATCTGACATGTTGGTGCCCCTTCCTCCTCAGTCTTTGTGGCTTGTCCCTCTGCTGTGGTGCACGTGCTTGTTCCCTGTGTGTATTTCCCTGTTCAGTCTGTCATTTCTGAGATTATAGCGGAGGACATTCAGCCTTTGACTGAACGTTTGGTCGCGTATCCTGCCTTTTGTTTTATATTTATTTGTCGGCGTTAACTTCCGACCTTTGTTTGCGAGTGTCGATGTACTTTTGGACCACTTGGCACTGTTTCCATACATCCGAGTGTCCAGTTTTTTTTTACAAAGTGCACATGGACACTTTGACTTGTCTTGTTCTCTTAAGGGGCAGGTACTCACTGTGTGATTTTTTCCGCAAAGTGCAGTATTTCTGTGTGTGGTCCAGTGTACAGCATCTCTTACACTGAGCCACATCATCAGTGCGGTGTTTGTACAGCTCTATACGAACTGACGTGTAACCTAATTTGCGTATTTTTAGAATGTCATACTCCTCTCGAGGCAGCACTATTGCCCCATCAACTTCCGGTGAGTCAGCTGATGTTCAAAACTGCCAGACATTCCATTATGCAAATCCATACTCTCTAAGTTCCTTAGATAGGACTTTTGCATCTGTGTTGTGTAATATTCCTTTAATGGCTATTTTAGTTGGCCTTTCAGCTTTTATGGCATGTGTACAGTAACGAATTTTTTTTTTTTTTTTTTTTTTTTTTTTTTTTCGTTAAGAAAATCACAAAATGACGCGTGGTTCTCATCTTCTACCACTATCCTCAAATATTGTATGTTCGTGAGTGTAATTTTTGCGAAGAAAGCTTCGCCAACTTTGCTATTTAAATACTTAAGCTTCGAGATGTCCGGAATGTATGCTGGTGGATCAAGTGGTGTTTTACATGTATGTTGTTGTGATACTGCTGTGCTTGTCTACTCTGACTGTCGTCTAATGGGTCTATTTCTCCCAAAGGAGAAAAAGAATTATTAGTTGGAACTGGTTCACTAACATGTGTCTTTCTAACTGTTTTAGCTGTGTTTTTTGGTTCGGTTTGTGAAAATATGTGTTTTGCGTTTTGATGTGCTCGAGTTAACAGAGGAAGAAACAAGCAATGCAGCAGTTACCTTTCGGTCATACTCCTTCCCTCTGATGTCCTGTCGTCCGACATCGCAAAGTCGGTGTTGTCGAGTAGCAAGCGACTCGCCTACAACCTTAAACCTCGGTGTCTGCCCAGCTCCCTTGAGGAGGGAGACAGGCTACAACCTTAAACCTCGGTAGCTGACCAGCTCCCTTGAGGAGGGAGACAGTCTACAACCTTAAACCTCGGTAGCTGACCAGCTCCCTTGAGGAGGGAGACAGGCTACAACCTTAAACCTCGGTGGCTGACCAGCTCCCTTGAGGAGGGAGACAGTCTACAACCTTAAACCTCGGTGGCTTACCAGCTCCCTTGAGGAAGGAGACAGGCTACAACCTTAAACCTCGTTGGCTGACCAGCTCCCTTGAGGAAGGAGACAGGCTACAACCTTAAACCTCGTTGGATGACCAGCTCCCTTGAGGAGGGAGACAGCCTACAACCTTAAACCTCGGTGGCTGACCAGCTCCCGTGAGGTGGGAGACAGGCTAGGAACAGGGAATATTTCATAAACTTCAATAGCCAATCAGACCCAAAGCCCGTTTTCCACAGCTTCGCGCGACCAATGAGCGGCCGAGTTCCCTTGCATGAAGAGAATCGCCTCGCCATTTCATTTCTGTATACTTACCTATGCTGTGCTAAACATCTGATTCAATGTTACAGGCGATACGAATGGTGCGTCTTTACAATCGTATCATCCGAATCTGACTTGGATTATACAGAGTGTGATTGAGTGTAAATGAATGCTAATACATTCAGCTAACGCTTTACAGTTCAAAACAAATATACGAATTCCGTAATTATCAATTGTTACCGACGCCATTTTCACATCCAAATAGCTGAATATGGGAAACAGGTGTTTGTATCGTTCAGCCACTCGACTGAAAAGAATATTGATACGCATAAGCTAGAATATTTACTAGTAAAGCTTATTAACTCCGACTCTTTGCATCACCACAATACTCGTAATAAAAATTCCTTCCAAGTTCCTCGTTTTTCGAAGTTAATTGATCAAAATCTTTCACATACATGGCAAGCAGGATTTGTAATGACCTGTCGTGAGATATGAAAACCACTTCGCTGGACTCGCTCATGGTGATGTATAAGTCCTTTCTGTTTCAGAGCCAGTTTAAGTAGAGCTATCGTACGTAAGTTTTATTTTTGTCAACATAAACTAAGGTTAAAATTAAAGTTAAGTTAAAATTAAAATTAAACATATAATTAAGGTTAAAATTAAAATTATCATATAGGCTTCCGCCCTATGTATAATGTGTAGTACTTATAAACTTAAAATAAAAGTTGTATAACATATGTAGATTATCCTAAGTTGTAAAAAGTACCAATTGTAAACCAGCCTTGGGCTGAATTTGGTCTTAAATAAATCAATAATGCCACGCCTTTGCTGCAACTAATCGTTTTACATATTATTAATTACTATGGCAGAATACTGTCACCAGTAATTTCTATGTTTATTTCAGTGGATTAAATATGCGGAAGCAATATGTATGCCACTAGAACATTTGAATTCAAAATATTACTGTCGCTTCTTTAAAAATATTACTTCATTGTCACGCCCACACGTTAAAGTAGAGTCAGAAAAAAAAATTTAACGATGACCTTGACAAATGGTACGTATTTGAAACATTTGCCGTAGTTCCTCCTCCGCCGTGCTAGGATAAACGTTACAGTTTTATGGCAAGGCATTACAGATAAAAGCGTGCTCACATTTATGACTTCGCACTGAACGCAGACCTGCACGTGAATGGCCAGCACTTCATTCCGTAACGTTGATTCATTGAAGCACATCCCCTTCCCCCCTTTTTCGCGTTATCGTGTTCGCACTTTTGCACGGTAAACGCAAAGATACGCAGTTACGTAGTGCATGTTCCGAGCTACGGAATAAAAACGTGTTTGTCGCTTACCACGCACCACTGTCGGAAACGGGCACTAAGGGCGGAACTCGCGCGTCTATTAAATATATTTTCGCTTCAGTGAGCTCCTGCGTGCTTATATTTCAGTGGGCGCACTAAGCGATGTGCGCCCAGTAAAGTTGGAAACGAAGGAGGATAAAGAAGTTGCATATCTTAGCGCCGAATAAAAAGGATTGGGTAACCGTTTATTATATAGTCCATTCACGTTTTCTTCGGCCTTTCTTGAATGAAACCTTTGAAAAATCTCCCCGCGTATGACGTGTTTAGTTATTTCCTAAATACGACCTATATCACAAGCGTTTTATACTTGTGTTCATAAAAGTTACATTTTTTTTCCTATTAAATTGAAATGTTATTCATATTTTATCTATAAATTTTATAAATAATTTGAATAAAAAAACTGGGAGAAAATAGGTATGTTGGTAACTCCTAGTAAGAAATAGTCTTCATACAAATTGCTGTTAACACTGAGTGCGCACGATTGTGGTGCGTTGTCCTCTGGTGTGATCCTCCAGGATTAGTTAAGCTTAGTTTGCACGAGGCGGAGGAATATCCTGGAAGTAGAACTTTAGCAGGGCTTCAGAAAAGGCTGAAGTGACCGTGAATCGATTATAACTTAGTTATTTCTCTCGTTTTCTGTTGTTTTTTTTTTATGCGCCGAAGTGTAAAAATGAGCAGATTTTCAAAATATTTACTTTTCTAATAATTTTACAGTTTCATTTGACCAACACGTGAAGAAAGCGATGAGGCCCGCGGCAATGACAATTTTACTCAAGGCGGAATAACACACGACGTGCATACAAGTAGGTCTTAAGCAGGGCTTTCACAAGTGCTCATTTTTATCGTGAATAGCCTGTAGCTGGGGGGCTCCCAACTCGTAGCGCTCGCTGGAGAGCAGGTGACCGTGGTTGGTTTCTCGGTCGCGCTTCCAACTTTATTTAAACTACCTTTAATGTACGTGGAGCGGAGCAAATCTTTGTTTCGTGCAACCAAACAAGAACAACGAAATAATGTGATTTCAACAACACAATATTTCGCTGCACCAATTCAAAAAAAAATAATTGAGGGTTTGCTCCAAACAAACGTCTGATTCAGCAAAATCCTTTTTCTCAGTGTGATACGAAAAATCCTTTCGAGTTAACAGTCGGTCTCCTTATTAATCCGTGGTTTCACTCCGGATAAAGGCTGTTCACGATAAAGTGAACAATTTTGAAGTCAACCGTAGAAAAAAGTCACTATCCCTGCCTGCATATATTATAACGGGCGCACTTGGTGATATACGCCCGGTAAAGTTGGTAGCGATGGATGGAAAATAGTTCCATATCTTAACGTCGAATAAAAAGTGTTAGGTAACCATTTGTGATAACTCAAATTATTTCTTTCTCTTTCTGTTTGTTTTTTCAATGCATCGAAGTGCAAGAATGAGCAGATTTGTAAAATGCTTACTTTCCTAATAATTTCATGGTTTCACTTGACCGACGCAGGAATAAAGTGATGAGGCCCGTGGTAATGTTAATTTTACATAAGGTGGAATAATACGCAACGCGTATACAAGTAGATCTTAAGCAGGGCTTTCAAAAATGCTCATTTTACCGTGAACAGCCTAGCTACATGTCGTGGGGTTGTTTGCACGTATCTGCTGCAATGCCTATTCCGACTTGACATCAGGAAAACAGGGCGTCCTACACAGAGAGCAGATTAACCCCAGACGTGCTGTGCACAGGTCTTTATCGCACCGCAACACCAGAGAAGGCAGTACAGTACCTTCATTGTTATAGTCTGTCCATGGTAAAGTGAGCACTTTTGAGGCCCTAGTTTCTTTTTCCCCATCAGCCATTCTTCAACCTTCAACAACCTTTTCAAATAAATATTGCCATGTAAGTGGTAAACACAGTGTGTATGTTCAACCACACTCGGAAGCCAACGTCTAAGGCTAAAACAAAATATATTTATTGACCATTATTCCAAATTAGAGGGCTTTGAAAAGTGATCACTTTACCGGGAACAGCCTATAAATAGGTATATGCTTTTATGCACGTACACACGTGTGTGCATGTATGTATTTGCATACATAACATATACATACGTATCTATATATTGCTGCACTTATTTAAATTCCTGATTATTGCTACGGTGACTGCGTTTGTATTCATATCTGGTTTATAGCTTTTTATTGCTGCCATTAATTTTTCCTTATGTCTTAAGGTGTAATAAGGATTTAAAATAAATACAACAACAACATTAACAAAATGTTCGGTGTAAGAGAATGCAAAATGAAGACGATTTGCCATTATTTCTATCATTATTATATTCATCACCATCCTCATGGTTTAGCGTGACTGCGCGCCTGAACATCGCAAAGATAGGCTTCCCGCAGCACACCCAGCAGTCACTCCGACTAAACGCATGTCTCGATGGACACCTCACTAAGCTCCAGGAGAGCCACGACGAACAGAGAGAGAGAGAGAGAGAGAGAGAGAGGAGATACTCGGCTGCTGGCTGGTGTTCTGCGATACGCTTGTGCTTGGAGAAAGCCAACACACGACTAACACTTCTACAAATTTCGTTCTGTTAACTTTTCAAATATTTTTCTTGAGAAAAAGCTAGGTGCCTGGAATTCGCATGTCGCTACGTCTCTGTTATAAAGCTAGAAATGAACTGTAACTTGTATGCAAGGTAAAAATAATTTATTGGAGGCCTCCAAAAACACAGCTAACTGTATACTTGTGACACGTGATATATCGCATGTTGTTTGATATTTCAGTCACAGCTAAATGTATACTTGTGCACACATTATACATCGCATGTTGTTTGATATTTCAGTTAACTGTTTTTACCCATAATTTATTTTAGTTTGTATATTTATACCTACTTCATTTATAGTTATTAATGACTTGTTATTATAATTTTGCATTTTCCAGTTAAACAATAACTTTCAAAACATTTTCTGTTTATAACTTAAGATTACGTTCGTATGTTAAGTTTATTAATATCTCATGTTTAACCTTGTTTAAAATTGTTAAGTCTAAGAGAAAGCTTATCGCCTTAACTTCGCCAAAAAGAACGACGATAATAAATAAATCAATATTTCAGAAAACTGAAAAAAATGTTATCTATCTCAATGATGATAATAAACTTAAATGTCTACAACGCCTGCTTGTTACAGTTAGAAATTAGATTTCTTTTACACATTTCACACTAAGGTTTTGTGGATTTAGATATAATTAATTAATTGTAGTATTACAAAACTATCTTTGGTAACTAGTTTCGAAATGAATATTTGCACAAATTTCAAAAAGAAAACATTAGAATGTAGTTGCAACCGTCAGTCGAGCCACTTACAGGCCTGCAACGAACCAACGAGTTCACAAGGGCAGAGTTGCAACTCAACAGCATAACGCGGTGTTTGCTGAAGTAGAGGTACTGCCAACCTCAGAACACACAGTAAACTACAAATATCCACTTTGTCATGCTGCAATATAAGGCACATGACGTCACCAGCCTGTACACTAGTCTTTTATTTCACCACTAGCCCATGTTTTCTGGGCAAATATATGATTGATTGGTTTGCGTCGTCTATCTGCAGCTATTGCTACCAGAAATGCATTCCAGAGAATAGTAGTCATAAACGTGAGATGAAACTCTATTTTATAGACAATTGCACGCAAATATTCATGAAAATACGAGTGCTATGAAATAACATATTGAAAGCGTCATGGACAAAGTATACATACTGTGCTGCCTTTATCAAAATTAAAATATGTAATCGAGCACGTGTTTTTTTAATACTTAAAAATAAATACTGCATGATGGTCTATATATAGGCCATTCACGGTAAAGTGAGCACTTTTTAAGGCCCTCCCAACAAGCATTAACCACTAATAAATATATTTTATTACAGCCTCGGATAGTACCTTTTGAGAGAGGTAAAATGTATGAACTGTGTTTATTAGTAACATTGAAACGTTAATAATGAAAAGTGGTGGAAAGATGGAGATTGGCTGGACGGAAATATTTAGCAGGGCCTTAAAAAGTGTTCGCTTTATCGTGAATGGCTTATAAACACGCACGAGATGTATGTAGTAAATATCCTGTTTAAATACGCGACATTTTTTTAAAATGCCGAATTCGTAAAACCTTAGAACGTCGACTTCTGGTATCTTCGGTAAATATTCGTTTTCCCTATTCGAGTTAAGTGGTTTGGGGTTTGTTTACAAAGTAAAAAAAAAAAATCTTAGCAAATAGTAAGCCGTAGAAATGTTTCTAACGCGTTGGCTCAAACCCAGACCAACTCAACAGAGTCGCTACTGCTTATTGCAAGTGAAATATTTTGGAAGTCTTAAGTTGAATCGATCACCGAAAAGCATACATTTAAATAAAACTATTTAAAATTTTTAATTTTAATTTATGCACTACAGTGTTAATTTATACTGACCTGCATCGAAGGAAAAAAAATACGATTGCTGAAAACAAAAATACGAACACATAAAAAAAAAAGTATTTCCGTTTCGGTAGAATGCAACACGCACTAAGATATGTTTCTATTGGTAACTCCCTTAATGAGAGCTTGCAGCGAACTGTTTGTGGATTTCTCGGGGAAAAAGCGCGGCTGGCCGAGATGCAGCTATTGATAACTCCCTTAATGAGAGCTTGCAGCGAACTGTTTGTGGATTTCTCCGGGAAAAAGCGCGGCTGGCCGAGATGCAGCTATTCGGCCGTCTCTCTCTCTCTCTCTCTCTCTCTCTCTCTCTCTCTCTCTCTTCTCTCTCTCTCTCTCTCTCTCTCTCTCTCTCTCTCTCTCTCTCTCTCTCTTTCTCTCTCCCGTCTCTATCACATATATTTGCACTCATGAATGTCGTGTGGCTTTGCCTTTTTATTTACCTCCCTCCTCTTCGTTTCCTCCCGCTCGTGACAAACTCAAAATTCCCTCTCCTCCGCGGAGCAGTGCCAACTAGGTTGCCACGACTCCTGCCCCCCCCCCCCCCCCCGTAATCCTCGTTAATTTTTCCCACATTCTCCAACATTATATTCCCGGTTCTACACGTGGCCCCCTCTGATCTATACGGGCAGGCGTGCCAACGATACTCGCGCACGAAGAACGACTAGCACATGTTTACGAGACTGGAGGAAGAGGGGGAGGGGGTGAAATTTTTCACTGGAGGTGTGTGTATGGGTGGCGGTTCAAGGCTGTGCGAGAGCCAGCATCCCCCCCCCCCACCCTAGGTTTCGAGGAACATAACTATGATATTTTCAACTTAAAATACCGATTCGTACAAATTATTTCAATAAGTTTTATTTTTAAATACGAAATTTGGTTTTAGCTTAAGTTTTTATTGAAAGCACATTTATGTAATTCCTGTAAAAATCCGACACTTCTCGGGTCCCTTTGAGGGGAGGGTTTATATATATATATAAACACACACACCTCTCATTATTTTCACTTCAAAATGTTATCGCAAAAGTAAAAATTGAAATACTGGTGAACAGCACAAACAATTTTCAAGAATACAGAATGAGGTCGAATATCGGCGACATATTTCGAGAGATGATTCCTGATAGGGAAACGAATAAAAAGAAATCATGTCCAGGTAATGTGCAGAAACACCGTAAAATGTACAATGCGCCGGGCGGGTTGGGAGAGTCCGTTGACACTGCACGAAGGGATGGGGTTGTTCAGTTTAGTAAATACAGCGGCCGGGCGAGAGATGCCCCGCGTGTGCATATGAGGTAAAGGCTGGTCACTATAAAGTGAGCACTTTCGAAATCAACCTTAAAAAAAAATTACTGCCCCTGCCCGCATTTAGTTTTACGGGCATTTAGTTTAATGGTTTATGGAAAACAGTTCCATATCTTAATGTCAAATAAATATGATTAGGTAACCATTCGGGATAACTTAACTTATTTCTTTCCATTTATGTTTTTTTTTAATGCATCGAAGAGCAAAAATTACCAGATTTGTTACATATTTAATTTTCTAATAATTCCACAGTTTCACCTGATGGACTCATGAATAAAGTGACGAGGCCCGTGGCAATGTTTTTACATAAGGTTAAGGAATGCACAAAGAGCATACAAGTAGATCTTAAGCGGGGCTTTCAAATGAGCTCAGTTTACCGTGAACAGCCTATACCCGAAGAGCGGCGAAGCCTTTATTCGAGCGTTCTTCGAGTGTTTGCAGTTTAGGCCCCGGGTCAGCGTACACAACTCCTTTCAGGTGCCCCCCGCAAGTAGAAGTCAGAGAGTTCAAGGTCGAGAGCCCGGGTGGCCCATGCTACAGGCCCTCCTCGTACAATCCATCTGCCGCACAGTATGTAAATTTGCCAATCTAAGGGGAAAAAATTCTTATTGAATGTGTGAAAGTACTGGGGTCAACATTTATAACCATGTTTGACTAAATATATATATATATATTTAAAGTATTTTTTTGGATATTTTCAGATAAAATAAAAATTTATTAAACTTCTGGCATGTTAACAAAATTTTTGTAATTTGGCAATATCGCTTCACAAAGATTGTGGCTATGCTTTAATGTATATGGTGAAAACAATTATTAATAAATATGTACTACATATGTTACAGAACAGTCAAAATAAGTTTAATTAACGGTATTTATCATAATTGCAATGTTTATAACTAAACACATAAACAATTAGTCACTATCACTCAAGACACTGTAGCCATTTCATTGTGGTTATACTTCAATGTTTATAGAGTAAAAAATTTATTAATAATTATGTACTGTACATACATGTGTTGCAAAAGTTACAATATATTTCATCTACGTGATTTATCATAATTGTAATGTTTTCAATTAAACACGCCAACAATCACTCAGTACATTGTTGCCATCCGATGATTCTTCTCGAACAAGTGGGTGGAATATTCCTCAGGTAATGACGTATCCATTGTGATAAACTGTCCTATACTTCATAATTGAGCTTATGGTTCGTTTGTATGGAAAAAAGCAGAATATTTATTTATTACAAGGCTTTGTGGCCTAAACAGAGAGAAATTATTACTGAGTAGAAGTCTTTAAACACCAGTTTATCCATGAGAAAATAAACAGTGATGATAATAAACTTAAATGTCTACAACGTCTGCTTGTTACAGTTAAAAATTAGATTTTTTTTTTACACATTTTACGCTAAGGTTTTGTGAATTTCGATCTAATTTATTTGTAGTATTACAAAACTATCTTTGGTAACTAGTTTCGAAATGATTATTTGTACAAATTTCAAAAAGAAAACATTAGAATGTAGTTGCAACCGTACAGGCCTCCAACGAACCAACGAGTTCACAAGGGCAGAGTTGCAACTCAACAGCATAACGCGGTGTTTGCTGAAGTAGAGGTACTGCCAACCTCGGAACACTCTGGATACTCGGTGTCTGTCGTTATGGCAATTGTTATATGTTTGCACGAAGAGCCTTAACTGTTAAGAACTTCTGGACTGTTACGAGATGTAATGGTGGTTGATCGACGCTGAGGAAGAAGAGCTGAGAACCGACGCCTGAGGAGGACGTGCCAGTGGCCGCTACCCTTTGATACGCCGCCGTCCAGACGGAGTTCCCATAGCGAGGTTGAAGCGGGATGTTCATCATCCTCCGGACCATGTCTATGTCGAGGATTCGCAGGGATGGAGACTTCGCTCTGTGTCGCCGCTTCGCGTCGTAATAGTTTCGCGAAAAGATTTCACGACCAGTTGCACTGCACAGCACTCTAGGCTCGGGTCCGCTTTCGCGATTGGATGTCACGCTTCGCAGGTGACCGAGCACGAATCGCGGACGTGCAGTATTGAACTTACTTGATTCTGATTGGCCAGCCGAGTAGGAAAATGTCTTCTCAAAAAGACAAGGCGCCAGTAAGGAAATGAAAACTGCTGGTACGGCCGCAGGGTATTGAAATATAGCATGTGCGGAAATCTTTTCGCGAAATTCGGGTGTCCCTAATCATAATGTAAGCCGTCTTTATGCCTTTGGAATTGTTTCGTCAACAAACTATCAGCATCGAACTTATAAAAATTTGTAACTACCAAGACTTAAATGATGCAGTGAAAATGTTAGTAGAATTTTGTTTGAAACTATGAAAAATATTATAATCTCACATCTTTACCAATTTTAATATCGAACTACGTTGATATCTTTCTACCCAGAGGCGTGTAGCTAAGTCTGTAGAAAAAGAAATTCTCTACGCTCTAGTTAAAAGTCGAGTCGTGGATATATTTCTCTACCCTTACGTTTCTTGTCGATTGGGCGTACATGATTAAACTTAGTTTTTTTTTTTTTTCAATCTTGAGAGGAATTTAGATTAGTATTAGTATCCTGACAGCAGAAACCTGTATAATTTACTTTCTTTATTTATTTTATTTAAGTTTATACATGTTGAGGAAGGATGTCCTTAAATCGGTATTTAAATTTATAATTTTTTTGCTGTTGTCCTTGGTAGATTTTTGGACTTGCATGTCTTTGTTGCTTGGAGCCTTCATGCGTAAAATATGTTCTCTCTATGTTTCTACTACTCATCAGGGGTCCAGAAGAATGTATTAATTTGATTCACTCACGCATGCACAGAAGTTGTTTTGCTAGACACGAATATTCCTACTAAATAAATTATAATTAAAAATTTTATTTTTTAATTTTTTTTCTGCTAATAGAAATTTTCCTGTTCTATTACACCATTTCTAGTATAAATTGCATTTCTTGATCAACTTTCCTTTTTATTATTTTTGGAGACTTCCGTAAACTCCCTAAATAAGGGTCTGATTATTGAGTAAACTATTCAACAGGTCCGTGTTTGTACATGCTCTGGGAGTTCTCCGTGTAAAACGGTCTCTATATTGCTTATTTTTCATATTTTTCGCTTCTTGGGATTCTTCTGTATACTGGCAAATATGCAAAATACATGCTTCAGTTATGTCTCTCCCATGGAATAACATTTAGTGGAGGCTTACAGACATTAGATAGCAACTGAAATTTTGGAGGAACAGCTGCTGAGTTTCGTTACAGAATATTTCAAACTTCTCTTAATTTGATGTTCACTATTTATGAATTCGAGTATAACCCCAAAAAGCTTAATTAACTCCAGGTTCAGTCAAGTTATTTCTGCAGACTTCTCTGGGTTCCAAAAAAAAAAAACGTTCGGGCTGAGTTGCCGTCATTTGTTTTGCCACTTTGCTGCTCAGGCATACCAACTAAAAGTCCTAACTTACTCCTGAACCCTTCCTCTAAACTACTTTTTTTTTTATAGGTTTTCTTTGCTTTCAGACTCCCTTGCTTGCCATTTTTCTATGTCCGCGCGGAATGAAATGTGGGGCATGCATTCAAACAACCTTATCCACGAATGAACGGGTGGTATACTGAAGGAAAGGAATTATCTTTTTACTGCCTTTCTCTAAATGGTCTTTATATCATTCATTTCTGTGGGTTTTCCTAGCACGATACAAACTATACCATCTACTACGCGAAATATCAAATTCGACTTTATAGAAATGTCCATCTCGTCAATTTTTATTTTGCTTGGTTCATGTGCTTTTATTTGAGATGCTATTTAATCTACTTTCGTGTTACTAAATCGGCAGATTCTTTCACAAACATAATTTTGATAGGGCGGGAATAATTCGTCGGAAGAAGGAACAGGGTTTTTCCAAATAACAATTTTTTTGGAATCGTCTTTGCCACAATATATCTGCAAAGGAACTATGGAAATGCTAAACAAACTTTCGTCACTGCGATGATCTCGAGAAAATTTTTGTTTGTATCTATTTTGTTCTGAACCCTCACATCCCCATTTGACGATATAATCGGCATGTTTAGAAGCATGCATTCTGTCACGAACCTCTTCAATTTGACAAATGCTAGTAACCGTGTGGTGAAGGAGTGACTGGAGAAATATTTCTGCTGATATTTTCGTTACGATGATACCTTGAGGACAGCATATCTCTTCAGCTTCTTTGACTCTGGGGTAAGAGGGACATACTCTGCAATTGCAGTTTTCAACTTGTTCACGTATCCGCAAAAACTGGTGAGTAGACAAACTAGTGTCCGCCATTAACGCAAGTGCTTGGTCTGCAGACAAAGACCCTGGCGTTTGAAGTAAAGACATCCTAGTCTTGAACAACTGTTTCTAACTTCATCCTAGCGTATTACTTTTGTTCAATTTTTAAATTTGCATGAATAAAATGCATTAATTTAAAATTACTGTAGTTCATTTTAATAGTTTTATAAAAGTAAATTATTGGCCAACATCTGCGTACTGTTCCTAGACTTGTACTTTTTTTTATTTCACTACAAAAATAAGTAATATACGTAAAATGTAGAAAATAATTGTCGACTCTTGAGCACACTTAAGGGGTCCGCCTGCCTGCATCGGTTTTCTCCTTGTTTGGCTGAGGAGCGTGGGCGCTATAAGGGTTACACTGGCACGCTCTACAAGGGCGCCATCGCCGCTACGCGCAGGGCTCTGAGTTGACCTACAGTGTTCTCGTAGTGCTGCGTGTACCTATGGCACTTTCAGCGGCGACCCTATCATTTTATTGACGAAAGGTATCTATCAAAGTTCAATGCATGCTCCTATCGTAGTTCGGCTCGTGTCCGGCTAGAATGTTTTTAAAGATACTGCAGTCTGAAAAAAAAAAAAGCTCGAAAATAACGTTTACAGTATGCGTTGTAACTTTAAAGTACCATCCCTCCCTCGTAAGGGGTGTGATGTCTTTTCGTCGGTAAACTTACTGGTAACAAGTTTAATAGCTTTGTCAACAAAAATCGCAGTTGAAGAGCCGTGCAGGTAGAACCCTTAAGTTTGCATTTTGGTGTCGTAATTGTGTACTATTAAGCACCTACTGTTTTGTGTATGACTTTTAATTTTAAGAAGAGAATATTCGATTATATCACGGTGCCTTAAAACTGAAAAAAATATATAAATAATATATTTTTCAATTTCGGTTTTATGGTCTGAAATAATAAGAAATAAAATAATCTTTGACTAAATAATAAGCAGGGACCTGCAAATTCGCGTTATTTTGTAGCTGCAGACTAAACTCCAAGACGTTGTACGCTTGCCTGTCTTTTGCCATTGGCCGAAAACTTGGGTGTGACGCCCCATCGACGCTTACAGCCAGTAGTTAACGGTTCAATAGTTGAACAACCAATCCACAGTGGAGAGAACACGCAGGTTAAAGACGCCTCACAGTTGGCAGTAGCCGATGTAAATACGAATTGCTCTCGCGTAGGAATAGGGCAGTGAAGTCTATCATGGTACTACATAATAACGCGAATTTGGCACTTCTCTAATAATAAGACGTGGTATTCTATTACAAAGTGCTTATTTCCGACGTTCTACACCGGCCAACGAATACTCTGCACGCCAGTGCGAAGAATCGTGTCGTCCATAGCTCATTTCCTCGGAACACGCAGGATAGCTGCAGTTAGGCCGGAGCCAGTGGACTTGAAACTAGCTTGTCGGGACCCGTCCTCGTTGGGTGACGCGACATCGAATACCCGGCCGGCGCCAAGACTACCTCACTGCTGCGGAATGGGAACAGCTCGGTTACATGACGACTTGTAACTGGCTGCCTCAAAACCTGCGGATAGAAACCTGAAAAATCCGCCGAGCTCAATTACCTCCAGGCTTGACTCTGAAGTCTTATGTACAAATTTGCCGATGTCAACTGTTCATTGGTTGTCTGCTGTCACAATGGAAGGTGACGATTGGGGTCAGTAGGTGTCAAACACGATGTGCACCAGTGGTTAATGTTTAGAGATGATGGTTTATCGCGGATAAAATTGATTCAAGGTACTGTCTACAGGTCCGACAGTTTTCCTTCCTTATTGGCTGACGTGCATGTATGAAGTTACTACCATATTTCACTGCATCAATGAGGATTCTGATACTATGAGTAGGGATAGAAAGAAATTCGCGAGTTCAATGACCTGTAGGCTAGACTTCAGAGTCATGTGTATACTCGAGACTAAAGAAGTTTGTTCATTGGCTTCTGCCCCATGGTGTAGCCAGTGTTACTTCACACATGACAGTATGGCACTCGCTACTTGTTTCCTTGCAAGTCTACTATTGGCTCAGAGTCGTCCAGGGTGTGTCTGTAATAAACTGCGATCCAACTGCAAAGTCAACTTCAGTGTACACGTGTTTGACGTCTATCTTGTCCTGAAATGAACTCGCGAAATGTTCCTATCCCTAACTATAAGGCACGACTTCGTGATTGGTCTGCAAACAACTTAGCGGTGTCAAAACCTTGTTCAGCCAATCATGAAAGCATAAACTAGTTAAGAGAGTTATAGAAGATATGTTGGCTCAAAACATTTTCGCGATTTTCCATCATCTCTATTAATGTTATATAAACACACAAGGAAAAAACGATAGTTTCTTGATTGACAGACAGTTCCTTTGCATACTTTGGATGATATGTATATTGATATTTAGAATGCCTCGCTAAAACTGTTGTACCTATTTGAGGAAAATGCTGCACCTATGTATTATATTGTTACAATTTTCTTAAAATCAGTGTGATTAACCGAGTTCGTTAAGGGATAGAAGTCATAATTAAATAAAAGAGTTAGTTATAGTTTCTTCATTTTATTTACAATAACAAAAAGAAATTTCTCTCGACCCAAATTCTCACCATAAATATATATCACTTGATGTTTACGATGAATGAATTCCATCAATAGAATTTACAATTGCCTTAAGGAAATTAATGTCATTAAATTATTAAAAATGAATCCCAATATACTGCGTATCAAAAACTATTCATTTACTTTGATCGATTATATGTCCGTATTTGACAGTTCCAATATTTAAAACAAAATCTGTATTACATGCTCATTCAGTCCCATCCCAGTTTAGTCCAGGTCCTACTAGACCGCAATATTCTAGAGTTCTTCGAGCGCCCTTATGCACAGTAGCCTTCACTCGTCCATTCACACCACGAACACCTCGTCCGCCGTCGTCTCACAATCTCCTACCGTCGTCCGTCTCTCACCGAACCTAACTTCGCCACCGCACTCAGCCAGATGGCCTCCACCAAATACTCCTGACCTTTAGATCACAGCAATATTTATAGGGTCGTAGGCCATCGCCCAAAAATTTCTCAAACTACACATTGCGCCGACTGTCATAGTTCCCAGAATATTCTTGCGCGTTCTCTAGACTCGCCGGCTTCTCCAGCAGGGGGAAGGAGGAGGGGCTGTGATATCAGCCGGGGCACTGCTGTCAACCATTTCCCACCTCCCCTTCCCACATGGGCGAGTGACGGGGCAGCGAGCTGGTCTGCCTTGGAGGTCGGAAGGGTCAAGGTGTGACACCCCCCACAGATCCGGGTCAGGGCTTGCGTAACGAAAGTTCGTGGGCGTTGTGAGCTACAGCGTGCAACACTAACCCCTCCTTAAGTCTGTTCGTACCGAACAGACAATATTTATAATACTATCCGCATAACATGTTCATTCGGTTCCACATCAGTTTAGCCCATGTCCCGCCAGTCCGCAATGTTCTAGAGTTCTCCGAGCGCTCTTACGCACACTTACGCTTCACTCGTTGGGTTTCACGCCCTCTCGTTCATCCACGAACGCCTCATCCGCCGTTATCTCGCAATCTCCCATCGTCATCCGTCTCTCACTGCACCAGGCTTCGCTCCCTCACTCAGCCAGACGGCCACCGCCAAAGACTCCTGACCTTTAGACCACTGCAATATTTATAGGGTCGTAAGCCATCGGCCAGAAATCTCTAGTTGTCGTGGTGCGCCGAGGGTCCTTGATCCAGAATATGCGTGCGCGACCTTTAAACTCGTCGGCTTCTCCAGCTGGGGGAATTTGGAGGGGCTGAGACGTCCGCTGGGTCACCGCTGTCAATCATCTCCTCTCCATCCAGGCGAGCGACGGGGCTACCAGCTGGTCTGCCTTGGGGGTGGGGAGGGTCGAGTGGTACACCACACACAGAGCCGGGTACAGGCTTGGGCAACGAGAGCTCGCGGCCGATGCGAACTACATCGTGTAACAAAAATTTACCAACTTTTCACTACCTACTGTAAATTTTATGGAGGGTATATTGAAACCTTCCTCTAGAATACATGATAGAAAATTAGTCATTGAATTGGTTACATTTTTTATGATCTGCGGTTACTAAATTTTGTGCTCTGACCACTGCAGTTGCGATATTTCATACAGTTACATTATCGATACATCGCCATGTCGCACAGAGCTACTAGCCGCCCGTCCGAGGTAGGGATGGAAGTTAGATGCGTTCTGAGCCCCTTACGCCTACAGGGGAGAGAATCCATTCAAGAGGGGACATGCATCGTGGCAGAGAGGGATTGGGTAGCCATGGCTACCGTCTAGGGCCATGACTATCTCCCTAAGTGTACCTATAGTTAACCTATAACTAAGAAGAGAAGGGGGGAAAACCGGCACCGTAAAAAAACTCTTTCGACAGGAAATGATCAACACTTTGTAGACTATGGCCTAGTGCAGCGCGGGCAAAACTGGTATGCATATTTCTCTGCCCATGAAACACAAAGCTGCCCTGGATATTTATAGTTACCTTGTTACCTTACTTTTATCGCAATTCTACCAATGAACAACGCAAAACTGAAAACAATTTTCGCAAATAAAAATGCATTAATTTTACCAGTTCTAAAATGAGCATGACGTACTGTAAAAACTGTTCATTACGAAATACCATTTGGTTTGCAGACTGCCAACTCCACACTGAGTTGGCTAACATGCGGCCAATAACGGGAGCGTGGTGCGGTTTCGTCCAATAGGACGATGGTAGGACAGAACAGAGACCAATAGAATACTGTGTCCTTGAAGTAGTATCAATAAGTGACTCACTTCTAACTTGTCGTTAACGCTGGTAAAACTTCGCCGACTTCAAAGTGCTACATGTATTAACACTTTCTGGACTCCGCTCGAGCTAGGTTTGAGCAATGCCAGTTTAAAATTGCTTCGTCCTTGAAGATAAAACTCGCACGGTTATAGAGCCATTGTACCTCTGGTATTTGATACTATCTTACAAGAACAATACAACCCAACAGCTATAGTTTTCCTGCGAAAAACATTTTTTTTTTGCATCCCTTTATAAAAGGACACGATTGACTGTAAACATTTTACACAGCGAGAGACATTTGACTGGAGCATAATCAGCTCTGCGACCCCAGTGGCTGATGACCAGCCAATGAAGAACGTTGTAGTAAGCACTCCCAGTGTGGTGTGGACCAATAGAAGAGTGGTAAGTTGGAATACAGAAACCAGCAGAATATGCGTTTCTGCAGTGGTGTATATAGGAGATTCACTTCTAACTTGTCATCAATTGTAGTAGATATGTGCAGACCCGAATATGTTGATCGAAAATGCTACAGGAGACAGATACTCGACCGCCGCGGTCTTCCTACTTGGTGATCGGCGACTCCCCCGGGGGGGGGGGGGGGTGTGAGGTCCTGAAATACTGCGGCCGCCTTGCTCCGGGTCGCGACGAAGGAGAGGCGCCAGGGCTTGGCACTGCTCCCTGGCGATAAATCCATCGCACGACTCCTTAGTGCGCTCCGCTGAACAGCGAATACTAATGCGATTATCAGCACACGTCTCGTTTTTCTCACGACCTGGCGGGGATGAACCCTGCACGTACTTACGACCCGCGTTGAGAAAATCGAGTGGCCACAGAGTAATTAGGTGCGCAAAGGTGGAACAGTTGATTATACCGAGGATTCCGTTTGCACGCGCCAGCAATAGATGTCACTTGTCAGTTACATGTCGGGACATCAGCGCGCAGTGACCTAATTTCCAGGAGGCAGCCCAGCCAATAGGAAATCTTTTCCCAGCATGCAGTAAGCATGTGTATATAAAAAAATAAATTTAAAAATAATTTTATGTTCCCATATTTATTTACCTATGCATATTTATGTATAAAATAAAATTAAAATAAATTTATATCTCTATTTATATATACATATTTATGTATAAAATAATTTTAATCATTTTATATGCACATATTTAAATACCTATACATAGGGACACCTTAATTTCGCGTAAAAAATTTCCGAGCATGTTAGACTTCAATACCCTACGGATATAATTAGCAGTGTTATTTTGCTTATTGGTCCCGTACCTTTGTGAAAAAACATTTCCTTACTGGGTTGGCCGATCAGAATTAGGTTACCCTTATAGTGTGCGTCTGTGATTCGCGAGCAGACACCTAAGACTCGTAACACGTAAATAACCCAATCAAGAAAGTGGATCTCAGCTAAAGTGTTATGAAATACAACTGGTCATGAAATTTTTACGCGAAATTCGGGTGTCCCTACCTATACATAATTATGTATAAAAATAAATAATAAATAATCTTATATTTCTGTATTTATGTATGCTACATAGTTATCTGCGTGTTTACATCTGGGGCGAACCAGTAAGTGAAGAGATTTGGACGGCTCTAAACAGCGAGGTCTTGAGAGCCGATGAGGGTGAAGCGAGGTGAATATGGAGCAGCGCCGGAGTGAAAGGGCGTGGGGGAAACGGGAGATCCCCGAGAAAATCCCACCGACCAACGGCATCTGTGCCATTTACTGGCACGATAAGCGTCTAGCTTATGTTTGTTTTATTTTTATTACATTTGAGTGTTTGCCTTTGTGGGCAAACAAATTTTTTTTGGCTAAGTCTTTTTTTATTATTTGCCCTTGCAATCAATTGTCCCCATTTGGTAACTGTTATTCAAATAATGTTTGCATCATTAAATTTATTATGTAAAATAAATGGTATTAATAGGAGACAATAATTAGTATCTGTAAATCTTCGAATTTTATATGCCACTAATTTCTGTTAATGTATTTAACGAATATTTTCGTTAAACTTGTATTTCTGCTGTTCATTTCCTTATAGGTGGCACCACTTTTAAGTAATGTCTTTTAAGATATAATTGGATTCATCTTTAAGGTTATAGAGGGTGGCATTTTTGGTAAATCACTTTATTTCTGCATTAAAAGTGTTATTATTAATTTCAATATTTGCTGTCGTAAGATATACTGACTTAATTATTTAGAAACTTTATGTTTTGAATAATTAATTTTTTGATCATATCTGTTTCTGAAAGCAAGTATAACCACAAAAATATCGATACTTCTATCGACATGTATCATGTAAAGGAGTACTGACGCGATGTTCTTTCTTCTACTTCTCGAAATCTTGAAAATGTGACACGATTTTTGGTGACTACTGATATTATCCAGTAACATTATGTAATATCGATTTTCCCACCGCATTCGGTAAGTTTAAAGTGCTACTTATTTTCCCGGCGATGTTTTGATGTAATTTTTAGGCCCGCGGAATTATCATCTTGTCTGTAAAATTTTGTTTAGTACGGTCGCAGTTTGCTGTGTCTTACACCACGGAGCCAATGTAGCTTCAGCCATGTTCACCTTGTGAACGAGGCGATGTGTCCCTGTTGTTCGTGATTGTGTGAACCGCCTTCAGGGGAAGGCAAAAGAATGGTTTGCGTCTGCACTACCTAAATCAGGAAAGAAAAACTTTTTTTTTTTTAAATCATGAAGCAATTTATGAACATTCTTCTTCCCAATTAAAATCAAGAATAAAACAACACGCTGTAGTACTCCCATCAAAACATGATGTTATTCTTAAAATTAATGAATTTGCTCGTTTTGCGAGGTGCACCCCTATTGCAATAAGTTTACCTCACTTTTAACCAATTTTAATTGATTTTTACCTGTTATCATGTATATTCAATTAAGTCTACCTTTATGTTTGTTGCCATCATGTTAGTAAATATAACCTTCCAAGGTTGATTTTTTGTGCTGAAACTATATGCATTCTGATATTACGAACGTGAAAGCTAATGCTCAATTACGTAACAAAAGATTAAGTTATTAATTTACATATTTACATGAAACATCATTTATAACGAAGTCATCATTAAATATATTTATGGGTCACAGAATTTGTGCACAGTGTTGTTCTTTCATAATATAATTTCCCCTTATTCAGTCATTTTTATATATATATAAAGTTTTCTGCAATGATATCAATGTTACTTTACTGTTTTTTTTTATGTACATGATTGATTGCATGGTAATGATAGACATTTATTTAAGACTCGGCCTAAGTCGCTTTTAACTTCTCTTCACAAAGCACAGGCAAGAGCAACCGGATCCACCCTTTTGTATTTGCCATCTACCGGTCTTGTAGGTTATGTGTTGTCGAGGTCTACTGCACCATCCGACACACAACTTGCATTACCCGAGGCGGTGGAACACATCGTCTGGCACGAGTCCCACATGCGAGAATCCGGAGAGACCCGGCCGGGGATTGAACCCGGATCGCCTTGTGGGACGCCCGAGTATGTGGGTTTTCTCAGAGTACTCCCACATATTACATATAACGGGCCCGTTCGCAATGTCTCGTGCTGCCAGTCAGTGGGTGGGCACGCCCATGTCGAAGGAACTACTGTGCCATCTCGTCTCAGTGGACTTATTTACAGCGGTAGTGAAATTTCGCGAAAATATTTCAAGACAAGTTATATTTCAAAACACTGTGGGGTCGTTTACCTATCTTGATTGGCTGAATTACTTTTTGACACGTGTTAAACACTTCGCGTGTAGCTCGAGAAAACCTAATTTGAAATTTTCTTTGTCGTTCAGAACAAAACTCACATGGATGTTCAGCCTTTGTTCGGATAGTGTTTAACATTGTCTCACAAGAACACAACAGTGCAGTAACAATGATATTGCTAACGGTAGAATTTCATTTTTATGGCCACTCAAAGGGACATGATTTTATACGATGAAGGACATTTGATTAGGTTAAAATCAGCTCGGCTCACCATTGGTCGATGACCGGCCAACAATGAACGCTGTAAAGTACAAGGTACTGTCCGGTGTGGTATGGACCAATAAGACGATGGTGAGTTCTAACACATACACCACCAGAACCTGTCCTAGTAATATTTTGCATGAGAACTATTTCTTACTAGGCATTAATAACACGCCTATTTTATCCCTGTTTTATACATGTTAATTACAAATTAAATATCATAATTTATAAATAAAATATAGATGTGAGGTCAATTTTCCAAAAATCGAGATACTTTTATGCTAACAGAAGTATAATACACTTGTGATGCGTGACATTTTCAGCACACATCTAACACGTCATACAAATGGGGTGATTTTTCAAAGGTGTGATTCAGGAAGTGTGAAGATATCGTGAATAGTCTATATAAGCGGCGGTTTCACTTCTGTACACTTACCTACTCTGCGTCAGTATTGCGAAAGGTAATGACAACCGTTATCAGAATCGACCTGTCAAGTCTCCCCTGCAGTTCTGTACAAGCCCTCGCGCTGTTCAATCAATACTCGGTATTTTTCTTGTGTACTCACAGATAGATTTTCTTTCAGAGCAGCCGACAGATCTCGATCGCGGGTAATCGCTAGGGAAGTGCAAAATTCGCGTTATTGTGTAGCTGCAGACTGAACTCCCAAGACGTTGTATGCTTGCTTGTCTTCTGCCATTGGCCTAGAATTTGTGAGGGGGACCCTCCATGGACGCTTACAGCCAGTAGTTACGGCTCTACGGTCAAACAACCGATATTCAGTGGAGAGGACAAGCAGGTTAATGAATCCGTACAGTTGGTAGTAGGCAATGAAAATACCAATTGCTATCACGCAGGAATAAGACAGTGAAGTCAAGCATCGTATCAAATAATAAACGCGAATTTTGCATTTCTCTAGCTGTCAGTCTAGAGACCTGCAGCCAAATTCGCGTTATTTTCTGGTTGCACGATGAACTTCGCCGTCCTATACATACTCGAGTCGAGGTTCCGCAGAAGTCAGGTGCCGTTTTCCCTTTCGACTTGGCTGGTCGTGATTGGGCCATGCTGTCGTTAATTGATTCCTATTGGTTGCAATAGGTCTTGAAGCTTGTAGGCGTAAGGGGTTAACCCCGAGGCGCAATAAAACCCCGCCATAACTTCACATAATACTTAGAATAAGGTAGTTTAGAGGAAACAAGAGCCGGAACGTGCCAGGCAAACTGTGGCCCAGTGATAAAACCAATAGAAACATACAACGTTTCCAAGTCTATTCTGTCGTCAAATAATAATGCGAATTTTGCAGGTCTCTGCTAAAAGCCTATCCCTATATTACCGGCTCTACGCCTTCTTGGTGGGGATGGGGTGATGAAGAAACAACGGAACCATAGGTGTGTTCGCGTGGTTTGCTATTTCTGCTAGTTTAGTGCTATTTCTGCTGTGTTTCTGCTAGTTACCGCTTGTGGTCCGGAATCACTTTTTTTTTTTTTTGCACGCTGTTCGGGTAGTGGTAGCAGTTGCTATTTGTGCTATGAAGAGAAGCTATTTCTGCTGTTGCTCGCCGCGGTACAGCTGAAATATCAAAACGGGCTAGGTAAAAAAAAAATGGCCGCCAAAATATAATTAGAAACGTCGAAGAGTCTTCAGATTGGTGATTGCGAGAAGTAATTTGCTTTTACGAAGATTGACGAAGAGAAGTTTAGGGTATCCTGCAAGAAGTGCAGAGGGAAACAAAAATAACCAAGACACATTTATCCTCGAGAGTATAGGCTGTTCACGGTAAAGTGAGCACTTTTGAGGCCCTAGTTACTTTTTTCTTTCAGCCCATTTCTTATTTTTTAGCCATATTTTTGAATAAATATTGCCATGTAAGTAATAAACACAGTGTGTATATTCCGCTGCACTCGGAAGTTAACGTCCGAGGCTAAAATAAAACATAATTACTAACTAGTATTCCAAGTGAGAGGGCTTTCAAAAGTGCTCACTTTAACGTGAATGGCCTATAAGTTGTTTTAATACACGTAAATGACACAGAGGCAATAATGATTATCAACGTTTTAAAAATAAAGATCTGTTTATTTGTTTGTTGACGTGTTAGTTATCTGCTGTTCGTCGCTCGCGCCGTCCTGCCGTTTCTGCTACTTTGCGGCTCGTGGAAAACGTCACTTGCTCTCAGACAGGTGAAGCATCACCACGGGAACAAACCCTCGCGGAGGCAGTAAATTCTTTCTAGAAGATGGCGCCATTAGAGAAGACTTGAACGTCGGTACGGGCGGAAGGTATTTTTCAAGCGGGTTGTCTTCGCGGAAAGGGGCCTGCGCGTGAGCTGGCTGTTTCCCCGACGTCATTAACGTCATGTGACCGCCCACCAGGTCGCCAGGAATCTCTCTCCCCCTCGTGACATGCGGCTGGTTACCGGAACTTCAGAGTAGACCAGGCAGAGCGGCAAAACTCACATGCTCTTAGTTCCAGCTTCCAAATGCAAACACGTCGCAGTTATATAGCCAACATAAGAACATTCGTGAAGGCTGTTCGCGATAAAGTGAGCACTTATGAAGGTGGTAACGATGGAGGGAAAGTAGTTCCGTATTTAACGTCGAATAAAAAGTATTATGTAATCATATGTGATGTCTTGAAATTATTTCTTTCGCTTTCTGTTTTTTTTTTTTTTTAATGCATCGGAAGTGTAAAAATAACCAGTTTTGTAAAATATTTACATTTCTGATGATGTCACAGTTTCAGTTGACCGACGCGTGAATAAGGTGATGAGGTCTACGGTATTGTTAATTTTATATAAGGCGGAAGAATACACAATGTAAAAACAAGTAGATCTCAAGCAGGGCTTTCAAACGTGCCCATTTTACTGTGATCAGCCTTTAAATGCACATAAACACCAATGAAACACTATGAATTCAGATATTGGCTACCCTGAAGAGACAATCTAGGGAACCCATATTCGTCAAGGTACATATAGTTTAAGTAATAACATTTGTCTTAAAGTTTTTTTTTTTCCTACTGTTCATCCAGTTGGAAACTGGTATATGTAGAGACGTGCAAAATTCGCGTTATTTTTTGGGGAAACGTTAAACTTCAAACACTTATAACTTTGCAATAAGTTTGTCATTGGGCGATAATTTATTTGACACGCCCTCTGAAAATCTGCGCCAGTAAATGAACACTTCACAATTGTGTAGTCCAAAACACGCGCAGTTCCGTCGGAAAGTTTGTAACTTCGCATCTACGCAGCAGCCAATGGAGAAACGATGCTGGCTCGAGTATATACAGCACTGTGGAATCTAGCCTGATGCCAAATAATTACGCGAGTTTAGCAGGTCCCTAGGTACAGGTGAAGACTGGCGATCCTCATTTTCTTCGAACACCTTTGTATTTTAAACATCCTTCTAACAAAGCAAATCGAAAATCAACGATCTATTCTCGATAAACACATTACCGTGCAAGTACCAAAGATTCATGTGTCACAAGAAAGAAACTGTGCAACTATCGAGTGAAATTACAAAATTGTCAGTGTGTAATTTGCTAGTTATTAAAAATGAAATTAATTTCTAACCATCTCGTAAATACAAACTGAGCACAGGTATTTTGGTTGTTTCTAGTGTATATTTTTTTTAACACGAATAAATTTCCTTTGTATTTTCGGTGTTGGCAACACGATTGCGACCCGAGAAAATCGTGGATCGGAAGGCAGTGAATCTAGCGTCATCCCCTGGTAAACATTTCTTTTGGAACCGCCACTCCCCGGGGGATAATTCTAGAAGGTGGATTCACATGGATAAAGGCTGTTCACGGTAAAGTGAGCACTTTTCAAATCAACCTTACAAAATAGTCACCGCTCCTATCTGCATATATTTTAACGGGCGCACTAAGTAACATGCGCCCAGAAAAGTTGGCAATGATGGACGGAAAGTAGTTCCATATCTTAACGGCTATTAAAAAGTGTTAGGTAACAATTCGCGATAACTTAAATTATTCCTTTAGCTTCTTGTTTTTTTTTTTTTTTTTTTTTTTTTTTTTTTAATCCATCGAACTATAAAAATGAGCAGATTTGTAGAATATTTTCTTTCCCAATAATTTCACAGTTTCGCTTGACCGACGAATGAATAAAGTGATGAAGCCCCCCCATGAAAATGTTAATTTTACATAAGGTGGAGAAATACACTACGTGCATACAAGTAGATCTCAAGCAGGGATTTCAAAACTGCTCATTTTTTCCGTTAACAGACTATGCCAACTTTACTGAGTGCATGCATGCCAGTGTACCCATTAAAATATATGTGGGTAGGGGCAGTGCTATTGTTCAGAGGTTGATTTCAAAGGTGCTCACTTTACCGTGAACATACTTTAGGTGCGTTCTGCAATGACACGTACGCGGATACGTATCAGAGAAGCGGACGCGTAACACAATCTATAGGCTGTTCACGGTAAAGTGAGCAATTTTTAAGGCCCTTATAAATTTTTCGTTTAATCCTATTTCCATCTTCCTGCTGCTTTTTAATATAAACATTGCTTTGTGACAATTAAACACAGTGTATAGATTTCAACCCCCCCCCCCCTTCCCCTCAAAATTGAATGCCTTATTCTGCAATAAGTGCTCACTTTACCGTGAACGGCCTATACCTACAATGAGGCCCATGTGAACCCGAATAACGTACGGATGCACACGTAACAAAGCTGGGCTTCTCCCAACTCTTACGTGACCGAGAATTCGTGTAGCCAATAGGAATCGAGTATTTGGTTGGTTGATATTGGTTTTCTTGACCATTGTGGTACATATCTACACAGCAACAAGTGCTTCGATTTGCCGTGGCGATTATCAATTTTGTTTTAGTAAATAAGTGCACGTGGTTCGGTAGCAGTATTTACATATTTTCCACTCTTCCAGACCCACATTAATTTACGGTTTCAGCTGCTGCAAACGAACAGATTATGATACGTGCTGTACTTAAGTCGACACAACACTTGTTTCGTTGTCACATCCAATTATATACAGGTAGGGACCTGAGAAATTCGCAGTTTCATTTCCGGACAAGCTAGAATTGAAAACCTCGTACATCTGTACTGCTTATGCTATTGGTACAATTGTTAGTTGACACCTCCTGGACAACTCTGAGCCAATAATACACACACAATAAAACGCAGACCAAATCACCGTCTACCGCTAATACAGTAAGTAACCAATGAACAGTGATATTTGCACGATTTTACATACGGCAATGAATGGAGTACAACCTACAGGTCACTGAACTAGCGAATTTTTCGGGTCTCCATATATAGGCTATATGTTCGGCTACAGTAATATGGTTAAAGAAACATTTACTCATATGTAAAATCATTGGCCATTGAGCTTCGCAGTGTGCAGTAGAGACCAAAAATTACACTGTAAAAAAAGTTCTTGCAAACTTCCTGAACTGTAATGGAAGTTTTTTTTTAACCTTTACAGTGTACGGAAATAATACCAAATGTCAGGCTGAAAATATGGGAATATTTATCATTGCTACTATGGAAAGTTGGGAACTTCTTAATGCATTTGACTCTTTCCTGTGCAACTGTAGAAACGTTACCATGCATGTATGGGAAAATAATTTACCATGCGTGCTTCGTCACTATAAATATACACTGATATGGTAAATTTACAAATAATTTCTTAGAGCGTACCTACACGTGCGTAATTTACACAATTGTGTACACTGGGTATGAATGGGTTAAACACTGTAAAAATATACAAATTTGTGACGTGTATATTATGAAACCTGTATCAGTAATTGCAACAGCTGATTATTATTTATTTCAAGTTGGAAGACTGCACGTTTATTCGTATTGTAGAATAGTTAACATTCGCCCCTTTGTAGTCGGCTTGTTCCGCTTGCGTTCCCGTATACGTTTTCTTACGTATCCGTGCATTGTGTAACGGCCGTAAAGCTCCTTCCACAATAGAAAACTTTAGCATTAGACTTTACATTTCCTCTCCCCTAATGAAACCACCAGTACACCATACAATTGTAAAGTCTGAGTTCGGACAATTGAACATCGGTTCTGCGAGCTTCATAAAAATGTTAATCTTGCTATGTGATTAATTATGATACTATCCAGGAATGCATTTTACGTACCGTTTTTAAAAATAGGCTCAAAATTTATACTAAAGGTTTATTTTAAAACAAATATCTCATTTGTTTACTTTATAAAAATATGTGAATTCACGTATTTCCTCTTCACATTAGGCCTATATTCGTTTGCCATTTATTTAATTTAAGACGAGCTTTGTTTAATATACCGATATCAAAATCACCCTACAATAAAATAGCGCACTTTCCACACAACCTCTGTTAGGTTCTCGGCAAAATGACTGCTTGACTTTGACTTTATACAACAACTTTTCGAAATCGTAAAGTCAATAGTTCTCGATTTTACCTTTGACAGTTCCATTGTGCCAAGCTCCATAAGAAAAAAAAAATCATTTCGGAAAGTAAACGTAAAGTCAAATGTTAAAAGTTTTAAATTGTGTAAGGGCCTTTAGATGTAAAGTAGGGAACTCCTGTAGTGTGTGTGTGTGTGTGCATGTGGTCGCTCGCTCGTGGGGTGGCGCCTAGGCGGTCACATACCGCAGTCCGAGGCGGCGGGGTGGCGCCAAGCCAGGAGCCACCTCTCAGCGGCGCGCGGCGGTGGGTCTGGAGATTTTAACTGCTTATTAAAACTGGATCGCTGCTTGCAGTTCGCTCTACGCGCAACGACGTCTGCCTGCTCGCAGATACTCTGAGACGTGGGCGAGGCGTTCTACAGCCAGCGGTGAACTGCCTTTTAATACACGTCTCCCCACCATGCTATTCAGCGTGCTCCCGTGCGCTGATGTGCGGGAATTATGGACACCCCATTACGTGTTTGGCCGTTTCCTAAATATGTCATGTGTATAGTCTGTTTCATATCACTTCAATAAATTTCGACAGTTCTCGAAAAGAAGTGCGGCCACGATGTATCCCTCCGCCACAGCTGTTCTGTCGGCGAATAAACCGATCTATGTAAACAAACTTCGATTCTAATGGCGAGGATTGAAAGACTGACAACTTCTGTCGAGTAATTAGTAATTGCCACTCCCAACTGTTTTATTTTTGTTATGATCACATAAGCTTCTAGTTAGGGTTCTGTTTTATTTTATTGGTGGGGTGGGGAAATATAGTTTTACGTCTTTCGGGAGATGTGATTTTTTTTTTGTGGTTCTCCTTATAAGAGAGTGGCGCTTGCAACTTGCATTGTTTTGATGATGCATTGGAAAATCTTGTTCGTACGGAAATAGCAACCAATTCACTATAACTCAAAAGTTTTAACTTCATCGAAAGAACTAAATACGATAAATGTGTCGCTGTTTGTACCGAAGCGAGAAATGCTCAACAGATAAATGTCATTGCGTTTTTGATATAATGAACTACACTAAAAGGGCTCTTATTTAGGTCACGTACATTTGAAAACCTCCCGCAAGAACAGAACATAATAAATACGTCACAGTTAATACCGATGTGCGAAATGCACATTGTAAACATGTTGAGCAAATTGAACTTCCACCTAAAAATCGTTCGAGTTTCAATCCAATAACAGTCCAAATACATTTCAAATACTCCAACAACAATTTAAGAAAACATTATTAAAAAACACACAAACTTACTGTTCACTTCGTAATTCCTAAACACGTACCGAACTTTGGATGATTAATCACATGTCGGCTACTGACACGAAATAATTTATTTGCTGACTTATGCAATTAATAAAACACTTGAACTATTTCTTGAAACAAAAAAATGCACATTCACACTTCACAACGAAAATAATATTTTTCACTCGAGCTTTGCGATGGCCACAGAAAATGGCGGACCATAGCACACAGCAAACCATTTTACAAAGCCGCAGACACGTGTCGATAATTTATTTCACTGAGGAGACTGTTCTAAGAAAGCACCTACGACCAACTACACTTAATGAAATACGTAAATACAAAATTAATTAACTGCATACATAATATTCCGACATCACCAGCAAGGAATTCTCGCATATTGATCAATTATGACGGAAGAGAGACAATGGCAATAGCGGCTTTTCACCGGGCGGGTGGAGACCATAAACCACAGACTCAACGGAGATTGGTGGACACCTTTCACATAACCGTGATGTTCGCATGCTCTAAATATGCTTCTAAATATTTTTAAGTCCTTACTCTGTAACTTAGAAAAATTGTGTATTAGTCTATGAGCGTAATTTTAACCATAAATGCTGTAATTATCATTAATTTTCCACACTATAATTTTTAATTCCGAGTACTATTTCCTTTTACAATCATCGCCAAGAGGTCCAACATAATAACACGTATCCTGCAACAACCATCAGCTGACACAGTACTTTGGAAATGGGGGCGTTTACTGTTTACTTGCTGTGTAGGTTGGTAACAACGTCTATCAAATTTCATTGAAGTTATGTGAAACAGAGTATAGAGACCCGAGAATTTCGCGGGTTCATTTCTAGACAAGTTGGAATTCACACACACACGTACGTTCATGTTACGTTTGTAATTGGTCGACGTGTTGTTTGACACCTCCTGGAGATAAATGAGCCAATAACAAACATCCAATAAACTGTGCGCCCAACCACCGCCTTTTACTGCCACAACAATCAACCAATAAACAGTTGATATCTGTATGAGGGTATACAAGATTTGTGAAGTCCAGCTTACATGTCATTGAACTCGCGAATTTCTCGGGGTCTCTAGTCATGTGTAGGGACAGGTGTTTTTCGCGAAAAAAATTTCTCAAGACCACTTTTGTTTACATGCACTTTCGTGGTTGGATGACTTTTAATGCCACGTGCCTCAAGTGTCTGTCTGCGAATCATGGAAGTTCGCTATCGGAGTACTTGATTAAGATTCGCCCAGTCAAATAGGAACGTGTCTTCTCACGTAGTCATGAGGCCAATAACCAAAGGAAGTTGTGGTTGTGGACATAGGATATTGAAGTCTAGCAGGGCCATAAATATTTTCGCCAAATACACCTGTCTCTAGTCATATGTCACGAGCGTTTCATAATTGTGTTAATATAAAAAATCTTTATTCTCGATTAAATTTAATTGTCACTTATATTCTATCTACAAATTATAATACTTCATTTATACTTAAGGCAGATTCCCACCTGCCATCTTGGATTTATGGCATTTTTGCCATACTCTGGAAATATAGTTTTGTATCGTGTTTTTTTTTTTTTTTTTTTTTTTTGGAACAACAGAGCACAGAGCATTGCCTAGTGCATTGTCTGACGTCAGTATTTCTTGATTACTTTTGATATCGTAGACTTTGTAATCGTTCGCAATCAATAACGTCGCGTTTCACCTCGACAGTTACCAGCTAAAAATTAATTAATGTAGCGAATATGCGGCTGCTCCATAAAGTTTGGGAAGCTGTGATTTAGGATATGTCGTGCGGTAAATTTCAATATACCTTCTGAAATAGATGACGGGTGGGAGCCCGTCTTAACGTGAATAAAAACAGAGAGAAAATAGGTGTGTTGGTAGTGCCTAGTAGGGAAATAGTTCTTATTAAAAATATTACTACGCAGAGTGCGCGCGAATGCGGTGCGCTGTCCCTTTGGTGTAATTTTCTAGACTGATTCAGCTTCGTTTGCATGGGGCGGAGGATTATCCTGGAAGTAGAACTTCAGCAGGGTTTCAGAAAAGTTGGAAGTAATCTCGAATGAATTATAGTTGTACAAAGAGGTTCTCAAACTTTCCTGGACCTATTGGTTTAGTCCGTGTAGTTAATACCAGCTCCTTTACTAGTCTCAAGGTCACACACGCTTATAGGGACGCATTGTGACAGCGGCGGAAAACTGCATCCACAACATTCGCCTGTGTTCTTTTTACAAGCTTTTATTTAACTTGCCTTGTTTGTTTGTACGTTCGGGTGAAATCTTGCAAGTCGATTTTAAACCGCTTCCCGTTATCCAATTGAACTGAAATTTCGCGTACATGTGTAGTTCCGATGACAATATAATGTGACGGTACCACCGAGCTGATCTGATGATGGAGCCCGAAGGTGGCCATAGGAAGTCTACAACTACATGCAGTAAACGTCGTATCGAGTAAGAGTAAAATGGAGATTAGTAGTGTCACTGCTGTTGTGCGAGTTCCTTTTCTTGTAGCGGCAAATACTTCTGAAAACTATTACTACAGTTTGCTCCTACAGTATGTCCCGTATCGGAATGAAAGCGAACTACTGGTCGATCAGGATACATCATGGGGATCTTTCTTAGGAAGGGAAAGCCATATTCATGATACACACACGTGGTTGGAGATTAAAAAGTGAAAAATATAATAAATGTAAAAAAACTTTTAAAACCAACGTTTTATTTACAAATGCACTAAAAAGAGAAAAATAATTATAATAGTTACACAATTTGTAGAACTTGTAAGATGTGGTCGAACAGCCGTAATATACTTTACTACAAATTTATATGTTCGTATCAATTTATATGTAGCATATAAAAGCTTGGCCCGAATAGTCAAGAGCCTTACGCACGATATGTTCTCCCTATGCTTACGCAAATGTGATATACATTCTATATTGTGAATAGTTAAGAGCCTTGCGCAAGATATGTGCTTACAACGCCTACGCGAATGAGGTATACGTTCTACATTGCGCCAAGCTTTTATATGCTAAATATAAATTGATACAAACATATTAATTTGTAGTAACGTTTATTACGGCTGTTGGACTACATCTTACAAGTTCTACAAATTGTGTAACTATTATAATTATTTTACTCTTTTTAGTGCATTTATAAATAGAAGGTTGGTTTTAAAAGTTTTTTTTTTTACATTTATTTTATTCCTTGGAATTCTAAGCAAAGACTACAGGGTTTCAATACAGCAATTTGTTCAGAAAAGATGCAGATTTGTCCATGTGGTTTCAAAATAAACTGTTTCGCAGAAGACTTAACAAAGGTCTACTAACAGTGATTGCTTGGAACGTTTCAACGATCACATATGTGTTTCAACTAGGGGAAGCCCCTTAACAAGTCAATAAAATTAATAACCACCATAAAAATGCTGGGCATTGTCTTAGTAAAAAAAAAAAAAAACAATCTACCACAAACTCTCGATATTAAAAATGAAATCGTAGAAAATTATTATAAATTTATACAATTAATTATGAAGTTTATTCCGTGGACTACAGTTTGAAAATTACTAGACGCTAGTTTTTAAAACTAGTTTTCTTGGGGGAAAAAAAAAAAAAAAAAAAAAAAAACGCTGGCTAACATCCTAAACTGAATTGTACCCATATATGGTATGGAAATAATACACACATCTCGCTACAATTATGGGATGTTTAGTATCAGTGCTATGCAAAGTTGGGACCGTACTTTCGCAATTGACTGTTTCCTGGGCAAATGTAGGAACGTTAGCAAGGATGTATGGGACAATTTCCATTCGCACTTTCTCCCTCTGCGGATACACTCGTGCGTGTATAATCTATTCACGGTTACTTCACATTTTTCTGAAGCCCTGCTAAAGTTCTACTTCCAGGATATTACTCCGCCTCGTGCAAGCTAAAATTACTCCATGGTACAACGCACCGAATTCATGCGCTCTCAGTTGTAATAATGTTCTATATGAGAACTATTTCTTACTAGGCCCTACCAACACACATGTCTTCTCACTTTTTTATATAAATATTTATTTTAAATACTTTTATGTTAACAGAGGTATAGAACGCGTGTGATACAGGAAGGGCGTATTTAGGAAGAACACGTCATACATGGGATGATTTTTCGAAGGTTAGATTCCAAAAGTGTGAAGAAACCACGAATATAGTATAGCAGATTTGCGAGTAGTTTCTTTAGAGGGAATGTCTGTTTGTGAACGGGCCCTTAGCGCACCTGCGCCTCTGTTGACGAAGTAGCGCGGCCTTCCACTTGCACACTGCGTTAAAGTTGAGCTGGTTTCACAATGTACGTTTGCGATTCGTTGGGCTGAGACGAGCCATACTTGCTGTTTCGCAACTAAGTTATCATCTACAGCTCCCAGGCGCTACCCTGGGAGTCCTGTAAAAGAATGTTTGCTTTGCAGCATAAAGTATTTCTGATTGGCGTGGAGGAGGGGAGGGGGTTATCTTCTCCTCGCCTCCACGAGCTAACTGAGAACTAACTGGGTGGCCAAGGTCCCTCACAAGGGATCGATCCACCCCCGCGCTGAAGGAGTAGCGTCCCAGTGATGTAAAATGGCGGAGTTATGATCTGTCGGCGAAGGGCGCCGTCTGAGATGGTGCTGCTATCTAGTTCAAAGGTGGAACTCACATTTTCAGACCTCACGAGTGTAACAAAATGCACACGTAGCAAGTTAGAACTTTATTTCAAGCGGTAGAAGATAAGAACAGGGTGGCATGAACTCTGCGTGTGACGGAAACTAGCGGGAACGAGACATAATAAGACGGATAATTATTTTGATGTTAAAAGAATTTTATGACATCGTCCATATCTTTAAGAAACCTTGTCTTCTATTTTGCACATCCACGCGGCAATAATAAAAATACAAATACGAAAACGTCGGCGTATACGCGATCGTCGTTTTCAAATTGTAAAATAATATATGTTTTTATTTTCCTCGTAAACAAATATTTATTCGTCCTCTTCTCCGTCGCAGGCTGAGGTCGACAATCGCAACTCGAGAACTTCGCGCTAACGCACTCGACGCCGACGCGTTGCGACGGAATCTGCTTCATCCTGATTGGCTGCCGCTCATCGCGACGCGCTATCGTGGAACCAACCTTCATGGAGAGTGATTCATCCGCGAACAATTGCCGGGAATTCGTCACTCGACACGTCGGCCGACCGGAGAGATAACCAGGTTTGTTTTCGAGCTGGCGTCGACGTCGAAATCCGCTAGCCGACACCGAGGAATTCAGCATGGAGGAAACGATATCAACGGAACGAGACGGCAGCGATCTCTGACGGGCGGACAGCGGTCTGAACCCAGACTGGTCAGTGTTTGCAGAGAACTGAACCGCCAAAACCGTAACACATCCTGCTTTAACCCTCTCCATATCCTCATATGTAACAAGGAGACTATCTCTGTCTGCCTGTGTGTCTGCCCGTCTTTAATACTTCTGAGTCCTTTGAAACTCAACATAAGTCTTCAAATTTTGCAGAGAGAATCCTCAGGGTCAAATACAGGTCAAGTTAGTATTTCAGCAAGATCAGATTACCCTTCACCCTAAAAACTCATTTTTAATTATTTTTTCCTAGTATTAATGCATATAGATTATTCCATAGAGATATGAAGGTGATGGAATACCATTTTTGTTTATTCTAATTGGCTCTCTTCAATGTTGAGTAAAATAAGTGGGGCCGCAGTGGTTAAGTGGCTAGAGCGATTCCAAGTGGGGCCGCAGTGGCTTAATGGATAGAACTATATCCAATGTTGAGTTAACCTCACATATTTTTTTTTTTTTTTCAGTCTTTGTATGATAACAGAAATTTCGTAACTGTTCTAGGCACGTGACAATTCTAATAAAAGTCACGGGCTGGGCCCCTAATATAGACATAAATAGAGACATGCTAGACTTCACTTACCAATTCCTGCGCGATAACAACATGTACTTACATTGGTTACTGCCAACTGTACGTAGGCATTAACCTGCTTGTTCTCTCCACTGAATATTGGTTTGTTTGACCGTTGAGCCGTAACTACTGGCTGAAAGCGTCCATGGAGCGTCCCCGCACAAATTCTAGGCCAACGGCAGAAGACAAGCAAGCATACAGCGTCTTGGAGTTCAGTCTGCAGCTACACAATCACGCGAATTTTGCAAGTTCCTATATAATAAATAAAAGCTATTGTCTGTTCGTGGTACCTCCACACTTCTTGAATCAAACCTTTGAGAAATCACCCTACATGTAACGTGTTTGATTGTTTCCTACACTCCAAATCTGAATACAGGAGATTTGAGCTAAATCAGTGAAAATAGTGGAAATTGAGCGGCTGATAATCAGTGCTTGATAGCTAATTAATACGGTGGCTGAATTTCACTGAATTATTTGTGACACCCACGGAATGTCCAGAATTCCACTGCAATTAGTCACTTTTTCCTAGTTCACTTCCTTGATTTGCCAGTTGGCAGTAGCTCATCAACTGTCTTTCAGTGAATGTTATTTCACTGATTGATCTCCCTGATTCGGGTTTGCAGTGTAAATACGCCATGTATCTCAAGCGTTTTGTACTCCTGTTAACATAAAAATAGATATACTATTTCAGATTAAATTGAACCTTTAGTCATATTTTATATATCAATTATAATACAACATTTGTAATTAATGCTAATAAAACTAGGGAGGAGATTGGTTTATTGGTAATATCTATAGTAATAAATAGTTCTCATGCAAAATATTACAAAACTGAGCTCGCACGAACACGGCGCGTTGTTCCTTTAGTGCAATTAGATTGAGTTAAGCTTTGTTTGCATGAGGCGGAGGAATATCCTGAAAGTAGGAAATTAGTTGGGCCTCAAACACGCTGGGGTTAACCGTTATTGGACTGCAGTGTCTGAGCTACGTTATCGCTTGCTAAGTCGACGCATTATCTGAAGAAGTTTGTAACATCCCGGTCCAGCAAGTGGAGTTTGGAACCATTACCTCAGTTGATCGTCCATCAGAGAGAACCTCTGATGGGGATAAATAAATTCTAAAAATTAATATATTAATGTTATATTATTAGGAACCCATCTGGTGTCTTGTAACAATACTGATCCGCGGGCGGGGGGGGGGGGGGGGTCACGGTGGCCGAGCGGTTATCCTGCCCGCCTCCTCCCAAGGGCGAACCAGGCTCCATCCCCGGCCGAGTCATGTGGGAATCGTGGCGGACGATGCCGCTGGTTCGGAAGGTTTTCTCGTTGGTTTTTCCGTTTACACCGCTCTTTCGTTCCGGCGCCGCTCCATGCTCGCCTCAGTCACCTTCATCGGCTCTCAAGGCCTCGCTGTTAATGGGACTACGTAGCAGCGCGTCCAAGGTTAAGAAGCGAGGGAGCGATACGGGCGACAGTTACACGCACGCCTAGCACGCAAGGCGTGCAGTGTTTCCGTCGTGACGCTGTACTGTGCAAATTAGATCTGTAATAGTAGGATTATATTACACGCGATGTCCCACAGATTAAACTTTGTATTTTTTTCTTACCGCTTAAGAAAACGGCATAGGCAAGTTTTAAACATGCGATATTTGACCATTTTCACGAATTTTTTCTCCAAGAATACACTTAATATGGGGGGGGGGGGGGGGGAAGCCGTAGATAATTGTTTTTTATCTTTTCTGATAAAAAGTTGTTATTCCAGAACTTTTATTTGCCGAGATACGCGTTTACGCGCAAACAACGATTTCGCGGAAAACGTTTCAGTACATAGGTCTGTTAAGATACGCCCAAATCTCTTCACTCGTTCACTCACTCGTCCGCGGCTTACCTGGTGGTATAGGCTGTTCACGGTAAAACGAGCACTTTTGACAACCCTGCTTAAGATCTACTTGTACGAACGTTGTGTGTTCTTCCGCCTTATTTGAAATTAATGTTGCCATGGCCCTCATCACTTTATTCATGCGTCGGTCAGGTGAGACTGCGGAATTATTAGGAATGTAAATATTTTCCAAAACTGGTCAATTTTACATTTCGAAGCATCAAAAATAACAGAAAGGGGAAGAAATCATTTAAGTTACGATAAATGGGTACCTAACACTTTCCATTCGACGTTGAGATATGGAACTACTTTCCATCCATCGCTACCAACTTTACTGTGCGCAAGTCACCCAGTGCGCCCGTAAGCCCGCTATAATATACGCAGGCTTATAAAGTTAATTTCAAAAGTGCTCACTTTATCGTGAACAGCCTTTAATTATTGGCGCACTACGGCCCCCCCTCAGCGCACTCGTTGAAAACCAGTGTTTTAGCCGGCAGCTGAATGGTAGACAGGAGCCGGGAATCTTGTGCGTCGGTGATAAGATTATACTGCCCTCGTCGGCGGCGATGTTGTTTGTCGGCTGGCGCAGGCTCCGGGGTTCATTCCGCGAACTCCCAGCAGATAGCGCTCGCACACGGCGCCTCCTGAGTCACACCTGCTGGCCAGATAAACCGATGGCGGCGCGGGATCCGGGTGACGTACGTATCTCAGGTACTTGACGCGGACGACAGACATAGAACAGATATGTATCCAGAGTCGAAATGGCGTGGAGTATATAGGCCATTCACGGGTTTTTTTCGGCCTTTTTTTGAATCACACCTTTCAAAAATCTCCACATATATGACGTGTTTAGTTATTTCCTAAATACGCCCTGTATCACAAGCGTTTTATACTTGTGCTCATTAAAGGTCTTTTGTTTTCCTATTAAATTGAGATGTTATTAATATCTTATCTATAACTTACAATTCTTCACTGATAAATAATTTGAATAAAAAAAACAGGAAGAAAATTGGTATGTTGGTGACGCCTAGTGAGAAACAGTTCTTATACAAAATATCATTACAACAGAGTGCGCACGAATGCGGTGCGTTGTCCCTCTGGTGTGATTCTCCAGACTTGTTAAGCTTAGTTCGCACGAGGCGGAGGAATATCCTGCAAGTAGATCATCAGTAGGGCTTCAGAAAAGGCTGAAGTAACCGTGAATGGATTATAGTCGATTCGCGGTTACTTCCAACGTTCCTGAAGCCCTGGTAAAATTCTACTTCCTTCATATTCCTCCGCCTCATGCAAACAAAGCTTAACGCTCCATATTCGCGCGCACTCAGTGTAGTAATATTTTTAATATTAACTATTTCTTACTAGGCATTTCCAACACATCTATTTTCTCACTGTTTTAATTCGATTATAAAATAAATATTATAATATATAGGTAAAATATAAGTAGGGATAGGAAAAATTCGCGATTTCAATGGCCTGTGGGCTAAACTCCTCAGTCCTCTGCATACTGGATAATCAGCTGTGTGTTCATTGGCTGTTGCCTCACACTTGGCAGTTATGGGATTCGCAAGGTGATTCCTTGCAAGTCTGCTATTGGTTCAGAGGCGTGCAGGGCGGGTCTAAGAAACTGTGATCCAATTGTGAAGGTGACTTCACTATATATGTGTTTGACGTCTATCTTGTCTCGAAATGAATTCGCGAAATTTTCCTATCCCTAAATATAATGTACTCAAATATTAACACAAGTATAAAACATTTGTGATACGTGCCGTATTTAGGAAACAACCAAACACGTAATACATGGGGTGATTTTCAAAGGTTTTATTTAAAAAAAAAACGCGAAGAAACCGCGAATATACTTTACCAGTTCTTTTACTGGCTGCGCGAGGCTCCGAGAAAAGGGCCTTGCGTCTGATTGGCTACTGCTTGCTGAGGAAGGTTCACTATTGGCTGCGCTGCAAGCTGACAAGTATATTGCAGGCCGTTCACGATTCACTGAGTACTTTTGAAATCAACCTTCGGAAAAAGTCGCTGCCCCTACCAGCATATACGTTTAAACGTCCACGCTGACTGGCAATGGCCCCAGTAAAGTTTATAACAACTGAGGAAAATTATTTCCATGTCTTAACGTCGAAAAAAAAGTGTTAAGCAACTATTTGTGATAAGTTAAATTATTTCTCTCGCTCTCTGCATCGAAGGGTAAAAATGAGCATATTTGTAAAATATTTGCTTTTCTAATGATCTCACGGTTTCATTTGTCCGACGCGTGAATAAAGTGATGAGGCCCCATGACAATGTTATTCTTGCGTCGGGCGGAATAATACACGACGTGCATACAAGTAGATCTTAAGCAGGGCCTTCAAAAGTGCTCATTTTACAGTGAATAGCCTATCCATGTCTTAACGTTTAATTCAAGGCGTTAGGTAAAAATTTGCGAATACTAAAACAATTTCGTAAGCTTTATGTTTTTTTTTTTAATGTGTATACGTGAAATGGTGAGCAAAGTTGTAAAATGTATATTATTCTAATAGTTTCACAGTTTCGCTTGACCGACGGATGACTAAAGTGAGCGGACCCAGGGCAATGTTATTTTACAGCTGGTTGAAGGATACACAACGCACGTGCAAGTAGATCTTAAGCAGGGCTTTCAGAAGTGCTGAGTTTTGTCGTGAACAGCCTGTACCAAGCGCTGAGTGGGAAACGGCTCCCTGACATCTAGCTGGCCAGTGACGGCTGTTTAACCTCTGTAAAGTCTGTTCACGATAAAGTGAGCACTTTTAAAATCGACCTTAGAAATAAGTCACTGCCCCTGCCTGCGTATATTTTAACGGGTTCAACGAGTGACATGTGCCAAGTAAAGTTGGTAACGATGGAGAGGAAAGTAGTTCCATATATTAACGTCGAATAAAAAGTGTTAGGTAACCATGTGTGATAACTTAAATCATGTCTCTCGCTTTCTGTTTTTTTTTTTTTTTTTTTTTTTTTAATACACCGAAGTGTAAAAATGAGCAGATTTGTACTATATTTACTTTTCTAATGATTTCACTAATTTACTTGACCGTCGCATGAATAAAGTGACGAGGCCCACGGCAATGTTAATTTCACGTAAGGCGGAAGAACACACGACGTGAATACAAGAAGATCTTGAGCAGCGCTTTCACAAGTGCTCACTTTACCGTGAACAGCCTATATTGTCAAGTACTCTGTGCCAGCGCTTCGCACGTACGGGCGATAGGCACACTTGATACGCGTGGCAGTGTCACCTTTATGCTTTATGGCCTTGCCTCCGTGGCCTCCAAGACGCCAAGCAACTCAAGTCAGACGTGGCGTCTCAACCAAGGACGTGTCAACGTCATGTGAGCGCTACAGTTTACTGCACGCCACATTTGTCGTGGGCGCTGCCAGCGTTATCATGTCCGTGGACTTCAAAATACGATTCTCTCTCTCCCCCCCCCCCTCCCATACAGTTTGCCGCTTGACGCCGCGAGCTAGGCATTAAGAGGAATGTGAAGTGAAACATTTTTTTTTTTTTTTTTGTGAAATCGCTGTTTGCGCGGATTCGCGCATCTAGGTAAATATATGTTCTGTAAACACGACCTTTTGCTAGAAAAGGTAAATAACTATTATCTATAACTCTAGGTACATTCGCCGGGGGGGGGGGGGGGGAACTCGTTAAAATGGTCTAATATCGCATTTTTGAAGCTTGCCTATGCGGTTTCGTTAAGCGGCAAGAGAAGCGTACAGACATACGGACGTAGTTTCATTAATCCGGGGGCTTTCATTGCGTGTAATAAAATCCCACTGTTACAGATCTCTGATTCGCACAGTACAGCGTTAACAACGGAAACACTGCGCGCCTTGCGCTTAGGAGCGATAAGGCACCAGGCGTGCGTGCTCGTGTCGCCCGTATCGCTTCTTGACCTTGGACGCGCAGGTTCACGCTCCTCTTAAGAACCGTTTTCAGCGGGAAACTATAGTCACGCGAAAATTGTTATCTTCCTTGAGTTTCCTAAAGGCCTCCGCTTACTTGGAGCGTTTCATCGTGTTTAAAAGGCTGAACGAGCGAGCGAGCGATAAGGGCGATAATGACGCGCGTGCCCAGTTTCCCCTCACACCTAAGTGCGAGGCGCTGTGCAATGTTTCCCTCGTTCTGCGTGCTCCTATGGGACCTGCGATGTCACCTTTTTACTGACGGAAAGTCTGAACACGAGCACTATGAATGTCCCTGTAATAGTTTGGCATGTTGCGAACCGGTACATGAGACGCAGCAGTATGGAAAAGTCACTTTTCGCTATGTTAGTTGTCAAATCATTATAGTTTTCAAAATATAGCACTCAAATAACGACACAAGAGTGTTACAGACAGGTTAAAAAAGTTGAATTAGAGTCTAAGCGCAGCATACTACATTTGTGTTACAAGCTACGAAAGGAACAAAAACACTTTTTCCTCTACAGTTTATGGTTTAAACTGTTTATTAAATTAAGGTTAACAGTTTCGCATGAACAAAAATACATTTAAGACAAGTCTGACCCCTATTTTCAACTAAATTCAGAGAGCTCACTTGTTTATAAATCGCACTCATACGGAATCAGTATGTTCTGTGCACCATACAGATTGCATTAAATGCAATTTGATTAGAAAAAAAGAATATTAAGGAGCAAACCCTAGTATACTGCAGAATTCGGGAAATGGAGACTTTTGAGTGTTATATTTTGAAAACTATAATGATTTGACAACTAATAACTGCCACTTTTCAATGGCTCTTTCAGGTATCCAAACAAACCAAATGTGAAATATGACCGAAAAAAGAATTTGAAAACATATATACGACCTATGGTCTAAAATTCATTCTAAGGGAGGTTCACATTTGTGAAGTTGTAACTGAAGAATTTTTTTTTTTTTTTTTTTTTTTTTTTTTTCACTGTTATTAGGCGTTGCGCGTGCGCCACCTACCAGGCATTGGTAAATATTATTCCGAAAGTAAAACACGAATTACTCAAAAACAGCAGAGCTTAGGGCATTTAAACAAGGCGACATTTTTGTTAATCGTAACATGGCGATTAATAATCCATCTTGTAAATTCAAATTATCCTACCGCGTCATGGAGTTTTGTTCGAAATAGTTGTAGTGGCAGTGATTATTTACATGGAATTATTTGATGGCAGCGACAGGTGTTGTGGTGTTTTAAAATACTTAATGTTTAGTTAACCATTGTCCAGGAAATCGGTGTACCACCTTAAATATTATCTCCAATACTTGCAATAAACAGGTATTCCAGGCCCAACGTCAAAGTTGTGTACCAGCCTTAGTATTAGCTTAAGACCATAGCCCGTGTATATGTTTTCAACTTCTTTTTTCTTGATTAACCTGCAGCCGAAGTTTATCGGTTGAATTTAGATACACTCTGTATATAATGTGCATCCTGTATTATTCGTGCTTCGTCTGAAGCATGTTTTCTTTTCGTACGTCGGTATTATGGGAACACGTTTAGTTATTTCGGGAAAAAAAATAAAATAAAAAATAAAAAATAAACACCACTGATTTCAAAAACTCTGCAACGCAATTGGAGTGCCAGGTAGTATGCGGCGCCCTTAACGGTAAAGCCTGGTTTTGGACGGCTTACATTGCTGAACCTACCTTTAAAAGTGGCATATACATTATAGCTTTCTCAGGATTCCAATCCGTGGCCTCGACTTATATAGTAGCCATAGTGAGCTCCGCCACACATATAACCATCCCGTATAATAACAAGACGCCTGAAGGGCGTATCTGAGTTCGCGAGGGATGGAGGCCCAGAATATTAATAAAATAATTTAATTTATTTTATTTTATCCACACAGCTATTATTTACAGCATTAATCTATCTATCTCCATTATTACTCTCCTTATTTCTCAATGAGCGAAATATTTTACGTCTATGTTTACTCTAATTAACGCTCTTCTTAATGTCTCTGTTTGGTTATAGTCAATTAACTCGTGGCCATCATCAACACACTTTCAGTCTGTCTGCTGCCATCATTTTGTAATGTCTTCCACTCATGAACCCAGTCTAACTGTTCAGCCTGCCAGGCATAGGCTAATATTCACTACGCCAACGCTCGCAGTCGTCTATCGCCAAAACTCCAGCCACTCATTCACTATCAAAACTCAACTCTCTCGGCCCGGAGGCCCGTCGCACTGTTTATACTCTCCTGGCCTTGACCTGGAATGTTCGACGCACCCCGAGTCACGTTGAAAGAAACTAGGGCAGTAAACCACTAGAAAATTCTTCAGATAAACGCAGAAACTCAATACATCCAAGTTCGGCAGCGCACGCCTCATAAAGGAATATCGTGTCGGCTCGCTTTTTTGCAACGCATACGCGGTTTTTGGTTTATCGCTCGCCTGACACTCAAAACATTCCATTGGCTTACCGCCGCTATCGTATAACTGCGGTATCCTTCGGTTCCTCTCTCTCTCCCTCGCGCGGGATGCGAAGCAGGGCGCGTGTAACAGTATTAAGTATCTTAGAAGGCTTGCCCTGATGAGCACGTTGGTCTACGTTAAGACGCTTTTCCTTTTTGGTAACACAAGGAGACTAAAAACGTCGATTTACATCAAAGTTGATATGAAAGTCGTGGCGTTAACTGAGTGTTCTCGTCATGTTCAGGTATAGATCACGCAGCAGTGTGTTCACGTTGTATTACGAACGACGTAAATTATTTAATGTTTCCATGTGAAAAGTTGACCCAACTTCAATATGACGTAATGATGTCGTAGTGTTAGCCGTTCAGATTAAAGAAGCGATATTTTTTTTTTTTTTTTTTTTTTTTTGTTGAGTTGTGTTTATTTTCATTTCTAGATACTTATGTGTGGGTTGTGTCGTGTTTTAACAGCTTGCGGTTACAACGGAAGTTTTAATGTTTAGTTAGATGTTTGCGGGGGTTGAATGATGAACAAATAAACGAACTCAAAAACCCCAGATTTAAATAAAATCTCTGCGAGACTAAATAGGCGTTAGTTTAGGCGACAGATAAGGTCGTCTTTGTCACGCCGATGAAAATGTTTGAAATAGTGCTCGAGACATGTTAACCCCTGACGATCATGTCTGACCATAAAGCGGTATTCGCAATAGAGCGTTGCGATGCTTCGCGTCGAGCATCAGCCAATCAGAGCCTTGACGCTAGCGACGAGCGTCGGGAACATTGCACGAGAGACCGACATTGGAGCTGGCCCTCGTCGCCGGCGACGGAGAATAAGAAGAATAACATTTGTGTGTTTCATTATAAATAAACTGGCAAAAAGCTTAGGTAAAGAACAAATGAAAATGCACATAATAAATGGTCTGCAGAGATATTAATTGGAGTCCAAATTTATATACATTTTCCTTATATCGGTAACATAAAAGGATAAAATGTTTCTCAATGCCCGAAGAGTCGTTCATTTTCTAAAACATAATTTCGAATATTAATATATTTTTATTAAAGAAAAGTCTACATTAGTAAAAAAAAAATGTTATGAGCTAAATGGCAAACGAATTCACGTACTTCGTTCGCTTTTAGCATTTCATTACAAGCTTCCTTGCAGGATGTCAGATGGCAGCACGGTCTGTGGCGACAGAACATAGGTCTGTTATGAAGACCGCTGAAGGAAGCATTGCGACGGACTCTCCGAAGGCTGCGCTATGCATTCACACACACACACACACACACACACATAACGTCTTCCAGTTAGTGCACTGGACTGCTCCCAGAGCGCACTGGTCGTGTGCCGCGTCTTCCTACGACCCGGAACTCGCGCCGAGTGCAGTGGGTTTCCATTCTTCCGGTCGCCGTTTTGCACTGCACGGGGAGCGCACCGAGTGTAATATTTCCTTCACTGGCTCTCAAGTCAGTGCGGCTATTTTACTGCAGTATGGCGGCGTCCGTTGCTATAAGACCTAGTCCACAATAACTGGTCAGCGGATTGGTGCACGCGACCCTCTGACGTCATAGATCGCCGTCCCAACGTCCCAAATACAGTGTCCCAAGCATACACTAAAGATGAGGTAGACCCAATCTCCGTGTCCCAACACTGAACTGCTTTTCTGCCTACACGTCTAGCAAAAATGGTGTGGATTGGGTTTACAGTTAGAACACTGTTAAGTAAACAAGTGCTTTTGAAATGATTTTATACATCCTCTAATCAATTTGTAATGCTTTTTGATTTCATTCAAAGTGGTAAAAGTGTTTTGTTAATATAATAGTGCTTGTCATTTAAAAAATTAAGATGTAAACAAACACGTTCACCACTGTTAACCACGTGACTTTGACAGTTGTGTAGAATTGGGATAGGTCAATGTTGGGTACATGCGGAGAAGACGAATAAGCGGTCTACCTCATCTTTAGTCTATGGTCCCAAGATCATTCGCCAACTTCAACCTTCGTCCGGGGATGTGTTCTAAATGGTTTTTGTTTACATTTTATCGCGCGCAAACGGTAAAAGTAAATTGCGGGTGTGTTATTTATTTATTATTATTATTATCATTATGATCAAAACTCGCTATTTGCTCAAAGCAATAACCTTTAATATCGTAACCATGAAAACGAAACTTTAATAAGCAAAAAATACAAAAATCCACTGACTAGAGCAAAAAAATAAATAACATCCAAATGAAGTTAAATTAAAGCAAAATCAAAACGTTCTCTTTCGCATGACTCAAATTAGAAAACAAAATAAAATAAGCTAGAAAGATCAATATTTACGAGTAATCGCATACAATCTATTGACGCGCCGATTAGGGTGCGCTCTAGTTTCAGTGTCTGAAAGCTTAGCTTCTGACGTCGTTATTGTAGACACGCGTCCGCGGACGAGGTAGGTCCGCGGACCATCCAACCCGGACGCGCTATCGTGGACTAGGCCTAAACAAGACAAAAATCACGTGCGAATTTGGAAAGTTTAGAATAGTCAAATCGCACTTCAGAAGATAAAGACACGATGGTGTTATCTGAAAGAAATGTTAGCAAAACAGGAGCCAAAAGTAGTGAGATATATTGATGACGTGGTTCATTAGGGACATGTGTTTTCCGCGAAAAGATTTCAAGACTACCTGTACTCCAAATCACTTTTGTTCATAAGCTCTTTCGTGGTTGGACGATTTCAAATGTCACGTGCCTCGCGTGTCTGCCCGCGAATCATGCACGTTCAGTACCGGAGTACTTTATTACGATTGGTCCAGTCAAATAAGAACATGTCTTCTCGCGTAGACACGCGGCCGATAACCCGAAGGAAGTTGTGGTTGTGGATATAGGATATTGAAGTCTAGCATGGCCGTAAATATCTGCACGAAAAACTGCTGTCCCTATACACCATTACCCGGGAGATGAGGGTAGTTTTATCGCTCGCTCATGTTTATTTAGCCGACAACGCTGTTTTCCACTCGAAACGCCGCGGCTTCCAATTTCCAGTGCAACGGCAAACCGCACTCGCTTCGGGCAGTCACGTGATGATTGCATTTTTCTAGTTTTTGGGGCGCGCTCACCGCAGTCGATTGGAACCAATTTGAAGACGCTATCAGAAAACAGCCAAAAATATATATTTATTTGCCCAAACAACAAGACATCTTATTGTGTAAACAAAACTTGAAAATCAACAAACTGCATTTGGTTCATCCAACAAAATACACGTTTAAATAAACAAAATCTCTGTGTTGGGGCAAAGGAAATTTCAGCTGCCAAGATAACATTTTGTTGACTCAACTATATTATATTTGATTGGTCACTCGGTTGATTGCCTTCGTTTTGAAGACGCAGCTCGAGAATTGGTTTAAATTTTTTGTGGTAACAGTGTTTGTTAGTGCACTTATTGGTGCTTAATAATGGTGTAAACATCCTAACAAAACAAGTTCAACAGGAAAATGTTAGCAAAGCTGTAAAACTTGACCGTTTATTTGCGCACGTTGTCCAGTATTGTAAAAACGCATCTATTTAAGAACATTCCAATTTTATCAGTAGCTGTCTCTTAAGCCGAAGTTGCTTATTATCACAAGCGATGAAAACCAGTGGATTCATTAAACTACAGATGCCACTTTATATTATTTTGCCTTTTCCTTGTGGCTACTTCGCAGGAAACCTTTCAAATGTTATTTTTAATCATTTTCACTGTTCTTTTTCTTTTTGAATAATGATAATAATAATAATAATAATAATAAATCATCTTTATTTGGCGCAGAAGGCATATCTGCCTTCTTTTAAACTGAACCATTTTTATGAATTACACTTCCATTTTACTGTTTAGAATTAAAAAAATAACAGTGCTTACAAATTAACAAACACTGCACAAAATCAACTGTCGTTACTAGACATCGATGGAACAGGCAATTAATACTAAATAGTGACATGCGTATTTTAGTATTTAAGTTTAAACTAGTCCATAAAACACTGATGAACGGGCAGGTAATGATAGGATAAATGTGACAACTGGTGGCTGTTGATAATACTTTTTTTTTTAATCTTACTTCGAGGGGAAAAAAAATCGTATTACCAGACCATCTATTTGCTGAGATACGGGTATACGAGCAAGCACCGATTTTACGTACATAATTTTACTAAAGATGAGGCTTCTCCCGCAAACCCCGCCATTTGTAAATAAACAGATGGATGTTGTGTACAGCAATGTGGTGACTGTGATAAGGGATGAAGAGGGTTGCCGAAGGGGGGGGGGGGCGGGAGGCTGCACCAACAACTGAAGCGGGACGTTTCCACTGGCTACTCGCGACCCCCGAACGAGCAAATAATTGTCTCGTAATCTTATCGGTAGGCAGGCAGGAAGAGGCTGGCTGTTTGCTCGTCGCGACCAGTCGCCCGCAGGGAAGTCCCCGGTCGAGTGACTAATGGAGAGGCGCCAGCCAGGCAGATCAGTGAACGGATGACGGAACCAGACGTTCTTCCCTCCCTCTTCATCCCGTCAATAACATCTTATGCGCAGCTCGACCGTCGTGTTGCTGTTTTCCTGCAGCTGGGCTACAACGGGGAACACCCACGCACTGAAGATGGGGTAGACCGCTTATTCGTCTTCTGCACACGTGGCCCAACTTTGACCTACCCCAAAGGAACACAACTGTCAAAGACACGTGGTCAACAGTGATGAAAGTGTTTGTCTGCATATTAATTTTTAAATGACAAGCACTATTTTTATTAATAAAATACTTCTACCAGTTTGAATATAATCAAAAAAGCATAACAAATTGATTGGAGGAAGTATAAAAACATTTCAAAAGCACTTGTTTACTTAACAGTTTTCTAACCTAAAATTCAAACCACGCCATTTTTGCTAGACGTGGAGGTAGAAAAGCAGTTCCATGTTGGGACACGGAGTTTGGTTGTGCGCAGCTAGTGAGATTGGTCTACCCCATCTTTAGTCTATGGGAACACCCTAAGACACGCGGCTGCCAGGCCAACCAAACACGGACCATTGAAAGAGTCGCAGTCTTGCCAACTCATATTTATTGAAAATCGAAAGTCCCTTGATTCCTATACAATAAATAGAGAAAAATTTATTTTTGCCACTAACCACTTGACGTCGTACGGCCATGGAATAGGGTACCTACCAGCTGGCATCTGCAAAATTTAAATAGGAAATGAAATTTCGCCTCAGAGCGTTAATTTTAATGACGGGTGTTTCAAACAAAATGCATTCTTCGCCAGTTTTTTTAGGAGAAGATTCCTACGAGTGTATATTTTCAATATAGATAGGCAGTGTGTAGTTTTTTGTAAAACATACATTTTAAAAATTCCTAGCAAACAGACTATACATGTTATGGAAACATCTCCGTTGTAGGAAACTTCTAAAAAAATTCGTAAAAAATATATATTTTGTTTGAAACTCCTATCTTTATATTGCCTATTAAAATGTCGCAGCTGCCAGCCCGTAAGCAGTGCCCTTTAGCAGGCTATTCATGGTAAAAAGTAACTAGGGCAACAGAAGTGCTCACTTTACCACGAACAGCCTATACACAGAAGTGAAAGAAGCTGCTTATACCTCGAACTCCAGCTGTAGAGGCCATCGTCACTGGCTAACAACATGTCGGAAAGCCGTCAGCCAACCAGCTCCGGGTAGGAGGGCGCCTTGAACACAGGGTAGGAGAGGGTTTCCTCCGGGTGCTGCACCCCCCCCCCCCCGCGCTGGGTCATTCCCCTGTGACGAGGGCAGGAGTGCCCTGGGGCAGGAGTGCCCTACGACTTCGGCCCCAAGCCTGACCTTGTGATGACTGTGGTGGGCCTACCTACACTGTAAACAATTTTGTAATTTTTACTAAGAAATTCTGTGTAATTTTACAAAAGGCTTGTAACAGTACAAATCTGTCTCTTGTAACACTACTCGTGTGTAAGGCTACACGGGCCGTGTTTGTAATAATAGACGCGCTTCAGCAAAAAGGCGGATACCCAAAAAAGTTAAACCATATAAGAGCTGTTTGTGCGAAAACTATGGGCGATGTAAAGTGTGGCTGCGCGCAAAAAGAAATGTATTGCAAGTTTTGAATAACATAAACACACTTAAAACAACTCAAATAACTTCCCTAATATTATGTAGGTAGTTGAAGGTATATTTGCTGTAAACATAAGTGTTAACCATGTAAGTCAACCTGGGCTTGTGTTTAAAGGTGTGGTATGGCAATACATGGGATGTGGGCTGCAATCCCTGTGCTGGCAAAGTATGATTTTTTTTCCTTCCGTAAATCCTAGATTGAAATATTTTTTCTAGTTATTCTCTGTCATTAATTCATTACGTTTGTTTTCTAAAAGAAAAAAAAAATTGTATGTACACTTCTCGGTATGGTAAGTTGTAGGGGTAATACAAAACTATAATTTGTAATAGGTATTACAAATATATGTTTTGCAGATTTTACAAAGAAACTGTAGTTTCACAAAGGGGGTTTTTTTTTTTTTTGGAAACTGAGTTTCCATGGAATTGTGTGTAGTGTAGTGTTCGAGGTGCGCTTTCGGCTATAGCGCTTTCCTTGGACGAAGTACCAATCCCGGCATAGCGTGCTGTAACCATAAAGTACAGGTAGACCGACCTCGCTGGCTGCGCACAACCAATCTCCGTGTCCCAACACTGAACTTGCATTTCGTCCATTACGACTAGAAAAAATGTCGAGTGTTGAATTTGAAGACAGAACACTATCTAATAAACAACTGCTTTGAGATTTTTTTGTATAACTCCTCTAGCCAGTGTTTAATGCCGTTTGATGAAATTCAAACTGGTTAAAGTATTTTATTCACGTAATAGCGCTTTTGATTCAAAATCGAGATGTAAACAAAACACTCTCGCCTGCCACCAAGGCGAAGAGGGGCTCAATCCCCGGCCGGTTCGCTCCGGATTTCCGCATGTGGGAATCGTGCCGGACGATGCCGTTGGTCGGCGGGTTTCCTCGGGGATCTCCCGTTCCCCCCCCCCCCCCGCCCTTTCATTCCTCCGCTGCTCCATACTCCCCTCGATCACTCTCATCGGCTCTCGATGTTGAGAGCCATCCAGATCTCTTCACTCTCATCACTGTTGACCATGTGACTCTTGACAGCTGTGTTGCTCAGGGGTAGGTCAATGTTGGATACATGCGCAGAAGACGGACAAGCAGTCTGCAGGCCCTTACACTATTGAAAACTTTGACGTTTGACTTTACTTTTGCTCTCCGACATGTTGTTTCTTATGGAGCTTTACACAATGGAACTGTCTAAGGTAAAGTCAAACACTCTTGACTTTACGATTTCGAAAAGTTAAAATTTAAAGTCAAAGTCAAGCAGCCATTTTGCCGAGGATCTAACAGAGATTATGTGGAAAGTGCATTATTTTATTGTAGGGCGATTTTAATCTCGATATATAAAAACAAAGCTCGTCTTAAATTAAATAAATTGCAAACAAATATAATGTGAAGAGGAAATATATGAATTGACATTTTTTAATACAGTAAACAAATTAGTTTTTTATTTTTAAATAAACTTGTAATATAAATGTTAAGCCTGTTTTTTTTTAAAAAAAGGTTCATAAAATGCATTCATGGATATCATAATTATTTACATAACAAGGTACACATTTTTACGAAGCTCGCAGAACCTATGTTCAATTGTCTGGAATCTGACTTTACAATATTGTATTGTGTATTGGTGGTTTCGGCAGAGGAAATGAAACTTTAAGTCAAATGCTAAAGTTTTTTATTGTGTAAGAAGCCTTACCCTGGTTCCTAGCGTAGGTCATTGTTCCTCCGCCGTTGTTCATATTCTTTGTACGTTGTCAGGTCTGCATCATGTCTTTCTTCAGAGTGGGGGGGGGGCAAAGCCCCCCCCCCCAACTCATCAGTTGCCTTCTGACAAATCCTTTACTACTATAGGCTGTTCACGGTAAAATGAGGACTTTTAAAATCCCTGCTTAACATCTACGTGTTATGCACGTTGTGTATTCTTCCGCCTTACGAAAAATTAACATTGCCATGGGTCTCATCACTTAATTCATGCGTCGGTCAAGTGAAACTGTGAAATTTTTAGAAAAGGAAACATTTTATAAAATTGCTAATTTTTACACACCTGATGTACTAAAAGAACAGAAGCCGATAACTTAAAATATCACAAATGGTTACCTAACACTTTTTATTTGACGTTAAGATGTGGAACTAATTTCCATCTGACGTTACCAACTTTACCAGGCCGCCCGTTGAACTTATGCAGGCGTGGGCCGTAACTGATTTCTAAGGTTGATTTATGCAGGCATGGGCCGTAACTGATCTCTAAGGTTGATTTAAAAAGTGCTCACTTTATCGTGAACAGCCTTTAGCAGAACTACCCAGCGTTGCCCAGCTATAAGAGTGCAATGAGAGATTCACTTCCCTCATTCTAGGGGTTTCCGACCCAATCGGGGACCGAAGTTCATTTTTTTTCCCACACAGAATCTTTCAGTTGGGTACTGAAGAACGTCCAGGCCAGGTCCACATCCGTCGAACGATGTAGGACTGTATCGAGAACAAACGCATTTACACGAATACATAAAGAGCTATATTTCAGAAAACATGCACTTTTTACTACCTCTGCAATTAGTCCGCGGCACATTACGGCACATTCTGGAGGATTCCGAACCAATAAAGAACACGCAAACAAATTCAAGGCCAATCATGACATCCACACTAAGACAATAATTAGAGCAGGTGACATCTGCTTAGTGTACAAAAGAAAGTGGAGTCGAGCTTGTAGGTTAGGGGAAAGTCGCCGAAATCACACCACCACCTAAATCGCACCACCGCTGTTTTTCTATAAAAGCAGGACTTGTGGAGCGCTCTCACGGTGAATACTTGAACTACTAGATGTATTGAGCAGTCCGTGAAAATAGCTAGTCAGTGTAAGCACATGTTACGTTTTTATTACAGTTATATTGTTTGAGTGTTTACTGACGTAGTTTTTCTACTCCATATGTAAGATAATACAGCACTTCAAGGTAAGTGTTATTAGATTCCATGCAGTTATCATTGTGGTGTGAGTAATATTGAACGTAACGGCTGGTCGCTTTGTAGCGAGGCACCTGTTTTAGGTTAGAAATGACGTAAAGAGTGAAGTTGTGCGCAGTTGCCTAAATCGTACCACGGGTGGGGTTCTTAATTCGTACCGGTAAGAATTGGGATATATCATCTGAAGCTCTATATTTGCATTTTATTTGCATCAATAAACTAAATTTTAAATAAACACAAGTAACACACGTGTTAGTTGTGTGTTATAGAATGGCGGAAAGGAAATATGGTTAATCAGACATGGAAAGGGCTCTGGCAGCGTACAGAAATGGGGAAATGGGGCTCAACGAGTGCTGCCGCCAGTACGGCATTACAAAACCAACGCTAAAGCGCCACTTGACTGTAAAAACGTAAATGTTAACGACGGTATGAAGGTGCTTGGACGGACTACTACCTCGCCGTTTTAAATAGAAAATCAACTTGTAGAACATATTTTAAAATTGGGGAACTACTTTTTGGAGTCACGAGTAACGACGTACGCAAGCTGGCATATCAGATAGCAGAGCACGACACATTCCACATTGTATTGTTGTGTATGTGAAGAAACATTCGTGGAAGATATGGTTCAGTGTTTAGTGTGCGCATCCTGGGTTCATGAGAGTTGTGCGGGTGTTAAGTCAGAAATGAAACATTTTGTTTGTGTAGCCTGTAAATAATTGAATATTTCTTGCACTTTCCGAGGAAAATAGTCCAACTTTATTAGTATTTAAATACTACAATAATCCTGTGTGTTATTACATACTGTCTTGTTTGTTCTCTCACTTGGTTTAATTTATAATGTTACGGCACGATTTAGGACACCAGTTTCTTATATCGTACCAGTTGCAGCCTGTTGCGAAAAGTTCGTTATTTCTTCTCCGATGCTACATTTTGAAATGTAACCCACATAAATGTGCCCATAAATAGTCATACTTTTTTTTACACAAATTCGAGAAACCTTGTATTTTTTTTTTTTTTTTTTTTTTTCATTTTAGACAGCTAAAATTGCAAATGTAAAAAGTGTTACGATACAGGCAACTCTCCCCCACTCACTCTGACCTCGCGAATATCTTCTGTCTCTATTTATTAATTACTATTGAGAAAAAAAAATGTTTTGCTAGGCGTGCAGTAGTGATTCCACTACTAGGAGAAACGGCGACTACAGTTTATCATCTGCCACTAAAAAGTCACAGATAACAATAACCCGTTTTACACGTTTCGCCAAATAAATATTTTGTTCGGAACGACACATACTTGCTGTCATTCTAGCTGAGCTGCAAATAAAAGGAAAAAAAGCAAAAATAAATTAATATAATAATTATTATAATTTGGACAAACTAGAAATATTAGAATGACGAATCATTAAAAAAAAAAAAAATACTAGTCCCACAAAAATACACAACGCTGGAAATATTACACTTCAATGTATAAAAAAAAAAAAACAGAAAATGAAAAAAAAAAAAATAATAATTATCATAAATGGTTACCTGACACTTTTTATTCAACGTTAAGATATGGAACTACTTTCCATTCATCGTTACCAACTTTGCTGGGCGCCTGTTAAAGTACATGGAGTTAGGGATAGTGAATTTTTTCTAAGGTTGATTTCAAAAGTGCTCGCTTTATCGTGAACAATTTCTAGTATATGCGACTTGAATACTTGTTCACCTTTTGGAGATCACCTTGTTTGCAAAAGATGCCCGTCTGCATCAGGCTTCGAAATCCTTCAGCCACGCCGCTCTGAGCTGCGACACGGGGAAACGGATAGAACGTGCGTGGTTGTAAGTTTTGTGCCTACGCCAGCTGAACTGGCGAGAACCACACAATGGAGAAACGTGGGCATTCAGCTACGAGTACGTCGCTTTGCAGTGTAGAATTACCGGGTGCCTCGCGGGTATGCCCTACATACACGGGCCTTTTTATCACGTCATCAAAATTTAAAAAAAAAATTTTCTGCGCTAGGAATAATCGCTAGAAGCGGCTTGCATCGACAGCAAGCAAGCGCGCGAATTCTTCGTTGCGCTGCCAAGCAAAACTTGCAACTTGCTTGAACTGCTGGCGTACTGAGAACGACAGAGCTTGGCTTGCAGATATTTCCATATTATGTCAGGTGAAAGTGATACTGCCTCCATTAAAAGAGCACTCGTGTTGGCCTCAAGCCGATTTTACACGATACCTGCTGCCATACTTGGTTCTTGTATAAACTTCTATAAGCCCTGGTGTACGAGCTAGTATACCAGCCACTATATGGGCCACCAGGGAAGATTCATGTTACATGACAGCAGTTCGCGTACTAGCATTTGGCACCCTCGGTGGGTGCGCAGTGTGTGGTTTGTAGTAAATATGAACCCCAGTCGTAGAACTGCTATCAGTTAGTAACTTGCGTAGACCTATGAAAAAACTAGCGAGCATATCTTAATATTGCTATATTACTGTTCGCCTTTTACATAAATTGATTGCTTACTAGTACAGTTTCATTCATTTTCTTGAAAATGACTTGAAGTCACTAGAGTACGAGTGTGTTATTTTTAATTTTGACGAAAATTACTGACCGGTTGCAAAATATTGTTTTTCCTTTACGTAGTGGGATATTATCCGCATGTTAAATTTAATGATAAAAATAATTTGGGTGATACGGAGTTTCGAACTCACGCCCCAAAATTTTAAGTATTTAGAACGAGTTAAAAAAGTAATTAGAAGTTTTCATAACCAATATTATTCGTCGTTGTCTTATTTTAAATCTATTTGAAAGAGTTTCATTCTCATGGATGTATAATCAAGATGGAGGCGCTCTTTTGGGTTCATTCATAAACTCGTTTCAAGTAGTAGCCACGGGGAGCGCCCCACGTTCTGGTACTGCGAAGTGATTGGCCAGGTACGAGAGCCGGCATGGAACCCGCCACGGGAAATAGGACGTGTCCAATTACCAAACCTGGTACGAAATCTGCCCGTGCAAAGGCGTGAAACGCCATGAAGGGTGCCACACTAGCCCCGTATACCGGCCGCTATGGCGGACCTTGCACAAGCTTTCACGGAATCTGGTATCGTGTCATATCGCCCTTAAGGTGACCGCCTGGTTAAGCCGTCGAACGGTGTCCAGAGCTCCAGCTGAAAACTCTTTATTAAAAAACCGTCCCACGTGTCTGAGCGAGGTCTACTTACACAATAGCATTTAAGGAAGTCACGTGTCCTTATAAGTTTTACAGTTCCTCCATTTTTCTCTAGTGCATGTTTTTGTACTGGTGAAAATGGCTCAAAAGGGTTTTTCCGCGGTTTTTTTTTGGTATGAACATTCCAGGTATAAGCTGTTCACGGTAAAGTGAGCACTTTTTAAGGCCCTTATGAATTTTTCCTTTCATCCAATTGCCATCTTCCTGCTTCTTTTTAGTATAAACATTGCATTGCGACCAGTAAACACAGTGTACACATTTCACCACCACCAAAATCTAATGCCTGAGGCTGCAATAATATATATTTATTAGCGGTTAATGTCTGTTGGAAGGGCCTTAATAAGCGCTCACTTTATCGTGAACGGCCTCATCGCTGGCAACGAACCGTGGACAACCTCGGAGATTACTCTGAAGGATGTTACAACGACTCGGACATGTACGATACGCACCCGTCCACATGAGTGTTTGCAGTTTGTACGGGAACAGAGCGTCAGTTAAACGGCGATTTCAAGCAGCCATGTTTGTCTTCGTTCCTTGCCGGACATTCCTGCATCCATACCCCATGTGGTGTCGCCTTCAAAACGTAATTGTCGCACTCTCTCAACTGTGTATAGTACATTTCCTGTGTTGGATCATTTTCGGGAGATAAACAATAGTTGCCATGACTTCTGAATCAGCCCTCGCATTGTATGACTGTGCTTATATGTGCGGAGAAAATGTTGACTGGTGCATAATAGTGACTTTCGCACATTACGGGGCAGTATTCAAATTTTTATTTCATATAACATTTTTCTTTGATTAATTTGTTATGTTAATATGTCATTTGTCGAATTGTTGCCGGGAGTGTCCCTTAACGTTAAACATGAAAAAAGTTTGTAATCCTATAGGCACAGACCTGAAGATTTCGCGGATTCATTTCGAGACAAGCTAGAATTCAAAACACGTGTGTTTATATACCTTTAGCGATTGGTCCACACTGTGTTTGACACCTCCTGGAGAACGGTGTCCAATCGTCGCCTTCCACTGTGACAGCAGACAACCAATGCGCAGTTGACATCGGCATATTTGTACATATTACTTTAGAGTCTAGCCTGCGGGTTAGTGAACTCGCGAATTTCTCAAGTTCTAGGCCGCTGCGCGTCTATCACGACCACATGTGATCACTGATCTGGCTCCGGTAAAGGAAGGAATAACTTGTACGTGGTTGGGATCATGCAGTTCCTGGGAAGGAAAGTATTTCATCAGAACAGGAAAAGTAAGAAGTTTCATTCGCTGCGTATGACCTAGATTCCAACGGTTCTTTGCACAGTATTACAGTAACATTAGTTCACGGTTTGTTTGAGAAATTTTGAAATCAATGTACGAAAAATTTTCTCCTCCAACCACGAATGGCATTCTCCCCATCAAATTGGCAACGATATAGAGAAAATAGTTTTTTATATCTTGACGTCGTAATAAAAGTGTGACGTTTAAATTTGTGGTTATTAAATCTATTCAGTTTAGGTTTTGTTAATTCCATGCACATGAGAACAGGAATTAGAACATTAATAACATATTTATATCAATAATAATCTTTCAGACACGTACGAATAAAGGTATCGGTCTCATGGAAATATTAATTTACATATGGCGGAAGGGTACAAATTGAGAAGAAAGTAGATCCGAAACTAGCTTTTAAAGGTTATAGCTTGACCGCGAACAGCCTATAATATTTAATCTTCCAACAAATGAAGATGTGAAATCGTTTGGAACATAAAATAGTGTTGCATGAAAGCCTGAGGGGCGTATCTGAGATCGTGAGGGATGGAGGTCTTAAAACAAACACGTGTTATTATTTCATACCATGCTAGACTTCACTGTCCTATTCCTGCGTGATAACAATTCGTATTTTCGTTGGCTACTGCCAACTGCTTGGAGTCATTAACCTGCACTCTAGATTCGAATCAGTTGGAAATCACTGATTAGCAGTGAAATTCTACACTACTCTAGTAAGTGAAAATGGTTCCGCTTAGAATCAGTGGAAAACCAGTGATTGTTTCAGTGGAAAAATTTCACTGATTGAATTAGTGACGTGAAACAATTACACTGCTTGAATAATTTACGGCCGACTGCAGTGGCGAATTAAATATTGCTTTTATTGAATGTAGGCAATTAATTACTTGAAATAAACATATTTGCGATAGTTTACTATTTGTATTGTTCAATTTACCGTAATTGAAAGAAGCTCTACAGGTGGCCGGGATTGAACTCGCGCACCCTTTGACTATAGGCTATTGTCTTGCCATTCGAGCTACCACGCCAAGTTATATTGCGGGAAGAAATTATTTGTGTTTTAATTACGGTGCGGAATCGTGTAATTAGAAGTCACATGCTCGTACTTTTCGTGTTTGGTTTGATTGGTACCGTTAGGATTGTTAAACCGAATATCATGTATGAGTGCAGTCTCTTCGCCATATCATATGCAGTTTGGACCTTCCAACAGAGCGTTGTGACGATTGCGTGGAATCGAAATGAAAGGCTGTGTGTTCATATTACCTAGTAAAATGGCGCTTTGAAAGACGAAACACAGCTTAGAAAGTATTTTGTATTTGTTTTATTTGTTTATTCGTTGTTACTTGATGCACGTTGTTTAACAGCCATTTTTTAAACGATGTTCGTCGGAAATTTTTACACGCAGTTTCACTGATACATCAGTCGAAAATAATTAGAGACGGAGCTAGTTGCTCAGATGTTTCACTGGTCCATCAGTCAAAAAATAAGCCACTGAGAAAACAGTGGAAAAAAATGACTGACGAATCAGTGGGAAATGCCACTGAATCAATCAGTGAAGGAAATATGGTTCATCAGTTAAATTCACTGAAGTGACTTTTGTATCAGCCAGACACGTTTGACTGATTGAAACAGTGAAATTCTCACTGATTCAAATTTAAACTGTACGTTTTCGCTCCAGGGAACGTTGGTTGTTCAACCGCTGTGCCGTAACTACTAGCTGTAAGCGTTGACGGAGCGTCCCTCACAAGCTTTAGGCCAATAGCAGAAGACAAGCAGGCATACGACGTCTTGGAGTGTAGTCTGCAGATACAAAATGACGCGAATTTGGCGGGTCCCTACTGGCCTGGGTGTAGTGGAGAATATAGGCAGCTCACTTCAATCTTATACACAGTAAAGGCTGTTCACGACAAAGTGAGCACTTTTGAAATCAACTTTAGAAAAATGTCACTAACCCTACCTGCATATCTTTTAACGGGCGCAATGAGTGACATTCGCACAGTCAAGTTGGTAACGATGGAGGGGAAAGTAATTCCACCTATTAACGTCAAATAAAAAGTGTCAGGTAACAATTTGTAATAACTTAAATTATTTCTTTTTCTTTCTGGTTTTTTAATGCACCGAAGCGTAAAAATGAGCAGATTTGTAAAATATTTACTTTTCAAATAATTGCACATTTTCATTTCACTGACACATGAATAAAGTGATGAGGCCTATGGCAATGTTAATTTTACGTAAGGCGGAAGAACACACAACGTGTATACAAGTAGATCTTAAGCAGGGCTTTCAAAAGTGCTCATTTTACCGTGAACAGCATATACCAGCAAATTTGTGCCGTCCTCAAAGGGTTAAATACGTCGCTTATGCATATTAGAAACACAACTTCAGAGCAGTCTAACATAATGCTAAAAATGGCTGTATATCTAAATATATGTACGCCTCAGATTAAGTTTGAAGTAAAGCAAATACCTGTAAGTAGGGATAGGAAAATTTCGCGAGTTCATCTCAGGACAAGATAAATGTCAAACACGTGTACACTGAAGTTGACTTTGCAATTGGATAGCAGTTTATTAGACACTCCCTGGACAACTTTCAGCCAATAGCAGACTTGCAAGGAAACAAGTAGCGAGTGCCATACTGCTATGTGTGATACTTGCTACCCTATGAGACAGCGGCCATTGAACAAACAGCTGAGGCTGTAGTATACACAGGACTGTGGAGTCTAGCCTACAGGTCATTGAACTCGCCAATTCTTCCTATCCCTACCTATGGAGCACTGCACCCGACTATACAACGTGAAGAACGCATAAAAAAATGGTACAGACACCATGAAAATTGGCAGAGAAGTGTGATTTATGTTGTATATGAAGGAAGAATGTATATATTTTGCAATATTATAAAATATTTTACTAAAATATACTTTCTAAATGGATAAAATTAATCGATCGATAGAGTCCGAATTTTTAATCAAATTTAAGCGTATTTCCATTCTGGATACTTCAGAAAATAGAATTTACAATAAAATCTTCTTCAATAAAGATCATCATAATATTTACTATGACTGCATGTAAAAAAATTGTAAAAATAATTAATCATATCAATTTTATAATTAACTTCATTTACGTCGGTTTCAGCCCTAAATGTTTGCGACAAATGGACGCATATAAAATAATTTACAAAATTATTTTCTACATTATTATATAAATAATTATAGGATAACATATCCAAATCCACTGAAATCCACATAAAATTATCTAGCTGTTTTCCCGGGATTTGTCCCGATAAAAAATTAATTAATTAATTAGTCGAAAATGGTGAGTCTTACGAGCAAAAATTAGAATACCAAAATTGAAGAACACATTTCCCATAGTATATATATATATATATATATATATATAATATATATATATATAATATATAAATCACCCATCGTATTTTATATTTCTTCCCGTGGGGGTTTGTTCGTAAACATAGCACTTTGAACAGAAATAACTTCATACAAAAATTTAAGTACACAAAATTTTCCATAATGTATCCAAAATTCATTATAATACACATAATATTTTTATGTTATTTTTCGTGGTTTGTCTCGGGAAAAAAAAAACTTTAAAATATATAAAATCGGATATGATGCATCGAACAAAAAAAAATACGAGGACAAAAACTAAAGTACACAAAATTTCCTATGATGTCTGTACCAAAATCCGTGACGTAAACACGATTGCTGAGGTGTAACGTTCGCGTTGTTGCATCAGACGGGAGCGAAAGATGGTCGCGGGATGCTGCGGCTGTCGAGATGACCTCGCCCCGATGGACCGGACCGCGTTCCCAGCCAGCCACGCGACATGCTCTTATCTCCGCCAACCGACAGACATCACCCACAGCCGCCTTTACATCAGCTACTCGCTCCTTCGCCGACACTGTGCGGCGCTTCGCCTGGCAGAAATAATTTCACGCACTTACATAATAACAATTAATTGCTTCTTATCAGTGTTGTGGCTAGGCCATTTGCATGCCATGCTAATAACAATGTATTGCAAAAAAAAAAAAATCTTCTTCCCCCAGTTCTTTCTTACATCGCTAAAAGTTTTTGCATGAGCCAACTTGTATGAACTTTTGCACAACCAAATATTACATTTATTTCTGCCAAACATGATTGTCGACTAAACAAAAAAAAGCGTTCAAAGAGTCGTGTGTGTGTAGATATGTATGTATACACACTCGCACCCACACGTACAAACACAGCAGAACCCCCCCTTTTTTTTACATCCCCTGATTCAACACTTTCTTTCATTTGCAACATTTTTCCTTGTCCCTTGAGAAGTGTGTGTGTGTGTCTGTATGTATGTATGTATGTATGTATGTATGTATGTATGTGTATATATATATATATATATATATATATATATATATACACACATACATACATACATACATACATACATGTATGTATGTATGTGTATATATATATATATATACACACATACATACATACATACATACATACAGACACACACACACAAGATGTCAATGAATGAGTGTTACAAATTAATAGGGGTGGTACATGAGATGGAATGGAACATATTTGATTAAGGTACCCATGTCCGTAAATGCCTCCTTATACCAATACACGGTAATACCAGCGAGCAGGGTTAGTCGGCAACCCGGTGGCAACCGAGCAGTATTACAGCGTGTACCGGACATTACATGTGCAGTTGAAGGTGGTTCTGCACTGCCCCATTGTCTGGCCACCTCGCTACCCCGACATGCCTTTGGATTTCTACCTTTGGGGCCACGTAAAAAAAAAACACTGGTGTACGACACTCCTGTGAATGCCAGAGGAGAGAAGAACGTGAGGCCAGGTTTCGTGCAGCATTCGAAGCCATCAGAAACACGCCGGCCATCTTCAATGATGTGCTCTGCAACGTGCTACAGAGCATGCATCGAATGCGGAGAAAAACAATTCTGAGCAACTACTGTACTCTCTCTCTCTGTGTATAATACACCTGTTTACAATACCGATTCACGTGCATATTTGTTAATACCTGACGCCACCCTTGCAAGCTATAATCGTCATTTTGGGTATAAGGGGGCATTTACGGACATGGGTACCTTAACACATTCAGGACTACGCTCGAGCTACGTTCGAGCAACGCCAGTTTAAACATTTTTTCGTCATTGAATATAAAACTAGCATGGTTATAAAGTCATTGTTCTGTCAGTATTTGATAGGCTCGTACAAGACCAATATAACCCAGCAGCTATAGTTTTCCTGCAAAAAAATATTTTTTGCTATACGTTTATAAAAGGACACGATTGACTGTAAACATTTTACACAGCGAGAGACAGTTGACTGGAGCATAATCAGCTCTGCGACCCCAGTGGCTGATGACCAGCCAATGAAGAACGTTATAGATCACAGTAAGCACGCCCAGTGTGGTGTGGACCAATAGAAGAGTGGGAGTGGGAATACAGAAACAAACAGAATATACGTTTCTGCAGTGGTGTATATAGGAGATTCACTTCTAACTTGTCTTCAATTTTAGTAGATATGTGCAGACCCGAATGTGCTAACAAAATATTTTCCATTCCATCTCACGTACCACTTTTTAAAACTTATTCATTGACATACTGTATATACATCCACCTGTTTTTTTCTTTTTTTGCAAAGATTTAAGCGCGCACTAGATTTCAATATCCTAGTGCACAATTGCTAGTTTGATGTGGTTACTGGCTCTGTATGTTTGTTAGACAGCAGTTTAATACCTGGCCTGGTCAATCAGAACTAAATGGCTGCGACATCTAACCCTCCGTGATTAGCAGGCAGACACGTAGGACGCGTGGCAATCAGTATCATCGAATCACAGAAACGGATCGTAGCATAGTGTTTTGGAATATAACTGGTCGTGGAATCATTTCGCGTTAAAAAGGTGCCCGTACAAACAGGAATAACAAAATGATTGTGTTGTGTTACTACGACATTAAAGTAATGTCCAGCCAACGCCAGTTTACACTGACTTGACAATTGAAAATGACGGATGTCAGTGAACAGCGATAACCTCGAAAAATGAAACCTCTATATTTAAACCTATATCAACCTTTCGAATCCTGCAAAACAATTTGCGTGTGCCAAATATGCATACATTTCTAGAACTTAAAGTATTTCCACATAACGAAATAGCATCGTAGTTTATCGTTATATTTGGTAGAATATCTATTATATGAAACGAAGTCTACTATGTCGAAGTAGAGCATTCGGTAGGACGATGGATTTCGTGAAGTGGAGATTCATGCACACTCGGAGCAGATTCGATTACCCCCACCCTTCATCTACTTTTTTGTTTACAGGTAATATTTTTGTGGCAAAATAATTGTACTTAATTTATTTTACATTGCAATGTCTTTTAAAGCAAATGAAATACAAGAAAATGTTTAACGCGAATGTCAACATTAGAAAAACATATGAGTACAGGGTAGACTTCAACACTATTGAGCACCCAAACAGCAATTTGTCTATTGCCATTGGTTGATTTCTGCTAGAAAAGGCGTTTTCATGTTTGACCGGGCCACTCAGAATTTGTTTACATCGGCACGGCTCCTACGTCATTCGTGTGCAGACAGTTAACACGTGTAAAAAAGTAATTCAGCCAATCAAGGTAGGTAAACGGCGCTACAGTGTTTTAAAATATATCTTGCCTTGAAATATTTTCGCGAAATTTCACTAACCCTAGTCAACATCAATTCAACACAAAATTTATTTCTCCCGCCACGTAAATACCACTTCAACCCTTTGAGGGCGGCTCAAATTTAATGGCGCTGAGGTCAAGGTTAAATTTAAATACCTATATTCTCCACTACAGCAATATCAGTTGAGTTGATCTCTGTATTTCCAATTATTAGACACACGCAAATTGGCGTTATTATTTGGTACCATGCTAGACTTCATTGTCCTATTCCTGCATGATAACAATTGGTATTTTCATTGGCTACTGCCAACTGTACGGCGTCATAACCTACGTGTTCTCTCCACTGAATATTGGTTGTTCAACCCATGAGGCGTAATTGTCGATGGGACGTCACACACAAGTTCACGGCCAACGGCAGAAGACATGCAAGCATACAACGTCTTGGAGTTCAGTCTGCAGCTACAACATATACGCGAATTTTGCAGATCCTAAATCATTAGATACTCGGAAATTTCGCGGATTCATTTGGAAACAAACTAGGCTACACAATCCTTTCAGCACTCGAGCCTTGATTAGCTGTTTATTGGCTGATGCTCCAGTTTACCCCTATATCCGGTAGTACGGGATTTGGCCCTTATTTATTGCAGGTCAGTTATTGGCTCAGATTCGTGCAGAGCGTGGCTTATGCTGTTCAATTGAAACAGAAAGTAAAATGTACACGTGTCTGAAGTCTAGCTTGTCAAATTACGACTTAAGTTGTTAAATTAATACCTTACGTAAACACAAACTTGAGTATTATTTTCAAATATGTTTCTTGTAGAACGGTACAGTACTTCTAGAATTTGTATGATCGGATATTAAAATAAATAATTGTATATGTATTATGTAAGTTTAGAGTAAGCCTAGATAAATTAGTATGATCTTTCTGCATTATTGTGATACTTGCTAAATTTTAAGTAATATTTTTTTTCGTCTTAACCTTTATCCCCCTAATGACGAACACATTCCGAAATCCCTGATTCGTGCAAATTAATCTCCATGTACGACTAATAAGTAGCATAACTACACAAAATACACACTTTTTGTACACGCAGCTACACTAATTAAGTACGATTTTTAAGAAATTTCAGTTTGCTAACCTAATGCGCAGACACATGCAAAATTCGCGTTATTATTCGGCATCAGGCTAGACTTCACAGTACTGTCTGTATAGGAGCCGGCGTCGTTTCTCCATTGGCTGCTGCATATACGTGAAGCCACGCCCTTTCTGACTGAATTGCACGTGATTGGGGCACACAGTTGTGAAGCGTTCATTTATTGGCGCAGATTTACCCAGGACGTGTCAGATATATTATGCTCCAATGACAATCGTATTGCAAAAGGTACGCGTGTTTAAAGTTTAACGTGTTCCCGAATAATAACGCGAATTTTGCAGGTCTCTGCTAATGCGTTGCATGTTCCCCGCCAGAAATCCACGTCAAATTGACGTTAGCGCGTGGAACATCTGCGTGCTCCAGATCTCACGTATCTGGTGCACAAGAATGACTGGGAGTAGGGTGACGTAAGAAGTACACTGATGCGCCAGCAGTGAGGAATCGGAACAACTTACTTGCGCATACTTTGCATTGCAAAAAAAAAAAAAAAAAAAAGCGGAGTTCGGCCTGGTTTTTTCACACCGATAAATAAACATGGTTGTAGGATTCATCTAGATTATTCAAATAGGAACAACCATCTGATGTGTTGTAGGTAGCACATAAATATTGCTATAGGCTGTTCACAGTAAAATGAGCACTTTCGAAAGCCCTGCTTAAGATCTACTTGTATGCACGTTGTGTGTTCTTCCGCCTTATGTAAAATTAACATTTCCATCGGCTTCATCACTTTATTCACGCGTACATCAAATGAAAGCGTGAATTTATTAAGAAAGTAAATACTTTACAAATCTGCTCATTTTTACACTTCTATGTATTAAAAAAAAAAACAGAAAGCGAAAGAAATAATTTTAAGTTGCCACAGATGGTTACCTAACTTTTTTTATTTTAAGTAATGACATGGAACTAATTTTTATCCATCGTTACCAAATTTACTGGGCGAATGCCACTCATGGCGCCCATTAATATATACGCATGCAGGGGCAGTGACTTTTTTCTAAGGTTAATTTCTAAATTGCACACTTTATCGTGAACAGCCTTTAACACAAATAGTAACGGTTTGTTATATTCCTCTCTGCGATTTATTTTCGCTACTGGTCGCGTGGTTGCCACAGCAGAGAAGTGCGTTTCTACTACAAGACACACAACAATACTTAAATTGTTCCCACAACAACTATAGGATTGTAATGACCTAAATAATATCGTGTCGCTGCCACCCGGAAGCTCAACGCTACAACTTTTCGCTAGTAGCAACGGAACGTCTCGCTAGGGCGTGGCAGTTCTGGGTGTTGCGGGAAGAGCCGAAATTGTTTCGTTGGCAGCAGTGTCTGCTTCGCAGCAGGGACGTAGGCTTCTGCTGCAGCAACCGCGCACAGCAGCAGATTACAATCATAGACAGGCGTGCGGCAAACAGTTATGTCGTTACATGGTTCCTGTAACTAGAGAGGCGCCCGAGAATCTCGCGGGTTCAGTTCCAAGCAAGTTGGAATTCACACACGCTTGTACGTTTGTGTTTGGTCGACGTGTTGTTCGACTCCTCCCGGGAGGCAAGTGAGCCAATAACAAACGTGCAATAAACTGTGCCCCCAACCACCGCCTTTTACTACCACAACAATCAACCAATAAACAGTTGGTATCTACTGCGAAGTCCAGCCTACAGGTCGTTGAACTCGCGAATTTCTCGTGTCTCTACCTGCAACCCATTAGTTATAGGTTTTTTTCCTATTTTAACAGTCTACATGACCCCTAAAATCAAATGTTATCCTCAGTGCAGCTTCACTCCAGAAATTACACGCACAGTTCTTAATACGAACATTTTCCAACCCCTAGATTATAGTCATGGCTTGAGTCCAGTTCTTCTGACTTTCGAGATTCCCGACTACATATCCTTTCGCCACACGTAAGTAGAACACACACACACACACACACGAGTCTACAAAAAAACACCAAGAGGAAGACGGCGCACAGTTCTTCCGTGCACTACGCAGGCAGAAAAAACATGAATATTTTTATAACTAACGATGAACTGTTTACGTCGCAAGTTTTTCCTGAAAACTTAAATATGCCAGTAAGATATGTTTTCTTTACGGACAACGTGCCGAAACGCAATTCGTATTTTACGAGCCACTACCAAGATTCCAGTTTCCTGCCTGGTTTTAGCGCACATTCACTGTTAAACAAATATAATAACTGATGGACAAAAGACATGCGAAATTTTAGTTCTGTCAAGAAATAAGGTAAACAAAACTATAAAACTCTTATTTTATGTGATTTGTGTAGGCGAAACCAAACACGGGGTAATATTCAATGGTTTTATTCAAATAACGTGCTACCATAAATTTACTATGGCACAAGCGCATAACAGGTTATAGAAATTATTATTATTATTATTAGAAATAAGGGTTCGTTAATCATACCTGTCAGTGTTCAACAGTGTCAATGAATGATGTCGGTTGAACGACCAACACACTGCACCAGCATCACCACTTTTTTTTTTTTTTTTTTTTTTTCAACCTCTTTTCTACCTTTTCCAAATGGAACAACCCCTTTACTAGAGAAATCGAAACAATTACGTTTCATGGGCTGTTAAGTTTTGTATTTTTTGTTTTGTTGTAGTTTACAGTGTGTCTACTTGTAGTTCACTGTCCCGCAACTGTTTTGTTGTAGTCTACAGTGTATCTACTTGTAGTTCACTGTCCCGCAACTGTTTTGTTGTAGTCTACAGTGTGTCTACTTGTAGTTCACTGTCCCGCAACTGTTTTGTTGTACTCTACAGTGTGTCTACTTGTAGTTCACTGTCCCGCAACTGTTTTGTTGTACTCTACAGTGTGTCTACTTGTAGTTCACTGTCCCGCAACTGTTTTGTATTGAACTGAGAAAAATGTTGGTACGAAAACTTTGTTTGTAAATACTACTTTTTTTGAGCCAAATGTTTTTGTTTAGGCAAATTTTGTTGACCCAACAAATTGGTTTCGTCGTTTCAAATGTATGCACATTTTGCCACGTAACCAAAATACGTTTGTTCGGATTTCAATTTTCTCGGAAGACGGGATATTTTTATAAGAGCATCGACGTGGCGTACATTTTTGTTTGGGCGGCCCTAGAGACATCTTTTGTGTCAAAAACGAACTTTCCTATAGCTTGTTTTTTTTTCTTCTGGCATTCAAATAAAATATTTCTTACTGAAAACATTATTATTGCTATTACCACTATTGCCGTCCACCCCCCCCCCCCCCCGGATGAGATCGCTTGCGCGTAAGGGTCAGGGAACAGTAGGGTAACCGCGTAGGCTGGAGTGGAACGAGACGAACACAGGGTAAAGATCTCTGTTGCCACTCGAACAACTGCGTAGTGATAATGACGGTCGAGTGTTTGATAAACGTTGACAGTGCAGTCCAACCAAACAAGACGTCCTCAGCCAGCGACGACTCGTCCGTCTTCAGTATCTTCATAAATATTTCCAGAGATATGGTGTATGTGCTACGCTAAGATAAATTTTTCAACTCTCTCTATCTCCAGATAATCGAGTAATAATGGGGCTTGATACTTATTATATGATGCCATCCATCACCAACTTTCCAGGACACTAATTAATAAGTATTAACCAGCACTTCTCCTCTCCTAGCCAAACCCAGTGGCGGATCCAAATGGGAGGGGGGGGGGCGCAGGGTCCGCCCCCCCCCCCCCTCAACATCGAAGGCAGAAAATTTTTTATTTTGGCTGAATATCACTTGGTTACTGCGAAGTTGGATAAAGATTATGTTCAAAAGTATAAGTCGTATGTCTTCGGCGTTTATTTATGTCAGTATCCTTTGCTTCATATAATTGTAATTTTGACAGTACTGCGAGCATGTATTAAGACATTCACGGTAAAATGAGCACTTTTGAAAGCTCTGTTTAAAATTTACTTGAATGCACGTTGTGTATTCTTCCGCCTTATCTAAGATTAACATTGTATTGGGCCTCATCACATTTTCATGCGTCGGTCAAGTGAAAATGTTAAATTATTTTAAAATTAAATATCTAACAAATCTGCTAATTTTTACACTTCGATAGATTAAAAAATTAACAGAAAGCGAAAGAAACAATTTAAGTTATTAGAGATGGTTACCTAACACTTTTTATTGGACGTTAAAATACGGAACTATTTCCCATCCATCGTTACCAACTTTACTAGGCGCATGCCACTCAGGGCGCCCGTTGAAATATGTGCAAGTAGTGGCAGCGACATTTTTCTAAGGTTGATTTCAAAACTGCTCACTTTATCGTGAACCGCCTTTAGACCTGCTGCTTATATGTTGTAATTGTTGGGCACAAAGCCAGTCCAGATCTACCATACTAGTGGTGCAACAGAGATCTCTCGTTGAGAGTTGCGCAATAAATCGCTGACAGGCATTGCGACCAACGAATACATCATTAAACGGAAGCCTACATACCCTTAACATTTGCTACTCTTATTTGAAGCAGAAAAACGTAACTCCAGCGTGGCAGCTTGTGACGAAAATGCTTCTGAACATCAACATGATTCTGGAGATAAAAATCAAACAAAGCCGAGAAGAGAATATATATATTTTTTGTTACAAGAAACAGTTTATGTCGTGCTCTTCACAGTGCAGTGGCAATGCAGATGGTATTGGCAATGATGTCAACTATAGGCCGTTCACGGTAAAGTGAGCACTTTTCGACGCAGTCTCGGCAGACATGGCAACCAATAAACACACTTCGTTGCAGCCTCGGACTTTGGTTTTGAGCGTGGTGAAATGTATTATACACCGTATATGTTACTTACATGACAGTATTTACTTTAACAAGTGGCGGAGAGATATAAATCGGCTGAAAGAAAAAGTGCTCACTTTACCGTGAACGGTCTATACCTATCTTCCCTTTCTGGCCACCCCTGGGCGAGTTCAAAATGCGAACGGAAAATCTGGAGGGGAGGGGGAAGAGAAAGAAGAGCTTGTGTAACAAGAGATAGTTGAAGATTTTTTTTCCATTCAGTCACTAGCAGTGAATCGAATCGGGTCACTAGCAGTGAACCGAATCGGGTCACTAGCGTGGTGTTCTGTTTAAAGGAAAGATAATAGTTGGAACCAGTGTACAAATACCATCTCATCATTTTCTGTTACTTGCCGTTATTTCGGGGTTCCGAGGACAAATAAAAGAAAGTAATTTTTAAATGTAGAATAGCAAGTGTTGATGTATAATTTTTGGATGCAGATGACTCGTCTACCGAAGTAACAAAAATGGTAAGTAATAAAGATTAATTTGGTTTTCTTAGTGAAAAATTTAAGTTACCTTATCTTGGTATAGAGTCCAATAAAAATTACTCTATATCTTGAGTTATAATATATTAGTATCGACGATCAGTGTTTGAATTGATGAAAATGTAAAACCGGTGGGAATTATTTATTAATATTTTTTAAAATTCTCTTTTTAAGGTTTATTGCTAAGAAGTTATTTATCACTGTAATGGGCTTTTTAACATCCATTTTAGTCACTATGGCACTTGATATAGTATTTTAAACTTCGGTGGAGTGCAATTTTAGGTTATTTAAACACATATTGTAAGGGCGGACATTTTCTTTCCCCTGTTAGGAGAGATGACAGAAATGCAGCAGTTGGAGAAAATATCATATAAAAAAAAAGGGGATGGGGACTTGGGAGGTGAATTTCCAGCCCCCTTCCTTTTCAATTCGAACAGTGAACACTAGCAAAAGGTAATAAATACCGTATGCTAAATCAAATTTATTGCGAATTCCTTTTCGAAACCATTTTAATTTGTTACATGTATTTATTGTACACCACCTGCCAGTGACAGCGCCCGGTTGTGGCCCCACCGGGAATCGAATGCGGATTGCCATCAGATCACATTCCTAATAAAAATAATTAAAAAAATAATTGGTAATCAAACTAACTCTTCAGCCTAAAGATTAAAATGTCACATTTTAAATAATTGGACATTTGAAAAAAAGGTTCATTTAATTTTTGCTATATAAAGGGGTTTCTTTGACCACTTTAACCAGTTCTGAAGTAAAACATTATATATCATATTTGTATTAATTTAAAAAAAAAACTGTTTTAGAGTCAAAATAGTTCTTGGGCAACATACATGGTACGGCTACCAATAAAACCTAGAACATATGTAATTCCATAGAGTGATTAAAGTACCACTACTAGTCATAGAAACCCCCCCCCCCCCCTTTTTCTACAGTACTATTTTTAACCATTTATAAAACACAGAGTTAACAATAGTAACTTGCGCTATTTTGGAAAGTAACGTAATATAAAATGTTATATTCTTGCATTTTACATAACTTACAAAACACTGTTTTAAAAAAAAATCTGAATTTTCCCTATGACCTAATTAATAGCAGTAAGAATTTTTTTACAACAGATAAAAGACTGAATGGTATAATTTTCTCTTTTTAAATAATTAACTCAATATGTATGGTAACATTTTAATTTGCGGGAAAATTATTATTAGTTAGACATTTTGTATGCTTTCACAGACAAGTCCCCTTTCATCAAAAGGAATGAAGAGGTCCCATGCTGGGATTGACAACTTCTTCAAATGTGTGCCCAAAGAACAAAAGGAGGTTGTATCCAGTTCACAATTTACAAATTCATCGACTCTTGTTCCTGAATATTCGGATTTTTGCAGTCCTGTAGTGCCAAGGGCTGTTGGCGCGTCTTCTTTACGCAAAATTTCAGATATAAGTGGATAATCAAATGCAGAAAAAATGAGGAGCTACAAATGACATAGGTATTTACATTAGGAAACTGTGGATGACTTTACGAAGAGGAATTTGCTACAAGATCACTGGAGACACCCAGAAGACTTTGTTTTTCCGTACACCATCAAAAAGCTAAAAGGATAGGAAGTGCATCGCCATTCAACACACTGGCACTTGGAGATGTTTGAGTAGCCTGTATCCTCTGATATCAGCCAAGGATTATTTTGTAAATACTGTGCTTTGTTCGTACCAGGCCACGTCGGAGGGTTTCATAAGACTGTCCAGTTAAGTCAGTTGGTTACTAGGCTTCTTACCCAGTTTTGTAAGCTGTTAGGGAAAGATGGGTATTTGAACATGCATGCAGAAAAAACGTTCCACAAACATGCAGTAGCAGCAGGGAAACAGTTTCTTGATTGCTTATTAGATCCAGTGAAAATAATTGACAACCAAGTAAATACACAACGCCTAGAGTAAGTCAAAGAAAATAGGAAATTTTTGGTCTCCATTGTTGAAACAGTAATTTTTTGGGGCGTCAGAACATTTCCTTCCGTGGCCATAGGGATGATGGCCGCGGAATCTTGGAAGGCAACTTGTTGGGCTTTGTGAAACACGATGGATTGAACGCCACGGACAGTGTTTTGCAGTTCTGCACAGCTCTCCCCCAAAATTGCTGCAGCACTTGAGTGTGTTAGCATGTGTAAAGATAGCGCGAGCGCATCACAGGCGAGATCTCTACTGATGTGCAACGAGTGAAAGTGACTTCATTGCCGCAGTGGTGTCTCTTTCTGATTTACTCACCTCAACACCCCCAGCTGAGCAGGAAACTTACAGAAGAAAAAAAAAACACTGTATCTCAAAACAGCTGAAGAACTTTGAAGACAGAACGTGGTAACTGCGAGCAAGAAGCTTGTTCGGTGAGGTGCGTGATATTGCTGTAGAGCTTGGGACAGAACTGAAAGTTCCACGCATAGCAAATAAGCAAGTTGGCAGGTGTAATACACCTACTCCTGACCTAGAGGTATTCTTCCGGCAGACAGTGTATGTTCCGCTGTTCGATCAATTTGTTTGCAAGATGTAGAAGAAAGATTTTCCTCGTGATACTTTAGGTGCCTGCAGTTTGTTTGAATTAATGCCACGTTCGACAAAAACAACGAACAATCCACCAGTGAATGTTGTTACCCCCAGAAAAATTGTAAGCAAATACTCTGGGCTCTTAAAAATGGATGTGACTTATGCCAGCAAAGCACTTTCTCGGCGCATACGGGGTGTGGTCTGCGAAATGGGATAGGAGAATTAACGAGGAAGACAGCAATCAGAAAATAGTGATAGAGCTCCTTTCGGAATGTGGCAGGGATGTATTCTCCATAATCAATATGCTGCTTAAAGTGTTAGCAACTTTGCCTGTTAGTGTAGCGACTGCAGAAAGGACCTTTTCAACTCTGAAGAGGATCAAAACGTGGTTCAGAACAACAATGGATGATCGTCTGATAGGACTGGGGCTCTCCTGGCAACTCATCACAATATTACAGTAAACCCTGACCAGGTTACTGATAGATTTGCCATGAGCGGAAATCGTAGGCTAAAGTTTGTTTTGTAAATACAGTACAGTATAAAATTATTCTTGAACTGTAAACATTATTTAAAGGATTTATACAAGCCACATAGTTAACTCAAAAGTAATTTCTGTAGTGTTCGTTAATATGGGATGTGAGCTTCATTTCTGTCAATAAGGAGTAGAAATATGCATAGTTCCATTATTTTGATATTAATAGAACAAAATATAAAATTAATTCTTTTAGTAGGCTGTATTTTCAAGTAATATAAGAATAGGATATATGTATTTCTAATGTAATACATGAGAACTGCGATTATTTTAATGCTACTTATTGGTATCTGTCAAAGTTGAATATAAATTTGAATTATTTTTTAATTTATAAAATGGAATTTTGGTAGATGTTTTGAAGCTCTAGATGACAAAATTCGCATAGTCATTTTAAAAGATTTATTTTAGTGTTTATTTGTTTGTAATTAAATGTCATAAAACAGGCAGATTCCACAATAAAATATGAATTGTAAAACCACAGTTTCTGAACGCTAATATAATAACTATACATGAAACTATTACCGAATGAGCTTATATTGTTTTGTAATCCAATGAAGTTGTGTGTTTTTTCGTCTCTGCGTTTGTTGACAAAGTCATACTTGTCAGTAATCATTGTGCGTATTATAACTAAAAATTAGCGAAATGTTTGCAGTATCTTTGATAACGATTTCGAATAACTTGTGCTATTTCAGTGCTTAATTGGATGTGACACAATTAAATCAAGGAAAACAAAATAATCTTGTGTTTGTTTCAAACATAGCAGAGTAATAGGTAGGGATAGGAAAAATTCGCGCGTTCAATTACCTGTAGACTAGACTCCATAGTCCTGTGTATATTAGAGCCTCATATGTTTGTTCATTGGCTGCTGCCCCAGTGAGTAGCCAGTGTTAATTCACACCTGGCAGTATGGCGCTCGCTACTTGTTTCCTTGCAAGTCTGCTATTGGCTCAGAGTCGTCCAGGGCGTGTCTAATAAACTGCGATCCAATTGCAAAGTCAACTTCAGTGTACACGTGTTTGATGTCTATCTTGTCCTGAAATGAACTCGCGAAATGTTCCTATCCCTAGTAATAGGCTAATTTGATTTTGTTTATTATAATTTGGTACATTTGTAGCGGGAGCATTGGTGGCAAGCTAGTAACAAGCGTTTGCAATGAAAATTTCACGTTTATAAACAAGAGCACATATGTGTTTAACCAATTAAAATGGTTCACTTGGGTAGGTAATTTCGAAATTATTAAATTTTTGGACGTTCAGCATTGACAGAGACGGTAATTGATTTCACAGAAGTGCATTTTTTTTAAATTAAAGAAATCAACACAACTGTTATCCAATTTTGAAGTATCTTGGCTATAGAATCTGTGCCGTAGTTGAATACAATACAAACATAAATTATTCTTACAAAAGAAATATAAATTAATATTCTTGCAAAAAGAGCTAAGAAATAATAATAAAATAAGAATACATACAGCTTAGCTTCTGGATGTAATTTAAAACCTTTCCGTATCCCATTCTTAGAATTCTTAATAATATCCCCCCAACAAATAAAACAATTAATATATATTTACATTATAGAGGAGTTCTTCGCATTCCCATAAAATAATTGTATAACAAGTGCAGAAAAAATAGCACAGGCTTATCCAACGCAACTGATCTTACAGGAAAATGATTTTGAGTCGAAGATGCGCCTCCCCCCCCCCCCCCCAACAACACATCCCAGGATCCGCCACTGTCCCAAACCCATACTGGAGAATCTTTTAATTCATACTTGTTATTATAGGCTATTGAAGGTAAAGCCCTCTAATTTGGAATACTAGTCGATAAATATATTTTATTGTAGCCTTAGGCACTTCCGAGTGAGCGAGGGAAAAGATTTGGGCGGCTCTTAACATCGAGGTCTTGAAAGCCGATGAGAGCGATTGAAGAGAATATGGAGCTGCGCCGGAATGATGGAGCATCGTCCGGCGCTATTCCCACTTGCGAAGGTCCGGTGACCCGGCCGGGGATTGAGCCCGGTTCGCCTTGGTGGGAGGCGAGCGTGCTACTCGCTCAGCCACCGCGGCCCCCTGTTATCTTTCGAGTACAAACTGTATTTATAACTTAAATGACAATATTTATTTTAAAACGTGGTTTAATGATAAAATATGGCTAAAAACAAAAAGTAACTAGGTCCTCAAAAGTGCTCACTTTACCGTGAACAGCGTGTTTTCTTTTACTCCTCTTTTTATGTGAATCATCTTTCTGATTTCTGTCTTCCCCTTACTTTTAACCACTACCAAGGGTCTATTACATTAAACATTTTTACATCTCCAGGACGCTACACGCATATTCCGGGTATGGCGCGGCGGCGTGCGGTGAAGTATTGCGAGGTATGCTGTGTATTGCTCTGTGCTGTACCTAATCGTTCGTTGGTTTACACACCGGCCACTTGAACGTATCAGTGCAGTTGACGTCACAGTGGGTGCCTCGCCGCTCTCTCGTGAGTGGCCGCAGTATAGCCACCTTCTCCCCGGCTCCACTGTGGTTACTGGTTCCTGCTGCATGCGCCGTGTGCGTGTACAGCACTGGGCAAGCACCAGCTTACCTTGCAACACTTCACCACAAGCAACTGCTCCACACACAGGATGTCCGTAGGAAGTGAGAGGGGAACTTGAACTTCTTGCCGCGGAGAAGAAATAGGCCTAATATTCCAATCTTAATGCGTATCTGGTGTTCGACCGGCGTTGTAGTATATTTGAAACACACGTTTCTCCACGAAACTATTAAACGATCGTCTAATGTGCTGATACACGAAGAGATCACACACTTCAGAAGATTCTTGTAGAGCGCTTTCAAGACGTCACACTCGTTAGAAGCATCAGTTCATCGCACTCCAAAATATCTGCAAACGGGTTTTTCAAAGTGCTGGATCTCAAAATATTCTTGTCATATGTCTACAAGAAATACTCAATGCCGTGCATTGAACCTTGCCGCGGACTTTCCACCAATAACATTACAGGCTCGCCGCCGAAAGTCCCATAGGTACACCCAGCACAACGGGAACACCACGCCAGCTTGGGAACTTGCACTTAGTGGCGATGATCCACTTGACGAGAGTGACCGGGTAGCCCTTATCGCCCCACGCTCCTTGGCCTCGGACACGGAAAATAGCCCCAGGTAGTCGGGTCCCGTAAAGTAACAAAAAAAAAGCATTACCTTTTAGGATCTGATTCCCTATCACCCTTCGGAGCCACGGTAGCTGAGCAATTAGCACGCTCGCCTCCCACCTAGGCGAACCGGATTAATCCCCAGCCGGGTCACCGGATTTTCAATTGGGAATCGTGCCGGACGATGCCGTTGGTCGGCGGGTTTTCTCGGGGATCTCCCGTTTCCCCCGCCCTCGCATTCCGGTGTTGCTCCATACTCACCTTGTTTCACCCTCACTGGCTCTCCAAGACCTTGATGTTAAGAGCCGCCAAAATTGTCCACTACTTCAGTTCAGGCACGCGGTAATGTGCGATATTGTAAACTTTCTACTAATATGCCGGTGCCGCAGGAGCGTTCATGAAGAAATTCCTCTCTGGCGTGCCTCGGGTGTGTGGATCAGTGATTGGTTGTGGTAAGCGTGCCAGTTTATCGCCGGTTGTTAATGCGCCACGGTTGGAGAGACAAATACCTGTGATGCAGACATTCTCAGCAAATTATACACTTTAACGAATGGCCTGGCATAACTGACAGTGGGTGGGGCCAACAACTGGTATTTTTCTTCGTTTAACGATCTGCTTGAATCCGGCCACTGCAGAAGACCGACATAAAATATATAAAAGGGGGTTTGTTTTGGCACTTGATAAAGTCCATTAATCTTGTGTCAAAAGCCTATATAGCATAAAGGGAAAATTAAAGAAATTTACATCAACAAAAAGGATTTTAAATCATTCCACTCTCCTTCGAGTGAGTCAAGATATTTGGGCGGCTCTTAACAGCGAGGTCTTGAGATCCGATGAGGGTGATTGAGGTGAGTATGGGGCAGTGCCGGAATAAAAGGGCGGAGGAAACAGGAGATGGCCGAGAAGACCCGCCGACCAACAGCATCCGGCACGATTCCCGCCATGCGAAAGTCCGGTGACACGGCCTGGGATTGAGCCCGGTTCGCCCAGGTGGGAGGTGGGTGGGCTAACCGCTCGGCCACCGCGGCCCCCGCCTTCCTTCGAATTAAAATAGTTGTGTTGCATTCAGTGGAATTTTTTGACCTTGGTACAAATCTTCTTCTGTGCAGTAGACAAAGTGGAACTGAAGCACACATCGAGTAATTTGGCCCTGTTCACACTCACAGCTAATCGTACCATAATTCATAAAATCCCACATCATCAAGTTTTCCTTGTATATCCCAAAAAATTTATCGCAACCTGTTAGCAGACTTGTAGGACATTCGTCCTCATTGTGGCCGAGTGATAAATATTAATTTTCTGTCAACCCGCTATAGAGAAATCAGTGATCTTCGTCTTCCAAAATCTCAACATCTCTTTCCCTGAAGGGACCGTGGACTACAAAAAAATTGTCAAAAATGCACTGGTTCGTTAGGCATACTATTCGTGTTTTTCGCGAATTCTTCCGGCGGCAGGCTAGACATTTCCATTCTTTTACATACTCGAGGCACAACTGTTTATTCATTGGACATGGTGATGGTTTCTTTGTTATTAGACTCCCTTCCTTCCTGTATATCGCTGGCCAAGGAGTCGCCCAGAAGGTCTATCGTGACCTACGAACTTTATAGTTTTTTCGCGTTTGCTTCACACTATTTGAACAAAACCTTTGAAAAATTTCCCCATGTATGTATGTATGTATGACGTGTTTGGTTATTTCCTAAATACGCCATGTATCACACGTATCACAAGCGTATTATAATTCCGTTAGCATAAAAGTGTCTTATTAATCGGTAAGTAGTATATAAATGCCGATTTGGGCACAAACGCAAAAAAAAAAAGTGGCTCAAAAAGTTGCGTTTGGTTAGATCGTAGTCTTTAGAAAAAAAGTTGCGCTAAACTTTGCGTTTGAGTGCATCTGCAAAAATACGCGTAAAAAGTTGCGGTTGAGCGCAACCGCAAAAAAAAAAAGTGGCTCAGAAAATTTGAATACATAAAAAATAAAATATTGTGTATAATAAATGGGCACGAATAAAAATCAACTGATGTCTAATATGATGGCGACCATTGCAATGAAAAAGGCTAACGCAACTGGTAATGTTTGGAAAGAATATAAATTTAAGAAAGATATTTTTGTGAAAAGAAAGAAGAAGAAACCTCAAGAGAAGTATGTCAAGTGTGAAACTTGTAATCACTTTTACAAACCATCTCTCATAAGAAGTCACTTGAGAAGTAAAATTCATAAGTACACACTCAGATTCAGTGTAGAAGAAATCGAAACAGCATTTCAAAGTAGGATCAAGACTTATGCTGTAAAGAATCTGAATGCATACATAGACCCAAATTATTTCCTAAACGATGTAAAAGAAACTGTCATGGAACTAATTAATAAACGTTTAAAATCACTCAAAGTGAACATGAAACTCTTCACTGAGTACAAAAGGGGAATTGGTGGGAATATTGAATATGTAGAAAGCTCCTTTAAAACAAAGAACGAAGTTATACTGAAATCGACTAATCTGGAAGAATATTATGACAACAGCATATCGAAAATCATAGCTGAGGTGGGGGCTTTCGAAGCAAAGGGATCTCAGTGGGTACTCAACAGCATATTTAAACTAGAAGTGCGAATAAATAAATATGTACCATTCAGGGGCACTTCTTATGTTGTACTCCCAGAAAAAATCAAAGCTAAGTAGGTGGTAAATAATGTTAAGAACAATGATCAAAAATGTTTTTTGTAGTCTGTTCTATCTGCATTGCATCAAGTACAAAGAGACCTCCAAAGAGTGAATAAATACATAGCTTATGAACATGAGTTTGATGATGCACTTAAGGGTTTGGAATTTCCAATGAAATTGGATAGCATACCAGCATTTGAGAAAAGAAGTGGAATTTCTATTAATGTATATGCATACGAAGAAAAAGATGGTGATAAGAAATATGTAATCCCCCCATTAAAAACAACAAAAAATTAGAGGGATGAGCACATTAACCTACTCTATATAAAATACGAAAAGAACGACCACTACTGCTCTATAAAAAGTCTTTCAATACTTATCACATCACAAGTAACAAATAATGGTCACAAAACATATATATATATATGCAATAGATGTTTGTAATATTTATACTATGTAAGTAAGCTAAAAGATCACGAACAAGACTGCCGAAATCACGATGGTGTTAGAGTTGAACTACCATCTAAAGGAAAACATGACATATTAAGATTTAAAAATTAAAATCATTCTTTGAGAGTTCGTTTTGTGATATATGCTCATTTTGAATGTTTGTTGACTAAAATTGAAACTTGCCAACCAAACTCCAATGAATCCTACACGAAAACATACCAAAAACACGAGCCTATTAGCGTCTGTTACTATGTAAAATGCGAACATGGATACTATAAACCACCAGTAACTTATGAAGTATCTGATGCATCTACTGTATTCGTGAAAATGCTAATGGAAGAAGCAAAGTCTATTGGTGATATAAACACAAATGAAAAACGAATGCTTCCACTAACCCAGAAAGAACAAATTGTTTATGATACAGATACCCATTGTCATATATGTGAAAAGTCTTTGAATGGCGATTCTGTGAGAGATCATGATCATCTTACAGGGAACTTTAGGGGAGCTGCACATAGAAATTGTAACTTATCGGTTAGAAATCCATGTTTTGTCCCAGTGTTTATACACAATCCATCTGGTTATGACACACATTTATTCATAAGAGATCTTGGCATCGATGAAAATAAAATTGATCTAATTCCCAACAACAAAGAAAAATATATTTCTTTTGCAAAACATGTATGTGAAAGTGCAAATTTTAGATTTATTGACTCATTTAAATTTATGGCTAGTAGTATCTATAAACTCTCTAGCAACCTTTCCAGAATCCAATTCCGAGAAATATGTAAGCATTTTTCCAATGAACTTCTTGACTTTGTTATAAGAAAATGTGTTTATCTGTATGACTACATGGATAGCACTGAAAATTTTTTGTGAGGCATCACTTCCATCCGAAGTTGCATTTACAACAAACTCAATAAATGTGACATTACAGACGAAGATTACGAATTTGCGAGAAACATGTGGGAAAAATTCAACATAAAATCTCTAAGAGAGTGCACAGAACTCTATAACAAATCTAATGTATTGATATTGTCTGATATAATGGAAAATTTTTAGAGATGTATGTCTCAAAACATATAAGCTAGATCCACCATGGTATTTCATGGCCCCAGGGTTAGTGTGGGATGCTATGCTCAAACATACTAAAATAGAACTAGAAAATTATTAACAGATTACGACATGATTTTGATGATAGAAAAAGGTGTTTGTGGTGGAATTTCACAATGTTGTAAGCAATATGCTAAAGCAAATAATAAATATATGAATGCTTATGATAATACAAAGGAAATCTTTTATCTTACATATCTGGATGCCAATAACTTATATGGATGGGCTATGAGTCAGTATTTACCCTATGGTGGGTTCAAGTGGAGAAATACAAATATAGATGTAACAAAAATACAAGATGATTCTAGAAAAGGTTATATATTGGAAGTTGATTTGGAATACCCACATGAACTACACGATCTCAACAAAGATCTGCCATTGGCACCAGAGAATAATATACCAGAAGGTTCAAAAAATCCCAAACTCTTAACTAATCTATATGATAAAGAAAAATATGTATTACACTATTAAAATCTTAAGCAATATATAACTCACGGAATGATGTTGAAAAAGATTCATAAAGTTGTGGAGTTTGATCAATCAGATATGGCTTAAGTCCTATATTAATCTAAACACAAATATGCGAACAAAGTCTACAAATGACTTTGAAAAAGATTTCCACATATTAATAAACAATTCTGTTTTTGGAAAAACATTGGAAAATATTAGAAACAGAGTGGATATACGGTTGTGCACAAGTTCTAAGCAAATGGATAAACTAATGGCTAAACCAAACTTTAAAGATAGGACTATATTTACTAACTCTTTCGTTGCAGTTCAAATGATTAAAACAAAACTGTTTTAACAAACCCATTTATGTTGGAATGAGTATACTTGATATATCGAAAGTCTTTATGTACGATTTTCACTATAATATAATGAAACCAAAGTATGGGAAAAATATTGAACTGTGCTACAAAGATACTGATTCATACATCTATTATATAAAAACACCAGACTTCTACAGTGACATGAAAGAAATGGTCGATAATTTTGATACTTCTGACTATAAAAGAGATAATCCATATGGTATACCATTAGTTAACAAAAAATTTTTTGGTCAAATGAAAGATGATTGTAATGGAAAAATTATAGAAGAATTTATTGGATTGAAATCGAAAATGTATGCAATAAATGTGGAAGGTGGTGTAAAGAAATGAGCAAAGGGTGTGAAAAACACTGTAGTCAGAAATGAGATTAGTTTTGGTGACTACAAAAAGTGTTTGTTTGGTAAAAAAAGTGTTGTACAACAGTTTGAATCTTATTAAAAGTAAGAAACATGAACTCTATATGAATGAGTTGAGAAAAAAAGCATTAAGTCCCGAAGATGATGAGAGATTTATTCTTAAAGATGGCATTAATACACTACCGTGGGGGCACTACAAAATCGAATAAGAGTAATACTATGAAATATTTTTAAATTATAATAAAATGATTACCTTTATGATTATCATCTTAATATTGATAACCTCCAGCAGAGGAGAAAATCAAACACTTTCCACAATAAAATATTTAAATGATTTTGGATTCTTAAAAGTATCTGACAAAGATACTACACATGCAAATTCATCAATAGTTTCAAATGCACTCCGACTTCTCTAAGAGCATCACAACCTAACCATTAGTGGCAATATAAGTAAAGAAACTCTGGCACTAATCAAAACTCCTAGATTTGGGGTACCAGATGATATATTTGGATTTTCTACATCTATTACCAGATGGGCAATGAAATTAATAAAATGGCATGTGTTGGCCAATTATGACATACTACAACTAACTCAAGAAGTGTTTCATACATTGGCCATACATACTGACATTATGTTTAAACATTATACTCAAAACCCAAACATAATAATATCAAACAAACATAGTATCCATACATTTCAAAAGTCTCACCATTTATGTAATAGTAAATTATATGGGAAAGGGGGAATACTCGATCATGCTTTTTTTCCGAAATCAGAAAACTCACCAGTTGAAATTCACATTGATGCTGAAGAAGATTGGTAACTTAAAGATGACAACAAATTGCAAGGGAAAATAAAGCTTTTCATTATGCTATTGCATGAAATAGGATATGCATTAGGAATACATCATTCGAATGTCTACAAGTCTGTTATGTACCCAATTAGTCAACCAAGTGATGTATATTTTTTATAAAAAATATGTTTGGACATATGACATAGTAGATAAAATAGTTGGTAAACAAGAGCTTATCACTAACTGGCTGTTTTTCTTACCTGCTAATTTTGAAAGCTTTACATCGATTTATCAGAGACCATCGGGGAAAATGGTAATGTTTATCGAGTCAAATATATATATCGTTATCATAGTCTGCAACTCATGTCTGGATATCCAAAGGTTATTTATGATATGGGTGTATCTCAGAATTCCAAAATAAAAGCAGTTGTAAACACCTTAAACACCTACTCTGGTCGCATTTTTGTATTTGACGATTAAATGTATTTTATGGAACTGGACGAGTGCTTATTCAGATCTAAACCTTTCGATTTAATTTCAAAGAAATTTCTGTGCTTACCAGCTGGGTTAGATTCTGCTTTTAGATACACCAATGGATTATTATACTCCTTCAAGAACACAACATACTAGGATTCAGTGAGTTTACGAAAATTTTGACCAGAGCTGACAGATTTGATCTTTCAATGTTCAATGTAAAGTGTTCTACATTACCATCCTCATACTCAGATATTCTTAATCAGTTCAAAAAACCAGTGATGCAAATGGAGACGATCTCCATACAATAAATTTTACTTAAATATTATTAGGTTTTTAATGGGACACTTCCCATTTAAAAACACTCTTATAGCACTATTATATATTTTCAAAGAAAAATTACATAACAGTAAATGTTTTTAATGAATAACCATACATTAAAAACTAATAACCAAACATGTTTGCACACTATTGGACTTCTGTGATTGTTTCACTTTGAACATCATAAATTAGGTTTCTTTGGCTTACTAGTACCACATTACAAATAGTTGTAGTCAATATTGGTTTATTAAAATCAACTGTAAGTTTCAGATTAGTTCGATCTTTTACAATAGCGGTTTTTCTGTAAGAACAATCAATAACATACAGTGGTCTTCTCTCAATAAATGACCCAGTGTTGAAGCGCATTTAATTATTGCGATAAGAGGTATGTAGTTTAGTCTTTGAATTTCTAAAAATTATTGTAAGCAATATATAACTTATCGAAAATTTTATCATCAATGTTTAAATTCCAATTCTCTTTGGGAAACACTTCATTCCATCCATTCTTAATAGAAATAATTTTGTCAAAACAAGAGTCAAACATTGAACAGTGTGTGAATTGTTCAGGATCTTCTTTTCTGTTTTGCTGGAAACCAACAATGACAAAGTCTGGCATATCGAATTGGATTGAATTGAACTGATCTTTTATATCAAACTGAAATGAGTTTGCACTAGTAGGTACTGGTTTTTCAAGACATTGCCAATAATTAAAACCAATTGGAATTTTGGGGTGTTTGTATAATTTTGCTTTAATTTCATCTCCATAAATATGACAATTGGCCACAGAATTTCCATTTTCTCAATAACAATTTTACCAGCATCTGGTATATTATCTTCATCATCAGATCCATCTGCTTTCTTTGGGGGTCTTCTGTAAAATGAAAATTCATAATTAGAATTTCGAATGAAAGTGATCTTGTACCCACCTATCCAGAATATTTCATTACAATCTCTCATAAACCCAAACAAATATCTTAATGGATAGGTAATTTCATTATGTTTATCTTTCCTAACATATTTACCTTGTTCTATCCCCGACATTTGGAAGTATGCTGATTCTGATTCCAAACCTAGCAATGTATGTATCGTTGAAGTGATGCCAGGGTTGTCAATACTTTCGATTATACAACCATGTTTAGAGATCTCTATTCTTGAGAACTGGAATGGGAAGAAATTCTCACAAAGATCAATAGTTGAAGTTTTTTCATAATCTGCATTTGTACCTCTTTTAGTTAGCTTATACTGTTGGTATACATAAGCTTCATTCGGATGTGAAAATGCATCACCAATAGAAATATCAAACTCAATGCGTTTGTTGTATTTATTCAAATTATTTTTTTGTTGGTCGTTTGGCGGAAACGACTGACACTCATAACTTTCAATTTTTTGTTGATTCATTTATTATATAAAAAAATTCTTAAACATCTACACTTTTCTTATCAACCCAAGAATTATGACTACTATCAAAACCTAACCATTTAATTAGCAGCTTATTTCCTTTTCTTCGCAAAACTTTTTCCACTAAGTAGTGTTTATCATTTTTGGTCTTAAGCATTTCTGGTTCATAAAAATACCTTTAGTAAGTTCATTTGTTAAAATCTTTTATTCTATATGTCGTGGGGTTTGTGTGCAATACTTCACACACCTCAAATAGTTCAGTGGACCAATTTGGTGTATATCCTTTTACAAACAAATTCTTACTTTTACTTTTACGAACTTTATCTCCTATTGCAAAGTTTGGTTTAACCATTTTTCTTTCTCCTCCATACATGCTGATTAGAATAGAACTTTCATTCTTTGCATTTACATTGGTGGGTTACATTCCGTTTGTACTGTGAACAATGTTATTGTATTATATGTTATTGTATATGCCTTAAATGATTTATTGTAAATTTTTTTCCCTTTGTTAGTAAATGCATGGGTTTGCGATCATTCAAAATAGTTTTAAATGCTAACATAACATTTTCATCAGTTTTATCTTTGATTGGTTTTGCCCATGCATATTTGGAAAAAAACATCTACCATGGTTAACATATATTTAAACCCTTTGTTAATTCTGTGTATACCTTTTAAAGATCCAGAATTCATCTCAACTAAATCAGCTTGTCAAATATCATCGATGCCAAAAGAGAGAACAGTTCTTCTGGGGAAATTTTTTCGAATTGGTTTATGAAATTTATTTACAATATCTTTTTTATAGCCGCACTAGTGAATATCGAGTTATTGGTAACACAACATCTACAAACACATTTAATTCTTACTTTGTTATTATTTGTAAGTTCAAATGAATTTAGTGTATTTTTAATACATTTGAGACAGTATACATTTAAGTTATCATTGTTCATTTTATTTACTTATATAATAAATGAGACAACAAAAAATTGTAAACAATATAGAGAGAAGAAGACAGCTAATTGAAAAGTTTAAAACGTTTAGAACATTTCGGCAAGATGAATATGATAAAAATAAAAAACATGATCAACCATTGATAGATGCTATAGAAGATTTGGAACAAAAAATTGGACACGTAACAAATGAGAATAAGAACTTAATAAAATAACTTGTTCCATTTGCTGTTAAGAATTTATACTACTCACAGACACAAACACCTTTTGAAATAAAACTGTTTGGTAAAACAGACACCGATTAACATATTGACGATGGCGAAGAACACTATGATGATAAATGCTATGATGATGATGTTAAACGCATTGACGATGACAATGAACGCTATGCCGATGATGATGAACGCTATGACAAAGCATTGGGGCATTTGAAAACTGATATCTCACAGTTAACTAACTACAAAACAACATTTATTGATAAGAAAGTGGCCGATTTCTTAATTGACTGCAAAGACAATATTTTTGAACTAAAGGCTGATAAAGGTAGATTGTATATTGGTGATAGGGAAGTAACATTCACTATAAAACGCCGAACATACACTGGAACTGATGGTTTGATGAAATTACTAACTAGTAAGAAAGTAACAGAAAGTGACTACACTGCAACCGACTATGAACACTATAGTTGTATCCTAGCAGATACAAACACAGTTTTTCAAAACAATGATCCAAACTTGGGAACGCCAAAATCGAGTAAAGGGAATAATGGAAAATTATTGTTAAACCTATTTATGATTCGATCAAAAATAAACGTTCCTCACCTAAAAAGTGGAAAGGTATAAAGAAATATACTGACTACCCCAAAGAATACATATGGATAGATGATGTTAGGATACTTATTGATCAACTTCTCATTATTTATGGTGAAGAGAATGTTTGAAATGATAACTATTACACTGAAAAAGTTGGAATAATGAATATGCTCAACAGCAAGTTTAGTGACTTTGTTGTGAATAATCCAAAAGGTATACCATATTTGATATGAATGTTAAACACAATACCACATACTTTTTGGGAGTCGGAGAATCACAGAAAAGGGTTACTCAATGATATAATAAATTCACTACCTTTTGAGTTGCATGCACTCGGTTATCAGTACTTAGGCCTGGGTACCAAACTAAAAGAGAGAATTGGCATTGTGATAAATCCATTAATCCACTAGATGCGGCTGCAATGGAACATGAAATAGCTTATCATCATCATAAAAATCTAGCTGAAAGGCATCTAGCTGACAAAGAACTAGAAAAGAAAGCATTCAAAAGATTGTTAAGTTCAGATGCTGATCTCAATGAGAGATTGTGGGCTGGTGTTACTGGATCTGCGATGCATATTAAACATAAACTTGGTTGGGGAATTAAAATGATACAATAAAATATTTGTTATAATAAATGAAAGTAAAAAACATTGTATTTCAAGTCCGTAACGAGGAGTTGAAGGGTTTGAATATTGATTCTTTCATAACGAAAGACCAACTGGAATGTAAAAACAAGAAATTAAAGGAGGCCAAAGGGATGACTATCACAATTTCAGTTCCACAACTTAAGAAAATGTCCAAAGAAATGAAAACTGGAAATGATCTGACAGTTCACAAGGGTGGATTTTTACCCTTAATTTTCACAGCATTGGGAGCTCTAGGAGTGTTAGCTGGTGGTGCATCACATATCGCTACATCAGTAATTAGTGCTAAAAAGAAAAATCAAGAATGGGAAGAACAACACAGACATAATTTAGCTATGGAGGAATACGGCAAGGGATTGAAGAAAGTTAAGTGGGGTAAGAATGTTAAAAAATAGTAACTGCACTCAGTAACTTTGATATCGATAAAATGGAAAAAAAAATTAAACATTAGAAAGGTTCGGGGTGTATTTATGATAGATAAACTACTTAACATGCTACTCGATAATGCACGTGAGATTATTAATCTAGATTTTTCAACGAACTCTGGTACACACTGGGTATGCTATTGGAAATAAGCAAACAACAAATATTATTTTTATTCTTTTGGTGGAAATCCACCCCGACAATTAATAGCATATCTCTGAGGTAATATTTTTTATAACGATAAATACAATTCAAAATTTCAATCAAGTAACTTGTGGTCATTTGTGTGTAATTGTGCTAAATCACTTTTCACATAATTTTAAATTTCCGAAAATTATTTCCCTATTAATAAACAATGGATATATGTGGAAATGCATTAATGAGCTCTTGGATTGAAGATCAAATTAAAGAACACACGGACAATGATACAACTACTGAGAAGATCATTCCTAATCATTTTGTTTCCTACACCAGTTCAACGACTTTGTAGCCACACTGACAAGAAATAAAAGATCATTGGATAAAGCCTATCTTACTTACTTGGAAGTAGATAATAATATCGATTTTGAACAAAAAAGACTAAGACATGTGGGAGATCCCATTTCACCGATGATACAGTCAATTTAGAGTACTATCAGAAAAACAGAATTAACATGATATGTTTAGTTGGGAAACACAGTTCAAAAGAAAAAGTATTTTACTTTGTTAATCAAATAGAATATTTTTCATGAGAGATGGAACTATAGTTGAAATAATAATCATTCCAGAAAAATATAAAAGTCTTATCAGCTTATACCATCAATGGAAAAAATTGACATATATAAAACTTTTGAAGTATACCCTGATGATATGATATATTTTAAAATGCCAAAAGCCCACAATGTACCCGAAGGTACAATTGTGTTTATTGAAATAGCTATGGTATATGAATACATTTAAAAATATCAGATTATGTTAGTATTTAATGGAAACACTTCCATTAAAAATAAAACTTACTTATAATCTAAGAATTTAAAAAGTCTTTAACTTTATTACGGCACTTACCATTATTTAATTTATGAGTCATATCTATAGTGACAAAATCATATTCATTATTCCAATGTTTTGAACATGTCTCCCTAAATTTCTCAATGACATATCACCACCAACAAAATCACTATGAATATTTTTAAGATTTGTATCATCTTGTATGAATATGCAAAGAAAATTGACATTGTCTCTTATAAGCTGCTTAGGTTCTTTTGAGTATGTCTGGCCTAAATATAAACAATCAATATCTTTGTGTCTACCGTGAGTAAAGTAATCCCTTACCACATTTTAATTTTCAAGTATGATATCATCCAAAACAACTACAGACTGTTCATGACATTCATTTACATCAACCATTTCTTCATTTGATGGAAAGAAGTATACTATCGGTTCATTAAATAATGTTGATGCTACATCTATATCTTTCTTTAAAGTGATATATTTTGGTTGATCCAGACTCTTTGAACACACATAAAGAGTACCAAAGTCCAACCATCCCTGAGCATATATATAATTATCTATCATAAGTGTGGTTTTTCCACAGTTACTAGGACCCACTATCAAACATTTAATATTATTAGGTAATAATTCCCCATGATGCTTTGTCGATACAGTCTTGTCTGGCATTCTTATTTTAATAACCCAGTCTACATGTTTCATGTTTTTCTTGCTCATTTATTAATAGATTTTTTTAATAATATAATAAATTAGTAAAGTATTCAAACTAACAGATAACAAATCAGTGTCGAAGATAAGACAACATTACCCTTTAGAGATAGAGGGGCACTCATTGGCTTCAGTTCAGTTCTATACTACTTATCTAATGCATAACATTATCTCTGGGAAAAATAAGCTATATTTTGTGGGCCAGAATGATATGGAATCAACCATTGATATTCCAGTTGGCCAATATAGCTTAAAAGATCTTGAAAAAATGATAAAAGCAATTTTTTCATTTAGTGTAGATTCAATGGATGTGAAGGAAAATGATATATCTTTCGAGCTGGATAAAATAACAAACAGAGTGAAAGTAAAATGTACACTTGAATTTCAGTTTGGAAAACGGGATTCAATAGGAAAACTTTAGGGTTTCGTAGAAAATAAAACTCTGAAAGCAAATGGGGACCATTATGGTGATACAATTCCAAAATTTACTCCATTTGAAATAATAAATATACACTGTAATATAGTAAATGGTATCATATTAAAACATGATGAATATAATCATAGATAAACTAACATAATTAGCACTTTTAAACCAAGAACAACATTTGTATTTGGCGACACAATCTATTACGAACCAGCTTAGCCATTATTTTTTCCAATGCAAACAAATCAAGTTAATGAAATAATTTTTGAAATTAAGGATAAAAAATGTAAGTTAATTAACTTTGATTTGTCCGAATGAACAGTGGTATTAGAGATGCGGCCATAGATATTTTTTGGGTTGGAAGTAGTCATATTCTATACATAATAACTTTAATACTTTAAAATTATTAAAGTTTCATGTGATAAAGATGAATAATATTTCTATAGAAAGTGCAATGAAAGATATAGAAAAAGAATTCAATGTTTCTGCTACTTTAATATGTCAAATTTGGAGAAGTGTATCTAAATTTTTAATTAGACTATGTTGTAGCACATTTCCGAAGAGAGCGATAATTATATTTTAATGATTGGATAACCATTAAAACTTTATAGAGATATGAGCACAAATAAAAATCAACTGATGTCTAATTATACAACGACGATCATTTACTCTTTAAAAAACCGAATAGAATGCATTTGTTTAACACCACAATCCACCAGTCCATCATATGCAAAACTTATACCTCCACGATTAACATCATTTAAAACTTCTTCACTGAAAATCTGAACACATCTGTCTGGTAAGGTTACTTTAAAATTTCCAGAAGTAATTATCAATTTGTACCCATACCGCATATCATTAATTACAGCATTGTTTATGTGATAGGACTGCCCAATTGTAAGTTCGGAAAGTTTCTTAAATTGTTTGGTTCCGTTTAATACATTTAGCAACTGATCCATCTTTATTATATACAATATTTTATTTTTGACGTATTCAAATTTTTGAGCCAATTTTTTTCGCTGTTGATCTCAACCGCAACTTTCTTCCGTATTTTTGCAGATGCACTCAAACGCAAAGTTTAACGCAACTTTTTTTCTAAAGACTACAATCTAACCAAACACAGCTTTTTGAGTCACTTTTTTGCAGTTGTGTTCAAACGCAACTTTTTAATCCACTTTTTTGCAGCTGCTCCCAAACGCAACTTTTTTAGTCACTTTTTTGCAACTGGTCCCAAACGCAACTTTTTGAGCCACTTTTTTTGCGTTGTACCCGAATCGGCATTTCTATACTACTTCGGTAAACTGAAGTTTTACCTATATATTTTATTTATAAATCATAATATTTCATGTATGATAAATGTGAATAAAAGCAGCGAGAAAACGTGTGTTGGTATCGCCAAGTAAGAAATAATTCTCATGAAAAATGTTATTATAGGCTGTTCACGGTAAAGTGAGCACTTTCGAAAGTCCTCTCATTTGGAGTAATAGTCAATAAATATTTTATATTGCAGCCTTAGACATTAACTTCAGAGTGCGGTGGAATATCTAAAATTTATTTGTTACTTACACGGCAATGTTTATTAAAAAGAATTTGGTGCGTTGACTTTCGGCGTAAGTTTCTAGACTTAGCTAGGCGTAGTTTGCTCGAGGCGGAGGAATATCCCGGATGTAGAACCTTAGCAGGACTTCAGAAACGTGTGAAGTGACCGTGAGCGGATTATAGTTTGCTTCCGATAGCAACTTCGCGTTGTAAGGTGTTTCAGATAGCGCTGTGGCGATTATGACCACTCCTCCTTGCTACAATCGCTATCTTTTGCTCCAAAGCAAACACTTTGCGCCGACACACGCTTTGCGAAGACAGTTGGCAGCACTTAGATTGTAAAATATCTTTCTCGTGGATTAAATCGAGGCAAGTTTCTGTCTTCGACGTTTCCCATAAGCCATTTCTGACGTCACGGGAATTAACAATACGTGAGCAAAGAAGAATACAAATATACAAATACACGCATTAAAAACATCTTCGCAAAATATATTAAAACGTGGTCATCTATCACGAAGGTGTGAACTTTGATGTTTCATATTTTGCGTATACTCCTGCATGTGTTGTTCTTGTGTACTGTTAATCATAGCTTTTGAGCTCTAACTTTCCTAGTATTGTCATAAAATTTCACTTGAAAAGCACGAGTTTATACAATAGACGTGGTGTTTTGTGACTATAAAACTTTTGGAAACTCGAATTTCATTGAAATAATGCAAGCTAACGGACAGAATACTTATTCTCTCTTCGAAGTGTTATTTCATAATAAACACACACTATACCACGAACCATGTTAATTCAGTTCATTGTAATATTTAACTCTCAATATATTATAAAAAAAAGGTTTACAATTTCGTTTAGTGTAATTTTAACTCGTACGTAGTACATAGTTTTAAAAAGGCGTAGGCTTATGTGGATATTTAATATCAGATATTTAAAAAATGTTCAAAATTTGTGTGCACGGAGAAGGAAAAACAAAATAGTTTGTTAAAATACTAAAAATAAACTATTGGTTAAAAAAAGTTAGAACATAACGGATTATAACTTACGAAAATCTTACCTTTTGTTTGTAAGCAGCGAGCCTAGCCACAGAACCGGGCAACACGGCAGTTTGAAAATACAGGTATTCGTTTTGAAATCAAATATCAGTTTCTTCTGTAACCTTAAACTATATAGGAAATTAAAATGAGTACTTTTTTTTTTTTAATATTTTCTGAATAAACCGTTTCCAAGCTTCGTTATTTAATTACAACAGTTTTCGTTCGCGAGGCTACGTCCGCCATTTTCTCTTGCTGCGCGAGACGCAAAGTGGTTTGCGCGGAGTATGTCTCCGGCGTTAAGTTTGCAACTTTTTTTTTTTTACAGTCGACGCAAACTTTGCGTTCGCAAACTGAGCGGTCGCAATCAGAACTGACGCAAAGTACGGTTTTAAGTCGCGGACGCACGCAGAACCGTTTCGCATTTCCAAGCGTCGTTGTCGAAACAGAACCGCAGGGTGCGTGCAAAATACTGTCGTCCAATCATCAGATGGAACTGCCACTGGAGAAATCTGAGAAATTCACAGGCTTCTATTGCCGAAAGTTTTTCCCCTGTGAGTAACTGATTCAAACCCCGTGCTATTATATAGAAGATTTTTTATTTCTATAGGCTAATGTATGGCACACAGCTGAATGGCTGCCATAACGAAACAACCATAGACTAAATCAAATAGGGTCTGCGTGCCGACAATATCCTGGAACTGTGTGCAATGCGTTCGTTTTCGAATTACTGTCCGAAGTTTGTCGCTACGACGGCGGCGGAAATGCGACAAAGTTTTTTGTTAATAAAGAATGGTTGATCTCGTTTTTACGGAATGGAGGTTTGTGCAAAATGCTTATCTATCAAGCCATATTAAATGGTGAAAATAAAAATGGCTCTCTCAATGCATTTTTTAAAAATAGATTTGCCGATTAATACTCAAACAATGTTAAGTATTAGGACCCTTTATCAACATTTAATCTCCTTCACTGTTCAATCAGAAATGATCCATGTGCAATAATGTCTGTGTAATTTATTAAGAAATTGGACCGATTGCACCGCAGATTTGCCTAAGTACGCCACAGCCAGATGTACACGACAACCTTTCCCATTCCCATGCTACAAGAACGTGTTGCTCCCCTCCCCTCGGGCACGGGGGAAATAGTCGTTTAAGTGAACCCTACTTGAGCCCTCCCCTCCTCCCATGTTGCTGTTCCTTCCCCTGTTTCCTCGTTAGCCAATAACAATACACAAACACAGAGCGACTCGCGGCCGGGAGCGGATTGCCTACCCCCCACCCCCACACACCATCAACACCCTCAAACCTAACAGGAGCGGCGGACAAATCCACATCCGCGATGTTGGCTTCTGTGAAATCAAGCCTCATCCTGGCGCCGATGTACGCACTGCATTACGTACCAATGTATACATGCCATTCACGGTAAAGTGAGCACTTTTTAAGGCCCTCTTTCAAGATAATTTTTTTGTTTAAGCCATTTTTTAATATCACTATTTTCACGTAGTTAATAAATACGACGAATACTTACTTTCGAAAGTCAATCCCTGAGACTGCAATAAAACATATTTATTAGTGGTTAATGCCTGTTTGGTAGGGTCTTAAAAAATGCTCACTTAATCGTGAACAGCCTATAGTTATGTCCTCTCCTGTTCCATTCCCGGTTACTTCCTGCTAACGTTCTACTTTCAGGATATCACTCCGCCTCGTGCAAACAAAGCTTAACCGAGTCCAGAAAATTACACCAATAAGGACAACGCACCGCATTCATGCGCACTCAGTGTAATAATATTTTGCGTGAGAACTATTTATTATTGCTAGAGACACGTGTTGTTTGCGGAAAGATTTCAAGTCCAGTTTTACTCCAAAACATTTTTGTTCATATGCACTTTGTCGGTTGGATGGTTTTAAATGTCACTCGCCTCAAGTGCCTGCACGCGAATCATGGACGGTCAGAATCGGAATACTTTTTTACGATTGGCCCAGTCAAATAAGAACAAGCCTTTCTTACGTACACACGCGGCCAATAATCACATTAAGTTGCGGTTGTGGCCGTAGGATATTGAAGTTTAGCATGGACATAAATATTTTCTCGAAATACACCTGTCCCTAATTATTAAGTAATACCAACACGTGTATTTTCTCCCTGCTTTATTCATAACAATTATAAAAGAAATATATTTCATAGTTGAAATATAAGTTGAAGTAAAATTAGACCAAGAATGACATTACTTTACAACAAGAGAAGTATGTAAATATCTTGTGATACATGTTACATACATTTAGAAGGTAGGTAGGTAGTCGGAGCAAGTTGCTAGAAGAAGACTGATTGGGTAAGGAACGGGAGGGAATAGGCCATATGGACCCCTGTGGGAACCCAGCGTCCAAGGTGAAGAAGCGAGGGAGCGATACGGGCGACATTAACCCGCACGCCTAGCGCCTCATCGCTCCTACGCGCAAGGCGTACAGTGCTTCCGTCATAACGCTGCACTATACAAATTAGATGTGTAACAGTGAGTTTCTATTATTGTCCATTTAATATAAGTGGTCTCAAATTTGACAGGCAATGTGACCAACTTACCCAGTATGTAAACAGTAAATGCTCTCGCTCCTACAGTATTGCATCAGCTGATGAACTGCTGCGGGATCCGTGTTGTTAGGTTGGCTATTTTGATGATGTCTTTGGAAGAAAATAGTACTCGAAACTAAAAGTTGTAATTTAAAATTTAAATTATACTTACAAAATTTATGGTTTAAATTATGTTTCTAAAGCAATATTAAATTTGCTTGGCTATTAGTAACGGGACTTTAAAAACATGTTCAGCATTTATGACAATATGTTAACACATACGAATAGTAGACGTTTCCAGCCAATAGCTAGCCATGTTTATGTTTCCAGCCCGGTGAAGGCAGTTGTGCGTGCGCTTTTTTTCTCATTGTGTTTATTATACTAATATCTTATTGGTGTTGTCGGGATATTTAATCGGTAGTTAATTATTTTTATTTGCTTTCTACAAACATAGTTGGTTGTAGGTACCGTTGTAGTGCGATTTGTTGAGTGAAATGTAATATTAATCGGCACGTCGTTAAAACTGCTCGTTCCGCCATTTTCCTTGCCGCCTTCCACAATAAAGTGATACGAATATAATTTCCGTATGTAAGTTTAAGTTCGTTTGTATTAGTAAACGTGCACAGTGTTGATTTTACTGAATGATTTTGAAACTTAATTATTTAATGCTAGTGACGAACAAACGTGATTTTAGTGATGTAAACTCGCAAGGATTGCCGTAGAAAAACACGTGTTCAAGAGGCTACAACAGTAAGTTTGCGTGTTTTGTAAATGTATTTGTAAACCATTAATATAATTATTGAAATTCACGTGGCCTGAAAAATGCCGCACTTTCCACACTTTTGTAGTGAGTGAACAATATTTGTTTGTCTACATCGTAAATTCAAGTGTAAGGTTAACCTTCGGTCAAAGTTTGTGCATATATATATATAATATATATATATATATATATATATATATATATATATCGCTGTATCTGTACAAATACGAACAGCGACGTATGCATCGCGTTTTGTATTTTAATTAAAGTTATAATTTTCTAAGTTAAATAATTTAAATGTTATTTCCATACGAGCAAAATTTTCCACTGCTCCATCAAAACAATATGCAACTCAAAATGCCACACACTCATGCCGGAATCACATAAACCCGACCAACACAGAACGACACTACCAAAACGGCAACCACGACACATTTCAATGTGACTACTTGAATTTACAGCACGACCGACACCACACTATCGACATTTAACCTAACTATTTAGAAGGCGCTGATAGGCTATGTTAGTCTCAAAGGTGGTGAACAAGAGGGAAATTTGTAATACACAATGGTGACAAATTGATATCTCTAATGCATACAAAAGTAAAATCATTATTTTCAAGAGTTACGTAGAGTAGTTTTCAATTTAATTTTCTTTTAAGCTGCGTATTTACCATTGTAGGGAAAGCTTGCAATTCAATTTCATTTTGCAATGTTGTACATTCTGTGTGTCGTGCCGCACAACACGACGAAGAATAGATATAATTTCTAACCCAAAATTGCTGGTCGGACGACAGAATCGGTCGGGCTTACGACTATGTATATAGTATTTCATTGGCTGTTAGCCGTCGAGTCGTGCACGTTGAGGCGATGTGATTCCGGCATCGTAAGAACATCAAAATAATCCCGTCTCACAAAAGACGATAAACTAAAGCCCCCCCCCCCCCCCACATTTCTCACTTTTTCCTTTTCCCTTCGAAATAAAATTAAGATGATACCCTAATTGAGCCCACATTTCATTGCCATGAACATTTGTGTTATTATTGATGGAAACTCTAACATTCTAGTTCTGGAGGGTTTCAAAATGTAAAGCTTACTGGCCATACAAACTTGTAAGTTGTATCACTTGTATGTTTTTTTAGAATATATATAAAATTTGTCAAGCTTGTTACACAGGGATACTTTTTACCAAATAAATTTAAAGGTTTTTCCAGTTTTTAAAGGCTGTATTTGTAAGTAACATAATGGCATGTAGGTTTCAACGTTGGAGTCTTTCATAAACTTTTTAAGCATTTTTGTTTTGCAAATTAAAAGCGCTCATGTGTTTTTAACATACGTTGTTAAGAATATTGTAAGAGTAACGGAAGAATAATTCACATAAACAGTATTTAAATTGGAAAGACAACTTTTTTATATCAAGTAAATTACAACATACTTATCAAACAAAATTCTTTCAATCTAAGCACCCAACGAAGGTGCTCCAACATCATAAAGAAGTGTCTCATGCATCACTAGGAACTGCGACATTCCAAAATTTATCGATAAGGAAAATGAACTTTATGATGTCTTCAATCTTGGGTAGATGGAGTGTCTTTTAAGTGTGTAGGTAACATGTTCGTTTGATATATTGTTGATGTAGGTCACATCTGCTTCTCTAGAGTGCTTTGTAATATCTCTGAACTGAAATAAAGTTTTTCATTAGGTACCCGAGAATAAGCCTAGGGCTGTATTCACAATTTTGAGGAGGGAGGTCGTGTGACTGAACTTAAGCGTAAATATCAACACTGAGTTAGTCAGAAATAAGTTTTTATTCAAAGCATGACAATCTGAACACGTAGTTACCTATTTGAGAAAAGTTATTAAAGTATTTTGTATGTAGACCTGCAATACTTAACATTTGAGTTATTAAATAAGAGTTATTAAAATTACTGAAATTACGTAACATTTGCTTAAATATTATTTTGGCTACTTACATACTTTAACATCCTGAGAATTATAACAGCCATAAAAGTATCAGGCTGTACAGAGTTTGTTGTCATATCTTACCACGAAGCTGAATTATGTACTTTTAATGCAGTAGTAGGCATAGTCTGTATGTAAGAATGTATAATGTCTTTGAAAGATGGCGAGGGAGGGGGGATCTTGGTATTTGGTGTTTGTGGAAACAATGCTAAATTTCTATGTTTACAAGAACTTACTTCAGGTAAGTGTGACAAGGTTAGTTGTCATTAATATATTTCGAGTATCATATATTAAAAAACAGTAAAATATCTTATTCATTTGACAGTCAAAACGCAATTTCATTTCCGTGCATCCTGGTTACAAATTTATCGCAAGGTTAAAAAAAAAAAAAAATCAATTTATAGACTTATTACATTAGCTGTTAGTCATTTGCATAAACTATTTATAAACTAAAAAAAAAAGGGATTATTGCCAACCTACAACTGTTTGAACAGCCCTTCACAGCTTCTAAAAGTCATTTGGGAGGAGGCACGTGCAGTTTGTTTACAAAAACAGGCAGTCATATGTTGTTTGTTTACAAATACTGGCAGTGACATGGTATTTGTTTGCAAACAGTAACCTTCAATGATAGTTCAGCTGTGGCGGAAGGATACATAGCCACCCAGATGCCATTGGCACTACTTTCCTAGAACTGTCAAATTTGAGACCACTTATATGAAATGGACAATACACGCAATGAAGGACCAGAGATTAAACTACGCCCGTATATTTGTACTTTTCTCTTCTCGCCTAATGAAACTGCATACACAAGCTTTAACAATGCGATATTTGACCATGTTCACGATTTTTTTCCCTCCAAGAATACACTTAATATGACAATAGTAAAAAAAAAAAAAAAATAGGGGCATAGACAATTTTTTTCTTTCCTGACAAAAATTCCTTTTTGCAGAACATTTATTTACCGAAATACGCGTATTCGCGCAAACAACTATTTCACAGAAAATGCGAGGGTCCATCCCACTCTTCTGTAACATTTCGAAACACGTTGTATACGGGATGATTTTTCAAAGTTTCATTTCGAAACGTGCGAAGATACTGTGAATAGACTTATAAAGCCTATTCGCAGGTTTCTTCACACTTTTTGAATAAAATTTTTTAAAAATCACCCCAGAACTTGTGTGGTTGTTTCCTAAATGTATCACGTATCACAGGCAGCTTATACTTCTGTTTGCGCATGCCTAGTAAGATTTAGTTCTTATGCAATGTATTGCTAAAGGCTGTTCACAGTAAAATGAGCACTCTTGAAACCCTGCTTAAAATCTACTTGTATGCACGTTTTGTATTATTCCGCCTTGTAAAATTAACATTGTCATGGACCTCATCACTTTATTCATGCGCCGGTCAAGTGGAACAGTAAAATTATTAAAGAAGCGAATATTGTACAAATCTGCTCATTTTTTTCAATTAGACTCATTAAAAAAAATAACAAAATGAAAGAAATAATTTAAGTTACCACAAATTGTTACTTAACATTTTTTATTTGACGTTAGAGGTATGGAACTACTTTCCCTCAATCGTTACCAACTTTACTGGGCGCATGTCAATCAGTGCGCCAGTTAAAATTAGAGCTAGTGATTTTTCGCGAAAAAAATACGAGTACGCGGTAGATTTCAATATTATAAGCATCCAACAGCAGTCTGTCTATTGCCATTGGTCGCTGTCTGCTTGAGAAGGCGTTTTCATATTTGACCGGGCCACTTAGAATTCTGCAACGTTGGCAAGGCTCCTACGTGATTCGTGTGCAGACAGTCAACACGTGTCAAAAAGTAATTAAGCTAATCGAGATAGGTAATCGTCCTTACAGTGTTTTAAAATATAACTCGCCTTGAAATATTTTCGCGAGATTTCACTACCCCTAGTTAAAAATATACGCAGGTCAGGGCAGTAATTTTTTTTACTAAGGTTCGGTTCCAAACTGCTAACTTTATCGTCAAGAGCCTTTACACGAGCGCGCACAAATGCTGTGTGTTGTCCCTTTGGTGTAATTTTCTGTGCTCGGTTAAGCTTTGTTTGCGTGGGGCGGAGGAATACCCTGGAAGTAGAATTTTATCAGGGCTTGAGAAAAATTTGGAAGTAAAGGTGGGTTTACGATTAAAGACTGAAGAATTAAGAATTGCTCTTAATGGCTCGGTAAGCACACGGGAAATGAACAATAAGAAGATTTGCAGTTTGTGATTGAATGTTAGCTACTGTTATGTCTAGCCAGTCAAAATCGCAGGAGATGTAAGCTACCGAAATAACCTGGAAAATTGGACAATTTACATATATTTAATTATTTCTGGTTACTGCTTGTGTAACCGTTTTGAAAAACTGGCGAAAACTTATAGAAGGCGAAACCGATGCCAGCATTAGGCATTTCCATCAATAAATCTGAAAAGGTTCATAGAAACAAATTCAATAACCTCGTCCACAAAAGAAAACATGACCATGAACATTTCTTTAAATTAAGAGGATACTGTCTCTCGATTAAAATAATTACTTTCATACGATTTCACAATACGACATGACCTAAGTACAAGTTGAAAATTCAGTTTCCCGCCAACAACAACTATCTTTGTGCCCTGATTGGCTACTTCGTCTTGACTTGCACTTAAGATATAAAATATATCGATCTCTTAGGGCCACGCCAAGGTCACACACGACAGTCATAAACTAATACCCTTGAACACATTGAATCATATCTTAAGTACAAGGCACACTTATTCTGTTAACACATTCAGGTCTGCTCATATCTGCCATAATTGAAAACGAATTAGAAGAGAATCACCTGTACACACCACTGCAGGTACATCTATTCTGTTTGTTTCTGTATTCCCACTTACCACTCTTCTATTGGTCCACACCACACTGTGATCTACGTTATCCATTGGCTGGTCATCAGCCACTGGTGTCGTAGAGCTGATTATGCTCCAATCAAATGTCTCTTACTGTGTAAAAGGTATACAAGACAATCGTGTCCTTTTATAAGGGTATAGCAAAAAAATATATTTTTTGCAGGATAACTAGGGACATGGAAAATTCGCGTTGATATTTTGCATCAGGCTGAACTTCACAGCATTGTATGCAGTAGAGCCGGTGTCGTTTCTCCATTGGCTGCTGCGTAGATGCGAAGACACTTCCTCTCTGACTGAACTACCACGATTGTGAAGTGTTACTTTACTGGTGCAGTCACACAGAGTGCGTCACATGAAGTATTACCCAATTACTAAACTTATTGCAAAGGTACATGCGTTTCGAGTTTAACATGTCCTCGAATAATAACGCTAATTTTGCAGGTTTCTAAGGATAACTATAGCTGCTGGGTTTTATTGTTCTTGTGAAATACTATAGGTACAATGGGTGTATAACGATGCGAGTTGGGTTTTCAAGGGCGAAGAAATTTTAAAACTGGTGTTGCTCGAACCAAGCTCGAGGATAGTCCGCAATGTGTTAAGTCAGTCGTAAACCCACCTTAACGGAAAGTTTTGGGATGAAGGCGGGGAGGGGGGGGTGTGTGTGTGGTGTAGAAGTGGGCGTGTCCTTCTTCACGTTCGTGAGCGGCCGGGACTATCTGCGCAGCCTTGCACACGTGGTGTCGTGTGTCGGCAAACACACCGCCGATAAGGGAAAGCAAGGTATCGCGCCGCCAAACAGCCGCACATGTGTGTCGAAGTCGCTTCGCCTCCTAGCCCCAAACCCCTTGACGTGCACATTCATTTTCAGTTTCAAATGTTGCAAAAGAAAAAAAAAAAAAAAAAACGATCTGCGGCTTTAATAGTACTTAACACATTCGAGCCGAGCTCGAGCAACGCCAGTTTTAACACTTTGTAGGCCACTCCCGAGTGTAGCTCGAGCGAAACAAATATCGAAATTTCTTTGTTGGTCATGACAAAACTCGCATGGATGTGCAGTCTTTGTTCGGCTGATGTCAACACGATTTCACAAGAACACGACAGTGCAGTAACAATGATATTGCTAACGAGAGAATTAATTTTTATAGCCACTCAAAAGGACATGATTGATTGTAAATCATTTTATACGATGAAGGACATTTGAGTGGGCCAGTATCAGCTCGGCTCTCCATTGGTTGATGACCGTCCGATAATGAGCGCTATAAAGTACAGGATGGGGTCCGGTGTGGCATGGACCAATAGGAAGATGGTAAGTTGTAACACAAACGTCAACAGAACCGGTGTTCTTGCAGTAGTCGATATAGGTGACTCACTTCTTATTTGTCTTAACTGCCAGTAAACGTGTGCAGATCTCAATGTGTTAAGCATATCTTCGTCGTAGCAAATAAAACTCGCATTGTTATAGTCATTGTTCTGCTAGTATTTAACAAGATCGTACAAGAATAATACAGCCATGTAACTATAGTTTTCCTGCAAAAAATGTTTTTTTTTTGTTATACCCTCATAAAATAACACGATTGACTGTAAAACTTTAACACAGCGAGAGACATATGATTGGAGCATAATCAGCTCTGCAACCCCAGTGGCTGATGACCAGCCAATGGAGAACGTTGTAGATCACAGTAAGCTCATCCAGTGTGGTATGAACCAATAGAAGAGTGACAAGTGGGAATACAGAACCCAACAGAATAGAAGTTCCTGCAGTGGTGTGTACAGGTGATTCACTTCTAACTTGTCTTCAATTGTAGTAAATATGTGCAGATCTTAATGTGTTAACGAATATCTTATAGCTAGAGGTAGTAAAATTTCGCGAAAAGATACCAAGGCACGTTACACTTCAAAACACTGTAGGGTCGTTAACCTATCTCGATTGGCTGGATTACATTTTGACACGTATTAATTTCCTGCACACGAATCACGTACGAGCCGTGACGATGTTGCCAAATTCTGAGTGGCCCGGTCAAAATATAAAAACGCCTTCTCAAGCAGACAACAACCAATGGCAATAAACAAACCGCTGTCGGATGCTTATAGTATTGAAGTCTACCATGTACTATATATACCATATAACCGGTATTACTGCAGTGGGGGATATAAGTAGTTCACTTCTAACTTGTCTTGGTTGTCTTGTAAATGTCTGCCGACCCTCAAAGTGTTAAAAGATTTACGCTGAGGCTAAACTTCAATATCCTATAAGCACACATGAAGTCCTCATTTCTCAACTGGTCGCTTGTCTTTGTGTGAAGACAAGTCTGCTACATGAGCGAGCCAGTCAGAATTGAGTTTCTCCGAGACTGACCGTCCGTGATTGGCGGGAAGAGTGAAAGGACCGCGTTACAATTCAAATTGTGCAATCACGAAAGTGGTTCTGATCTAAAGTGCGTTGGAACACAACTTGTGCAGAAATCTCTTCGCGAAAAACATATGCCCCTAGTGTTAGCTTCTGTTCTTGTACAGCACAGATCATGACTTCGTCTACTCTGCAACATGACAGACGTGAACCAGTATACACGGGGTAATATGTTAAGGGGTTAAGATGATATTTCACTTTTTTTTCATTTGGTTATCTGAAAGAGCTTTCGAAAAGTGTCCCCTTTATGCAGTTATTAGTTGTCAAATCATCGTAGTTTTCAAAATATAACTCTCAAAAATCTTAATTTTCCGAATTCTGTAGTATACTAGGCTTTGCTCCTAGATATTTTTTTCCAGTTCAATTGCACCTAATGCAATCTGTAAGGTGTGCAGAACATACTTATTCAGAATGAGTGTGATTTATAGACAGATGAACGAGTATTGGCACACTGAATATTGTTCACAATAGGGGTCAGACTTGTCGTAAATATATTTTTGTTCATTCAAGCGAAACTGTTAATATTCGTTTCGTAAATAGTTTAAACCATAAACTGTAGAGAAAAAGTTGCTTTTGTTCCTTATGTAGCTTGTAACACAAATGTAGTATGCTGCGCTTAGGACTCTAATTCAACACTATAAGAACCTGCCGATAACAAACACTCTTATGTCGGAATTTGAGTGTTATATTTTGAAAACTATAATGATTTTCGAAACCTCTCTCAGAAAAAAAAAAACCACCTTAAGGCAGATTCCCTCCCTCCATCTTGGATTTATAGAATTTTTGCCATACTCTGGAACTACAGTTTTGTATCTTGTTTTTTTTTTTTTTTTTTTTTTTGGAACGGCAGAGCACAGATAATTGCCTACTGCATTGTCTTAGGTCAGTATTTCTTCATTACTGTTGATGTCTTCGCCTTCGTAATCGTTTCGCAATGAATAATCTCGCGTTTCGCCTTTGTAATAGTTTCGCAATCACTACTCTCGCGTTTCGCTTCGACAGTTACCAGCTAAAAATTAATAAATGTAGCGAAGCTGTTATTTAGGACGTGTTGCGCGGGATATTTCAATACACCTTCTGAAATAGAAGCTTTGGAGAAAAATCTATAAATCCAAGATGGCTGGTGGAAATACGCCTTAAAGGCGCCACACTCTGACGCTTAAATTGCGTTTCAGTGTGTTTAAAATTCGTGGTTTTTTTTATACCGTACCCATAAACGTGTCCCCACAATGCCGTACCAATCTCTTCAGGCGAGGTACGTATAATACTCTCAATATAACACGCACATTATAAGTACTTTTCCGAGCTTTCCAACGTAGCTATTAACGGTTTCTTCACACTGCTGTATCTCATAATTAGAGACCTGCAAAATTCGCGTTATTATTTGGGGGCACGTTAAACTTTAAACCCGTGTACCTTTGCAATACGTTTGTCATGGGAGCAAAATATATCTGCCACATCCTGGGCAACTCTGCTCCAATAAATGAACATTTCACAATTGATCGTGTGTCCTAATCACGTGCGATTGTCAGAAAGGCGTGGCTTCATATCTATGCAGCAGCCAATGGGGAAACGACGCCGGCTCCAGTGCAGACAGTAACTATTGTAGAGACCTGCACGGAACTTTGCTTCAGACTGTCCGCCAATAAAATGACAGGGTCGCGTAACACTGCACGCCAGTTCAGCGCCTTGCTCGTAGGAGCCGAATAGACGTCAGGCGCGTGTGTCGACGCTAAAAACCTCCAAGCAGGCATCCTCCTGCGGTCAGCACTATCCACTGCTCTCTAAACTCAACAGGGGCTCGATTTCCTGTGGGGGTCACTCCGGATTTTCGCACGTGAGAATCGTGCCGGACCATGCAGTGGGTCTGTGGGTTTTCTCGGGGACCTCCGTCCCCCTCACCCTTCTCGTCATCCCGGTGGCGCTGCCCCATACTCACCTTGCTTTAACCTCGTCGGCTCCTAAGACCTCAATGTTGACTGTCGCTCGAATATCTCCACTTCACTAGAACATCAGCTACACTTGATTATCGTCTTACTCAGCGCATAGCCCCGACGTCTACTCACTCATCGGCCTAGAGACCCGAGAAATTCGCGAGTGGCTGGACTTCACAGTCTTATATACTCTCACATACAGATATCAACTGTTTATTGGTTGATTGTTGTGGTAGTAAAATGCTGTGGTTGGGCGCACAATTTTGGCATGCTTGTTATTGGCTCATTTATCTCCAGGAGGTGTCAAACAACACGTCGACCAATTACAAAAGTAACATGAATGTACATGTGCGTGAATTCCAACTTGTCGTGAAATGAAACCGTGAAATTCTCGGGGGGGGGGGGGGGGTCTACTCATCTCTAAGGACCTTCGAAATTCTCGTTTTTATTTGTAGCTGCAGACTAAACTGCGAGATGCTGTACACTTGCTTGTCTTCTGTCATTGACAGAAAACATGTGTGAGACCCCCTATCGACGCTTACAGCCAGTAGTTTACGGCTGAACTGTTAAACTCCAATCTACAGTGGAGAGAACACGCAGGTTAATGACTCCGTACAGTTGGCAGCAGCCAATGTAAGTACGAATTGTTCTATTGCAGGAATAAGGCCAAATAATAACCCGAATTTTGCAGGTACCGGGCGGATGCTAGCCAATGTGCCCGTTAGAATATATGCGCGTAGGAGCAGTGACATTTTTCTAAGGTTGATTTCAAAAGTGCTCAATTAAGTACATTGGCAAAAAAAAAAACATGTTATTTAATATTTGTACTATATACATACTGCTCAACTGTGAGACATTGTCAGTAATTACTATTTCCTAGCAAAAATATTAAGGCATTAATTTTTGCAAAAATGCATGGCAACATTAATATTTTACTACTTTAGATACTTACTAATAATAAAAACTAGCTTACGTATATAAATGAGATAATTCGCACTGAAAGAATGTGCGAAGACCTACTTCCAGACATTTATAAAATCGTAAAAGGAAATGTCTTGCAATTTCATAAATGTGATGAGGATAAAGTAATTCTTGCATAATTTTTATTTGTGGCGGCTCATGATTTTTTGTTGTTGTAAAATAACCTTTGCTAAGCACATCTTAAAATGAATTAAGACAAAAAAAAATACTTGACCTTGTTAATTTTCTGGAAGTATTTTGGTTTTATTTGCAGGTACGTTACAACGATAAAATTTTGACTATGGCATTTCATTTCGCAAAATCCATTCAATCTAGAAAAAAAAAGTTATCTGAGGAAAATGAAGTCACGTATAATGTCTACATGTAGAAGTGTTCTCGTGACCAACGCCAACTGCGAACAGCATATAAAACAGAAAACTTAAGATGGCGGGCCGAGGATTGCGGGTTGCGTGAGTGGGCGCGGCAGGCGCACCGTCCAGGGGAAGGTACGACTATAGGCTATTCACGGTCAAATGAGCTCTTTTGAAAGCCTTGCTTACGATCTACTTGTATGCACGTGGTGTTTTCTTCCACCTTATGTAAGATTAACAATGTCATGGGCCTTATCACTTTATTCATGTGTCGGTCAAGTGAAACTGTGAAATTACTAGAAAAGTAAATATTCGTCAAATATGCTCATTTTAACACTTCGACGCATAAAAAAAAAACAGAAAGAAAATAATTTAAATTACCGTAAATGGTTACCTAACACTTTTTATTCGACGTTGAGATACGAAACTACTTCCCATCCATCGTTACCAACTTTACTGGGTGCCCGTCACTCACCGCGCCCGTTAAAATATATGCATGCAGGGGCAGTGACTTTTTTCTAAGGTTGATTTCAAAAGTGCTCACTTTATAGTGAACAGTCTCGTACCCAACTCGATAACCCGTGGCATTTGAACAGAGGTTACTTGAATTTAAATTTTGTTGGCAAGGAGGGGTAATTAATATGAAATTACAATTCTTTTAAAGCGCTTGTCTGTTATTGGCCAATAATACTTATGCACGTGATGAAGCGAACCCACTGATTGGAGGGAGTTACGTTCGTCGCCACATTTAATGTTTAACACATTCAGGTCTGCACATATCTACTATACTTGAAGACAAGTTAGAGGTGAATCTCCTATATACACCACTGCAGGAACGTCTATTCTGTTGGTTTCTGTATTCCCACTTACCACTCTTCTATTGGTCCACACCACACTGGGAGTGCTTACTGTGATCCACAACGTTCATCATTGGCTGGTCATCAACCACTGTGGTCGCTGAGATGATTATGCTAAAGTCAAATGTTTCTGATTATATATATATATATATATATATCAGGAAAACTATAGCTGCTGGGTTGCATTGTTCTTGTAAGATCGTATCAAATACTAGCGGAACAATGGATGTATAGCAATACATGTTTTATTTTCAAGGACGAAGCAATTTATAAAATGGCGTTGCTCGAACGTCAGCTCGAGCGTAGTCCAGAACGTGTAAAAAAAAAAAACGCCACTAAAGTGCTAGGCGAATGGACGTGGGTAAGTAGGAGTGGGGAGAATTGGTGTGCACATGCGGGCGCTCGAGAGGCGATACCCGTGCACCACCCTAGACCGACGAGATGCTGCGGGAGCGCGGCCATAGCCCGGTGGACACTCGGAATGCTGACCGTTGCGCAACAGCACTCGCGGGGTGGAGCGATCGACGTCGAAAGGAAACGAACCGGCAATGAAGGCAGGGAAGGAGGATCTCCGACGTCGAGGTTTGGAAACTCCCGGGAGCGCGAGTTGTTATCGTAAATCCAGGACGATCTAACAGGTTGCGGGGTTCTTCGGCCCGTGGCATGGGTCGAGTTCGGCGGGACTTCGTGGGGTTAATTAGCCCGCGTCTTCTGTAAACACGGCGGTGTTAACGGGCCCGGTGACCTGGGGTGTTTTTTTTTTTTTTAACGACCAGCCCGGGATGGGCACGGCTCCCGCGTTCTGCGAGTGGTTCGGCTTTGCATTCCTGTGGACACGACTTCCGCGCGGCGTTCGACTCGACAAGAAGCGTGCCTCTGTGGATCTGTCCTCACTTCTCTTGGCCGCCCTCCCCCCCAACGGTGTATTACAGAGTATAGGCTGTTCGCGGTAACCTGAGAACTTTTGGAATCCCTGCTTCGTCCTTGAAAATAAAACTCGCATGGTTATAGAGTCATTGCTCCGCTAGTATTTGATACGATCTTACAAGAACAATACAACCCAGCAATAAATATATGTTTTGCTATCCCTTTATAAAAGGACACGATTGACTGTAAACATTTTACACACACAGATATATATATATATATTTGATTGGAGCATAATCATCTCAGCGACCCCAATGGCTGACGACCAACCAATGATGATCGTTGTAGATCACAGTAAGCACGCCCAGTGTGGTGTGGACCAATAGAAGAGTGGTAAGTGGGAATACAGAAACCAACAGAATAGACGTTCCTGCAGTGGTGTATATAGGAGATTCACCTCTAACTTGTCTTCAAGTATAGTAGATATGTGCAGACCTGAATGTGTTTACCTTTTGAGGAGTATGCACGTATGTACTCGTGGTTACATTTGCATGGAAATTTCTTTGCTCTTGAAGACAAAACTAACACATTTATAGCTAGAGACCTGCAAAATTCGCGTTATTATTTCAAGACAGACTAGACTTAAAACATTTGTGCTTCTGTACTGCATTTCTCATTGGACTACAGTTTGTTCAGAGACGCCCTGGACGACTTTGCACCAATAGTAAACAACTAACGAGAGACTGTCCCAGTCACGTCCAATCCAGACAAACAGGAAAATGTGTCCTAGCTGCTGTAGAAACCAATAAACTAATTGCACCGTCTCGAATATGTAACGGACTGTTAATGCTAGCATGTTGCCATATAATAACGCGAATTTTGCAAGTCCCTAGTTATAGCTATACTGTTTCACTGGAATTTATCGGAATCTAAGTAAAAAAAATCACAACTTCTCAACATTTCAGTTTGTAATAATAAAGCTGTTCTTTTTAGTGATGTGCCAAATGAACACGATGGATTGTAACACGTTTTACATCTGTCGCGACACATTTATTGAGACGCAATCAACGAGCAACTGGCCGAAGACCAGCCAGTAATTGACGTAACGCAGTGTAAAAGGCGTGTCCGGTGTAGTCAGGACCAATAGGACGATGGCAAGTGGAAACATCGATACCATCACAGCTGATGTCGGTGTAGTGGAGAATATAGGCAGCTCACTTCAGCATTGTCTTCAGTGGTAGGAAATTTGTGCCGTCCTCAAAGGGCTAATGTCCGAGCAAAGAGGTGCAGAAAATTCCATATATCAGTTTGGTCACAAGGAAGATATTCCACTGCACTCGAAAGTTAACCTATTGAGGTCTGCGCACATTTCACGGCACTTAATACAGATAAGAAGTGAGTCACCTATATCCACTACTGCATGAACACCTGTTCTGTTGGTGCCTGTGTTAGAACTCACCATCGTCCTATTGGTCCATACCACACCGGATACTACCCTGTACTTTACAGTGCCCAATCAAATGTCCTTTATCGTATAAAAAGGCTTTACAATAAATCATGTCCCTTTGAGTGGCTGTAAAACAAATTCTATCGTCAGCAATATCATTGTTACTGCGCTGTTGTGTTCTTGCGATGTCGTGTTAAACACTAGCCCAACAAAGAATGCGCATACATGCTAGTTTTGTTCTAAAAAATAAAGAAATTTTCAAATTATCTTCGCTCGAGCTACACTCGAGCATAGTCTACAAAGTGCTAACGTCTAAGGCATAAATTAAATGTATGTATTGACTGTTATTCTAAATGAGGGGGCTTTCAAAAGTGCTCACTTTACTATTAATAGTCTATACTGCTCTTGAAACGCAATAATAAACATGGACAGTGAAAAAATTGTTTGCAATTTCCTAAACTGGACTGGACTAGACATAACGACGACGGAAATGTTAAAGATAAATTTTTATTGTGCGTTAACAAAATTTGTTGCTTAACAAATCACCAAAAGACGAGTTAAGCAATTTTAACAACTTTTGAAAATCTGCAAGTTTTTAATTAATCGCGTCTAACATGTTTGCTTGTATTCTGTACAAACACTGTCGCTAAGGTTCTGGCCGTTTCTATGACAACATGCTGGACATTAAAGGAAAAGTTTTTTTTAGAAACTACTCTCATTACATCAAATAAAAATTAATTATGTTTAAGTGTTCGTGTTTACTTAAATTTGTTTATGTTTCTTGTGTGATTTTACATAAGAACAGACTTGATTGGCACGTTGCAATGTTTATTGATGTTATACCTATAAGCAGAGGTAGTGAAATTTCGCGAAAAGATTTCAATACAAGTTATGCTTCAAAACACTGTATGGTAGTTTACGTATCTAGAATGCCTGAATGACGCAGGAGTCGGCACACGAATCACGCAGGAGCCGTGCCGATGATGAATTCCGAATGGCCTGTTCAAATTGAAAACGCCTTCACAAGCGGACCGCAAATAATGGCAAAATACAAACTGCTGCTGGGTGCTTACAGTATTGGAGTCTACCATGAACTCGAAATCACTAGATCTCTCTATTAGACACGTTCTTTTAACAATGTTATTTAGAGCCTTTTTTTTTTTTTTAAATGCACATATAAAAGTCATTGCTGAGTAACTGAGTTCAGTTGTTGCTTTCAAACTAGCGCCCAGTTACATTCCCCTGGAGAGTAACGAAAAGTTTTTGAAGTTGTTTACCCACCAAAGTAACTACACCTAATTTAAGTTAATTCTACAATTAACTTACTCAACACTGATCAGTAGAGATATGCAAAATTCGCGTTATTATTTGTTACCGTGCTAGACTCCGCTGTCCTATTCCTGCATGATAACAATTCGTGTTTTCATTGGCTACTGCCAACTGTACTGAGTCATTAATCTGCGTGTTCTCTTCACTTTATATTGGGTGTACAACCGTTGAGCCGTAATTACTGGCTGAAAGCGTCGATGGGACGTCCCACACAAGTTCAGGGCCAATGGCAGAAGACAAACAAGTATACAACGTCTTGAAGTTTATTCTGCAGCTACAAAATAACGCGAACGTGAAAAGATTTGGGTGGCTCTTAACAGCGAGGTCTTGAGAGCCGATGAGGCTGATTGAAGTGAATATGGCGAGGCGCCGGAATGAAGGGGCGTGGGAAATGGGAGATCCCCGAGAAAACTCGCCGACCAACGGCATCATCCGGCACGATTCCCACTTGCGAAAATCCGGTGACCCGGCCGGGGATTGAACCCAGTTCGCCTTGGCGGGAGGCGAGCGGGCTAACCGCTCAGCCCCCGTGGCCTCTAAAATAAAGGACGTTTGCAGGTCTCTACTGATCAGTGAATGAGTACGCGCGTATCAAACGATACGCCACGCCGTTTGGTATCTGTGCACCTGTCTGCTCTAATGGCGTCTTCGCAATTGCTTCCAATTGGCTGCACTGGGCTCGCATCGAAAACTAGAAAAGTGCAACTATCACGTGACTGCCCGAAGCGAGTGCAGTTCGTTGTTGCACTGGTAACTGGAAGTCGCGGCGATTTTGAGTGGAAAACGTTGTGGAGGTAATATACATGAGCGATGAAACTAACGTAATCTTTCGAGTACTGATAAATCACGTCTTCAATAATCTCACTATTGGGTTTCTTTATTTACTAACATTCCTTTTTCTTCTGAAGTGTCATTTGACGATTCTAAACTTTCCGAAACCCCAAGTAAATTTGTCTTGTTTATAACATCGGGCGCCGGAGCTAGTGCAGAAAATACAGGTTGTCTATAAATTATCTTTACAACTTTAGACGATAATAACTGGAACACTATACTAGATAATAACGAACGGTTTTCGACATGTGATAAGATAACTCATAAAGTTTTGTTCCCTCTTTCATACACGTCAATGTGTGCACTCCTAGTGGCACGGTAAACGTACAATCGGTATTCAGTTTCTTGCCATGTACGCCCCAGCATCTCAGGGTGACACGTTCAGATGCATTGCGAATGCGTGTCTTCAAGTCCTGTAGGTCTGTAACATTGGTTCAGTACACGTGGTCCTTGACGAAACCCCATAAGAAGAAGTCGAATGGTGTTAGTGTCAGGTGATCGTGGCGGCCACCGAATCGGATCATCGCGTCCAATCCACCTATCCGGGAATGTTTCATGCAGGAATTGACGGACAATTAGGGATCAGTGAGGCGGTGCCCCATCCCGCTGGAAAATGACGTCAGGTTGTAGGTGTTCCAATTGTGGCACGGCTAACTCCTGTAACATGTCCAGGTAAACACCACTGTTGACGGTAGACTCGGTGAGAAAGAATGGACCAATGTTGCAATTGTGCACATGCCCGCACCACACATTGACTTTGGGACTGTCTCTTAACATTTCACGTGCCACATGAGGACGCTCTGAGCCCCAAACAAAACGTAGACTCATCGGAGAAACAAATCGTTTTCAGGAAGTCATTGTTTGCATCTGTCTTGGCGAGCATCTCCAATGTAAACTGTTCGCGCTGATGTTTGTCCGTAGGCTTTAGTACCTCAAGCGGCTGAAACCTTGTGGGTATAAGTCGTAACCTCGTATGCAAGACTTTGTGCACTGTTGTTCGTGGCATTTCCAACTGTCTGGCCGCCGTACGCACTGATTTTGTCGCACTGCTTGCAAACGCCTCCCGTACCTTGTCCACGGTGGCGTCTGAAACAGGTGGGTGACCCGCCCCCTGTTTATGGAGAACACTTCCTGTTTCCATAAATGACGTATGCCAAGCCCGAATACTTGGTCGGGACGGGGGGTTCCCTTCCATTCTGTGTCCGGAAGTTTCTTTGCACTTGGGTATCGGACTTCGTCTCTGTGAACCAGGCTACAGTCTGAGCTTTCTCCTGGGGCGTCCACATTTCTCGTCCAATCTGCGTCACCTGGAACAGAAAAACACGTAATAAGTTCTCTTGTCACATGTTGAAAACCGTTTGTTATTACCTAGTCTAGTTTTCACGTCATTGACGTCTAAAGTTGTAAATATAATTTATTGGCATCCGGTATTACACTCGGTGCGCTCCTCGTGCAGTGCAAAACGGTGACTGGAAAATGAAACCCGACTGCACTCGGCGCGAGTTCCGGTCATAGGAAGACGCGGCACACGACCAGTGCGCACTGATGCCCGGTTGCACCATCGTGGTTCGAAACTCGATCTGAGATCGCATCTAAGATCGACACAGAGAACTGTTGCACCATTCGAGTTCAGAGCAGGACTGGAGATCGAGATGAAGTTAATTTCGAACCGCCGAAATTGGCGGTTCGAAATCTCGATCCTAGATCAGCAGCCATTGTCGACAAATGTAATTTGAAAATACGCCAACAGATAGAACTACGATCGATTGTTTTCTTTGGAAATTAAAACAACATTATGCGCACTTGAATATTATTCAGTAAAATTCGTACAACAATAATTCACCTAGAACAGAGAAAACATCGCACACCTAGTTCTATCTATAGTGAAAAATACGGACTTCCATGACGTCATATATTACGAGAAAATAGCAAAATTTACCACGTACTTAATTTCGATCTCTCACTTTGGAACATAGATCGACGAATCGAAGATCCAGAATAATAAAATTTCGTCGGTGCAACATTTTTACATTGGAACCAAGATCAAACTGGATCCTGGTTCGGAACTAGGATCATTCGATCTCGGATAGCGGTAAAATGTTGGTGCAACCGGGCATGAGTGCAGTCCAGTGCAGTGATTGGAAGACGCTATTACTAAGGCTGCGCGCTCTCGTTTCGCGCTGTAGGAACCAATAACTACACGGAATGAACCTACCAGAACGATAAGTATTTACTATAGGTTCTGTGTCCTGCAGGGCGTGTAGTATGAGCGAAGGTCCAATGCCACACGTGAAAGTAACATAAACTTTCATGCTGTCTTCCTTGGTGTCAAATTATAATATGACATGATAGGGTATCTAGTTTCTTCACGGTAAAGTGAGCACTTTTTAAGGCCCTCCCATCAGGCGTTAACCACTAATAAATATATATAATTGCAGCATTAGATGTAAGTTTTGGGAGTGATGAAACCTACAGTCCTTTCCCGACTGGAAGCGACTTATGAAAATCAACCTTTGAAAAACACTCTAGGCATAACATGTCACCTGTTTTTTCATTAACCTGTATTCCACAATTATATAACACTTTGGTTATATTTAGAGTACTGTATTATTAAATAAATTAATGTTTACATTTATATCTTCTATAACTTGTAATATTTATTTCTTTTTTAAATATGAATTAACAACAGCGAGTGCAGCGACGTTTTGGCAACGATCGGTACGACATAGTTTACAGTTAAAATATTATTTTGACCTCGTTTTTGAGTATACTATTTGTAAATTAAACGGTGCCTATCGAAGTATTAAAAAATTTAAGTAACCCCGATGGCAACATATCTCATCTTTACAGTTTAAAATAACAGCGGAAAATATCGTGAGTAGGCCGTAATGGTACGGTATTGTTTTATCGAGCGAGAAAGCAATTGAAAAACTGTCTGCTGGCGAGGCTTGTCGCACTCTTTCTCTTTCTTCGTCTCTTTCACACTCGGGGAAATTTCACTTCGCTAGTAAGCAGTGAAATTATACGCGTTTTCAATGGTACCATTTTTCATACTTATTACAGCAAAATAATAATTTTTGTATTTGTAATTTACAACTGAAAAGAGATCTTAATGGTTGAATACTTATTTTAATATATTTAGATATGATAACGGGACAGTTACCAAGTGAAGTTGGCAGACGTGGAGAGCGACATGGCGTGTTGCTTTTTGCCAAACGAAACATAAATAATTCTTACTCCGAAAAATACTTCAAATTACCACAACACGTTTGTAGACGTATTTTTTAAACCTACGTAGGCAAGTTACGATGTTTTGATAAATCTGTATTTCCACGGCAGTAATAAATATACTGTGACGTGTGTTTCGTTAATCCTTGCGTCTGTGAAATGGCGTGCCTTTGTGCATCGTGGTCGATACGCTGGCCCTGTGTGTGCGTGATTTCAAATATTTGATTAGCACTATTTATACGTATTAAATGTGAACTGTTTTTGTGAAGAGGTTATTTATTTACATCCACGTCTGTTAATTTATCACAGCGTTGTGCATTTGGCCTAAGGGTTTGAAACACAGCCGTGTAACGTAATTTGCCACAGTCCCAGAAGAAAAATACTAAGCCCAGCCCGATAAATTGCAATAAACCTAACAAACAGTATGTAGCAATACATAGAAATATGAGTGGAATAAAAGTTACTGTAGGCTTATTTGAGTGCATGTTCACCGCTATCTTTTACAGTTTGTATGACAAAAAAATGATCAGCACGAGTTGCGTGCTTGAATTTAATGTGCCTTTTTCACTGGTTGTTCCTTCGTTTTAATATTTATTCCAACTGAGGCCGTCCTTTCAGAGAAATGACCCAACACATATCAATAACAAAAGGATAATTACAATTAGTATAGCCGTTTACCTCGCAGTTGTAACAGTGTTAAACACAGTCGCTGCAAAATACTAACGTGCACGACATGTATTGAGCTACGTCGTGGAAAACAAATATGTTAATGCAAAATAACCATAAGAACTGTCTTCAATTCAGGCATTTTAAAACGTCATAAAGCTGACCTAAATAATGCTTGAGGTCTAAACTGTGAATATTCATACGGTATGGTCTTTAGAATTTGACCCAAGAATTCTTTGAAAAGCTGTAAACAGTAAACAACACATTTGACAGGTATAAAAGTAGAAGTCACATTTCAATGTTTATGTTTAGGTGCAGCGAAAGTATACGACCACATGGACACACACAATGGAATGTAAACATTGATTTTGACAGATGCTACATGGGCAGTCACATGGCAATGTGTGTTTACATTTAGCGGAAGGATACGAAACTGGCCTGCAAGTAGATATTTAGCAGGGCTCCAAGAAAGTTGCTTCCAGTGGGGAATGGACTATATACACGTCGTTTATTAGTCGCATGGCAATGTTTATATTAAAAAGTGGCAGAAACATAGAAATTGGCTAAAAGGAAAAATTTGGCAGGTCCTAAAAATGTGCTCACTTTATCGTGAACGCCTACTTAATCAAGAAGCTAACTTAAATTGTACCGACGTCTTAATAGAAAAGGCACACGAGCGTTTGGTCCACCCTTGATTCGAACTCGAATCTTAGTGATCCTTAGCTACGTGTGCCACACAAGAGTCACAGGGTTAAACTCCCCCACGGAACAAAGTTTTGTTTAAAAAAAAAGTTGTGGAAGTATTAGAGGTATTTTAGAATTGTCATCGATCCAACTTCTCCTTTCTGTCCGCGATAGTTTGAAATGGCCTAACGTCAGAATGATTTCAGTAACTTGTTTTAGTGGAAGTAATACTGCCACGCTACGTTTGCGATTTAAAATAATATCTCAGTATTTGATAAGATCTCGCTGAGATTCATTTGGAGGAATGGCGCAGTTACATTTAGTCTCGATTATTTAAATTCTACTTTGCATTGCTCCTACTATCCGAGTTACACGGGGAGCAAAGTTTGTTCTTAAAAATTTCACGAAGCAACTGCAAACGTTAAGTTTTTAATTGCGGCTTTAGTTCGGTAGTTTTAAATCAACGAACATATCTGAAAGGGTTCACATGAACGTTTGGCCACGAAATGTTTCAACTGTTAGTAATTATAACATCAACTTAATTGCAAACACTTGATTACGAAATCTGGATGTTGATTTTACGTGTCATTTTACCGAAAATTGTGTTCGCATTTTCTAATGCGAGGTTATTTTCAATTGAAGATAACTTACTTTTCTGTTTATACGATAAAATATCTTTGCCATGAAATTCGCCTCCACATATTTCATCCATTACAGCTGGAATGGTAATTTGTACGCGTGGGAAGCAATTATGTTTAATGGGAACAGTTTTCTTAATTTACAGAACAGGTATTTAGCACTAGTGTACCTGGTGAGTTACAGCGTGTCCGAAATATGCTGTTTAATATACAGAAGAAACAATTGAACATAGTCGCGAACGGATTCCTTGCACACTCTGCGAATCGACACGGCAATATATTTCTGAGTACACTCTAAATCTGAATAAGTGAGAATTTCACTGTTCCAACCAGTCAAACGTATCTGACTGATATAACAGTCATTTCAATGAATTTAACTGATGAACCAGTGAAAAAATACCATATTTCATTCACTGATTTACTCAATGGCATTTCCCACTGATTCTTCAGTCATTTTTTCCACTGTTTTCTCAGTGGCTTATTTTTTGACTGATGGACCAGTGAAACATCTGAGCAACTTGATCCGTCTCTAATTAGTTTTGACTGATGTATCAGTGAAACTGGGTGTAAAAATGGCCGTGGAACATCGTTTAAAAATGGCCGTTAAACAACGTGTATCAAGTAACAACGAATAAACAAATAAAACTAATACAAAATACTTTCTAAGCTGTGTTTCGTCTTTCAAAACGCCATTTTATGAGATAATATGAACACACAGCTTTTCATTCCGTTTTTACGTCCTTCATTTCGATTACATGTAATTGCCACAACGCTCTGTTTGAAGATTTAAACTGCATATAATGTGGTGAAGAGAGTGCTCTCATACATAATATTAGTTTTTACAATCCTAACGGTACCAATCAAACCAAACACAAAAAGTAGGAGCATACAACTTCAAACTACACGATATCGCAGTTTCGCTAGAAAACATATATTTCCCTCTCGATGAACATGGAGAAGTCAGCGACACGCACATGCTTCATTGCGATTTCTTCATCTTCTCCTCAGTTCGACGAAGAGCTGCGGCCTGGTTTGTACTTCATGCGATCGGTTTTTTTCGTGGATCGTTCGACACCGCTGACAGTTCAAGACTTTGTCCAGTTTCTTCGTCAGGATAGGTGTGGAACATGGCGCGGCGTGGCACATTTCGTCAGTGGCACGGCAAATTTTTTATTTTCATTCTGACGTTTACGCCTACAGGAAGTGGGTGTATATTACCGAGGTTGGGTGTACGCCATTCGCTGCCCACCCCTCGGTCCTTACAAGTGTACAACTTAATGTTCCAGTAGTAATCGTTGATAGGTGTTAGTGTCGTAGGTCAGTGTCCCATATCGGGGTGTACGCCGTGCGCTGCCCCTCACGTTAAATAATTTTGTGTGTATATATAACGTGGTTAGCATACAATAGAGACATTTAACACAAAAAAATTGGTTAACATGTGCGCCTCACATGCTCAAGGTCCTCGGTTGTGCCGTGTAGTGGATTGTGAGCTGCCTGCAAAACTGGGGCAGTTTCCAACACCAGAGGATATCAAAACAATAATAATCCAATATTGTCAGAAAACACTGAAGTTTGGTTCTTCGACTTTGTCAGTAAAACTAGTTCGCCAAATGTTCATATCGTTGTGTGCCCCCAAGAATTGTGTAGATATTTATTGAGTATTTTCTTATTGTTTCTATTGTGTGTTTGAATGTGTACTGAATAATAGGTTAAGGGTAAATACCTCTGTATATTGCTTGTGACAATAAATTTATTTATTATAAAAAATAAATGGCAAGGCACCAAACTATAGTTGAAGAATGCACGAGTTCAATCCAGGCCACCTGTGCAACTTTTTGTACTTTTTTAAATTGCGGTAAATTGCACAATATAAATAGTAAACTATCATAAATATGTTTATTTCACGTAATTATTTGCCTGCATTCAACGCAAGCATTATTTAATTTGCCACTGCAGTCGGCCATCACATTCAATCAGTGAAACTGTTTCACGTTACTATTTCAATCAGTGAATTTTTTTTACTGAACAATCAGTGGTTTTCCACTGATTCTAAGTGGAACCATTTTCATTTATTCGAGTAGTTGAATTTCACTGCGCATCAGTGATTTCCCACTGATTCGAATTTAGATTGTACGCACAGCGAGTTACAAACTTTTTATTTAGAAGCGCTTCAAAAAAAAAAATGTTTTTATTAAAGGAGTGTACTAAAATATATCACAGTTAATTGCATACCTTGACAGCCTATTTTGTACCTTTCCGAACATGTAGAAATGAACGGTTTTATCGTAACTAACCATCACTGCAGCGATTAAGTGTCACTGAGAAGGTTTTAGAAAAATAAAAATTTTACTTTTTCGGAATTATAAATCTTAATTACAGAGAAAGAATATTTGTTGCTACAAATAAAAACACAGTACTTAAAACAAAACCAAAAAATCGAGACTACTTTTCATAATCCTCTGCCAACATTACTGCAGGCGTACTAATCATCATATGCGTTAAAATATATGCGAATTTAGCAGATAGGTACTTATGTTTTTTTTTTTCAAATGTCAATTTCAAAAGTATTCGGTTAATCCCCTCAGACCCAGTGTATACAAGTGTGTACATTACGCATGTGTAGGTAATTTTTGATCTGTGCTGCACACTGCGAAGCCCAATGAAATTACTAATGATCTTACCTTTGGGTAAATGATTCGCAAACCGTCTTATTGGTCTGGCTAGGTCATAATTGGTTCATATAAATGTAGTTGAACATATAGCATACAGCTCATTGGCTGTGACTTACAAAACAATAATTGCTGTGTCAACTTAAGTACAGCACGCGTCATAATTTTCTTTGTTTGCAACACCCGAGAACTTGGCTAACTGAATATCTATCGAACATGTATGCGACTGCATTTAAATTTTCCTCCTGCTTTTTGCCAATAAAACTATAAGGTTGTGTTTCGCAGACGTAGCCTAAATAGTTTCTTGATGCCATGACACTTGTGTCACCCATATAACTAGGGATAGGAAAATTTCTCCAATTAATTTCAGGACAAGACAGATTTCAAACGCGTGCACACTGAAGTCACCTTTGCTGTCGGATCAGAGTTTTTTTATGCACGCTCTAGACAACTCTGAGCCAATAGCAGACTTGCAAAGGAACAAGAAGCGAATCCCATGCTGCCAGATGTGTGGCAACACTGGGGCAGCAGCCAACTAACAAACTTCTACGGCTCGACTTTACGAAGGATTGTGGAGTCGAGCCTGCAGGTCATTGAACCCGCGTAATTCTTCCATCCCTACGTATAACTCCATCGCTTTGGCTCTTGCATAATTATCTTTATTGGCTTCATTACTCATTTCAAAAGCGTGCACTTTCTTCGGTGACGCTGATAACTTATTTTTAGTGCTGATCTTATGCGTTGTTCCGACCAACATGTTTTATTGGGCGGAGATAAAATACACAATTGCAACATCGATATCGCTGTCAGTGAAAGTTCTGCTTGAGCGCCGTCACAGTTGTTTAACTTGAGTTGTTTATTGCCTTCCCTAATTCTGGATATATAGCTACAGAAGAGGTCTGACGAGTCTAGCAAGCAAAAAGGAACTGTATGGTTTTAGTAAAAAAAAAAAAAAAGTTAAGCAATAGCTGACACCAAGTTAAGAGAGTTTGTTACTAACCAAGCAATCGTCGACTCGATCTGACAGACTGTATACGACTGGATAATATATGATTACCACATTCAGGTCTGCACATATTTACTATAATTGAAGACAAGTTAGAAGTGAATCTCCTATATACACCACTGCAGGGACGTCTATTCTGTTGGGTTCTGTATTCCCACTTACCACTCTTCTATTGGTCCACACCACACTGGGCGTGTTTACTGTGATCTACAACGTTCTTCATTGGCTGGTTATCAGCCACTGGGGTTGCAGAGCTGATTAATCTCCAATCTAATGTCTCTCGCTGTATAAAAGGTTTACAGTTAATCGTGTCTTTTTGTAACGGTATAACAAAAAATGCATTGTTTCGCAGGAAAACTATAGCTGCTGAGTTGTATTGTTCTTGTAGGATCCTATGAAATACTAGCGGAACAATGGCTGTATAGCCATGCGAGTTTGATTGTCAAGGAAGAAGAAATTTTTAAACTGGCGTTGCTCGAACCTATCTCAAGGATAGTCCACGATGTATTAATACCAGACTTTGGCTTTAGATATGCATTTGCGTTAGGTGTAGTATTTATGCATGCACTCTTAAAGCTGTAAACAGGAATCAAATGAATACAAATAAAGAAAATGAAATTAATGACAGCAGATCTAGTCTATGCACAGTAGCTTCACACTTTTTGCATCAAACGTTTGAAAAATCACCCCATGTATGACGTATTTTGTTGCTTCTTATGCAGTGTATCACAAACATTTTACACTTATTTAGCATAATAGAGATTTATTTTTGGTTAAACTGAAATTTTACTTGTATTTCATCAATAAATTATAATATTTCATTTACAGTTAACGTGAATAAGACCAGAGGTAAAACAGGTGTGCTGGTAATTCCTAGTGAGAAATGGGCATCATGCAAGATATTATTACACTGCGTGCGCACAAATATAGAGCGTCGTGTCTTCGGTTTAATTCTGCTAGTATTGATTAAAGTTTTGTCAGCACGAGTCGGACAATATCTGGAAATTAGAACTCCAGGAGGGCTTCGGAAAAGTTGGAAGTAAGCGTGAAAGGACTATACGCAGTATATCATTCTTTTATGTCCTGTTGTATGTCCAAGAAGAATAAGAAGAAGAAGAAGAAGACAGTTCACTTAAAAAATTACTGCATTTAATAAGAACTCAACGTGTGACGCCTTGTCATTCAGTTTCTTATTCCGTTTACTCGAATCAGTTTAAAGAACACGTTGAGGAATGTATCTGATTGAGTAGCAACTAAACATGTTTCGTATATCGTAGGGATAGGACGATTTACCGAATTAATTTCAGGACGAGATGGATTTCAAACGCGTGTACTTTGAAGTCACCTTTGCTATTGGACCAGAGTTTATTATGCACGGCCTAGACGACTCTGAGCTAACAGCAGACTTGCAAGGGAACAAGAAGGGAATCCCATGCTGCCAGGTGTGTGTGGTAACACTGGGGCAGCAGCCAATGAACAAACAACTGGGGCTCGACTGTACAAAGGATTTTGGAGTCTAGCCAACAGGACATTCAACCCACGAAATTTTCCTATCCCTATCGATAAATACATTTCATTGTGGCCTCGGGTTTTGGGTATGGTGAATGTAAACACTGTGTTTATTACTCACATGTCATTGTTTGCATTAACATGTGGTGGAAGGATATGAACTGGTTGAAAGAAAAGAAAGTAACTAGGTCTTGAAAAGTGCTCACTTTACCGTGAACGGCCTATACACAGAGCTAGTGATTTTTCGCGAAAAAATATGAGTATGTGGTATACTTCAATACTAAAAGCGCCCAACATTGGATGCTGTCTGCGTGAGAAGGTGTTTTCATATTTGACGAGCCACCCAGAATTCGGCAACATCGGCACGGCTCCTACCAGATTCGTTTGCAGGCATTTAACACGTGTTAAAAGGTAATTCAGCCAATCAAGGTAAGTAAACGACGCTACAGTATTTTAAAATATAACTTGCCTTGAAATTTCTTCGCGAAATTTCACTACCCCTACTAGGGACAGGAAAAATTCGCCAGTTCAATGACCTGTAGGCTAGACTCCACAGTCCTGTGTGTACTAGAGCCTCGTCTGTTTGCTCATCGGCTGCTGTCTCATAGGGTGGCCAGTGTTACTTCGCACACGGCAGTATGGCGCTCACTACTTGTTTCCTTGCACGTCTGATATTGGCTCAGAGTCGTCCAGGGCGTGTCTAATAAACTGCGATCCAATTGCAAAGTCAACTTCAGTGTACACGTGTTTGACGTCTATCTTGTCCCGAGATGAACTCGCGAAATTTCACCACCTCAACCCATAGTGACTACAGACTTGCCGCACGAGCCGCGCGGCCAAGACCGGACTTCCCGGAGGTTTCCGGTGAAAGTCGTTGTTTGTCTTTCCCGTGGCTGTACTGTTATCTGGCTGCAGTTTACCGAGGCAGCTGATATCGCTCCGAGCAGAAGTGAGAGTTTTAATGCCGGCCCTGGTATTTTGGGAGTGCTCCGACAGCGAGAATCCCCACGAGAGAGTCAACACATACCGAGCAACTCCCCGTGCACAGCAAGACGCAGGACCAGCCCGAACCTCCCACGTCGTCAGTCAAGGCGATACTACACGACACCAGATCCCGTGAAAGCTTGTGCAACGTTCGCCATAGCATACGGGCTAGTGTGGCACCCGTCATGACATTTCCCGCCTTTGCACGGCCAGATTTCGTACCAGGTTTGGTGATTGGACGCGTCCTATTTCCCGTGGCGGGTTCCATGCCGGCTCTCGTACCTGGCCGATCACATCGCAGTTTCAGAGCACAGGGCGCTCCCCGTGGCTGCTACTTGAAACGAGTTGATGAAGAAACCGAAAAGGACACCTTCATCTTGATTATATATCCGTGAGGTTGAAACTCTTATAAATAGATTTAAAATACCACAACGAGGAATAATATTAGCTATGTCAACTTTTAATTACTGTTTAAACCCGTTCTAAATACTTAAAACATTACCTACTGTACGAATACATTATTTCGAACTATAAACCGTATCTCTCTATATAAACTAAACATCTTGTGTGTGAACAGGTAGTACAGTGGTAAAGTCCTTGAGTACGTTACAAATGTGTACCTTTTGGGCGTGAGTTCAAAACTTCGTCGAGCCAGATTTTTTTTATTATTAAATTTTACAGGTTGATAGTATCCCGGTAGGTAAAAAAAAAAACTATATTTTGCAACCGGTCAGTAATTTCCGTCAAAATTAAAAATAACACACTCGTACTCTAGTGACTGCGCGTCATTTTCAAGAAAATGAATGAAACTGTACTAGTAAGCAATCAATTTATGTAAAAGGCGAACAGTAATATAGCAATATTAAGATGTGCCAGCTAGTTTTTTTTCATAGGCCTACGCAAGTTAGTAACTGGAAGCAGTTCTACGAATGGAGTTCATATTTACTACAAACCGCACACTGCTCACCCACCGAGGGTGCCAAATGCTAGTACACGAACTGCTGTCGTGTAACATGAATCTTCCATGGCGGCTCATATAGCGGTTGGTATACTAGCTCGTACACCAGGGTTTGTAGAAGCTTGTACAAGAACCAAGTACGGCTGCAGGTATCGTGTAATATCGGCTTTATCTGCTATTCTTGTAAAAGGCGGTAGCCCTGTTCCGAGGACCCAGAAGCTAAAACTTGGACTCTTGGCATTAGATAATTTGTTTTTTGCTTGTCGCAGGCCGACAAAGCGTATGTAGGTAAAGTGAGCACTTTTGAGGCCGTAGTATTTTTTTTCCTGTCAGACATTTTTTTTTAAATCCTTACACCACTATTTAAAATAAATATTGCTATAGGCTGTTACGATAAAGTGGGCACTTTTGAAATCAACCACATAAAACTGTCACTGCCGTTACCTACATATATTTCAACGGGCGCACTGGGTGACATACGCCCAGTAAAGTTGGTAACGATGGATGGAAAGTAATTCGATATGATAACGTCGAATAAAAAGTGCTTGGTGATCATTTCTGATAATGCAAATTATTTCTTCAGCGTTGTTTTTTTTTTAAATGCATTAAAGTGTAAAATTGAACATATTTTTAAAATATTTACTTGTCTGATAATTACAGAACTTCACTTGACCGACGCATGAATAAAGCGATGAGGCCCATGACAATGCTAATCTTACGTAAGTCGGAAGAAAACACAACGTGCATACAAGTAGATCTTAAGCAGGGCTTTCAAAAGTGCTCTTTTTACCGCGAATAGCCTATATGTAAGGAATAAACACAGAGTATATATTTCACTGGACTCAAAATTTAATGTCTAACGCTACAATAAATTATTTTTATTGACTATTATTCCTAATGAGAAGACATCAGATGGTGTTACCGTGAATAGCCTATAGGGTTGTAGCATGCCACAGTTCTTGAAATCTTCAGGGTATAGTTTCTCTTCGTGTAATCGTCTCTGTAGTCGTTCCATAAAATAATCAATATTTTTTCCTTCAGCTTTCACTTGTTTGAAAGTAATGAAGGCAGTAGAGCTGCAATAAATTCATAATTTTTGAATAACTACGCATTATCTGTGCTTTGTCGCGCCTACAATCTCCGAAACAACGAGGAATCTGCTACATCCAAGTACGAAGGAATATGGTCTCCGAAAAATACATTTTTTTATTTGTACAGGAAACTGTTCAAATCGCAGACATTACTTTTGAGTTCTATTTACCTGCAGTGAAAAATTTTAGACAGCATAGTTTTTACACAGTGGCCTGTTAAAATCACGACTTTGGTGTTTTTTGGACTTGCAGATAATAGAAAATAACTCATTTACCAAATTGTGAAGTATACATTGAAATGAGATACCATGCGTTACTTCAAATAATCTTTATTATCACGCTATTAAATGTTTTTGCAGTTCAAGAAAAAATCACTTGAAATAGGGTAATGATTGCATTTTTTCAATTTAGTTTTGTTAACCATACCTTAAAATAAATCAAGACGTGAACTTTCGGTCGCCCTTGCTAAATTTTGTGTAAATGATTTCGTTATTTTATTTTAATTTCCTAAGAATATTAAAATTGTTATTTTTACATGCCATAATGCAAAAATTACGTGGCCTAAAATGTTTTTAGAGACATGCAAAATTCGCATTATTATTTAGGGACACGTTAAACTTTAAACACATGTACTTCTGCAATAAGTTTGTAATTGGACCAGACTGACACGTCCTGGGTAACTCTGCGCCAATAAATAAATACTTTACAATTGTGTAGTCCAATCACGTGCAGTCCAGTAAAAAAAAAAAAAAAAAAAAAGAAGTGACTTCACATGTACAGCCAATGGAGAACCGCCGCCAGTTCAAGTATATACAGCACTATGAAGTTTAGCCTGACATCAAATTATGTGAGGAAAGATTACTTTTAGTTAATGTCTACAAGCAGAATTGTTGAATCGTGTTGGCGACCACCAGCATTAATTGACATGCAACGTGGCCAAAGGTATCATTAGAGATAATTAAATTTCGCGAAAAGATTTCAAGACAAGTTATACTTCACAAGACTTTAGAGTCGTTCATCTATCTTGATTGGTTGAACTACAGCTTGACACGTGTTAACAGTCTTCACACGAATCACGTAAGAGCCGGGCCGATGTTGCCAAATTCTGATTGGCCCGGTCAAATATAGGAACGCCTTCTCAAACGGACAGCAACCAATAGCAATAAACAAACCACTTTTGCGGTGCTTATAGTATTGAAGTCTACCGTGTACTCATAATTTTTCGCGTAAAGTCACTGGCTCTATGTATCATAGATAGGGGCAGTGATATTTTGCGAAAAGATATCGAGGCATTGTGGAGTTCAAAGCACTGTAGGGTCGTCCAACGTTCTTGATTGGCTAAATCATGTTCTGGTCCGTGTTAACTGTATTTGCACGAATCACCAATGTTCAGTGTTGGAGTAATGGCATTTTGAGTGACTTTGTCAAACTCGGAAACGGCACCAGCAACCAATGGAGTTATAACAACAGTTACGGTACATATAGGCTATTCACGGTAAAGTGAGCACTTTTTAAGGCCCTCCAAACAGGCATTAACCACTAATAAATATATATTTGTAGCCCCAGGTGTTAACTTTAGAGAGCGCTGAAATGTATACACTGTGTTTATTGCTCACATTGCAAGGTTAATATTAAAAAACAGCAGGAAGATTGAAATTGGGCGAAAGAAAAATTCTGAAGGGCCTTAAAAAGTGCTTACTTTACCGTGAACAGCCTACACATAGTATTGAAATCTACTGTGTGCTCCGATTTTTTTTTCGCGAAAAATCAGTGACCCTAATCATAGATGTATGTGAGATACGCTATTAAATATTTCCGTAAACTTACGGGAATTTTTACGAAACATACAGCAAATATACGGAAACGCAATCCGTATTGAAGAAAAACGGAGCTTGTACGTATTTCGTATGTCTTCGGGTTTCGGGGACGAACAGTGCTGAGCACACGTGACAAGGTTTCTTCGGCGCTGTGGCTAGAACATTATCGTTTCTGCGGAGGCTAAGATTATCCACGCCACTCATGCTGGATTTTCAATGCCACGACGAGGTCGTCCCGACAGTCAGATACGACGTTACAGTCCGACCATTTCAGACCCCAAAAATATGTTCAATGTTTACAATACCCCGACAGTTTCCTTCCGACAAGTGTTGCTTGGATTTCGGCAAATCCTGTTATGGCCAGTATCTTGCTATGGAGTGTGAAGACATCACAAATCATTTTACACTATTTTATTTTGATAACTTCGTAAAGGAAGTATTTTTTTGATTTTGGAGCAGTTATTTTTCCACGTATATTTATTTTCGTCAATTCATTAGCTTGCTGTTACAAAATAACCAGGATGTTTTTCTATTGCCAAGCGAGGCCGACCGGTCCGACGCCCGACGAAAGTAGAAATAGAATATACTTTTGTCGGACTATCGGGGCGGCGATTTTGTCGGGGCGAACTTGCCCCTGATGGGCCGATGAAACATTTTCGTAGGTGTCCGGGTTGTTTTCTCGGACTGCCAGGTTATTGTTAGAGCCCCGAGTATTTCGCGGAATGAGTTGGCAGCAAGCTAGGCTGGACATCCCTCTGTACACTCGAGGCATTATCGTTTGGTTATTGGTTGCTGTGATCAAGCGAGGCCTCAGTACACTACTGGTAAACACACACACTACTACTTCCTGCTTATTACTGGCTCGCAGTTAAACGGGGCGTGTCGAAACTACTTTCGTCCAATCACAGCAGTAGGAGAAAAGAACAAGCGGCGTTTGTGGAGTCTACCTAGCCTCCGAATGAATTCGCGAAATACTCGCGGCTGTAGTTATTGTAAATCCAGTTTAAGACCTATTCTTACAGACATGAAGAAGTAGCATCAATCGTCTGTAACATTTGGCAACACTCAAAATACACCAACAATGGAAACTAAAAAAATGCTTATGTGAGAGTAGTAGAAACACCTAAGTTATATCTAAGGGTAGTAAAAAATTGCGAATTCATTTCAGGACAAGATAAATTTCCAAAGCGTGTAAACTGTTTGCAGTTGGATCAGAGTTTATAAGAGACACCCTGGACGACTGCGCGCCAATAGCCGACTTGCAAAGGAACAAAAAGCGTATTCCGTACTGTCAAATGTGGGTTAACTCTGGGGCAACAGCCAATGAACAAACACCTAAGGTTCCATTATACAAAGGATTGTGGAGTCTAGTGTACAGGTTATTGAACTCGAGAATTTTTCTTATCTCTACTTATAGCTGAAGACTTCATGAGAAGGTTGTAAGAAAGTGATTAGCGTCGCAGCGTTTAATATTTATGACTCGGTTTATAATTTTTTATACGCGGTAAACAATAACATAACGAAAATTAATGGTTTTTCCATTATCACGTTTTTCTAAACTGGAAGTACAGAAAACTAACTAGGAAATTTAACCCTTTGAGGATTGCACATATTTACCGACACAGAGGACAAGATTGACCTGAGAGTCCTATATTCTTCAATACTGCAGTATCAGTTGTGTTGGTCTCTGTATATCCACTTATCCTCGTCCTATTGGTCCTGGCCACACCGGACACGCCTACTGCACTCTGCGTCGTTTACTATTGGCTGGCCGCCAGCCAATGGAGTCGCGCTTTGACTCCGCACCAATTAATGTGTTACAGAGATAACAAATGTTACAATCCATCGTGTACAATTGATAAACTATTAACAATAACACTTTTCTTTTTACAAGTTGAAATATTGATTAATTGTATTTTTTCTCTACTTGGATTCCGATAAAGTGGAGTGAAACAATAAAACGATTAAAGTATGCGCTTTTATCTCAATAGCAAAAAAAGGTTTCCGTATAAACGTATCTCCGAGTATACACATGATTACTCCTCTAAGGATTGAAGAAGATGTTCTGTTAGTTCACGGAAACTTCTGTGAATTTTGCGGAATAGTCCGTTTTCGAAAATAATCTATGTGCCCGTGATTTTACGGAGAGTTTACGGACACTCCAGGATACATTTTCACCAGAACTTTTCTGTAAAACGAAGGAGACATTTTTAACAGATGGGGCACAGAGATTGAGAGTGCACCGCCAGCGAGATCGGTCTACCCTATATTTAGTTAATGTCAAAAACGCTAATGACAAATAAATAAATAAATAAATAAAAAGGAAAGCAAAGGAATCTGAACACTGCCTAAATCCAGGACGTGGCATGGGAACTAACCCCAGCTGCTGTCTTCCCCGAGCATATAAGCACCAGACAGGTCACTCGAGGTACCGTGGTGAAACGTTTATATTTTTGCCCAGTGCAAATCTGCCAATGTCAAAACAAAACAAAAAAAAATTGTCTTCATGGGTTGGCACTACTCTACGTGAACAGTTTTCAGTTTAAGATTTCAATCGTCTAATTCCACCAATTTTAATGGAAATGTGTTCAATATTCTCATTTCAAAGTATGTAGAATTACATCCAAAAATAAACGGCCACTGTTAGCTGTCAAGTGTCTGCACACGACGCCAAATCGTTGCTAAAAAAAAAAAACACTTAACTAGCTCACATCATCGACAATGCACGGCCATACATCATCAATGCTCACATCACCACCAACGTTGTAAAAAATAAATGTGGATTTCTATAAATCATTGTACTTCAGTCTCTACAATTGAATCAATATGAGTATATTTTTATTTTCAATTACTTTGAAAAATATTCATAAAAAGATGAGCAGTTTATTTGGATTATATCAATAGATTCGAATAATTTTCCGCTTTTATATTGCCGATATTGCACTGGGCAAATAAACAAAATCGAATCGGAAGTAAAAATGAGCGTTCCGTTGACTCCTGTCCAGTGTCTAGGGGTTGGTGTTCCCGTTCCAGAAAGGACGGCGGAGGAAAACCGTTATGTCCGCTCCCTCAGAACGACGGAGAGCTTCGAGGTTAACGGTTCATCGATGTCGCTCGCCCACCGCGGGAGTGGCCAACGTGGTCGCAGTATCACGAGTGTTCGTCGAGGACCAAACAAGCTAGATCCACGCTAGAATACGGCGGTCTGGAATTCAACCGTCCGATAGCTCTCCCAGGTATTCAAGGTCAAAGAGACATGGGCTTGACCTACAAAAAACAGAAGCACCGTTCCTACACACTCTTGTAATATAAACCACAACTCTAACATTAAGAAACCTTCTTCAGCTCGATTTTTTTCTAACCGTTTCAGATGTTGCAAGAAAAAAAAAAAAAATTGAGGATGAGTGCTGTACTTAAGTCGACACAACACTTGTTTCGTTGTCACAGCCAGGCAATGAGCTGTAGGCTGTTTGATCGGCTTCAGTAATATGAATCAATCACGACCTAGACTAGTAAGACGGAATCATTTACCCACAGATAAGATCATTTGTCAATTAGCTTCGCAGTGTACAGTACAGACAAAAAATGGCCTGCGAGCGCGTAATGTACACAATTGTGTGCACTGGATCATGAATGTGCTTAAGCAGTTCGGTGCTCGTGGTTCTACGGTGTCATAGAGATATTTGGCGGAAGTTTGATTAGGATAAACCCTTGACGTACCCAATTAAAATTTGTTTCAGATGTTGCAAATGAAGAAATTTATGGCGTGAATAGTACTTACGAATTTCTTATAACTGCTGGCGCTTTCGAACCCGTGGAAAGGGTTTCAATATATCCATGGCATAAGAAGGCACCAATTATAAAATGTTTGGTTTGTCAGCAGAAGCCAGTAGCATAACTTCTAATATTCTGTATGCAGAGACCGGAAATACTCGCGAGTTCAGTGACCTGTAGGGTAGACTACACAATCTTACGTACAATCACGCAGATACACAAACGTCATTGGTTGCTTGCTGCCACGACACAAGGCGATGTTTAGTCCAGCATCTCACAGCTTGTTTCTTATTGGTTCAGGGCTCTTAAGGAGCTGTTAAATAAGACATAGACCAATTGCAATAGCAATCTGAACGTAAGGGTTTTTAAATTCTAGCTTGGCCCAAAATGAATCCGAGAATTCTTCAGGTCTCTATCTATATGTAGGGCCACCGGTTTTTCGTGAAAATATTTATGTGCAGAGAATATGTAGGGCTAGGAAAATTTCGCGAGTTCATTTCAGGACAAGATAGACTTCAAACACGTGTACACTGAAGTTGGCTTTGCAATTGGATCGCAGTTTATTCCAGACACACCCTGGGCGACTCTGAGCCAATAGTAGACTTGCAAGGAAACAAGTAGCGAGTGCCATACTGCCATGTGTGAAGTAACACTGGCTACACCATGGGGCAGAAGCCAATGAACAAACATCTTAGTCTCGAGTATACACATGACTCTGGAGTCTAGCTTACAGTTCACTGAACTCGCGAATTTTTCCTATCCCTAACTATAAGTTACTTCAACCTCGTGCGTGCTATTATGTGAATGCATTTTCCCACTCGACTGGACCAATCGGAATCAAGTTACTACGACTCTGGACGTCCGTAATTGGCTGTCAGACACCTAAGACGCGTGAGAGTTGAAATCATCCAACCACAAATAATGTTCTGAACTAACGTGTTTTGCAGCTCAACTAGTCATGGAATATTTTCGCGAAAAACATGTGGCCTTGCCTACATGCAATACAAAATTAAAAACTTCAACATTTTCTAAAACCCTATGATCACTCTATAAAAAAAAATTAGTTTGTTTTTATTCTTTGTGTAAGTAAAACTTCCATTTCAACACTCCAATTACAGAAAAATTATTCAACGAAAAGAGCATTTGATGGAACTGGCATAACATGAGTCTGCAACACAATGTTTCGCGTAGATATCGATTTAAGAACCGCCATCGCTATTAAAGCACATACATCCAAATCCTTGTTTAAAATCAAGAAGCGAACCACTTGCTGAAGTTACACATCCGAATAACTGCTAAGCAGATGAACGTACAAACTGATGACGTTGTTTTGGGCACGGGAATTGTACGCATGGTTGAGATTCAGTATAGTTCTGACGTCCAGGAAGTTTCCTGCTTTCCTATCTTTTGTGCTTCCCATCCTTCTGAAGAGATTTTTGTTGACCATCACTATGTTGACACCCGAAACATCATCAGCGCAGTTACTCGTGTATGTTTTAGAAACACGCGTGTTAATCGCAGCATTTCCCGAGCAAATGAATAACCATCACAAGCCGAATGCCAGCGTGCTAGGGGCCACGGTGGTTCAGCGGTTAGCCTGCTCGCCTCCCACCAAGTTCGATCCCCGGCCGGGTCACTCCGGATTTTCGCACGTGGGAATCGCGCCGGACGGTGCCGTCGGTCAGCGCGTTTTCTCGGGGATCTCCCGTTTGTCCCGCCCATTCATTCTGACGCTGCTCCATACTCACCGCAATCACCCTCGTCGGCTCTCGAGACCTCGATGTTAAGAGCCGTCCAAATCTCTTCACCTTCTTCACCAGCGTGCTCGAAAAAAATAGTATCTGTACTGCAAACGTGACAGGCGGGATTGCAGTGTTTTGGTCGTCGCATCACGGCGCTGGTAGCAAAAGTATGCTTCATTATTTGCCTGTACAGTCCCGGGGGCAAGGCCATCCAATGCCACCATAATTTCAACTCTCCGAGTCACAGTCGCAAATCGGTATGTCCTTCTGTCTCATTTCGTTAATGGAAACTGCGGTAAGTTTTTTGTAACTATGCATATCTAGTTGAATTAATTCACTGAGTTACCCTGTGGTTGAGAAATTTGTTGCGTGAATTATCGTATGAAGTGCATATTTTGTTAAAAGGTGTTCACGATAAAGTGAGCACTTCTGAAATCAACCTTAGAAAAAATTCACTGCCCCTACCTGTATATATTTTAACGGACGCAATGAGTGACATGTGTTCAGTTAAGTTGGTAGCGATGGAGGGGAAAGTAGTTCCATATATTAACGTCGAATAAAAAGTGTTCGGTGACCATCTGTGATAACTTAAATTATTTCTCTCGCTTTCTGTATTTTCTTATCCATCTAAGTATAAAATAAGCAGATTCGTACAATATTTACTTTTTTAATAATTCTACAGTTTCAGTTGACCGATGCATGAATAAAGTGCTAATTTTAGCGTGAACAGCCTATACATACTGACATACAGAGGATCTTAACTGACAGGATGTTTTTAATTTTTGTATATAATAAAACAGCTTACTCCATAGCAACATTCTAACGAAAATGCTTTGCTACCTTTGACACAGTACAACTGGAATTTGTATATTGTTGCACACCTACCTACTTCAGCTATTAACCTGGTCTTGTTGCCATTAATAGTTAAATAGCGGCTACATTGGATTAATAAGTTCAGTGGTCGGTTTTATAGTTGAATATTTACATCTGTGAACAGTTGAAGCTTGCCTGGACCTAAACATTAAACATATTATACCTAGAGAAATGCAAAATTCGAGTTATTGTTTGAGGACATGTTAAACTTCAAACATATGTACATTTGTCATAAGTTTGTCATTGGACAATACTTAATTTGACACGCCCCTGGGTAACTCTGCGCCAGTATATGAACACTTCACAATTGTGTAGTCCAATCAAACGAGTGACTTCATGTCTATGCATCAGCCAATGGAGAACCGACGTCGGCTCAAGTATATGCATAGGGACCTGCAAAATTCGCGTCAATACGTGTGCCATTGGACCATTCTTCATTTGACACGCCCCGGGTAACTCTGCGCCAATAAATGAACACTTCACAACTGTGTGCCCCAATCACGTGCGGTTAGCTCAGAAAGGGCGTGACTTAACATTTATGCAGCATCCAATGGAGAAACAACGCCGGCTCAAGTATATTTAGTACTATGAATTTTAGTTTCATGTAAAAAATAACGCGAATTTTGCAGTTCCCTCTATATAAAGCACTGTGAAGTTTAGCCTGATGCTAAACAATAACGCGAATTTGTCAGGTCTCTAAACCGAGTATACTCGCTCACGTTTAACATATTCAGGTCTGCACATATCTACTACAATTGAAGACAAGTTAGAAGATAATCTCCTATATACACCACTGCAGGAACGTCTATTCTGTTGGTTTCTGTATTCCCACTTACCACTCTTCTATTGGTCCACACCCCACTGGGCGTACTTACTGTGATCTACAACGTTCATCATTGGTTGGTCGTCAGCCACTGGGGTCGCAGAGATGATTATGCTCCAATCAAATGTCTCTTACTGTGTAAAATGTTTACAGTTAATCGTGTCCTTTTATAAAAGTATAGCAAAAAAAATTTTTTTTTTGCAGGAAAACTATAGCTGCTGGGTTGTATTGGTCTTGTACGATCCTATCAAATACTAACGGAATAATGACTCTATAACCATGCGAGTTTTATTTTCAAGGACGAAGAAATTTTAAACTCGAACGTAGCTCGAGCGTAATTCATAATGTGTTAACCTATTACAGAAAACGTGAAATCATGGTCGGTGCTATGCAAGTCCAGATGATAGCGCCAATAGGGACAAGAAGATACAGGGATAGTATCAGGAGAGCATCGATGGTGGCGCCGTTGGTGGGAGGAAGCTGAACAAACTCGTAAACCTAGTTCCGGCCGGATATCAGCGACGTAAGGATGCACGCCAAGGCAGTCGCATTGTAAGAAAGACCTCAGCGGATCGCACGGCAACTTCAGAACATATTAGACGTAATGTCGCCCGTGGAGTATAGGTAGAGATCTGAAAAATTCGCGGATTCATTTTGGGACAAGCTATGATTTGAAACACGTGGTGTGTATGTAGATATCGTTAGCCATTGGTCCACACGGAGTTTGACACCTCCTGGAGAACGCTAGCCCAATCGTCGCCTTCCACTGCGACAGGAGACAAACCAATGCGCAGTTGATAATCAGCATATCTGTACATAAGACTGTAGAGTCTAGCTAGCATGCAGGTCATTGAACTCGAGAATTTTTCAGGTGTCTAAGTATGGGCTGTTCACATTAAAATGAGCATTTGAGAAAGCCTTACTTAAGATCTACTTTTATACACGTTGTGTATTCTTACTCTTCATGTAAGATTAACATTGCCATGAGCCTTATCACTTTATTCGTGCTTCGGTCAAGTGAAACTGTGGAATTATTAGAAACGTAAAAAATTTTACAAATCTCTTAATTTTTACACTTCGATGCTTAAAAAAATAATAAATAATTTAACTTATCACAAATGTTTACCAACACTTTTATTAGTCGACGTTAAGATATGGAACTACTTACCCTACATCGTTACCAACTTTGCTGCACGCATATCACTCAGGGCGCCCGTCAAAACATATGCAAGAAAGGGCAGTGACTTTTTTCTACGGTTGATTTCAAAAGTGATCACCTTATCGTTAACAGCCTTTACCTGCTAGGACCTTCTACACTCGTTTGCACGAAGGTGGTCTACCATAATGCCACGAAATCCGTAGATATGGCAAAAAATTGTCTAACAATTAACAAAATATTATTATTAACAATTTTATGATAATGTAATTTATATATCGTAAAATAATTATAATATTTTAATTTATTTTAACAGTAGCTTTTTAAGAAGATATCCGGCAAAATTCAGTTAAAATTAAGAAATGTGTTTTGTTTTAATTTTATTGTTATAAATATAATTATCTAAAATCCAAACGAATTATTTTTTTTTTGTAAACGTAACTCTGTTATGGTTTGTAGTACAAGTCATTATTCGAAAAACAGTCAGCAATCTTTTTTACTCGAAAACTGTACATTGTATTAACCATACCTGTATTTGATGGTTTCCTTAATTAAAATATACAGTGAACAAAAGAATTCCTATCGAAATATATCAAAATAGTTCAAATTGAGCTATTGAGTTTGTATTTCTGAAATTAACGGAACAGAAAGACATTTCAACAGTAACGAACTGGTGGATAATAATGTTGATCACAAAAAACGACCGAATTCTCCTGTCCAAACAGATCTTCTAAGAATTTCACAGCAGCCTCAATCCTACATTGTGCTCTAGTAGGTTATTTATTCTTTTTTTCTCTCTCTCTCTTTATCTTTTATTTTACAACGCAGCCACCTTATATTCTTAATTGGCTCTATTAGGACACTGGCTTCGTTTCTGTTTTTTTTTTTTTTTTCCACCCGCCGGCATTGAACTGCTGCTCTCTCACGATTTGTTTTCGTTTCTGCAGCGGGCGCGTGTGTGTGGCTTCGTGCCCGGAGCAGCAGCTTGAAGGGGGGGGGGGGGGAAGTAAACACGCTTGTGCGAGCAGCTCGACATCGTGAGTCGGGAGTCGATGCATAACACGAGGACGAGGCGAAAATTGAGCTGCTTCGGTTCGAGGCACATATCGGCCTGTTTTTTCCCCCTCGCATTCATTACGATCTCTCGGCGGACCAGTGTGCTTGCTCTATAGAGAGAGAGAGAGAGCGGCACGATCGCATCGTGTGCCTCCCGGAGCCGAGAACGTCACGTTGGCGAGTAGTCAGTCTTTTTTACAGCGTAAGCAATATAATAGCCCCACATATCTGAGTGTTTTAGATAACATTTGCTAGTGCCGGGCTGTGGTTCCATTTTCGATTTATACTAACGAACGCAACTTCCAACTTTGCTTACCCTACACGTGTATTTACCGTTTTATAATACCTAACATTAGTTATAAAAACGGAAACGAAATTAATGTAATAATAATTAAACTGAATATTATTTAGAGAGCATATTACAAATTATAAAAAAACTCCCGTTTTCCCCGAACACTTTCATCCACTTTCCAAGGAGAAATGTAGGACTGGAGGACGCAAACAGAACGACTGCTTACCCTGCGGAAGGAACGCGGCTGGGTAACTCGCTTGCGAGTTCGATTCATCGCTAGTCGCTCCCGTTTGTGAAAATAAATACTAGATAGCAGCACTATGCGTGTACAGTTCGGGAACTACAAAAGCTCTGTTTCTCGAATCGGAAACGGGATACTCAGAATTAAATGTGTTTAAATTTAAAGTTTAGACGAAAACTATAATGGGTCATACATTTCCAATATGTATAGGATAAGCATTGCTCACCTTGCGTCTATGGAATAAACGCCAGTCGAACACACTGCAGACGCTTGCACACTGAAATAATTTGTTCGCTAATTTACCCTCTAGTTCGCTGGCGTTATAAGAACTTTCGACTGTTTTCTTCTCTAAAAGCACCCTTTGCAGGATTCTTTTTAATAAAGGAAGAGAGGCGTATTTAGTGAAATTGACATTCGTATGGTCACCAAGATCATTTCTATACTTGCAGACTGACGTGTGTTAAATCTGATACACTGTAGGCAGTTCACAGTAAATTGAACACTTTTAAAAGCTCTCCTTAAGACCTACTTACAAGTACAGGGTGTATTATTCCATCCTATGTAAAATTAACATAGCCATGGGCCTGATAACTTGATTCATGCGTCGGTCCGGTCCAGTGAAACTGCGTGCTATTTCTTACATTTATATGCATTAATAGTTTATACAGAGTGTCCCAAAAGTCTCCATACATAAGGAATATGCAACTTTACAGAATATGCTGAATATGTTGGCCAGTAAATCGCGGACACAGATCAACGCGTTCGCACCAGTTTTGCCGAACATCTCCCAAGATATCAGGCGGCACTCGGGGTAGGATTATTTCGATGTGGTCTTGGCGGGACGACGGCATTTCACCTGATACGGTAAAGTTGTACATTCCATATGTATAGACACTTTTGGGACACTCTGTACAAAAACGAACCATTGTAGTGTTCAAAACCGTTTGCTTAAAACTTTTAGTTCAAAGTTAAGACATTTTCTTTCGTCGTTACCAACTTAACTGGACGCATACCAGTCGTCCGTTCAGACAACAGTATGCAGGTAAGGGCAGTGACATTTTTCAAAGGTTGATTTTAAAAATGCTTACTTTACCGTGAACAGCCTACATGCTATATATCGTTTAAAAATGCTTACTTTACCGTGAACAGCCTACATGCTATATATCGTTTAAAAATTGGGCTTGGCTGTGTTGGGGACATGGTCGTTTGTTTTGCGTGAATATGTCTACGTCGACGCGCTTGGATGCCTTGATGTTTATTTTACGTTCCCGGCACCGCTTCACTCGATCATATGGCGTTTTATGGGTATCACTGGATTGCTTTGGAGATGCTCTTTCCAATCGTATACTATTTCTGTATTTCGACTGGGTTTTGACGAGTATAAGCCGACATTGTGTTAAGTTTTCTTAATTTTTTTACATTAAACCCATACAATTTCACCATAACCACGCCACACTAATTTTTCTATGCATGCGGTAGACTTTTGATGTTGACGAGAGCTGTCGATTGAAGCCTAAACGAGCGCCGTAGCTTCTCCTAGTCAAAAGTTATACTACGTGGAAGTTACGAGACGCGGCGAAACGAACTCAAAATTGACCCCCCCCCCTTTTTTTTTTCACCCTTCCCCACGCAGTCCTCACTCAACGTAACATATTCTTTGATCCTTTGTAAATCGAGTGGTGTAATTGAATTATGAGTTTAGACGATAGATTTGGAGCTGCAATCTGCAATGCCAAACTGTATCCCCCGATTTTGTTATCATCGGATTTTCTGGATTACCTCCCACAATGGTTGTAATTTAAAGACGTATTCACGTCAATAATTTTCCATTAGATATTGACAATGTTTTTAAAAATATAAATTGTAGTTTTGGGACATTTCATACGGAATTTTTCGTCATTCTTAAAATATTAAAAAATACTGTGGATTTCAGTCAAGCTGCACTAACGGCATAAAAGTTTAATTAAAAGAGACTGAGATGAACACTGTGATCTTAGGTTTATTTCCGTACATACACTGAAGAGTGCTTGCGCCTCATCGTGTTGAAACCAAACACTGTCTAGGATAGCCAAGTCCCCCAGCTGTGGGAGATGGGCCAATAGTCGATAATTTGGAGATAACGGAAATGGCTGTTCGAGAACGTTATAAATGCTATTTTGGAGCCCTCCAACGCCGTTAAAAAACGGCTTTGTTCTTTCAGACTGCTGTATCTTAGAACACAGTGCCTGGACAATGAGCGAAACTACGATACGAATCCATGTTGAACCTTGCTATACACTTTCCACCAATAAAATGATTGGGTCACCGCCTGAAGTCTCATAGGTATAGGCTGTTCACGGTAAACTGAGCAGTTTAGAAAGTCCTGCTGAATATCTGCTTGTATGCACGCTAGGGGCGTAGCCAGGATTTATGTTAAGGGGGAAGGAGGGGCAGTTTGTGAATGGGATAGGAGCCTTAGCTTACACACTCACCGTGAAGCTTTGTGCTAGATTCAGATCAAAATGCCTCAACAATTGTTTTAAATTTCTTTACTTTAACTTAAAACGCTCAGAAAAATTTGCCAAAATAGTCAGTTATGAGAAAAACACATTAAAATTTTGCATTATGCCACTCTTGTGGTATTACTTGAGATTGTATTATTTACTTGAACTTTGTAAGGGGGGGGGGGGGCAGCTGCCTTCCACCCTCCCTGCTCCGCCGGACGAGGATCGGACATTCGTCCAGCTGCTCTTCCGAGGTCTCCAAGAAGTCCTGATCTGACAACATGATTTACTACAAAAGGATCAAGCCAACTAAAACGTCTTGTCCTTTTAAGCCAGTAATGAAGCTGATAGTTTAAGTTCAAATCAGAAACACTTACATTGTAGATGGCGTTGTAGTCTTCCTTTGTAATATATCAGAGGGTACTTAAGTACTTGCCTCTTTCTGGTGAAATTGGTTAGTTATGTAGAGAGAAAAGAACTTATTATGGTGTAATGGAATGGAAAATATTGACTTTAAATAATAATGGAATTGTTACGTTAGGTCACACTACATTAAACCATCTCAGTAAGTGTAGACGGGACTAGGTGAATTCAGTCACCAGATACCAATTCGCAAGATATAACTATCAAATGAATAGGACACCAGATAAAGCACTCCGGGGTTTCGTTAAGGAAAATGCACGGAAGCGCCGTTATTTAACCAACGAGCTCAAAATTGCAGTGGGTACAGCCTTCGAGAAAGTGACCCGCAAGGATGTTGATTTACATTAGCAACAGAACTTTGGTGGCGCTCGCAGCTATGCAGAGTCCACGGAGGGACATGCGCGGATGTTCTGAATTGCTAAGAGGCGCGTTCCACATTACGTACATACTGCTACGAGTTGTGATGAGACCTCAGCTGAGCGGCCTGCCTGATCACACCTTCACATATTTATCCAGGGCACGGGCCGCGATTGCTGAAATTAGTAATGAAATTGCGAACCACAGAAACCCTCTCCACCAGCCAGTAAACGGGGACAACGCAGCCGATACAGGGCAGTGTAGAGCTTGGGCGGTGTATCTTGTCGTGGAGTCATTGGAACGAGAAGACCACTGAAAATGGGTATGTCCTACCGTCGATTTCCGCCGTCTTAATTAGCTTCCAGAATCATGAATAAGGTGGCGACTCTCCAATTAGACTTTTACTCAGAATGTGGAGTGTTAAATCTTTATAATTTAATATAAATTAATATTTCAGAATATTTGCATATCCCTCCCCGTGCATACTTCATAATATTTATAATGAAATAATATTGTACAACCTTAATGTTAAATAAACCCCATTTATATAGTGTTCGTTACATAACTCTAATGAATAACTTGCTACGCCCCTATAGCCCCGTTAAGGTATGACGATGAACCATTAATAGGGACCTGCAACATTCACGTTATTATTCGGCATCAGGCTAAACTTCACAGCACTGTATGTACTGGAGTCGGTGTTGTTTCTCCATTTGATGCTCATTAGATGTGAAGTCGCTTCCTTCCTGACTGCAACACACGTGATTGGGCCATCCATTTGTGAAGTGTTCATTTATTGACGCACAGCTACTCAGGGCGTGTCACATAAAGTATGGTACAATGACAAACGTAATGGAAAGGTACACGTGTTTCAAGTTTAATGTGTCCCCAAATAATAAAGCGAATCTTGTGGGTCTCTAGCCATAAATCTTACCATAAAAATACTGACTTACTGTGTTAGATGGACTGATAGATGTATACGGACTTTGTGCGCACTCTGTAGAGGGGAAAAAGCTAAGCTATCTATTTAGGTTTTTTTTTTTTTCAGTACGCTTGTACAGTGCCGTGGTGAAGTTCTGAACGGAGTAATTCTACTTGTATTTCTGTGGGCAGCTTGTACCCTGGCGCATGAATTTTAAAGTGTCTAATCTATATAATTGGCGGGATTGCAATAATGTAATATTTTAGTTAAGTGAACTAGGAGTTCTGTAAAGAGCGATAACAACTACTGCATGGAGCAAAACGTTCTAAACCAGTCTTCAGCTACAGAAGTATATGTTACTGAGAAAATCTCTGAAATGTAACATGTTTATTTGTATTTCAAAGCATATTTAAAGAAGCCTTCTCATTAAAAATTTCTGTGTCGATGTAAATCTATATTCTCGAATCATCGTTTATACAGGAAGCATTCGTGGAAAATGAAATAGACCGTATGAAATGTATAAATGTACAGATGACTGTAGAGGTAGCTATCGTAAGATCCCAGCTAAAAAATTTCGAGGTACTAAGATATTTCCAAAACTGAATTTATCATGATGAACTGTAGCTTTTAGTTGTAGTCAAGTCTAGGCTGGACATCGTGTTCTTCAGGAAAACATACCACGCAAATGGAAATACCTCATTAGCAACTAAGTGAAAAACCTTGTCGCTGAATCACGCCACAGATGAGTAAACACGCTACTTTGTTTATGTATTCGTTGAGGAAAAGTTCGTTCATCTCGAGCACTGAGATGAACAGCAATTGCTTACGCAGGCATGACTAATGGACATACATCGCGAGAAAAAAAACTAGTTTTCACCGGCGAACTACCCAGCCGGGGTGTAAGGTCATCTGCACTGCGGAAATAATCCAGCCCATAAGCAGCACACCACAGCTCGCCCGCAGATTTAGATTAAGGCAGCCGCCCGGCTGGAGCCGTTCTCGTGCTTGAGGTCCAGAGGTGCGGGTGGCGATAAGGGCGACACTGGCGCGCACATCAAGCGCCTCATCGTCGCTACGTGCAGCGCAGTTGTATCGTCGTGTTGCGTGTATAGAGCGTTCACGTTTAACTGGGCACTTTTGAAATCAGTGTTTGACAAATCACTGCTCCTATCTGCATGTTCATACTTTAACGGGCTCGCTCAGTGGCTTGCTCTCAGTAAAGTTGCTAACGAACGAGGGAAAGTAGCTCCATGTGATAATGTTGAGTCAAAAGTGTTTGGTAAAATAGAATGATATCTTGTGCTTCCCATTTTTTATTCATTTAAGTAAAATACTTAGCACATAGTAAATTATTTCCATTTTTTAATAATTTCACATTTGTACTGTACATGACCACGCATGAAAAAAAGTGAAAAAAGTGAGCAGGTATCAGAAATGTGAATTTTACGTACTGTCTGGCGGAAGAACACACAGCGTGTATCATGGGCGCATCCAGGGCGGAGCAGGGAGGGTGGAGGGCAGCTCCCCCCCTTTTTTTTAAACCACGTACAAGTAAATAAAATAATCTCAATTGATACTACAAGAGTGGCATAATGCAAACTTTTAATGTGTTTTTTCTCAACAACTGATCATTTTGACAAATTTTTCTGGGCATTTTAATTTAAATTAAAGAAATTTAAAACAACTTTTGAGGCACTTTGGTCTGAATCTAGCACAAACCTTCACGGTGTGTGTGTGTAAGCTAAGGTTCCTTATCCCATCCACAAACTGCCCCTCCCCCCCTTAACATAGATCCTGGCCACGGCCTTAGTGTGCATACAAGCAGATATTCAGCAGGACTTTCTAAACTGCTCATTTTACCGTGAACAGCCTATACCTATGAGACTTCAAGCGGTGACCCAATAATTTTATTGGTGGAATGTGTATAGCAAGGTTCAACATAGGTTCGTATCGTAGTTTCGCTCGTGCCCAGGCACTGAGTTTTAAGATACAGCAGTCTGAAAAAAAAAAAAAAAAACCGTTTTATAACGGCGTCGGAGGACTCCGAAATAACATTTATAACATGCGGAATGTCTTGGAAGTAGCATTTCGTCATCGCCTGAGGTATGATTTCTTATCGCAGGTAAATACAGCTGGCACACGTTTAACAGGTACGCCAAGAAGCGCATATCAAACATTTTGCAACATAAACAAAGCGTCAGGAAGACGACCACCTTTAGGGAGTTTCTCACCGTAGATACCTGGAGAATTCGCTAATTCATTTTGGGTCAGGCTAGAATTTAAAACCCTTACGTTCAGATTGCTATTGCAATTGGTCCATGTTTTTATCAACAGCTCCTTAAGAGCCCTGAACAAATAAGAAACAAGCGGTGAAATGCTGGACTAAACATCGCCTTGTGTCGTGGCAGCAAGCAACCAGCGACGTTTGTTTATCAGAGTTTTTGTACGTAAGACTGTTAAGTCTATAGCCTACGGGTCATTGAACACGCGAACTTATCAGGTCTCTACATATTACATAGCTTTTTTAATTAAAATATATAGAACTGCTTAACCCATTGAGGTCTGCACACATTTACCGGCACTTAAGACAGATTAGAAGTGTCACCTATATCCACTACTGCATGAACACCTATTCTGTTGGTGTCTGTTAGAACTCGGCATCGTCTTATTGATAGGGATAGAAAAATATTCGCGAGTTCAATGACCTGTAGGCTAGACTCCACAGTCCTGTGTATACTAGAGCCTCATATGTTTGTTCATTGGCTGCTGTCTCATAGGGTAGCCAGTATTACTTCACACATGGCCGTATGACACTCGCTACTTGTTTCCTTGCAAGTCTGCTATTAGCTCGGAGTCGTCCAGGGCGTGTCTAATAAACTGCGATCCAATTGCAGTGTCTACTTCAGTGTACACGTGTTTGACGTCTATCTTGTCCTGAAATGAACTCGCGAAATTTTCCTATCCCTACCTATTGGTCCATACCACATCGGACACTACCCTGTACTTTACAGCGTTCATTATTGGCCGGTCATCAACCAATAGGGAGCCGAGCTGATACTGACCCAATCAAATGTCCTTTATCGTATAAAAGGATTTACAATCAATCATGTCCCTTTGAGTGGATGTAAAAAATAAATTCTATCGTCAGCAATATCATTGTTACTGCGCTGTAGTGTTCTTGTGAGATCGTGTTAAACACCAGCCCAACAAAGAATGCACATTCATGCGAGTTTTGTTCTAAAAAATAAAGAAATTTTCAAATTCGCTACACTCGAGCATAGCCTACAAAGTGTTAACGACGTGAGTCATTCTGGGTAACGAGGAAGTCAAGGGCAAGAGAACAAGTGTACTTGCCTGCGTGGAGTGAGCATACTTGGGCAACATGAGCATGCACACTGCACGCCAGCGACGTGGTTTCTTATCGCGCACTCCTGAGACGCCGCGGTTCTGGAGACAGTGATTACGAAATCTCAGGCGAGGTCAGTGAACCCGGAAAGTAACGATGGCAGACTCGTGCTCCTGCGGGAATGTAGTCCAGGTCGTAGAGTTACCTATCTGCATATACCTACATTGCAGAGACATGCAAAATTCGCGTTATTATTCAGGAACACGTTAAACTTTAAACACGTGTACCTTTGCAACATGTTTCTCACTGGAGCATAATGTATCTGACACGCCCTGGGTGACTCAGCGCCAGTAAATGAACATTTCACAATTGTGTGCTCCAATCACGTGCAATTCAGTCAGAAAGGGCGTGGCTTCATATCTATGCAGCAGCCAATGGAGAAATGACGCCGGCTCCAGTACATACAGTACTGTGAAGTTTAGCCTGGAGTCAAATAATAACGCGAATTTAGCGTATGTCTATACATTGGTTGTATGAGCAGTAGATGACCTCCGAACTTTACATGAAGTACAGGATGCAACGAATAGTAATAAATTTCATATTCTTCAGCTTTGGTAATCAGGACCTCCATCTAATGGGTTTGAACTGGGAAAGTTCGTATAAAAACGTCACATCTCTATAAAAAAAACTACCTACTAGTAAAAAAATTAGTCAACTTTCTTCGTAAATTTACAAATAATTCAATTGCGGTGGTAATACGTACACAAATTTACAGAACTAATAGTAGGAATTCACGGAAACTTATCCTTTATGAGAGGCCCGAGAACTTCACGGGTTCATTTCTAGACAAGTTGGAATTCACACACTTGTATGCTCATGTTACTGTAGTAATTTGTTGACGTGTTGTTTTGACGCCTCCTGGAGATAGATGAGCCAATAACAAACACGCAGGTAATTGTGCGCCCAACTACCGCCTTTTACTACCACGACAATCAACCAATAAACAGTTGATATCTGTTTGAGTGTATATAAGGCTGTGAAGTCTAGCCTACAGGCCATTGCACTCGCGAATTTCTCGGGTCTCTGCGCATTATGTAAATGTACGGAACTTCACTTTAAATGTTTGTATTAAGTTTTTTTTTTTCATTTGGATGTTATTACACCGAGCATAAATAATTAACATAGAAGAATTTAATTTTTTGTTTCTGAAAGAGATTTGAACACGAAAAAAAGAAGTTGCGAGGGAGCACCTTTCAGCAGCCTTTGCTAATGTTTAGAGAAATGCAAAATTCGCGTTATTATTTGGCGTTAAGCTAGACTTCACTTCCCTATACCTGGCCGAGCACAATTCGTGGCTCCATTGGCTACTGGCTACTATTCAGCGTCATTAAAATGTGCGAGTGCTTCACTGTAGATTGGTTACTCAACGGTTCAGCTTTGACTACTGGCTAAAAGCGTCCTTGAGACGTGCCACACTAGTCGTCGGCCAATGCTGGACGTCAACCGATCATACAACGCCGTGGAGTTTACTCTGTATACATAATATAACGCGAATTTTGCAGGCCCCTACTAATTAAAGACCTGAATAATTCTCGGATTCATTTTGGGACAAGCTAGAATCCCAAACACGTGCGTATATATACATTTAGCCATTGGTAGTGACACACGAATTTCGCGAAAAGATTTCCGCACGTGCTAGATTTTGATACCCTACGACCGTACCAGCATTTTCCATTGCTTATTGGTGGCGTGTCTCTGTGAGAAGTAATTTTCTTACATGACTGGCCAATCAGAATTATGTAACTCCGATACTGTCCGTCTGTGATTCGCGGGCAGGCTCCTTCGACGCGTAACTCTTAGACCACCCAATCAAAAACGTGGATCTGAGCTAAAGTGTAATGAATTACAGCTGGTCGTGAAATCTTTTTCGCGAAATTCGGGTGTCTCTAGCCATTGGTCCGCGCGGAGTTTGACACCTCCTGTAGAAGGCTGGCCCAATCGTCGCCCTTCCACTGTGACAGCAAGCGACCAATGCGCAGTTAATATCGGCATACTTGTACATAAGACTGTAGAGTCTAGCCTGCAGGTCACTGAACTCGCGAATTCTTCAGGTCTCTACTACAAATATTGATGGAAACTTAACTTGAGGAGTTTAGGAGCCTTTGGTGGGGGGGGGGGGGGATACCTGTAGTGTAAAACTACACAGTTAAATAAAATTTCCTTCATTTTACGGAAAAGTGCTGGTAAAAATTTATCCAGAAGTGTCCGTAAACGCTCCGTAAAGTTACGGACACATTGATTTCCGTAAATTTCACTGAACCTCCCCGCTAATTTCCAAGTTAGTTTTCTGTACTTTCCGTTTAAAATAAAAAGAGATAATGAACATGACTTTAATTTTTGTTATGTGGGTGTTCTAGCGTGCATAAAAAATGAACATTAAAACAAGTTAAAATACAAAAGCAAAAATTCAGTTTCTATTAAATTTAGTGTATTTTTAGTGTTGCCAAATGTTGCAGACGCCTGACGCTATTTTTAAATATTTTAAATAATAGGTTGTAGTCGCGTGGATAACCTTAACTCCTGCAGAAACGATAATTTTCTTGTTACAGTGACGAAGAAAGCTTCGTGTAGAATCGGCATTGTTCGTCCCCGTAACTCGAAGCCAAAGGGAATACGGAGACTTTCCGTATTTTGTATTTACGGACTTAACTCAGTTTTTCGTCATAACGGATTGTCTTTCCGTATATACGCTGCACATTTCCATAAAACATTCCTTAAATATACGGAAATTTTTGACAGCGTAGGGACCGAACCTGCGACTTCACGAATGCAGGTCGGGTACTCGCATGGATGTGCAGTCTTTGTTCGGATAGTGTTCAACATGATCTCACAAGAACACAACAGCCCAGTAACAATGATATTGCTAACGATATAAATCATTTTTGTATATCTACGCAAAGGGACATGACATTGTATAAATCATATTTATACGATAAAGGACATTTGATTGGATCAATATCATATTCTCGGCTCTCCCTTGGTGGATAACCGGCTATAGGCTGTTCACGGTAAAGTGAACACTTTTTAAGGCCTCTCTAAATGTTACCTTTCATACAATTTTCATCTTCCTGCTGCATTTTAATATAAACATTGCAATGTGACCAATAAATATAGTGTATACATTTCACCATCCTTAAAATTTAATGCCTGAGGCTGCAATAATATATATTTATTAGTGGTTAATATTTGTTGGGTGGGCCTTCAAAAGTGATCACTTTACCGTGAACAGCCTATAATAATGAACGCTGTAAAGTACAGGGCAGTGTCCGGTGTGGTATGGACCAATAGGACGATGGTGAGTTCTAACACAGACACCAACAGAACCGGTGTTCTTGCAGTAGTGGGTATAGGTGACTCGCTTCTAAGTGCCAGTAAATGTGTGCAGGTCCTATACAGACTCGAGCAGAAGTCATTTGTACATTGTCTGCCACCACAAACATAGCTCATTCTCCTGTTTAACCCGGCCACGCGGAATGAAAGTACCATAGTGCTGAGTGTTTATTTACTATTAGATCTGAGTCTTGCACGGTGTGTCGGATGAGCGGAGGTCCTACGACACACGTCAAACTATGATAAGCTTTTGTGCGATCTAGCTTGGCGCTGAATTAAGACGTGAAATGATAGGGTTGCAGGTCCTAATATAGTTTTTATACATTAATAAGAAAATTAAATAACATCATAGGTACCGCAAACTACTCAACAATTTCTTTTTGGCGCCATTCGGTGAAAGGGTAGCAAACATTTCCGGGGTGGGTAACATTAGAAATTAAAAATGTCTAGCTATAAAGGCTGTTCGTGGTAAAGTGAGCACTTTTGAAATGAACCTTTCGAAAATGTCACTGTCCCTACTTGCATAAAATCTAACGAGCGCATTAAGTGGCATACGTCCAGTAAAGTTGATAACAAGGTCGGGAAAGTAGTTCCATGTCTTAACGTTGAATTTAAAGTGTCAGGTAAACATTTTTGAAAATTTACATTTTTTTTTACTTCATGTTTTTTTTTCCGTATAACTAAGTATAAGAATTGTCAGATTGTTTAAATATTTACTTGTTTTTTTTTTTATAAATTTACAATTTTACCTGACCAACGCACGGATAAAGTGATCAAGACATGCTAATGTTAATTTGGCATATGGCGGAAGTATACACAACGTGCATACAAGTAGATCTCAAGAAGGGCTTTCAAAAGTACTCCGTTTACCATGAACAGCTTATAGTCCTCTGTTTCGATGTAAAATTGTCTCTGCACATGCAAAGTTTACGGTCACAAACAGTTTTAAGTTTTTTTTTCCTCAAAACAATCACGTTCATAAAGACAATAAGAAACAACGTGATAAAATTATAATGTAAAACTATCTGCAGAAAATCCTTACTTTTATTCTCAACACGAAAAGAACAGGAGGGCAAACCTGGTGGGGGAGGTATTCTGACCAGTCAGTTCTTTCTTTGGGATTAAACGTAACTGTTCTCCCCCTCCCCACTTCCTCCTTCTCCCCTTTAGGAAGGAGGCCCTAGCAACATTAGTTTATGCAGTTAGAGCAAAAATGCACCGAAGATAAGTTTTCATACATGACTCACAACGCACGCGATATTCAAAGCAGTTTATCGCTGTGTGACGGGTGGTTTACGGTGAGTGGCTGATGGGAGGAGGGGGAGGGGGGGAGGAGTGGTGAGAACCGAATGGTTCGTTGATCCACGGGTACAGCCCACGGGCCTGCAGCAATCTGCACCGATTGATGTCTTCGCGCTGGATGACGTCAGCACCACCGAATTAGATGATCCGGACTTGGGCGCGTGAGGCCGACTAACAAGTGGCTGGCTCTTTGCGGTCGGATCGCCCTGCCAGAGGCGGCGGCGGGGTAAATATGAGCAGCTCGCTTGCCGCGGCGCTGACCACGGGCAACGTTGAGTTCGTTAACACATCCAGGACTGCCCTCGGGTTCGAGCAACGCCGGTTTTAAAATATCTTCGTCTTTGAAAATCAAACACGCGTGGCTGTACAGCCATTGTTCTGCTAGTATTCCATATCATCTTACAAGAACAATACAACTCAGCAGCTATAGTTCTCCTGCAAAAAAAAAAAAAAATACTTTTTTTTGTTATTTCCATATAAAAAAGACACGATTGACTGTAAAACTTTCACACGGCGAGAGACATTTGATTGGAGCATAATCAGTTCTGTGACCCCAGTGGTTGATGACCAGCCAATGAAGAACGTTGTAGAGCACAATAAGCACGCCCAGTATGGTGAGGACCAATAGAAGAGTGGTAAGTAGGAATACAGAAACCAACAGGATAGACGTTCCTGTAGTGGCGTATACACGTGATTCACTTCTAACTTGTCTTCAATTATAGTAAACATGTGTAGACCTGAATGCGTTAAGGCAGGAAGAGGGCGGGCTTTCATAGAGCACTGCATCTGGTTGCACGACATGCAGAGTTCATTACAAAGCACTTTTTAAGGCCCTGCTAAATTTCTTCTGTCAGCCAATTTATATCTTCCTCCACTTCTTAGTACAAATATTGCTACGTGACTAATAAGCACAGTGTATATAGGCTCCTTAACCACTCTCAAAAGTTATTGTTTGAGGACGCAATAAAATATATTTATTAGTAGTTAAAGCATGTTGGAAGGGCCTTAAAAAGTACTCACTTTATCGTCAATAGCCTATAGTACGCTCACTATAACCTATTAGCTGTTTTTTTCACACATTTTGTATCAAACCTTTAAAAAAAATCCCCCCATGTATTATGTGTTTGGTTATTTACAAAATATACTATGTATCACAAGCGTTTTGTACTTCTGTTAACATAAACGTAACCTATTTTTCGTTAAACTGAGGTTTTGTCTATATATTATTTATAAATTATAATAAATCATCTATAATAAATAAGAATACAATCTGTGATAAAACATGTGTGTTGGTAGCGCCTAGTAAGAAATAGTTCTCATGAAAATTATCATCACAACAGAGTACTCACGGATTAGGTGCGTTGTCCTTTAGTGCAATTTTCTAGACTTAGTTGAGCTTAGTTTGTACGAGGCGGAGGAATATTCTGGAAGTAGAACTTCAGCAGGGCTTCAGAATAGTGTGAAGTAACCGTGAATGGACTATAGTTAGATACCTGCAAAATTCGCGTTATTATTTCAAGACAGGCTAGACTTAAAATATTTGTGCTTCTGTACTGCGTTTCTCATTGGACTACAGTTTGTTCAGAGACGCCCTGGACGACTTTGGACGAATAACAAACAACTAACGAGAGGCTGTCCCGGTCACGTCAAATCAAGACTAAAAGGAAAATGTGTCCTCACTGATGTAGAAACCAATAAACTATTTGCGCAGTCTCGAATATGTAAAGGACGGTGAAAGCTGGATTTTGCAGGTCCGTAACTATAGTCCATCGCGGTTACTTCCGAATTTGCAGAAGCCCTGTTTAAGTTATACTTCCAGGATATTCATCTGCCTCGCTCGTGCAAACAAAGCTTAACCGAGTATATAATATTACGCCAAAGGTACAACGCACCGCATTTGTGCGTACTCGCGTATACATTTTTGGACACGGCAGTCTTCAAATACACGTGTATTTCTGTTACGTTTGGAATTGGATCACAGTTTATTAGACACGCCCAGGTGAACACTGAGCCAATAACAGACCGGCAAAGAAACAGGCACCCAATCCTGTGTCACCTGGTCTGAGGTAAAACTGGCTACGCACAGCAGCAGCAGCCAATGAACACAAACCTGAGGCTCGAAAATACGTAGGATCGTGGAGTCTAGCCTAAAGGTCTTTCAGAACGTGAAATTTCCCAGTTCCTGTTTCAACCCCTTGAGGAGTATGCACATATATACTCGGGGCTGCGTTTATATTGCAATTGATTTGCTCTTGAAGATAAATCTCACACGTTTATGGTTTCACTGTCTTTCTGGGTTCTATCGAAATCCAAGTAGAAAATTACAACTAGGCAATATTTCAGTTCGTCAGAACAAAACTGTCTTTATTAATGATTTTTCAAAGAACATGAAGGACTGTAAAACCTGTTACATCCGTCGCGTTTCCGGCCTAACCAGGACCAACACAGAGAACAACACAACTGATATTACTGTAGTGGAGAACACAGGCATCTCAATTAAACCTTTATCTCAATGCCGGTACATTTGAGCCGTCCCTACAGGTTTAATAGTCTAAATGGTTTCTAGAACACAAGCCGTGTCCGTAATGGCAAATTTGTGGAATTAGGGTTTAAGAATTTAGGGTGGATGGTTTCGAACGGTTTGTAACAGCGCTACATGCGACGAAGGTGGAAACCACAGGTTTGTGGGATTTCAACGTTATTTCGTTTGTCATCCTATCGATAAATGAAATAAAATAACTTTCTTCCAAGCATTTTCACATAACCCCGTTATCTTGTGAATAACTGATCTTATTTCTGTCCAGCCGATATCATTCTTCTCGTTATTTCTCCATTGCCTGCAATTAACATTCCATTTCAAATAACAACCGATCCACTTTTTTTTATTTTTTAAATACAACATACGAAATTTAATTTAAAATAACTTCATGTAGAGCCCTGATATTCCATTTTTCACGTGCATGTATTGTGCAGCGTTTCAAGAACAGTAAATACAGACGTTTTCATCACAACGCAGGAAATGAAACGTGAACAAACGACAGCAGACGATTTTACGGACGTATTTGGAGATTTAGTGTGTTACTTCACCTCAGTAAATCTCAACCCTAAATCCCCAAATATGTAGGACCCAAAATCGATCACACGGTCGATTTAGGAAACTAAGTAATGGCCTCGTAGCCGTTTCGCACACGTCTCGTGTTTTTTTATTTCATTGTACATTATAAAAAACTTCATCTTGCTTAGAGCAGCGCTCTGCTATGAGTAGTTTGTGAGACGCCGAGGTTCTGGGCGCTAGAAGGCTGCAGCTGGTTATCAGGACGGCGATAAGACGGCAGGTAAACAAACAGCTCCCTCGCCTCCCCTCGCCACGCCTTGATAATTAACCGCATTGTTCCCGCATCGGTGATTCACAGCGCGCCTTGCAGATTATAGCCACGCCATAGCGATACGCCCATGCAACGGCTGTTCGCGATCAAGTGATCACTTTTGAAACCAACATTAGAAAGATGTCACTGCCCCTACCTGCAAATGTTTTAATGGGCGCACTGGGTGGCAGATGATACAGGCTGTTCACGCTTATGTGGGCACTTTTTAAGGCCCTGTTAAATTTCTGCTATGAGTAAATTTCTCTGTTTCTACCATGTTTTAATATAAACACTGCCACATGACTAATTTACACAATCTATACATTTCGCCAAACCCAACGGTCAAAGTCTGAAGCAGCCACAAAATATATTTATTAGTGGTTACAGCCATTTGGAAGGGCCTTGAAAAGTGCTCACCTTACCATGAACAGCCTTTAACGATGGATGGAAAGTAGTTCCATATGTTAAGGTCGAATAAAAAGTGTTAGGTAACCAATTGTAATATTGTTTACTTCATGTAAGTTGTGTAAATTTTGACAGTTCTAGAAAAGTATCACAGCCACAGTGTATCCTTCCACCGCAGATGTTTTGTCACTGAAGAAAAAGACGCTTGACAACAAATGTTTTGAGTCCAATGCACACTTCCATTTTTCCTCCCTTTCCTCGTGTTCCCTGTCATTGCAGGCACTGAAAGGCTGACGTTAGTTAACTTCCGTCCAGTAATTAATGTAGGATATTATAGCTAGGTTGGCATTCCAACCAGTTTTATTTTTTAATTACAGAGTTAGATTTGTTGGGGTTCTGTTTATTTTATTTCGAGGGAAAACGAAAAAGTAGAGGAAGGGGGGGGGGGGGCGGCTTTAGATTAACGTCTTTGATGAGACGGGTCGATGTTCTTATGAGTGTGTGGCATTTTGAGTTGCATATTTTGCCGCGATAAACCAACATCTCAAATGATGGTTCATCGCGGGAAAAGTTGACTGTTTGCTAGGATTCAACATACCGTACACATGTCCGACAGTGTTTTTTTTTTTCCCCCCCTTATTGACTGTCATGTATGTGTGAAGCTACTACCCCATTTCACTGGGCCAATGAGGATTCTGATACTGTAAGGCAAACCGTCCGTGATTGGTGTGCAAACAAATTATTCGACTCAAAACCTTGTTCATTCAATCATGAAAGAATATTAGTAGTTAAGAGTGTTTATACGAGATGTGATGGCTCTAAATTTTTTTTCGCGATTTTCCATCATCTCTAACCATCATCTTTAATGATAAGAAATACAAACGCACAGTCCATTCTTGATTACTTCAAATTTCTCTGAATCCCTGCTAAAGCTCTATTTTCAGGATATTCCTCTGCCCCATTTATAAGCTTAACCAAATGTGGAAAACTACACCAAAGGGAGAGCGCACCGGATTCGGGTGCACCCAGTCTAATACGTAACAAGTTCAGCACGATTCTTGTATGTTGACAGACGTGTAAAACGGTTGTGATACATGGTGTATTTAGGAAACGTCCAAACATCCCGTACATTTGGGTGATTTTCGAAAGGTTTTATTCGAAAGGCGTAAGATACCGCGAATGGAACATACAAGTGATTGAAGACTAACTTGTCCTGAAATGAATTCGTGAATTCTTCAGGTCTTTCCATAAACACTACACTGTAAAAAAAAAAAGTTTTTATTACATGTTTCTCTCAAAGAATTATTTGAAAACTAATTGCTAAGAATTTTTTTTTGTAGCACTACAAATGTATTACACCAAAATTTACGAAAAAGTAAGGGGGGGGGGATATGTAAAACTAATGTTTAATTCAAACACGCAGATAATGAATACTTTTAAGTTTATTATATACAAGGAACTAAACTTTGCCTCATATTGTGTGCTTCGTGAAGCAACATGTTGTAAAAAATACGATTATTCAGTTCCATTGTTATATACAAGAAAATCTTTGGCAACTACAGTGATGACCAAATAATTTTTAGTGAAAGGTAGAAAAAAAATTTTTTTTGTGTACATTGAGGTTATGTGAAGAACAAAAACATGGTTGTTCGGACGAGTGAAGCAATAAGAATTAAAAGGCTGTTCACGATAAAGTGAGAACTTTTGAAATCAACCTTAGAAAAAATCTCTCCCCCTACCTGCATATATTTTAACGGGGCAATGAGTGACATGTGCCTAGTAAAGTTGGTAACGAAGGATGGGAAAGTAGTTCCAAATATTAAAGTCGAATTGAAAACGTTAGGTAACCATTTGTAATAACTTAAATTATTTCTCTCACTTTCGGTTTTTATTTCACGCATCGAAGTGTAAAAATGAGCAAATTTGTACCATATTTACTTTTCCAATAATTTCAGAATTTCACTTGACCGACGCATGAATAAAGTGATGAGACCCGTGGCACTGTTAATTCTACATAAGGCGGAAGACTACACAACGTGTATACGATTCGATGTTAAACCATTCAGATCTTAGTGTACACAATTGTGATCGTGTACATTACGCACGGGTAGGTAATTTTCGATCTGTACTGCGCACTGCGAAGCTTAATGACCAGTACGTTACTCGCGGGGAAACTACTCACAAACCGTCATACTGGTCTATATCCTAATTGGTTCATGTAACTGTAGCCGAACATATAGTCTACAGCTCACTGGCTGTGACCAAGAAACAAGTGTTGTGTCGACCTAAGTACAGCATACATAATCACATTTTTTGTTTGCAGCACCTTAAACCCAAACTTAACGTGGGTCTGACAGGGTTTAGCAGGCTTTTCGAAAGTGCTCATTTTACGGTGAACAGCCTATAGATAGAGACCTGCAAAATTGGCGTTTTTTTTCTGCATCAGACTGAACTCCAAGGTGTTATGCGTGCTGCTGACCTCCTTCAATGGCTGAGGGTATTTGTGACACGGCGTGAAATACTCTTTTAACCAATAGTAACATTTCAACGCCAGAGTGACCAATCGTCTGAAACACAGTTACTCAGGCACATGACCTCGTATAGAAGCCATCGGTAGGGATTGGTCAAATCCGTGAGTTCAATGACCTGTAGGCTAGACTCCACAGTCCTGTGTATACTAGAGCCTCATATGTTTGTTCATTGGCTGCTGTCTCATAGGGTAGCCAGTGCTACTTCACACCTGGCAGTATGGCACCCGCTACTTGTTTCCTTGCAAGTCTGCTGTTGGCTTAGATTTGTCCAGGGCGTGCTAATAAACTGCAATCGAATTTCAAAGTCAACTTCAGTGTACACGTGTTTGACGTCTATCTTGTCCTGAAATGAACTCGCGAAATTTTCCTATCCCTAGCCATCGGCTAACGAAATCACGGGTCGTGCTCAGAAACTTATAGGGCAATGACCCAAAATAATAACGCGAATTATGCAGATCTCTACCTACAGAAACGTTTTTTTTTTTTACGACCAGCACGTGGCGGGAAACACAATGGCGTAAGTGACTCGGCCGTCTTCCTTGTAGCACGTGTGGCGTATGCGGTCGAGCTCGTATCGAAAGGAAAGAAGAGATTAGATATATTCGAGCCGTGTATGGTATTTTTCCTTCCGTCCTTACTCGCGACCACGCCCCCAAAACTAGGCCCGCGCGTCGGCGCTGAGCTCTAGACCGTTTTCAAAACTCCTTTTTAAATTTATAAATAAACGTCGAAAATATTTGTATTTACAACGTGTTTCTAAAACACAGGGACAAAATTCGGCAGGCAGTTCGTTACGAAAATATGATACGAAAATGCACGTATAGGCTGTTCGCGGTAAAAATGAGCACTTTTGAAAGACCTGCTTAAGTTCTACCTGTATGCACGATGTGTATTCCTCCGCCTTATGTAAACAAGCGTTGCCATGGGCCTCATCACTTTAGTCGTGCACCGGTCAGGTGAAACTGTGGAATTATTAGAAAGGAAAGTATCTTACAAATCTGCTCATTTTTACACTTCGGCGCATTAAAAAAAAAAAAAACAGGAAACGAAATTAATAATTAAAGTTATCACAAATGGTTACCTGACACTTTTTATTCGACGTTAAGTTACGGAATTATTTTATAGCTATTATTACCAACTTCAATGGGCACATGTCACTCGCCGTTAAAATATATACTGGCAGGGGCAGTGCATTTATTCTAAGGTTTAATTTCAAAAGTGCTCACTTTATCATGAACGGCCTTTAATGAAATTCTGTTTTTTGGCATTCCTATTCGAGATGGATATATGCCACCCGGGACTTTTTTGAGCAGAAAAATAAGTTCTTCTTTGATATCGGAGAGCAACATACAGCGAATTTTGCTGACTCTGATATGTTTCAACGAACACATTTATGTTTCAATAACCAAATTTATGAACTGGCAACAACATATTGACTTTCATTAATGCCCTGAAAAAAAATATTTACATTTAAATATTCCGAACATTTTTTGTTAAAAATAGGATGTACACGACCGCTACAATGAGACTCATATATGAGAACTACAGTAAGTAGACCCCTCTATTTACAGTGTGTATAATATATTCGTGTCACTTTTTGTTTCTCGTAGTAGCTCGAGATTTGCCTACAACTCGCGTGTTGCATGACAGGCGATCGGTGGCGTGTGGTAAGCTGGCATTAGCTCTGTGCTATACCCTGTTGCTTGCTAGTTCACACTTCCACCACTAAATCGTAGCTCGGTATTCGACGCCATGGGCCCCTTGCTGCTCGCTTGTGAGTGATTGGAATCGGAACGCATTCAGTTTCCGTAGGCTGCACGTTGGTTACCGGCTCCTGCTGCGTGCGCCGAGAATGTACAGCTGTGATCAAGGATCAGCTTACCTTGCAACACTTCGCCACATGCCGCTGCAGGTGATTACTGGTCAAAGGTAAGGCAGTTTATTGGCGATGTTTACAGGCACTGTGTGAATCAGTAGCACTGCGGACGGCGAACAGGCACGTGCTAGTTTGACGTTTCATTGGACCTCTCCGCTCATCCGGACACGCCCTGCACGACTCAGAACCAATAGCTAGATCCACGAGTATTTCGCGAATTCATTCGGAGGCGAGGTAGTCTACAAACCCTTTCTTTCTTTTCTCCTTCAGCTGTGATTGGACAACACTTCTTTAGACGCGCCACATTTAACCGTCATAAGCAGGAAGTAGTGGTGTGAGTGAGTGTTTAACAGTCCTGTACAGAGGCCTCACTTGATCACAGGAACCAATAAGCGAACGATAATATCTCGAGTGTAGCTGTCCAGCTTAGCTTGCTGCCAACTCAATCCGCGAAATACCCTGGGCTCTGCCAATGGCAAAACACTCAGCACTTTCGTAGCTTCGTTCCGTATGACCGGGTCAAACAGGAGAATGAGTTCTGTCTGTGGCGGCAGCCAATGGACAAGTGACTTCTGCTCGAGTACGCGGATTATTGTGGAGTATAGCTCGGTGCCATGTCACAAAGCGAAATGGTAAGGTTTCTATGAATGGCTTGTTGTATTCGCAAGCTGGTTCTTTCTGCTGAGCGAAGTAAGCCTCTAAATCATATCACAGACAGCGAACTCCTTGAGATGAGCACCTGCGCATTCAAGGTCGAGAAGCGAGGGAGCGATAAGGGCGACACTAACACGCACGCCTGATGTCTCATCTACTTCACTAGCTTTTCCTCACCGAGCTGACTGATTAAATATTCTATCCCTAATAATGTCCCCCAAGTTTTTGACATGTTTAATTACTAAACACATACTAATTCAATCGCAGTGCTGCCTTCTCTCCTCTGAAGACAAAAGCCCCGCCCTTGGCTGAGATACAGCCAATCAGAAAATTCCTTTAATATGAATGCCCGCCCACCGACAAATCCTTAAACTCACTGTCCCACACAAACAACACCTTATATATCAACATTTAATAACAACATACACACTCACACACATATACACTAAATATATTTCTACAAAAAAAAAATATATATATATATATATATTATTAACGTCATAGCAAGAAGAAGACCCTGCTTCCTCTGCCTCTTCCTGACATCTTGGTTAACTTCACGGGAATATTTTATAAATAAATAAAACCAACTTTTTTCATATATTTTTACCTAACTTTTAAAAGACCTACATTTTTAATTTTCAAAATTCCGTGCCAGTAGGGAACGGAACTCCACCGCCTTTCCACTCATTTTTGTAGGCAAAAATGAGGGAAAAAAGATTGGAACAACCGTGGCTCAGGGGCTATACTGAGTCACAAAACCACTCCTGACATGCGAACACCGCGCGTGCCAGCTGAAAGTGCCTGTAATATGGGGGATCAGGGCGGGGTGGGTTAGCTACCCCTAACCCTGATCCATTCAAATGACTACCGCTTGGGAAGACAAGGGCCTCGGTCTGTACTTCCCCCGCGCTGAGAGGCCTAGCCTCAATGATGATAAATCGGCGGCCTGATGTCTCATCACTCCTACCCGCAAGGCGTGCAGTGTTTCCGTCGTGGTCCTGCACCGTGCAAATCAGATCTGTAACAGTGGGATTTCATTACGTGCAATGAAAGCACGCACATTAAACTACGCCTATACTTTTGTCTTGCCGTTTAGAGGAAATTGTACAGGCAAACTTTAATAATGCGATATTTGACTATTTCCACACATTTTTTCCTCCATGAATATACTTAATATACAATACTTAATATACAATGAATAAAAACAAAGAGGCATAGATTTTTTTTTTTTTTGGACAAAAAGTCATGTTTACAGAACACATATTTACCAAGATACGTGAATGCCGCCGAACAACGATTTCATAAAAAAAAAAAAAAAAAAATGTTTAAATGCACACTCCTCTTAAGACCAAAACGTACACAATGACAAGTTTTTTTGACACGGTCATTTACAGGAAGTGTGAAGGCGGGGAAGTTGATATTTCTTTGCGTTTTTCTCGTTTGAGCAGTAAACTTCGAATGACAAACAAAACGAGGTCACGTCTCTTGGCGCGTCCGTCAGGAAAAATTTAAAAAAATGCACGTGTTGGTGTTTCCCCATCAGTCAACGTCTTGTATGCCCATCGTATGGGGATTCCTTACGCACACGCGTGTCCTTCCTTGTAAGCTATCTCGTTCTTCCAGGTGCCGTGTCCACTCGTACGTGCAGGGGGGCACGCGCCATTTCTTGTGCGCGCTGGGAAAGACACGCTGTAATTACTTTCGTGTGTAATCCATTCACTGTTTCTTGGGACGTTTGAATACAAACCTTTGAAAAACTAACCCATGTATTACGTATCTAGTTATTTCCTAAATATACCAGTAGATGTCTATTGCAGACCCTAGCGCAACTAAATAATTTGACTAAAATTCAAGCAATTTCAAGCCGAATTCAAGTAAATTTCTAATTTCCTGTAAAATATTTCAAAGCGTAACTCACAATCGATCAAATTTAAGCCCAAAATCAAAATCAATTTTCAACTTGTGTTCACTCTTTGTGAGGGGTTTTAAATAAAGCCTTATTTGCAAACTAAATAATCATATTTTTGATGAAATTCCAAATATTTTCATACTTTTCTTGTGATATTATTTTTGACTAATTGATTTTGCTTGCAAATTTAGAGTGAATTTGGCCTTTTGTGACCTAAAGTTAGACTCATTCAATCCCGAGAAGGACGCTGATCAAAGAGTGAACGAAGCATTTTTTTTAAAAGTGCACTTGATTGAGAATGCAGATTTGAGTCAAATTAGCTTGAATTTTAGAGTAAAATTTGAGGTAAATTTGAAGAGATAAATAAAGTTTCCAGAAGATTCTGTAAAAAGTTGCTTGAAAGTGAGCAATTTGCTTGAATCTTAGTCAAATTAATGAGTTGCGCTAGGATCTGCAATATACATATACTTATCCCATGTAGCAAGCGTTTTATATCTCTGTAATCACAGATCCATTTTATGTTTCGTTAAATTGAAGTTTTACCTATGTTTCATTTATACCGTTACAATTTCTCTCTCGAAATTCAGTGGGCTAAACCAAGTTCGTTAAGGGATGGATGTTTTTATTTAATAAAAAAGTAAATTATAATTTCATAATTTTCATCTACACTCACTACAAACAAAGTTCTCTCAACTCAACATCTGACAATAAATTGATATCACTTGCTGTTTACAATTAAGACTCCAATTAATACAATTTATAATTACCACAAAGAAATCAACCAAATTAAATAATTAAAAATCATTCCTAATAGGCTATTGTATAAATCATGCCTCTATATTTGACAGTTCCAATATTACAATAAAATCCGTATTACATGTCCATTCAGTCTCGACTCCGTTCAGTCCACGTCCCGCCGGTCAGCAATGATCTAGAGTCCTCCGAGCGCCCTCACGCACAGTAGACTACACTTCCGGGTTTCACGCCCTCTCGTCCATTCACACCACGAACACTCGTCCGCCACCATCGTCTCGTACTTCAAATTCTCTCGCGCACTGGCCAGATGGCCTCCGCCAAAGACTGCCCGCAGTCCCGCTGTGGCTTGTATTTACAGGCCATAGACCTTCATGCAGAAATTTCGCCAATTCCCGAGTTGCGACGAGTGTCCTAATGCCCAGAATATTCCTGCACCTCCTGTCGGCTTCTTCAGTCGTGAGGAGGGTGGAGGGGAGAGGGGGCTGTGAAGTAAACAAGTCTCACCGCTGTCAGTTATTCACGAGCAACCAGGCAGCGAGCTCGTCGTTCCAGCAAGAGGGGAGGATCGAGGTAGGTCACCCCCCCCCCCCCCCCAAAGCTCCTGAAAGCCTCCCAGTACCAGCTGCAGCGCGTAACACTACATTATATTATTTATTTCATAATAAACACGAATGAAAACAGTGTTGTTTTCTGTGTTGATAGCGCCTAGTAATAAATAGTTCTCATGCAAAATAATATTACAACTGAGTGCGCAGGAAAGCTTCTCGTTGTCCTCCGGTGTAATTTTCCAGACTTGGTTAAGCTTAGTTTGTACGGGGCGGAGGGATATCCTGGAAGCAGAACCTTAGCAGGGCTTCAGAAAAGTATGAAGTATCCGTGAATGGATTATACATCCTTAACGTCAGAGAAAAATTTTAATCAACAGGCAGTATGGAAATTTCACCATATGTAAGTAGGTAATTTAGAAGTGTTGAGCTTCGCTACACTACGGAGCTCAGGACTTAACTACGCGTATTACTCATTCATGAATAAGTATAGAAAACCTATAGTCAATTCACGGTTACTTGCAATTTTTTTGAAGCCCTGTTAACGTCCTACGTCCAGTATATTCCTCCGCCCCATACAAAGCTTACCCGAGTCTAACACATTACACCAAAGGGACAGCGCACTGCATCCATGCGCATTCAGCGTAACAGTAATTTGCTTTAGAACTATTTCTTAATAGGCATTGCCAACACACCTATTTCGACACTGTTTTTTATTCACATTAACTATAAATAAAACATTATAATGTTTACTTAAAATATAAGTAAGCGTTAAATTTTAACAAAAAAATAAGGTTCTTCGTGTTAACAAAATTATGGAACGCATACATGACGTATTGAGGAAATGACAAAGCACGTCATACATAGGGTTTTAATTCAAAAAGCGCGAAGGAACTGTGAATAGGCTATAACTAGAGCCACGAGTATCTCGCGAATTCATTCGGAGGCGAGGTAGATTCCAAACACTTGTTCTTTTCTCGTACTGTTGTTATTGGACGGCAATTCTTTAGACACGCCCCGTTTAACCGTGAGCCAGTAACAAGCAGGAAGCAGTAGTGTGAGTGGGTGTTCGACAGTCCTGTACAGAGGCCTCGCTTGATCACAGGAACCAATAAGCTAACGATAATGTCTCGAGTGTATAGAGGACTGTCCAACCTAGCTTGCTGCCAACTCAATCGTGGATATCGTGGAGGAGGTTTTTTGTCCTAAGTGTTTTCCGCAATTTTTCTTCCGTGTTAGAAATTTTATTAATTTTTGTGAGCCCGTTTTAACATTAAGAGGGCAGGTCTCGCCGTGTATTTTCTATTTCTATTCTAAGTATTATATTTCCAAATTTCCGAAATAGTCTTACTTGGTGGCAGTGCAATACGTTGTCTTTGATTCTATGTTATATTTGTTCAGTATTTGTTTAATGGCGTGTTTAAATAAAACGAAAGTTAGTATGGCCGAAGAGTTTATTAGGGGTTCCTCTATCTTCATGAAGAGCTATAAGTTTTATAAAATATGTTTCTGATTTCATCCAATCGTTACGAACATGCAAAATTAACGTTATTATTTGGCAACACGCTTTATTCCACTGTCCTGTATACACTAGAGTCGGTGTCATTTGTGTATTGGCTTCTGCATAAGCGAGAAGCCACATTCGACTAGGCGGGGCGTGATTGGGCTGTCTTGTTACTCGTTTCCGATTGGTTTAAGGACGCCCGGGGTGCGTTTAACCAGCTTTAGTCCAATGACAAAGAGCAGCACAAACACACACGTGTTTGAAGTCTATTAGCTGCTCAAATGTTAACGCGAATTTTCCAGGTCTCTACCGTTCGGTTTTTGGCAGAGAACATTCTGCGAACACATTTTATCGAATAAGTTTTTACCGGAATAAATTTAAAATATGAGGTGCTCTACTTAAATATCTACGAGCACTCCGCCGACGCTCCATCCCTATGTCACAACCGCCAGATCTCTACGTACCGAGGGACCGCGATGACGCAGCGGCTTAAGCCGATATTACACGATACCTGCAGCCGTACTTGGTTCTTTTACAAGCTTGTATAAAGCCTGGTACGGGAGCCGGTATATCAGCCGCTATATGAGCTGCCATGAAAAATTCATATTACACAACAGCAGTTAGCGTACTAGCATTTGGCACCCTCGGTGGGTGTGCAATGTGTGGTTTGTAGAAATACGAACCCCATTTGAGAACTGCTATAGGCTATTCACGGTAAATTGATAATTTTTGAAAGCCCTCTCATTTGGGATAATAGCCAATAAATATGCTATGTTTTAGTCTTAGGCGTTAACTTCCAAATGTATACACACACACTATTTGTTACTTACATAGCAATATTTATTTAAAAAGGTGGTTGAAAGATAAAAGATGGCTGAAAGGAAATAGTAACTAGAGCCTCAAATGTGCTCACTTTACCTTGAACAGCCTTTACCAGTTAGTAACTTGGGTAAGCATATGAAAAAAACCAGCTAGCACATCTTAATATCGCCATATTACTGTTCGCGTTTTACATAAATGATTTCCTTACAAGTATAGTTTCATTCATTTTCTTGAAAATGACATGAAGTCACTAGAGTACGAGTGTGTTATTTTTTATTTTGACGAAAATTACTGACCGGTTGCTAAATACATTTTTTTATATATGTATATATTATCCGCATGTAAAATGTTATGATACAAAAAATTGGGTCCGACGGAGTTTCGAACTCACGCCCAAAGTTCGCACATCACATGATGAGTTTATATACTGTAGATAATATACATTTTTAAATTAAGTTTTTCACGCAGTAGGTAATGTTTTAAGTATTTAGAACGGTTTTAAACAGTAATTAAAGTTGTCATCGCCAACATTATTAGTCGTTGTCATATTTTAAATCTATTTGAAAGAGTTCCAACCTCACGGATGTATAATCAAGATGGAGGCATCCTTTTCGGTTTTTCATCGATTCGTTTCAAGTAGTAGCCACGGGGAGCGCCCTACGCTTCGAAACTGCGATGCGATTGGCCAGGTACGGAAGCCTGTGCGGAACCTGCCACGAAAAGACGTGTCCGACTACCAAACCTGGTACGAAATCTGCCCGTACAAGGCAGGAAATGCCAGTAACATGCAACTTTTTTTTCACAAACGCGACACGATGAAACGACGGGAGAGTATGAGCGAGGTCGGACCCTGACTTGCAGCACTGTGAAGGGCTGATGGATGAACAATCAGGGTTTTCGATGAGCAGCGACTCGGGTTGTAGGGACTCGACCGACACACTACACAACGCGAGTTTCACTAGCCACTTGCAGACAACACGACACTACAACACGCCAGTCGGCGAGCTTCACTGCCTCGCCGATAACACCTACAAATTCAATTTACGAAGGTAGCTACAGTTTAGCCCAGCTAAAACATATATATATATATATATATATATATATACACACAGCTGCCCACCGCCGGCTCAGCGGTTAGACCCAAGTCTGTAGGGCTGCATTTTCTGTTGCACCCACTATACGAGGTATGGGGAACAGCACGGCCTCCGGGGGCATATGAGAGATCGGCGGCGGCGACCTGCTAGCGATCTGCTCGTATTACTCCCCAAATCTAACATTGTGGCGGGCCGCATCGCGGTTAGCCTGCTCGCCTCCCACCAAGGCGATCCTGGTTCAATCTCCGGCCGGGTCACTCCGGATTTTCGCATGTGGGAATCGTGCCGGAGGATGCCGTTGGTCGGCGGGTTTTCTCGGGGGATCGCCCGTTTTCCCCGCCTGTACATCCCGGCGCGGCTCCATGCTCACTTCGCTTCACCCCCCCCAGTGTTAAGGCCCCCGTCTGCCTGGAACATTTTCCCGCGTTCGACGCCGAGAAGCGCTGTAGCGATAAGGTCGACACCGCCACGCGTATCAAGTGCGCCATCGCCGTTAAGCGCAAGCTCCTCAACTGGCGTGCAGTGTTCTCGTCGCTCTGTGTGTACCTACGGGACTTTCACCTGTGACCGTATCATTTTATTGGTGGAAAGTCTGTGGGAAGGTTCAATGCAGGTCCCTTGGGCAGTGTTGTATGTATCTGATCCGTATATTTTGAAATAAAGCGCTTCGAAAAAGCCGTTTTTAGCTATTGTGAGTACTCTGAAATTGTGTTACTAATATGTAGAGACCTGAAGAATTCGCGGATTCATTTTGGGACAAGCTAGAATTCAAAACACGTGCATTTATATAACTTTAGCCATTGGTCCACACGGTGTTTGACACCTCCTGGAGAACGGTGTCCAAATGTCGCCTACCACTCTGTGATAGCAGACAACCAGTGTGCAATTGATACCGGCATATTTGCACATAAGACTGTAGAGTCCAGCCTACAGGTCACTGAACTCGCGAATTTTTCAGGTCTTTACTAATATGCGTGACGTCTTGAAAGAACTCAACAGCTCTCGTACGAAGAGTGTATTCTTTTCGTAGAGAGGGACATTGGACTCACGGTTAATAATTATGTAGAAAAACCGTGTATTTCTAACACTCTGCAGCGCTATTTAGGCGCCAGCTAGGCGGGTGCCTTAAGCGCGCTGGCCACGAAAAATTGAGTTATTTTATATTTCTAGTAAACACTGTTCATCTTTTATACATTACGGGCGATCATTCTTTTTTCGCAACAAAAAAATGTTTTCAGCTTAATTTATTTTACATAAATATACGTCAAAATCACAATTTTACTGATTCGTAAGTGTATAAGAGTGGTTCATGATAAAGCGAGCACTTTTGAAATCAATCTTTGTAAAATGTCACTGCGGCTGCCTGCATGTTTTTTTTTTTTTGCGGGCACATTGATCGGCATTCTCCCTTTAAAGTTTGTAACGACGAAGAGAAAGTGGTTCCATTTTTTTTTTAACGCTGGATTAAGGGTGTGAGGAAAACATCTGAGATTACTAAAGTTATCTGTTTTACTTTCTGTGTTTTCAACGCGTGCAAGTGTATACATCAGCACGGTTGTAAAGTGTTTAGGCTACTTTTATAATAATTTCACATTTTGCTTAACCGACGCTCGAATAAAGTGACCAGGCCCCGCGGCAATGTTAATTTTACACATGGCGGAAGTATATGGATTGTGCATGCAAGTGGATTTTTAGCAGGGCTTTCCAAACTGCTCGCATTACCATGAACAGTCTTTAAATAACGAAGACCATCTTACGTACAGCAATAAAATAGGATAATTCACACTGAAAGGAGACTCCTATAAAATCGCACAAAGGGAATGATTTTGGAATTTAAAAAAATTGCTGGAAATACAGAAATTCTTGAATAGTTTAAATGTATGGCTGCCCAGAAAATTTTTGAAATAATATTTGCTAAACGTATCTTGAAATGAATTAAGACAACGTCTCTCAGTGACCCTTTTTTTTTACTTTTCTTCAAATAGTTTGGTTAATTTTATTAGTAAACTACAAAAACCAGTAGAATTTTCACTCTAACGTGTCATTTTGCAGAAACCCTGCGACCAAAAAAATGTTGTCTGAAGGAAAAGTAGGCACAGGCAATGTATACAATGTATGGTACAAATATAAAATAACTCATTATTTCATCATCAACTCCCTCAAGAGCCGCCCATATCGCTTCACTCTACGGGGCCACGGTGGCTGAGCGGTTAGTCTGCTCGCCTCCCACCAAGGCGATTCGGGTTCACTCCCCGGCCCGTGCCACTCCGGATTTTCGCATGTGGGAATCGTGCCGAACGGTGCCTTTGGCCGGCGGGTTTTCTCGGGATCTCCCGTTTGACCCTGATTCTTCATTCCGGAGCTGCTCCGTACTAACATCAATCATCCTCATCGGCTCTGAAGACCTCGATGTTAACCCATTCAATCCCAGTGTACATATTTGTGTACATTACGCATGTGTAGGTAGTTTCTGGTCTGTACTGCACACAGCAAAGCTCAGTGGCCAATGATCATTGGCTGTGGATAAATAGTTCGCAAACCGTATTATTGGTCTAGATCATAATTGTTTCATATAACTGCAGCCGAACATATAGCCTGCAGCTCATTGGCTGTGATAAAGAAACATTTGTTGTGTCGACTTAAGTACAGCACGCATCATAATTATTTTTGTTTGAAACACCTGAGACCTTAAATTTATGTGGCCGGGCCCAAATTTGTCCACTTGACTCTCCCGATGCGCGGAACATCACCGACAAAGGTGAGCGGTGGACGGGCGAATGGGCGGCGCGGGGCACTTGTAAGTCTATTGTCCACCCCCCCCCCCCTTGACAGCGGCCGCGTGACCGATCCACGTGTCTAGGCGGGTACACGGCCGTGCAATGTGACCCCTGCCCCCTTTCCCCTAAGTGCCATCACTGACACACATAGCCATCCCGCCGAGCCGTCATCGCCTCGTGTTCCATCACGTTGTGGACCAAGGACCCTCTCCTCCCCCCCCCCCTGACCACGCGTGTCTTCCATATTTATATAGGCTGTTCACTGTAAAGTGAGCACTTTTGAAAGCGCCCTCATTTCGAACAATGGTCAATAAATACATTTTATTTTAGCCTTAGACGTCAATTTCCGTGTGTGGCGGAATACGCGTACCATGTTTATTACTTGCATGGCGATGTTGGTTTAAAAAGGTTGTTTGTAAGATTAAAATTTTACTGAAAGTAAAAAAGTAACTAGGGCTTCAAAAGTGCTCACTTTACCGTGAACGGCCTATACACGTGGCGCAGTCGGTTGGTGCGCCACCGATCTGGGGTGCGGAAGGCTTTGGGTTCTAATCCCGGACAAGGCATGGGTGTTAATTTAAGTTTCGGATTTAAGTTAGTCTGTAATCCGTCCCCTACTAAGCTTTCAAGCCTAAAACCGGGGGACGTTAAAAAGCCCATTGCAACTACCATATTTATTTAAAAATAAGCATAATGTCATGCCAACAGTATTAATGTTTTTACTACAGAACAGTATATATTAAAATTGCACCAGTGCCCAGCTGAAGATCATAACTGGTCTTAGTAGAATTTAAAATAAATTTGGAAAATAGTCGAAACACAAAATTTGTCGCGTTAAATTTTCAAAATACAGAGGCTTAGTATTACATTTTGTTATAGTCTTAAAGAAAAATATTACATTATAATTTTTAAATGGCGAAAGTTAAAACTCCTCTGCTTCAATCCTTGAACCCTCGCCCCGCCATCCTCTCCGGAGACAGAGGGGCCGAGATTTGTTGGTGTCGTTTTCGTGAGTTGTCCGTCGTGTGTTTGATGTTTGTGCCTGTGTTGTGATGTTGTCAGTGTAACGTTGTTTGTGTAGGATGTTGTACAGTGTAGATGTTGTTCCCTTAGTTTATCTGTTCTTGTGCGTATCTGTAATATTGATGTCTTTGTGAGTCGGACGGCATCAATATACGAGATTACGTTATAGTCAATTCACGATTACTTCGCACTTTTCTGAAACCCTGTTAAAGTTCTACTTCGAAGATATTCCTCCGCCTCGAGCAAACTAAGCCTGACAACGCACCGCATTCGTGGGCGCTCTGTTATATTAATATTTCACACGAGTACTATTTATTACTAGGCGTTATCAACACCACACGTGTTTTCTCGCTGTTTTTATTCATATTATTTACAAATAAAGCATTATAATGAATAGATAAAATATAAATAACATTTCAATTTAACCAAAAAAAAAATTACTTTTATGAACACACGTATAAAACGTTTGTGATATGTAGCATATAAAAAAAAATTCTGAACACGTTATACATGGGGTGATTTTTCACAGGTTTGATTAAAAAGGATGAAGTAACTGAGAATAGACTTACAACGTTACCTCCTTACTATTATTGTTAACATTAAGGCAGTGTTTATGTTGCGTCTAAACAAAGTTGTTAACATTAAGGCGGTGTTTATGTTGCGTCTAAACAAAGTTGTTAACATTAATGCGGTGTTTATGTTGCGTCTAAACAAAGTTGTTAACATTAAGGCGGTGTTTATGTTGTGTCTAAACAAAGTTGTTAACATTAATGCGGTGTTTATGTTGCGTCCAAACAAAGTTCGTGTCGAATTGAAGTTCAATTTTGTGTTAAAAATTTTTCTTGTGTTTTTTTTTTGCATAAAAAAAAACAACAATTCAGTGTAAAATAAATTAAGTAAGATAATTTTGTCACAGAAATAAATATTATCAACGAAGAAAAAAAATGACGACCAGAAGGAGAAATGATCCCGCGCCATTCGTATTGGATGTTCTTCACTTTACAATCCTAACGTCATACCAATTGCTATAGTTTAACATATCTGGAAAAATTTAATTTTTTGGGTATTCAGAAATATAAAGACAAACTACAGTTCTCTTCCGTTATGTGGAAATACTTGATGCTCTATAAATATGTATATACATATCTGGCACACGTAAACTACTTTCAAGGCTTGGGAGATGGTCTGAGCAACATTTATTTCTCATATTATGCTTTAAAATTTAAATATAATGGTTTCAATTTACGAAGTAATCGCTGTTCACTGATGTCCGCCATTTTATAACGCCAAGTCAGTGTAACCTTGCGTTTGCTGGACATTACATCAACGTCGCAGTAACACAGAATATTTTGTTCTTCCTGTTAATCTCAGAGTAATACAACAGGAGGTTGTGGCAACATTACTTGGAGGCTTTATTGGCATTAATACTTCAAAATTATATTTGCATTATAGTAAGATTAGACTTTGTAAATGGTTAACGTCATTAACTTTGTCACAACACTATTAATTTTACTACAACATAAACGTTTAAAGAAATGCCTCGACAGTATTTTATTTTGTCACAACAACATTGAACTTTGTTCTGTGCACGCTGTTCGTGTCAAAATGAGACCGTGTCTCAATTTAAAGAATACTCATTGATAGAGCACTCTTTTGCGCACCCTGGCGAGAGCACTGCTTCGTGCTCTCTCATGCTCTCGTTCTGTGAAAATGAAACAACCTCTCTCTCTCTCTCTCTCTCTCTCATTTCTCTCTGACGTCATGCAGACAGCTGATGTCAAAAGGAGCAAAATCACGATAAGCAAAATCGTCGTCATGACTATTGTAAATAATTTATGTGTGTTCAAAAATAATTCGCAAATAATCATAACACTACCAGAATAAGTAATAGGGCATAAAATACCATTATTTTCGTTTTATATGTCGCCATCACATTACAGCAAAGCGATAAAAAATATGAGACACAAGTTATTTCGTGGACTAAAACTGTTGAAATTACTCACAGGTAAATTGCGACGTGGTTTTGTCACAGAGAGCTACTATAACCTTATTTGACCGCTGAAACAATGCAAACAAATATGGTGTGTGGTCAGAGAGTGCGAGAGAGCGCCAGCGAGTAAACAGCTGCGTTCGATTGCCGCACTCTCGCTCTTTCGCGCTCTCTCCGACGAACTGAGACGACCGGAGAGCGTTCTCTCCGGTCGTCATAATGACGTGGTCACTAGAGCACGAGATCGCTCTCTGCGCCAATTGAGGCGCGGCATGAGCACTTTCGGAAGCCCAGGTTGAGGGGGCCCCGCCTACCTGGAGGTATTTCCTGCCTTTGAGGTTTAAAGGAGCTGGAGCGATAAGGAATGCACTGCCACGCATATCAAGTGCGCAGTCGCCACTATGCAAACGAGAGCCTCTGAACTGGCGTGCAGTGCTCTCGTCGCGCTGCATGTACCTATGGGACTTTCAGCAGTGACCCTATCATTTTATTGGTGGAAACTATTTAGTAGGATTCAATGCAGGGCTCGTAAGTAGTTCTGTATGTACCTGAGATGCAGCTTTTTGAAAGATACGGTTTTTTTTCTCTCTCGTAACTCGTAACAGCACTTGCCTGAAAAGCGTGCGCTATTATCTTACACCTGTCTTTCTCGAAAAGATCTCGCGGCTAGTTCTACTGGAAAACACGTTAGTTCAGAACCTATTTATCTCGGTTGGGTGATTTGAACTCACGCGTTTGAGGTGTCTTCCAGCCAATCAGTGCCGGAGTAATTTGATTCTGACTGGCCCAGTTAAATAGAGGATTTATTTTTGAACGGTCACCCGGCCAATAGCCAAATGACATCTGCTTGCGTGCACGTAGAATGTTGATGTCTATCCTGCGCACAAATCTTTCCGCGAAAACCTATGTCGCTAGTCATAGTTTCGCGGGAAACCCCGTATTTCAAACACTCTGCAACGTCGTATATGCGTGCCATTAAGATAACCTATTCACATTTAGTATTCTTCCATCATATGTAAAATTAACATTGCCAGTGACCTAATCACTTTACTTATGGGTAGGGATAGTAAATTCCGCGAGTTCATTTCAGGACAAGATAGACGTCAAACACGTGTACACTGAAGTAGACTTTGCAATTGGATCGCAGTTTATTAGACACGCCCTGGACGACTCTGAGCCAATATCAGATTTGCAAGGAAACAAGTAGCGAGTGCCATACTGCAATGCGTGAAGTAACACTGGCTACCCTATGAGACAGCAGCCAATGAACAAACATATAAGGCTATAGTATACACAGGACTGTGGAGTCTAGCCTAAAGGTCATCGAACTAACGAATTTTTCCTATCCCTACTTAGGGGTGGTCAACTGAAACTTGTAAAATTATCAGAAATGTAAATAATTCTAAAATGTGGTGATTCTCGAACTTAGATGCTACAGCAAACCAAAATGCTGTATCCAGAAATGTTTATCCTACATTTTTAATTCGACGTTAAGGCGTGGAACTAACATCTCTCACTCGCAACCAAGGTCGTGTCCGAATTCGGGTATATACTGGTGTACTTGCATCCTTGCATACTTCATTTCCTCTTGGCACCAAACTTGATCGATTCGGTCAGTCAGTCTTGTTAGCTTCGGTAACAGTTATTAGCCTTTTAAAGCACGTGTATTCCGACTAGAAAGTTGATAATTGCCGAAAGTTTTAGGAGTTAAATCAAGTATTAAATAATATTGAAGCATGACTTACGTAACATTTTTTTTTGTATTATTGTATGTGGAATTTTGATTGCTTTTTTTAATGTTAGCTTTTGTAGGTTACGAAAATAGGCCCAATACCAATTTATTGTTTAGACCTTTTCTCAAGATGAACCTTGCCATAATTATTAACTCAATTCAAAATCCTATGCCTACAAAATAGTAATGTTGTCCTATTAAATTTTTATAAAATAAATATTCGGAATAAATTGTAACCTACGAATTGCTTCTCAAAATGGCGGCACATAATCCGGAAGTAAGCGAGAAATATACATTTTCGTTTACTCGTATACTTGATGCTTCTCTTGCAATTCGGACAAAACTTACGACGTCACTACTGGGGATATGTACGCCCAAGTATGTACTTCAGGCGAATTCGGACACAGCCCAACTTTGCAGCTCGTATCAAATCAGCGTTCCCGTTGAAATGTATGCAGGTAGGGGCAGTAATATTTTTCAAAAGTTGATTTGAAAAGTGACCTATTAACCGTGAATTGTCTATATGCACACAGTTTGCATTTCCTTTGCCAGAAATTCCTCAGGTTAATGTTTCATACGCCGGAAGGATAGCAAATGAGGAAGAAATGACGCCTAATTCCTAATGCCATGTTACACGATACCAGATCCCGTAAAAGCCTCTGCAAGGCCCGCCACAGCGGCCGTTATACGGGCTAGTGTGGCACCCGTCATGGCGTTCCCTGCCTATTACGGCCATAATTCGTACCAGGTTTGGTCGGAGGACACGCCCTGCTTTTCGTGACAGGTTCCATACCGGCTTTCGTACCTGGCCAATCGCATGGCAGTTTCGTAACGTAGGGCGCTCCCCGTGGCTACTACTTGAAGCGGGTTGAGGAAGAAACCAAAGAGAATGCCTCCATAGCATCCGTGTGATTGAAACTCTTTGAGATATATTTAGAATTCGAAAATGATGAATACTATCGGAAATTACAACATTTCAATACTGTTAGAAACCGTCCCAATTATTTAAAACATTTCCTAGACTATGAAAAGATTAATTTGAGTAATTTATATATATATATATACATATATACATATGCATATACACACGCGCCTTATTTAAGGACTACAGTGCGAGAGTAGACTAGTAGTACAGCTGTAAAACTCGCAGCGATCGTGTACCAGTACACTGTTAAAAAAAATTCCATTCACTTTACGGAAAAGTGCTGGTAAAAATTTATCCAGAAGTGTCCGTAAAATCTCCGTAAAATTACGGACACATTGATTTTCAGAAACGGACTTTCCGTCAATTTAACTGTACCTCTCCGTTAATTTCCAAGTTAGTTTTCTGTACTTCCCGTTTAAAACAAAAAAAAGAGATAAGGAAAATGTCTTTAGTTTTCGTTATGTGGGTGTTCTACCGTGTATAAAAAATTATATTAAAAAAGTTGAAATATTTTGTACTTAAGCGAGGTTTGAACACGAGCCAAAAAATTACCAATCCACGACTATTCACTTACAATTCACTCAGTGTTAACCTAACATTTTTCACGATCTGCGCCAATTTTTCATAATTAATGTTTGTTTCACACATTGGAAACTGTCATGCATAATACTTGTAATTTACCTATGTTTCACATATGTTTCATTTTCGTAATTTTTATTATTTTAATTTTTCATTTTTATATGGTTAGGATATTTAAACTAAGATTTACAAATGGCAATAATTCACGTTTAATTGAGATAGATATCTAGATTTTCTTTTGTTTATATTCTTATTAATAACTAATATTTTGCATTTTTGGTCTCATATTTATTGTAAATGTTTCAGGGAGTTTATTTTGAATTTAAAAAAAAAATTAACTTCTACGAGAACTAACTCTATGGAACAGGGATTTAGCCCGTTTGGAGTGTGCATTTTTAGTTCGTTAGCTAGGAAGCCTTGCGATTGGCTAACAGGTTCAAATCCTGTTCTACGGTTGGCTGGAGAGCTGAACATTGGGGTAGGCCGCGCGGGTGGTTTGTATGTTCGCTCGCTCTGCCACCGACCTTCAACTGCAGTAGACGTAAGGCTAGGACGCTCGTCCTACAGTTGGGCGTAGCGAAGGTATTTAAATTAGAAGTCAGTGTGTTTCAGCTCTTACAGTTTGCTGCAGTTATTATGTTTTTTTTTTTTTTCCGTCGAGTTGAGAGAGTAAGCACTCCGCAGTTTTATCTCAGCAGCTGTTTAGGAGTTGAAGGTAGCCAGCTAGTCTTGTAACGCCCGTGAGCCGGTGAGCCACGTAAAGTAGCAACGCATCCAGATCTGCAATTCCTACCTCCGTCCCTTCTACAAGAAACACTGCCCTGCCATGCCTTAGCCTGTAACCTGGTATTTCACTGCAAGAACTGTTTTTCGTCAAGTTTTTTAATTTATTTCATCTTAGACTTTGCTACGTAACGCCGTTGACGTACAATATTCTACACGACGCCGTGTTAGCAAGGCTCCTATATTAGCTTCAGAACATTTTAACTTCAATTTTTACCTGAGAGAGAAGTGAAATGTTTTTACCTAATTGAGAGACAGTCAAGTTACATTTTTCTGAACTAAATTCAAGATATTTTATTTGAGAGGACGACATATATTTAAAGTGCTTAAGTCAGACTGTTAATACGTGTCACGCAAGAGTATTTGAAAATGACCGTTAAGCATGACCACTCCCTAACGGCAGCTTAGTTTGAACACTCTTTTTTTTTTGCTCATTGCCATTCACGGATATTTGATTATTTCAATTATTTTCCAGCTTAAAACAAACAGATATTTTGAATTTGAACATTTTTGAATATTTCTGAATAAATAATTTTTAGCTGGATTTGACACATCTGAGATCTTTTCTGAATATGCACGTTTTATCCTATCCCTCATCTACTGTATATATTTTCAATTCAAAATGATTAAACAATTGTCTTGTTATGTTTGTAGTTATGTACAATAAGTTTCACAGCTGGTGTGGCAAATAATTGTTTGACTGTAACGAGAGTGGAGTTGGCAAAGGTGAGTTTATATACATTTTTATAAAGTATGACTGTGTTTTTTTTTACCAGCAAGCCTCTTCGCATCGTTTCTTCAGCTGCAACAGTTGTCATCTTGTTTCTGTGAGCAAGATATATTATTTTCAAAGTTTGTTGAACTGCAGGGAAACATTGTGGTGGGATGCCAAGGGCTTATTCTGCACGGTCCTGAAAACATCTTTGTGTGTAACTTTCAGTTTTGTTCAATTCCCTGGGGTTCTTGACCAGTGGCCCAGCAAAGTTTTCTCGAGTTATCCAAGTCTGTTCCTTCCTTCCATTTAAAAAAAATCCATTCCAACGTGTTCGATTCTCTACATTATTTTTGAAAGTTCTCCTCAGCTCTTCAGAGTGTGTTTGTTTTATTACATTTTAATTGAAATTTTAGTTTTAATGTATAATATTTTTTTCCCTCATCAACTTATAAATTTTTTTACTTCTTTGAAAAAGTGAGCAAACAAACAAATAAGCTGTTACATGGCTTTGAATTCATACCATCACTGATACTCATCAACTCTTTTAATGATTACCAAGAATTTTTTTATTTTTGTTAAGCAATAAACACAATATATTATATAATGACATGGAGAATTTTCCAAACTAATAAATAACAAGTCACAGTATTCAATTTGAATACAGAAAAAATTTTATTCAAAAATTTTTACAAAAATTATTTTCTTCAAAATAAATAATCCGTACAATCTAAATTACTTGCAACTAGTTTACAGTAAACATTTACACACACTAAAATACATTTTCAATAACACTTTTTTTTTTTTTTATAAATTAACAAATATATACAAAACTATTTTTGACATACTTTAAAACAATCTTCTTACACTAAAGTACCAAACATTTTTAACAACGACAACAAGAAGACATTTTCAGAACAACAAGCTAACTATTCTTGCAATTTTCTGCAATAAAGCTGTGTACATCAATCGTACATCATAACACAACTTCAACTACTATTACTATAACTACTACTACACTACTGCTACTACTTCTACTACTGTTACAAAATTGTCTGACACACATTACATGTTCAAAAAATTATTTACAAAAAATGATTAACAAAATATTTACAAATATAATACGCAGTTGTGTTTGACATCCTTTTCAACTAAAACTAAGTGTATATACAAAATATTTACACTCTCTTGAAGAGGTAATAATGATGCACATCTAAGGCGTTCATTCGTCAAATCCGGATAATTCCCACTATAAACACGACGACAGGGTACAACACACACACACACACACACACATAGTTTCCTGTAGATGATTTGCCACAATATAAACTTCTTATTATTATTTTGTAAAATGTATTCTTGTTACAGATAGGCCTTACAGATAGGCCATACAGGGTACAGCAACATTGAATGGCGATATAAGATATTTGTAGATGTTGTGGGCAGCAATATTTATCTGTGAAGTTGGTCGTTGAACAGGAGGTGCATGTCGGCAGCGGCGGCATGGTGATGGTGATAGTTGTAGTGTTGTGGGTGCGTTGCATTTATTGTGGCGTTGAAAATATTGTAGGAAGGGAAAAAAATTACTCAGGTAGTCTGTAGTGCCCCAAGGTAAGTTTGATATGCCATCTGCCTCAATGTACCGCTTATCATCCATACCTGACGTCACTACCTTGGTTGCACACTCAGTGTAGACTTGATGAGCATGCAAACGGAACTGATATTGGGTCCCCAGAAGCCTTGTGCGAATTTCGAGGCAATCTCGATAATCCTCATACCTGAGTGACTGTAACACATTAGGTTTTACACTCTTTGCCTTACGTATACATTTTTCATTCCCAACAATGAATGCGTAAAGCTTGGGACATAAAGTCACAAAGTGTGTGATGACGGGACCAGCACATTCATCTCTCATCACCCTGGTACGGCCTTTGTTCTCGTGAGGGAATCCTTGCGAATTATCGAGCGCATAGTTAGATGTATCAAACTGCGCCTTTAAATCTGGGGTAATTACTTTATAGATGTCATCACAAGCAACAGAATATATCAAGGAATCAGTGTCACAATAAAGGAGGTGTAAGGCTGGAGGAAGAAATTTTGTACACATGTACTGATAATGGAATTTGTAGAGAGTTAATTTTGAAAGATCTATAATGGCAACACCAGTGTACAAAAGTTTATTGAATGCAACAGAATTTTTTGACATCTCGATAAGTACCAAGTTTTCATCGGTAATTTGTCTTGCCTGGAATGTCGGACGTCCTATCAGCTCTGCAGCCCCATAGATCATGCAGTGCCTCGAAACGACTCTGATGTCCCTTTCCTGGTGGACATGTGCAAGGTTTTTCCATAAATGGAATTATTTATTTACTTGAAAAACGATTTTTCGAACCCATTCACAGCCTGGGCACATTTCTCAATGTTAAACTCGATGTATGGAGCCATCAAAGCATTCTGCTCAAAGCACAAAATGCGATGAACAGAGTCAAGTTTGACCCCATACATCAAGTACTGCCTCAGTGTTAACATATTTCTTGTGCGGCGCGAGTGTTAAAATGAAGTTTTTCATGCAAGCTGTTCAGGGGTATGCAATTTTCTGGGGCCAAAGGCAGATCAGATAGTGTATCATGACACTCCTCCGGAAAAGGCAGATCAACTTCCGCGAAAAAACAAGTGTCACCATCATTCACAGTGTTTGAAAAATCCCATCTTGAAAACACGTCATCCTCAACCCACTCAAAATTGCGAATCGGAAGCTTGGCTCGCATCATATTATTGTACAGAATCTTGACATCGAACTTGCATATATATTTCGATGCCACACTGGGGTCGTAGTACTCACCCATGTTCATGTTGAACATTTAGAATCCTGGGTAATGCCGCCCGTAACCACGCGTTCTACATAAAGACACATATCTGGGTCAGTCAACAGCTCTAGCCGCACACTTGTCATTGACAATAAAGTGTCCCGTGAAAGAGATGGAGCTGTGACGTACATGGCAGGGTCAAGACCGTAATGAGCCATACATACGGCCCTGAAATTTTCAAAAACATCTGCCAGCAAACAATTGTCCACACGTAAGTAGTGAATGGCATACTGCACCAAGTATGTACAGCTGAACACATAACATGTGGCTTGGGTGGGAGTGTAGTCCTCATTGCCAATGCCTTCGCCTCTCATCACATTATGAAATGCGTCCTTTGGTGGGAGTGACTTGCACATCAGACTGTCTGGCGACTTAAAAAAGTCATAAAGAAAAACTCCCTTCCGTTTTGCAATTCGAATTGGGTGTTGTCTGGAAACATCAAGCTGGCATTACTCACTTGCACAAGTAACAAATTACCTGCAAAAGTTTCCAGAGGGGCGCTCATGAATTGAAATGAATCAAGAAATCATAACTTGAAATATTGTGCCTTTCCATTGAAATCAATTCTGTTGGGAATTTATTTTGTAATACATTTGTATTTTTCAAGGTTCATTCCAATGAATTCAATTTTACCCGGGTTTTCGATTACCACTGTTTCGTCGAGTTGTGATACGTGACATTCAGCCAATGGCTTTATGAGGAAGTGAGCATATTATTCTGCAGGTTATGAAAAACAGTGACGAGTTGCCTTTTGGGCAGTCTGAAATTTAAGTTGCACTAATTATGTGCACGACGTCTGATTTCACCCATCAGGTGGTACTGATCGACCACAATATCATCTGTGCCGAGTGTTTCTTTACAGATGTGACAACTTTTCTGAGCTGCCATCCTTGCTTCATCACAGGGTTTTTTGGTTTGATCGGAACAATGATGCTGTAAATTCTTGCAACCCACTTTGTAAGTTCAACTAATGTATCAACTAATTGGTACATATAATCAGCACCCACAAACTCAAAATACTTAGATAAACTTGGATTGTATGAGCAGACCAACAAAATGCTAAAAGCATATGGAACATGTTGGTTGATGGTAGTTGTATTACTAGTTTCATTGTTAGGCAAGCAAGTGGAGATGGTTTTTTGGGCAACTTTCAACGCCGCAATATGTGAAGAAACCCAATCTTAGCTGTTTGCTGTAATTTTTAAATTCCAAGTACTTGTCCTTCCCAGCAGGGAAAGTACTGCGAACAGCTTTTTGTAGCTGGCAAAGAATAGTTTGACTTGTGAGTTTCTCATCAGTTTGGAAGTACTGAAGACAACATTCGCAAACAAATTTCCTGTAATGGTTCTTATTCAGCTGACTACCAACCAGCTTTGACAAATTTCTAATGCAGACAAAATGGAAATGAGTGGCATTTCCACTAGTGCGAATCGCCAAAATATTTACATGTTTGTTATGGTGTACAGAGAAATATGCATGGGTACTACAACCCCACCCTTTCCGCAAGTTTCGCCAATTATATTACCATTGTCCACCATATAGTAGACATTGAAAGAAATAGAATTGCTCACCTCAAACTTACGAATATCCTGTATGACTACATGTGTCGACAGATCTTCGATATTCAAAACCTCATGAGGATTTGGCTATGAAGCAATTCTGCAAACATTTTGTGTGGCAGGATACATAGATGCTATCATGGCATAGTGGAAACACATTCCCACCAGGCAGTGTACATCGACACAAGCTTTCCTATTTGCAATAAACTTTGGTAGTTTAGTGTGCGCAGCACCCGATGGTGAACGGCCGATATTGGCTCACATGTACATCCATGTATGTCAGTATTTTCCTCCAGCCAGATCCACACACACTAAACTCCTCAAGTCTGTTAGTGAGATAAGGAATTGTATCATCATCATAGATTAAACCCACATCGGATGAATGGAGGACAGGGAGTGGTTTGCTTTGAAAATATAAATTTTCTGTAGCACCTTCTTCGGCCATAAGGGATTTCCAGTATTTACCCACTATGGTAACTGAAAGTCTAACTGGTCGGAGGGATGCCATTATTTGGCTTAATAAAGGGGCATTACTTCTCTAGAAAAAACGAGAAAAGTCTGCATCATTGTCAAGCCTATCACTAAGTATTCGCACGTAATTTAGCCTTCCTGCGAATGCCATAGCCATGAGATTGTATGTCAGGTCTGACAAAGGCTCCACTGAGGCTGGCGAGTCGGAAAACGAATTACTTTCCAGTTCCCTTGATGAAATATCTCTAATCGACTTGAAAGTAAGTTGTGAAATAGTTTAATCACTCTCTGAAGCACAAGAATCTTCCGGGTCTGATAGAAATAAATCATGATTCAAAAGGTCAACCTCCTCATGTGTGGGGGAAGCGTACACGTTTTGACTTTTTGGTTTTGACAATCTCTCCGCAAGTGAATCCATGCTCGAATTGCTTAAGTAGGGATTGTCTTCCAATAGATTAACTCGTGTCTTCTTAGGTGAAGGGACGCTATCTCGACAGCTAGATGTGTTTGCGATTCAGAATCTGAATCTCTTAAGTAAAGATCTTCAAGCAAGATGTCAATACTGGAATGCTTATGCTCACCCATTTTAGATAAGTAAAAGTTTATTTAGCTTCCCCTCTCCAATAGTTAGTACACCACAATTAATTACTCTGAAGTGTCTCATCATTCTGAGAAATATGGAAAAATAACAACACTTTACTACCTCAGCATGTCATAGTTGTAATTAATAGTAACATTATTTATTAGTTTTGAGTGAACTATAATTTATTGAGGAAACTCAGTCGACTATAACGACTTATTTTTACAAAAGATAAGGGTAATGAGTCATTCTAAAGTCTCATGTACAGTGCCAGGTAGCGTATAGCTGAGAACTGAGTGTGTTTGGGGAGCAAACGAAAAGCGAGGTCTCATGAGCCAATGAGGGCGAATTGCATGTGCTTGGGGCAGCGAACGTACTTTGCTTGGGTGGGCCAAAGGGTTGGGCAGTGAGCAATAGAGTGGTTCAGTAATTTGTCGATGCCTGCTCCGCGTGCCATAAAGCAGACACAGTTCTTGACCACCCAACAACCTCCCCTTCACTCCCCCCCTTATCAAGTGGAGCCTATGAGCATGCCAGCAGGAGAACTTCCCCTCTGGCCATGCCACTCCATCCCGATTGCCCTAGCCACTATACAATTCACCACAGCCCGCGACATGTCCATAGCCTGCGACATGTCATGCCTCGTCTTTCTTTCACAAGTTTCAAAGCAAGAATTAAAAATTTACAATTTTAAAATACTCTTTTTGAAAAATACAGTGAGTTACTCGATACCATCAAAACTAGTGTACACTGTTAAAACCATTTACACCATAAAAATGAAAAATTGTGTACACCATAAAAATTATGTGTTTCTTGACACCATCTAAAATATGTTCTAGGGTGTAACATAAAAATGCTTTACACTATCAATGACTTTTAAAAATTTAATCGTGAATGTTTTCTAAATGTTTTAGCAAGGAAGCAACACATAGGATATTAAAAATACCAACTAAACATAAACTCTTAAAACTAAACATTTCTTTAAAAAATACTACAATCTAAAAAATCAAATACCCAATCCACCCTGTCACATACATGTTAAAAAATATTTCATTTTTTAGAAATACTCAAGGCTCGTATATCCATCTTTCAAGTGTTCTTCTCCAATCAACTCATACTGAACAAGCTTGGAAGCTGAGATTATGCATCGCCCCCTCATGCTAGGCATGAGCAGCATAGTTCTCCCTTGCTTTTGCCGTTCCAAAGTTCATACCTCATACACACAACAACCCTGCCATAAACATTTCTTAAAACTACGTAAAACTAACTAAAATTTGCATCACTTTTTCGCTGCATTCATACTTGCAGCCATCCACCTATTTTACTCAGAGTACTTTGTATTTTTATTTAGATGGTATTGAAATATATTTATGATTATTTAATAGTGTAGAGAGGGCCTTGGTCTGAGATATTGTATTGCCTTATTTCCATAGTGCAATACTATGGCAATTACCGAGCATTTCCCTCTAAAATCTGTTAAATGGTCACTTAAATACAAGTCAACAACTTATCTAAAATTGATTGAAAACACAATTTTCCACTGCACTCACATATGCATACGTGCACACATATACGCACACAAATTATACTATGAATTCTAAAAAATATATCACACTTTGAATAAATTTTATGTAGTTTTCATCCAAATTGTAACAATTTGTTATAAAAGTTACTAAAGTCCTTATAAATGGTATAAGATTTAATGATTTATTAAAAATTCCATTCAATTTGTTAAAAAGTTTAACAATTTTAAAGAAACACCATTCACTTTGTTTAAAGTTTAAATATGATTGTTCAATTTGTTAAAATGTTAAACATTTTTAAAGAAAGTTTAACGAAGTTAATTCAATTTGATAAAAAGTCTTAACGAATTAATAAAAATTTCATTCAATTTGCTAAAAGTTTAGTAATTCAAAAGACTAGTTTTATGATTTTAAAGAAACATTATTCAATTTGTTAAAAAATTAAAGTAAGATAATTTAGTTTGTTAAAGTGTTTAATGATTTTAAAGAAAGTTTAACGAATTTCTTTCACTTTGTTAAAAAGTTTAATGAAATCATATAAATGGCAAACAGTTTGATGAAATCATATAAATGGCGAAGGATTTGAAGGGAAAACATTAAAATTTGAGAAGAAAGTTAGTTAAATATGAAACACAGTAAATTTTACAAAAAGTTGAAACAATACCACAAAAGAATTAAAAAGACCCTAAATTAGCCACTTACCTTAACTCTGGCAGCGAAGCTGGTAGGCTTTGAACAAAACTAAAACTAAAGGTCAAGCTGCATGAGCAATTGCCCTCTCAGGCAGGCGAAAGTCCCGACTGGCTAGTCCAGCAGATGTGCGGTCAGCCGAATTCCCGAGAAAGCAGGCGAATATCAAGTGGGTGGTAGAACTGGTAACATGGTTGAAGTTCATTCAAGGCACAACCCCGTCGCATCAGGTCCTGCTTGAAACGAGCAGCTGGTGTCTTTGAATAGTCAAGGCTAGGCAGGCAGCTCCAAGCAGTGCGCGGACTGATTCACAGGCTGTCCGAGCGCAAGAGGGTAGGAGATGTTGCCTCCATAAAGTCAGATCAGCAAATGAGGATCTGACTTATTTATATCCCACACCCCTCCTTTGTTGCGAAAATTTACATTTTGTAATTCGCTATATAAATGTATTTAACCTACATATTACATAATCGAAATATTTTCAACCAAATAGTAAGCAAATTTAGCACATTAAAAAGGATTTAATGCGAATTTTTTTAATTTAGCATCTATATGTTAGAATCCACGTATATTTGCCAGTTTTAAGCCATTCTGTTTGAATAATATTCTTATTTAAAGATTACTTACATGAACAATTGTCATTACAAAATGAACTTTTCATAATACGAGGTGAAATGATTTTAATAATGTGTTTTACACCCTGACACGAACAAACAATTATCAAATGATTGTATATTTTTTAATTAACAGTGTTACATTTGTTATTCCTTTCACAAGGTTACATTTGTACCTAACTCTAGACTCGAACCCAGAATCTATGTATTACAATCATAGGTACCCAACACTTAAAAGTCAGAAACTAGATTACAATTATACATGATCTAACCAGGACTGAAACCCAGTTTATATAAACCATGCCTTACCCAGGAATCGAACCAGCAAACTATATATTACAATCGACCATGCCTTATCTGGGATTCGAACCCAGAGCCTCTGTGTTTAAACTGATTACTCAATGGAGGTAGGCAACATTTAATAAGTAATTTTATGTAGTTATAGTATATTGTGGAAATAATAAGTTTTTTTCCAGAAGACATCTTTTTGTCAGATAAAAATATATCTTTAGTTGAATAGCAATTTCTGGTGAACTAATAGTCTGTTTGTTATCTGATTTTTCTTTACACCACTTGTACATGTTAATGTAAAATTATTTTTCCTCTCTCTGTTGAGAAAATATTTTTCTTAGGAAATTACATTCACTTTTAAAAAAAGAATAGGTTAAATAAAAGTATAAAGGGATTCATTTTAAAATATTAATTCATTTACAAGATATATACAAACACAAGATGTTTCAAAAAATCATTTCAACACACTCAGACAAAGCAAATAGAAATTTTTACTCCAAAACACATACAAATTACACATTTGTTTCAAAAAAGATATACAAGTACAGGATGTAATATAAATTATGCAAGTATTATTTCAAAAATACAGGTAGATCCAAAAATGTATGTACAACTAGCAAAATATATACAACATTTTTTCTTTAAAAATAAATATTTTTATAAAATGTTAGCAACTTCCCTGATCAAAGTTTCCATGCATTTTCTTAATATTGGATCCAGATCCCCATCTTGAGCTCTGCTTTCAAGTAGTGAGCATTTCTTAGGCCCTGGTTTTAACCTGTATGTTTGTACACAAATGTCTTTACAAGTAGGGGCATGTAAAACAATGTTTTCAACCAAACAAGGATATGATTCAACATAATGAGAGTACACATCTTCAATACTAGATTAAACAGGTGTGTTTGCAGTCATATAAAACACTGGGAATTTCTTGTTGTCATTCCACTGTATGAGCTTGTGACTCTTTTAATCTCCTAGAGGAAAATAAATTACTTTAAAATGAAAAATATTGCCACAAGTCTCTGTAAATTCATTCAAAAGCCAGTTGCACTGTAGGGCATAGGTTATATTGGATGTTCCTTGTTTTATACTGACATGATGATTTGTAGGATAAAATACATTATGTTGCTACTATGACATCCAACACTCAGCTAAGAAGAATCAACAAGGAACAATGTATGTATATTGATCAATTCATTCTCTAAAATTGCAAATTGAAATGTGTTTGAGGGCATAATTTTATTTTTGCTTATTTTATTGCTCAATGCACATAACATTTTGATGTATCACACCCAGTATGATACATGTAACCAATTTTGTTTTTGCTATAATGATATAGAGTATTAAGATTATAATCACATTCTTTGAAACACTGATAGGGCAAAACAGTGTCTGTATTATAAACAAGATGTTTCAAACATTGTTCTTCCTCACGATATCAAATTACAATGCATGTATCCTTAAGCTTACTATTACAAATTATCCTGTGTGGTCTGCACTGGTTTACAAGACATTCAGAACTCTTATAGTTAGTTTAAGTGGAATCATAACTATTTGGTTTACTACATGCTGTAAAAGATCGAGAGAAACCCATACATTTAAAATTAATATCTGACTCACACATTTCCTTAACAACAAAATGTGAATATTATAAACTGTAAGTTACGGAATTCAAACCTTTAGTAAAAAAAATGCATACTTGTATTTTATTGGGATCATTATTCTGAACTAGTCACTTCATATGCATATAAATTACACATGGACGGGAAAACTAATCCTCCTTGTTCGAAAATATATTGTGGATGTCCCTGCCGTAGGTCTCCTTCCAACAAATGGTGATTCCCTGATCAGGTGTGGTGAGCTGGTAGGTGATTACTCCATATCCCCGTTCCTCTACTATCTCCTCACTAAGACTGGCAATCATCAAATCTTCTAATGTTGTTGGTAAGTCACTGTTGGGGCGATAAATCTCACAGCACAATTGTTGCATGCTATTCCTTCACCAAAGTGAATGTCAAGAGTGGTGTCGAAAGTGTAGCAGCAATGTTCTATATCGTTGCAGACTGAACTTGCAGAACAGTTGTGTGGTTTAAATAACACTCTTCTGAATCTTATTTGTACGATCTTGTATACATCTGTAAGGTCGAAGATTCTATTCATGATGGACGATTTTATACTGAACATTCTCCTTTATATAGTCTGTCAGATGTTCTTGCTTTGAAAAATGTTGCATTGCCACATATCACAGGGAGAATTTAATTCTTGGTCACCAATATATGTATAATGTTGGTTGTGTTGCATTGTTCTGTCCAAACTGTAATAACAGAACAACAACACTCATTTTGCATAATGTACTTGATTTTCTTGTAGGATTTGCGTTTGCTGATATAACCAATTTGAGCTTCAAATGCTAGTTTGCCTTTGTTACAAGGTACTTTGCAGTCAGGATGCAAATTATATAAAGGACACTAATTTCGCCCATAACATACATCGATAATTTTTAAAGTTTCTGTTAGACTGCTTAGCAAGAAACTACAATGTTCATCTCTGTTGCACATCTGTATCTGTAGTGGACTATCTTCATCTTCAATTCGAAACCAGACATGCCTGAATCCTGGTGTAACACTAGCATACAGAAGTGATGAGTCGAACCTCTCCATCGTAACTGAAGCTCTTGTGTACGATTCTCTCTCTCTCATTATATAGTAATATTTCTTCCAGTTTGTGTTAAAATTAGTTCTCCAATGACAATTTTGTTATATCAAATTTACAGATACAACCATTGCTGTTCCTAACCTCAGAGTCCCACATTCCACATGGTGATCTTAAAAGGCCATTATTGCCTTGCATTTGCATGATGTGTTCCTTATTTTACATGTTTCAGTCAATAAGGTGGGGTTGTCATAAAATTCTCCTCTCAATTTATAATTTATTGGATGAAAACATGGTTCTTTTATTATTTCTACACTGCGACAGGTCCCAAGAAGAACAGGGCAATTCACTGTCAGGCTGCATATTAAAATAGGACAGTCTCCTTCTTCAACACACAGCACTTGTTCTGTATACATGCTTTCTCCAGAACTTTTTGCGAAATTCCAATGTGTATCTCTATTACACATCTGTATTTGGAAGTACGTCTTACCTAGAGACTGGAAACATGCTTTCTTGTGTCCTCGAAAAATACCGGAATATGTCTTCTCTTGGTCGAATTTCTCCATTTTATCGAAATCTTAGGCTACCTGGAGCAAACCATTGTTTCGAGAATTTAATATCTCTACACACAGGTAGGATGTTGGTACAAATATTCTCTTAAAGCTTCGCTTTTACATTGTGAGGAGAATGTTTTTTTTTCCTCACAGTGATTAGTAATATATCATTTGACCATTGAATTAATATTCGTACAGTTGTGGTATCTTCTGATGTGTATTACTTCTGCATTGGTTAAACTTTTTAAAATTTCCTTCTGGGTTTTTCCAAGCTCATATATGGGATAGTCTTCGAGTAATGCATCATTTACATATTGAAAACGTTTTTTGTAAGCTATGCCACCCAAGTCCCATTTCAGGTTATGTATCTTATAAGTCTGTTCCTGAAACATCATTTTAACTTCAGGTTTTAAACTGTACCAAGGTCTGTGAGATTTAAAGCATAATAATTTAGAGTCATTAGTGTCGGTTGCATAATAAACAGTAAGCTCATTAATTGCAAAGAAGTTGTATTGGTAGTTTTTCGAAACCCTGAGCATAGCACATCATTTTTTTCATTATTTGTTTATACAATTTGTACAAATAGTCTCACTCTCATATAAATTACATAATATGACAGTGTTTGCCTCGGAATATACTTCATCGACTCCAGATGAGTCCATTGCTATATCTGGAGTGATTCTAGCTTCAAGTAGCTGTTCCAGACTGCACAACATACAATTCCTCCACATATGTTGTAAGTTCTCATCATTAGCAAAAGCAGGCATGCCGTAAGGACACTCTTCATATGATGTCCTCATCAGCTTGTAAATGGTCAGCCAGGAATGGATACACTAGTTTTATTTAATGGCCCACAAATAAATCATAAATTCTTGTATCAACACTCGCAGTTGGGAACACTCTAAACTCAGTAAGGTTTTCGCCTTCCCATAAGCTAAAATCGCATTTAACATCTCAACACATTCAGTGTCACAATTCTCATATCAGTGATCTTGATGCATTTTACCTGTTGCGAGCTGATGCAGAGATGAAATCCCTTGTAGATCGAGATGATGTAGTGAAGTTTTAGTGGACACTTGAGTTGTATTGAATGCCTGTCGTAGTGGATGCCTGGAGCTGTAGTGGTCATTGTAGTGGATGCCTTGAGTTGTAGTGGTAGCCCGTCATTGTAGTGGACACCTGGAACTGTAGTAGATGCCTAAATCCCACTACTGCTAATGCTATGCCCACACATGCATACACACATCCAGTGACCTTAGCAGGCAGCGACTTACTTAACCTTAGAAAAATTAATTTATTCTTCCTTATATAGTAAATCGATACAAAATAGGTGTCATTTTCCTTGAAATTTAAGTTGAAATATCATGAAATTTAGCAGATTTCAACTCCGATAGCAGTCATTTCAATCTGGATACATGTTATTTCTGTAATATCACATCGAAAAAATTGTTTTATTGGTAAAACAAGTTAAAATACATACATATTTTATGGTAGAAATTCGTAAGTGGGAAAACTACATGCAAAAATATGCACGAATTTTAAAAAATCAGGTTGAAAGGAAGAAAAATATTTAAACAAGTTTGTTTCACATATGTTTTAATGCATGAAAAATAAAGTTTAACTTGAGTATCTGCTTGCATAGTAATAGTTAAAACTTGAATAAAAATGTGTGTTTGAAAAACTGTTTTCTTTCAATGTTTAAAATCTTAGCAAGTTAAAATTATGTCCTATAGATTTGTTAGTATGAAAATTAATCATTGATTTGTGTAAAGTTAGCTGGAAACATGAATAAAGTTTGCTGGAAATGGGAAACAAGTTTACTGGAAAACGGTCAATATTTTTAATTGAATTTATTGTGTGTTGAAGACATCTAGAACATATTTCTTAGTGCTGAAGAAAATAAATTTTTATCAGTTTTAGTTGTGAAATTTTTTATTTCGTTGGGAACGCACCAGGCTCTTGTCTTCCGAAATATATCAGAGAGCTTCAGTGTCCGAGCGAAAATAACAGTTTGTTGGCTAGAGGGGATAGGGGCAGGCAGCTAGCCCAGGTCAGTACAAAATCTGCTGCTGCCCTAGGGAAAGTGTCGTTTTGGCCTTGAACCAAACCTTTGTTACTCGCCAAGGTAGTTTTCGTGTCGCAAAACGTGCGCTCTGTGGTGAAGGGCTGGGGGACTGGGGCTGCGTGGACCGGCCAGTTCCTGAGATATCCGAAAAACACGTTCCTTAGTGGTGTAAGGGGGCGAGGGTGAAGCGGGGCTGTGTAACCTAGAATCGACAGTGAGGGTGCAGCGCATTCTCTGGACAGGGGCAATCAACCAAAAGAACATTTTCGATCTTGAGAAGGGCAGGTTTTGCGAATCATCAAGTTGGAAGGGACAGTTCTTGGGCGATGTAGGCAGAGGGAGAGTTTGCCACTAAACATGTTCTTACAGTGTTGAATCGATACCATGGTGCGTGGCCCGGAGCTTTGTAAATTACGAAAATGAACTCAGAATTGGAGGGGAATGGGGGCTCCATGCTGCCAGGAGCGATATGGACACTTGTAGCTATCTGCCGCCATCTTAGTTCTTTGCCAAACATCACACTGCATAGACGGGAGACTGGGTCTCTCGACTTCACCGGGCTTCGGAGTGTGGTAGCTACGATTCTTGTTAAGCAATATTATATGCTCTGGAGCTCAGATATTGTTGACTGTCTTCGTGAACTATAGTGTGAAATATTTTTTTATAAGTTTTTTATTTTATTGGAGAAAAATATACATGTTCGTGTGATAGTGCATTTATCGTGTAAACCCCGTTTCTGTGTTCGGTAGACGAAATTTCGTAGCAGTTTCAACTACCGTTTTTGTTACTCAGTGCCGTGAATTTCACAGACTTGATGGAAAAAAAAATTGTATTACGTCCGTTATTTTTAAATAATTCGCTTTTATACATTCGTGTAGTTGTAAGGAAATAGGGTCTGTCAGTCGTAACCATCAATTCAGTTCCCTTTAAGACGCTGGATGTGCTACATGTATATATAGTCAGATTATCGATGTAAGATGACTTCATTCATTGATTTACCTCCGAAATGGACAGATGTGTTTTCGGAGAGCTCCTGGTGCGATTTCATTACATGTATTTCTATTGTGTCTGTTTAAAATTCAAAATGATAGTTTGGAAATCTTTATTTGTCCGTGATAATTGGAAGTGCTAAATCATTGTTTGTGCATTTCGCTAATTAAATTGCATGCAGTGCTTGGTAGCGATACATTTTTGCTAGATATAATTCAGGATGTGTATGACTAGTGTGTAAATTGTGTACACATCAATTTCCGGGTAGCTATAACCTTAGTCGTTTGTCAGCCTCCGAACATGCTCCACGTATATATGGTCAGGCTCTCTACATAAGATCGCTTAATTCCTTCACCAGCCTCTGGACCGGACAGACGTGTTTTGCTAGAGTTGCGATTTCATTACGGGTGTCAAGTTAATTTCTTTTAATGTGTCGATTACGTTTTTAAAATTCCTCACGAGTCTCTCACAGGCAGATGGACATGTAAGGTATGTGCGAGAGGCGTCAAGTAATATCATATTCCTTGTTATTGTGTTCGTTTAATTTATAGGGACATTTTTTAATCGTTTTATGTATAAGTTGTTAATTCCATACTGCACACTCATGTAATTGTGATATTCACTTAGTTGCACTTGTTTAGCATATGTCGACACGAGATATTATTCACGTAGTTGTTTGAAATTTGCGATTCGATGGGTGTAATTTATTCATATGTAGAACACTCTGCAATTCTCTAGCATTTAATTGCATTCCGAATAATACTATTTTTCAAAGTCTCATATCTACCCCAACAACTTCTACAAGCAAGATCACTACCAAACAAAACAAAATTATACACTTAGACCACTCTTGCATAAAACTCTACACAACATACGTGTATACATTTTTTTGATTAACTCTTTCAATTAATTTGATATCAAATAGTTAATCAGATTAATAAGATCGGCATCCGATTTGATCTAGGATTCTTGCACCCCTACTACTTGGGATATAATGAACTGCAACTGTTGCAATATTTTGTTTTATTTTGTCAGATAATTGTTTGTGCACCCACGTGTTTCCATGCGAGTTTAAGGAATCTCACAGCACGGAAGAATCAGGAGAATCTTCCCCTGCCGTATCGGATTCTAGGTTTTTATAGCTTGTTAATAATTTTTAAAAAGAGAAATTCCGGAAATACTTTTATGCCCAATTATCTGCCGCCGTTACACTTCAGTACAGACTATAACGACTGAACAATATACTGAAGTCGTATTCATATCACAATAATGAATTTGTCAAATTTTGGCACAGTTAAAATTGGGTTTGTAATCATGGGTTTTTAGTTCTGTTGTTATGCTTGTGCTGCTTTGTAAAGCCAATGGCTAGGGGTATTTCGGGAATTTCCTTTATATATATATATATATATATATATATATATATATATATATATATATATATATATATATATATATATATAATCTAGAAAAACCACAAATACTGTACGGCGTGGAAAGGTTCTCGGGATGAAGAGAACTGAAGATTTTAATTCCCGTACGTATAGAAAAACAAAATTTTTGCGTGGAGTGCGACTGCCGAGTCGTGGAGGAGTTGAGCCGTGTGTCGTCCCCCTTGCGCGACCTTCAGCCGTGCTTCTCCCGCAATTAGCGATGCTCGCCCCCCCCCCCCCCACCAGCCGCGCCATCAGCCCTGACGCATGATGGGAACTTCCACCCAGTCCCCCAGCATCCTACAAAACAAACCCCGAAAACACGAACACGTCCATTCACTGCATCCACACCCCTTCCGCCCGCGGATGTCTTGACGGCGCGTCGAGTGGAAGGGGGGGGGGGGGTCCCTCCGAGCGAACTAGGGCAGCGTTCCACAAACGTCAAGTTTGTTCTACGATAGTGACTTGCGATGCGTTGCGATGAGCGGTAGCCAATCAGGACGAAGCAGATTCCGTCGCAGCGCGTCGGCGTCAGCCTGCGACGTAGAAGAAGAAGAATAAGCCTTCGTTTAAAAAGAGAATAAAAGCATCTATTATTTTACAATTTGAAAACGACGATCGCTTTTACGCCGACGTATTATTATTATTATTTCTGCGTGGATGTTCAAAATAGAAGTCAAGGCTTCTTATATATATATATATATATATATATATATATATATATAATTTCATAAAATTCGTTTATTAATATCAAAATAATTATCCTTCGTCTTACAATGTCTAATTTTCGTCACACATCGTGTTCATACTACCCTATAATGTATTTATATTCTACCACTTAAAACATACAGTTTCAACTTTCTACGCGTGTCTTTTGTCACATTCGTGAGGTCTGAAAATGTAATTTCCACCCTTCAACTAGATAGCAGCACCATCTCAGACGGCGTCCGTCGCCGACAGACCATAACTTAGTTGTGAAACAGCAAGTATGGCTCGTCGCAGCCCAACGCATCGCAACGCAATGCGTCTCACTATTGTGGAACCAGATTTACTCCCAGAGTAAAGTGTAGGGTATTCACGGTAAAGTGAGCACTTTTGAAAGCCCTCTCATTCGGCGTAGTGGTCAATAAATATGTTTTATTTTAGGTTTACACGTTAACTTCCGAGTGTGGTAGAATGTGCACACTGTGTTTATAATATACGTGACAGTACTTATTTTAAAAAGGTAGCTAAAGGATTAAAAAAAAAAAAAGGCTGAAAGGAAAAAGTAACCAGGGCCTGAAAAGTGCTCACTTTGCTGTGAACAGCCTACAACACAGAGAAACAGAGGAAAGCAAAGGCCATGGTTTTCTGAACGAGCATGATGTAAACAAGTCGTGTTTACAAATATGTACCGACTGTGCGACCAATGTAAATTAAGAAATATATTTGTCGCTTTCCCCAAATTCTTTCTTTTCCAAAATATTACTTATTTAGGTGAACAGCTCCACTTGCCATAAATTAATCATAAACATCACGTCTAAAAATTCAACCTTTATGAAGGTTACCTTTTAAATAAAAATACGACGTTAATCACTCGTCATTTGTAATTTTTCCGCTTGAGTGTGTAAAAATAATGTCCAAATTTCCTCTCAATTTGTTTAATTCTACTTCAACTTTCCGCCTTTTTCGTTTTATCTTTGGTTACTCGCTGAAACAGTGCGCGTAAAAGTTGTTACTCTGGCAGGATGCTCAGAGTAACAACTTTGAAGTTTCGGAAGACTGCCAGGAGTGAGTAAAATATTTGCTCAAACATTTCGGGACAGAAAAAGAGAAAGGTTTTACCCACAGGGTAACGTTTTGGAACTCCGCCTAGGCAACGACCCATGTAGAAAAGAAGAAGAAAAAAAAAAACTTTAAAAATTCTTTACCATATAGAGAGGGAAATATTTTTGTAAAAATATTAATTATTCACAAAATATTACATCCAAAATAATAATAATTTAAGTTTGCCAACTACAAATACTACAAATAGGGATTATTATTTTTTATCCTGCTACTATTCTCTTTCGGATTATACTGACGTGTCGTGTATTCCCACTCGCATGGCGAATACAATTGTGTTTATTTGCCGCGGTTGGCAGCCAGTTGTCAGGAATCGAACTTGCTCTTGGACTTTACTGTACCAGACAACTTCTTTCATTCCTCTTCGATTGACAAGAAACTTAGATCGCGTGAATGCCGTGAATAACTTACGGATTATCCGGATTGGCAATTCTATTACGTGCTTAAATGCAGTGTCCTTAGGAGGTGGCATATGCCCCAAGTTCCTACCCCCCTACGTGCGCCCCTGTATCTAGGCCGCCGTCCAGTTCTCACTAGTTTAACAGGCCACTAATTCCAGTAACGTCATCTATTGTTCCTATACTACTGACGAGCTCCGATGATCTCTGGTAAAGGCTGTTCACGGTAAAGTGAGCACTTTTAGAAGCTGTTTCATAAGACATAATAACCAATAAATACATTTCATTGTGGCCTCGGACTTTTGGTTTTGGGTGTGGTGAATGTATGCACTGTGTTTATTACTCACATGGCAAGGTTTACATTAATAAGTGATGGAAGGATATAAATTGGTTGAAAGAAAAAAGTAACTAGAGCTTCAAAAGTGCTCACTTTACCGTGAACGGCTTATACATGAATTTCAACTCAACATATTAGAGCTTGTAGCACTATCTGTGGCAGTTTTGGATTTGCTAACATAATGTTTATAATTGAACATTTAAAACTTAAATATGTTTTTAATTACCTTTCACTGCAGTCATTTTCATTAGTTTGGATTTACGGTGACATGCCTTAATTAATTACTTGAAATTTATGACATGTATAGTTACATCACGATCTGGAGTTCTTTATTGAGAAATAGTACCATTTATTTCCTTATATACTATCGTCACACAATGTCATGATTAGTCAAGGCATTAATGAGCTTCATGAACTTCTGTAAGTTTGGATTTAGTTTTTTTTTTTCTAAAATGTGTGGGTGTGTATAATGGGTTCAGTTGTAGAGAATTCAAATGCTGCCGTAACTGTGTACACAAAGCACACAAACGAAATATACAAATAAATTAAATATCAAAATTCCTCCACTTTTATATATGTTTCTAAATAAAACCCTTCGTAATATTCAAACTATTAATATCAACATTTTTTTTTCCAAATAAATTATATACATTATAAATTGCTTGTTTTGTGTAACAGTGTTTGAATGTGTCTACTTGAGTGGAGTGGAGAGATTTGGGCTGCTATTAACATTGGGGTCTTGAGAGCCGATAAGAGTGAATCGAGGTAAGGATGGAGCAGCGCTGGAATGAAAAAAGGGGGTAGGGGGACGGGACCTCCCCCATAAAACCCGTGGACAAGCGGCATCGACCGGGCACGATTCTCACATGCGAAAATCTGGGAGCGACCCCGCCGGGAATCGAGCTCGGTTCCCCTTGGTGGGAGGCGAGTAGTCTAACCACCACACCACCGCGGCCCCTTGTGCCTACTTGAACACAACCATCGCCCCCACCAGGTTGACACGTCTGCGCCATAGCCTAAAGATGAGGTAGACCGCTTATTCTTCGTCTGCGCATGTAAAGGCTGTTCACGATAAAGTGAGCGCTTTTGAAATCAACCCTAGAAAAATATCACTGCCCCTGATCATCTTCAAGGTGGGTTTACGACTGATTTAACAGAATAAGTGTGCCTTGTGCTTAAGATATGAATCAATGTGTTCATGGGTATTAGTTTACGACTGTCGTGTGCGGGTTGTGACGGGTCGTGTGCATTATTGGCGTCACTTAAGAGATCGTTATATTTTATATCTTGAGTACAAGTCAAGACAAAGTAGCCAATCAGAGCACAGCAACAGTTGTTGGCAGTAAACTGTATTTACAACTTGTAATTAGGTTATTTCGTATTGTGAAATCGTGTGAAAGTAATTATTTCTATCGAGAGACAGAATCCTCTTTATTTAAAGAATTGTTCATGGGTATGTTTTATTTTGTGGAAGAGGTTATTTAGTTCGCTTTAATTAACCTTTTCAGATTTATTGATGCAAATGCCTAATGTTGGCATCGGCTTCCCTTTCTATAAGATTTCACGAGTTTTTTAAAACGATTACACAAGCAGCAACCACAAATAATTAAATAGATGTAAATAATCTCCACTCTAGGCCATATTTGCAGGTTATTTCAGTTGCTTACTTCTCCTACGATTACACAAGCAGCAACCACAAATAATTAAATAGATGTAAATAATCTCCACTCTAGGCCATATTTGCAGGTTATTTCAGTTGCTTACTGCTCCTACGATTACACAAGCAGCAACCACAAATAATTAAATAGATGTAAATAATCTCCACTCTATGCCATATTTGCAGGTTATTTCAGTTGCTTACTTCTCCTACGATTACACAAGCAGCAACCACAAATAATTAAATAGATGTAAATAATCTCCACTCTAGGCCATATTTGCAGGTTATTTCAGTTGCTTACTTCTCCTACGATTACACAAGCAGCAACCACAAATAATTAAATAGATGTAAATAATCTCCACTCTAGGCCATATTTGCAGGTTATTTCAGTTGCTTACTTCTCCTACGATTACACAAGCAGCAACCACAAATAATTAAATAGATATAATTAATCTCCACTCTAGGCCATATTTACAGGTTATTTCAGTTGCTTACTTCTCCTACGATTTTGATTGGCTTGACTTAAGAGCAGTGGCGTTTATTCCATAGACGCAAGTTAAGCAATGCTTATCCTGTACATATTGGAAATGTTTGACCATATCTAGTTTTCGCCTCAACTTTAAACACATTTAATTCTGAGTTTCCCGTTTCCCGATTCGAGAAACAGAGTTTTCGTAACTCCTGGACTGTGCACGCATAGTGCTGTTATCCAGTATTTGTTTCCACAAACGGGAGCGACTAGTGATAAATCGATGAATCGAATTCGCAAGCAACAACACGCTCGACCGCGTTCCTTCGGCAGGGTGAGCAGTCGTTCTGTTTGCGTCCTCCAGTCCTACATTTTTCCTTGGAAAGTGGATAAAAGTGTTCGGGAAAACGGGAGTTTTCTTATAATTTGTAATATGCTCTCTAAATAATATTCAGTTTAATAATTATTAAATTAGTTTCGTTTCCGTTTTATAACTAATGTTAGGTATTATGAAACGGTAAATACACGTGGAGGGTAAGCAAAGATGGATGTTGCGTTTGTTGGTAGGAATTGCTTACCCTGTAAGAAAAAAAAACTCACTACACGCCACTGTTTAACAGTTGCTAATTCAATCATAAACTGCAAAACTCCTCATTGTTCCTTTTCCGTGTGCCTATCGAATCATTGAGCACAATTCTTAACTCTGCAGTCTTTAATCGTAAACCCACCTAGAGTCTACGGTGTGTACTAGCCTAGACGTGCTGTGTCATTCTCGCAGATGTCATCTGCCCCTCCGAGGCATTTGATGCGGCTGATAAGAGGCGAGGCACGAGCACTTACGTCATAGGCGACACGCCCTTTCACGTACGCGCACGTCGCAGTCTGTCCGAAGTCGCCATTTTAACGTCCATTATCTGAGCCCGTAAAAAAAAAATAAACTAGGTCGTTTATGCCGACGTGTCTCCCCGTATTATTTACTGCTAAAGAACGCGACGTCGTGTCACACAAATCGCAAACGTTAAAAACATGGACGAGAAAAGAAAGCACTCTACATGCTAGAGCGCATTTTATTCAAACCGTTCCTTAGAGGGCAAATACAAGGTACCGTAATGTGGAGTGTAATTGATCAACAGCGGTGATATTGATCACGTGACATTGTTGTATAAATATATCAGTTTCACCCTACTTATAGTACCTGACATTGACGTTTATAGAGGATCGTCATGCGACCAGTCTTACAGCTGCTGATCAATTTCACCTCATTTTACAGCAGAGCGCGCGTACAAGATGCGCAGCAACAAGTTCCTAAGAGAACTACGCACTAAAACATTCCTGCGAAATCGTTGTTTACTCGTATATTTGCATCTCGGTCTGAGAATACGTATTTTCGCCAGAAAAGGTAATTACGAATTATCTAATGCCTTATATAGTTTTGCTTCTATCATATCAAGTGTAGTATAAGAGGAAAAAAAAATTGCGAAAGGGTAAAAATATCTCACTTTTAGAAACTGCCCGCCTGTACAGTTTCCTTCAGAGGTAGGAGACTAGCAGATCTGTACGGCTGTAGCTGAATCTGTTCGCTTGTAATGAGGTCCCACTAACAGATACAATTTGCACAGTACGGTGCAACGACGGAAACGCTGCACGTCAGCTCAGCGTCCTTGCATGTTCTGCACACGCTGAGCTAATTACATTTGGAAAATGCATGCTTTTTAAGTTGTCCAGATGATGTAAAATTAATTGAACATGATAATGGTTACACGATACATGGCTAAATGCAAGGAAAGGCATTTGCCTTAGTTTCGCCATGTAAAATAAAACGTAATTAAAATAATTAATTAATATGTTTTAACTAATTCAGCAGTTAACACGTAATAAATTAATATATAATCCTAAAAGAGGATTTATATGCAAAGCTCTCGAACCCATATCCTCGGCAATTTTCAAAATACTGTTACGAGAGGCAGTAGGTCCATACATTTATAAAGAAACTGGCAATTCACTTCTACATATGCTGTATTTTCTCGTGTAACGAAGTTTGAATCTTAGGCATTTGTTCCCAATACTGATATATATTGATCACCTTTAATACGAACCGCTAGATGTATATGCATCTTTTCCGTATCCAAAATTTAAACTTCATGGCATAGTATCCAATGAAATTGTTTTTCTTTTGTTCTCTAGAACTAAGCACAGTCGAACAAATGCTGGCTGAGACTCAAAGATTATAACAGCGCATACAAACCCTACTGCTCAAGTCATAAAGACAGACGATTGACAAACGTGGGGAAAGTTTAAGGTTTCATTTCTCGATACTCTTAAAAATGCCACGAAAGATAGAACATGAGTGAATCACTTGGACTTGAATCCGACCGATCGCCATGTTACGTACAGGCAGTTCTTCGACCTGTGAAGTGATCATTGGCCGCTTGTTTTTCCGTGCCTGCATAATGCTTATGGTTATTTTAGCAGTTTACGATATCTCTGCAAAAAAATTATATATTATTATTTAAACATTCTGCAGTTTTGGGAATTCCAGTATCAAGAGCTTAAAAGTAGCAAAATCAAATAGAAAAAACGAAGGTAGTAAGTTTTCTGCATCTAAAATAATTCTACACTTAGTTTCCTGCTGAGCATTCAAGACGAGCAAGGCAGTCTTTGGCTACTTGACAAAGATACGATAGTGTCTTATCCTTATCTCCGGCAGATAACATAGCATCATTCACAGTTCCGAGGCATAAACAGGAAAATAACGGTGTAAAATAATGTATGTTTTCGTACGGAGCCAAAAGCATGTGGCTGAACTCGTGTAAGGAGTGAAGAATCTTTCGTCATATTTAATTCTTTCATTTATAGGTAATTTTTTTTTATATAGAGGCTTTCGGCTTCCATTAAAGGCTATATAATAATATTTTAAAAATTAATAAAATGCCGATTTCTTTCAATAATATCCATACAGCTATCAGGTAATCTAAAATCAATTTATAGGCCTATTACTTATTTTAAAAATATTTTTAAATTAATAATTTTTTAACTAATTAAATTATTTGAGTAATATTATCAGCACATTAAAACAATCCATTTGATAACATAAATTTACATATCCTCAATAATTTTCTCTCTGAAGTACTCATGGGTAAGATTTCTTTGACTAATAGGGATTTTTAATATGCTTTACAGACATAAGACCTAAATTGTTGACTTATAATTATTATAGAATTAATATAAAATAAAATAAACAATATGAATGACTTTTCGCGTTTTAATAGTTACCATGAGATACTCTAAAAATTAGGCGAAAGATATCTAGCCTAACAACTGTAATGAGAAGATGGCAAGAATTACTTGGGAAAAAAATTATTACTAGTAAAACAATTTCTACACCTACGTGGTGAGAACTGGTCGTCAACAACAGGACATACATGAATCGCTTGGAAAGGGTTGGGTACAGACAGGAAAGTGCAGAATCGGACATGAAACGCAAGAGTGTAATTCACCTGTGACTCATTTTTAGGGAGTTAAAATTGTTTAAGTATTAATTCTTAGGAGCTCCGATCTTTTGACAGCGCGAGATATTGTAGATGCTGTCAGAGGGCAACGGAGCATATAAATTATAGGCGACTTGTTATTACATCAATGTCTAATTTCTAATATTATTAGTCTCGTAAGAATATCCGAGTTGCAACAGACACAACGTTAATACGCTCGTCGGGTGGCAAATCCAGTTGTTTTAGACTATATTAACCCGTTATTTCACCGTGTCCACCATCGTGGACATGTTGCACATTCAAGATGTTCATGGCCAATGCTGTACTCGGCGAGGAGTCTGTATGTACCGAATTCCTTGCGATTCTTCGCGACCTGTCTCCTGGTTTGTGAAAGTTACCACACCTCTCGTTTACGAATGGTCGATGTAAACGTCTTTGAGCACGTAGCAGGTCGTTCATTGGTCGAAGCACGTACACCAGACACAAGTACAGCACACGTCAAAAATACTACACAATCGCAACACTTCCGCTCACAATTTAATGCGTGACCGAATGGGTTAACTCCTCGTCTGCATAGCAAGATGCAAGCTAGAAAATTAAGTGCATTACTCAGAGACATTCTTAAAATGATACCACACCGAGTTTTACATTGCTGCGATAAGATGCTCGTTTATAGTCTATTCGCGATTTCGTCACACTTTTTGAATCGAACCTTTGAAAAATCACCCCATGTATGACGGCTTTAGTTATTTCCTAAATTCGCCATGTATCACTGCCGTTTTATAACTCTGTTAACATAAAATTTCTTTATATTTAGTTCATTTGAAGTTTTACCTATATGTCATTTATAAATTATAATAAATACGAAAAAAAAAAAAAAACAGTGGGAAAACATGTGTGTTGGTAGAATCTAGTAAGAAATAGTTCTCATGCAAAACATTATTACCACTGAGTGCGTACGAATTCGGTGCGATGTCCTTTGGTGTAATTTTACAGTCTTAATTAAGCTTAGTTTGCACGAGGCGGAGGAATATCCTGGAAGTAGAACTTAGCAGGGCTTCAGAAAAGTGTGAAGTAACCGTGAATGGATCATAATTACCGAATTTAGGGCTAGTGTTCATTCTGAAGCGGTGTCTATAATGAAATCACAGAGTAGATGTAAGGACACAGAGACAAAATGGCCTAGTGTTCCTTTGATTTGGGCTGATTGGCTGTACGGTAACTACTGACTTTGTGTCTGATTGGCTACCGAAACTTTCCTATTGGCTGGGCTGCCTTCTGGCGAGTGGGGTTACAAGACGCTGATTGGCAAAAGGCGCTCCGACATTTCGCTGTTCAGTGACGCCATCTTGCGTACGCGTGAGGATGAAGTTCGCTGTGAAAGCTTATGTTTCGCCTTGCATTCTTAAGGTGGCCGTCTAGTTGAAGGAATTTTGCACGTCTGAGGACTAAAAGCGTGGGAGCGCTAGGTGCGACCGAGATATGCGCATCAGCTCTCTCATCGCCTCTACACGCAAAGCACTGAACTGGCGTGCAGTCTTGCCATCGATAACGCGCCTCTATGATACAACGACGTAATAATGAAAATAAGGGTTTAATGCACGTCCCTTTCCTTTTCAAAATGTTTTGTACCGGAATGTTCATATCTGAAAATGACCGTAAAAACACCCGTTCGAGTTTTTCACTATCACTAAAACATGCTTTAGAGAGAAATTAAGGAACTGAAAAACGTAGACCTCAATCAGGGGTGTTGGACGGTGTTTTAATAAAACGTTTTCTGCTGGATCTCTGCACACAGTCCGGCGGCCTAGCCAGGCGGCCACCTTGAGTACTCTGTGATGAAATTTTGAATTCAAAACGCTCTTTGGCCTACCTGTAATATGTAACTTAAACTCATCGACACGCATATAACGTTTGCAAGTGGGCTAATATGTTACGAAGTTAATATATAATCTACCAAAAAGTAATTGGGCACCTGTCCACAATGATTGCTCGGTGGTTGTCACCCAGTTAGAATCTCGTAGGGCCACCTCTTGCGGCTATAACAGCAGCCACCCTGTCTAGCATGCTCTCTACCAGTGTTTGCAGGACATCCACGGGGATTCGTCGCCATCCTCTTGTAACCATTCCACGAGTTGAGCAATGGATTTTGGCCGCGCCTGACGAGTCCTCACCCGGCGATCCAATTCGTCCCAAAGATGTTCTATAGGGTTGAGGTCGGGGCTCTGAGTGGACCAGTCCAATCGGCGAACATTGTTGTCGGCCTACCACTGCGTAGTAGCCCTTGAAACATAGCACATGGCATTGTCATCCTGGAAGTAACACGGGTCCATCCCGTAAAAACGCCACAATGTTGGGAGCATTTCATCATCCAGAAAGTTACAATAGGCCTCTGTGTTCATGCTACCACGGACAAACACCAGCGGTCCTACGCCGAAGGCCGTGAAACACAAGTCAAAAGTGCTCACTTTATCGTGAACAGCCTTTAGCAGCATTATTACTTTGCTATAAAATTTTTATCACCAAGTTTCAACAACAAATTTACACCTTGAAGACGTTTTTCCACATCTCTGACACTCTTCTCGGCATCACTGGTTTGGCATTTTGCCGGAGCTTCTTTTCCTTACGAAGTTTCGGGATCCCTTTCTTTTTAGACTCTGTTGTGAAATTTTTGTAACAATCTCGTCGATTGCCATGCTCGAGTACATAAAAATCTTTCGGGAGCGATTTGCAAATATTGTTTTACTCCGAATACTTAAATGGCCAAAATTCGTGCAATACCACCGAAAACACTGCTTTTAAAAGTTCAAAGGAATTCATCCAAAAAAGTATTGGATTTACCAGAAAATAAATAAAGACAAAAATTATGTGCCATTAAATTTATAAAATACTGGAAAAATAGTCCCAAACGAATGACGACAAATGTGGCAACTACATAATAACGCGGCAGCCATGTTGATGACGTCATCATACAGCCCTCAACCACAGGAATTTTGTAAGACCCACTTTTCTGAGACACGTACTTCACATTTAAACAGGAAATATTCACAAAGCTTGCGCACTTTTCGGATAAATAATTCCTTGCCTGGCTCTTGTACTTTGATTCCTCATAGTGTACAGAGCGGGCAAAAAACCCCTTTATATGCAGTACGTTTATGATATTGTACACGGTAACGGAATAGATCAAGAGAACTTGCTAGTAAAAATAGATTCCATAAAAATCCATTTCTGCGCCCATACGTGTGTATTTCAATTAACAAACTTTCAAAGAAGCCAAACTGTAGACAATTGTGTACTTAAAATAAAATACTGTTTTTTTTTTTTTTTTGCTGGTACTGTATAACGTGAGGGTCATGGCACAATGATCTTTCTTGTGCGTGACTGACTTTTAACCTCCGAGATTGCTTTAGGTTGTGTATGGTTAGTACTTCTAAAGACTGTTCACGATAAACTGAGTACTTTTGACATCAACCTGGGAGAAACAGTCTTGCCTCAAGTCAATTCTTGCAAATTCGATAGTTCGCCCCCTACGTCTTTTATTTATCGCCGTCGCGAAGCACACTTTGACGGTAAACTGCAGTCTCTTGAACGAAACAAGTGGCATAATAACTTATATATACATGTATATAATATATATATTATATATAAAATGTTTCCCTAATCAATATATTTACCTACGAAAATAAAATATACCCCAGACGAGGACGAAATGGTGGTGTCAAGAAATTACACTTGTCTTTATTATTTTGGAACAATTCCAACGCCTTTAAAAACGATATTTTCAGACTACTGTATCATAAAACGTTCTACCCGCACACGAACGACGTGGGTGAAGCGAGGTATGGAGCAAATCCAGAATGCAAGTGCGGGGGAAACGGGAGAGCACTGAGAAAACCCACCGACCAACGTCATCGTTCTGCACGATTCTCATGAGCGAAAATCAGGGAGCCACCCCTTGCTGTGAGGCGAGCTTTCTACTCTCTGCGCCACTGCGGCCACCCTTACTGTAATAGTACTTGAAAATATACGAATCTTGTGTAGGGTGCTGCATTCAAAAGTGTTACAAATTGCCAACCAAGAAGATTACAGGGTTACCATTTGAAAACCTATAATAACATGCAGCACGACTGCAAGATTGCACGGCAGTTCAAGGTGCCAGTTAGGGACCGGCGGTGTTGTAATGGTTAGACTACTCGCCTCTCACCAAAGCGAACTGGGTTCTATTCCATGTGGGGCTACCCCCTGGATTTTCACATGTGGGAATCGTGCCGGACGATTCCACTGGTCAGCGGGTTTTCTCGGGGTTATCCCGTTTCCCCCGCCCTTGCGTTCCGGCGCTGCTACGTACCCAACTTGATTAAAAACATAGTTGTTATGCGCAAAACACAGTATTTAATAATATGCACACAATTAACCTAAATGAAACGTGAACATATAACATCATAATTTATTTTCCATATCAAACGGAATATTGTTGTTATTACACATTTCACAATCGCAATGATTAAGTTAAGTCGACAAAATATTTCAAACACTGCTTTAGAAACAACAAAATATCCGTCTGGATATTTGAGGTTAGACTTGAAAACAACATGGCTGCCAGAGAGAGCGCGAGAGTTAGCACCGAGTGTACATCGTCGTTCACTCTCCCTCTCTCGCTTTCTCCCCTCGGAGTTGGGACAGCAGTGAGGACTCTCTGTGACGTCAAGATTCAGCGAGGGTACTCTCTCGGCGAATTGAGACACGGCCTTAATTCGGACGCTCGTGTTCGTTTCCACCTCGAGTTTTATTTTGTCGAATTTGGCTCTGTGCGAGCTTCATTTGTCTTTGTGACGTTTGCAAGTGTTTTCTGCCGCCGTGCAGAGTTGTAAACACAAAAAACAAAACACAAACAAATGAAGTATTCCGAACAGTTGCGAATCGAAAACTATCTAGGGCTCGAGAAGGGCAAGTTGCTCGTGCCCTTGGCTGAAGGGGACATTTTAGGGTGCATAATGTACCCTTGCTGTGAATTCGGACGACGGCAAGGTGACGTCACATCCGGGATGCACTTTTCAAGGGCACGAAGCCAGATAAGGGCCCTTAGCTGGCGAGTTCGAACGCAGCCTTAATCTACTAGTTCACAGCTGAACGTTGCACGGTATGCTCCGAAATGTATTTGAGCGTTATAGTCCAGTCATTGTTTCTTCCAACTTTTCTGAATCTCTGCTAAAGTATACTTTCACGATATTTTCTCCGCGAGATGCAGACAAAGCTTAACCGAGTCTAGAAAATTACATTACAAGAGACAACGCCCTGCTTTCGTGGGGGGCCAATTTTAATGTTATATTTTGCTTAACTATTTCTCACCAGCTGTTACTAGCGGCCTGCAAAATTCGCGTTATTGTGTAGCTGCAGACTGAACTCCAAGACGTTGTACGCTTGCTTGTCTTCTGCCATTGGTCGAAAACTTTTGTGGGGACGTCCCATCGACGCTTACAGCCAGTAATTACGGCTCAACGTTTGAGCAACCAATCTACAGCGGAGAAAACACGCAGGTTAATGACTCCGTGTAGTTGGCAGCAGCCAATGTAAATACGAATTGTCCTCATGTAGGAATAGTGAAGTGAAATCTAGCATGGTATCAAATAATAAGGCGAATTTTGCACGTCTCTAGTGATTACCAACCAATATATTTCCTCTCTGCTATTATATGTATTAATTATAAACTACAGTGAAAGTTCAATTTAACCAAGAATTAAATACTTTTTTTTCAAGAGAAGTATAAAACGCTTGTGACACATGAGGCATATGCGGAGAAAAATATTTTATTAGAGATATCACCCTGCCAAATTATTTTGCAGGTAGTACAAAATAATTTTCTACTGGTGACAAGTAAATTATGTTGTGGTCACCACAAAACTTATTTGGCATGATGAATACTAAAAAAAAATAAAAAAATTATTGTGGTTGCAACAGAATATTTTTTTTCAGTGTTTTTTTTTAGGAAACATCCGTAACACGTCATGAATGGGGTAGTTTTTCAAAGGTTTGATTCAAAAAGGGGTGAAGAAACCGCCAATAGACCGTACAAAGAGGCCGAGCGAATCACGTACAGTCTGTTACACATGATAGAAAGCTCATCATGAAGGCCAATGAAGAAATGGCAACCCCTATGGTGTATACGCAAGTGTCGAGTTTAATCTAGCTGTCGATTAAACTCGCGAAACCTCGAGATCTCTATACATTACACGACTTATTCCCAAGTACATAGATTCCACACACTTGACCGCTCCTACTACGCCACAATGTTTACTTATCAAGGGTACAGGATATAGTACAAGGTTGCTGCGAGCAGTACTCGTGTACCTGTACAGGTCATTTCATTTGTTGTTATTATTAAACTCGCGAAACCTCGAGATCTCTATACATTACACGACTTATTCCCAAGTACATAGATTCCACACACTTGACCGCTCCTACTACGCCACAATGTTTACTTATCAAGGGTACAGGATATAGTACAAGGTTGCTGCGAGCAGTACTCGTGTCCCTGTACAGGTCATTTCATTTGTTGTTATTATTAAACTCGCGAAACCTCGAGATCTCTATACATTACACGACTTATTCCCAAGTACATAGATTCCACACACTTGACCGCTCCTACTACGCCACAATGTTTACTTATCAAGGGTACAGGATATAGTACAAGGTTGCTGCGAGCAGTACTCGTGTACCTGTACAGGTCATTTCATTTGTTGTTATTATTAAACTCGCGAAACCTCGAGATCTCTATACATTACACGACTTATTCCCAAGTACATATATTCCACACACTTGACCGCTCCTACTACGCCACAATGTTTACTTATCAAGGGTACAGGATATAGTACAAGGTTGCTGCGAGCAGTACTCGTGTACCTGTACAGGTCATTTCATTTGTTGTTATTATTAAACTCGCGAAACCTCGAGATCTCTATACATTACACGACTTATTCCCAAGTACATAGATTCCACACACTTGACCGCTCCTACTACGCCACAATGTTTACTTATCAAGGGTACAGGATATAGTACAAGGTTGCTGCGAGCAGTACTCGTGTACCTGTACAGGTCATTTCATTTGTTGTTATTATTAAACTCGCGAAACCTCGAGATCTCTATACATTACACGACTTATTCCCAAGTACATAGATTCCACACACTTGACCGCTCCTACTACGCCACAATGTTTACTTAGCAAGGGTACAGGATATAGTACAAGGTTGCTGCGAGCAGTACTCGTGTACCTGTAGAGGTCATTTCATTTGTTGTTATTATTAAAACCGGTTTTATTGTTCAAGTTAAGCTATTAAATAGGGGGGGGGGGGTGGAGACACGGCCGTTTGTTTTGCGTGAATACGTCTACGTTGACGCGCTCGGATGCCTTGGTGTTTATTTTACGTTCCCGGCACCGCTTCACTCGATCATACGGGGTTTTATGGATATCACTGGATTGCTTTTGAGATGCTTTTTCCAACCGTGTGCAATTTCGGTATTTAGACTTGGCTTTTTGACAAGTATAGACCGAAATTGTGTCAAGTTTTTTTTTTTTTTTTTTCTACATTAAACGCGTACAATTTCGCCATAACCACGCAATCGATTGATCTTGACGAGAGATATCGATTGAAACTCAAACGAGAGTCGTAGCTACAGTACGTGGACTTTATGAGACTCGGCTAAACGAACTCAAAATTGCGGCTCACCCCCCACCACCCTTCCCCACCCCCTCCCCCTAATAGGGCTTGTGCGATGCTTCGCAGTCCTCACTCGCCGTAACATATTCTTTGATCCTTTGGCAATTGAGTGGTGTAATTACAAACGTAAAGACGTATTCACGTCAAAAAAAAAAAAAAACTAAATTAATAATACTAATAATTTTTTATTTTAAAGGCTATTTTATATTACGGTGTACATGTCACAACCTTTTTGTAGGTCATATCATAGATAACCTAACATAACATTGTATGGCAGAAGGAGAATAAATGAAATGTAATGCGATCCAATCCGTCCGAATTTTTAGGACGTGCATGTCAGCCTGGACGTGATTTTAAGCTGTGGCCCTTTATTTTCGTGGCACGCTAATCAAGGAAACTGTACAGTCGCATTAGCAGTTACTTCAACTTTTCTGAAGCCCTGCTAGAGTTCTGCTATCGGGATATTCCTCCGCCCCACGCAAGCAAATATCAACCGAATCTAGAAAATTACACCAAATGGACAACGGACCACATCCGTGCTCACTCAGTGTAATGATATTTTGCACAGGAACTATTTCTTTCTAGGCATTACCAACACACGCATTTTCTTACCTCGTTTATTCATACTAATTATAATTGAAATAATAATTTGTATTTACAGTGTAAGTAAAAGTTCAAGTTAAAAAACATAAGATATTGTTATATCAATACAAGTGTAGAACGCTTGTGATACATGGAATATTTAGGAGATGACAAAACACCTCATCCATGGTGTGAATGTTTAAAGGTTTATATCCAAAATGTGTGAAGGTATCGCGTATAGACTATATACAGTACTAGAGACCCGAAATTTCCCCGGGTTCGTTTCTAGACAAGTTGGGATTCACACATTTGTACGTTCATATTACTTTTTGTAATTGGTCGACGTGTTGTTTAACACCTCCTGGAGATAAATGAGCCAATAACCAACATGCAATAAATTGTGCGCCCAGCCACCGCCCTTTACAACTACAGCAATTAACCAATAAACAGTATAATTCTGTGAAGTATAGCCTACAGGCTAGACTATCACAGAATAATGCAGGCTAGATTGCACTCGTGAATTTCTCGGATCTCCATGCATGTCTAAAGAAAACTAAAGTTCCAGCATAAGAATTTTTGAAGCTAAAACTGATTCTGAAAATAACTATTTCACCAATTTTCACTCTTAAAAAAGTAATCCTTGTAGTTGAAATGAGAGAACATAAACTTGTACGTGGACACGAAATACTTCTCGAATGATTTTCGTTTTTAGACATACATTCCTAACAATTCCGTTGTTTTACTTGGCTGGGGCATGAATAAAGTGATCAGGCCCACGGCAATGTTAATTTCACATGTTGCAGAAGGATACAAAATTAGAAGGGAAAGTAGATCCCAAGTAAGGTTATAAAAATGTCCAATTGATCCGGAACAGCGCATGTATGAATTTCTGTCTGTGCGTGCTGTTGCGTCCGAAGCCACGAGGTAGGCTACTGTTTGTCACTTCCACGCTTACTATACGCTGTTCATGGTAAAGTGAGCACTTTTGAGGCCCTGGTTACTTTTATTCTTCCAGCTGTTCTTTATCACTTAACCACCTTCTTAAAAGAAATATTGTTATGTAAGTAATAAACACAGTGTGTATATTCCACCGCACTCGAAAATTGACGTCTAAGACTAAAATAAAATATATTTATTGACTATTATTTCCAATGAAACGGCTTTCAAAAGTGCTCACTTTACCGTGAATAGTCTATGGTTTATCTTTCACTTGAGTGGACATGACATTTACCCCAACACTCAAGAAGCTTCCTATAATACTACTTAACCAAGAATCAGTTTCTTTCACTTGCGTTGGTGGTGTAATGGTCAGCATAGTTGCCTTCCAAGCAGTTGATCCGGGTTCGATTCCCGGCCAACGCACTAAAATTTTTTTTTAAATCTTAGAACAGCAGTATATAGTTTTTGTTAAAATTATCAATTTACATTATCATATTGCAATACTCTTATTTGTACTTCCTAAGTTTCGTCTCTCCTATGCACATCATTAGCACTGTCGTGTATATCATAGTTTTGGAAGTTCTTAATTTTGAATCATGTGTCCCAAACCGAAAGTGCTGTCCACTTGGTATTACTTATTGCACCAGAGTGTGCAATATGAATGATTTGTTGCGCCGCACTTAAAACTATAGCACAAGGAATTTACACATGTATTAGATTACGCCTAATGAAGACTTTTATACTTTTTCCTTGCCATTGGTTTTCCGTAATCGTTCTCACTTTGGCGACAAACGCGTGTGAAATGGAGTGTGTTCTTTGTGAATATTCTTGGGCAGGAAAAAAGGGGTTGCTCCCCCTTAACTTTAAGAAAAAGTATCATATAGTTTTTTTTTAATGTCGTTTGATTATTGAACATTATTGATACAATATAAGGGTTTAAATATATTCAAACAGCAGCATTTCAAAAAACAGCATGAGTTCACGTTTTTCTGAGAAGAGGGAGTTGTGTAAAAACCCATAGCCTCCCTCTGATTTATTGCAGGTTAAATTGCAGTACGTGAAAGTTTCGTTCCGTTGGCCTACTTATAGAAGTAGGTGCCCTCTTGAGACTTTTGTCCAACCCCATATCTTCGAGCTAACGGTTACGGGCGAGAATTTACGCTCATAAAACCCGAAGACGTGAAGAACATCCCGGAGTTAAGGAATAGCGGAATAACACAAATTATTGTTCTCTGATTATCTGTTATTGGCTGTTCACGATAAATTAGGCACTTTTGAAATCAACTTTAGGAAAAAGTCACTGCCACTGCCTGCATATATTTTAACGGGTGCATTGAGTACTACGCGCCCAGCGAAGTTGGTAACGATGTATGGAAAATAGTTCCATATCGTAACTTTGAATAGAAAGTGTTGTGAAACCATTTGTGATAACTTAAATTATTGCTTTTGTTTTCTGTTTTTTTTTTTTTGTATGCATCGAAGTGTAGAAATTACCGTAGTTCTAAAATATTTACTTTTCTAATAATTTAACCGTTTCACCTAACCGACGCGACGCATTAATAAAGCGACGAGGTACACGGAAATGTTAATTTTACATAAGGCGGAAGAATACACAGCGCGCAAACACGCAGAACTTAAGCAGGGCTTTCAAAAGTGATCATTTCACCGTGGACAGCCGATGGCTTGACATGTATCTCACCCAGCCTCACGTGCTTTTGAAACACCTGAAAACAATTCCAGTGCGATACGAACGACAGGAAAGTGTTGCTCGTAGAGGGTATGTCGAGCAGACCACGAGATTACGGCTTTATCGCTCGTTGTTGCGCCATGCTCAAGATCTGCCAAGACTTGAAGTGGCTGATAATGGTTCAACTCGCTTGCTGCTCGGTCGCGCCTACGTCTTAGGCCAACGTCAAAGCGCGCTCTCGCGCCATTGGCTGAACGCGTACATATATCGCTTGCGTTTCACATCGCGTCTAAAAGGGCGCCGCCTACCTGGCGGCGGAAACGCGTTGCAGAGTGTTTGTAAACCAAGTATTTTTTTTTTTTAATTCACAAAATCATTAAACGTGTTCCCATGATACCAATGTACGGAAAGAAAACACATTTCGGGCGAGGTACGTAAAACACTCTCAATACATCACGTACATTATAAATGCTATTCCCGAGCTCTCCAACATGGCTAAAAAAAAAAAAAAACGGCTTTTTAACACTGCTGTAGCTCATAATATACTGTTTGGAAACATGCGAAACTATTATAGGGACCTGCACTCAACCTTCCTACACACTTTCCGCCAATAAAATTATAGGGTCACCGCTTAAAGTCCCATAAGTGATCGCAGCACAACGGAAACACTGCACGCCAGTTCAGCGCCTAGCGCGTAGGAGCGAAGGGGCATCAGGCGCGCGTGTCAATGTCGTCCTTATCGGTACCACGCTTCCCTTCCTCAAACGCGCTAAAAACATCCAAGTGCGCGAAAGCTTGCATATTTACCAAATTTTTGTCACAAGTTGTTTCCCAAAGGATTTTTTTCCAAATTTTTGGCACGTCGAGACATTAATAATTATTGTGAAGACCTTCTTATATTTTTGAATATTCACTGCCTTTATTATCCCCAGAGCACTGATGGAAGGTAATAAAGAATATCTTATTTCTTATCTTCCATCAGTGCTCCGAGAGTAACAAAGGCTCTGAATACCCAACGGTGTAAAAAGGTGTTCGCAATTATCATTTACGTCTTGTCGTGCCAAAAATTTCTATAAACCCTCTGAAAAACAACTTACGATGTAAATCGAGTTAAATATACTGCTTTCGTGCTCCATTCCCCTTAAGGTCGGTCGCCTAGTCCATTGGCGGGTACTTCCAACTTTGCTTGAAGCCCTGCTAAAGTTCTACTTCCAGGATATTCCTCCGCCTCATGCAAACAATGCTCAACTGAGCCCAGTAAAACACACAAAAGGGACAGCGCACTTCATTCGTCCGCACTCACATGTATAGTCTATTCATGGTAAAGCGAGCACTTTTGAAAGCACTCTCACTTGGAATAATAGTAAAAAAATGTATTCTATTTTAGCCTTAGACGTTAACTTCCTAGTGCGATGGTGTATACACACTGTATTTATTACTTACATGTCAATATTTATTTAAAACAGGTGGTTAAAATATAAAAAAGGTAGAATGGAAAATGTAACTTGGGCATCAAACGTGCTCACTTTACCGTGAACAGCCTATTCACATCACTAATAAAACACAGTCATTTACATAACAGTTAAAACAGCTTGTTTTCAGTTAGAGTGGCTACAATCACGCATAGCGATAAGCACATACAGTACGTAAGCACAGCAATAGTTACAAGGCTAGTTCAAATTGGTTTAACTTTCGTTTTTTACTTTCGCTGTGCGTCAATATTCAACCAATAAGAAACCCCGACACTTGTACTACGTTATCAAACGTAAAAACTTATTTACGAATCAAGAAAGTGTGTGTGTTGACTTCAATTCTCGGGCAGATATTTTTTTTTTCTGGATAATCGCAACCACCGAAGTTTGGTAAGGTTGGAGGTACTATCTATTTTGTAGTAAGAACACAGCACTCTGCTGTAGCAACCATAATATGTACAGTAGGGAATACAATACCGGACAGGAATACAGCAAACAGTTCTGTCAGTATTGTTATGTGTTGCAGCTGGCGCCGACTCAGCTGCCCTTGCGCCGTGATCGGAGACCCACCTCGCCCTCTCCTCTTCCTGGAATGATGCGCTCGCGGCCTTCTGATTCCCCCTTCTGGGAATCCCGTGAATGCCGAACAGCGGCGAGACTTGCTAGCGTCACAGTCCTCCTCTCGACTGCTAGAGTTTCCGATAAGTTTAGCGACGACGCAAGAATGTCCTGGTGAGACTGGGTGGTACCTCAGCCCTCCGCGACGCCTCACGCGAGTTGGGGAAAATTATAGGTGGCGGCCTAAGACCTGTATATACTGCCGCAACCCAGCGGCCGGCAGTCTTTGATAGAGGCCGCCTGGGTGAGTGTGCACGAGCAAAGTAAAGTGTGGACGACGACTGAAGATTGCGGGACGAAGACGGGCGAGGTGTTCGCGGCTCGAATGGACGAGAGGGTGCGAAACCGACGAGTGAAGCCTACTGTGCGTGAGGGCGCTTGGAGGACTCTAGAACATTGCGACTGGCGGGACTTGGACTGAACTGAGGTGGAACTGAATGGAAGTGTAATACGGATTTTATTGTAAATATTCGAACTGTCAAATATGGACGCATAAATGATAAAATAATTGAATCAGTTGATGCACTGTCTATTGGGACTGATCTTTAATTATTTAATTTCATTGATTTCTTTGTGGAAATTTTAAATTTTATTAATTGGTGTCAAATTGTGAACAGTAAGTGATTTCAATTTATTGTGAGAATTTTAGTTCAGAAAATTTTGCTGTAGTTATTGTAAATAAAATAAGGACATTATAATTAATTATTTTATTTTATTAAGACCTCCATCCCTTAACAAACTTGGTATAGCCCACTTAACTTCTAGAGAGAAATTGTAACACTATCTATGTTAACAATATTTAGATGGTACCTACAACCAGTGGCGTTTATTCCATAGACTCAAGGTAAGCAATGGTTACCCTATACACATTGGAAATGTTTGACGCTTTATAGTTTTCGCCTTACACATGTAAGTTTCCCGTTTTCGATTCGAGAAACCGAGGTTCCGTGTAAACGCACAGTGCTGCTATCTGGTATACATTTCCACAAATGGGAGCGACTAGCGATGAATCGAACTCGCAAGCAACAACACAGGCAGTGTACGCAGGCGCTCTGTTCGTGACCTGCAGTCCTACCATTTTCTTTGGAAAGCGGATGAAAGTGCGCGGGAAAACGGGAGTTTCCTTATAATTTGTAATATGCTCACTAAATAATATCCAGTTTGATTATTATCACATTCACTTGGTTTCCGTTTGTAATTAATGTTAGGTATTATAAAACGGTAAATACATGTGGAGGGTAGGCAAAGTTGGAAGTTGTGTTTCTTAGTAGAAATTGAAAATGGAACCACAGCCCGACTTTTATCAACCACAAGTGTGTAATATATCATATTTAAATGGCATTGAACTAAATGTTATCTAAAAAAACTCAAATATGGGGGGTTGGGGGGGGGGGGCTATTATACTGCTTACCCTGTAAAAAAAACTCACTACAAGTCACTGCCTACAACCCATCAGATGGCTGACCCTGTTTTAACAGTCTTAGATGGTTCCTACAACCATATCTTCTTCGTTTAGTGCGTTGCTTCCTAGATCTTTGATGTCTTGATCTGTGGCTGTTTTGTGTTTGCGGTTTCCAATTCCTCTCTGATTTTTTAAATCACATTTGCCAATAGACGCAGCGCAGATTTAGTTAAGTTTATTGCGTCCACAGGATACTTTGGCGATACGTATACGTGTAAAAAAATATCTGACATGTCAAATTAATTATGCATGATACAAACAAGAACGCTGAAAAAAATGTATTCTTCTTTCTCAGTGTGTTTTGGACTGGAGATGATAACACGCTACGCCAACAAACACCACATGCAGACGAAAGAAAACAAAACGGTAAACTCCGGCATGAAGTTCTTATCTTACTTAAGTATATATGCACTTCATGCTCAACTCAGAATTATTCAACATCGTTGGTTTAAAATCCCTGCAGCTTTTCTTCTTCAGTCAATAATTTGAAAAGCATAGTTAGCTTGCAGTGTAGGACTGCACAATTTTAAGCATGTTCTAATGCTTAAATGATGTGGCGTGGGTCAGTTCCTTGCATGGCACGTTATCTTCTGTGATATTTTTTTTCCGTATTTCAAGTCAAATGCATTATTAATTAATTAATTCCGTATAGTAGGGGCGACCCACTTCTGGCCCACTTGTAGAATTACGAGGGTGGAGCGACATAATTTGCATAATTGCCTAATTTGCATATTGATGTGCAAATGAGATTAAATAATTGTCTTGTTTATTGAATAATTAATTAAATTTAATATCCTATTAATTAAATTGATTAATTGTATTAATACATTAATTAATTAAAGAATGTTTTTTATATCAAAGAATGTTATTATTTTATTGAAGTCATAAGAGTGATGTTGGCAGAGGAGGTTCAGTGGGTACTCTGTGACTTGCTGGAGTGGACTGACCAGATGAGTGGGTTGTAATTGTTTATATAGGAGTTAATGTTGGTGTAAGAGTGGTATGAGGTACATATATTAATTTTCTTGTTTGTGACTGATATGCGGAGCGGGTTATACGACCAAATCGAATATCTGGGGACATGCTGAGTATTTAACTAGTTTAGATACGAGACAAATGTTTCCTTCCATCCAGGAAAGCGAATAAAATATTTTTTTTAATGAAAAGAGATGCTGAAATAGGTTACCGAACGAATTACTTTAATCACTCCTAGAATAGCATAAGTGGAACGAACCATGTCGGAGAAAAAAAATGAAATAAGTACAAATCATTAACCAAATAACTTTAAACAAAATCAGTTAACCAATTTTAATCATGGGATTACAGAATGAAACTGTTTTCCTTAGGAAAGTAACTGATCTCCACCTTAACCACTATATCGACAGAAGCAAAAAGTATTCATCAACCAAAAGACTTTGATCTCGTAACATTAAAACGACTTTAACAATGTGATTACCAAATGGAACTACTCCGCATATCAGTCACAAACAAGAAAAATAATAAATGTCCCTTATACCACTCTTACACCAACATTTATTTCTATATAAACAATTACAACCCACTCATCTGGTCAGTCCACTCTAGCAAGTCACAGAGTACACACCGAACCTGTCCTGCCAATATCACCCTTATGACACCAATAAAATAATAACATTCTTTGATATCAAAGAATTCTTTAATATAAAAAAATAATTTTACATCAAAACATTCTTTATTTAATCAACTGATTAATCTAATTAATCAATATATTTAATAGCTTAATTATCTAATTAATTACTCATTTAACTAATCAATTATTTAATCTCATTTGCATGTCAATGTTCAAATTAGGCAATTATGCATATTGGGTCGCTCCATCCTTATGTAATTCTAGAAGTGGGCCAAAGCGGGTCGTCCCTACTACTTCCATACTTGTAATTTGTTATGAAAAGGTTAATTTTTTGGAAATAAATTGTATTGTTTAGCTACAAGGGAAGAGAGCATATATTCACATGCCAGTGGTAAAATCTGGGGACATTCTGTATAGGCATGCATGGTATTTGCTATAATCCACACACAGGGGTGTTCAAAGTTGTTGATCTAACGACTTGCATATGAGCACGCTCCTACGTGAGATGTCGTTCGATGCTGACCGTTCCGCGGATCTAGGCTCTTGCCGGCCTTGACGCTTACGAGGGTCCTAGATCCCGACCCTGCTGCGCACCACTGGATCTTGTTTATAGATAGTTCCATAGTCTGAGGCTGTGTCCAAATTCGCCTGAAGTACATACTTGTGCGTACCTGTTGACGTCGTACGTGCTGTCCGAATTGCAAGTGAAGTACGCAAGTATACAAATAAACGAAGTTGTGTACTTCTCGCGTACTTGTGGAGTATATGCCGCTATGTTGAGAAGCAATTTGTACGTTACATACTGATTTCCGACATAATTATTTTATTTTAAGTTTAATAGGACAAAACTTCTACTTCGCAGGCATAGAATTTTGAACAGAGTTAATAATTATCGCAAGGTTCACCTTAAAAGAATGTCTAAACTATAAATTCGTATTAGGCCTATATTCCTAACTTACAGAAACTAAGATAGAAAATAAAAAAGGAATCAAAATTGTCCTCACATACAATAATGCAAGATAATAAATGTTATGTAAATCAAATTGAAATATTCTTTAACTTAATGAACGTGCTTGTTTATATCATTGTTTTTAAAAGACAAGCACTTTTAAATGAATAAAATACTTTCACTAATTTTAATTCTAATAAACTGCCTTACGAATTTGTTAGAGAGGAAGCTTACAAACATATCAAAGCACTTGTTTACTAAACAGTGTTCTAACCTCAAATCCATTTCTCCCCTTTATGATATTATGGCTGTTCACGGTAAAATTAGCACTTTTGAAAGCCCTTGTTAAGATCTACTTGTATGCAAGTGGTGTATTCTTCCGCCTTATGTAAAATCAACATTGCCATGGGCCTCGTCGCTTTATTCTTGCGTCGGCCAAGTGAAACTGTGAACTTATTAGAAAAGTAAATATTATACAAATCTGCTAATTTTTACACTTCACTGCATTAAAAAAAAAAAACAGAAAGCGAAAGAAATAATTTAACTTCTTATAAATGGTTGCCTAACACCTTTGATTCGACGTTGAGATGTGGAACTACTTTCCCACCAATGTTACCAACTTCACTGGGCGCATGTCACGCAGTGCGCCTGTCGGAAATATATGCGGGCGGGAGAAGTGACTTTTTCCAAGGTTTATTTTTAAAGTGCTCACTTTATCGTGTACATACTTTATTAAGAAATAGTTCTTATTCCAAAATATTATTACAGTGAGTGCGCACGACTGCAGCGCCTGGTCCCTTCGGTGCAATTTTCTAGACTTAGTTAAGCTTTGTTTCCACGAGGCGGAGGAATATCCTGGAAGTAGAACTTCAGCAGGGCTTCAGAAAAGTTGGGAGTAACCGTGAATGGGGGTGTAGGTAGGTAACTGTAGACACGACAAACGCGGGCCCGTTCAGTCGAAGACTGATCAATTCCGAATGATCAAACAGCTTCCAATGTAACCGTTCGCCTACCGAGAGTGTAAATAGCGACTACCATTACTCAGCGTTTGTGCAAGGCAGCAACAAGAGCGAGCCCCCGCCGGACTTTGCTCGTTTCCACGCCATTTGTGCACACATTTCAGGCAAAAAAAAAGGAGTCAAGGGAGGGGGGGGGTGTAAAACGTTGTTTGTTTGCAAAGAGAGTTGCCTCTTCGTGCCGACAATGGCATTTCTTATCGCCAGTGTAGTTATGTAAATAAAGCAATCTAAAGAAGACAAAAAAAAAATACCCGAGATTATACGCACATTACAGAAAATTTCATCCTCGTGGAAATTCCTTGCAGCAGCGACGTATGCGAATGTGGCTCTGGCGTTAACACATTTCGAACTATCCTCGAGCTAGGTTCGAGCAACTCCAGTTTAGAAATTCCTTCGTTCTTGGAAATCAAGCTCGCATGGCTATACAGCCATTGTTCCGCTAGTATTTCATAGCATCTTACAAGAACAATACAACCCAGCAGATATGGCTTTCCTGCAAAACAACGAACTTTTGGTTATACTGTTATAAAAAGACGCGATTGACTGTAAACCTTTCACACAGCGAGAGACATTTGATTGGAGCATAATCAGCTCTGCGACCCCAGTGGCTGATGACCAGCCAATGAAGAACGTTGCAGATCACAGTAAGCACGCCCAGTGTGGTGTGGACCAATAGAAGAGTGGTAAGTGGGAATACAGAAACCCACGGGGGCATACGTTCCTGCAGTGGTGTATAAAGGTGATTCACTTCTAACTTGTCTTGAGTTATAGTAAATATATGCAGACCTGAATGTGTTAAGGCTCGGTAGAAATTTCCGAAATTATTCATTTTCGTGTAATTACCTCAGATTCAGAGTAATAACTGACAATGTACGATCATTTAAAAAAATACATTTTCCGAGTATTTTTAATAGTTTCGTGCTTGAAATCATTGAGTGTTAATCTGCTAGTTGAATTTTTTTTCTAACTACCCTATAAATTAGTGTTAGGTGGAAGCCCGGTGGGTAGGACGGGAGCTAATTGCGTCTCAGGGCGAACCCCTTACGCATACAAGGGAAGGAAATTATGCAAGGAGACATGCATCGCGGCAGAGAAGGATTGGGCAGCCATGGCCAGCGATTGGGGCCATGACTACCTCTCTGAGTGTACTAACAGCTAAGCTACAACTAGAAGAGAGTGGAAAAAAAAACCGGCAAGGGAACAGCAAAAACCCAGTCGAAAGGGCAGAATTCAAAATTATTACAAGCATTAATCAGAAATGATGCTACGGGAGACAAAGGTTGGATAACATTCTTTATTAGTAGAGATGGAAGACTAGTAGGGAGGGGGCATTTCATTTGGAGTTCGTCAGTTTTACGCTGGCTTCAACCAGTATGATACAGGCTTCACCCTTGTGAGGGAAGTGGCGCGATTGGGCCTTTTCCCCCCGATTCCCCAGTAGAACCGGAAAATTAAAAGAAAAAGAGTGAGCTGCCAGTAAGTGTCAGCAGGGTTACTGGTTTTTTTCGTGGCCGGGAAGAGACGTTAAGAACCTGTAAGAAAGGAAAGAAATGAATAACTAACCTAAGTGATCTATAATTAAAACCACGCGTGAAGTGCCGAAGCCATTTTAAAAAGCTTGGTATACTTACATTCATATCTTAGTATGTACACACATCCCTAATGTTTGTCACCAGTTACAGTCCTATTTTCCCTATAAAAAATAAATGATTTCATTCATTCTCACAACACAAGAGGTGCCCAGAATCTTCATGTACCGCTAAATAACCCGAAACTTTTCCAGAAGGGGACTTAATATTCATGTACCTCTGTATTTAATAAATTACCATGTTCTCTAAAAAAAAAAAACTTAGGATAATCCCAAACTATTTAAGAATAATATAAAAACTTTCTTAAAGGATCATTCACTCTATTCATTGGAGGAATTCTTTAATATCGAAAGGAAATAATTGTGTAGTGCCATATTTTTATATAGAATTATATGTTATCACACTTGTATTGTTTTGTTAAATTATTGTAGCCTTGCATGCTTGTATAACTATTTTATATTATTTTCTATTTATGTTTGTACATTTACGAATATTTAATTTGTGTGTATATGTGTGTTTGTTCACTAACAGTTATATTCTTACTGTATGCTAGTATTTGTACACCTTTGTTGACGTGCTCTACACCCTCGACTCTCTAACGGTTTGAGTTAGGGTTTTATAGAGCTAAATAAATATATAAAATATATATCAAACATGTGTTCTCGAGGACATATGTGTCTAATTCCAACGCTGACCTACCTCGCAGCAAGCACGCCTCCGTAGCCATGGGCTGTAACGGAGTCCATTTCCACCCATAATGCTGCGAGTGCACGAATCTTCACATAATGAGAGGGGATGGGGGGGGGGGGGGATGATTGATTGAACGCTAGGGAAGCAGGTGACTTCTGGGAAATATCGGCGAAGTCTGCTCTTTCTGAGAGAAGAAAATATCGGCGCGAGCTCGATTTTTCTGCGAGATTCGCGCGCACAACGAGGACGGCTTCTGATTGGTTGTTCTAGTTTTCCGCTCTGTCTGTTCGGCGTGATCGGCGTACCTGTGAACCAGGCATGAGACTCTTCCCGGGTGTCTAGATACCAGTAAGTGTTGGCCCAGCTGACACTTACTAGCAACCCCGTGGCTGCACCTGCAAGCACGTCTCTGGTTAAGCCAGCGTCCCTCGCACTAGCCAAGGCAAAGGAGAAATAACGCTCCTGTCCTCTCTCGACTAGCTTGTTCATCTCTACTAACACGAGCATGTGCCACACACACTCTGTCTCCCGCAGCATTTCTGTTCAATGCATGAATAATTTTGAATTCTATCCTGTCGATTGGGTTTTTTCCGGTGTCTATGCCGGTTTTTCCCAGTCTCTTCTAGTGTTAGCTTAACTATAAGTACACTTAAGGAGGTAGTCATGGCACCAATCGCCGACCATGGCTGCCCAATTCCTCTCTGCCGTGATGCATGTCTCCTTGCATGATTTCCTATCCTTGTAGGCGTAAGGGAGTTAGTCCTGAGATGCAATAAGCTCTCGCCCTACCCACCGGGTTTTCACTTAACACTTAATTATAGGGTAGTTAGAAAAAAAAATTGGTGAAACCGAACTAAATAGATGAAAATTCTACCAATATCAAGTGTTAAAGGGCCTCCTTTGTTGTCATAGAGGTCTTTTTGTAAGCAGTCGAGCCTATTCTAACGATAAAACAATGGAATATTTAAATGTAAATCTTTCTTCAGGACAGAAATAAATAAAGGTCGATATTTTGTTGCAAATTTAAAATTTTGGTTATTGCAACACACTTACCAAAATGTGGTCGTTATAAGTGTCAAAGCCTGCGCGAAAATCGCTTTAAGTGGCCCTCTGTTTACGATATTTATTCTTTTGTTAAACAGTATTCTAAACTACGCCGACAATGCTGTATCTTTGCTGAACGTATTGCAGTTTCAACACTCTGTATGAACCGATTAAATTTCTAAGCAAACAGAACACACGCGATGCTTGTTTATGCTGTTTTCCACCGAAGTCGCAATGCTTCATTAGGCCTATGGCCGGTCGCGACATTGAGGCGTTTAAAAATGTCTACTGGGCAGGGACCTTAAAGCACACACACAGCGGAGTTATGTAGCGCGTTTGGGACAGAAATGCAAGGGAGCCATACTGGAGTCTCGGGAACGCTTATCGAGTATATGTTTTTAGCATAAGAACTATTTGTTAAAGGCTGTTCACGATAAAGTGAGCACTTTTGAAATTAACCTTAGAAAAATGTCACTGCCCCTACCTGCGTCTACTTTAACGGGCGCAGTGGGTGACATGTGTCCAGTAAAGTTGGTAACGACGGAGGGAAAAGTAGTTCCACATATTAACGTTGAACAAAAAGTGTTATATAACCATGGAGTTAAGAGTGTACAGACGATAACATGTTGTGACGTAGGTGAAGCCGCTGGAGATAGGCGGTTTTACTATGGAGTTTAGCCGCCATCTAGAATGCAGTCCATTAGAATGACGTTACGAGAAAGGTCACTTTCTTAGCATTTTGTGTTGAACAAAGAGGATGTTTAATAAATAAATATATATATATATATTAACGTTGAACAAAAAGTGTTATATAACCATGGAGTTAAGAGTGTACAGACGATAACATGTTGTGACGTAGGTGAAGCCACTGGAGATAGGCGGTTTTACTACGGAGTTTAGCCGCCATCTAGAATGCAGCCCATTAGAATGACGTTACGAGAAAGGTCACTTTCGTAGCATTTCGTGTTGAACAAAGAGGATGTTTAATAAATAAATAAATATATATATTACAAATCACGTGTAAAGTTTCACGAGTTTATTTTTGGCTTGTGTTAATTGTGCAATCAAATAATTTCCCCATAAAAACTACTGATCGCGTGTGTGATACCGCGGCCCAGAGTTCGGTTATGGGCGACATTAAGCACTTGTTTTAGATTTACTGCTCATTATCAGGATTCGTGGAAAACTATTATATTAATAAATGATTAAATGAAGTATAACAAGCGTGCTACCACTGTAGTGCAATGTATAGCATGTTGCGTATCATTAATGAGTGCAAAAAAACAGCGACCAACCGCCTAGCTGAATTTCTGGAAGCCAAATAATTATTTGCTGGCATTTATATTTAAATTCCTAACACTGACAAGACTTGAGAAATTTGTTTCCAATATGACTGCATCTCCTTTATACATATTTGTCAATATAGAAAATGGTTTCTGGTAGATAAATTCAAATCCGATTTTCGTTAGTCCTACTTTTTACATTACATTATTTATCTGTTCTGATACAGTTTTATAATTATTTATACCTTACTGTAGGGTACAGTTTTGTTTATTACATCTACAATATTGGATTGTGTTGTTACCTGTGGTACATAAGTGAATCTCAGATATTAAAAATTTTGTACTACATTGTCTACACTAGACAATCAATTTTTTTTTTAGCAACTTTTCAGAAAAAAAAGGGGGGACAGGAAACATTTCTGGATAATTTTATTCCATATACCTACAAAAATTGTCTTTCATCTTTCTCCAAAAGTGCAATTTAGTATCAAGGGCTTAGTCCGTCTGTAACCACCATTTTAATTCATCCCAACATGTTAAAAAATTTCATATTGGGAGGGAAAACTACAATGGGACATTATTTCTATAAATACACTTTTAGGGATAATAAAGTAACCACCCTGTGGTTAGGTTAAAATGAATGAGAACTTATTCATCGGCACTATAGGTTACTTTGGGTAGTTTAATTAAATTAGGTTACACTGTTGAACTACATTGGGGGAAAGATGCATGCACCGCTAAGATGTTGATAACAAATGCACTTTAACTAACCACTGCCAAGTGGTCCATAGACACACTTGTGACAACATTTCTTTCTTGTTACCTACCAACTTGTGCAATTATTATTTTTCGTGTTAAAATTCTCCTCTGGGTACATTAAAAAATATTCAGTTTCAATGTCTCAGAACTACACTGCGGCAGCTTGACAAACAAACGCCACAGTTAAAGGAGAAAGCATTGTCGCTAGCATCAGTTTATTCAGCTGAACGTGCAATGCTGCTTGCAGCAGTAACAGTCAGTGCTGTGGCGCCAGCGCTTTCGCCTCACATATTGCATTATGAAATTTTATTTACAAATAACTCAACATTAAAGTCATGCAGTTTAGCTGCATTTATGAAAATGGGAATAAAAAATTGTAAAATTGCATTTTTTCAGCTCTAAAAATAATGCTGTCACCCTGGTATTTTCTGTAATCTAAACAAACCAAAAATATGTTGAGATATGTAGCCTACATTTCATTTAATTTGAGACGAGTTGTTATTTACTTTAATGTGAGACTTGCTGTATGTATTCAGTCAGAGCACATCATATTTTAAAGCATTACATTATTTTCCAGTTTTTGTGTTAGTCTTTGGCCATTAATCAAAAAATTGTTATTGATACTGCGAGATTTAGGAGTCGCTTAACAGCTGAGAATAAGGGGGTTGATGAGGGTGAAGTGAGGCGTATATGGAGCAGCAACGAAATGTAATGGTGGGGGAAACCGCAGAACCCTGAGAAAACCAACCAGCCAGTGGCAACATCTGCCATGTTTCCCACGTGCGAACGTCCAGGGCGACCTCACCAGGAATAAAATGGCTTTCATAGAAAAACAACCATGCAAGAATTAACAGCTGTTAATGTAAGCAAAAAAATAAATGCAGTTTAAATACACTGCCACAAACTACCTGTGTACACACACACATGCAGCTATATATATATATATATATATATATATATATATATATATATATATATATATATATATATATATATATATATATATATATATATATGCACACACAGTTACATTAACAATAAGACGGTAAATAAGACAGTGCTCATATTGAAACTGTATATCATTAGTGTAGCTCGAGCAAAGCTAATTTGAGAATTTATTTGTCCTTCAGAACAAAACTCCCATGGATGTGCTGTCTTTGTTCGGCTAGCGTTTAACATGATCTCACAAGAGCACAACAGTGCAGTAACAATGATATTGCTAACGGTAGAATTTATTTTTCTATAGCCACTCAAAGGGACATGATTGATTGTAAATCATATTGTATGATAAAGTACATTTTATTGGGTCTAAACCAGCTCGGCTCTCCACTGGTTGATGGCCGGCCAATAATGAACGCTGTAAAGTACAGGGTAGTGTCCGGTGTGGTATGGACCAATAGGACGATGGTGAGTTCTAACACAGACACCAACAGAATCGGTGTTTTTGCAGTAGTGAATATAGGTGACACTTCTAATTTGTCTTAAGTGTGAGTAAATGCGTGCATACCTTAATATGTTAAACGTGTAATGCACCTGTATGTCAAATTCAGCAGTTGTGGACACTACACTTGTTAGTACAACAGGAACAAACTCCCCGCATGAACACGTAGATTGAAAAGTGGGGCATGGCAGGGCCAAGAGGGCAGTTTGCTTCGGAACTTGTCCACAGTTAACAAAACTTCATTTTTTACTTACCTTATGTACAGTCTATGAAGAATTCTAAGAATACTTTATCATTAAACCCCTTTTCACTAATACCAATACGCAATACCAATAAGTTAAATTGAGATTGTTCGCAGCCAAGCTTCATATTTTATGAAATTTTGAAAGGTGCCAAAAGGCATCCCCCCCCCCTTTTTTTTTTCAAGTTGAAGTTCTTGGTTTGCCCCTGCTCCTGACCAACATAACTAATAAGCATAAAAACAGAGGCAGAAAAAAGATGATACATTTAACCTACATGAGCATTAAATATACAATGCAGGTAAAACTGTCCAATGCTGATTTTTGTTTTTGACTTCCATTAAGGGGCCCACATACAAATGGTTTGCAGTGTACTGCCTATTCACTCAAATAACAAGTGTTTCTGTGCCTCAGAAATTAACTCCAGTAGGTGTAATAATTGTACAAATTCAATTTATTAAATATTACAATGTTTCAGATACAGCCCTGTTCGTTTATGAAATTAATTAGTTTGGCTTTTTTCTAGATAGAATTGTCTCACTTAGGCTATGCTGTGTGAGATTAGTAATGACCACATAGGCCTATTACATTTGCAGGTATTTTCCCTATTTTCTGAAAAGCCCCTATTCTATATAATTACCGAATTAATGCAGTAAAGCAAAATCTGAAGTTTGAAAGACCTTTTCTACACCGCAAAAATTAAATAAAAAAATGCTGATTTGGAGTAATATGTAAACAAAACTAACCAATTGCCATTATCTTGGTTACACGTCTGGGCGAGATATACTGCAACTTCACTGACGGACACAACTGACAATAGAACAGTTTTGATATACCAGAATTATACGATACTGGGTTTCTTCAGCTTAATCCATGCCTATGCCATTGCACTCTAGTTGTTTCAGACTATAAACAGCTGCTTTTTTATAAGTAGCAGACAGCTATTATAATATCCAACTGTTGTTACATTCGATTTTAGTAAGTATAATTATAAAAATAATAAAATGCAGATGTGCAAAACACTGTCCCTTCCATTCAGATACCAGATCTATGATAAGTTGGTGGATAATTATATCAATTGTTACAATAATTTTTTTTAAATTAAATTTTGTAATTGACTTTACCCATTGAAGTAATGAGGTTCCTCTCCTCCCGTCCTACGGGTGGAAAAGGGAGGGGGGGGACTACAGTGGGCGTAGAGGTAGGGCGCTTGCTTTCCACCAAAGAAATTCATTTTGATTTTCCTATGAGGTTAATCTCAGATTTTTCACATATAGGAATTGTGCTGATTGATGCTACTGGCTGGCATGTTTTCTCGAGGTTTTCCCGTTTTCCCCACCCTTGCATTTCAATGCTGCTCCATATCTGGCATATTCCACCCTCATTGGCTCTCAACACCTTGGTTGTTACAAACCACCTAAACCTCTCTCAACTCCTTTCTTAAGATGACAGAGGCAGTGGTGGTGTAGCGGCTAGAGTATTCGCTGTCTCACGAAGCACACTTCATTCTAAATACTCACGCATCAACATCAAAACTAAAATAAGCGTATGTCCAATTAGTTGCCCTCAGAATTAGAATTTCAAAAATCCTTAAGAAGGGCGAAATAGAGTTTAAAGAAAATCACGTGACGTTTTTCAATTTTGCAGATGTTGTAGTTACAGGAAAATATTGGCTTTATCTAAGTTTTCTTTATTTTGACTACCTTTGGAAAACGATAATATGTATAAACATTTGTCATTTACTGTAATGATTACAGTATACCGTTAAATACATCACCATCTAAACACACACAAGTAAACTTAATTTATTTAACTTAATACATTGTCGACAGCAGGTTCATTAGAGAATCGTAAACCAAGAACACAATGAAGGGCATACAAGGAAGAAATTGGTCAAATTGTCTTTATTGAGTCATCCCAGAAATTGCATGGAGTGAGTTCGAGAAACCACGGAAATTGCATATCATGAAGGCTACATTCAGTAGCTATTAAAAATAGGAGAACTGATTTGGTTGTTGGCCTATCTTCTCGTGTTGATAAACAGCTGATTTCTTATATGTGACTGCAACTCTGCTGACTTGGGGAGAAAAAAATTATAAGAGTGGAGTTTTTATAAGGTGTAGCCTTGTATTGGTTTACGAAGTGATTTGCCATTAATGCCCGCAAACAGCTATCTTATCACGAGGAAAACTAACGTTTATGTTTGGAACATGCGTGGATAGGTTGTTAATGTTTTTTTTTTATCTTCACTCTACAAACTTTCAGACACTTGGATACTGATAAATGAATTCCATAAACTCCTACACTGAAATTGCAAATCGGCATTTAGAAAAATACGTATCTGCAGTTTTATAAAAGTGCCTGTACCTCTAACGAGTCCGCAATCACAGGCTAGACCTTAAATTCACGGCACGTTAAGTAATCGCAACCGCAATTACAAAAATTTAACACACTGCAATTGTTAATTTACAAACTTACTCAGATAACATATCCATATACACACAATTGTGCGATATCTTTCATGTATGTATCCACGGTATATACGAATATAGGCTGTTCACGATAAAGTGAGCACTTTTAAGGCCCTCCCAACAGGCATTAACCGCTAATAAATATATCTTATTGCAGCCTCGGGCATTAAATTTTGATGGTGGTGAAATGTATACACTGTGCTTATTGGTCACATTGCAATGTTTATATTAGAAAGCAGCAGGAAGATGGAAATTGGATGAAGGGAAAAATTTATAAGAGCCTTTAAAAGTGCTCACTTTACCGGGAACAGCCTATACACTAAACACACTTTCCGGAAAGCATGGCCCGGCCAGTACGCATTTTCATACATTAATATTAGTTTTCGTTCGTCACCGAATAAATAAAAAATAGATTATAGTTTTAAGGTGTGTTCACATGCCAAATTCACATTTCACAAACGCAATAATAACACAAATCTAGAGAAAATTCAGTACAACTAGTGAGTTCATATATCACTCGCAAGGCTATACAAATGTAAACAAAAGTCTCTCTCTCTCTCTCTCTCTCTCTCTCTCTCTCTCTCTCTCTCTCCAGTATGGTTGCTTCACTTGTAACCCACTCGCAGGCGACTTCAACAGCGTATTATATTCGATTTTAGTACGGATAAAGTTTGATCGTAACTTTAAAAAGCTCCTATAGTCGTCGAAACATTATTTCGTGGCACATTTTCAAGGCAAATATGTAAGGAATGGGAAGCAAATCAACCAAACCACCGTATACAACACTTCCATTCAAATGTAAATAATTCATAATTTTCATATTTAACGGAGAAATTTATAGTTCGTTACCTGAAACGAAAACACACACGCTTGACATATTATCATTAAGGTCGAAAAGGGTTGTATGTTAATTTATGTCGATTTTAATACTCTCAAAAAACACGTGAAAGATCAGTTGATACAATGTTTTGGGCTGCTAATGATCTCGTGACCTTGACACCGGAAAACAACCGCCTAACTCCACGATAAAAACTGGCTTCACTTGTTAACATTGCACGATATGGGACATAACCACCCCCTGTAGATAACCGTTTGTGATAACTTAAGTTATTTCTCTCGCTTTCTGTATTTTTTTAATGCATCGTAGTGTAAAAATGAGCAGATTTGTTAAATATTTACTTTTATAATAATTTCGCAGTTTCACTTGACCGACGCATAAATAAAGTGATGAGGCCCATGACAATGTTAATTTTACATAAGGCGGAAGAACACACATCCTGTATACAAGTAGAACTTAATCAGGGCTTTCAAAAGTGCTCATTTTACAGTGAGAAGCCTATACTAAAAATTACCAGCATGTCAGTTTTCTCATTGTATTCGGTTTATTCGTATTAATTACACATGTAGTATTACGAATTATAATTAAAAGTACAACTTAAACACAACAAGGTACTTTTATGTTAACACGTGTAGATATATGGTTATGTATCGAGATCTCGGAATTTCGCGAGTTATTCCACAACTAGGATAGACTCGACACTTGTGTATACACCGTAGAGGCTGTCATTTTTTCAGTGGCTGGTGCCTTCATGATGAGCATTTTATTCTGTGTACTAGACCGTACGAGATTCGGTCGGCCACTTTGTACAGTATATTGGCGGTTTCTTCACACTTTTTGAATCAAACGTTTAAAAAATTACCTCATTCATAATGTGTTATGGATAGGGATAGGAGAATTTCGCGAGTTCAATGACCTGTATGCTAGACTCCACAACCCTTTGTATAGTCGAACCTCAGATGTTTGTTCATTCTCTGTTGCCCCGGTGTTACCCCACATTTGACAGTACGGAATTCGCTTCTTGTACCTTTGCAAGTCGGCTATCCAATTGCTAAGGTGAGTTCAGTGTACACGCGTTTGAGATCTATCTTGTCCTGAAATGAATTCGCTAATTTTTCCTATCCCTAGTTAAGAATGTTTCCTAAATATGCTATATCTCACAAGCGTTTCATACACGTGTTAACATAAAAGTATCTTGTTTTGGTTAAATTGTACTTTTAACTATATTTTATCTATAAATTAAAATATTAACACTTATAATTAAATACGAATAAACCAAGGACAAAAAGAAAATTGGCATGCTGGTCATTCTTAGTAACAAATAGTTCGTACGCAAAATATTATTACACTGAGTGCACACTCATGCGGTCGATCGTCCCTTTCGTGTGGTTTTGTAGACTTGGTTAAGCTTTGCTGGAATGAAGCGGAGGGATACCCTGGAAGTAGAACTTCAGCAGTGCTTCAGAAAAGTTGGAAGTAACTGCGAATGCACTATACCTTATAGTCGCCATCCATAAAGCGTTGAACTTTCAAGCCATTTTTCGTCTTGTTGTGTGCGACTTCATAAGCAGTGTCCCCTGGCTTGTTTCGATATCAAAATTCTGCTGCAAAGCTCATTGCAGTCCCTTATACAAATTTCATATCCATAGATAGAACTTCGTAAATGTTAATGTTAGAATTAATAAAAAAAAAAAAAAAAGGTACATTTGCAAAATATTTTTTAGAGAGTCTGCAGCAGTTTAAACTGATAAAAAAGCATGCGTAAAGAATTTACCACTTTTTAATAGAACAGTCTGTATCTGAATAAAATTTTTTGATAGGTAAAATTTTTCATCGGTAAATTAATTAATTTTATACGAAACTATCATAAAGATAGTCAACTTTAAATATCACCTTTCGATTGCCAATGATAGGAAGACATAACTACTCAGGTCGAATTTAATGAACACGTCAAGAGCCATATGCCAGTAATGCACTCGTATGCATAATAAACCCAACTATGTACATAGTTATAGTTGTTGGAAATGTGTGTATTGCAAAATGGCTTGAAATTTTGGTTTAGGCTGTTCACCGTAAAATGAGCACTTTTGAAAGCCCTGCTTATGATCTATCTTATGGAAGCTGTGTATACTTCTGCCTAATGTAAGATTAACATTGCCGTGAGTCTAATCACTTTATTCATGCGTCGGTCAAGTGAAACTATGGAATTATTATAAAAGTAAATATTTTACAAATCTCATTTTTACACTTCGGTGCATTAAAAAATACAGAAAGCGAGGTAAATAATTTAAGTGATCACATTTGGTTACCTAGCACTTCCTATTCGACGTTAAGATATGGAACTACTTTCCCTCCATCGTTACCAACTTCACTGGACGCATTTTACTCAGTTCGCCCGTTAAAATATATGCAGGTTGGAGCAGTGACATTTATCTTAGGTTGATTTCAAAATTGCTCACTTTATCGTGAACAGCCTTTAACTAACTTGCACTGCAGTATTGTACATGTACATATTTAAGGCAGGTGGGGGAAAAAATGTAGTGATTTCGTTTTGGCGAACTTTAATAAGGAATTAGGAAGCATCAGTCACAAGGGGTTAGGGGATAGGAGCGTAGGAGCCGCGCACTATGTTGTGACGTCACCCAACCGCCATATTGGAAGCCAGTGACCTTGACATTTTAACTTTACCCCGATGACCTTTGACCTTGGATCTTTAAAATAAAAAAAATAAAAAATAATTCAAAATTAGAAATATATTCAAAAAATAAAAAATAAAAAAATATAACATATATTTAAAAGATTATACAAGTTCTATAATGTGTAGTCATCTTGATTTTTTTCGTCCGTCATTTGTTTATACATTGCTGGGTGCCGCCATCTTGGATTTTTCGTCTATGATTTGTTTTACTTTGCTGGAGGCTCAGCTTATTCAAGTTTCTTCCTCGGACGAATAAAAAATACCATGTCACTACGGTGGCCTACGCACCGTAATTTGCGTTGGTATTTTTAACAGAAACAAAGAAATATGCTTCTATCAGTGCTACCTAAAATAGCATACAAAAAACTAGATTATAGCAATATTTTTAACTATGAACTATTTCTTGGTACCTTGCCGTTGCAAACACATCGCTGCTCTCACAGTTTTTCATTCATATTAAGTACGAAATAAATATTACAAGATGTAGAAGAAACCAACTGTAACACTTCAATATGTATGACTTTATAATGCTCATTCTATGTCTTTAAATTTGATTTAAATGCCTAACTTTAATACTATGTATAATATGTTTAGCGTATGTTCAATGTGATATATATAAACTTATTTATTTTGACAGTTGTGTTGTATAAGCTACTTATCTCTGGTTTCTTTGCACGAGTATTTGTCTTTGTAACAAGCACTACCTTTTGTTTTCTCAACAGAATCAGGCCACACCAGCCGGCATATCACATTTTATTTTTATTCTTTTTCAAACAACAGTCTGATAGAACAAAAAACTTATTCATTCTAATTTGTAATCAGTGAGAGGCCAGCTCAGAAAAGAAGCCAGTCCTGAGTATGAAAGATAACCTATAGTATTTGATTGGGAAAATTTGATATTTACGACGGAGATACATAATTATTCACGCACTATTGAAATGCTGTGCCTATATATGTTTAAAAGAAGAAGTAATTCGACATAAGCTTTACGATGAGCCCGGAAGAAAGGACGGCCCAGTGAAGGAGGACTTCTGAGTTTTCGACTTCGCACCAAGGACGCGGTGTCTGGTGTTCGGAGAGACAGTTCTGCGAGAGGAGTGCTACTGGCTGCGGATTCTGGAGAGGTTCCTAGTCTGCACCCACCTCCGCTGTTCCGGCCCGCAGATGACGAGTTCGCTGAGCATCACCCGGAGATGTGCTGTCCTTGGTGAGCGGGAGAAATGTTCCTGGGTTCTACACCAGTGAAGGATGACTCCACGACATCGGCAGAGTTGCGGTTATTGTCCGCTATCGAGACAGCTAAGTCGTATTTTTCCTTAAGCAATTGTAAATGTATATATGACACCAGAACTAGTAAAGTCAAATGTTGGTAAATCGGTTGATGTGCAATGTGCAAGCTGGTGTTTCTTGTAATTTTGAGAATTAGTATAGTATAATATTTCGTAACTAAAGTTCTTCAAAAGTGCCATATAATTTGAAATTGGTTAAGTTCATCAGTGTTAAAATTAAGGTAATTTTATTCGTTTCCATTGATTTAATTGAACTAAGATTTCTCTGTTTGTTTATTAGAATTAATGATCCAATTGTTTCAAACTACAGAGGTAATGGAAATTTGGATGAATACACCGATTTTTTAGCTTGGCAGCATAGAGTTCAGCCGAGGTGTATCATTAATATAACCTATCAAACTCACTCACATATATAACGATATTTTATCTTTACATTACACATTCATATCTTATATTAAATTCTTCTGAAATAGTATTTTATAGCCAATGAGATTGGCCGTAATATTGTAACACATCTCAGAGGTGTTACAGTATTAATTTTTGAACGCCCAAACGTGTGGCTATAAACTCTCCACACATTGTGCCTGTTTAACGCACAACTTAAAGTTTTACTTGATAAAAAATTGAATACTTAATTTAATCACTGCATTAAATATTTGTGGTATGCAAGATTATTTTTTTTTATTAAACAGGCGAATATGGTACTCTTAGGGTGATATTTCAAAAGGTTTGTTTCACGAGGTGTGAAGAAACCATGAATGGAGTGTAACATCGTGTAATACGTTATTTAATTTGGTGATGTCGAAGATATAGAAATTTTAAATTAAATTGTGATACTGACACGGGTACATCTAGCGGCTGTTAGAGATGTGAACGGAGAGGCAAGATAGTGCAATCCTTCTTACGTATGTACTTTAAAAAGGAGTCTGAAAACCGGACTTGTACAGAATTCAGGTATTGTATGGATAATATTCATTGCAAGTTTTAGATATATGACTTTCCTTGAATGAATTAAAATTAGATAGTGCCATTTGCTTTACTCGACAACAGTACAGTTATCTATGTGTCGCCAACGGAATATAGCAGCCAATCATATCCTTCACAGATAAGTTAAATTTGTTGGCGCCCTATGTAGGCACTCGACGGTTGCGTTCATTCAAGCTACCGACTCGCTTACACACGCGTCAAGCGGATTGTCAGCGCATTATCGACAATGATTGATAAAAAAAAAAGTGCCAGCGATGTTGATACGGAACACAACTTAAGCTGAAAGATAAAAAGAAAGATATGCAATGACCGTAACACAATCCTGAATGATATAAGTTGTTCGGGAATCATTTGAACACTTTTGACATGTTAAAAAAATTTCTGTATATTCACGGAATATTTTTAACAGAAATTTACACTCCTTTGAACGTCTGCAGTTATGTTCCAAATGTTTTGTAATCATATAATTACAGCCTAAAAAGAGCGAGACGGTAAGCCTCACGGCAGATTCAAATTGCAGTGTAGTTGATTTGAATTCTATTTTTTGACGTGACGGCTTACAACTCAACCCCTCATGTTCAGGAAGTGAGAGCCACGAAATGTTGCTCTCGGGTCCGTTGAGAATGAGCAGTACGTTAAATGTAAGTGTACTATAGTACAAGTTGGTCCATCGGCTTCATGCTTTACGCACGGATGTATCGTTCTGACGTCATCAGGCTGCGGTGGGAGCCGCGCTGTGAACTGTACTGCTCTAGAAGTCAAACTAATATAATTAATATACTGAAGTACCACAGAATGCTTATAGGCGACTTCGCCATGTAATACTTCCTCTTGAGAGCTATACTCACTTCTATACTTGCTCATATACTTGGACTCTCATTACAACATAATAATTCACTCTAGGACGGTAACGCGAGGGTAGCGATTACTCCTATACAATTAGGGTAGGCGACACAAGTTTTTATAAAACACTACAGATTTCTTCACAACTATAGATAATCTGGATACTGAATTATCGTTTGATTAACACATTGCAAACTCTACACAATATTTTAATTTGATCACTAATTTGATTACTGGTACCTCTCAAAGTAGTTCCTTGCCTTAAGTGAGCTGATCGCTCTAGTGACTATAAAGTACCGCCTTAAGGATTCTCTCGGCCTAGACCTGCACCGTAGCGCATGAGTCGTCTTACCTCAGTGCATTATGTCGAACGGGCAGGAGCTCCTCTAGCCCCTGTTCTCGATGGCGGATGTCGTGCAGTCTTCAGTGGCCTCGGCCCTGGATCGCAGCCCTCTGCTGCACTGCGCCACGACACCTCCGTCGGGCGACAGCAGCCTCGGGAGCTCGTCGTCGGCGAGAGTGACAAAGGGTGGGGGCGGCATCCTGCCTGCCTCTTATATATGCGTGGTGTTTAGTAAACGACCTTACCGCCTGTTTACTGGAGTGTCTTAGAATGCGGGGCGGATGTGTTCACTACAGAACCTCTGATTTCAAGCGGTTTAGTATGCTCATGGCCGCTGTAACGACCGAACGGTTCACCCGATCGGAGAAATTCTATTCTCAGCTTGTGCGTAAAAAAATAGGAACTAAAAACATGGCGAAGAATCATAAATAATAAACACACATAGTGACTTTCTAACCAATAATAATTTTCTTTGCAGATTACAAACCAAGATAGATTAAAAAATACGTGTTAGATGAAAAGGACATTAATGATATTAACAACATGTATAGTTCTCGTCAAGACAAATACAATACTGAAAGGATGGCTAAGCTACCTCAATCCAATCCGGAGTTATATGAAGAAGAGTTTACAATTCTACGCAGCAACGAAATGCGAGAGTGGCGATTGCCTCGTCATCACGTGCCACATCACGTGACGAGACTAAGCCAAACAACGACACAATCAACGCCAATGCAAAAAGCACCAAGACAGATTGCAGCAACTTAGAGAATAAAATGCAAAACGCAGGAAGAAGTCAATAGACGTGTCTCCAGCAAATACATCAATGACGTTTCAGCCAGGCACATCTTAGCCGGACACGGCTCAGCCAAACGAGCAGGATTCTACCTCTGAAACGATGAAGAAGCTTCCGATGAATTCCACAGAGCGATCCAGAGCATACCGTCTAGCATTTTGTTTCCTCTCACCTCCCATGGACGTTGTCATGTAATGAAATACCTACGGCCGTGTATACGACACAGCTTACCTCGTATTCTTTGAGAAGCTCTAAATAACCAACCTAAAATTTTGTGTTGTGAGCCGGAACCAGGTGAGGTGCTTCAGTCCTCTATGCACCCGAGCAGAAATCGTTCGTTCATTGGCTGCTGCCATGGACAGGACTCGTTCCCCTGCTCGACCCGGCCACACGGAATGAAGCTACCAGAGTTCCGAGTGTTTGCTGTTGGTTCTGAATCCTGCAGGACGTGTTGGAAGAGCGGAATTTCTATGACGTACATTTAACTACAAGCTGTTCACGATAAACTGCGCACTTTAGAAAGCCCTGTTTAAGTTCTATTTGCATGCACATTATGTATTCTTCCACCACGTGAAAAATTAACATTGCAGTGGAACTGATCACTTCATTCATGCGCCGATCCAGTAAAATTTTGAAATTGCTATAAAAGTAAATATTTTAATTGATGTGTTACTTTCTACACTTGGAAGCAGGAAAAAAAATAACAGGAGTCAAAATAAATAATTTTGATGTTCACAAATGTTTACTTAACACTTTTAATTGGACGTTCAGGCATGGAACTAGTTTCCCCCCCATCGTTACCAACTTAACTGGACACTTGCCAGTTCGTGTGTACTTTATGCAATAAAACATTTTCTGTGATCGCGGTTTTCGCGAATACGTGTATCTCGGTGAATAAATGTTATGGAAACATTATATATGCCTCTATTTTATTTTTACTGTTATCATATTGATAGCGATAGGAAAATTTCGCGAGTTCAACTACCGGTAGGCTAGACTCCTCAGTCCTCTGCATACTGGAGCCTCAGATGTGAGTTCATTGGCTGTTACCACACACCTGGCAGTTATGGGATTCGCAAGGTGCTTCCTTGCAAGTCTGCTATTGGCGCAGAGGCGTGCAGGGCGGGTCTAATAAACTGCGATCGAATTGTGAAGGTGACTTCACTGTATATATGTTTGACGTCTATCTTGTCCCGAAATGAATTCGCGAAATTTTCCTATCCTACATATTGAGTGTATTCATGGTGGCCGGGTCAAACAGGAGATGAGTCCTGTCTGTGGCGGCTCCACTTAGAACCAGTGAAATTTTTGACATCGCTAATTCAATCAGCGTAATTTTTCCACTGAAACAATCAGTGTTTTTTTTTTTTTTCACTGATACTAAGTGGAGTCATTTCCACTGCGAATCAGTGGTGTTCCGGTGACTCGAATTTAGAGTGTGGACTCTAACAATCTCCAGTTGGGTATCTGAGCATGGCAGCCTTCGTGACCACGGCTATCTTCTCACATCCGGAAAATATGGCGGATGTAGTCGTAAACTAGGGGATTTTCTCGTGGCGCTCCCGTTCCCCTCACACTTGAATACCGTCCGATGCTCTATCCCCATATCATTCTCCCTCACAGGCGCCATAGACCTAGCTGGGAAGCGCCACTGGCCACCGAGGAACCTGCCTACGACGTCTCTCGAAAACTGGTCCTTCGACCCCGTCTGAGGCCCACCGATAGTTAGCTATCGGGTAACTTAATCGGCACTACATCACACCTGCACTGTTAAAATTTACCGCACACTTACGGAAATTTTTACGAAAATGCACAGTAATTATATGGAAACGCAATCCGTAATCACGAAAAACGGAGTTAAGTGCGTAAATACAAAATACGGAAAATCTCCATATTTTCTATAACTTCGGGTTTCGGGCACGAACAATGCCGAGTCTACACGAAAGTTTCTTCGCCATTGTAACCAGAAAATTGTCGTTTCTGCTGCAGTTAAGGTTATCCATGTCACTAAGACCTGTTATCTCAAACATTAAAAAGTAGCAACAGGAGTCTGTAACACTTAGCAACATTTAAAATACACTAACTTTAACAGAAACTGAAAATTACTTATGATTCTAGTATATAAATTCATAAATTATACCACATACACCACGTGATCATTGTAGGTAAGTGGTTAGGGTCATAGAATTACAACTTTTTGACTGGTTCAAATCTTTTTTTAACTTTTTAAGATATCTTTTTATGCATAGTAGAACACCCACATAATAAAAATAAAAATAAAATAGATATTATAAATTATTTAAACTAGAAGTACAGAAAACTAACCAGGGAATTAACGGAGAGGTTCCGTGAATTTCACGGAAAGTCCGTTCTTGACAATCAATGTGTCCGTAATTTTTCGGAGAGTTTACGGACACCTCTGGAAAAAATTTTAACCGCCACTTTTCCGTAAAATGGATGAAATTCTTTTTAAAGTGTGCTTCCCAGGCCACCAAATAGGGGTACCCTCCAGATCAGGCCCCGCCTGACCTCCATGTACAGTATGGCAGCTCAACGCCGGTGGGCCCCCTTGACAATGGCTCGAGACACACTCAGTCAATGCCGAGGAGCAATCGGCTGACATCTCAGTTGGCCAGCTCCAAGTCCGGAACTGGTGCTGCGCTGCGCCGTCAGCTCCCGTCTCACATCCTTCTGGGAGTCTCACATCCAGAGGAACTCACTCGTGGTCCCGGCCGAGGTACTACCCGACCTCCACTGTCTCTCCGGGACAGTTCCGGTGCTGTGTCACCTTTGTCTGGGGAGGGAACCCTAAATATCCTTCAGTTTGCGAAGTTTAGTCCACTGCCACCACGAATCCAACCTCAATGTATCTCGGGCACCCGGACCTATCCGATCTCCCGTAATACTATCTTAACCCTTTGAGGAGTATGCACGTGTGTGTGTATATATATATATATATATATATATATATATATATATATATATATATATATATATATATAATATACATACGGGGCTATGTTAATGTGGAAATTTCTTTGCTCTTGGAGACAAAACTCACACTTTTATTGTTCTACCGATTCACTGGACTATATGGGAACAAAATGAAAAAAAAAATTACAATATGTCAGCATTTCAGTTCGTCAGAATAAAATGGTTATTTTCAGTAATTTCTCAAATGAACACGATGGGTTGTAAAACATGTTAACTCCGCCTCGACACGTTAATTGGCACACAACCATCATGCGACTTCATTGGCCGGCGGCCAACCAATAATAAACGTTGCAGGGCACAGTAAGCATGCTCGGTGTAGCCAGGACCAATAGGACGATGGTATGTTGAAATACACTGACCAACAATTGATACTGCCGAAGTGGAAAATATAAGCAGCTCACTTCAATATTGTCCTCAGTACCAATAAATTTGTGCAAATTGGTTAAATTTCTATAGGACTAGTGGGTGACCTCACAGATCCTTTAACCTTAATCAAGAATTTCTTCAAACCGAAATGCAGGTTCTTAGGCTCGACGGACTGAGGGCGGGTCATTCCAACGCCCCTGCTAGTGAACGAGCCTAGGCACCTTCTGTCGGGCCGCCCGGCTGCGCAGATGAGAGTATCCCCTAACAAGCTGTGGATTTGGGGTCGCACACACCCGAGTCGCAGTTCCCGACGACGCCGAAGGTCGCGCAAAGTCCCGCGAGACGGACACGATAACCGCCGAGAACCAGTCGCGGGTCGCCCTCCGAGGGTCAGCGGTTCGCTGTGCGCCACGGGAACCGGTTACCGCCGGCTGCTCTTGCTCTTCCCGAGTCGCCGTGATGTTATGGCGCCGCGTGGCTTCACACGTGAGTGGTGACTGTTCCCGAAGTAACCCTGAAGCTGTGCGTAAACGACTTGGCGGGGTTAATCTCGTCACCACATATCCTACGGGGTCCTAAGACAAGTCGCAGTTGCTCCCACCGCCGTTTACACCCACAGACTGAAAATGAGGTAGACAGCTTAGTCGTCTTCTGCGCATGTACCCAACCTACCCCAAAAGAACACAACTCTCAAAGTTACATGGTCAACAGTGATTAAAGTGTTGTTTATATCTTAATTTTTTGATGACAAGCAATATTATAGGGAAAAAAAATACTTTTACCGAGTTCAATTTATTCAAACTGCATTACAAATTGGTTGGAGGAAGTATACATACATTTCAAAGCATTTGTTAACAAATCAGTTCTGTAACTTAAAGTGCGAACTATGCCGTTTTCGCTAGACGTGTTGGCAGAAAAGAAGTTCAACGTTGGGACACGGAGATTGGTTGTACGCATCCAGCGAGATCGGTGTACCTCATCGTTACTCTATGTTTACACCAGCGCTTGCTTGAATTTCTTCACAGTGAAATCTGGAAGCTGAGAGAATGCAAGCCCCTCACAATGATGAACTCTTTTCCATCAAAGGCGGGACTCAGCAGGACAGACCAACTTTAGGGTTGGGCATTTTCTCCATCCACCGTGCGGTGCTCCGGCTCGCTCCGGGTGGGGGCTTGAGAGATTGTCACCAGCCCTAAAAGCGATATTACACGATACCAGACTCCGTAAAAGCATGTGCAAGGTCTGCCATAGCAACCATTATACCGGCTAGTACGGCACCCGTCATGGCATTTCCCCGCCCAGTAGGGCAAGATCTCATAACAGGATGGTAATAGGACACGTCCTTTTTTCCGTGGCAGGTTCCGTTCCGGCTTTCGTACCTGGCCAATCACATCGCAACGAGGCTTTACAAAAGTTGGAAATAACCGTGAATGAACTTTATCACACGATCTACATATACACGTTTGACTAGAGGCTGTTTTTCATGAGCGCAGACACTGGGTAGGGCATGGAGGCCATTATCTACCCCAAGTAGATGGCAAGGTGGGAGCAAATTCTTCCTTAGATAATATTAGATGAATTAGAGACAAGACTGTAAGCTGAAATTTCGTCATTTTCATTCAGTCATGCCACAGAATAGGTAAACTTACAGAACCGAAATGGTATGGCGGTTTCTTTGATCTAGGTAACCGAACTTTGCAGCTTATTTACCCCGCAAAGATATGTAAACGATCCCCGAGTCTGATTGGCTATTGCACGTTACGTAATATTCTAGTCTGGCTAGTTCCGCCTTATTGCTCACCGGCGAGTCCATTTTGCTGGTGTGTGGGGCTGAAGTTCACATTTCACGCCACCATTTCACCTCTGTATTCTTTAACTACTCTGTGGTAATGCTGCCATACCAACTTTTAGTCTATACACAACGCGTAAAATTAATTTCTCCACTGTGTCTTTCTAACATCGCCGCTCTAGTTCATTACTTTCCGTAAAAACGATGCGTCGCTTTACCCTACTCCTTGAAAGACTGGAGAGATTTGGACGGCTCTTAACATCGAGGTCTTGAGAGCTGATGACGATAAAGCGAGGTGTGTATAGAGCAGCGCCGGTATGAAAGGCCGGGGGGAAACGGGAGATCCCTGAGAAAACCCGCCGACCAGCGGCATCGTCCGGTACTATTCTCACTCGCGAAAATCCGGGAGCGACTCCGCCCGAGAATCGAACCCGGCTCGCCTAGGTGGGAGACTAGTTTTATGACCACTGAACCACCGTGGGACTTTTCTTTCTCAGCGTATAGCTGTTAGCCATCTCTTAGAACGTAACACTTGGCTACCGGGTATTGGGTGTTGGTACACTGTTAAAATTTTTCGTATATTTACGGACATTTTTACGAAAATTCATTATAAATATACGGAAACGCAATCAGTAATGACGAAAAATGGAGTTAAGTACGTAAATACGATCTACGGAAAATCTCCGTATTTCGTATAACTTCGGGTTTCGGGCACTTACAATGCCGAGTCTAAGCGAAAAATTTTTTCTCCACTGTAACCAGAAAATTATCGTTTCTGCGGCAGTTAAAGTTATCCATGCAACTAATATCTGTTCTTTCAAACATTAAAAAGTTGCAACAGGCGTAAGTAACACTTAGCAACACTTAAAATACACTAACTTTAACAGAAACTAAAAAAGTTGCTTATGTGACTAAAATAGAAATTCAAATGTTATACCAGAATCACCACGTGAGCATTGTAGGTAAGTGGTTAGGGTCGTGAACTTGCACATTTTGATTCGGGTTCAAATCATACTTAAGTATAAAACAATGTTACTGTTTTAAGTATCATTTTTATAAACAGTAGAACACCCACATAATGAAAATTAGAATAAAATAGATATAATAAATTATTTAAACTAGAAATAGGCCATACAGAAAACTAACTAGGGAATTAACGAAGAGGTTCCATGAATTTGACGGAAAGTCCGTTTTTGAAAATCAATGTGTCCGTAATTTTACGGATAAATTTACTGCATAAATTTTTACCAGCACTTTTCCGTAAAATTGAGGATTTTTTTTTTAAACTGTGTATAGCGGGAGACGACTTATGAACTATATTACAATGCGAAGGCTGGATTTAGTCAGTTAAGAAGCGGTATTTAAGCGTTTGTAGTATTTGTCAACATTTTTACACAGCATATGACGTTTTTATGCACACACAACCTCAGCCATTTAAAAATAGTTTCATTTGTTCCTTGCACGAGACACCTCCAGACACACGCTTTACATGTTCCGTATCGTCACGCAAGCACTTTTGAAATTGGAATGGAACTGCAAAATGCGAGGGGCAAATTCCGTTGACTCTGAGAGGGCAAACAACAATTTCCTGTTGCAATAATCTGTGACAGTATTGTTTTGACTCATACGCAGAAATGATTTGCAGGGCAAGTGCCACAGTACGAGCCGACTTTTTAAAACATGCGTAACATGTCAGTATCCTCGGCATTTGATGCTGCAATTAATTTAGGCCTAACGGCGTAAGACTACGGACTTTAGGCCAAACGATTGTTTTGCGCAATCTCGCCAGCTTTAGAAGCATAGTTTCCAGGCTGTTTACAACAAACAACTTTGTAGGAAAAAAATACTCGGTAACGACCTGCGAAATTCACACAGCTAGGGAACGCCATTTTTATGCACATAAAAAGTTACTTTTTAGCGCTTCGTAACACATATTTTCCTTCTAGTTTCTGTTTCTACCAATAACCCTGGTTACCATGTGCACTTAACTGTTGGTATTTGGTACACGCAGCCCTACGTAGCGGGTTCGCAGTTAAGAACTTTTGGTATCAACTTTTGAAAAAAAAAAAAAAAAAAAAATCCCAATGCTAACTGGATTCGTGTATTTTAACATACATTTTACTGGTTTGTTCCCTGTTAAGTTGATGGCTAGCGAGGAAAGCCTTTCGATGACTTGACATAGTGTTAAAAGTCTGATGTTTAGTTTCTGGACACTGAGCAGTTTTTTCTTTGCCTTGTGTGCATAAGAGTAGGAATTTGGCATATTATTGGTGACATTCCTGGTAGCTCTACTTCCTCAGCTCATGAATAAAGTAATCAAGTCCAACACTCTAAATCGGAATCAGTTATTTTTTTACTGATTGTCAGTTGAAACTGCTCCATCCGGAATCTGTAGAAAGAATATCACTAATTCATCAGTTAAAATTAATCTACTAATTCAAGCAGTAGAAAACTACTTATTTATAGTTGTTATTAATAAATAAGCACAGAGAATTCCTATGTGATGTAAGTTAGGTACGATTTATTTTGTCTCAGAACACAAATATTGTCTACACAAAAACGTTTTTGGAGGTGGTTGGACTCGAACCTCCGCCCATAAAGCAAAGCATACTGAAGCTTTCATGATCAGCTATAATTAACTATAAATAACTGATTTTCTACTGTTTGTATTAGTGGATTTCATTTAACTGAAGACTTTATTAGTTTTCTTTTTCTGCTGATTCCGGATGGAGCAGTTCCAACTGACAATCAGTAAAAAAGAACTGATTTAGAGTGAAGGAAAGTTCGATTTTATATTTGGCGGAAGGATACAAAATGACCTGTAAAGCATATTATAAAAAGTTCTTCCGTAAGTGCCGATTGAATGACGAACAGCCTCTAGCAACTGCAATTAGCTTTTTTTAATGTATTTTGCTGGAGATATGTCTATTCAATTTTTACACTGTGCGGCGCAAATTTAAGTTAACTTCGCAAAACGCTTGTAACACGGCTATAGCAGTCTTAAAAGTAGCCGTGTTTTGTGAGGTCACCGCGTCAAGAGTTTTACATTCGTATGCCTTGAAGTTTAAGTGGTAAACGCGCGGGGGGAAATGTAACGATTAGGGTCACTCGTTTTTTCGCGAAGATTTCATGACAAGTTGTGTTTCAAAGCCCTTTAGTTCAGAACTGTTTTCGTGATTGGCTCGTTCGAATTGTTAGGCGCCTCACCTGTCTGCCCACGAATCAGTATCGGATAAACTTATTCCTGATTGGCCCATTCATGTAACAGTGTCTCTCCACAAAAAGACAAGCGGCCAATAGTCGAGTGGAAGACAGCAAATGTGCACATAGGATATTGAAGTCTAGCAGCCTCCGCGTAACGCTCTTCGCGAAAAAAAAAAAAAAAAACGTGGCCGTAGTAGTGTGAGAGGATAGACTGCACTGCCTTATAAACACACTGTCCGTGGTTTCATTGGCCGCTGCAATTTAACCAACGTCACCTGCCTGCTTGATATCCTTCTAAGAGATTGGCCTCTCCATCGTTGAGTTAATATTACTGGCTCAAGAGTTCTCCGAGTCGTGCCAGACATATTTCCGGCCAGGGACTGAAGTCGGTCAAAAGCGCAGTAACTTGCAGCTTAGTCTGTCGTTAAGCAATAACGCGAAATTTGCGCGCCTTTGGCAATGAATAACTCATGAGGGCGTAACGCGCATGATGCGTGTGACGGAAAACGCCCCAGGAAGAAATCCGGTGCAGGGGAAAGGAACTGGTGTAAAGGAAATCAAGACGCGCATTTCCTGAGAATAATCTCGCGTATGGCAGAGGTAAGTATGGCGTTCAAAAACGTTGGTAAAAGAAAAGGAGGGGATGGGCAGGTGAACATAAAACGTGGGTAGTGCCGTACCCTAAAGAATATACGGGCCTTGAAGCGCATCATGGCGTCATTCTCAGCTGGTTGTACTGTGAGCATATTTATTTTCCTGCTGCACGATATTAGGTTGGTAGCCCTCGGACTCAGTTGTGAATGCGAAGTCAGTGCGTGAGTGTCAGAAGTTAACCCTTTGACATATATCCCGTGTTTACTCGTTTACGTAGAACGTACCGCAGAAAAGGTATAGTGGACTCTGCCGAACAATATCGGAAGTTTACACCGCTACAAACAGCGTCCTTTCCCTGCCTAACGCTTCTGGCTGAGCTGATAACACGCCAAAATGTTATTATTATTATTTCCTGTCGGTTCCAAAGACAGACATAGGCTATTCACGGTAAAATGAAAACTTTTGAAAGCCCTGTTTAAGCTCTACGTTTATGCACGTTATGTATTCTTCCGCCTTATGTAAGATTAACATTGTCATGGGCCTGATAACTTTATTCATGCGTCGGTCAAGTGAAACAGTGAAATGATCAGAAAAGGAAATATTTAACAAATCTGCTCATTTTTACACTTCGAGGCATAAAAAAAAAAAAAAAACAGAAAGCGAAAGGAATAATTTAAGTTATGACAAACGGTTACCTAAAACTTTTTATTTGACGTTAAGTTACGTAACTACTGCCCATCCATCGTTACCAACTTTGCTGGGTGCATGTCATTCAGGGCGCCCGTTAAAATTTATGGAGATAGGGGCAGTGACTTTTTTCTAAGGTTGATTACAAAAGTCCTCACTTTATCGTGAACAGCCTTCAAAAATTCTTTTCATAAGTCCCACCGTGTAAGTTATTACACTGGATTAGCAAGTACTCGTGATGCCAAAAATCTCCTCATTTGCAACACCGGTACCGAAAAATTATTGCTTATGCGCGGAAAGGATCAGTTGTGATAGCACAACATTTTGCACATTACGTGAAGTTAAATTGGATTGTCGTGCAATTCTAAATGACGGGAATACAGATTCAAGTATTTCGTTTAAAATATTTCAACATGACTTCCTCCTGTGAGACCAGCACTTGTCAAGCTCCGAGCTGAGCGGAAAATGCGCTGACGGGAAGTCTTGCATACACCACAACATTTCAAAAATACTTAGCTCGCGCGTCCGCCTGTCCGACGTTCGGCCACTGAACACCGTCGAGGAAAGAAATTTTCCCGGAAAATTGATACTTGCCACGCAAATTGGCTAATTTCAGACCACGTGACCTTCAGATATATTTACTTGTAGCGGAAATATAGGATACAGCGAGTGTACGTTATATGTGAACATAATTTTGAAGGAAAAAAAAAAAGTGTTACAACACTGGAGTTTGCGAACTTAAAAAATTAAGAGCGTCCATCATGGCAGGTCTAAAGTCTGTGTTACACAGTCAAATATTTGCATTCAACTATATTTGACAGTAAAATTTGAAGACATAGTACGGCCATCAAATATTTCCTTCCAACAAATTTTATGAAATAATTTTGAATGTGTTTAAAAATGTGCCTCACTGTCAAATCATTTTACTGGGAAAATCTGATTTCAATTATTATTCAAATATAGTTTCATAGCGATATATTGATTTTGTTTTACCATTACAGGAAAAAATGTCATACATTTTGTAGTTTATTTTCGTTTCTTTATTAAATTCAAAATTTATATTTTTTCAGAGGTGTTTCCTGCACAATGCAATTTAATGCCTCTGAGTTCATAATATAATGTGCAATATTCACTTAAAATAACATTCATGCCCAGACAGCCTCTACGTAATTTAATTATCTTCGTAATCTACTTTGTTTCCAGCAATAGTTCGTTATTGTAAAGTATCTTGACGTCCGATTTTGTCGTGCACGATTCTGATTGGCTGAGACCTTCAACCATCAAAGAAATTTTATAACCTGGTAAATATTCAAACATTTTATGGAAAATAGGGCCATCCAACATTCTCAGACAAATATGGCCGCGGTAGTAACGTTTCGATGACGACCCACCTCTGCCCAACTTCATTTGATCAAACTTAGTTGGACGGAAAAATTTGACAATGTGACAGCGGCTTAACTAAGCTATTCTGCGCTCCTGCGATATGCTAGAAACGTGTGTGCAATACGTTTCGAGTTCTCGAATGATGACTCGAAATTTTTCGCAACGACAGCGTGGGACAAAGCAACATAGTTTCTCGAATCGTGCCGGACGACGCCGCTGGTCGGCGGGTTTTCTCGGGGATCTCTCGTTTCCCCCCGAAACCTTTGCAGTCCGGCGCTGCTCCATACTCCACCTCGTTTCACCCTCATCGGCTCTCAAGACCTCGATGTTAGGAGCCGCCCAGATCTCTTCAGTTCAGCTTGCCGCATAGGATTCGCTTGTAGCGGAAATGGAAAACTGATTGGTGCGAGAGAAGGATTCTACTACAGCCGATCGACACTAAGCTCATGACGTCAGAAATAATGCGAGCAAGGCATGATACCGCGTGAACGAAGGCGTTCAGTACTTCGCGATAAAAACTTAGATTGAAGTAAAAAAATACAGAGTTCGTTTTTAAAATCGTTTGAATTTCGTTTCTCACACTCCTGTAAATAGCTTTCTTTTTAATTTTGGAGGTTTTCAATTGTAACACCATATCGTTCATCTGCTCAGCATGTTGTGTTTTTATCATCATACATCTGGTTAATTGAGACGTTAAACTGTTACTAAATAACAATTATGTGATGAAATAAATTTTCGTGAACATTTCGGCGTCTTATGTCACAAAATCGTTATTAAGACAGTGATACACATTTGTTTAAGACAATAACTACAACTGGTTGCATATCTAATATGTGTATTTAAAGTATGAGTCCAGCAAAAATAAATTGGCAGTGATTGGGCAATTTGTAAGTATTGAATTTCACAAAATGCAGAACGTAATTTACTGAAATGCTACATGTTCTTGACGTACATAATTTTCACAACAAAATTTTTTGCATGACTTCCTTGTTATCAAAAAGGGCCAGTTGGAACCAGGTCAGAGAACAGAATGGCAACACCAGCATTGCCCCTTCCTTAAGTCTGTTCACCCTGAACACTTTCAGTTTCGTAGAGCTCCATTCGGTCGAAATGAACTACCTTAGGCTTCGCCTGAGAGCCCCGACCACAGATCCGAAATCTCACTTTGTTAACACATTGTGGACTATCCTCGAGCTAGGTTTGAGTAATGCCAGTTTAAAAATGTCTTCGTCCTTGAAAATGAAACCCGCATTGTTACACAGCCATTGCTCCGCTAGTATTTCATAGGATCCTACAAGAACAATACAACTCAGCAGCTATAGTTTTGCTGCAAAAAATATGTACTTTTCATTATACCCTTATAAAAAGACACGATTGACTGTAAACATTTTACACAGTGAGAGACATTTGATTGGAGCATAATCAGCTCTGCGACCCCAGTGGCTGATGACCAACCAATGAAGAACGTAGTAGATCACAGTAAGCACGCCCAGTGTGGTGTGGACCAATAGAAGAGTGGTTTGTGGGAATACAGAAGCTAACAGAATAGACGTCGCTGCAGTGGTGTATATAGGAGATTCACTTCTAACTTGTCTTCAGTTATAGAAATATGAGCATACCTGAATGTGTTAATATTCTTGAAGTTATTATCTGAAAAAGTCCTTCCCAAAATTTATGGAGCTTATGAGAGCATACATTCCATCGATATTTATTGTACAGCCACACCAGTTTCCCTTCTTCAGATACCTCAAATGTCATATATAATATCTTCATCTTGTCACTTACAGGGTTACAGGTTACAGAGTCACAGACTCCTTGGATAACTGAGGAGGAAGGATTCGAGGCGTTTGAGGAGTCGGGACAGTGCTGTGTCAGGACAATCCTGGGAACCGCACATGACTTTAGGTGGGTGTTGTAGCGACGGACCTTGGCTCCTACATATCCTCTGATACCAAGGCGACCCAAACCTCCGAGAGTGGTGTTTCGGCACACGGGAACCCCTGGCTGAAATGCAAATTGGATTCTGCCGTGGACGTCCCTGTCCATCCCTTGCCTCACATATGGGGAATGGGGTATCCGGCCTGATGGATGGATAGACAGTTGGCACGTAGACTCGTCTACTAGCTGGGGCGTTGGACTAATTAGCGCTTAGGCCATTGGGCCACAGGCCCAAAAATATGAATTTCACTGTGAAGTAATTTATGGTGATGGCAATGATCCATGTGGAGTTACCCACTAGTGCCGTGATAATTTAAGACAGTACCACAGACGATCGGAACAGCCCCACCTGAGGTTCTCTCGGGTGTCTGATCAACTGAGGATGGACTCGTGGTGGCAGTGGTTGAAACTTGGTAACCTGAAGGAGGCCCGGAGGGTGCTCTCCCCTGAGAAGGATCAACGCAGTGAGCAACGACACAGCTTCGGCACTGTCCAGGAGAGATAGTAGATGCTGGGTAGTACCTCGGCCTGACCACGGATTCCTCTCGGCGTGAGAGACCCACGTGGTCGTGGGAGGAGAGCGGATGGCGCATCGCAGTATCAGTTCGAGCTTGGATCTGGTCAACTGGGATGTTAGCTGAACGCACCTTCACGCTGATTGAGTGTATCTTAGTCCTTGTACATGGGGGCAGGCCGGCGTATTGTTATTATACTCCATTGGAGGTTGGGGACATCCGATTGACGGGTATCCACTAATATGGCGACCTGGGCAGCGGCATGGCCATAATGTCGATGAAGTTGTCATTTGCTCTGAGGTACCGCCAAGCGGTATTGTAAATATCTGTAAATGTACGCCTGTCGCCTATTTTGGACCAGCAACATCTTCTCCCTCCAACAGCTATTCGAACAGCTCTCCTCCAAACAGCAAAATCGGTGGTGTTTCCCTGGTTGCTTCATAGACTTCTGAACGGTAAGAAAGAAAAACTAACGTCGCACTGAAGTTCCAATATTTTTGGTTGTCTGTAAAAAAAGATCGACAGGCAGTGCTCTAGAATATAGTTTAAGGCTCTGCACCATCCCATCCAATTGAGAATAAAGTACTACATTCAGAATCATCTTCCTTTCCGAAGTCTTTGATACTTTTTTTATTAGTATCACCTGAAAATATTGCCCTTGTTCCTAATGGCGCTCGAATATCACTCCAAAACTCGAAAATACATGTTCCACAAGGGCCTCGACTGCAACACTAGCTTCTTAGTTTGACATTGGGATGACTTCAAGCCACTTAGCGATATAAACATGAACAAGAAGGTATCGGTTTACCTTCATAGCCAATTGCAAAGGATCTAGATTGTCTACTGCTATTGTCTGAAATGGGGCTTCCACATTGTGTCTGGAGGCGAGATCGTCACTAAGTCCTTTGTCCCTCCTTTGCAGCACAGGTGCGCTCATCTGGCACCGTGACTTGACATACGACTGACAACAAAGTCAGTAGAATCTCTGTAGATCTTTGTTGAAATATATTGCTAATGCCAAAGGGGCCTCCTATTACAGTACTAGGTAGTTGTTTTAAGCGCCATCGGTGTTTTACATTTTGGAAGGACCCATTTTAAGTACGTTGGTTCCCCACTGTTACTCTCCCAGATAGTATAGAATATGCCATTCCTCAGGGTGACAGAACTCCACCCTGCCCATAATGATTTGACTGTGGCACCAGGTCCTGGTGTATACGAGTATCTACTCGTATTGTAGTCGATGGACGTCTTTCCACTCTAGTATAAGTTTTCAAAGTAGGGTGTTTAGATGGTCTTTGCTGATGCCCATATATATGACACATGCAAATTTTTTAATTCTAGTAATTCTAGTACTTCATACAATCAGCGATTCATTGTTCTTTTCTCCTATCATTCACAGTTGTGTGATTGTCTACACAGCCCCCTAGAAGTGCATCTACATCACTATGAACTATCTGTGCTGTACTTCAAAGTCATTTTCCTGAAGAGGGTATATCCATTGAGCGATTTGCCTGAAGCTCAGTAACCATCGGAGTATGGCATGATCCGTTGATAGGATAAAATTTCTACTGTATTGATAAGTGATGAAAGAGTGAAAGTACCTACACAGGTTCAAAAAGCGCCCTGTGGGTGTCGCCGTAATTTCGTTCAGGCCTGTGAAGTATTTTGCTGAAACACTCTAATGGTTTCTCCTTTTCAACTTGAAATTGTGATAGTACAGAATTAAAATCTACATCATCTGCATCTGTATCAAGGGTGAGCTCACCTTTACTGTTTGGGAACTCCAGGACTGGTGAAGATAAAAATTTCTATCAGTTTTCTGACAACAGTTTTACTCTGAGGAGTCCGTCGAACCTCACTTTTTTAACCAGTCAACTTATACAATGGCTTGGCAGTTGTAGTAGACTCGTGTAGGAAACAGTGATAATATGAACTCAGATGCAAGCAGCTTCGTAATTGTTTCTTGTCGGTTTGTTAAGGCCAATCTCTTATTAGCTTTGTCTCTTCAGGATCCATTTCAATTCCATTGGCCATCACCACATGGTTCAAAGAAATTAACTTTCCTCTTAGCAAGATGGCATTTCTATAAGGTACCAGGTTGCTATGGCCACAGTCTGAAACACGATTCAAGACGTTCAAAGTGTTCTTCGTACGATTTTTCTGTGACAATATCATACGTCCAAGAGGACGGTTTTTTTTTTAAAGCATTCACAGGTAACAGGAGCGTTGCATACACCTTAGTTCGGTAGTTTTTTGTATACAGAAAACAGTCTTCTTCCGGGCCACACCACGTGTCTAAATTACTGACAACTGAAATAATGTTTTTCGTTCTAACCACACTATGGTTCTAAAAGTTTCACACTACCACATGATGAACCTGTGCATAACAAATACTATGATCTTCAGGAAGATAGATTTCTGTACATGCAGTACACGTAGACCATAAACAGAGAGTGGAGCCTACATATCTTTCAAAAGTGTTTGCTCAACAGTGAACTAACTTCAGTTACAATTTGTTAGTGTCCAAGCTGTCTCATTGATTGACACCAAAATTTACTTTCCCCCTGACGTAAGTTCTGCCCGGGGAAAAAGAATTCCCGGGGTGTTACATTTATCTCAATGACAAGCGATGATAAACTTACAAGGCTTGGTTGCTTGAAGTTTTCCTTGCTGTGTAAGGAAAGTAGTTCAGCGTGTTTTTTTTTTTCGCCGTAAATAGGGTAAACATGGATTGCGCGAGGTACACGTGAGATTTCTTTTCACGTTTGAAACTCAAGACCGAGGGCGCGTCAAGTGCAACACTAAAACGTGTACAAAATACAGGATGAGTCCTTTAAAAGAGGCTTCGTGGGACATGTGCGTAACGGAGCGAGGGAATGAGGAAATACAGTCCCACGGGGCCTCTTTTAAAGGACTTACCCTGTACAACATCGCCCTTATGCACGTGGCACTGGTAGATAGTACTTAACGTCTCGTCGACAGCGAGGTCACCAGAGACGGAGCAACTTGCTCACAGAACCAGGAACGGCAAAGGAATGGACCATGGCATTTAGTAAGGTATATGCTGTTCACGGTGAAGTGAGCACTTTTTAAGGCCCTCCAAACAGGCATGAACTACTAATGAATACATTTAATTGTAGCCTCAGACGTTAACTTTTTAGATTGGTGAAATGTATACACTGTATTTATTAGTCACATTGCAATGCTTATATTAAAAAGTGGCAGAAAGACAGAAATTGGCTGGAGAAAATTTAGAAGTGCCTTAAAAAGTGCTCACTTTACCATGAACAGCCTATACAAGCCCAGTATTTGCCTGGAGTGGTTTCGGGAAACCATGGGAAACTGAAATCAGGATGGACGGACTAGGAATCGAAACCGGGACCTCCAGAACGAGAGGCCCTCCGCACCACCTCGCTCCACGTGGCACTGAACTGGTGTCCTGTCTTTCCCCGGTACCGCTTATAACCACAGACAAAATCAGAATACAGAAGTAAAATAAATAGCAGCTTATTCCGCGAACTCAAGGAGCGTAGCGCTCGCCAGTCAGCGCCTGGTAACTTGCTTGCCAGCCCGGAGCCCAGCCAACAGGGTGCGTTTCGCAGCACGCGGTAGCCAGTCAGGCACAAGGCCAGTTCCCAGAGCCTCGCACACACCAAACCGAGAGTGAGTACGCCATCAAGGGAACCGCCACGCCATTTGTCCTTGTGTATTTGTTTGCTCTGTGGGAGAACTATGGGTAGAGACCCGAGTATTCCGCGGATTGAGTTGGCAGCAAATTACGCTGAACAGCGCTCTATACACTCGAGACATTATCGTTTGAGAGTGGTTGAATGTATATACTGAGTATATTAGTCACATAGCAATGTTTATACTAAAAATTGGCGGAAATATGAAAATTGGCTGAAGGGAAAAATTTTGCAGGGCCTTAAAAAGTACTCACCTTACCGTGAATAGCCCATACCTCGTTTTCAATCCCAGTTCTCGCCCATAGGAGTAATATACTTGATAAGCATAGTTGGGGAAAATTAATCAATTGTTAATATATGTGTGTATATTCCACCGCAATGTGAAGTTAGACGCATTAGGCTAAAATAAATTATATATTTATTCCAAATGAGAGGGCTTTCATAAAGTGCTCACTTTACCGTGAATATCCTATAGTAGTTAGAAACATTCAGTCACAGAGTAGTTAAAAATACGGAGGTGAAATGGTCGCGCATACTGCTAACTCCAGTTACACACGCCAGCAAGATGGCGAAAGGCCGTTCACCAATCAGCTCCTTTAGACTAACTTCTCAGGCTGCAGTCCGACCAACAGCGAATATTCAATAACGTGAAAATCCGTAAAAGAATGAATAACAAACCTGCACACATAAATAATAGCGCTTTAGCCAATCGGACCCAAGGCCCGTTACCAGTGAGCGACGAAGTTCGCGTACACCAAAGTAACCATAACGCCACTTCGCTGGGGCCGCGGTGGTGTAATGGTCAGACTACCGGGTTCGATTCCCGATGGGGTCGCTCCCAGACGATGCAGCTGGTCGTCGGGTTTCCTTGGGGTTCTCCCGTATCCCTCGCCCTTGCATTCCGGCGCTGCTCCACACTCACTTCGCTTCACCATCATCGGCTCTCAGGATCTTCACGCCATTTCACCTCTGTAGAATTTCCTATTCTGTGATTCACTAGAGAAAGTGGATTTGAGCTAAAATGTTTTGAAATACAACCAGACGGGAACTCGTTACCTGAAAATCTGGGGTCCCTATTGGAGGGCTTCAAAACAAATGCTTGCAACGTGCAAAGTGTGTTCGAAATTACTTTCCGGAGTGCCCCAAAATGTTTGTTCTATTCGCGCGAAAATAGATTGCGAACATGTTCAGTAGTTTCTTTGAAAACATGCAGCACAGTTCGCACTCAGATAGGTGTCTTGCTTCCTCTCCGTTCCGTAATTCTCGGCACTGTATTTCTCCACCGAAAGTAGTACCCGCTCGAGCAAGTTTCCTGCCGCCACATCCGGCGCGTAACTCCTGACAGACTGTTATCGCAAGTAACCACTACAATTATCACCTCGTTCTGCCAGCCGATAAAATAATCCCGCCTGGAGAAGTACCAGAAAACAATTTCCAGAAGTTTGGGAAACCACGGCTTACGATGTCATATGCTAAGAAGCTACCAAAATTATGAAGGAATTAATATACCTAGAAACGGTTTGTATGGAGTGTCTTGTAGCTACTGATCAGCAGTGGTAGGTGACTAAAAGGCTACATAAAATAATATTTTCAATAAAATTAAGCTTTTGATGGCACTTTTGTGTACACTTTATAAATCAATAAGTATGTCCTTGGGGGAAAAAAAAAAACTTAAATTCGGCAAACCGCGAAACGGAATAAGGCAGCCTAATAATTGCCAGGCGTGTTAAATGCGTTTTATTTATATATAGAATAAACAAATAGCCATAATAGTTCGCATTACTGTTCGGTACCTATTTACCTAGAATGAATGTGTTAAAAGTTGCAAACTTGGCTTTGCATTCAACTTAAGTGTAGCTAACACGTCCCATACAGAGAATACTTGTTCAGCTCAATTTTCCGGCTAAGGAACGTGTGGCAGCGAATTCCGTGCCACGCAGGTTTTCTCAGTGCCTTGCCGCTTTTTACTGCCATATTCATTCCGCCTCACATCCTCGCCCCCTCTCACCTGATACGCTACTGTGCGCACTGTTTATAACGACTTCAGCGGCCAGCAACCGCCGTGATAGTACAGACGATTCCGCACTTCATTTAACAGAGTCCACTTAATTGTTCCATTAAACTGCACACCGACATGCCAAAAGTCACGAGACACGGGTCTATAGTCTATACTCTGCGTAAGATCTACTTGCACGTACGTTCAATTTACATTGGCATAGGTCTCATAACTTTATTCATGCGCCGGGGAAGTGAAACCTTGAAATTATTAGAAAAGTAAATACTTTACAGATCTTTCATTCTAAAAAAAAAAGCGAAATAAATAATTTATCAGAAATGGTTACCTAACACTTTTTATTCGACGTTAAGGTACGGAACTACTTCCCATCCATCTTTACCAACTTTACTGGGCGCATGTCACTCAGTGCACTAGTTAAAATATATGCAGGTATGAGCAGTGACTTTTTTCTAAGGTTGACTTCCAAAGTGTTCACTTTATCGTGAACAGCCTTTAGTGTATACTGTTTATGGTAAAGTGAGCACTTTTGAGGTCCTAGTTACTTTGTTATTTCAGCCATTTTGTATCATTAACTAACATTTTTAGTAAATATTACCATTTAAGTAACAAACACACTGAGTAGATTCCACGGCACTAGGAAGTTAAAGTCCAAGGTTGAAATAAAATATATTTACTGACTATTATTTCAAAAGTGCTCACTTTACCGTGAATAGTTTGTTTGGTGTAGGTCCTCCTCTAGCTCAGCGAAATACTGCAACTCGTCGAGGCGTCGATTCCACAAGTGGTTGAAACACCTGTGGAGAGATGTTGATCCATGCCGTCTGGATAGAGCTACCCGCAGCTACCTGCTGTTCGTTGGCGCAGGATCTTGGGTGCGAATACGCCTCACAATCACGTCCCATAAATGCTCGATGGAGTTCACATCGGGAGATCGAGGTGGCCACAGCAGTAGCTGAAACTCTCCGGAATGATCCTCGGACAAAGTTCTTTACAACTTGCGCCGATCACGAGAAGCAATATCTGCTGGGACATCCCATCGTCGTGGGTGTACGTGAAGTCCGCGGAGGGTACACTGCCGCGACCAGCACGCACACGCTCCCGCGGTGTCGAAGCACAACTTATACCTAGAGATAGGAACATTTCGCGAGTTCAATGACCTGTAGGCTGGACTCTACAGTCCTGTGTGTGTGCTCGAGCCTCAGATGTTTGTTCATTGGCTGCTGCCCCGGAGAGTAGCCAGTGTTACTTCACACCTGGCAGTATGGCACTCGCTACTTGTTTCCTTGCAAGTCTACTATTGGCTCAGAGTCGTCCAGGGAGTGTCTAATAAACTGCGATCCAATTGCAAAGTCAACTTCAGTGTACACGTGTTTGACGTCTATCTTGTCCTGAAATGAACTCGCGAAATGTTCCTATCCCTACTTATACAGGTCTGGGCACTTTCAAAACGTAACGGTACGGTGGCCCCACTGACTTTTAAAGACTGTTCACGGAAAAATGAGCACTTTCTAAATCAACCTTGGAAGAATGTCACTACCCTTACCTGCATATGTTTTAACTGGCTAGTTGCCCGGAGGGGCCACGGTGGCTGAGTGGTTAGCCTGCTCGCCTCCCACCAAGGCGATCCGGGTTCCATCGCGCGGCCTGGACACTCCGGACTTTCGCATGTTGGAATCGTGCCGGACGACGCCGTTGGTCGGCGGGTCTTCTCGGGGATCTCCCGTTTCCCCCGCCTTTTAATTCCGGCGCTGCTCCGTACTCGCCTCAATCAGCCTCATCGGCTCTCAATACCTCGTTGTTAGGAGCCGTCCAAATATCTTCACTCGCTCGTACTGTAAAGTTGGTGATAACGGAGAGAAACTAGTTCCACGTATTTAGCGATAAATTAAAAGTGTTAGGTGAAATATTTGTGCATACTGAAACGACTTATTTCGTTCCATATTTTTAATGCGTAATACGTGTGAAAGTTATCACATTTGTAAGTTTCTTAATAACTTTACAGTTTTATAGACGGGCGCATGAATACAGTGATCACTCATGGCGATGTTAATTTTACATGTGGCGGAAGAATACACAATGGGCACACAAGTAGATCTTAAGCAAGGCTTTCAAAAGTGCTCTGTTTATCGTGAACAGCCTTTACTATTATATACCGCTATCCCACGACTTTTGGCATGTTAGTGTACGTTCATACCAGCCGCCCGATGTCAAGTTTCGGTAGGGTGTAATTAGTGTTTCGGAAAGCTGAGTTTGTGTGCGATTTAAACAACACGAAAGTGACGTTTCATTAAACCTCGAAACTTATGTTCGAATCGCATAGAATGTTAGCGTGACAGTGCGGTATAAACGATATGCTAGAATGTGTGGACCAGAAACAAAGACGGATATAATTCAAATTAATATAAAATATTGTGTTCACCGTTTCATTTTAATTACAATTACCAAAACCATAGTCTCGATTATCTAGAATTGGAAAAAAGTCCATGAAATGTTGCTTTTCGTAAATTATTTTTATATAAATGTATTGTTTTATCAAATGTATTGTTTTATCAAATGCATAACATTTCAAAATTTTTAACTATCAACTTTTTCGCCTAAAGATAATACATTATTGTGTGTTATTCGTCTCAGTTATTTCCGAAAAAGAAAAAAATCAAGTTTTAAAACCCTAGTTTTTGTTTCCTCTATAAATAATTCAACAAAGTTGTGTTTCCGATACACAACTCTGGATAAACGGTATAAACGCGTAGCCGCACTGAAAGTCTCCAATTGGGCGCATGCTCAGTGCACAAGCAGGTCTGCCAACAGTTGCTTCGAAAAAAAAAAAACGAAAATTCTTGTTTGTAGATGGATATAACTGAACAAGAACGCAGTTGAAGGCTACTGTACATAAATGAAACAATACGGGAGAATAAAAAAATTTAAAAAAACACATTACCCGATAATACGTCGGTTTTTATTTTGACAAGTTTCTGGAATTTTTTCCAAACTGTCTCCCCACAATTACGGCAGGCAAATCACAATCACAAATAGTTCTGCATTTCCCCCTCCCGCCACAACCTTGTTCATGCGTTTTAACTTGCAACTTGTGTACGCAGTTACGCAGTATCGTAGTTTTACGAAAGAGAGTTGTATGATTAAAATTTTTTCTTAGTACACCGTATGCAGTTTCATGGTCAGTATTAATTTTTTTTTTTCTTTACGCAGTAAGAACGGGCTATTTCATCTGCGATGCTGCCCACGCGTACTAGGCGTGCGTTAAATCCGCAGTGAAGTTTTAATTTCGAGCGAAATGAAATGCACTCCTTTTACCAGCAAGTTGGACGCCATAAACTAATCTGTTAAGATTGGCTGAGATCAAGATAGTACTAGATTCAACCAGGGTTAACTCGAGAGATGACCTGATAATACTCTGAGGATAGAATGCTACACCGAAAGAAACACTAGGTGTATATGCTGTTCATGGTAAAGTGAGCACTTTTGTAGCCTGGTTACTTCTTCCATTCAGCGATTCCTTATCCTTTAATAACCTTTCTAAAATAAATATTGCCATGTAAGGAATAAACACAGTGTATGTATTCCACCGCACTCAGAAGTTTATGTTTAAGGCTAAAGTAAAATACACTATAAATTAGAATCAGTGGAAAACCATTAATTGTTGCAGTGAAAAAAAATTTCACTGATAGAATTACTGACGTGAAACAATTTCACTGATTGAATAAGTGACTGCCGACTGCAGTGGCGAATTAAATATTGTTTTTATTGATTCTACCAAATAATTACTCAAAATAAACATATTTACGATAGTTTACTATTTATTTTGCGCACTTTGCCGTAATTGAAAAATAAAAATATTTCTTGAGTGCGGTCGGGATTGAACTCACGCATCGTTTCCACTTCGCTTTTGATCCGTTTCCTTGCCATCTGCACTACCAAGTCAAATTTGGAAGCAAGAGGAAAACGCTGTGATGCTTACACGAGAACAAAATGAGAGACGTTTAAAACGGAATGAAAGGCTGAATATTCATATTACCTCGTAAAATGGAGTTTTGAAATACGCAATACATTTTAGAAAGTTTTTTGTATTGGTTTTATTAGTTTATTCGTTGTTATTTCATTTGATACACGTTGTTTAGAGGCAATTTTTGCACGCTGTTTAACTAATCCATTAGTAAAAAAATAAGCCACTAAAAAATAGTGGGGGGAAAAAAAAGACATGGATCAGTGGAAAATGTCACTGAATCAATAAGTGAAGGAAATCTGGCATTTTCTCACTGATTAATCAGTTAAATTTATTGAAGTGACTGTTGAATCAGTCAAATACTGTTAACTGACTGCAGCAGTGAAATTCTCACTGATTCAGCTCTAGAGTGTATATTTATTGACTGTTATTCCAAATGAGAGGGCTTTAAAAAGGGCTCACTTTGCTGTGAATCGCCTATACGCAATGCTTCTCAGGCATATAGCGAAAGGAGGTTTGTTGTTATAATGAAAATAAAATATGCATGCTCACAGTAGTTGCAATATGTGCATAATTGGTTCATTAGATCTGGGGTTTTTTGGTTAGTTCCTAGAACGGAAGTTGAAGTACTTAAATTTAAGAGAGCGTTATTTCGGTAGCACTTGACGGCCTTGGATGGGGGTGAAGAAGGATGGGAATTTAACATTGTGTTGAAGGAGGATAGGGGAGGGAGAATTTATTTGTGGGTTCAAGGCGTTTGGTCTAAAAACAATGACGTGACGTGCTGAAAAGAAAAAAAATTAGTTACACGACATTAAAAAAATTCTTAATTATTGTGAGCCCCATATAATGACTTTTACCACCTCCAGTGACGTCACGTAGAGGTTGTAAGACCTTGATGTCTCGGTGGTAACGGTGACACCTTAATTAATGAGGCCCTAATAAATGGCGTTTTTAATTATTCACTAACAATAGCACAAGTTCTACGAAAAGAAAAAATACTTTTAACAATGCGATTTAATAAATATAAACTAAAATAGGCAGTGTTGATGAATGAATATTCATTAATATTTCTGGCTGTTTCTGATTTATTATAACTCAAACACCTTGCATATGCTAATAAATTAAGCACTTCAGAAACGATTGACATTCAAAATGGAAATGACAGGAACAACACATAACTAAAATAATTTTTTTTAAATCAGTAGATGAATAACCCCAAACAAAATTAATTATAAACATATCAAAATTTTATGATGAAATAATCTTGTCGGATATGTGGTGAATTATAAATTGATAACGAACCATATCTCAGGGAAAGATGCACTTTGCCTGGTAGTGAAAGAGTTTTCATCACGTGTGGCGGGGGGGGGGGGGGGATATTTAACTGGGAGGATTTTCCTGTCTTTCTCCATTAATGAACGCTCTGTGGTGATGGAGGAGAAATGCTCACAACTGTTTCCCTGATTTCAGACCATGGTGATATGGAAGCCAGTGTGAGCAAGTACTGTATACCTGTACGTACATGGTTTCTATAATGATCTCATTGATAGGTATATATTTTAAATAGTTTCCTAATGGAATATTAGAAAAAGCAATTTCTTAAGAAAGTATGTTTGTTTGTTTGCATCCTTGAGATCTTCTTTCATTGCATAGCTGTACAAAAATATTGGACAAGCATGTGTTATAGGTAGGGCCACCTGTTTTTCGCGAAAAGATTCACGCGAAAACTAGACTCCACTGTCCTATGGTATACAAGCATTTTTCATTTTATCGGCCCCGTGTCTTTGCCGGGAGACAGTTTCCAACCTGACAGGGCCAATCAGAATTCAGTAACTCTAACGCTGAGTGTCCGTGATTACCGCCGGCAGGTGCCTACAACGCGCGGACAGTTAAGCTCAACCAATTACAAAAGTGGATCTGAGCTCTAGTGTTTTGGAGTACATGTTGTCCTGGAATATTTTCGCGAAAAACAGGTGGCTCTAGTTACAGGCTGGGCTTTCTCAAGAGAAAACAGCTACTTTCCTACCTGCAAGCCGTCTGAGCCGCCAAGGGCCAAATGTATTTACTGAAACGTTTCTGAGTATACCTATAAGTAACGACCTGAAAAATTCACGAGTTCAATGACTTGTAAGCTAGATTCCGCAGTTTTATGTGCAAATACGACGATATCGGCTGCACATTGGTTGTCTGCTGTCACAGTGGAAGGCAACGATTGGGACAGCGTTCTCCAGGAGGTGTCAAACATCATGGTGACCAATGGCTAAAGTTATATGACCACACATGTTTTGAATTCTTGTTTGTCCCAAAATGAATCCGAATTCTTCAGGTCTCTGCTGATAAGTTAACGCCCTATTGTTTCGCACTATAATTCTGTACCGCGGTAGACTGCACGCAAGTATACGCCAGATTCACGTGTGTCATTAAACGTCCACTCATCCGACGCTCAATGCAGGACTCGGAACCAATAGTAAATAAACACTCAGCATTCTGGTAGGTTCATTCCGTGTGGCCGGACCAGAGTGACTTCTGCTCGAGTACGTAGAGGAACGTAGAGCATAGGCGTCCACGGTTGGTAGAATGGTTTTTTGGAGGAGGGGGGCCACGAGGGGTGTCACTGTGATCCTTGCCCCTCCCTCAGCATCATGTCATTCGGGGAGAGAGAAGGAAAAATGACTCTTGCTAATTTTGTAATTACACTAGAAAGTATGCGTGTTTGAAACTACCGTAGTGTAGACTATTTATTTGTGATGTGTGTGTGTGTGCGAAATATGTTCCTAGTTTGTGTTTTCAATCTCGTTTTCATCATAACCTAACCCTGCGCACGGCTAGGCTTTTAGAGTCTGCGCAGTCGAAACAGTTTAAACTGCTTCAATTCAGTGAATTTTACTTCAGATCTGTTGATATTGCTCCACTTGAATCAGTAAAATTATATTGATTTTAGTTGCTGGTTCGCACTGAATAAACAGTAATTGCTGTATTGATTCCTAGAGACTTTTCACGGTAAACTGAGCACATTTTAAAGCCCTGCTTAAGATCTACTTGTATGCACTTTGTGTATCCTCCACGTTACTTATAACTAACATTGCCAGGAGCCTCGTCACTTTATTCGTTCGTCGATCAAGTGAAACTGTGAATTTATTTTAAAAATAAATATTTCAAAAATCTGCTCTTTATTACGTTTCAATACATAAAAAAAAAAAAAACACACACACACATACAAGAAGAAAGAAGTAATTTAAGTTATCACAAATGTTTACCTAGCACTTTTAATTTGACGTTAAGATATGGAACTATTTTCTATCCATTGTTACCAACTTTACTGGGCGTATGTCACTCAGTGCGCCCGTTGTAATATAAGGGAGGCAAGAGCAGTGACGTTTTTCAAAGGTTGATTTCAAAAGGGTTCACTTTACTGTGAACAGCCTTTAGTCAATTTTACCGGCTTGGCAGTAAAAACTCATTGCATCACACTGATTGAAGGTTCAGTCAAATAACTCTACGGATTGAAATCGCTGATTCAGATTTAGAGAGCAGTTTCTTGGTGCCAGTTTGGTCTCTACTAGCGTGGCGCTCCAAAACTTTAATTTAACGAATTAAATTTATACAAGGCCCCTGGCTAAGGACCTGAAAAATTCGCGGTTTCATTTCGGGACAAGCTAGAATTCAAAACCTCGTACGTTTCTATTGGGTATGCTATTGGCCCACCCGTCAGCTTACGCCTCAAGAACATCTCTGAGCCAATTATAAACACACAATAAAGTGCAGACCCAATCACCGTCCTCCGCTAATACAGAAAGCAACCAATAAACGGTTATTCTTGCACGATTTTACATGCGACAATGCCTACAGGTCATTTAACTCGCGAATTTTTCAGGTCTCTACCCTGGCTTATCAAGAATATATAAATACTTCACAAAAAGTTTGGAATGTTTTGAGATAAGGCAGTAAGGGTTGTAGGTGCTATGTAGTTCTTTTGTGATCAACAGAGAGCGCGCTAACTCATTGGTAGGGGCATGTACTTTTCGCGAAAAAAAATCCACGTCTAGTTGAACTGCAAAACACTTTAACTCAGGCGCACTTTCGTGATTGGATGGTTTTGACTATAGCGTGTCTTAATTGTTTGCCTGCGAATCACGGACACTCGCCCGTCGGAGTAGCACGATTCTGATTGGCCCAGTCGGGCGGAAAATGTCTTCTCACAGACATACGCTGCCAGTAACGAAAGGAAAGTTGCAAGAGCGCACGTAGGATATTGAACTTCAGCCTACGTGTAAATCTTTTCGCGGAAAACAGGTGGCCCTACGCAGTGAATATGCCTGGGACAAGCTGAAAACAGCAGTTTATAATCGTCCACGACCTCCGGAAACACTTCCAGATCTCACAAGAGCTGCCCGGATGGAATGGGACCTTCGTTTGGAAGATGGCATCAACACATTGTTTACAAGCATGCCACGGCGTGTTGGGGACCTGTACACTGTACGTGGATGCCATCGGCACTTAGCTGCAGTGGGAAGAAAGAAGTTCTTCCTGGCTAAGATACCATTATATTAACACATCCAGGTATGCATGTGTGTGTGTATGTATATATATACTATAACTGAAGACAAGTTAGAAGTGAATCACCTTTATACACCACTGCAGGAACGTATGCCCCCGTGGGTTTCTGTATTCCCACTTACCACTCTTCTATTGGTCCACACCACACTGGGCGTGCTTACTGTGATCTGCAACGTTCTTCATTGGCTTGTCATCAGCCACTGGGGTTGCAGAGCTGATTATGCTCCAATCAAGTGTGTCTCACTGTGTAAAAAGGTTACATTCAATCGTGTCTTTTTATAAGGGTATAACAAAAAATGCATTGTTTTGCAGAAAGAATATACCTGCTGAGTTGTACTGTTGTTGTAGGATCCTATGAAATACTAGCGGAACAATCGTTGTATAGCCATGCGAGTTCGATTTTCAAGGACGAGGATATTTTTTTAACTGGGGTTGTTCGAACCTAGCTCGAGGATAGTCCACAATGTGTTAATTTTGTTGTTAAATCGTGTTTATCTGTCCGTGATATTGGAAAATGTTTTTGTGTTAGCAACACTTTTAATTTAATGTTTTGTATCGGCACCGTTGGTAACTTGAAATTGCTATGCTTTCTTATAGGTATTCTAATAGTTTTTTCCATTCTGTATGTACATTCAAACCTTTTTGTGAGGAGTTTAGTTTGTGATCCGGCTGAGCTCGACTTCTGCCACAACTCCTATTAAACCGAGTGCACTGTGCTGTCACGTGGTAAAACACTGGACACGCATTTGGTTTCATGTTCCCTGCGGTTTGCTGGAATCACTCCAGGCATCCGCTGAGATAAAGGCTGTTCACGATAAAGTGAACACTTTTGAAATCAACCTTAAAAAAAATTGACTGCTCCCGTACACACATATTTTAACGGGCACACTGTAAGTGACATGCGCCCAGTAAAGTTGGTAACGATGGAGAGAAAGTAGTTCCACATCTTCCCAAAAAGTGTTGGGTTTATGATAACTTAAATTTTTTCTTTCCCTTTCTGTTTTTGTTAACGCATCGAAGTGTAAAAATAAGCAGATTTGTAAAGTATTTATTTTTCTATTCATTTCAAACTTCCGCTTGACATACGCATGAATAAAGTGATGAGGCCAATGACAGTGTTAACTTTACAAGGTGGAAGAAAACACAACGTATATACAAGTATGTCATAAGCAGGGCTTTCAAAACTGTTCAGTTCACCGTGAACAGCATGTACACATCAATTTCACAGTTATTATGGCTAGAGAAGTGTAAAACTCGCGTTGTTATTTGGTAACATGTTAGAATTCACTGTCCTGTACTTACATGAGCTCAGTATCTCATCCCGTTGTCTACAGGCAACTCTATACGGCCCTACAGACGATCTGACTGTGTCGGTCCGATAGACGACCTGACTAGATCATCTGACTGTGTCGGTCCGATAGACGACCTGACTAGATCAGGTGTTGAATCCAGATGATCTGATGAGCTCGTGATGCGGTCAGATGACTTTGGTTCTTGAATGGGAACACATGTACCATGCCTCCTGTTTTATCCAAACAACAAAAGGTTGGGATTGCGCTTGCAGCGAAATCACCTATTCCGAGGAAGAAAAGAAAAATGTGGGCAAAGAAATGGTTAGTGGTACGGAAAAAAATATAGTCATATGATGTTACTACAAGAACTTGATTCGGAAGACTTCCGTAAATATTTGAGAATGGGCCACGAAAGTTTCAGTACATTGTTGGACTTAATGCGTCCACTGATAATGAAACACGATACCGTCATGCGAGAAGCTGCTCCTCCTGAGGAGCGACTGGTTTCAAATTTGCGGTATTTGGCAACAGGAAGAGATGATGCAGATCTCAAATACAGCATTGCAATTTCACCCCAATTACTATCGGAAATCATTCCAGAAACTTGTGAGGCTATCTGCAAGGTACTGCGGAACAACATACATGTAAGAAAAGACCATGGCCGTAAAATATAAATTCTTTACGACTTGTAATATAACGCGTCAACAATCAGATCTCAATAAATTTGTTTCAAATGTTCACATTTCACAAATTGTTTAATACCATCATGTAAGCTAGGTTGTATAAACTTGACTGACAGTGAGTAGTTGGTTGCTGGCACATACTTAGACCCTCAGCAGTTGATAGAGTTTGGTTTCTTGGTGAAATAGCGGTACTGGGTGTTGTTCTGTGTGGAAACTGTGAATTACTCTGTGAATGGGCAGAATATGTATGGGATGTGGCAGATGAACAATGTGATGGCGAAGATACAGGATGGTTGTTTACTGCGATTGTTGACTGCGTATTCAGCTGACCTAATTTTCCATAAGATGTGACTTCCGAGATCAATTTTTCTGCAATACAACACTGCATGTAGGTCATTTCCTTCAACTGCAGTCCTACTGCTCGTCCATATGATTCAGCTGGGGTTTCTACTCTGCCAAGTAAACTGTTAGCACTTGCTATTAAGTCCTCCTGTTTCTTCAGTATATTTGTAGAACGCCGTTTGCAGGCTGGTGGTCGACGTGATTGTTGTGTTTGTGTTTCAGATTCCTGCAACAGGAAAAAAAATTGGTTGGAAATAGCACATCAGTTCGAGTCAATGTGGCAGTTTACAAATTGTGTTGGCTGTAAGGACGTAAAGCATGTGTTAGTGAACCAGCCACCTGGAAGTAGATCGCTATGTTATAACTATAAAGGGACATTCAGCGTTGTTTTGTTAGCAATGCTAATTATGAATTTATGTATGTCCATTCGGGTGTAAATGGAAGCGTATCTGATAGTGGAGTTCTGAAACACACTAACTTTTACGAAAATGTAATGTCTGGGAAATTGAATTTACCACTTCCATCATTGTTGCCTGGTACAGATATATTAGCTCCTCAAGTTTTCTTGGGTGAACATGTTTTGAAATCATTTCCCCAGAAAAATTTGACACACAAGAAGAGGATTTTTAACTATCGGTTATCACGGGCAAGAAGAGTTGTGGAGAACGTATTTGGTATACTGTCATCACGCTTCCATTTATTGCAGAAACCTGTTTTGTTGGACATCGACAATGTAGGTAAGGTTGTGTTAGCTTGCCGTGTTCTGGTTAATTATTTGAGAAGAAATTCCAGAGGCTATATTACAAATAGTTGTGTTGACAACGAAGACATCGAGAATAGATCATTCCGAGAAGGCGATTGGCGGCCGGGAAATGCAGGGATAAATATTGACCGGAACAATGTAACACAACAATCACAGATTGGGAACAATGTTCGCAATATTGGTACGGGGAATGTGCCTTTACAGGAAAGGATGATCAATGTGTTGGGTAGCGTGCATTAAGTTATTTGATAACTTACTTCGTGTTCATCTTCATCGTCCTCGCGCGTGCTTACAGTGATAACTCCTTTTCTGTGTACCGAGTCTTTTTCATCCAGAAAGGTCAAATATTCATAAGCAACGTGTACATTCTCTCTGCCTGATCCTTTGCTTTTACTTTCTTGCGCCTGAAATAAAGATAATATTTTATATAGTTATAATGTGGTTATTTTATAAATAGTATAATAATACTTCAGTTTTTACATAAATACTTATATAAATGTGTTTTACTTACTTCTTTCCTTTCCCTTTTGTGTGCAACTTTCATATTTTCTATTTTATTTCTAACCGTCGCAATTGTTGCATCACCTTCAATAACTTTTAATTTTCACAAGAGGATCTCAAGAGCCGGATTTCTAGCATCCACAAGGATGCTATACTGCTTGCTGGACATATCCCATAAACAACTGAATTCCTTATACAACTCCAAAAACTCAGCAATGACTTCCAGCTCAGTAGTCACAGCTGCCACGTCTGCTCGCTACGATGCTCACTGCTTGACTGACCAGCCTTCCCGCCTGATAACGCTACAGACAATCTGATACGGTCAGGCGGTGACCACCTGACTTCACCCGACAATATTTCCGTCAGACGACACAGCCACACACTACCTGATATTACGCCAGATCTGACCAAATCCACCTGACCGTCTGACCAAATCCGTCCGTCTGTAGGCCCCTTATGGCGTCATTTACCCTGGGTAACTGCTTTGCTGGGGATTGGTTGTTTAAACATTGAGCATGTGCTACTGGCTCAAAGCGTCGTTGGGATGTGCGAAACAAGTTGTCAGCCAACGACAGAAGTCCAACGAGCATACCTACAACATCTTGGAGTTTAGTCTAGGGCCAAAAAATAACGCGAATTTTAGCAAGGCCTTTATTATGGCAGTCTGTGAGCGAATGTTGGGGCGATGGCGCAGGAGACGAAGATTAGTTTGCCTCATCTCCAGCCTCGTCGAGTGTGTGGGGACGCGTCATCCACTTGCGTGACGCCGTCGACTGTGTAAGAGGGTGAGCATGAGACTGGAACGCCGCGGTTTCCTTCCTGTCACCTTACAGCAGGTTGATGCTGCTCGAGACAGGATCCGCTACCCGTTAAGCTGGTTATTTTTATAATCTACCCTATTGCTAAGTATTAAATGCACGACCGAAGTTAGGGTCGGGTTCTAACTGCGTCTCAGGGCGAACCCCTTACGTCTAAATGAGAGGGAATTGCATGCTAAGAAGTCGGGCATCTCGGCAGTGAGGGATTGGGTAGCCATGGCCAGTGTTTGGGGCCATGACTACCTCCCTAAGTGTACCTGTAGCTGCACTGTAGTTAAGAAGGGGGAGGGTAAAACCCGCATAGACACGGTAAAACTCCTCCCGACAGGAAAGAATTCAAAACTTGTGAAAGCATTAAGAAATGTTACAGGAGATAGCAGGTGTGGAATCCATGCTGATTTAATAGGTGACGAGGAACCAGTAGAGAGGTGACGGGGCTCGTGGGCCTGCATGTTAGAGGCACATGCGCCCTTGAGGTGGGACTGCCATCCATATTCCTGCGCGGGCCGCCTGACTGCCCGCACAGCAATATCGACAGCAGCGACTTCAGGCAGGGTCCTTGAGCCTCCAGCCGAGGGCGCAAGAAATCCGGACAGCTCAGTCATGGCACCTACTCCATCTTCGCTCTTCTGCGTCGACATCAGGAACTCCACATCGTGGGTGAAGGTGGGAGGTAATGGATCGGGTAGCCACCCCCTCCCCCTCCTCCAAAATCTCCTTCGGTCGTAGGTGAGCAGCGCTCGGCAGGACATCCAGGAGTCACCAATTGTGGAGGCGAATCCGCTGGCCCACGGGTGAAGGCTTACGCCATTGCTCCCAAGTTCCGATGCTGTTCCATTCCATTCCACACGCATCTACAGTCGACAGCCCGCAGAATCCAGCAGTGAGGTGGTTCGCCAACTTCGTATGTTTCAGCACCTCTGGATTGCCCCCAGTCTCCCCGCCTTGATCGTTGTGCCGCCCCCAGCAGACGCGCGAAGCCATCTTCAACTGAGCCACCCAGGTCCCCTACGAACACGACCGTCCGCCACAGTGGCCGGAGCCCGAGTGTTAAGCTGGTTTCACAATAGTGAGACGCATTGCGTTGCGGTGCGTTGGGCTGCGACGAGCCATACTTGCTGTTTCACAACTAAGTTATGGTCTGTCGGTGATGGATGCCGTCTGAGATGTTGCTGCTATCTAGTTCAAAGGTGGAACTCACATTTTCAGACCTCACGAGTGTAACAAAAGGCACACGTAGCAAGTTAGAACTTTATTTCAAGCGGTAGAAGATAAGAACAGGGTAGCATGAACTCGGCGTGTGACGGAAACTAGCGGGAACGAGACATAATAAGACGAAGGATAATTATTTTGATGTTAAAAGAATTTTATGACATCGTCCATATCTGTAATAAGCCTTGTCTTCTATTTTGCACATCCACGCGGCAATAACAAAAATACAAATACGAAAACGTCGGCGTAAACGCGATCGTCGTTTTCAAATTGTAAAATAATATATGTTTTTATTCTCCTCGCAAACAAATATTTATTCGTCCTCTTCTCCGTCGCAGGCTGAGGTCGACAATCGCAACTCGAGAACTTCGCGCAACGCACTCGACGCCGACGCGTTGCGACGGAATCTGCTTCATCCTGATTGGCTACCGCTCATCGCGACACATCGCATCACATCGCACAATTGTGGAACCAGCTTTAGTCACACAGGGGTTTCGACCCAAAATGAAAAAAGCTATAATGTTGTTGCAACAAACAAAAAAATCACTGTTGAGTAGAAACAGGTGTTTTTCGCGAAAATATTCATGGCCATGTTAGACTACAATATCTCCCGTCCACAATCACATCTTCTTTTGGTCACTGGCCGCGTGTCTACGCGAGAAGATATGTTCTTATTTGGCTGGGCCAATCGTAATAAAGCACTCCAATACTGAACAGACACTTGAGGCACGTGACATTAAAAATCATCCAACCAGAAAAATGCATATGAACATAAAGTGTTTTGGAGTACAACTGGTCTTGAAATATTTTCGCGAAAAAACACCCGTCCCTACTATTGAGCCATTTCTTCGAAATTATTAACATCATTTATGAAGTCTTAAGCCTGTTACGCACGGTTCACTTTCTTGTAACAAAAGGTGTACGCCTTCCTTGTTCAAGTCAACTTACATCGTGTGACTCGCTTACTTGTTTGCAAGTGGCTTGAATGCAGGAGCTTTCGCGTGCTAACAACTAGAATCATTTAGAGACTGTTTGGTTTTTAGTTCACCTTCTTCCGCAAGCCGCTTGTTTACATTTGCGTTTTATACATTTGTGTAGTTCGCGTACATTTGTTTATGCCGACATCGTTAATTTTAGAGTAGAAAATATATTTTAATTTTGTAGTACTGATTTGTTCGGTTTGTAAAAAAAAATTTTTGTTTTTGTGATGCACTGCACTGTGTGTACAGTATGTACATACATGGGACTTGCATACAAGCGGGTGTTCACCTTCTTGTTCGCAAAAGACGTGCGTCTGTATCAACCTTTATATAAGTTTACCGCAAATGTAGATACTGCTGAACTGTTAAAGTTAACAAAGCCTGTAGGTAAGGCTTGGGGCCCGCGGTGGCTGAGCTGTAGGGAACGATTGTTATCACATGCGGCGAATGGCGGAGCGGTACATGCAGTAAACTAACTGAAGTCCTATAAATAGAAGCGGCTCGTTCGTGTTGACGCGACGTGAGAACTATACAACCTCCCCGCCGGCCGGCCGGCCGGCCGTTAACCGAGTTCTCGCGACGATCGCGGTTTCGCACTGTAGTAAGCACTGCCGTTTCGGAACTGCACTCGTAGCTATAGGCTGTTCACGGCGAACTGAGCAGTTTTAGCAGCTCCGCTTGAGATCTACTTGTTAGCACACCGTGTGTTCTTTCGCCGTACGTAAAATTGTCATTGCCATTGGCCTTGTCACTTTGTCCAAGCGCCGGTCAAGAGAAAGAGGGTTGTTATTGACCCTTTGAGGACGGCTCAAATTTACCGGCACTGAGTCAAGTTTGAAATGAGAAGCCTATATTCTCCACTACAGCAATATCACTAGGGATAGGAAAAATTCGCGAGTTCAATGACCTGTAGGCTAGACTCCACATTCCTGTGTATACTATAGCCTCATATGTTTGTTCATTGGTTGCCGCCTCAGAGAGTAGCCAGTATTACTCCACATCTGGCAGTATGGCACTCGCTACTTGTTTCCTTGCAAGTCTACTATTGGCTCCGAGTCGTACAGGGCGTGTATAATAAACTGCGATCCAATTGCAAAGTCAACTTCAGTGTACACGGGTTTGACCTCTATCTTGTCCTGAAATGAACTCGCGAAATGTTCCTATCCCTACTTATATGGTAATTTTGCGTACATGTCATTTGAGGTTATCTTTAAACGTTTTTAACCCATGTTATTACCTGTTTAAACAACGTCGTGCTCCAGAAACTTGTTTATTAGAGATGCTTCGAGCAAGAATATTGCCAGGTCTGAATAAACTCCAAACACTTAGATGTACTTTTTTTTTTTTTTTTTAAGTTGAGTAAGACACTAATCTACATCACAAACACGGCATAACAGAGGCAAATCTCACTTCACTTACCGTCACTTAATGCACACAGTATGTCACTTTCAAACTGGAAAAACGTACAGCATCAAGTGTAATAAAATGAACTTCAGTATTAGCCTTCGCAGTGCCTTCCATCAACATCAAAGTAAACATCTTGTTGTAAAATTAGCTCGTTAAATTGTTTGGTGTCACTGGTTTGAAATCCATGACTACTCTTGAAGAAATCGCAAGGAGGTCCAGTGATCCAGTTTCACAGACTTACCAGTGAATAGTACTTAAAGTGAACCATGCATCTGTAGGCCGGTCTGTTGTTCACGGAAGTGGATAACAAAATGAACTGCACTTGTAGCGACACTGATATCGCCGATTCAAATCACTCATTATGATTTAGCGCGCGTGTATTAAATACTCCTTGCCCGAAAATTCAGGCATTTTATACGTGAGTTAACTTTTCTGAGGCGAGTGCGCATCTCTTTCGGCGTCCAGTTCAAGACTTTCCGCCCCTGCCTGTTTCCACTAAGTCTGTTTTCTTTGAGTCGCGGCACGTCCCCACTACGAGTGCATACTGACTGCCCAAGAATAATTGTTTGTCCGAAATGCAGGCTGCAATTGAAGATTATGACCCCAAAACTCTCTCAGTCTATTTGCAAACATTTCTAGAAACAGCAATAATAATAGGCTAATACTACTACTACTACTACTACTACTACTACTACTACTACTACTACTACTACTACTACTAATAATAATAATAATAATAATAATAATAATAATAATAATTCGAGTTCAGGAAATTTCGCGAATTCATGTGAGGACAAGCGAGACACACATTTGAATTTCATTTTAATTGGATTGCAGCCTGTAAGTCACGCCCTGGGTGCATTTGAACCAATAAGTAACACGCGAGAAAAAGAAGGTCGAATCCCGTGCCACCTGGTCCCAGGTAAAAAGCGAAGCAACAGCCAATGAACATCTAACTGAAGCTCGACTACGCAAAGGATCGTGAGTAGAGTGTACTTAAGACTCCGAGACCAATAAGCGTGGACCTGTAGCCTCGCTTAGTGGTATGAATGATTGGGGTTATCGTTACAAGATTATCCAGGATATCGTTTCTCGCTTAGTGGTCTAGGAGTCTTACGTACACTCTACTATCGTGGAGTCTATCTTGTTGCCTAAATGAGTTTGCGGAAATTTCCGGGTCTTTAACAATAAATTCTCAGATACAACGTGCATATAACAGTTCTACACTATTGGGCTCAAGTGTTGAGATGCATGAAGTGAGCAAATTTTGTTATCATACTCTCCAATTTCTAAAGGCAAATGACATTAGGAGGAACGACTTTCAGGACAAATGCTTTTATAGAGATGAATTTAGACAAAATGCCTTTAAGTCACGTGTATTAGGGCAGAACAAGCTTAAGGAGGAAGCGCTATAGCTGTAGACCTGCAAAATTTGCGTTATATTCTATCTGCACTTTGAACCCCACCATCCTATGTATAATCGAGTCAGCGTCATATTTGTTTTTTTGGCTTCTGCAGAAGTCAGGTGCCAATTTCCCTTTCGACTTATTTGGACGTGATTGGCCCGTCGTGTCGTTAATTGTTTCTGATTGGTTCAAATACGTCCGGGAGGAGCCGGGAAAGCTGTAGCTTAGTAATAAAACCAATAGAAATATATAAAGTTTTGAAGTATATTCTGTCCTCAAATAATAACGCGAATTTCGCAGGTCTGTAGCTATAGCCGTGGCCACCTGTTTTTAGCAGAAAGATTCCAAGACTAGTTGTGCTGCAAAACACGTTAGTTCTGAATATTATTCGTGGTTCGATGATTTCAACCCTCACGCGTCTCAGGTGTCTTGCCACCCAATTATGGACGGCCAGTGTCGCAACAACTTGATTCTGATTGGCCCCAATCGAGTAGAGAATACATTCTCATAATGACACGTGTCCAACAGCCAAAGAAAATGTACAAGTGTGCACGCATGAAGTTGAAATATAGCCTGCACATGAAATTTTTCGCGAATAACAAGTGTCCCTAGATATATATTTTTCGCGAATAACAAGTGTCCCTAGATATATATTTTTCGCGAATAACAAGTGTCCCTAGATATATATTTTTCGCGAATAACAAGTGTCCCTAGATATATATTTTAGGCGAATAACAAGTGTCCCTAGATATATATTTTAGGCGAATAACAAGTGTCCCTAGATATATATTTTAGACGAATAACAAGTGTCCCTAGATATATATTTTAGGCGAATAACAAGTGTCCCTAGATATATATTTTAGGCCAATAACAAGTGTCCCTAGATATATATTTTAGGCGAAACGCCTGAAATAAAACGATAACGCTACTAGGAAACCGATCGTTTTGGTTGATATTGCGAGAAAGAAGGTTTAGAGGAAAACGCTTGTTTGGATAAATAACGAAAGGGAAAAAGGTTTTTTCAATGCTTGTTTTGATAAGTAATGAGAAGAAAGAACTTTCAGGGGAAATCCTTGGTGTGATCAGATATGCGAGGAATAATATTTTAGGAGAAACACGCAGTTGTTTTTCTTGAAATTAGAATAAAAAAAATGATTTTATGTAAATGCTTGTTTAGGGAACATGGGCCTTTTGCATTGTAAGGTGGGGAAAAAATATTTTAGGGGATATGCTTATTTCGGACAGTATTGCGGGAGAAAAAATACGAAGGAGAACTTTTATGGTGGCATGCGTGCTTTGGTAGTAACGCAAAGAACAAAATTCAAGGAAGAATCTCCCAGTGCGAGTGCTTCTGTTGGAGAGTATTGCGAGGAAGTATCTATTTTAGAAGACATACATATTTTGGACCGTATTTCGAGGAAGAACATCCGAAGAAGAAGATTTTAGATGGGAAAGATTTTGTTTCTTTGGGTGATAATGCGGGGAAAACAAATCGAGGAATGGATTTAAGGCGATGGCATGTCTAGGCCAGAAATGGGAGGAATAAAATACGATGAAGGTGGCCTACTTTAAGGTGGCATAAACTTTTTTGTAGGTAATGGGAGGAAAAAATACAATAAGCTTGTAGTGAAAATACCAGGTTTGGTCAGTATTGCGAGGAAGAGAATTCTAGCTATAGTATATTTGCGATTTCCTCACTCTTTCGGAATCAAACCTATAAATCACTTCATGTGTAACGTGTTTGCTTTTCACCTAGATATGTCGTGTATCACATTCGTTTTGTACCTCTGTTAACATTAAAGTATCTCATTTTTGTTTTATTTAATTAGACGTTTACTCATATTTCACACATACACTATAATTAGGGGGGGCCTTTTTTTCCGAAAAAAAATATTTCAAGACTACTTGTACTCCTGAACACTAGAACTCAGATCCACTCTCGTGATTGGCTGATTCTAACTGTCGCGCGTTGTAGGTGTCTGCCCGCGAATCACAGACACTCGGCGTCGGAGTTACGCAATTCTGATTGGCCTAGTCAGGTGAGGAACTGCCTCCCGGCGAAGACACGTAGCCAATAACCCAAGAAGATTTGCACTATGCCGTAGGACATTGGAGTCTGGCCTTCGCGCAAAACTTTTCGCGAAAAACCGGTGGCCGTAACTATAATTAGGGACAGGAAAATTTCGCGAGTTCATTTCAGGACAAGATAGACGTCAAACACGTGTACACTGAAGTTGACTTTGCAAATGGATCGCAGTTTATTAGACACGCCCTGGACGATTCTGAGCCAATAGCAGACTTGCAAGGAAACAAGTAGCGAGTGCCATACTATCATGTGTGAAGTAACACTGGCTACCCTATGAGAGAGCAGCCAGTTAACAAACATATGAGGCTCTAGTATACACAGGACTGTGGAGGCCAGCCTAAAGGTCATTGAACTCGAGATTTTTTCCTGTCCCTAACCATAATATTTAATTTATTAACATCAATAAAAACAGGGAGAAAATAGGAGACTTGGCAATACTTAGTAGGAAATAGTTATTATGCAAAATATTATTGCACTGAGTGCGCACAAATGCGGTTCTTTTTCCCTTTGGTGTAATTTTCTAAGCTTTGTCTGCACGAGGAGGCGAAGGAATGGCCTTGAAGTAGAACTTTGACAGGCCTTCAGAAAAGTTGGAAGTAACCGTGAATTGGTCTATTAGTAGAGACCGGAAGAATTTGCGAGTTCAATGAGATGTAGGCTAGACTGCACAGCACCGTGCACAATACCTCGGATAAACAATCCTCATTGGTTGCTTGCTGTCCCAGCGGAAGGCGATTGTCGGGCCTGCATTTTGTCGCGTGTTTCTTAGTGGCTCAGGGTTCTTCAAGGGTTGTTAAGTGATGCGCGTAAAGGCTCTTCACGATAAAGTGAGTCCTTTTGAAATCAACTTTAGAACAAAGTCACTGCCCATGTCTGCATATTCATGTGCCGGGTAAAACTGGTAACGATAGGTGGAAAGTAATTCCGTATCTTAACGTCGAATAAAAAGTACTTGGTAACCATTTGTGATAATTTAGATGATTTATTTCCCTTTCTCGTTTTTTAATGGATCATGTGTGTAAAAATTAGAAAATTTATCAAATGTTTACTTTTTTAATAATTTCACAGTTTCGCTTGACCAAAGCATGAATAAAGTTATGAGGCCCATGACAATGTTAATTTTACATAAGGCACAATAATGCACAACGTGCATACAAGTAGATCTTAAGCAGGGCTTTCAAAAGTGCTCGTTTAAACGCGAACAGCGTATAACAATCGCAATAGTAACCCGAACGCAACAGTGTTTGAATTCTTGATTGACCCGAAATTAATTGGCGAACTCTTCAGGTCTGTATCTGTTAGTAGGTTTTTGTGGGGGAAGAGGGCACTCCACGGGAGCAGACGTTGGCTCCCAGACGGGAGGCATCGCCGCCTCAGGTGCTGGCAGGCTCCCACGCGTCATCTCCTCCGGTAACAGCCCCCCCCCCCCCCAAGTGGCCTTGCACACTGACGTCCCTCCCACGTGGGCGCCTCGCCAGGGCTCTCGTCTATTTTGCTGCTCACACCAAGCGCAGCCGTCACTGGGCATTCTGTCACTGGGCATTCTGCTGGGCTCGCGTCACGCCGCCTCAAAAAAAACTTCGCTACCGGACACCAAGATAGGTGAAAGACTGTTCACGATAAAGTGTGCACTTTTGAAATTAACCTTAGAAACAAGTCACTGCCCCTGCCTGCACACATTTAACACTTTGTAGACTATGCTCGAGTGCAGCTCGAGCAAAGATAACTTGGAGATGTCTTTGTTGTTCAGAACATAACTCGCATGGATAAGCAGTCTTTGTTCAGCTAGTGTTTAACGTGACCTCACAAGAACACGACAGCGCAGTAACATTGATAACGCTAACGATAAAATTAATTTTTTATATGCACTCAAAGGGGCATGATTGATTGTAAAACATATTTATACGATTAAAGACATTTGATTGGGTCTAAATCAGCTCGGCTCTCGATAGGTGTTTGACCGGCCAATAATGAACTCTGTAAAGTACAGGGTAGTGTCCGGTGTGGTATGGACCAATAGGACGATGGTGAGTTCTAACACAGACACCAACAGAACCGGTGTTCTTGCAGTAGTGTATATAGGTGGCTCACTTCTAATCTGTCTTAAGTGCCAGTAAATGTGTGCAGACCTCAATGTGTTAAACGGGCACACTGAATGACATACGCCCAGTAACGTTGGAAAAGATACGGTGGAAAATAGTTCCATATGTTAACGTCGAATAAAAAGTATCATGTAACCATCTGTGATAACTTAAATTATTTCTTTCGTTTTCTGTTTTTTTTTTTTTTTAATGCATCGACTTATAAATATGAGCAAATTTATAAAACGTTTACTTTTAAAATGATTTCACAGTTTCGTTTGACCGACGCATAAATAAAGTGATGAGGCTCATGGCAATGTTAATTTTACGTAAGGCGGAAGAACACACAACGTGCACACAAGTAGATCTTAAGCAGGGCTTTCAAAGTGTTCATTTTACCGTGAACAGCCTATTGTTAAGGTGGCCGCCAGATAGAAGGAATTTTGCACGTCTAAGGTCTAAAAGCGTGGGAGCGCTAGGGTCGACCGAGACATGCATCATCAACTCTCTCATCGCCTCTACGAACGAAGCACTGAACTGGCGTGCAGTCTTGCCGTCGATAACGTGCCTCTACGTGACTTTCAGCGGATACCCTACCGTTTTATCACGTATTAATAAAAATAAAGGATTTAGGCACGTATCCTACTCCTTGTTTAATGTTTTGTATCGGAGTGTTTATACTTAAATAGACCGTGAAAACACCCGTTTGAGCCATTTTCGCTATCATAAAAACATGGTTAAGAGAGAAATGGAGGAACTGATGAATGTATACAGACACGTAACGCTTCTTAAATGCTATTCGTAAACAGACTTCACTCAGACATGTTAGACGATTTTTTGATAAATCGTTTTCTGCCGGAGCTCTGCACGCCATTTGGGCGTGTTGCGGACCCAGGCGACCTGCCACCTAAAAATCCTGTGTTACCCGCCATGTTGAATTTTTATTTATTTCTTCCTAATTAGAATTTATTATTTATTTATTGAAAAATGAGACGATAGAACCTTACCTAATTACTTTATCAATCATTACAGACATTACTTAATATATTATCTACTATGACATATTTATGCACCAATTAACATAATACAATATTTTATACATTAATTATTTCTCACCTTTTAATGTCATCCGGGGAACACCTATAAACTATCAGTAGGGCCACCTGTTTTTCGCGAAAACAATTCCAAAACTAGCACTCCAAAACATGTTATTTCAGAACCACTGTCGTGGTTGGGTGCATTTAACCCACACGTGTTGTAAAGTGTCTGCCAGTCAATCATAGAGGTTCACTGTCAGGGTGACTTTATTCTGATCAACCCAGTTGAGCGGAAAATGTCTTCTCACAAAGACACGCAGCCAGTAGCGAAAGGGAGTTTGCAAGCCTGCACGTAAGAAGTCGAAGGTCTAGCTGGCGCCTGAAACTTTTCGGGGGAAAAAAAAAAAAAAAAAAAAACCAGGCGGTCCTGTTAACCAGGTACATAAATTTGCACAGAAACATGAAATGTAAGGCTTCTATAGTGAAACATTTGTAGCAATTTCTCTGACTCTTCTCTTAATAATAATAACAATAAACCGTCTTTACGTTTTGTGGCAAAGTTAAGGTATTATAAGAGACCCGAGAGTGTCGCGGGTTCGTTTCTAGATGAGATAGTATTCACACACTTGTGCGTTCATGTTACTTTTGTAATTGGTCGACTTGTTATTTGACACCTCCTGGAGATATATGACTGTGAGCCAATAACGAAAATTCAATCAATTGTGCGCCCAACCACCGCCTTTTACTACCACAACAATCGACCAATAGACAGTTGATATCTGTATGAGAGTATATAAGACTGTGAAGTCTAGCCTACAGGTCATTGCACTCGCGAATTTCTCAGGTCTCTAGTTATTATCACCTTCTATTACACGTAACCACGTTACGTGACAAAAGATAACGCATATTTTTGACAACAAAATGAAATTTAAAAAAATTAAACAGTACTTTATGTCTACTATAAAATGATAAGTACGTAGTTTATATGAAAATGCAATATACGTGAAATAAAAATATGCTAAATAGTGAAATTAAACGATTTGTCTTTTGTGTGTATGCGTATATCCATATGCATGCACATACATACACGCATCCACAGAACCACGTACCGCATATGACCAGAGACCTGAAGAATTCGTGTATTCATTTTGGGACAAGCTAGAATTCAAAACATATGTATGTAGATAACTTTATCCATTGGTCCACACGGTGTTTGACACCTACAGGAAAATGTTGGCCCAATCGTCGCCTTCCACTGTGACAGCAGACAACCAATGTGCAATTAATATCCGCATATCTGTACATAAGTCTGTAGAGTCTAGCGTGCAGGTCATTGAACCAGAAAATTTTTCAGGTCTCTATATATGACATATGTTCACATACATATAATTATAATTAAATTAAAATATCTCCGTATAGGGGGCGATACAGCCTCACAAGAGAACAGAACTGACACAGCCGCAACTTTGAGGGAGGGGACGTAGGGGAGGGCTCTCCCGAGCACTCGCCACTGGAGGGAGGGAAACCACGTGAAACTGCCGGCGCTAGACACACCAAACTGATAACATCGCTGTCTACTACCGCGCTGTTCAATAACACAAAGCGAAAGAGATAATTTCAAGGATTACAGATTGTAACCCAACATTTTTTTTATTTGACATTAAAATATGGAACTACGTTCCATCCATCGTTACCAACTTTACCAGGCGCATGTCACTCAGTGCGCCCGTTTAAAGTATATGCAGGCAAGGGGCAGTGACTTTTTTCTAAGGTTGATTTCAAATGTGCTCACTTTATCGTGAACAGCCTTTAACAGGTTATTCCTCCGCATCATGCAAACAACGTTTAACCGTGTCTAGAAAATCTCACAAAAGGGACAACGAATCGGGTTCGTACGCACTATGTTTAGTAATATTTTGCATAAGAACTATTTCTTACTAGGCATGGCCAACACACATATTTTCTCAATGTTCTTATTCATGTGAATTATAAATAAAATATCCTCATTACAAATTAACCGGTATAAAACATTTATGCGACGGTGTAGTCCAATTTTCCTCATGTTAATGGCTAGAAGCTTCCAAAGAGGCTAGAAATGAGCGTGTCTCCATTGCGGCAAGATTTTTTTAACGACTTCGTTCCTTGCACCTGGAAGTTAGGGACGTGAAAAATTCTCGAGTTCAATGACCTGCAGGCTAGACTCTACAGTCCTATGTACAAATATGCCGATGTCAACTGTGCATTGGTTGTCTGCATTCACAGTGGAAGGTGACCATTGGGCCAGCGTTCCTAATGAGGTGCCAATCACTGTGTGGACCAATATCTTAAGTTATATAAACACACGTGTTTTGATTTATAGCTTGTCCCAAGATGGATTCGCGAATTCTCCACGTCTCTACTGATAGTAGGCAAACTTTCCAGGCTCCACTTTAATTGATGGTTCCAGGTGTTGCATAAAATAAATTTCTCGACCCGTGCTGTACTTACGCTGACACAGCACTTTTTTTTCCGTTATCGCAGCCAACCAGCTACAGGCTTTGTGTTCAGCTGTATTAATATAAACCAATCGTAATGTAGAACAGTAAAACAGTCGGTCGATTTGCGGCCTGGGAAAGGATCTTCGTCTGTGGAAAAGTTCTGTATTCTGTTTGTTCGTAAAGTGATGTTTATTCATATTAATACTGCGAAGGACAGTGGAAAGCCACGGAAATGTATTACCCTGCTTGGCCAACCTTTAACCCTTTGCGCAGTACGCACGTATATACTCGGGGCTACGTTTATATGGAGACCTATTTTCTCTTGAGAAAAAAAAAACGCACACTTTAATAGTTTCACTACAATTTATCGGAATATAAATAAAACATTACGATTACTCAATGTTTCAATTTGTATGAAAAAAATCGTTATTTTTATAATTTATCAACTGGTCACGATGGATTGTAACATTTGTTACCTCTGTAGCGACAAATTAATTGGTGCAGAGTCAAAGCGCGACTCCATTGGCCGACGGCCAGCCAATAATAAACGACGCAGAGTACAGTAGGCGTGTCCGGTGTGGCCAGGACCAATAGGGCTATTATTAGTGCATATACAGAGACCAACACAACTGATACTGCAGTATTGAAGAATATAGGCAGCTCAGGTCAATCTTGTCCTCTGTGCCGGTAAATTTGTGCCATCCTCAAAGGGCTAAAGCGCCGTAGTTTCGTGGGGTACCGGATAAATCTTGTGACTAAAACATAATTACTTCATCAGCCCCCTAAGGATAACCAGAAATATTGAGGAAAATGGAGAGATTAATTCATCTAAAATACCTTGGCTATGCATTACTATCTAATAGATAACGCAATGTGAAAAATTTCTACCAATAACTGAACAATAGAAACTTAAAATATTAAAAAGAGATTTGGCGGGTCCCAACATTACGAAAAACAAATCGCCGTTGTACAAAACTATGCAAAAAGGGAATAAATGTCATCCATATTACCGGACATGTTCGTCGTGACATTATGGTGAGCGCCAAGCAACAAATATTAGCAGTTGATTTATTTCCCGCGAGTATGCTTATCAAGTATATTACTCCTATAGACTATTGAAGTGAAAGTGAGCATTTTTGAAAGCCCTCTCATCTGGAATAATAGTCAATAAATATATTTAATTTTACCATTAGACGTTAACTTCCGAGTGTGGTGGAATACACACAATGTGTTTATTACTTACACGGCAATATTTATTTTACTGGGTGGTTAAAGGATAAAATATGACTGGAAGTAAAAAGTAACTAGGCCCTCGAAAGTGCTCATTTTACCGTGCGTGAACAGCTTATATGGGCGAGAACTGTGATGGAAAACGAAGTATAGGCTATTAACGGTAAAATGAGCACATTAAGGCCCTTCTAAATTTTTCCGTTCAGCCAATTTTTATCTTTCCGCCACTTTTTAGTACAAACATTGCCATGTGACTGATATACAAAGTGTATACAGTCCACCTATCTCGAAAATGAACGTCTGTGGCTGCAATAAAACATGTATATTAGATTAGTGCCTTTTGGAAGGGCCTTAAAAAGTGCTCGCTTTAACGTGAATAGCCTAAAGTAAAAACCTACGCTCAGTGTGGCCGCTCTGAATCGCTCACATAACCTCTCCGATCCGAGGCGGATGTAGATAAGAAACATTCGCTTACCGAAAAAAAAAAAAAAAATGCAGTTGTTTTCTTGGAAAGAAGCCGGGCAACACATGACGACGTAGAATGGCAGTGTTTACAAACGTATTTCCAGGAAGGAATACTGACAAACCGACACGACAAATATAACTGTTCCCACTGCTACTGACAACTCTCCAGTACTGCCAAGAGTTCGGATTGTAAACACCACACACCATGGAATGGCTGGCTAGCAAACACGTTTTTCAGGGAAAACAATGCGAAAACAAGAGAGGGGACCACACAATACGGGAATAAGCATTTATTTATTTACTTTCTGTGGAGGTACACAACACTCAGATTTTGGCTGGTTTACAAATTGAAGACCATGTGCCGGTAGGTTGCTGACCACATGGCCAAGTAAATTGTCTCTATTTCCTTCAGTGAAAATTTTTCCAAAAATTCAGAGATCCTTCCCCCCCCCCCCCCCAATCATCCCCAAAAAAAAATATTTTTACCTTCCTCGTGTGGTCAAAAAGGCAATGTAGCAGGGTTTGCGAAAGCAACATACGCCAATATATCATTTTATTTGTACTATATTAGCCATCAAAGAAAACATTAACTTCTTTTAAGAACTCCCCAATAATATCAAATACAGTAATAACTGACCATGGTGGTCGCAAAAATATGATAAAAAGGAAAAGAAATATTACATACAAAACACCTCAAATTCAAATGGAAATTATTTCTTGGTACAATTATAAATGTTACGTTAAAAGCCCCGTAGTGAAAATACCTACATTTAATTACTAGCAACCCGCCTTAGCTTCGCTCAGGTGTTAAGGAGTTTTTGTGATAATGTTTTTTATAATTTCATTTTCTTTTTTCTAAGTAGTTTCGACTATTTGCGACTATCCTTGACTACCCGCGAATACCAGCGACTACTCGCGACTATCAGCGACTGCCCTCGACTACCTGTGACTACCTGTTACTACCCGCGACTACCTACGACTACCTGCAACCACCCGCGAGTACCTGCTACTACCTGTGACTACCCGCAACTACCCGTGACTACCTGCGACTACCCATGACTACCTACGACTACCCGCGACTAACTGCGACTACCCGCGACTACCCGCGACTACCTGCGACTACCCGTGACTACCTGTGACTACTCGTGACTACCTGCGACTACCCGCGCTTACCTGCTACTACCCGCGAATACCTGCGACTACTTGCGACTACCTGCGACTACTTGCGACTACCTGCTACTACCAGCGACTACCTGCGACAAACCGTTACTACCCGCGACTATCAGCGACTACCAGTGACTACCTGCGACTACGCGTGACTAACAGCGACTACCCGTGACTACCAGTGACTACCCGCGACTACCCGCGACTACTTGCGACTACCTGCTACTACCCGCGACTACCCGCCACTACCTTCGAATACCTGTGACTACTTGCGACTACCTGTGAATACCCGCGAATACCTGTGATTACTTGCAACTACCTGCGACTACCCGCGACTACCTACGACTACCCGCGACTACCCGCTACTACGGGAACTCCAGCTCGTGCTTGCTCGCGCCTATCGGTGCTCGCTCGCACATCCTGTCCTGCAGTTGCATTCGGAACATAAAGATTTAAAAATTAATATCTAATGCATAAGATGTAAAATGTAAATAATAAATCGTCAGACGGAAGATGTACGACATAAGACTTCAGATGTAAGACTTAACACTTATGACGTTAATTCACTCAACTCCCAGGTAGGAGAACAGAGTTCATTTCCCGACGGGGTCGCCCCCGGATTGTTACATGTGAGAATCTTGGCGATGTTGCCTCTGGTCGGTGCTTCTTCTCGGGGATATCCCGTTTACTCCCGTCCTGCCATTCCGGCGCTGTTCCATACCTCGTTTCACCCTCATCAGCTAACAAGTCCTCGATGTTAAGAGCTGCCCAGATATCTCCACTCCAATCCCGCATAACATACTAATTTTGGTGTCGCAAACATTTTCTTCTTTGAGGACCCCAATGCCTTTACCGACTTGACTAGATTTTTTTAATTTGAAGGTAACGCCAGGATAAGCGAATGACTCATTATACCACGTATACAAAGTTCCCGGTGGAACCGGCGCTGGCCTCTCCATAACCTCCCCTCCAGGTGGCCGATACCTATTAAAAGGCCATACCTGGAGCTCTACTTTCTATCCAGACTACTTTAGCCCCCACAAAAAAGCTAAAATCGGCTCTTTTGATCTCAGGTAACCACCGGGAACTTTGCAATTTTGACACCGCCATGCTGTCCGAAAATTGAAAAATGAAAACTACACTAATCTACTCACTCAAACAAACTAACTACCTTCCGCGACTGCGCATATCATTTCTCAATCGAATTTAAGCATGACGGTATACCCATAACTGCCATCTCGGCTCAGTGCGCTCGGGTTGTGCAGGACTTAGTTTTGGGGGATGTCCGAGTAACCAGAAACATTCCCCGCCACCTCGCCCCCGGGCGCAAAGAGCTTGCGTCTACACTCAAAACTGCTGACTCGATACGGCACTCATGCACACACACACTCATACATAACCAACCTCATTCGCTTTACTTGTTATCCAACTGCATACTACGTACAGGTACAATCACCTTTGTCAATTCGTGAAAAGATGCCTGAGCTTTGCTCGAATGGCATCCGGTCTGTATCGGGTAATACCACGTATACCACTTTTAAGGTTAACGCCAAATGTGGGTAGTTATCCGCGATGAGGCTTCAGTCGAATGTGTCCATTACTGATAGCACATAACGCCGGCTGATGCAACCGCGTATTGAAGTTGCGCTACATGAATGGATGTACGCGGCCAAGTGCCGAGAGTGACTCTTATCTCGCTCGCCTTGCCTTGCTTGCGAACAAATAAACACAATGCCTGCGGGAGGTTTAACTTCCCGTGAGGGGCGAACCCACAAACTGCCAAGGCCCGTCCTCCGATGCACGGGTGTGTAAGACAACGGACTTAGGTGGAACACGTAAACGGAACGACCGGACGACCCGAGATGAGTTTTTTTTTTATAACTACTACGCTCGAGCAAAGCTAATTTGAAAACTCGCATGGGCGTGCAGCCTTTGTCCGGCTAGTGTTTAAATTAATCTCGCAAGAACACAACAGCGCATAAACAATGATTGCTAACGATATAAATTATTTCGTGTATAGCCACACAAAGGGACATGATTGATTGTAAATCATGTCAATGCGATAAAGGACATTTGATTGGGTCGAAATCAGCTCGACTCTCCATTGGTTGATGACCGGCTAATAATGAACGCTGTAAAGTTCAGGGTAGTGTCCAGTGTGGTATGGACTAATAGGACGATGGCGAGTTCTAACACAGACACCAACAGAACCGGTGTTCTTGCAGTAGTGGGTATAGATGACTCGCTTCTAAGTGCCAGTAAATGTGTGCAGACCTCGACGAAATCTAAAATACTTAGCTGTTGCATTTCACTGGTATAGATTTTATAATGTATGTTTTTACAGTGTTTAAAACTGCGTAAATACTACTGCCAAACCACATGCACGTGTTTATTAAAACAAAAAATGATAATAGCGCGATAAATCCATACAGTTGTGGCCGTTTATACTACAATGGCCACGAAAACGAATATAAACAAACTAAAGACTCGATTCCCCATTGGCTACACGGATTCACGGACACGGAAGAGCTGGGAGTTGCCGAGCTTTCTCACGTGTGTATCCGTACGTTATCCGCGTCCATATGCGTCTCATTGTAGATTGAAACGGAGTGTGTTACGTGCTCCGCTTACGTGAACCGTATCCGTATCCGTGTCGTTGCAGGACGCACCTAACGGCTGTTCACGAATGTAAGACATCTTGAAAACCAACACCACATACACTGTATGCTTTTAGAGACCTGAAAAACTCGCGTTATTATTTGTCAACACGCTATACTCCACATTGCTGTATACAGAGTGTTGCAATATTGGGTATCAAAACTTCGTGGGAACATTCCTCACATCTGAAGGATGAAAAAAATGTTATGTGAACATAGGCTCGCAAACGCTTCGTTTCCGCACTACAGCCCATAATGTGTACATAACGTACAGCCCGCGGGCTGGATCATGTTACTGTGGAATGCCATCACAGCGTTCGTTTGCATGATACACGACACCTCACACTACGACACTACACCCAGAATAGTAGGAACTGTACATGTATTAGTTACACATATGTGAAAGTCTATCGTCGGCACTAAAGGAAATGTTCAAAATGCCCTCTATAAGCACGAAAACATTTATCAACCCGCCATTGCATGGACACCCGGATTCAGTGATGAATCCCTGAAATTTCCTGATTGTTTGGAAACCCACTACAATTTTGGTTACGGAGGCTGCCCACATCGTCCATTGGGTCTGCATACACAAGTGCCTTTAAATGTCCCCGCAAACAAAAGTCTAGTGGATCCACATCAGGGCTCCTCGGGCGCTGGTATGGGGCTGCCAATTACAGCTGCGATGGCATTCCACAGTAACATGATCTAGCCTGGGGGCCATGCACTGTACGTTATGTACTATGGGCTGTAGTACGGAAATAAAACATTTCCGGTCGTATGCTCATATAACATTTTTTCGTCCTCCAGATGTGAGGAATGTTCCCCCGAAGTATTCACATGCAATATTGCAACACTATGTATAATCGAGCTGGTTTCATGTGTTCATTGGCTGTCGCCCAGGTGTAAAGTCATACCCTTCTGACAGGTCTGCGCATGATTCGTGGGCACCATAATACAGAGTTTATTCATTGGCGCAGTTACCCAGCGCGCGTTTCACAAGAAATATGGTCCAATGATAAACGTAACGCGAAGGTTCAAGTGCTTGTAGTATAGCGTGTCACCAAATACTAACGCGAATCTTGCAGGTATCTAGCTATAGCACACGCTGGCGTGTAGACTTCCAGTTGCCTAAGGTAGCTGCAGATTAATAAAAAAATAATAATAATAACTCTTAGACTTGGCGTTGTATCGGGAGCGTAATTTTTACATTTATGACCACTGATGTTGATGGTTTTATACACACCAGAGCACCGAATTTGACTATTAGTAACTCACTCGCGTTTCTAACAATCCGACGGGTTTCCTTGGATGGCGTGTGTATAAAGTGATCAGGGTCAATGCAAAATTAACTTTACTCTCTGCGGAAGGATCCAAAATTATATATATAATATATATATATATATCTTGAGGTGGCCGCCTGGTTGAAGGAGTTTTGCACGTCTGAGACCTAAAAGCGGGGGAGAGCTAGGGGCGACCGACACATGCGCATCAACTCTCTCATCGCCTCTACGCTCGAAGCACTGAATTGGCGTGCAGTCTTGCCGTCGACAGTACTCGCCTCTACGAGACTTTCAGCGGATACCCTACCATTTTATGACGTAATAATAAAAATAAAGATTAGATGAGCGTCCCTATTCCTTTTTTATTTAATGTTTTGTACCGGAAATTTCATACCTAAAAATGACCGGGAAAACACCCTTTTCAGCCATTTTCTCCATCACAAAAACATGCTTTATAGAGAAATGGAGGAACTGGAAAACGTATACAGACCCGTGACGTTTCTTATATGTTATCCGTAAGCAGACCTTGCTCAGACACGGTGGACGGTTTTTTAATAAAACTTTTTCTGCCGGAGCTCTGCACACCGCTCGGCGGCCTACCCAGGCGACCACCTTAAGCAGGGCTTTCAAAATTGCTCAGTTCGTCGTGAACAACCTATAGCATTGTCGCCACTTCATCTTTTTGGTGAATCCCTGGTGTATCTGAGAGTGTCGCTAGTTAAAGATGTTCTTCAGTTTATGTAATCGGGCTGTGCGAATTTTTTTTTTTTTTTTTTTTTTTTGTGATCTGTTTGTCGAGTTGTTTCGTACGTATTGTTAAAATACTTGAGCAATTATTGAGCAATCAGAGACTTAAGATAAGACATCTAACGAAGGGAAGTCCTATGGGAAAGATTTTCGTTTACAGTTAACACTTGTCTATCGGAAGCCAGGTGAATACTGACTGAGCATCTGCATCTGTTACAAGACGGCAGCAGAGATAAACATTGTCAGTGGCTGCGTCAAGGCCATTGGCTGGTTTGTCGGTTCACAGTATAATAGTGCGACGAAATAGATCTAATGGTTTTTTTTAAATATATATTTTAAGCTAAAAGTAGTCACTTTATTGTTTCCCGTGTATCTTTTACACCGAAAGTCCGAATACGTTATATCAATCAGTGAAATAGCGTTTACTGAAAGTCAGCTGATATGCACTCTAAATCGGAATCAGTTATTTTTTACTGATTGTCAGTTGAAACTGCTCCATCCGGAATCAGTAGAAAAAGAAAACTACTATTCTCTTCAGTTATATGAAACCCACTAATACAAACAGTAGAAACTCAGTAATTTATAGTCGATTAATAAAAACAAGGATTAAAAACCGCGCATTACGGTTTGATAAAAATGAAATACAATTACTTTGTCGCAAAAGAAAATTAGTACACGTGAAAGGAAATTTTGGAAGTTGATATCGAACCATCACCCCAAAACGCAACATAATCTCTTGTTTCTTTTGGCTGACGTTCTACCAACTCTGCTACTTTGCCACTAAGATAGACAGTCTCGCATTTGCGTAGTAACATAAACTTACAATGGCGAAAGGCTGTAAGTTTCACAATGTGTAATAACGTCATGTTGTCGACATACACACATATTATGCGTACGTAGGTACATGTCTTTGTAAGGCTTGAAAGTCATTCTAAGTTAAGTTTAGTTCAGATTGTGTGCTTTAAAAGAGAAATATAGTGGTTTTAACGGTGTTGTTGGTGATTTCTATGTATCTGCCATTTTACAATGCAACGAGATTTTACAGAATGAAACTGTTATTTTGAAGAGACAGATAGACTAGTAATAACTGTGTTTGTCGTTTCCTCATTATTTGATCTGTTAACTTGCAGACCACAAAACTTTTTTTGGTGTAAATCGCACTTTCGCGTCAGTAAAAATATCACTGATCTATCTGTCACTAAAAATAACAGTTTAAATCTGTAGTATCTCATTGCATTGTAAAATGGCGCATCCTAGTTAACATCATCGATAACCTCGTACATTGAAACCACTATATTTATCTTCTAAAGCACAGAATCCGAACTAAAGTAAATATAGATTTACTTTAGAATTTTGTAAAGACATGTACTTTCACTAACCAACTACAAATAACTAGTTTTCTACTGCTTGAATTAGTAGATTTCTTTTAACTGATGAATTAGTGATATTTTTTCTACAGATTCCGGATGGAGCAATTTCAACTGACAATCAGTAAGAAATAACTGATTCCGATTTACAGTGTGCTACTGCTTACTGGCGAATCAAGCAAATTAACTAGGAACAAGTGATACAGGATAGCAGAGGAAATCTTGACATTCAATGGGAAATCACAAATAAATCAACAAAATTCAACCCTGTATTATTTAGCTATCTGGCACTGGTTGATTATCAGTTGCTCAATTTTCGCTGTTTTTACTGTTTCAAGTTTAGAGTGTACACTCAATAATATTAAAATACTGGGTGCATATGCAAGAGTATATAAAACAGCTTGGGACTATTGTTATTTGTCATTTTCTGTCGGGGTTAAAGCGCAAATAAAAGCTGGCGGACAAAGCGGATGTACCACGTGTCGAAAAACATCAAAGTGAGTGAAGAGGTTTGGCCGACTCTTAACAACGAGGTCTTGAAAGCCGATGAGGGTGATTGAAGTGATTATGGAGCAGCGCCGAAATGAAAGGGAGGGGGAAACTGGAGAACCCGGAGAAAACCCACCGACAAGCGGCATCGTTCGGCACGATTCCCACTTGCGAAAATCCGAGAATGACCCGGCCGGGTATTGAACCTGGTTCACCTAGGAGGGAGGCGAGCAGACTAACCGCTCAGCCACCGTGGCCCCTAAATCAAGTTAGTGTTTTCAGGCTTTATACACGTTAGAGTACAAACTGATATGCTAGTAACACATTCAGCTTCCTGTAGGCTGTTCACGTGTGGGGTGTGGTTCCCGGAGGCGGAGAGAGTACATGGTTAAAGAACGATTAACAGTGCTCAAAGAGCTGCACTGCTGGGCATCACCAAGGCCTACAGGACGACCTTAAGGGATGCTCTCCAGCTAATAGCCAGGGAGATCCCTCTGGACTTGCTAGTGGAGCAGAAAGGTGAAATTTCTCGTAGGAGAAGATGGGGAGTAATATACTCGGCTGACCTGAGAGGAATTAAGGAAGCCACATTAACAACTTGGCAGACCAGATGGGACCTTAGCGATAAGGGTCGCCTTACGCACGGCTTGTTTCCTTGTGTTCGGGAGAGACTACGACTGGAGAAGTGGCTCGAAGTGGGACACTACTCTATTCAGTTCTTGACTGGACACGGAAACTTCCGTGCCAAGTTGTCCTCGCTAGGCCTGGTGGAAGACCCTCTGTGTGTGGTGTGTGGGGTGGATGACACCTCTACCCACGCACTGGAGTGCCCCAAGGTAGAAGATCTCACTATCGAATTTGAGGGGAACCATGGTCCTCTCCGTCTCGGAGACATGTTCCGGGACAGGGACACAACCAGATCGGTGATACATCTTGCCAGAGTTGGAAAAAGAAGGGAGGAGTTTGATGTCTGGTGGTCTGGTCCTCGGCTGAGCCGGGACCTGGACATATCGGTGGAGGAGGATGGAGAGGACGAGACTGGGATAGATGTTGTAAACCATGATGAGTGAACACATCTTCCCAGTCATAGTTCTGGATGAAGGGGGTGGCTCTCGAAACCCCCCTTCCCGACCAGGAATGAAACCTGCAATGATCCATGGGAACAACCTCCGTGAACCTCCCTCCAGGGATGAAGCAAACCGAAAAAGGGAACTAGAGCTGCCCAGGTTTAGGTCGATAACTCGAGTTATCGACCTAGAGCCATATAGGACAAGTGACCATGGTCTGGAAGACCAAACAACACCTGGTTGGCCTTGCGCCTGGAACCCTGTGGTGTTTGTACGAGAGGGCTTTGCTCGTGTTAGTAATATCATGAGCAAGCTCAAACGCCTTAACAGACGAAGAACAGCCTGTGCCATGACCCGAGCCAGAGAGGTATGGCCAACGGGAGTACCAATGGAGGAGGTACAGACCGATCAGCCACGAGAAACCGAGGTTGAGAGGGAAGTATTCCTCCATAAGGTCCTCACCCGAAAATCTGAGGCAACTCCTGAGGAGATGAAAACCGTGAATATCGACTGGCCGGATGAAAGAAACATGGTTGATGTCGCTGTACAGGCATGGCCTGCACAAGCAGACCCGGAAGACCCACAGTGGCTCTACAAGGAAACCATAAGAGGAGCAATGCTCACCAGACTGGAGGATCCAGTCACGCTGGCATCTGTTCTGGCCCTTGTCATAAGGAGTATGGAGGGAGGGGACAGGGTTATGTTCCCAAAGATGGAAGCAATAGACAGGCTTGTCGTTGCCCAGGCAAGCCTGCTGACAAACCCATTAGAGTTACAAACTCTATTAAAGGAATGCTACTGGCGAAAAGGAGAGAGATTCAACGAATCTGATATCCTCAAGGATGCCATCCGCACATACGGGAGGCGTACTTTTGACTATAGTAAGCCCTTCAATGGGTACACTGTTGTTAGGTACTAGACCTTCAAACTCGGATGGCACTCTTTCTACAGCATGGAATCGCCACACATGATGTGACATGCCCCTCCCTCGGGAGGGGCCTGGCCGGATGGGGAGAGGATCTGAGGGGGGGGGGGGGGAAGCCTGAAGGGTCTGAGACCTTCGGCTTGGATGAAAGAAATGGGAACAAGGTAGAAGAAGGAAATCTCTCCCATCGAGTCCCCATCCACCTGGCCAGAGAAAACACCGGATAAGACTTACCCGATTACGACTCCTGGATGAGACGGGACAAATGCTCAGACATCGTCATTTTACCGAATCGACTGAAAGTGACTGAACCTGTAAGAAGTTTGTCGTTGGTTAACGCAAAGCGAATGAGCGCAGCGATGGTTTTGAATGTGTGTGTGTGTGTGTGTGTGTGTGTGTGTGTGTGTGCATGAGTGCCGATTCGAGTCAGCAGTTTTGAGTTAGAAACGAGCTACTTGCGCCCGGGGGCGAGGTGGCGGGGAATGTTTTCTGGTTACCGGACACCCCCAAAACTAAGTCCTGCACAACCCGAGCGCACTGAGCCGAGAAGGCAGTTATGGGGTGTACCGTCATGCTTAATTTCATACAAGTAAGGACAAGCGCAGTTTCGAAAAGGTAGTTAGTCGTGTGTTGTTAGTAGTTTAGTGTAGTTTTCTTTTTTCATTTTTCATTTTTCGGACAGCATGACGGTTTCAAAATTGCAAAGTTCCCGGTGGCACCTGAGATCAAAAGAGCCGAGTTAGCTTTTTTTTTTTTGTGGAGGCTAAAGTAGCTTGGATAGAAAGCAGAGCTCCTGGTATGACCTTTTGATAGGTATCGGCCACCTGGAGGGGAGGTTTGGTGCAGCCAGCGCCGGTTCCACCGGGAACTTTGTTCACGGTTAAATGGGCACTGTTGTAAGCTCTGCTTAAGATCTACTTGTATACACGTTGTGTGTTCTTCCACCTTATGTAAAATTACCATTGTCATGGGCCTTATCACTTTATTCATACATCAGTCAAGTGAAACTGTGAAGTTATTATAAAAATTAATATTGTACAAATCTGCTCATTTTTTTACACTTCGATGCATAAAACAAATACAGAAAGAGAGAGAAATAATTTAAGTTGTCACAAATGGTTACCTAGCACTTTTTTTTCGACGTTAATATATGGAACTACTTTCTCCTCCAGAGTTACCAACTATACTAGACACATGTCACTCATTGCGTCCGTGAAAATATATGCAGGTTGGGGCAGTGACTTATTTTCTAAGGTTGATTTCAAAAGTGCTCACTTTATTGTGAACAGCCTCTAACAATCTCACATTTTCAATCGATCGCCACATGGGCGAAGTCACTAGGCCCACGGCGATGTAAATCTTACACTTGACGGAAGGATACAAACCACGAACAGCTCGTAAATGCTCTCACTGAAGAAAATAGTACGTCGTCGGCTGGCCGTGCAGTGACTGAGGCTACCTGACGACGTGTTTATTAGCGACTGGCCGACTCCCAGAGAGCAGTCAGTAATCGGAATGTATATGGAACACCACGCAGATCTGCCAACGGCTCCATCTGCCGCGAAGCGAGGATGGAAAATATACTTTCGCAAGGGCCATTTCCTAGTATACAGTCACTCAAGTATGTTCAAGTGCCTAAACATTTTTTTTTTTTTTATATCTGTTAAAAGTAGAGACCTGAAAAATTCGCGGTTTCATTTCGGGACAAGATGGAATTCGAAACCCCGTACGTTTGTATTGCGTTTGTTATCGGCCCACCCGTTATTATACGCCTCATGAACATCTTTAAGCCAATTACAAACACACAATAAAATGCAGACCCTATCATCGCCTTCCGCTACTACAGTAAGCAACCAATTAACAGAGAGATTTGCATTATTTTACGTAGGACAATGGAGTATGTGTAATCGAATTCGCGAATTTTTCAGGTCTCTAGTTAATGGTATTTCACGGTTTTCAAACATAACATTTGTAAAAATTAAATAGAATCCCGTTTCAGTTTAGAAATAGCTTCGAGCTACGTTGTCCTAGCGCAGGGTTTAATTTCAGCTGAAACTTTTGCCAGAAGTTATGGGAACACTACAAAGAAATTCGCTACTGGTCGTAACGGGGTCTTGCGAGCCGACGAGGGGTTAAACGAGGCGAGCATGGAGCAGCACCGGAATCCAAGCCGCGGTGAAGCGGGAGATCCCCGAGAAAACCCAGCCGAGCAGTGGCATCGTCCGCCACGATCCCCACGTGCCGCGGATGAGGCGAACCCCGCAGAGAATCTATCTCAACCCGGTTGGCCTCGGTGGGAGGCGAGCGCTCAAGCCGCCACACCACCGCGGCCCCGCCTAATACAAGCCGCCACTTTGAAATGAACAAGAGTATGCGATGTTTTGCAATGAACACTTACCGAAACTGGTATCAGTGCTCCACTCCGTGCTGGCGTTGCAATTTGTGTTGTCACGTGCCTGCGATTGTTTTTCATTTTTTTTCTTTCTGAGATCGATTTCCAAAGAGTTCCGTTCGCCCAGGACGGGTTGCAACTTACTTGCGCTGGTCAAGTACGGTTCTGCTATGTACCGCGTTTTTCTTGCCGTATTTTCTTTGAAGGCTGCTCACGGTAAAATTATCACTCGTGAAAGCACTGCTTATATCTACTCGTACGCACTTTGAGTATTCTTCCGCTTTATGTAATATCAACATTGTCATGGTCCTCATTGCTTTATTCATGCGTCGATCTAGTGAAACTGTGGAAAAAAAAATTAGAAAAGAAAATATCGTACAAATACGCTCATTTTTACACTTCCATGCATTAGAAAATAAACAAAAATCTAAATAAACGATTTAAGTAATCATAAATGGTTACCTAACACTTTTAATACGAAGTTAAGATAAGGAACTATTTCCCATCCAGCATTACCAACGTTACTGGGCGCATGTCACTCAGGGCACCCGCTGAAATATATGTAGAGAGGGGCAGTGACTTTTTCTAAGGTTAATTTCAAAAGTGCACACTTTATCGTAAACAGCCTTTAGAAACGTGACTACGCTCAACGCCAGTGTAGAGTAAGAAAATGATGAAGGTAGTAAAGTACCTTTCCCTATGTTGTATACGCGGTTCGCGGTAAACTGAGCACTTCTGAAAGCCCTGCTTAGTATCAACTTGCATGCACGTTGTGTATTTACTCCACCATATGGAAAATTACCATTGCCATAGGCCTGATTACTTTATCCATGTGTCGGTCAAGTGAAAATGTGAAAATATTATAGAAATTAATATATTTCACATATGCTAATTCTTGCACTTATCCAATTTTAATTTCAAAGTTGTACTTCGAGGAGGAAAAAAATAATACAAGAAAAGCGCCCTTTTGCAAATTCAAGCACCAGAAATCTCAGTAAGTTGTGTGTTGTGCCTGATTTAAAACCACACAGTAAATGAAACACATGATTCATGTGTCTGTATTGGTAAAGGCTGTTCGCGGTAAAGTGAGCACTTTAAAAGCCTTAGTTCCTTTTTCATTTCAGCCATTTTTTATCCTTTGACAACCTTTTCGAATAAATATTGCCATGTAAGTGGAGGGGGCCACGGTGGCTGAGCGGTTAGCACGCTCGCCTCCCACCAAGGCGAACCGGGCCCAATCCCCGGCCGGATCGCCGGACCTTCGCAAGTGGAAATCGTGCCGGACGATGCCGTTGGTCGGCGGGCCTTTCTCGGGGATCTCCCGCTTCCCACCGCCTCTCCATTCCGGCGCCGCTCCATATTCTCTTCAATCGCCCTCGTCGGCTCCGGGATGTCGGCTAAACGCTACCTATGCATTCCTCAAAGTAACACCCGCAAAAACGGTTGCTTGTATATCTATCTATAGGAACTATTTTAAAATCTACGTGGGTACATACCAGCCTATTCAAGTTAAGCCTGTATGGCCGCAGTTACACGAGCACTGTTAAACACATTCACCTAAATATGTTCGGCAGCCATGTCTGAACAAGTTTAAACCAGAACGTGTTTTCACGGTCACACACCCAAAGCAGAAAGAAATCAATGGGAATTCTAACCTCAACAAACATGGAAAAAATGTGTGATATTTAATTATAATAGCCTCCAACATTTATCACTATTGATCTTTTTAATTCTTATGAAACTTACACATTTACTGTAATGGCATAATGGGTGGGTATTAGTACACTCAACCTTAAACTTCAGTTAATTCAACAAGTGCAGGAATTCCCGCCAAAACCAGCAATATTTACTACACTGCTCGTTTACTTCGAAGCAGCCAATAGGAGCGCAGCAGAGAAGAGAAGTCGTTCGAAACTACTTATGAAAACTGTTCACTTTGAACGAGAAACAACTGCGACCGGAACTCGTTCGAAGATAATGTAACCTCTTCAGTAGCTGAACTTTTTTTTAGTGAAGTAGTTCTGCATTCCGTGTAACCGCGGCCTATGTCACGATTAAAAAAAATCCTCGGGAGATTCCATTACATGGCCGCGCGTATGGATGGTTCTGTGGAAGATTTGGCCACCTGAAGGGCCGTTTCATGGACGGTCATGTGAAAATTTCATAGTGGCTCACAGTCTTTACACGCGGTTGCCGATGTGCGTCTGCTTTAAGAAACTGGCAACGAGGATATTTCCCGCTATTAGGACCATCGACTAGAGATAAACACGACCGACTATCGTGTTCTGCACATGTGCTCCGCCCCCCCTGCGACGCGCCACACACCAATACATACAACTGCCAAAGTAACATGAGCAGCAGTGATGGACTTGTTTCTTTACATTTTCATCTTCAGAAGACAAGCCAATTTACACGAATAAAATGATTTCCCCATTTGAATCTATACAACTGCGCAAAATAACTGGTTAGCAGAAGTATAGAAACGTTTCAAATCCCTTATTTACACGAAGAGTGTTCTAAACTCAAATCCCATTCACGTCGGTTATTATATTCGTATTGGCAGAAAAGCAGTCGAATGCTGGGACACGGAATAGCTACTGCGCACCTACCGTTTTCCTTTCACGGTAAAGGCTGTTCACGATAAAGTGAGCATTTTTGAAAACAACCTTAGGAAAAAGTCACTGCTCATGCCTGCGTATATATTAACGGGCGCACTGAGTGACATGTGCCCAGTAAAGTTGGTAACGATGGAGGGAAAGTAGTTCCATATATTAATGGTGAATCGAAAGTGTCAGATAACAATTTTCGATAACTTAAATAAATTCTTTGGCTTCCTGATTTTTGTATGCATAAAAATGTAATAATGAGTAGATTGGTAAAAATAATTCTATGGATTCACTTGAAAGACACGCGAATAAAGTGATGAGGTCCGTGGCAAAGTTAATTTTACATAAGGTGGAAGAAGACACAACGTGTATACAATTAGATCTTAAGCAGGGCTTTCGAAAGTGCTGAGTTTATCGTGAACAGCCTATAAGGACGTGCAAGTTGGGACTTTTTTTTGTGGCCAGCCAAGGCGGGTGACGCAATTTTCTTATCATCCCCGTGCCTGTGCCCTTTCTGGGTAATACAGGGGTATGGGATGTTCCTTATATATATATATATATATATATATATATATATATATATATATATATATATATACACACTATATTTTCTCGTTAGAGCCTTTATCGATTACAATTCAATATATACCACTACAACTATCTACACGAAGTTGCCTGGAAGGCGAGAGAGGCGCGGTTGGGACCTGCAGCCAACATAGCGACGTGACTCGCCCTTGGCGAGTGACTGGTTCCGAGAAACCAGGAAAACGGCGGTGCTTGGACGCGAGCTCGCTGTGCCACACAGTGTCGCCAACATCAGAGCAGACTTCTGGAGTCGCTTGTGGGTAGAGCGCAGTATAGCCACTGAGAAAACATATCTCTGCTAACTGTTGCCGCCAATTCTGCAGAGGCAGGGTTATCAGACGTCCGGCATAAGGACATGCCCGCCTATCCAAGCCGGAATTTTCGTAATGATAAAATAATGTCCGACTTGTTTTTACCTGGTAAAATACTGTATTCGTAGTCTATACTAATTATTTTTGCTACTATTTTTGTTACAAGTATGCCTGAGGGGCGTATCTGAGTTCGTCAAGGATGGAGATCTTAATCAAAATAAAAGAACTACATTATATTTCTAATTTATTCACACAAGTATTATTTACAGCATTAAATTATCTCTATCCACTATTACTATTTTTATTTAACAGTGAGCGCAATCATTAATGTCTATTTAAACCCTAATTTACGTACTTCTTAATTACCTCTGTATGGTTACAGTCAATTAACTCATACTCGTCATTGACACATGTTCTGTCTATCTGTTGCCACCATTTGTAATGTTTTTCACTCAAACATCTAGTCAAATAGTCCAGTATGCCAGTCGCACTCTTCACTGCTTGATATTCGCAGTCACAGATTTCCCTTCCGCTGGTCGCTTCTCCTGCTGCTCGTCTTGTGTCGCTCGGAGCTCACCCACTCATTCACTCATCAACTCCTCGGCTCTCTCTCATCATTGCCGAAGCTCAGAGCGGGGGGTGTGCTCGGGCCCTTGTGAGGGCCCTTATACCACCCATTCGGTTGCAGCAGTTGTATCTCTCTGCTGGCTGAGGAAGTTTCCCTCTCCAGACCGCAAAGAACACATAGCCCAGAGGTCAGGACGCCCTGCACGTCCCGGCGCAACTCAGACAGCCCGCCAGTCAGACCAGCAAGCCGCGGTTTCAACTCCTCGGCTCGGAGGCCTGTCACACCTTTATATCGTTCACCCTGACCAACTGGAAGGTTCTGCGCACCCCGAGTTACGCTGAGAGAACGAGGTCAGTAATCCAGGGCATTCTTTAGATAAACACAACGAGGGTCAGCAGAGCGCACCGCAAAAAGGATTATCGTGTCGCCTCGCTTTCTGTAACAGATACGCGGCCACCGGCCTATCGCTCGCCTGATCATTCAAAACAATCCTTTGACTTTCTGTCGCCGCCATCATATAACTGCTGTCCTCCACTTCCACTGGCTTGTACGGAATGCGAAGCAGTGAGCATGTAACAGTATATTTTACAGCCAAAACTTTTTATAGCTGTGTTGTGAATATTCACTTCGTTTATCATAATATCTTTCACGAACAATGCAAATTATATATATATGTATATATACATATATATGTGCAATTTTTCTCTTATTCAAACTGCAATTTGTGTATTAAAATGTTTTGTGTTTTTCCGTGCCATTTAGCTCTCATATTTTATGTTAAGTAACAATGGGAACTTTCTTTTATTAACTAAACATTTGAAAATAAGTTAGCTTGAAATGTCAAAATATTCACTTTATAAATATTATTTCAACATTATTAAGATTAAGCTAAATGCGAAAAAATTTTAATGTGAGGTCCTCCGGTATAAATAATTTGCGGCACTACTAAATTTTCATTTGCCTACTTTAAAAAAAAAAAATATTTTCTAGAATGGTTGTCCTATTTTGTCCTGAGTGTCTTGTAACCTTACGTTGAGGGAATATGGTGTAGGGTGAGTAAGCGAACTGCGCATTGTGGCAATCTATATATCTATTTATCTAAAGAATAAGAATCGATTCCACAAATCGATTAATCGCAGTGTAACAAACGATTGCCATACTAATCGACGTGTAATCTAATGTCCCTAGCCTCTCGGGTGTCGTCGTCGGGCTATAAATAATCTCGCTTGAGCTAACATGCAAGTCCATTGTCGCCTTTGCCTAGAGCTGCTGTGTCTGGATGGATACATTTCCAGTGTAAGGCTGTTCACGGTAAAGTGAGCACTTTCGAGGTCCTTCTTACTTTTTTCTTTCAGCCATTTTTTATCCTTTAACTACCTTTTTAAAATAAATACTGCCATGTAAATAATAAACACAGTGTGTACATTCCACTGCACTCGGAAGTTAACGCATACAGCTACAATAAAATATATTTATTGACTGTTATTCCAAATGAGGGGGCTTTCAAAAGTGCAGAATTTTCCGTGAATAGCCTATAGGTACTAACGTAGTAAACTGTACCTTTTCTTGGGGTGTTTGGATTGGCGGGGGTTTAAGGTGATGGTTGTGTTTAGTTAAGCTGGGTTTAGAATAGAAAAATTAAGTTTCAAGTGTGTTAGATACCAAAAAATTTATAATTTTGTATCAAACATTATTTTACTTGTACGCATTGTATTTAACGCCATTTTTCTCGAATAAAAAAGAATCCACGTTTTATTTTGTGAATAATTTCATGTCAAATACAAAATGTTTCTGTTTTGCTGTAGACATAATAGCATAACAAATACTAACTAAATTATACAAAAGAAAAAAATTACAAGATAAACTAATGAAATGGGCTACCGCGTGACATACATGTAATCACTAGATACATGCAAAATTCGCGTCATTTATTGTCAGCACGCTAGATTTCATCTGCCTATACACATAAGGGTCGGTGCCGTTTGTTTATTGGCTGCTGCAAAGGCGAGGAGCAACAGTCTCATTTTACTAGGCAAGACGTGGTTGGGCTATCTTCTGGTAACTTGTTTCCTATTGGTTCAGGGCCGCCCACAGCGTGCCAAACCTACTGTAGTCCAATGACAAGAGCGATGCAAACGCACATGTTTTTTAAGTCTACTCTGTCTTCAAATGATAACGCGAATTTCGCAGGTCTCTAGTAATCACCAAATAACTAGCCATATATATATATATATATATATATATGAACAAAAATTTTATATATCAAAAATATTTTGATATTTTAAACTTATAAAAAAATGTTAAAATATTATTTGGTGATTATGTGTATATGCCATTAGTCTACGTTGTAATTTTTTTTTTTTTTTTCATTTTTGCAGCTTAGTATTTATTACTATGGCTGAAGCAAAATAGAAAACTTTTGTATTTGACATCAAATTAATTAAAAAATATGGAATATAAAATGTTTTTATTCGAGGAAAATATCATCACTAGAGATAGGAAAATTTCGCGAATTCATTTCAGTACAAAATAGACGTCCAACACATATACACTGAAGCAACCTTTGTAATTGGAGCACAGTTCACTGGACACGCCCTGGATGACTCTGGATCAATAGCACACTTACAAGGAAACAAGTAGCGAGTGTCACACTGCCAGTTGTGTAGTTACACTGGCTACTGTTTGGGGCAGCAGCCAATGAACAAACATCTGAGGCTCGAGTGCACACAGGACTATGGAGTCTAGCCTACACGTCATTGAACTCGCGAAATTTTCCTATCCCTAGTCATCACACACACTGCGTAGAAGTTAATTAATTAGTTTGGTATTAATATAAAAAATTATTTATTAATTTTGTATCCAACAATTCTAAACTTACGCATTATGATTTGAACGGAACCGCACTGAACATGTGGTATCTTATTTGTAAGTTTCCAAATCATCTTAGCAGGTCATATGCCGTGTTTGGGTTTCCTTGAGCGTTAACACATTCAGGTCTGCACATATTTACTATAATTGAATACAAGTTAGAAGTGAATCTCCTATATACACCACTGCAGGGACGTCTATTCTGTTGGTTTCTGTATCCCCACTTACCACTCTTCTATTGGTCCATACCACACTGGGTGTTCTTACTGTGCTCTACAACGTTCATCATTGGTTGGTCGTCAGCCATTAGGGTCGCAGAGATGATTATGCTCCAATCAAATGTCTCGTGCTGTGTAAAATGTTAACAGTCAATCGTGTCCTTTTATAAAGGGATAGCAAAAATATATATATTTTTTGCAGGAAAACTATAGTTGCTGGATTGTATTGTTCTTGCAAGATCGTATAAAATACTAGCGGAACAATGGCTCTATAACCATGCGAGTTTTATTTTCAAGGACGAAGCAATTTTAAAACTGGCGTTGCTCGAACGTAGCTCTAGCGTAGTCCAGAATGTGTTAAAAGGAATATATTTATTTTATAGATAAATTAAAGTTTTGTAGCCGAGGCCAATCAGAAAAGAGCAGCCGGTGTTGTTGGCGGGAAAGTACTATTTACAGTAACGTAAGCATAAGAAATATTAAAAAGGCATGTGACTTTACATGTTTACAATTATACTTGTGAACTAAGTTCACAATAATAACATTCTCTGCTGTACCAAAAGTAAAGAGGACACGCCTGTCGCGAGTTTTCATTGGTTGGACTTAATATTTGTCATTTGAATTTTGAATCGTAAATCCAGAAGACGTAGTGGTGTGTGCGAGAACTGTGATTACTGCATAACTCTTTATTCGTAATATTTCAGTTGTAAACTTAGCATTATCCGGGTCCGGTGTAAGATCAACGTTAGCCAGCTTTGTACTTATTTTATAATGCAGACTCTGATAGGAAAAATTAAAGTATTCAGTGCCAGTAGATGAATAAGGTATATTCCAGGGCAGAGTTCAAGGTCGAGGTCACACTCATCCAATAGGATGATTGGGGGAACCGCAATGACCGAGCATGATGTCAGAATCCAAGATGGCGGCTGAACCTCAGCCCTCAGCCCTTTGTACTGGAACATACATTATCCATCTACTAGTACCATCCAGACAAACGCCAAACTGAACTATACATTCTCAGAACCCATCTCCTAAAATTAAGGTATCTTCGCACGACCATATAAATGTGTTGTAATGAACTGTTGAGGATAATAATGTGTGGCTTTTTCTAGATAAAAAATGAAAATTTTAGAGAGCAGCCAAAATGTACGGGAAACTACGCGAGCGTTTGTCCTAAAAGTAATTCACTGGGTACAAGATCTGGGGTTGCCATGTGACAAACTTTACTTAGAAGAAATTTAGTTTTTGGAGTTGTTACCCAAAACATTATATATATAGCATTGGCACACAATTCGGAAATGTTGGTAGAGCTGTTGTTAATAATGTATCCGTCATTTTTTGTTGCAAGTGTACTCTCTTGCAGAAATGCTTCCATCTATGTGTTTTAGTGCTATGTAACGATCCTTAGTGTAGGGAATTTTCTTGGCCGGTAAAATCGATGTTTAATCTCAAGTGACATTCGTCATGTCGCTATCCACTTGTTGGCCAACAATGGCGAATTAAATCAAATTAAAAATAACAAACCATTATGTTTATCTATCGAATTCGCCGTATTAGCTTATCAAGTACCCATTGTCGTCTATGCCGGATAATTGCAACTTAAATAGGCTTCGGTGGCTTTAAATGTCCTGAGAGCTAATGTTATGCTTCTGTAAATCAGTGCTACTTCGATATCCAGTGCTTGTGTTTTCTTGAATGAATCCATTCCAACCAAACCAGGTGCACTTTTTGTACCTCATCACTTGGAGACTTCCTCTCAATACTTCGCTTTGATCTATTACTTCCGTAACGGTACCATTTTCTCCAAATATGCAGACCCTAATCTATCTGACGAACAATCAGCAGAAAGAATATCTGTATGAACATATTTTCTTCCAATAGCCGCGGTGGCTGAGCGGTTAGACTGCTCGCCTCCCAGCAAGGCGGACCAGGTTAAATCCCCGGCCGGGTCACTCCCAGATTTTTGCAAGTGGGAATCGTGTCGGACGATGCCGCTGGTCGGTGGGTTTTCTCGCTGATCTCCCAGTTCCCTCGTGCTCACACTCCGGCGCTGTTCCATTCTCGCCTCTTTTCACCCTCATCGGTTCTCAAGACGTATTTTTTAAGAGCCACCCAAATCTCTCATCTCACCTCACATGTTTGGTTCCACAAAAAAAAAGTCTTTTAAAAAATGTGATGGTGACGAGTGGAAATATTTCAGAAACATTTTTTTATTCGTATTATTTGTCGCAACGAAACTTAAATAGCCAATGTGAAGAGGTTGGAAAATAATTCGGCTGATGAAGGGAGAGAGTGAAAGCATGGAAGAACTACTTGTTGAAGTGAAGAACTTGCGAAAATAGTATATAGTTTCCGTCCCACGGTGTTTTCAACTCGCTGTAGGAACAATGAACTTTAGCGAGGCGAAGTCGCTTATAAAACGATGATCTATTTCGAAACTGTGTAGAATAAATGTCTGGCAAATTACCTAGAGAAATAAGTCGTCCAGTATAGCCTGCCAGCATGAGAGAGGGCATTAAAAAGGAACAATTAAAAATTACCTTCCTTAGACACACTGCACCAACTCTCTCTCTCTCTCTCTCTCTCTCTCTCTCTCTCTCTCTCTCTCTCTCTCTCTCTCTCTCTCTCTCTCTCTCCCTCTCTCTCTCTCTCTCTCTCTCTCTCTCTCTCTCTCTCTCTATCTCTCTCTCTGTGTGTGTGTGTGTGTGTGTGTGTGTGTTGTGTTGTGTTGTGTTGTGTGTTAATGTTTATATGCCACTAAAAGCAGCATCTCTGCTTTTCGCGTAGCATTTTATGTACATGTTCATTAGTAGAGACCTGGAAATTTTGCGGCTTCATCTGAGGACAAGTTAAACTGCATTTACGTGTAAATATGATCTTGGGCTTCCATTGGACCATAGTTTGTTAGACACGCACCGAACGACTTTCAACCAATAACGAACCTGCAAAGAAAATAAGAACCGAATCCCATTTAATCTGGTCAAGTTTTAAACTGGAGAAACAGCCAATGAACTACTAACTGTTGCTCGAATGCACGAAGGATTGTGGAGTCCAGCTTGTTGCCGAATGAATCAGCGAAATTTCCGGGTCTCTATTTATTAGCGTAGTAAAAGTATGCCTTAACTTTATAAACAGATTTGTATTATGCTCAAACTCTGTTTAGGGCGAGTTATTTGTGTAATTAGGCGAGTAGGCCTATCTGACTGATATCTTAACACTCGTCTTACTTTATGTTACAGGCTATTCACGGTAAAGTGAGCACTTTTTAAGGACCTTTCAACAGGCATTAACCACCAATAAATATAATTTATTACAGCTTCAGACGTTAACTTTTGGGCGAGGTGAAATGTATACGCTATGTTTATTAGTCACATGTCAATGTTTATAATAAAAAGTGGCAAAAACGTACATTATAAATCGGAATCAGTTATTTTTTTACTGATTGTTAGTTGAAACTGCTCCATCCGGAATCTGTAGAAAAATTATCAATAATTCATCAGTTAAAAGAAATCTACTAATTCAAGCAGTAGAAAACTACTTATTTATAGTTGTTATTAATAAATAAGCACAGAGAATTTATATGTGATGTAAGTTAGGTACGATTTATTTTGTCTCAGAACACAAATATTGTCTACACAAAAACGTTTTTGGAGGTGGTTGGGCTCGAACCTCCGCCCATAAAGCAAAGCATGCTGAAGCTTTCATGATCAGCCATATCCATTGCACTACTTTACCACTGCCAAATGTGTGCTCGTATTATGGGTGCTGAACCACAAAATATAACGTAAAATATTGCTGTAAGTTTCGTGATGTGAAAGTATTTCTTGTTGTCGAAATATATACATTTTCTGCGCAAGTACATGTCTTTGCAAAGTTCGAAAGTCAATCTATCTATATGTTTAGTTCTGATTCTGTGCTTTAAAAGATAAATATAGTGGTTTCAATGTGCGAGGTTATCGATGTCCACTAGTATACGCCATTTTACAATGCAAAGAGACAATACAAATTTAAACAGTTATTTTTAGTGACAGATAGGTCTGTGATAATTTTACTGACTCGATAGTGCCGTGATTCAATAAGAAAGGTGGATTTACACCAACAAAAGTTTTGTGTGTCTAGTTAACAGATCAAACAATTAGGAAACGACAAATTTTATAAAATACTGCATTGTTTCTAACGTTCCACTCTCTAATTAACACAGTTATTACTGACCAATCTGTCTCTTCAAAATAACAATTTCATTCTGTAAAATCTCGTTGCATTGTAAAATGGCAGATAAATCGAAAACACCGACACACCGTTAAAACCACTATATTTCTCTTTCAAAGCACACAATTTGAACTAAACTTAACTTAGAACGACTATCGAGCCTTACAAAGACATGTACCTACGTACGCATAATATGTGTGCATTTCGACAACATGAAGTTATTACACATTGTGAAACTTACAGCCTTTCGCCATTGTAAGTTTATGTTACTACGCAAATGCGAGACCGTCTATCTTAGTGGCAAAGTAGCAGAGTTGTAGAACGTCAGCCAAAAGAAACAAGAGAATGTGTTGCGTTTTGGGCTGGCGGTTCGATACCAACCACTGCCAAAATTTCCTTGTGCATGTAATCATTTTGTTTTGCGACAAAATAGTTGCATACCTTATATAATTCAAACCGTAAAGCATGGTTTACAATCCTTGTGCATCTAATTAATCGAATATAAATTACTTATTTTATACTGAGTGTATTAGTGGATTCCATTTAACTGAAGATATTAGTAGTTTTCTTTTTCTACTGATTCCGTATGGAGCAGTTTCAACTGACAGTCAGTAAAAAATAACTGATTCCGATTTAGAGTGTAGAAATCGGCCGGAAGGAATAATTCAGCAGGACCTTAAAAAGTGATCACTAACGTGAATCACATACAACTAACAAAATGTGTAGTGTAAACATTTCTTTTCACATCTCGCAATTGATTAAGAAAATGTATCGAGAAAATTGCTATCAAGATTGAATACTAATATTCTCAAAGCTGTTGTGCGTTGCAGATCTTGTAAGGAAGACTCGACCATTCTTGCTATTGATTTTACATTAGAAACTGACAGAAAAATGTTTATGTTTTTATTCATTGTTTCGCGTGGCTGTGAAGTCCGTTCTAATTCACGTATCTACTTTCCTGTATTAGAATCCAGTACAGTTTAATGCCTTACTCAGGCAGGAATTACTGTATTAGTATCTCAAATGGAGTTTTGCTGTTTCCATTCTATCGTAGCTGCTGAATAATTATTATCGTTATTTCGTTTTTTTACATGGATGTCAATCGGTATATGAATCAAATGGGTGATAACTGAGAACGCTCATTATTATTAACTAACGATGCCAAAATTTGTAATGCAATTCTCCGGGACTAAGCCTACACATCTATTCATTTTTACTTTTCAAAAACTTTTCTTCGAAAACCTGTTGAGTTGAGCCGTGAGATTTGGGGTGCTCTTAACAACGAGGACTTGAGAGTCGATGAGGGTGATATGAGGTGAGAATGGAGCAGCGCCGGAATGCAAGGGAGGGGGAAACGGGAGATCCCCGAGAAAAACCCGCCGACAAGCGGCATCTTCCCGGCAAGATTCCCACTTGCGAAAATCCGAGAGTGACCCGGTTAGTCTTGGTGGGAAGCGAGCAGTCTAACCGCTCACCCACAGTGGGCTCTATCAAAAAATTGATGCCAAATTTTTTGTAATAGAGTGAAATCCAAATGAGAGAACAGTGCGCAGAAGTCCGAAACGCGTCGGCCGAGACCGGGGAGTCCATTGTCGCTGCACGAATGGCGGCGTTGTTGAGTTCAGTGCCGACAGCGGCCGAGAGCGGGTGGGCGAGAGCTGCCCCACTTGTGCATATCACCTGTCGAAAAAATAAACGTAAGTCGTGCAGAGCTGTATTGGACAGCGCGGTATTAGATAGAGGAGAGCGTCGTTTTGCGTAAAAGTATTTTCTAACTTCATTTTGCCTAAAAGTCGTTTTGCCTAAAATTTTAGTTTCTCGCTTAACTTCATAAACAGCCGTTTTGCCTAAAGTTGTTTTCACTAAAAGTAATTTTTTCTAAAGTCGTTTTGCCTAAATTTGTTTTGCCTAAAGTCGTTTTGCCTAAATTTCTAGCCCCTTGCTTAAATATCCAGAAAGTCGATTTGCTTGAAGTAGTTTTCCCTAATGTCGTTTTGCTTTAAGAAATTTTGCCTTAAGTAGTTTGGGCTAATTTTAAGCAAAGCTATTTTAGGCAAAACGACGGGTGCCCTTAGAGAGCGATGTTATCAGTTATGCGTGTATAGCGCCAGCAGTGTCACATGTTTTCCTTCGCTCCAGCGGCAAGAGCTCTGGAGAACCCTGCCTCAAAGCTGAGCGAATATTATTTTCTCATTTGAACTGAAGTGTACTGCAATTGCAAGCTTGCGTCTTTGCATCAAATTATATGGTAGTTACAAAACTAGTTACATGTCTGTGTTTTTTTTTTGACGGAGCTATGTGGAGCTATGGTAACACATTGGATGGATCTATTAGGGAGAACCTGGGTTCGATTCCCAATCCACCCATCCTTATTTTAATTTATCATTGTTGGTCGAAATGACTTCAGACGAATGCTGGAATGGGTTCCTCACTACAGACAGACCGTGGCCAGACAGTCCAGGCTCCTGGTCCTTGCGTCTGATGATCCCAATGTTGACGAAGTGCAGTCATATCAAAATAATCAATGTTTATAAGTCATAAAGTGCACATAAATTTTATGTATGCCACAACAACGCCATTGTAAAATTTTTTACCTTTATTAAACGATATCGTTAAAAAAAAATTATTTCAAATAACTTTTTAATACTTGGAATTGGAAAGGGTTTACTAACGTCCCCAAGTGTTATGCTGGAAGGCTTTTCAGAGGACGGCTTACAAACTAACTTATCACCTAAATTAAACGAACGTCCATACCTTAGGCCTCTGCATCGCCCTTTAAGTAGATATTTTTAGATTTCGCGTCATAATTTCGGATTCATAGTAATTACTCACAACGTACGACTATAGAAAACGTACACCTTACAAGTAGTTTAATATTTCTTCACGTAATTTTAATTGTGTGCTATTTGCTTGTTATGAAAAGTCGAGAAATTATTAATAAAGTATAAATATATAATCGACCTTTCACAACAAGCAGATAACACACAATTTGAATCACGCACAAAAATATTACACAACTCTTAAAATGTAAATTTTCTGTAATATCGCATTGTCAGTAATCACTATGAATGCGAAATTATGAGGTGAAAACGAAGAATTTCTGCAATAGGGTTAAGCCGAGCCTTAACTAGGATTCGAACCGAGAACCTCCCTCACCGCAAACCGGCAGCGCACCAACCAGCTGCGCCATGGGAGGTCAGACATTTAAAAAAAAAATTATAAAAAAATAAATATTAGTATTTTTTTTATTGTAGTCTGCCTGATTTCCCGAATGCAAGTAAGTCACGCCATTGCATCGTAAAACACATTCGGTCGAGGCACTTGAAGGGGGAAGATTCTAGTTTCCAGCCTTGAAACATTATTTAAGACCTTTTTCTATACAAGTATTTTTTTGTGTAAGGAGAGTCGTGTAATCTTATTCAGTGTGAAAGAGAGTACCGGTTTAAATTTTTCATATATTGCTATAATTGTTTTATATGTTTTTTTTTTTTTTTTTTTTTTAAGTTTTAAAATGACGACGGGTAATTTTCTAAAAAATATATGTATCATATGATTTCTGTGGCAAAATTATAGTGCCCATCTTAGTTTTCCTCAAGCAAGACATTAAAATCGTTTTATCCACTGACCGATTACGAAAGACAGAGGGAGAGGAATATCCAAGATGGCTGTCATCTGAATCGGGATTTACAGAACGACCGTGTTCCCCCTACTCACAATTCTTTCCTAAAGGCACGCTAAATTTTAATTAGCATATGTACATATGTACATGCACACACACAACGTGTTTAGGAAACACACGTGTCCAAACTGTGCCAAGGGGATTGCTGAAGTAAAACGGTGGAATTTGAAGTATGACGCCCATGGTCCATTTCAAATAATAATGATTGTAGGAGTTCTTAAAAACTGAGTTCGGAAAGTACATTATGTGGGATATTATGAAAAGTACTTGCTTTAGAGGAACAAGATTGGGTATACGGATTAATTAAACCACGATTGTGGATAAAATGAAGATATGATACATCGTACTCATCCCCATCAAGTAAAAAAAAAAGTGCGCACCCTGCTATCGCATACAAGTTTTTTACCTTGAGGTAAAATTGTTGTTTGATGCCAGCGTATTAAGCAGTACGTCGCAATTACTCGGACAGGCGTTTACGCGTTGGCTGTAATACGTCTTCGCACGCCGAATTAATATCGCCAAGAACAAACTGGCAGCAGACAAATCACAGTTAGCCAACGCGCCACACCGACATTTAGTTGCATTTGGTGGCGCATCGTGAAGCAAAAAAAAGGGGGGAGGGGGATAGAAACGAAGACAAAACGTTCCTGTGTAGCCGAGCTCCCGTGGTGCGGGAGGTTCTGGGTTCGAATCCCAGCTAAGGCATGGGAGTTAATTTAAGTTAGGTCGTAAGTTAATCTGTAAGCTTTCAGGCATAAAACCGGGGCACGTTAATAAACCCTTTGCAATACAATTTCCTGTGCGACTGCCTAACTCTGGCCGTTCTGCAAATACTGCAACCACATGTTTTAGAGCGGGTTGTGCATGAGTCACTGGCATGAAGTCACTGGCATCCTACCGGAAATCAATAATTTCGTACTACAGTCAGTGGTTTGTTTACGTGAATCGGGCGTGCAATAGTGGACGCACGTGGTTGGATATATATATATATATATAAGGATCTACTTGTGTGCACGTTGTGTATACTTCCGCCTTATGTAAAATTAACATTGCCATCGGCCCCATCACTTTATTCATGCGTCGGTCAGGTTGAGACTGTGAAATTATAAGGAAAGTAAACGTCTTACAAGTCTAGCAATTTCTACACCTCGATGCATAAAAAAAAAAAAAAAAAAAACAGAAAACGAAGGAAATGATTCACGTTATCAGAAATGGTTACCTAACACTTTTATTCGGCGTTAAAATGTGGAATTTGCTTTCTGTGTATCGTTACAAACTTTACTACGTGCAAATTGCTCAGTGCGCCCGCTAAAATATACACAGGGAGGGGAAGTGATATTTTTGTAAGGTCGAGTTCAAAAGTGCTCACTTTACCGTGAATAGCCTTTATACACTATGTAAACGTGTATACAACTGTACACAGCAGTGTACACAGCTCCGAGACGAACAATTTGATGTAGGACACTTGTGGTCCTTAGGGTCGGGAAATTACCGTGAAAGCGCTTGACAAATGTGTACTAAGTCACGTGCAGCGCGCCGCTGTGGGCCCGGCCTTAATCGACCTGCTGGTCATGTGAAGCTAGTTTTTACAGAGTTCAAATCGGGCAGGAAACATTTAGTAATTGCTTTTGTCTGAAACACATGTTGCAATTTCATACTTTTATTTATTTTTTTCCTGATTTCTGTAACTTGTCTGTAGTATTGTGACAATGCAACATGTGTTTCGAACGAAAGCTATTACTAAACGTTTCCTGCCCAATTTGACCTCTGTACAAACTAGCTTCAGCTGACCAGCAGGTTGATTAAAGCCGGGCCCACAGCAGCGCGCTGCGCTTGTTTTAGTACACATTTGTCAAGCGATTCAAGGCTGTTTCCCGACCCTCTGGACCACACGTGCCCTACACCAAATTGCTCGTCTCGGAGCCCTGTACACTGTTGCGTACAGTTGTAAACACACCCTGTATATTTATATATGTGTATTTATATATGTGTATTTGTTTTACCACGCAGGCCTCGACGTAGCTGCGCGTGAGCCGCAGAGAAGAAGGTAGACGAACAGACGTCACCCCGACGTTGTTACCTCCGACTGCGGCCCTGGCTATGCGTCAGTGTTACGTAAACCGCCAACATGTGTGTGCAGGACCCAACACCTCCGCGGGTCATCCCGAGAACTCTTTTGGCGGCCTACCAAGGGAGAGTGCCTTGTTTGCTGCGCGGCCGCGAGGTACTGCTCGACAAACGCAAGTAAATCCTTCGAAAATATGTCTATAGGCTGTTCACGGTAACATGAGCACTTTTGAAAGCCCTGTTGTTTGGAATAACAGTCAATAAATGTATTATATTTTAGCCTTAGACGTTAACTTCCAAGTATCGTGTAATACTTAGCAATATTTAATTTAAAAGGTGGCTAATGGATAAAAAATGGCTGAAAGAAAAGAGTAACCAGGACCTCAAAAGTGCTCACTTTACCGTCAACAGTTTATACCAACAAGGAGTGATGCATTGTTTTCTTCTGTCTCGCGGGAGCCGAAATGCTGTAGTGGTTAGACTGCTCGCCTCCCAACTCGGTAAACCGGGTTCGATTCCCGGCGAGGTTGCTCCCGGATTTTCGCCGCTGGGGGGGGGGGATTTTCTCGGCGATCTCCCGTTTCCCCCGCCCGTGCGATCCGGCGCTAATCCATACTCACCTCGCTTCACCCTCATCGGCTCTGAAGACCTCGATGTTAAGAGCCGGTCAAATCTCACTACATTCTGTCACGTGGCCGAGAGGTACTGTTTGACAAACGCAATTGAACCTTTGGAATATATGGCTACCAACAAGTAGAACTGCGTTGTTTTCTTGTCACGTGGCAGCGGGGTACTGCTCGACAAACGCAAGTGAATCCTTCGAAAATATGGCTACCGACAAGGAGGGCTGAGTTGATTTATTCCGTCACGCGGCCCGGGTGTATAATGAAGTTCAAATGAGGAAATAATCTTCGCTCAGCTTTGTTGGAGGGAACGTAGAGAAGCCAGTGTAGGGGAGGATTGTCTCGAACGCTAGCTGCTGGAGGTGGGGTTTCATAACAATACGCATCTCTTTTTGTATATTTTTACAGTGTTTATAAATACATAAATACTATAATACATTCAAGTTTACGTCAGACTTTTCTGAAGCCCTGATAAAGTTCTACTTTCAAGATATTCCTCCGCCTCGTGCAAACTAAGTTTAAATAAGTCTGAAAAATTACACCAAAGGACAGCGCACCGAATTCGTGCACTCTCAGTGTAACAGTATCTTTAACAAGAACTATTTCTTACTAGCTGCTACTAACTCACGTGTTTTCTCGCTGTTTTTTATTCAAATTATTTATAAACGAAGCATTGTAGTTTACAGATAAAATATGAATAACATTTCAATTAAACAAAAAAAAAATAGAGTAACTTGAATTAACACGAGTATAAAACGCTTGTGATGTATGGCATATGTTGGAAATAACAAACACGTCATACATGGGAATATTTTTCAAAGGTTTGATTCAAAAAGGATGCAGAAACAGCGAATAGCCTATCCTGCCGAACCGCGTGCACTTATTTATTAAAACTAAAATGATAATCGCCACGGCAAATCGAAGAACTCGTTGCCGTGTATACCAAAATGGTTATCAACAAACCGAATACTCGATTCCCTATTGGCTGCACGGATTCACGGACACGGAAGAGTTGGGAGACGCCCCGAGTTCTTACGTTTGTATCCGTACGTTGTCCGCGTCTCATTGTAGATTGTGTTACGTGCTCCGATTACGTGATCCGCGCAGTCAAAAGTTGATCAAATACGTTGTACTTTGAGAGAAAATGAAATGTGACGTGGACTGCACCGAAAAAAAAAAAATTTCTTAGAATTGGTCGCTATTTTTTAAGTAAATACAGCTAACCAAAACTATACGAGTCATGTTTAAGAAACAAATGGTTTTTTCTGCTTCACACAAAATTTATCGCCATTTTGGATGGCAGTTTAAGGAAATTTTATTGGCCTTGAAAATAAATGTAATTAGAAATTGGTTTTATCGCTATGTTTTTAAAGACACACAGAGAAGAAGTTTGTTGTGTCAAAGTTTGTGAAAGTTTCAATGCGCCTTAATTGGTCTGCTCGGCGCCATTTTAAAGAATTCCAAAAATAAATGAAAAATAATTATGCTATTTATATAAATCTGTACGAAAATATTTTTGTACTGAAAAGTTTGAATGGCAGTAAAAGGAAAGAAAGCAAGTCATGTGCTATGTTTTGTTAGTTGGTAGTTCTGCATGCTTTTGTCCTCTTTAAGGGAGATGTTTGCTTACAGGTTGTTTTTGGATGAATTTAGGGCTGGTTTTATATGCCCCTTTGCCACGTCCTTGGGAGAAGTTCGCAGAGCGGTATAGGCTGTTCGCGGTAAAGTGAGCACTTTTGAAAGCCCTCTCATTTGGAACAACAGTCAATAAATACATTTATTTTTGCCTTAGACGTTAACTTCTGAGTGCAGTGGAATATACACACTTTGTTTATTACTTACATGGTAATATTTATTTAAAATGTGGTTAAAGGGTAATAAATGGCCGATAGGAAAAAAAGCAAATAGGGTCTCAAAAGTGCTCACTTTACCGTGAACGACCTATACCTGCGTCGAGCCACACACCCTCCTCCCTCGCCAGAGGCGGACGTGTGGCAAAAACATTCGTGGAACTCGCACTAAGTGTTGGCCGCAGGAGATGCGCGACGCTTAGCATCGCCGTTCAGAACTACGTCATCGCAGCGACTTTTAATTCTGCTCTGCCACGCGCCTCGCGTTCCAACTGCTCACGTCAAATGAGGTGCGCCATGTTTGGCTCAGCCAGAAAGCACAGGTAGTGCACTCTTGAAACCGATCCATGTAAAGGCCAGGGGCGTTTATTCCATAGGCGCGAGCAAGGTAATCAATGCTTACCCTATACATATTATAAATGTTTGACCTTTATAGTTTTCGCCTTAACGTGAGACACACTTAATTCTGAGTTTCCCGTTTCCAATCGAGAAACGAGAGTTTTTCGTTTTTCGTAACTCCCGTACTCTGCTGCACACGCATAGTGCTGCCATCTAGTATTTATTTCCACAAACAGGAACGACTAGCGATTAATCGAACTCGAAAACAACAACACGCCACACTCTCGAGCTCCGCTATTCTTCCGCAGGGTAAGCAGTCGTTCTGTTTGCGTCCTCCAGTCCTACATTTCTCCTTGGAAAGTGGATGAAAGAGTTCGGGAAAACGGGAGTTTTCTTATAATTTGTAACATGCTCTCTAAATAATATTCAGTTTATTTATTATTACATTCATTCGGTTTCCGTTTTTATAACTAATGTTAGGTATTATAAAACGGTAAATACATGTGGAGGGTAAACAAAGTTGGAAGTTGCGATTGTTAGTAGAAATTGAAAATGGAACCTTCCAGCCCGGCACTAGCAAGACTGAGTATTATATATATATATATATATATATATATTATATATATATATATATATATATATATATATATTGCTTACCGTGTAAAAAAACCTACTACACGCCACTGGTATATGCCCCCTGACGCTGTAAATGTTTGTATGTTATCATGGTGCAAGATGATATGTGATATGGGAAATAAGCGCGATGTGACAAAATTGTAGCTCGCAAACTTTTCAAGACAGTTATCTATAACTGCCATTTTTTTTTTTAGTTTTTATAATTTTGCTTCCGGAAAACATGTGGGCTTCAATTTGCATTTATCGAGTTAATTTGTCACACGTAGGGGATTGATGGGGGGGGGGGGGGGGGTTGACGATTCCGTGATGTAAAACGATCCCCACGCATTGTAAAGAAGCCATGCGTGCTAGTAAACTGTTGAAGATGGAAGGAAATAGAAGCTGGAGAGGGAAAGCGACGCCATTGCAGTGTGTGATGCGTTGCGAGGAGCGGAAAACTGCTTTCCTCCATTGTGACCAAAGGTATAGGTTGTTCATGGTAAAGTGAGCACTTTTTAAGGCCCTCCGAACAATCATTAACCACTAAAAAATGTTTCTTATTGCAGCCTCAGGCATTAAGTTTTGAGCGTGGTGAAATGTCTACACTGTGTTTATTGGTCGCATCGCAATGTTTATATAGAAAAGCAGCAGGAAGATGGATATTGGATGAAAGGGAAAATTTATAAGGGCCTTAAAAAGTGCTCATTTTACCGTGAACAGCCTATAAGCCTACTCTTTATCACTGCTTCCGTAAATAATCTCAGCATCTTGTTAAACATTTAATAGCGTATGATAAAGTGAACATATCGGTTAATTTATTAGTATATTTGGTTGATCAAAATTAATATTTCTGTCGTCATCGTGACAGTTTCTGGGGCAAAATGATCCCATCAAAAGGGTCATTTTGCCCCATAAGGGTTTCCAGTTGTTGTTGACGTATCGTTTTACCTCATAAGGTTATTTGCGGGGGTCTTTTTACCCCGCCTATATATTTCAATGCGATCTCGCATTTTCTCGAAGTGTAACTTTTATATGGCATGTTAGAATCAAATCCCCGTAACTGAAATTATATCCCTACGCGTATTATTGCTACAATTGACATTAACAAATCAGATGTTTTCTTTTTTGTAAAATCTGTTTTTATATTTTAATGAGAAATGTTTACAAAAAAGGAGCCTGGTGGTTTTTTTTTTTTTTTTTCCCCATTATACAGAATTAATTTACATCACTCATTTCCAAAATTAATAAATCAAATTAAAACTTATACAAATGTTTTTAATAACAGCTCAGCAATTGTTTCCATTTGTAATGACAATGGTATTTATGAGAGTTTAATAAATAATTACATACATCATTTTAATTTTTTTTTACAAATCGACATGGCAAGTGACACTACAAGCGGAAGACGCAGCGACAAAGCTGGAACGAGGACAACATGAAGATAGCCCTTGAAGCTGCAGCAGCTGGTATGGGTAGGAAGACAGCGGCACTACACTTTGGCGTTCCTGTGATCACTCTGAAAAAGAGTGCCTTTGGTAAGAACATCGTTACTTCTTCACACCTTAAAATTCTAGACAGTAAGAGACCAGTTTTCACTCCACAACAAGAAGAAGAGTTGGTGTCATAGATGCTCGCTGTTTAGCCTACCAGTTCGCTGAGCGCAATGGCATTGCTCACAACTTTTCTCGCCAGACTAAAGCTGCAGGGAAGGACTGGCTTCGGGGTTTCCGCCTACGACACCCACAATTTTCTCTCAGATTGCCCGAGTTTACATCAGTTGCTGGGGCAATGGGATTCAATAAACCTGTAGTGACAAAACGAGTACAACTATCCGCCTCATCGGATTTTTAATGTCGATGAGACCAGTCTAAGTAACGTCCCTGGGAAAAACTCAAAAGTCATTGCACGAATGGGTAAAAGGCGGGTTTCCCGAATTACTCCAGCTGACCATGGAAGTAGTGCATCAGCTGTGATGTGTGCATCTGGCTGCTGGAGGTTTCATCCCTCCTGTGCTGATCTTCCGCCGTCAGAAGCTCAAGAGAGAATTGGAGTATGGAGCACAGACAGGAACCATTTTTGCATGCGATGAAAAAGAACGGATGAAGCTCGGTGTCTTTGAGAAATGGTTTGATCACTTTTTGGCCCACACGAAGCCAACAGAAGTTGATCGAGCGTTACTGCTGTTGGACGGTCACCTCTCTAACACCGAAAACTTGAATGTGATAATCAAGGCAAGAGAAATCTTTGTGACAATTATTTGTCTCCCACCCCCCCCCCCCCCCCCCCCCATACATCGCATAAACTACAACCTCTTGATGTTGGAGTTATGTATCGCCTCAGTCACCACTATGACAAAGGACTGGAAAAATGACTGACAAATCGTCCAGGCCATGTTATTACTGATTACCAAGTTAGCACTATTTTCTGTGAAGCATACCTAATGGAACGCTGCCCTAAAAATGCCATCAAAGGATTTCAAAACACAGGAATCCATCAATATAACCCTGACATATTCAGTGAAGAAGATTTTACGCCAGTGAAAACAACAGGTGAAAATTCAGAAAATGGAGATCCAGATGATCCCATGAGCATTGATAGATTAAGCCATACACCTCAGCCTGAGTCACATAAATTGCCACCATCTTCAACTGTTGCATGCCGTCTTGACAAGCACCACAGAGCCCACACCAAGACTGTGGATCCTCAGCCTGAAATGAGCATCTCTTAATTGAAGTTAAGATTACCTGCAACTTTACAGCCTACTTCCACAGCTGCAACACCTTACACCTTTAACTCTCCCAGTTTAGATCTTCAACCTGAAACTGCATCTATAGAACTACCCATGCAAAAAAAAGATTTCACCACCTCCGAAGTCTTAGTTGCCAGTAGACAATTGTTCAACACATGGAAGTTCAAGAGTTGGTGGTACTTTCTCGTGTAGTACAGAGGATATAAGACTATTGCCCAAAATAACTGGTCCTCGAGCAGCAGCAGCAGCAGCAAAAAAAAAAAAAAGGGGGAACGCACCATGGCGAGAAAGCAAAGAAAGAAGGGAACAACTGTAGTTTTGACAAGCACACCATACAAGAAGACACTAGAAGAAGAAATCAATGCTCGGAAAGAAAAATAAGAATAGAAAAGTTAAAAAAACAAAAGTAAGAAAGACCAAGGCACCGGCGGGACAGAAGTTACAAACCAGCCAAGAAATATAAAAACTGAAAAAGAGAAAATTAGCACAGAGAAGAGGAAAAGGATGATCGAAGTGACGAAAACCTCCCTCAAATCATCCGAAGATGATGATTGCCCATGTCTGTCTGTTTTGTGGAGAATTGTATAACGCATCAATGGATGGAGAAGGTTTGAGCAGGAGCAATGTATGCCACAAATGGGCACATGATGCATGTGCTGGGATTGAAGTAGACGATGATGACAATTTTCAGTATGAATTTTGTATTCCAGTTGCCCGAAAGAGGCTGGGTTTTTAAGAGATTAAACTTTTCTATTTAGGCTGTACCTTGTGCTGATATCATTCCAGATTTATTTTATGGTATTTTAATATAATAATCTTATCAAAATATGTTGTTGCAAATGTTTGCACGTGTTTTAAGTTAGCTCTTTCCATTTGTAACTGTTCACATTTTTCATTTGTTTGACACAATACCCACTTATAACTTTTGATGGCATTGATTCAAATTCAATTTTGCCAATAGTTTTTGTTGGACTTGTTCTAAACATGTATTTTAAGTAACAATCTAATTGTTTTCAATTTCCTATTTAATTTACTTGTGGGATCATTTTATACAACCCCCTGGGGTGAAATGATCCTATCGCATATTTTCACTAATCTATTTATAATAACTTGAAAAAGGTTAGCAAAAAATATAGAAAAAATGCACATGGAAAATAAAACATTGTACTACATATTCCTGTAAAAAATCCAAGGAATGCTACACATGAGAATAATTGCGCCATTTTTCGCTTTAGAAGATTAATTTTCCCCCACCCACCCCTACATCTTAATGGTTATATTTAAAATTAATGTATATTCTATATTCTGCTTGAGTTTATAATACCACTAGGTAAAAATTCAAAAACTAAACATGCTTCCTAAACCTGCGCATTGCTCATAATTTCAGCACTATGGCCTATAATTACCTGCATTTTTGCGATACTGGCAAAAATGAATTAAATAAACACATATATGAAACTCTGCTTTCTTAACAGAACTTGCTATACCAGCTACCTTGCAGTCAGTTTACTTTATCAAGATTGAAAACAGACTAACGAAAGCAGACACAACGAATTTCACGGGAATTTTACTTGAAAAAAAAAAAGTTTAAGTTTATAAAGGTAAACCAAGTTTCCATTACGAAGTAATTTTGTAAAATCTTTTTCCAAATGGCTAATTAACAACAGTGCAATTTTCTTTTAGCAGCAAGCAGGGAGTGTCCCCGAAATTCCCATTTCCACCTACTAACGAAGTTACTGGATACATGATGAGATGCCACATTGCACTCACTGTGTATTTTAACATTCAAATAACACTATTCTAGAATAAAAACTAGAAACGATTTTTTTTTCCTAAGAAGGGTGGCCCTAAAATGCATTGTTTCTTATATGAAAAACTAATGGGACGAACTAGCCCAGCCAATCAAGCAAAGGCTCGCACCATCCCGTCGCACGAAATTACACAGCCCGAACACATAATACACTAATACTCTGAGACACGAGGACGTAGTCTACAAATAAGAGACCGGATAGTTTTACATATTACAAACGGGCTTAAAAATGAACGCACGCGCTCGCCAGCTAGTCGCCATCGATATTTCAGCATTTTGTAAGAGCGTTACAACATTGACCGATCTGGCTTGTCTTCAGACGAGACCCGTGGGTGTTCCGAAGGGAAATCTGTTGGGCAGGTCGCCAGTGGCGGGAAAAATGAAGCCGTTGTAGGAGGGAAGGGTGAGGGGGGGATGTTGGATAGCTATCGCGCCAGTCTCGCTGACACGTATCGTGAGATCGACCCCAATCGAGAGTTCAACGTATTTCTGCACTGTTAAAAATTTCCGTATATTTACGGAATATTTTACGGAAATGTACAGTGTAAATACGGAAAGGCAATCCGTAATGATGAAAAACGGAGTTAAGTCCGTAAATACAAAATACGGAAAGTCTCCGTATTCCCTTTGGCTTCGAGTTACAGGGACGAACAATGCCGATTCTACACGAAACTATCTTCGCCACTGTAACAAGAAAATTATCGTTTCTGCGGGAGTTAAGGTTAATCACGCGACTATGGCACATTCTTTCAAACATTCATATATAGCATCAGGCGTCTGTAACATTTGGCAACACTAAAAATACAATAAATACTGTTTGACTTGGGTTCAAACCTCGCTAAGTACAAAATATTTTAACTTTTTTAATATCATTTTTATTCTCGGTAGAACACCCACATAACGAAAATGAAAGACATTTTCGATATCTCTTTTTATTTTAAACGAAAAGTACAGAAAACTAACTTGGAAATTAACGGATAGATTCCGTAAAATTTACGGAAAGTCCGTTTCTGAAAATCAATGTGTCCGTAATTTTACGGAGAGTTGACGGACACTTCTGGATAAATTCTCGGGAAGAAAAATTTGTTGACTTATCATTGCTTTCTAACGCTGTAGCACTCTAGGGGCCGATTTCACCAACGAAGGTTAACTTTTCGGAATATCGAAATAATTTTATCCAGATGAGAGGTTTAACTTTGATTTTAATCTCGATAATGTTGAGCGTGTTTCACCATGTTTAATCGCCTTAAAGAATATCTCGTTAAAATAATCTCGATATTCTGACTTAATCGCGATTTTCTCTTGGTAAATATTAGAGATTTTGCTTTGAGCTTGTACTGAGAAATCATTTTGAGAAAATTATGGCAAGTCGTGAAGGTATTTTGTTCGTAAGGAAACAGCGAAGCATAGATTCCTCATCCATGAAATAACCCATCTTGTTAGAGTTAGTAACGGAAAACATTTCAGTATCGTTGAAAATAAACAAACTGATGGTGTGACACAACAAAATAAAGGGAAACAGAGGGCCTGCCTACAATGACACGCACGTCATTGGGATATGAGACCCGGAATCTCATCTGAATCCGCTTTAGCGATCTCGGTCAAGGGTATCAGATAGTGAACGCTTTGAATAAGTTTTGTAACAATTTTTTTTTTCTTCGTGTTTTCATTTAGCGTCCGATGCTTCTTCGCCTGAGTGTACGCCACAGCATAAATTGGCGAACCATGCTACACTACATGAGCTGAGCACGTTCTTATCAATTGTCTGTAGACGTCCAGGCTTATGATCTGTCCATTGCGCATTCGTTTGGCGGTTTTTGAGGGACATGCTGTATAATGACTTATGCCTAGAGACGTGCAAAATTCGCGTTATTATTTGGCATTATTTTAGTCTTCACTGTCCTACTCCTTGCATGATAACTATTCGTATTTCCATTGGCTCCTGCCAACTGTACGGGGTCATTAACCTGCGTGTTCTCTCCGCTGTAGATTGGGCGTTCGAATCGCTGAGCCGTAACTATTGGCTGTCAGCGTCGATGGGGCGTCCCGCGCAAGTTCTAGGCCAATGACAGAAGACAAGCAAGCATACGACGTTATTGAATTTATTCTGCAGCTACAAAATAACGCGAATTTCACAGGTCTCTACTTATGCCGTATTATCAGATATCATTTTCATACTACCGGATTTGTTAAAGGAGTGTAAAAGACTATAATTATGTTCTAAATTTTTAGCATATGAAATATTTTTTGTTTTGAAATGAAGCAATGATACGGAAAAATAAATAATCACAATGGAGTAAAATGACTTTTAAAATGTGAATGAAACGAGATATAAAAATTTTAAACGCAAATTTAATTTTTTTCTTTTTTTCGCAAGTTACAGAGTTGGAACAAAAATAAAACGCTAATACACAAATTAAATTGATTGTTCATATTATTAAAATGTCATGAAAAATAATACTTGGGAATTTGTTATTAGTAGATACAGTAAAAACTCGCGAGTTCAATGACCTGTAAGCTTGGCTCCACAGCCTTATGTATGTACAATCACGCAGACTAAAATCCTCATTGGTTGCTTGCTGTCTCAGCGGAAGACTATGGTTGGGCCTGCAGTTTGTAGCGCGTTTCTTATTGGTTCTGGTTTCTTCAGGCGGTGTCAATTAACATGTGGACCAATGGCAAAAATTACATGGACGTAAGAGGTTTAAAATTCTAGCTTGACCCTAAATTAATCCGCGAATTCTTCAGGTCTCCAGTTATTAGGTTCGTCCATAACATTCATGAAAAAAGTTTAGCACTTTGAGGTGTATACTCTGGGCGGCGTTTGCATGGCAATTTCTTGAAGACGAATATCACCCTTTTATGGTATTACTGTTTTTCTGGGTTCTTTCGCAATCAATACAATTAGCCAACATTTCAGTTCGCCAGAATAAAACTGTTCTTATTAACGATTTCTCAAAGAACACGATGGATTTTAAAATATGTTACATCCGTCGCGACACATGTATCGGCGTACAGTGAACGCACGACTTAATTGGCCGACGGCCAGCCAATAATAAACTTTGCAGCGTAAAGCAAGGTCTCGAGAGCCGATGAGGGTGGTTGAATTGAGTATGGAGCGGCTCCGGAATGAAAGGGCGGGGGAAACGGGACATCCCGAGAAAACCCGCCGACCAACGGCATCGCCCGGCACGATTCCAACTTGCGAAAGTCCGGTGACCGGCCGGGGATTGAACTCAGTTCGCCTTGGTGGGAGGCGAGCGTGCTAACCGCTCAGCCACCGTGGCCCCTACCAAATAGGACGGAGAAGGCAATTAGAAATACAGAGTCTAACACAACTGATATTGCTGTAGTGGAGAATATATGCATCTCAATTCAACCTTGAGCTCAGTAGCGGTATATTTGAGCCGTCCTCAGAGGTTAAAGTCAAAACAGCTAGAAGTCAAAACTCTTCGCAGGCGAACCAAATGTGCAATTTCAGAGAAAAATCAACATGATATAGGCTGCCAGGGGAGTTAATAAATACTCAAGCTGAAAACAAACATTTAAATGTATTTTTTAATGATTAATGGGTTTTTTTTTTTTTAATAGTGTGGCTTTTATTATATTTGTTATCGAGATCTAGGGGCACCTGTTTTTTTTGCGAAAAGATTGCAGGGCCACATCCACTCCACAATACTACAGCTCATATTTCCTTTCGTGATTGGACGATTTTAACTGTCGCGCGTTGCGAATCACGGACACTCGGCGTCAGAGTTATCTGATTCCGATTGGTCCAGTACGGTAAGGAACTGTCTCCCGAAAAAACACACGTGGCCAATAACCAAAGGAAAACTGCACGTATGTCATAGGACATTGGAGCCTAGGCTTCGCATAAATCTTTTCGCGAAAAACGGGTAGCCCTCTCGACCTCTTGTCGCAAAACCATAAAATATCCTCAGAATCAAATAACAACAAAAAAACAGTGTCTCGAGCAACTGTTATGCACTCGCCTGTCCCGCTGCTTGTGTTATCCACGCGTGGTCTAACTTGAAAGTTATTTGAGGCACGCAGGTTGTGCCTGGCAGAAGGCTGACCACAATGCAAGGCGCACGGCTGAACTCTCCGGCTTGGTCTGACTGGTGTCTTGGGCATTGTTCAAGATCGTGCGTCACACGTGACTCAGTCGGTCGGAATTCGGAATATTGCATAAACAATACATAGGGACCCGAGAAATTCGCGAGTGCAAGGAAATGAAGGCTAGACTTCGCAGTCTTATATACTTTCATACAGATATCAACTGTTTATTGGTTGATTTTTGTGGTGGTAAAACGCGGTGGTTGGGCGCGCAATTTATTGCATGTCTGTTATTGATAGGGACCCGGAAATTACGTGGATTGACTCTGCAACAAGCTAGACTCCACAATCCTTTATGCACCCGAGCTTCAGCTAGTAATTCATTGGCTGTTGCTCCACGTTAACCCCAGGCCAGGTTGCCTAAGATTCGGTTCTTATTTTCTTTGCAGGTTTGTTGTTGGTTGAAAATCGCTCGGGGCGTGTCTAACAAACTATAGCCCAATGGAAGCACGGGCACATATTTATACGTGGGTACAGTTTAACTTGTCCTCAGATGAAGCCGCGAAATTTCCGGGTCTCTAGTAATTGGCTCCTTTATCTCCAGGAGTTCTCAAACAACACATCGACCAATTACAAACGTAACATGAACGTACATGTGTGTGAATTTCAACTTGTCTGGAAATGAACCCGCGAAATTCTCGGGTCTCTAACAATATAGCACGGTGGATCATTTCTGATTGAACAGTAGAGGAGATAAAGTGTATACAAAGAGACCCCAATAACTAACGTTGTTGGAATATTAATTCGTAGATGTATAAAAAAATTTGAATTGATAAAAGCCATTTTCGGTTACTTGGATATGGCTTTATAAATAAGCATTGTGCACAAACCTATATTCTGTATTCATAGGACCAACCACTCGTTATTAACACGAAACTTGAGACCCTTTCACACGGTCAAACTTTTCTTCAAATTATACTTTCCATTTTTATGTAATTCAATTCTTTGAATGCTATATGACGTTATACGAACATCATAATCGCGGCCATTTTCTCTTTCAATTTCTTGAATGTCTCGTTTTCATTCAAGATTTTAGTTTTGAACATGTTTTACTTTTTCTTGAATCCAAAATTTCAATCGCCGACCACAGCTTTTCCGACAATATTAATGTAAGTATTCTCGTAATAATAGTCTTGTGTTCCCAAAATTAAAGTTGTTATAAAACAAGGACGCACAATTAAAAACCATAAAATTTACTATAATATGAAGAAAATTAGTTGTAATTTAATTAATTATTTTCGTGCTGTGCATAAGTCGAAGATACTTCTAAAATTTTACTTTTGGTTAATTATTTAACTGGTTACACTAAAAAGTTAGTGATGAATTTTCATGTGGAGACTTGAAAGCTTATTGAATGCAATTCGTTGAAATGGTAGTTAAGTGATTATTTAGTTTAATTAATCGAATTGAAGTAATTGAATTCAATAAATATTTCAACGTGTGAAAGAGCCCTAAGTCGATTTATTCCCCGTCGCCGCTGCGGAAAGTTTGGAATCATCTTTCGATAACGAACGCAGTTCACACACGCGTTTCCAGCACGTGGAGGAGAGCAAAATAACTGATTTAGACCTAGGCCATTAGCAGCGAATCGTATAAGGGAAGTGGGTTAAAGTGCGCTCGCTAGCTGCGCAGTGGCCACTCTCTGTGTTCCACTGAACAACTTTTCTGCCAATTGCACGATCGTAAACAACGTGGCTACACTCTAACAAAATCCACGCACAATTTTCTCTACGATAAAGATAACCATTTCTTTGAGGCTGTTTTGCTTACAGCAACACAGTGTAGCTTTAATTCAAATAGAGGGCTACAGAATCGTACGATTGCTGCTGATAAATGTTTTATTTGTACGTTTTAGTTTTGTGACAATATTGCATTTCTTTATAGCAAAGTAAGCAACTTTTATTCACAATGGAGAAATAAAAACTTTGTGTCAGAGGTAACTGGTTAAAGGTTTGCTGTCACAAACATTACATTTTTCAGTACATAACTGTTGTCCTAACGCAAATCTTCAGAAACCAATAAGTAGGGACAGGTGTTTTTCGCGAAAAGATATCAAAACCCTTTGTACTCCAAAAGCATTTTTATTCATAAGCTCTTTCGTGGTTGGATGATTTTAATTGCCACGTGCCTCAGGTGTCTGCCCGCGAATCATGGACGTTCAGTATCGGAGTACTTTATTACGATTCGGATTGGCCCAGTCAAATAAGAACATGTCTCTTCGCGTAGACACGCGGCCAATAACAAAATGAAGTTGTGGTTGTGGACGCAGGATATTGAAACCTAGCGTGGCCAAAAAATATCTGCACGAAAAATACCCGTCCCTACCAATAAGTACCTATACTCCGCAGTCACGAAACTGCAAATTTATAATCCTCTTTCAGACGATTAATGGCATTTCTGAAGTTCGCTCATTCTCCACACCACTAATCTAAATTCTTCCCAAGAGGTAGCACTGTATTCTGTAACCTGAAATAACATGACTATCAGAAATAAACCGAACTCAAGAAGACAAGTTGGTCGCATGGTGCATGACTTTATGTAAATAGCACAAAGTGTGTGCGTGGGTTTGACTCTAGTAGCCGCCAGTAGATGTAAAATGCGGGTCGTGGCGCAACACGAGTATTCAAATATGTTTAGCCAAAAATACAAGGAAAAATATCAACAACTTTTACTTGCTATTTGTAACAAAAGTAAAAGAAAAAATTCAGAACTTAAAATCTGAAATTTAATACAAAAAAAAACTATGAAAACCAATCGAATTTAAGTTAAAAACAAGCAAAATTTATTGTTTTCAAGCTGCGTTTTCACATTTCTAATCAAATATCAACAGTTATGCCAAATCCAAGAGAATTAAGTAAATTTAACCTTATTAAAAATATCCAATTTCAACATAGGATGATCTCGATAATGGTATTTATAAGCATATACTTAAAGAAAGATATAATCTTACCAAAGAACAAATAAATAACATTGATTTAAAACTAAACAACGAATAATATACTATGAAATATCAGTTACTCGAAGCATATGTTTTTTTATTATATTGTATCCAATTATGGTTATTATAAACCCCCAGTAGTATACATGCCCAATTGCACATAATGTTTTTATACAATCAATAAAAAGGGAAGTAGAAGAAATTGGGGGAATATATTCACAAATTGAACCAATGCATCCACTAACCAAAGAAGAAAAAATATTATATATGAACTCAGATGAATGTACTATATGCGGATATGAATATACAGAGATCACTAAAAAAGCACACCATCATGATCATATAAGTGGAAGATTCATTAATCCTGTTTGCAATGATTATAATCTACAATTAAAAATACCCAATTATGTTCCAATTTATTTTCAAAATTTAGCAGGCTATGATGCACATTTATTTATTAATTAGCTAGGATATTATGAAAAAAATATAGATTTAATTGCAAATAATGAAGAAAAGTTGATTACTTTTGGGAAAAAACACAGGAAATTTAAAAATTAAATTTATTTACATTTAAATTAATAGCCAGTAGTTTAGCTAAATTATCATCGAATTTAAGTAGAGATCAACTGAAACACACTCAAAAACATTTTCCAAAATATCAAGTAGCTTAAGTCATTACAAAGGGTATTTACCCATATGATTATATAGATATTTGGAAGAAATTCGAATAAACTGAGCTTCCACCAAAAAGTGAATTTTATAACAAATTAGACGATAGTGATATAAGTGAGGATGAATATGAACATGCAAAACTTGTATCGAACCAATTTAATATAAAAAGTCTTGATGAATACCGTGATTTATATTCAAAAAGCGATGTATTACTATTAGCAGATATATTTGAAAATTTCAGAAATAGTGTATAAAAGCATATGATTTAGATCCTGTGTGGTATTTTACTGCACCAGAATTATATTGGGATGCAATGTTCAAAATGACTTATGAACTGCTAGAATTATTAAATAATTATGATATGATTTTAATGATTGAAATAGGAATTAGAGGCGGAATATCGCAATGCTGTAAGCAATATATTAAAGCCAGTAACAATAATTTATGTGGTTGGGCAATGTCTCAATATTTACCATATGGGGGTTTCGACTGGGTTTATTATACATTATCTGATTTAAATTACCGGAGTTAATAAATATTAAATTTGGAGGATGATTCTGAGTATGGCTATATATTAGAAGTTGAGTTAGAATAACTGCAAGAACTGCATAGTTTACATAAAGTTCTACCATTTTGTCCAGAAAATATGATAGTTTCAGGAACAAATCAATCTAAATTATTAACAACTTTTCATAAAAAAGAAAAGTATGTAATATACTATCGTAATTTAAAAGTGTCTAAATAATGGTTTAAAACTTACTAAAATACATAGAATATTGACGTTTGATCAGTCCGATTGGCTGAAGAAATATATATATATATATATATATATATATATATATATATATATATATATATATATATATATATATATATATATATATATATATATATATATATATATATATATTTTTGAATACAGAGATGAGAACTAATGCTAAAAATTACTTCGAAAATTTTTTTTATAAATGGATGAATAATTCTGTGTTTGGTAAAACAATGGAAAATATAAGAAACAGAGTTGATATTAAACTAGTATCAGATGCAGAAAAATTTGAAAAATTAGTAGTAAAACCAAATTTCAAAAGAAGTACTATATTTCATGAGAATTTTGCAGCCCTAGATATGAATATAACAAATGTAAATTTAATAAACCAATTTATGTTGGCATGTAAGTTTCAGACATATCGAAAGAGTTAACGTGTGATTTCCGTTATAAAGTGATGAAACTAAAATATAGCAATAAAATTGAATTATGTTATAAATATGCCGATTCGTATATTTATAACATAAAAACAGAAGACTTTTACTAAGAAATGAAAACAGTGATACAAAAATTTGAAACAAGTGATTATCCAAAAGGTAATATTTATAACATGCCTCACATAAATAAAATTTTTTAGGAAAAATGAAATACGAATGTAATGATAAAATAAAGAAAGGTTTTGTTGGTTTTCGATAAAAATGTATGAATATAGAGTTGATGATAAAGAAAATAAAAAATCGAAAGGTGTAAATAAATTTGTTGTTAACAAGCTAATAACATTTGAGGACTACAAGAATTGTTTGTTTAAAGAGAAATTATAATACAGAACAATTAATTTAATAAGGGGTGAAAATCATGAAACATTTACAGTACATGTTAATAAAATTGAATTAAGTCCTTATGATAACAAAAGTATTATATTATAAAATAAAATAGATAGATTATAAAAATAAAATTCCATATGGATATCAGATTGAAAATTTTTAAATTAATTTCTATATTATTATATGTGTATTTTATATTTTCAACTTCTTTAGTTTCTAAAACAATATCAATATCAGCACCATCAAAATCAATCTGTATACCATTTTCGTCTCTAATTTCCAAGACAATATGATTAAACCTCTCAATATTAATTTTATAAGAAATTCGGTATGCAGGCCCATAAGTAATGGAATCTCTAAAACTAAACATCGTTTTTGGTAAAAAATTGGCTATTATATGTTTATAAATTATTTCATTCATCATGTTTGATAAACATATCTAATGCATAGTTACAGTGAACATTTATTGTTTAAAATGTATTAAAATTAGGCAATTTAGTACCTATAACAACTGTGTCTTGTTCAGTAGTCATATTTCTTCCAAAACCAAGAATATAAGATAATTGGTCGTCAAATTTAGTATCAAACTTAGATTTGATAGATATTCTATTTTTTTACATTATCTGTTATTAATTCAATGATATTTGTTGAAAATCGATCAATCGAATTTACAGTTTCATTTAATGATTCAATATCATATTGACCTCTAGGAATAATTCTTACTTCATTTTTATCAACACTAGAACTCATGTGTTCAATTGTCATTATCATATTGTTGTTTATATTTGGTGAAAAAAATTGTGTATGAAAATTAACCAAAGCAATCGATTTTCCAAAATGGATGATATTAGAATGAAGTTTTTTCTTTAAAATAGAACTATTATTTGTTAATTTAAATACTTTATATCCATTTATTACAAAAAATTATCTAATTAAATGAAGAAAGTTAAATGGGGTGTCAGTGTTTTAATTCATAAAGGTAATTCCAAAATTGAAAAGAATTGTGGATTACTGCCCGTTAATATGAGGGCTGTAATTGTAGGTACAAGCAATTCTTCAAAAACTAATTTGATGATAAATTTTATTTATAATGTAGGATGGATAGATTTTAGCAAATTGTATGTATGTTCAAATGAGTTTAAATCAACCAAAGTATATTGAGTTACAAAATCATTCTACTATATTATCCAAAAAGCTTAAAGTTACAGAAAATTTGCATGCTTTTTTTAAAATAATAATAATGAAATGACTCCTTTAGATCAATGTGAAAATGATTCTCTAGTTATATTTGATGATGTTATTTTAGATGACCGAGATATTGTTTGCTACTATTTCACTAGAAGAAGACATAAAAGTTTAGATGTATTTTATTTAGCTCAAACATATTAAAAAATACCTAAACAATTGGTAAGAGATAATACAAAATTTTTGCGTATATTTTGAAAAGTTGATACTAATTTAAAGCACATTGATAATGATTTTGTTGGTGGAGATATACCTTATCAAAAATTTAAAGAGATTTCGGCAACATGTTGGGACAAAGATTATGGATTTATTACAATAGGTTTTAGTAGAAAATAAAAGAAAGAAAGTATAGAAATAAAATTAAAGTCTTTATTATTTTTAAAAATTCTTGAAAGCATGTTTACATTAAAACAAATGCAGAGCATATGTTATGAACGTTAAAAAGACCATTAAAATGATGTACACTACATTTTTGTTATTTGAATTAGACGAATATAAAAATATTTAAATTTTACAAAACATCTGTTTTATTAATACAAGAGTTATGCGAATTATCAAAACCTAACCATTTTACGAACGCTTTATCGCCTTTATTTATTTAAGACTTTTTCGACCAAATCTTCATTGGTATAGTCTGTTTTCATAATTTCGAATTTTATAAAAACTGCCTTCTATTACTCCTCTTTTGCTATCTTTTAATTTGTAACTAGCCACATAATAATTTAAAACTTTACAAATAGTAAACAAATCTGTTGACCAATTAGCAGTACAACCCTTCTCGAAAATTATCTTTAGTTTGCTTACACGAACGACATAGCCAATGTTGTATTTAGCCTTCAGTTTTGGTTCAGTAAACACATATAGCAATATTAAAGTTTTTTAATTGTTTTTATTAAATTCAATTGGTTTCACACTGATGGAGCTATATTTTGTATTGTTGTATTCTTTCACTAATTCATCTAATATATTGACCTACTTATAATTTCCATTCAAAGTAAATCTCTTCCACATGTTATTTTTCATTGTGCAAATAAATACTTCAACAACACTTTCTTTCAATTCACTAAAAGAAGAATAATGATTGATATTATATTTTTGCATGAGTTCATTCAATATTTTACTATAAAATTCCAACCCATTATAGCTTTAAATATTATGTGGTTTTCATTTAATTAATATAGATTCGAAAGTAATTGCTACATTTTTAGCTGTTTTATCTTTAATAGGTACTCAAATGCGAATTTTGTAAAAACATAAATAATTGTCATAATATATTTGTATCCATTGTTTATGTGTGGTATTCCTTTCAAATTGCCAGTATTCATCTCTACAAGATCATTTGCCATAAATCACCAATACCATACAAAATTACTTTTATTCTTGGAAAATTTCTTCTTGCAGGCTTATACAATTAATTGATTATTCCAGCTCTCGCAGTGGGCAATTTTTTTTTTAATGCTGACTTATTAGAATTACATATTGAACTTATACTTTTCTGAACTGATCGGCCATTTTGAGAATTTTTAGTTTTTATATTATAATTTTTCAATAACTTTCTTGCACTTCAAGCACCAAGTGTTCTCCATTTAATAGATAAAAATAAAAATAATCATATTTGACGAATCCTCCTATTGTGGCCGTCACTGTATTTCGAATCTACATTTTTTTAAATGTATTATCAATTATCAAAAACAATAGTTTTATGTTTCGAATCTACGTCCTTTTTAAGCCATAATCAGAAACAATAGTATTGTATTTTGAAGCTACTTCCTTTTTTAGTGCCTGCTTTACGTTATTTATTGGTTATATATAATCAGCTATAGATATCTTCTTTTAAAGGATAATCAGCTATTTGTTTACTAAGAAATCTTTTATTGACTGCATCATTATTGTCTCTGGGATCATCAATATTGAGAATTATTGATGATCCCAGAGACAATAAATATGATCAAAAAAAGAAACATAAGATTTTGTATAATCAAAACAAGTGCTTAGTTTACTTTGTAAAGCAGAAACACCTGAATTGTGCTGTGAATCTACATATGTTTTTAAAGCGTAACCATTTGTGTCAAAAATTGTATTTAAAGATTTGATTAATTTTTTTCCAAATATATCCATAATTTAATAACATGAAAATTGTATCATTAAACTTAAATCTTCTCGAAAAAAAGGTATAAAACCATTAAACATAGATGCCCACATATAACTGAATTAAAATTCTGAATGCGATCATAATTTTAATAAACATTGCTATTTTTGAAATAATTAATTAAGTTACTAGGAATATTGCCTCCAAATGAATCACACTAGTAAACATCATTATTTTCTTTAAAATATCATATGCAATGAGTTCCGGAATTTTTCGTAATGTCAAAATTAACCACTGCACATTCATTTTTGTGCTTATTTTTTGGTAATTCATTAATCATATAAATATTTCTGAAATGCTTAATATTTAATAGTTTTATATATTTTTCGATATCAATATTAGGTAGTTGGCATATATTCAATTTGTTTTGGCCGTCCTCTTTTTAATCCACTTCCAGATTTATTTTCCATTGCTAAATTGTGTCACTGTTGTTCTTCTAATTCGTTTATTTTTTTTTTTTAGTTTGTTCAACAGAATTATAAATTGCACTAGCTCCTCTAGCTAAACCAATAAAGTGCACCTAAAGCAGCCAATATAATTGGTATAATTCTTGTACGATGCAAACCACTGCCAGTTTTGTCTTTAGCCATCTTTTTAGCTGTTGGCAATGATAAAGTTTATTTGAAACTTTTGCCTTCTTTCTATTTTTTATTTTTCTCACAATTTGATCATTTGTTAAAAATTGATCTATACATAAATCTTTTAATTCCTCAAATGGAATATCAAAAGTTATATTTGTTATATTAATTTATAAGTAAAAGAAATACATATATATAATCAATAAAATATTTTAATTCCCCAACCTAATTTTCTTTTTGTAAACATAGTTGATGCAACAGCAGCAGAAGTAATTTTTTCACCAATTGGTGTAAAATTTTACAAGCATCATGTCTAGATTCTAATTCTTTATGGCCTTTATATGCAATATCGTGATATTTGCCTACTTCATCTAATTTATTTATTCCTGTATCACCTCTTTCCAATCTTTCATCTAATTTTGTAAATGGTCCACAATAATTATAACCAGGCAAATGCATTTCTGATAAATTTAAATTTTTTAATTGCCAGTTTATAATGCCTTTACTATGATGTTCCGAATTCCAAAATGAGTGTGGAATTGCATTTAAAACTCTTATAAGATAAGGAAATTCTTTTGGATTTTTAATAACTAAATCAGAAGACATATTGTTTAACATTTCATTATACTTACTTTATCATTTTAATCATTGTTATTTCCAGCATTTTCTTCGCCGTGAATAATAACAATCTAGTGATTAATTTTCTGACATCTTCCATCCAAATATGTTGTTTTGGTAAACTATTATATTTTTTGTACCTTCTCCAGATTTAGGAATTCTTGGAGAAATCTTTTTTTCTGGTGTGTTTTACACTGATGTTGATTGGGGTTTTATATAATTATTATAAATCGGTTTAATTGTGTACTTGTATTTCCAACTTTTACTACAGTAAATTGGATTTTTGGATCTAATTTTTGGAATGCAACCATGGTTGCTAAAACAATATCTGTGTAATTTTTATAGTCATTATTGGTTAATTGAAATTTAAGATATTTTTCTTTTGTTAGCAAATTAGAAAGTCCTTCTGTTAATGTATATTCTTTGCCTTTAACTTTTATTGTTTTATTTTTTAGCTCTACATTTGTATCACCAATGTAAAAATTATCTCCATATCCTCGTAAACCATACATTGCTTTAATAACATTAATTATTTTTGCAATTTATACTCCGAGAATTATAGTAGATTGAGACACTGCATCTGATAAATTTTTCAATGGTACAATTCCCATTTGCTCTTCCAAATAAGGAGATTTTTGTTCTGAGAATAATTATCTTTTAAAAGATGTTTATTCTGGTGCTGGCAGATAATCTAAATTTTTTGCTGCTACAGTAATTAGTGCTGTTATTGATTTTTTTTATTTCTTCACTTACTTTCTCTACTTTTTTTTTTTTTTTTTTTTTTTACCAATATTTCGTAATTCGTGAATTGATGGTTGTTCTTTCTACTTATTTTTTCATATTCTTTTTCATGGCATTTAAAAATATCTTTTGTATCTTTAATGAGTAATTTAACTCGAGAAACTCCCTCTGATTCTGCAATTTATATATAAATTTCTTTACTTATAAATGAGTTATAAAAGTATTGACATCTTCGAGAGGCAAACGTTTCCCCCAACTGATCAAACTAGTGTTAAGTTAAATGTTTACAATAATAGAATTGAGTTTGATATTCCTATAGGAGATGGGTATTCTTTTCCAAATGACGCTTATGTCTATGAGCAATTTAGTTTACTAAAGAGAGATAAGGTTGGAGATGACGCAAAATATGGCGAAGAATACAATATTGATGTTTGTTCTAACATTTTTCCTTTTCAGTTTTCTAGAGTAGAAATTTCAAAACATGGGAATATTATTGATAATCCTGGTATAACATCAACAATGATGAATGTTTTACTAAGATCACCAAGATAATAAAATTATTTAGAATCTACTGGTGTTGATAATCTATTTCGAGATACGTCTGTTTCTAGTAATATAAGAAAACCTGTTAAAATTGTTTCTAGTAATAAAACCAATGAAATAATCTGTTATCTTAGATATCTGTTAGGTTTTATTCGTGATAATAAATAAGTTTATTGGAAATATGGTTGTAAGATTACCTTTTTTCGTAATTCATTTGATAACAACAGTTTATTTCTTTTTGGAACTTTAGATAAAGATGATAAAGTTAAGAAACATCGTCCTGATCCTGGTAAAATTGTTATTGAAGAATTAGAAATTATGTGGCCTATTGTTCAATATGGATCTAACACCGCCATTGAAATTTTTAGAAAAAGAAGTTCTTCAAGGAACAGCTGTTTTTAATTTTGATATAGAAGATCAGTTTAATAATCTACAGTTTGATAGGTCCTATTTTGTAATTGTAGGCTTTCAATTTAATATAAAAAATCGTGTAGAACAGCATAAAGATGATGCTATGTTTGGTCATTGTAGTGTAAGAAATATTTATGTTAAATATGGTAGAAATAAAATTTTTTCTAAAGAAAACTGGAATCTTGATATTGAAAGTGGGGTTTATCTTGAACAATTTCTTGCTCATAATAATTTTAGAAATTCAAAAACCAATCTAGATACCAGCTATAGAAATAATGAACTTTATTATAAACCAACTGTAAACTTTGATGGTGATATTAATTACTATTAATTTTGGGGGCTAAGGCCTTTATATATGTTATTTATTGTTCATACAGAAAAACAACTGTTGTTAAAGAAAAAACAAATATTAAAATTAGTGTTGATTTTAATAAAAAGATTGAAGAAGCTGGTACCATTCATAATCTTGTTTTAATTAGTGGACGGAATCTTACTTACGATTATTTGAAAGAAAGAATTACTAATGATTTATACATTTTAAATATTATTAAATGGAATAATCAACAAATTGTTCCGATAGTTTAATACAATATTTTAGACTTATAGTTGAGTGGTTACATTTAAAACTTTTACGAATTTTTAGAAATATAGAGGAATTATTTGATAGAAAAAATCGTAATTCTAATTTAAAATTCTCTCACAGTAACACTTTTTTTATAAAACATATATAATTTTTTAATACTATAAATTGATCAAAATATAGATATTTTAGAACTTTGGGATATTGGCTATGAATTCATAAAAACAGCAACTTCCATCGATAAAGAATTGGACATTGTTCATTTCAAAATTGTTTTAAAATCAATAAAAATGATTTCAGATAAGATAGATTTTCTAATTTTAAAGACGATGTTTATTATTTGGATTGCTGTGATGGCTGGGATTATGGTATCAGTAATGGCTATTATTCAGATTTTTCTTTATTTTTGGACTTTTAAAAAGTCTTATCGGTGTTTTAATTTTGTTGAATTAATTGAATACTATTAGTTTGTATCTATTCATATGTTTTTAGCTTAAATTTGCTTAATTTTAAAATTTTTTTCATCGAATTACAGATTTTGAGTTTCTAATTTTTTTCTTGCACTTTCATTACAAATAGCAAGAAATTGTTAATGCCATTTTTGTACTTTTGGTGCAACGGTGGGTATGCTGAAAATTCTGATGTAAAAAAAAAAGAAGCGTTCATCATAGTTTACCACGTGATTTTGACAGTTGTCTGGCAGTGGGTATTGGCAATATTGAGTAAGTGCGGAGAAGACGGAAATTTGTTCTACTTCAACTTGAATTCACGAGATGGGATTGTCGGGAAAAGTTGGTTTGAAATTCGCAGTGATCATGGGCGGGGATTTTTTTTTTTTTTTTGTTATAGGCCAGGCATACGATAGTCTATGGGCAGGAAAAAAAACAGCAATTTTAGGAGAATAAGCACATCCCGGTACGGCCTGAAGGCTAAGAGGTGTTAATGAGTTTTAACATATAATTATTAATATATATAAGTTATGTTGTTATAATTTGTTGCGATTCTTCTCGGAAGTTGCTGAAACATGCGGTTTGCGGTGGCAACACAGTGCCCGTGAACAGCCTAAATGCCTTTTGTCGGCCGGTGTTTAGTCCACAGGAGTTCAGCCCACGTGGGTTTTCCTGCAAGCGTTTTGTCCAGCGACAGTTACGCCAACATTTTAGGCGAAACGACGGTAGACAAAAACGGACCGCTGAAAGGCGTCAGCAAGGGAGAGCTCTTCGTGGTTTGATAGTGACCAGGAGGAGAGGAGAAGAAGAAGTTTGTTGCTGAAATGTCGTGCCATCGTGTCCTCCAGTTGTGTGCGCGTGTGTGTGCGCGCGTGTGTGTGTGAGCGCGAGTGTGTGGTTCCGCGCTTGCAGCTCGCGCGCAAACAAACAACGCCGCACGTTTGTTTGGAGCGAGCCGCCGACATTTCGCTCTAAGGCGCGTATACTTTTTTTTCTAGTGCTGCTTCGACAATCAGCCTTGTCTCCCGTCCATACGCCGCTGTGTCCCGTGACTCGGGCCACAGAATACTCAAGTACAAATGCAGACACAGCGTATATAGTCTATCCACGGTTACTTATGTAGGTAGGTAATTGGGCTTAACGGCTCGTCGAAAGCGAGGTGGTTTTTCGCGAAAAGATTTTAAGACCAGCTGTACCCCAAAACACTTTTGTTCATATGCACTTTCGTGGTTGGATGATTTCTAATGTCACGTGACTCAAGTGTCTGTCTTCGAATCATGGACGTTCGATATCGGAGTACTTTATTACGATTGTCCCAGTCAATTAAGAACATGTCTTCTCACTTAGTCATGCGGCCAATAACCAAAGGAAGTTGTGGTTGTAGACATAGGATGTTGAAGTCTAGCATGGCCATTAATATTTTTGCGAAATACAGCTGTCTCTAATGATTGGGAAGGAATCGGCCATGGCCTTTGTGTTTACTTATGACTAGAGACCTGTAAAATTAGCGTTATTATTTCAAGACAGGCTAGACTTGAAACATGTGTGCTTCTGTACTGCGTTTCTCATTGGACTACAGTTTGTTCGGAGACGCCCTGGACGACTTTGGACCAATAGTAAACAACTAACGAGAGGCTATCCCAGTCACGTCCAATCAAGACAAACGGGAAAATGTGTCCTCACTGATGTAGAAACCAATAAACCAATTGAACCATCTCGAATATGTAACGGACTGTTAATGCTAGCATGTTGCCAGATAATAACGCGAATTTTGCAGGTCCCTACTTATGGCTTTTCTAGAACCCTGCTGAAAGTTGTATTTCTAGGATATTCCTCCGCGCCATGTAAACATACAGTAGCGTAACCGAGTCTACAAAATTACGCCAAAGAGACAGCGGGCGACGGTGGTCGAGTGTCTGGACTGCTCGCCTCCCACCAAGACGAACCGAATTCAATCCCCGACCGATTCAATCTGGATTTTCGCAGGTGGGAATCGTGCCAGACGATGTCGCTGGTCGGCGGGTTTCTTCGGGGATCTTCGGCTCTCGAGACCTCGCTGTTAAGAGCTGCCCAAATCTCTTCGTCCGCTCACTCTTGCCCATACGTGAGACCCTACCTCAGGCGATAACCACCTGTGGATTTTCATTCACATAATCAGGGCTGTCAACGACTCCCAGTCACTGTGACACAATGAACCACCCTGTCTGCGCGTCATCATGCGCTCACGATAGGAAACTACCACCTCCCCTCTTCTTCAAGGGAGCGCTCATAATCACACACACTATAGGGACTGCGACGACGAAATACTACTATAGGCTGTTCACAATAAAGTGAGAACTTTTGAAATGAACCTTAGAAAGATGTCACTGCTCCTGCATGGCATGTATTTTAACAGGCTCACTGAGTAACATGCGCCCAGTAAAGTTGGTAGCGATTGAGGGAGAGTAGTCCCATATCTTAACGTCGAATAAAAAGTGCTAACTAGCCATTTGTATAACTTAAATTATTTCTCCCCTTTTCCTGTTTTTTATGCAAGGAAGTGTAAAAAAATTGGTCAGATTTACAAACTATTTACTTTTATAATAATTTCACAGTTTCACCTGACCGACGTATGAATAATGTGCTGAGGCCCATGTTAATATTAATTTTACATAAGGCGGAAGAACACACAACGTGCATACATGTAGATCTTAAGCAGGGCTTTCAAAAGTGCTCATTTTATCGAGAACAGCCTTTAATTTGAAATTGGCATCAAAAATCGTAAGGTGTAGTTTAAATTTAAATACAGTATAAATGGAAATTTCAACAATCAAATAATAAATTAAGCCAAAAATACATCCTAAAAAAGTTAATATTATTTTTGATATTTTCAAATTAAGAACTGCCAAAGGACTCAATTTAAAAATAAATGAAGCCGAATGGTATTAAATAAAATCCATAAATGATAAAGGGATTTTTAAAAATCCTCACAGTATTTCATCTGAGGGAATAAGGAAATTTTGCGAACTGGATGAATGGAGCAAGATACGACCCACCTCAATGCAAAATGGAATAATGACACGATACTTAAATTAAATTCTCGTGTTCCTCCCATCCTATTCACTTAACTCTCTGTTACCGACACAAAACAAAATTTTTTGAAACAACCTTAACTCCCGATCCACCGGTAACATTTATGTGACACAGCGTGCGCTATGGACACATGGCGGTATAGTGCTACATGTAAAAGCCACTACTTGAGGCTTTCAGTTACTACAATAAGTGATTCTACTGATGTTAAGTTATTGGCAATTTACACTGTAAAATTTTTCTTATTTTTACGGAAAAGTGCTGGTAAAAATTTATCGAGAGGTGTCCGTAAACTCTCCGTAAAATTACGTACCAATTTATTTAAAAAAACGGACTTTCCGTAAAAGTTTAAAAAACTTTCCGTGAACACACAGAACCTCTACATAACTATTTTATATTTACGTATTTTGTATTTACGGACCTAACTCCGTTTTCCGTCATCATAGACTGCTTGTCCGCATATTTACTGTACATGCCCGTAAAAGATTCCTTAAATATATGGAAAATTTTAACAGTGTACTGCGTTTCAAGACTAATCTAATTTTCCCCAGTCTAAATTTCAATTCCAAAGGGTTAGGTTGTGAGGGGAAAGGGGGAGGGGGCTCAAGAAGACTCAGCCCACCTCCCCTCATCGCTTTGGATTCTCCTGTGGTTTAACACAGAGCCGGCGAAGTGCACGAAAAAAAAAAAAACTATTGGGGTGGCGGGCTAAATTTTTTTGTCCCTGATTGTAGCCGCGGCAGCTCACGAACTGCCGATTTTCTGCATTGTGTTCTCGCTATCAAGCCCCGCCCTCCTACGCTGCTCTACTGTCACGTGGTCACGCCGAAAAAAAACACACGCCCGACGATAGTAAGAAAAGGAAAATATTATGCATTCATAAACATTTTTAATTTGCACGAGCGCGGAGATTACGTTAATTGGGATGTGTGTCCCGGTCGACACGGCCTTGATAGGCCGAAACGTCCCGAGAGACGCTGCGAAACGTTTCAAATTGTTCTAGTGCGCCGATTCGGTTTTTTTTTTTTATCCCCTCCTAATTGTTTGGTGCACTCATAACATATTTATTGCCACCTTCTGGCGCGAGACGGAACTGCCCGGTTATTCCAGACGTCGATGAAGGAGGAACTCAACGTAACGATATTGCGGGACGATGCCGTTGGTCGGCGGGTATTTTCTCGGGGATCTCCCGCTTCCCCCGCCCTTCCATTCCGACGCTGCTCCACACTCGCCTCAATCACCCTCACCGGCTCTCAAGACCTCGATGTTAAGAGCCGCGCAAATCTCTTCACCCGTTCAACGTAGGGATACTCAGGTTAATTTTCCTATCGGGCTATTAACGAATAATTACAATGCGTGATGAACCGCACTCAATCGTTACAAACTCGTGATTCACGTACACATCGTCAATTCATTTTCGTTAAGAAGTAAAAAAATAAATAAAATTAAATAAAATTTTTCTATAGGCTGTTCACGGTAAGGTGAGCACTTTTGAGGCCCTAATTACTTTTTTAATTCAGCCATTTTTTATTCTTCAACAACCTTTTCAAATAATTATCGCCATGTAAGTATTAAAAACAGTGTATATCCTCCACCGCACTCGGAAGGTAACGTTTTAGGATGAAATAAAATTTATTTATTTATTATTATCCCTAATGAGAGGTCTTTAAAAAGTGCTCACTTTACTGTGAATAGACTATATACGTCTTCTATTACGTAATAGTTGCAGTTGAAGCTAATTGAGAGCGGAGAGTATTGGGAGTCTCTTAACATCGAAATCTTGAGAGCCGATAGGAGTGAAGCGAGACGAGTATGGGACAGCGCCTCAATGCCCCACACGGGAGATCCCCGAGAAAACCCGCTGACCGGACTAGGAATCAAACCCGGGTCGCCTAGGTTGGGAGGCGAGTAGTCTGACCACTACACCACCGAGGCCCCGTTAAATTAGATAATTGTATAGAAAAGACTACACAAACAGAATTGTTGAAAAAAAAAATTTAGTTTAATGCATCGAAGTGTAAAAATGAGCAGATTTGTACGTACAATATTTACTTTTCTAATAATTTCACAGCTTCACTTGACCGACGCATGGATAAAGTGATGAGGCCCATGGCAATGTTAATTTTACATAATGCGGAAGAATACACAACATGTGTACAAGTAGATCTTAAGCAGGGCTTTCAAAAGTGCTCATTTTACCGTGAAAAGCCTATAATGAAACACACTCTTTAACGAGCAAAACCTATGTGTTGGGCCATAACAAATAAGACTGTCAACAAAATATTTCGTTTGATCAACTGTAGGCCTATATATTTGTTTGGTCACTCATTTTACTGCCTCAATTTTAAAGTACAGCTCGATAGTTTGTTTGCATGTTTTGTGAAACTTAGGGCAGTAACAGTGTTCGTTAATACATTTATCGATGCTCAATAATAGTATAAACATAATAATAAAACAACTTCAACAGGGAACTAGAAAGTATTGCTGTAAAACTTGAAATATTTGACTACGCACGTTGTCCAGTATTTGAAATTTATGTATTTAAAAATATTCAAAATTCATCAGTTGTCACTTCAGCTGAGATCACTAAGGGCGTAGTACTCAGGGGAAAGTCATTTATATTCGACTCTCGATCGGGCTTCAAATTTTTTATTTATTAACAGACACTATGTAATGCACGTAGAGACAAAAAAAAATATTTAGTTGAAATAACCATATCTATGTTTGGGGCAACCAAATAACAAGAACAAAATAATTTTGTTTCAAAAACAAAATATTCAACCGTCCATATCAAAACAATAAATTTGGTTGTGCCAAACAAATATTTGTTTGATTCAACAAAAGCCTCTCCTCATTGGAGTCATGTTGGGGTCACTGCTAACACGTGTTTAAAGTCTGTTCACGATAAAGTGAGCACTTTTGAAAGCCCCTGCTAAAAAACTACTTCCATGTACTTTGTGTATTCCTCCGCCTTATGTATGTTTAACATTGTCATGGAACTCACAACTTTATTCAGATGTCAGTCAAGTGAAACCGTTGAATTATTAGAAAAGTAAATATTTTACAAATCTGCTAACTTTTACTCTTAGACACATAAAAAATTTAAAAAAAAAAAAACATAAAATGAAAGAAACATTTTTTGTTATCAGAAATGGTCACCTAACACTTTATATTCGACGTTAAGATACGGAACTACTTCCCATCCATCGTTACCAACTTTACTGGGCGCGTGTTACTCAGTGCTCCCGTTAAAATATATGCAGGCAGGGGCAGTGACTTTTTTCTAAGCTAAGTCAAGTTAAGTTATAAAGTTAGTCTGTAATCCGTCCCCTGCTAAGCTGTCAAGCATAAAACCGGGGGGACGTTAAAAAGCCCTATACAATACAATACAATTTTTTCTAATGTTGTTTTCGAAAGTGCCTACTTTATCGTAAACAGCCTCTACACACAATGATTCCAGAAAATGATCTTTCTGTGAGGTGAGTGTTCATCAGGTCTTGTCGTGTGCGCCATGAGTGGAGACATGCAAAATTCGCGTTGTTATTCGGCATCAGGCTAGACTTCACAGTACTGTATGTACTGGAGCCGGCGTCGTTTCTCCATTGGCTGCTGCATAGATGTGAAGCCACGCCCTTTCTGACTGAATTGCACGTTATTGGGGCACACAATTGTGAAGTGTTCATTTACTGGCGCTGAGTTACCCAGGACGTGTCAGGTACATTACGCTCCATTGCCAAAGTACTGGAAAAGTACACGTGTTTGAAGTTCAACGTGCCCCCCGAAAAATAACGTGAATTTTGCACGTCTCTAGCCGTAAGCTAAATTTGGGGCATGTGCATACTCAAGTTGGAGTCCACACCACATAGCGAGGTGGCATGATGGTGATGTATTGAAGTCGCATTCGTGGGGGCCCGAGGTCGATTCCTCGTCCTGCCGTCCTTATTTCGGTTTTCAGCGGCTGCCCGAAATCACACCACGTGATCTCTGGTTCCTTAAAGTAGTTGTAACCGTGCCCTATTGTGTGTATTTATATGTATAACTTTATAACTTACTTTATATTAAAGTCCAAACATTATTACATACAGAACAACTATGCAGGATTCCTAAGATTGGAAAATAATAAATTATGGGTTAATCTTTATTATGGATACAGATGCAACAAAAACATGGACAAAATATCGTGGACGTAAACGTATATGTTGATATATGCCCTATAGTCTGACAGCCCTCGTTTTAAAATATTCTATCTGTAAAGTAGGCTACGGTAAATAAAATAAAAAATGTAATGTGGAAACGATAACCCCTCAATATATGCCTTCGTTGTTTCCTTCCCTGACTTTACTGTCGACGGGACGTTAATTCATACACTTACCTACCAAAGTCAGCAACTTGCAAAAAAAACACTTCTATGAGCCCCACTCGGGAGCGGATCTAAAGTGAGTGAGTCAAGAGATTTGGACGGCTCTTAACATCGGGGTCTTGAGAGCCGATGAGGGTAACTGATATGAACATGGAGCAGCGCCGGAATGAAAGAGCAGGGGAAACGGGAGATCCCCGAGAAAACCCGCTGACCAACGGCATCGTCCGGCACGATTCCCAGATGTGAAAATACGGAGTGACCCGGCCGGGGATTTAACCCGGATCGCCTTGGTGGGAGGTGAGCAAACTAACCTCTCAGCCACCGTGGCCCCACCGATCTAGACTTTCGTTTTTTTTTTAAGGAGGGATGGGGATCAAGGGGAATGATCGTCATTATCACATTGTGCTGGTGCAGGGTTAAACTTTTGTTCCGTGACATGGGAGGGGTTCTATGTTTAGTCACAATTTTAGGGGGAAAAAATATTAAACTAATAAAATTAAATCGACAATTTAAACAATTCTAATGTTATTTCATTTCAGTTTTAAAAATTCACAGCGCAATTTCTTTTTGATGTGTGGATTTTTTGGGGAGGGGTGGGGGGTGATTTAATGCCCCTGAACCCCTCCCCCCACCCTTTTGGATCCATTTACCACTAAATACTGAAATGACAAAAAAAATTTTTGGTGCCACAAATCATTAATTTTTTAAACTCTGTATTGATAAGAAGAATGTGTGACCATTGACAAATTTTTTGGTAACCACAAGTTGTTTTCTTTTTCAGCACGGGCGCACTCACATCAAAGGAACGGCTACACAAGTCCACTTCTGTGCGCTCACATGTTCTGTGCCGGGATCGCAAGTATATAACTACACAGAGACGAAGGGGCCCTGGCGGTTCCATTGATGTGGGCCTACTCATTCTCTGATTCGCTGTGCGAGGCTCTGGGGGGGCAGGCTTGTGTCTGATTGGCTGCTGCTTGCTGCGGAAGGTTCCCTGTTGGCTGGGCTGCCAATTGAAGAGTATGTCGCCAAGAGGTGATTGGCGAACGGAGTTCCAACGTTTTGCCGGCGAGTGCTCCTGGAGTTCGCCTTATAAGCGTCTGTTTCATGCATGAGCTGAATATGAGGCAGACTGATTATTCACCTTCTGCGCATGTACCCAACACTGACCTACCCCTAACCAACACAACTGTCATAGTCACGTGGTCAACAGTGATGAACGTGTTTGTTTATATTTTTATTTTCAATATACAATCTCTTTTAATAGAATATTCTTCCAATTCGAATTTAACCAAACTGCATTACAAAATGGTTGAAGGAAGTAACATCTCAAAACACTTGTTTACATAAACGAAGTTCCAATCTTAAATCCTATCTACGTGGTATGTGGTAGTAGTGTTACCAGAAAAGCAGTTCAATGTTGGAACATAGAGGCTGGTGTCTGCGCAACAAGCGAGACCGTTCTACACAGTGGCCTGTGGGGGAATCGTTGCAAGGGAAGCTGGCTATTGCTCACTACCGTATATTCTCGGTGTACGCAGCAGGGGCCAGTAACCACCGTGCAGCCTAGGAAAACTGTGAATGCATTTCGACCTCTCACAAGCGAGCATTACACACGTCCTGTGGCCTCCGCTGCCGAACTACATCTTAGTGGTAGAAGTTTCATCTAACATGCAACAGTGTGCAGCACACAGCTAACGCCCAGCTTATACCCTGCGTATGTTCATCACGCACAACTGGTTCTACACCATAGTCACGCTTCAGTTTCACTTCTGTATTCGTAAGTGCTCTGTGGTTGGGTCGGGAGGTCGTGTTGAGCGAGCGGACGTCGGCGATGGATGAGGGGGGAGGGAGGGTCGAACTGCGCGCGCAGTCAGCAAACATGGCTGCCGGAAGAACAGCTGAGCACCGCTTAGGTGCAAAAAATACTCACCGCTCAGCGAGATTTATCGCCGTCGGAGCCCTTGCCGGTAGCATGGTCGGCAACGGTTGGCGCGGTTCCGACCGCAGCGAGTATGCACACTCGGGTGGGAGTAGAGTGCGTCCTCAGAGCGCTCTTGCAGTGCACTCTTTGGGAAGCTCTGATCAGTTCCTTTATTCCGTGTCCTTCCTCCAAAATGTATGGTTAGCATGTTGTAGACTATGCTCGAGTGTAGCTCGAGCAGAGCTAACTTGAAAATTCCTTTGCCGTTAAGAACAAAACTCGCATGGATGTGCAGTCTTTGTTCGGCGAGTGTTTAACATGAACTCACAAGAACACACACAACAGTACAGAAACAATGGTATTGCTAACAATATAAATTATTTTTTGTATAGTCACACATAGGGATATGTTTGATTGTAAACCACATTTATACGATAAAGGAAATTTGATTGGTTCAGTATCATCTCGGCTCTCCATTGGTTGATGACCGGCTAATAATTAACGCTGTAAAGTACAAGGTAGTGTCCGGTGTGGTATGGACCAATAGGACGATGGTAAGTTCTAACACAGACACCAACAGAACCGGTGTTCTTGCAGTAGTGGGTATAGGTGACACACTTCTAAGTGCCAGTAAATGTGTTCAGACCTTAATGTGTTGAGAGATACTGGAATATCGCGAAAAATGTTTGAAGCCACATATCTTCCATAATTAAAGATAAGGAAATTTCGCGGATTCATCAGAGAACAAGTTAAACTGCATTCACGTGTACATATGTGTTTGTGCTCCTATTGGACCATAGTTTGTTACACACTCCCCGAACGACTTTAGGCCAATAATGAATCTGCTAGGAAAATAATAACCGATTCTCGTGCTAACTGGTCTGGTATTAAACTGGAGCAACAGCCAATGAACTATTAACTGAAGCTCGAATGCACAAAGGATTGTGGTATCCAGCTTGTTGCCTAATGAATCAGCGAAATTTCCGGATCTCTCTCTCTCTATAACACTGTAGCTAGTTTACCCTTTTTTACGACTGGATGATCAAATTTTAGACTTGGCTAAGTTATTCTCAGACGAATCACAAACATTCTCTTTTAGAGCATTGGAATTCTCATCGGCCCGTTGAAACAGAATAGTGGCGCCGTACATTCATGACAGCCAGTAAGGAAAGAAATCTTTCGGATGTGCGTACTGTACTTAGACTTCTAGAAACACTAAACTTTTCCGCGATAAACCATCGTTAGAGATTATGATTTGTGGTGAAATTGTCGGGCAACATGTTAGATTCCAACGTACTGTGCACATTTCTGCAATTTTTCTTATCTCATTTTCTGCAGTACATGTGAGGTACAATATCCTTGTTTGACTGGCCCAATGAGATTTATGTTGCTCTCTCACTAAACGTACATGATTCGTCTGTGTAGAGCTTTGAAACTGCCATCCAATCACAAAAGTATTAAGGAACCATGGAAGTTTGGAGACTGCCTCGGAACGAAAAATGTACGCGGAAAAAAAATTAACATCTCTAACCATTGTCTATATCTAAGGTACGTTTCCAGTATTTTTCTTACTCAACCCCGACTGAGTTCGAAACGCGTTTCCATGAAGACTTGGGATCCTAATTGAAATCCTTTTTCAATACTGTGGCTAACGTGCGCGTTTGTATTGGCGCAATGGGAGTTATATTGGCTACAAAGAAATAGCAAAACCGCTGATGTAAAGTTAGGTCTGAGTATATATTTCCGTTTCTTTATTCCAAATAGATATACATATACTAATTTTATCATACAGCCATCAAGTCGAAATGTTCCGTGAAATGCGTTGCAGAGTGTTTCAAATAATCGTTTCTCTACAAAACTATTAAAGGTGCGTCCATTGTGATGATCTACGAAAATGATACACACTTCAGAAGAGGGCTATTGATAGGGATAGGAATATTTCGCGAGTTCGATGACCTGTAGACTAGACTCCATAGTCCTGTGTATACCCGAGTCTCAGGCGTGTGTTCATTGGCTGCTGGTTCAGAGAGTAACCAGTGTTACACCACACCTAGCAGTATGAGATTCGTTACGTGTTTCCTTCCAAGTCTGCTATTGGCTCAGAGGCGTCAAGGGCATGTTTAATAAATTGTGATCCAATTGCAAAGGTGAGTTCACTGTAAATGTGTTTGACGTCTATCTTGTCTCGAAATGAATTCGCAAAATTTTCCTATCCCTAGCTATCGAGTGCTTACAAAACGTCACACGTATCAGAAACACCATTTCAGAGCACTCCAAAATGGCTAAAAACAGTCTTTTACAAAGTGCCGTATTTCCAAATAAACGCGTCAGATACATACAAAACTACTCAAGGGCCTCGCATCGAACCTTCCTGCAGACTTCCCACCAATAAAATAATAGTATCGCTGCTGAAAGTCCCATAGATAGAGGCGTCTGTTTTTCGCGAAAAGATTCCACGGCCAGTTGTACTCCAAAACACTCTAGCTACGATCCGCTTTTGTGATTGGATGATTTTGATTCCAACGCGTTTTCGGTGTCTACCCGCTAGTCACGGAGGGTTAGAGCTGTAGCAAATTAATTCTTAATGGCCCGGCCAGGTATGAAATTGTCGTCTATAGACTATTCACGGTAAACTGAGCATTTTTGAGAGTTCTGCTTAAGATCTACTTGTATGCACGTTGTGTATTCTTCCGTCTTATAAAAATTAACATTGGCGTGGCCTCGCCACTTTAGTCATGCGTCCGTAAAGTGAAAATGAGCAATTATTATACAAGTAAATATTTTACAAATTTTTCTCAATTTTACAATTTCATATATGAAAAATAACATTAATCAAAATAAATATTTTACCTTATCACAGATGGTTACCTAACACTTTTTATTTGATGATAGGATATGGAACTGTTTTCCTTCCATCGTTACCAATTTTACTGGGCACATGTCACTTAGTGCGCCCGAGAAGTATACGCAGGTAGGAGCAGTGGCATTTCTGTAAGGTTGATTACAAAAGTGCTCACTTATCATGAATAGCCTTTAACAGAAATACATAGCCAATAACCACCTTAAATTTGCAAATGTGCGCATAAGATGTTGAATTCTACACTTCTTTTAATTTTTTCCCGGAGAAAAAACAGGTGGCGCTACCCATAAGTAGCTAAAGCAGAGCGAAGAAAACTTTGCACTCCAGTAGTGAGCCTTGCACTTAGTGGCGATGACGAACTTGATGAGCGTGACAGCATCGCCCTTATTACCTTCCGCGCGTCTCGACCCCACACGAGGGGGAAAAAAAAGCGTTACGTATGCGAGAACCTTAAGGGCACTGCCCACCGGCTGGCAGCTGCGAAATTTAAATAGGAAATCCAGCGTTAAGGGGGATGACGTCTCATATCTTGGATTTTCACTATTTTGGTTATAAGTTCCATTTAAGAGTGTTTAACGAAATTTTTCGAACGGTATGACATAAATAATATTTTCTAAATCGTTGTCCCCTTATTACAACTCTACCGCATTTATTAATTTTTGATAAGTGACTGGCGGCAAGAAATAAGTAATTTTTTCTTGAGGGCGGTTGCAGAAATGATTCCGGAAACAGTAGTCTGGCATTGAATGTTTTAGAGTTCGTGCAAAGCAATGTCCTATGCCTAGAGACCTGCAAAATTCGCGTTATTATTACAAGACCGACTAGACTTGAAACATGTGTGCTTCTGCACTGCGTTTCTCATTGGACTACAGTTTGTTCGGAGAAGCCCTGGACGACTTAGGAACAATAGAAAACAACTAACGAGAGGCTGTCCCAGTCACGTCCAATCAAGACTAAAAAGGAAAATGTGTCCTCACAGCTATATAAACCAATAAACTAATTGCACCGTCTCGAATATGTAAAGGACGGTGAATGCCAGCATGTTGCCAGAAAATGACTTCAACTATGCCTTGTGGACGGCCAAAATAAAATATCAAATCTGTGATGTAAGTTACGGCGAAAATTTCGTAAATCCGAGATGGTGGGGAATGATTGATCCCCTTAAGAAAATTTCGCCTGAGTGCGTTAATTTTAAAAATAGGCGTTTCACACGAAATGTATTCTTCGTGAATTTTTAGGAGAAGATCCCTACGAGCGTATATTTTCAATATAAATAGGCAATATGTACTTTTGAAAAACATACATAATTTTTAAAAATTCCATCCGTACAGGCTATACATGTTATGGAATCATCTCCGTTGAAGGGATGTTCTCCTAAAAAAATTCCTAAAGAATACGTTTTGTTTGAAACTCTTATCTTTAAAGCGCCTGTCATATTGTCAAATTTTTCGCCTTCAAATATATTTGACAATAAAATTTGCCATAAAATTTTTCTTTCCAGCAAATGTTATCAAATAATCTTGAAAGTGTTTGAAAAAGTGTCACACTGTCAAATTTTTTTTCTGGGAGAATCTAATTTGAATTATTATTTAAAAATCATTCCCATATTGAGATATCGCTTTTGTTTTTCTATGCAGTCCATTACAGGAAGAAATGTAAGGAATATTGTAATTTATTTTCACTTCTTTATCTGAATTCAAATTTTATTTTTCAGAAACGTTTCCTGCACAATTAAATTGAATGCCTCTGAGTTTGTATCATTATGTGCAATATTCTCTTATGGCAGCATTCGTGCTCATATAGCTTCAACATAAATAATTATTAGGAATATAAAAATTTCGCAAATTCATTTCAGGACAAGATAGATTTCAAACGGGTGTACACTGAAATCACCTTTGCTATTGGATCAGAGTTTTTTATGCACGCCCTAAACGACTCTGATCCAATAGCAGACTAGCAAGGTAACAAGAAGCGAATTCCATGCTGCTAGGTGTGTGGTAACACTGGCGCAGCAGTCTATTAACAAACACCTGATGCTCGACTGTACACAGGATTGTGGAGCCTAGCCTGCAGGTCATTGAACCCGCGAAACTTTCCTATCCCTAATAATTATCTTCACCGCATATTTCGTTCCCAGAAATTGTTCGTTAATTTAAAGTTTCTTGACGTCCAATTTTGTCGTGCACGGTTGTGATTGGCTGAGTCCGTCAAACATCAAATAATTTTTAAGAACCGCTCCAATCTTCAAATATTTGATGGAAACTGAAGCCATCCAACTTTCTCAGACAAATATGGAGGCGTTTATAACGTTTCGATGACGTCATAACTGTCCAACTTTATTTCACCTTACTTATTGGAATCATTTTGACCGAAAAATGAGGCAGTGTGCCAGGGGCTTAAAATCGACGCACCGAGGCGAAATTTCTTTAACGTGGTATTTTCTTTTTAAGTGTCGCAGCTGGTAGCCGGTAGGTAGGTAGCGACCTTGAAACACGTGTCTTGGCGTGTAGCGTGCGTGGCACGTGTCGTCATTGTGACGTCAGGGAGCAGGAGCAGACGTGTCTGGGCAGGCAGATGGTCCTCCGTTATCCCTATTCCCACCGCGGCCGCCACACCTTCCGGTCTGTGCGCTGAGCTGCCAACTTAGCGATCTGGTCACCAGCTCTGGTGATATCGTGGAAACTGTCTGACGACTGGTTTTTTTTTTTATTTTTGCGACACGTTCAAAGGCCGGTTTGCGATCAATTTCGCGTGCCTAATACCCGGTTGCACCAACATCTTCCTAAATCCGAGAACGAATGATCCTAGTTCGGAACCAGGATTCAGTTTAATCTTGGTTCCAATTGTAAAAGTGTTCACCAACGAAATTTCATGATTCTGGATCTTCGATTCGTCGATCTTGTTTCTAAAGTGAGAGATCGAGATTAAGTATGAGACAAATTTTGCTATTGGTTCATAATATATGACGTCATGGAATCAGGCGTATTTTTCACAATAGATAGAACTAGGTATTGCGATGTTTTATCTGTTTTCAATGAATTATTCTTGCACGAATTTTACTGAATAATATTCAAGTGCTTATAATGTTGTTTTAATTTCCCAAGAAAAGAATTCGATCTGTTGGCTTATTTTTAAACTATACATTTGCCGACGATGGCTGCTGATTTCGGATCGAGATTTCGAACCGCCAACTTCGGCACTTCGAAGTGAACTTCATCTCGATCTCCAGTCCAGCTCTGAACTCGAATGGTGCAACAGTTTTTTCTGTGTCGATCTTAGATCCGATCGCGGATCGAGTTGCGAACCACCATGGTGCAACCGGGCATTAGTCACCAGATCTGGTGATCTCGTGGAAACTGTCCGATTACTGGTTTTTTTTTTTTTTTTCCGACACGTTCAAAAGTCGGTTCGCGATCAATTTAGTGTGCCTAAGAGACATCTGCGTAAAACGTTTATGAAGCAAAAAAGGTATGGTTCGTCGTGAATGTACACGTGTATATTCAACGAATCACGCCTAGACATTAATTTTATATTCGCAAAGTAGGGATTCATTAGCAAATATAATTTAGACGTATTATTGAAATGCTCAAATAAATATAAAAACGTAATATTTTTTTTAGAAAGTACGTAGTTAAATATATTGCGACGGTGCTGCCGCGCCGCCGTGAGCAGTGCCATAATTTACTGTGATCAGCTCCGATCGATTGGCTTCTCGCTGCTCAGATTCCGTCCCTACTCTGTGTCCTTCCCCGCCTACCCTCTCTCCCTCCTGGTGCGTCATGAGATGGATGTCGGTGGTAGTGCTTTTGGCGGGGGGGGGGGGGGGGGAGAGTCCCAATAGCGTCACTTCTCCCACCAAAGAGGCGCCCAAACACCTCTCTGGTAATTGCCGGCATCAGTTTAAGAATAAACAAAGCTCCCGCCCCCTCTCTACTGGTCTTTCCGACTCTATTAACTAAGAGCATGTTTTCCACACACTCTGTCTCCTGTAGCATTCTATTGAATGATTTAATTTAATGCATGCAATAATTTTCGAAATTTTTACTTCTCTCTCTCTCTCTCTCTCTCTCTCTCTCTCTCTCTCTCTCTTGGCGGGTTTTCCCTTGCTCTTCATAGTTAAGACTAGCTCTAAGTACACTTAGGGAGGTAGTCATGGCCCCAAAGTGCAGGCCATGGCTGCCCAATCCCTCTTTGCCGCGATGCATGTCTCCTTGCATGATTTTCCTTCCTTGTAGGCGTAAGGGGTTAGCCCTGAGACGCAATAAAATCCCACCCTACCTACGGGCCTTAACTTCACATAACACTTAGAACAAGGTAGTTTAGAACAATTTTTAAAAAATGTTCTTTGGTCAGCTGGGTGCGAGCTGTTCCCCCTTCGGCTCCATTCTTCCACTGACACAACTACTAGAACTGCTTCGTCTCCAGCCCGAGCTCCTCTAGACCCTGCGACGCCGGACAGTGCAGGTAATATTTGGGGTAACTCTGGCACCCCATGGCACGAGGTGTGTAGTGCTTTAGTAGTAGCTGGGTGCTCGGACTTGTTTTGGTCCTTTGCATTTTTTTATCGTGGCAGTATTTTGGACTGTTAATATATTTCGCATCTTTGTGTTTGCTAAGCGTACTTGAGAGTGTGCGAGTGCGTTGTATCGTAGTCCATTCGTTGCCCCATTCGGCTGGCTCGACCGTGTTGTTGTCAGGTGCGTCCACAGCTTATTCCAGGGCTGAAGGAGAATTTGGTAATATTTGTATTTTAATTGTTTTGTCCTTCTGCATTTTACAACCAGGTGCTGTGATGGCCCGTGTCCTAAAATTTATCGGGTGCCGCCTTTTTGGTGCGTCTATTTTTAACGTAATTTCTAATTGAATTTTAGTCTTTTTTTTTTATAAGTCGCGCCGCTCAATGGGCCTGGTACGGCTGTGGTGCGCTCGTTATTGCCACGTATATTTAAATGTCAATTTTGTGCAGAGTTTGTTTTAGCGTAATGTGCGGTACTCGAGGTTGCGTCGCAAATTCCATCGACGCCTTAATGAAAGCAAAATGAGACTGGCATTGGTATATATAGCTGAGAAAGGCGGTTGAGCATCTGAATGCAGTTATAAACGTAATATGTTATTGATTTCCCCGGTTGGTGACTCTTTGATAGGTGGTAAACGGCGTGTATGAATATTTTATTTCGTACCTTAGGTGTCGCCTGTGATTGCAGGAAATAATTAATGTCTTTGCCGAGTATTTTGATGGACACTTTCAAGGGTCTTAATTGCGAATTTAATTGAAAACACCAGCTGTCGGTGTTTCTGAGTGTGTGTGCTATTGTGAACGCTACGGCGGTAAATATTCAGAATTATTTATTGTGTGAACTCTAAAAGTCATTTTTGTCAAAGAATTTATTTCACAGGCCACTGCTTTTCATCTTGTTGTCGTTTGTGTTACCAATTGTCATTTTAAATATCAATTTTTCTCGGGGAGAATAAATTTAAATGAATTAAACTTTTCTGGTACGTTCATTTTATTTAGTTTATGCTTATTTTATGTAGCCCAAAATTGCGCTGCAATCAGTGCAATATTAATTATTATCATGATCTCCTTTAATTCTATTGGCTAAATTATTTACGTACATGAAACAAAATGGCATATCGCCATTGCCTGCACTATTGCACGACGAGGATGTTGTTATTACCCCACACGTAAATCTACGAAGAATTTGCCTTCTTTAAGGCCCGGCCACACCCCCTTTTGCAGAAATTCTTCGCTTTCGTGTCATAATTTCGGGTTCATAGTAACTACCGACAATGTACGATTACAGAAAATTCACATTTCTCGAGTCGTGTAATATTTTTGTGCTTATTTTTTAATCCTGTGAGCAAGCACGTATAAAATCGGGGCCACTTTTATGTGGAAATTATTTGCTCTTGAAGACGATTCTCACATTTTTATGGTTATCCGGTTTGCTGTGTTGTGCCGGAATTCAAGTAAAAAGTTACAACTAGTCAACATTCCAGTTAGAATAAAACTGTCCTTTTTAGTCGTTGCTCGAGCGAACACAATATCTTGTAAAACTTATCACATCTGTCGAGCTAAAACAATTGGTACACAGTCCACACGCTGTTCCATTAGCCAGCAGCCAGTGTAATAACAATTTGTTTTATTGCGTCAGTAAGATTAACTGGTATACAGTCAACACGATATTCCATTAGTAGAGACGTGCAAAATTCGCGTTATAATTTAAGGACAGACTTAACTGCAAGTTACTGCGTGTTTGACCGACTTCAGTCACTGGCTGGACATATGTCTGTCACGCCTCGGAGAACTCTTGAGCCAGTAGTATTAGTCCAGCGATGGAGCGGCCGATCTCTTTGAAGGATATGAAGCAGGTAGGCGACGTTGATTAGAGCGCATCGGCCAATGAAACAGCGGGCTGTGCTCGCTTGTTTATAAGGCAGCGCAGTCTATCCTCTCGCCGAATGATGACGCGAATTTCGCATACCTCTACCCGTTAGCCAGACAATAGCAATCGTTGCAGAGTGCAGTAATCGTGTCCGGCGTAGCCAGGACCAATATTGCGAAGTGACGGGTAAACGCAGAGACCAACACGACTGATACTGCTGTAGTGGAGAACATTGGCAGCTCACGTCAGCCTTGTCTTTAGCGCCAGCACGTGTGCGCCGTACTAAAGGGTTCAAGTAGCATTCCTGCCCTGACGGCATGTGGAAAATAATTCCTCACATAGACACGCGGCCAATCACGAAAGGAGATTTACAAGCTTGCACGCAAGATGTTTGACTCTAGCTCGAGCACGATTCTTTTCGCGAAAACAAGTGGCCATAGGAACAGTATGTCACTCATATTGTTAAATAAACGTAATATCAGTTGAGTAACTGCACTTGTTTACCATCTGGAATAAAGTGGGAAATGGTTGTTGATTGTTTTCTGAAAGTAACTACAGATGTGATTGTGTTACAAAATTCAAATATTAATCGTCTCTACGCTAACTTATAAATAAATAACTTTCTATGCCCTAGCAAAGTAACATTATCAAAAAAAAAATTAATCTCACACATAAGTGATGCCTAAAAAAATCATGTGAATCCAAAATAGTACGCCCCCCCTTGCCACGCCCTATATCCGCTACCCTTAAGGACCCCGCCTACCTGCACTGTTTTCCTACTTTTTTGGCCGAGAAGCGCAGTAGCCATAAGGGTTACACTGGCACGCGCTACAAAACGCGGGAGAAATATTCCACAGTAACCGGCTACAAAAATAACATGTTACTGAGATTTCTTACCTACTTGAAACTTGAACGATGGAACTTGTTTCATGAAAGTAACGGGTAGCCCATTCCTATAGTCTATTCACGGTTTATTCACATTTCTAAAAATTAAACCTTAGAAAAATCACTTTACGCATGACGTGTTTAGTTATTTCCTAAATATGGCATGTATCACAAACGTTTTATACCTCTACTAACATAAAAGTATCTAATATATCGTTAAATTGAAGTTCTAACTATATTTCATTTATAAACGATAACATTTCATTTATAATAACTTTGAATAATAACAGTGAGAAAATGTATGGGTTCGTAGGGCCTAGTAAGAAATAGTTCTCATGCATAATATTATTACAACTGAGTGCGCACGAATACGGTGCGTCGTGCTGTGGGGTTAGTTTCTAGACTTAGTAAAGGCTTAGCTTGCACGAGGTGGAGGAATATCCTGGAAGTAAAACTCCAGCAGGGCTCCAGGAAAGTGTGGAGTGACCTCGGATGGATTATAATGCTGAGTGTGGGTACTTATAGCAGTATTTGCATTGCCTGTCGAAGAAAAAGAACAACATACGGCGGGGTGCAATGTCTCTATCTGGGTAATGGGCGATAGCCGGGGCTGTTGACGAGATTATGCCCCATGGGTCAGTCCCCACGTTGATGTGGCCACACCTTCTTTTCCCATCGGCTTCTCTTCAGCCGCCTTTATTTATCAACGTCCTTACAACAGCCTATTCGAGGTTTATTCACACTTTTTTCAATAAAACCTTTGAAAATCCACCCCGTGTAAGCCATGTTTGATTTTTTCAAGTGTTTTATACTTCATGAGGTCTAAAGGCTGTTCACGATAAAGTGAGCAGTTTATAAATGAACCTTAGATAAAATTCACTGCCCCCTGCATGCATATATTTCAATGGGCGCACTGTGTGACATTCGCCCAGTAAAGTTGGTAACGATGGATGGAAAGCAGTTCCAAATCTTAACGTAGAATAAAAAGTGCTTGGTAACCATTTTTGATAACTTAAAATTAATTCTTTCACTTTACATTTTTCTAATGCATCGAAGTGTAAAAACGAGCAGCTTTGTAAATTATTTACTTTCTTAATCATTTGACAGTTTCATTTGACCGACGCGTGAATAAAGTGATGAGGCCCATATCAATGTTAATTTTACATAAGGCAGAGGAATACAAAACGTGTAGGCATACAAGTACATCTTAAGCAGGGCTTTCAAAAGTGATCATTTTACCGTGAACAGCCTATACCTTAGTTTTGGTTATATTGAAAATGTATTCATATTCGCAATTAGCATTGGCATCATTAGCATTGCTGGAATTGGCACAGGCAAATATGCATGGGTGAATTTGCATTGGCAATTGGCATCGGCGTTGGCGAATTTACATCCAATATGGCGACAGTGGCGTCATTCTGTGTTCATGTTTGCCAACAACCAGAATGCGGACAAAGTACCTACAAGCTGTTCAAGGTAAAATGAGCACTTTTGAAAGTCCTGCTTAAGATCTACTTGTATGCTTGTTGTGTATTCTTCCGCCTTATGTAAAATTAATATTGCCATGGGCCTCGTCACTTTATTCATGCGTCGGTCAAGCGAAACTGTGCAATTATTATAAAAGTAATTATTATAAAAACTGGTCATTTTTACACTTTCGTGCATTAAAAAAAAACAGAAAGCGAAAGAAATAATTTCAGAGGCCACAAATGGTTACCTAACACTTTTTATTCGACTTTAAGTTGTGGAACTACTTTCCATCTATCATTGCCAACTTTACTCGACGTATGTCACTCGGTGAGTCCGTTAAAATATATGCAATCAATGGCAGTGCCATTACTCTAAGGTTGATTTCAATAGTGCTTTTTATGGTGAAAAGCCTTTATAGTAGTATGTGCTGACTTTGAGGCAATATTAGTCCCCGGTACAGTAATGTCCGCCGAACCCTGACGCCTCACATACATACAGGTATAGGTTGTTCATGTTAAAGTGAGCACTTTTTAAGACCCTTATAAATTTTTCTCTCATCCAATTTCCATCTTCCTGCTGCTTTTTAATATAAACATTGTGATATGACCAATAAACACAGTGTATACATTTCACCACCTTCAAAACTTAATGCCTGAGGCTGCAATAAGATATATTTATTAGTTGTTAATGACTGTTTGGAGGGCCTTAAAAAGTGCTCACTTTACCGTGAGCAGCCTATACCAAAAACATTATGACTCCCGCCTCAAAGACGTCCCAAATGCGTCGTGATGTCAGTATATATCGAGGCGAATATGCTGCACATAAGTTTATTGAAGAGATCGTTCACATTGGCAATCAGGTGAAAGACATTTACGCTCAGCCCGACCGCGGCACCCCAGCCAGCCAGTGAATCCCCTATTTCAAGCTACTTTTGTGGAATTATCTCACAGACAGTTTACCTCGGCGTTCTCCGACCAGTTGTCTTTGAAAGCTGTCTAGAACATAGTGTTAGAAAGTTTGATAAAAACATTGGGTGTCAACAGCCATTTCCAAAAGGAAGAGAGATAATACATATTATCGATCACGTTTGTAGAGGTGTAATATCTCCCTTATAGAAGAAAAAAAACTTCACCGATTTGTTGCTTATACACAGGACGTTTCTGATATTTTCAACTAAATGCATTTTAATTCTCAGATTTTAGGGGCGCATACCTCCCTTAATAATCACTTTAGGGGATAGGTTGCACATATATTTTCGTAAGGAACCGCCTGCCGACGTTTGTTCCCACATTTTAAATGTGAATCAGTTAAAATTTCACTGTTTCAATCAGTCAACAGTACCTGACTGATTCAACAGTCACTTCAGTGAAAATAACTGATGAATCAGTGAAAGATGCCGTATTTCCTTCACTTATTGATTCAGTGACATTTTCCACTATTTCATGTTTTTTTTTTTTTTTTCAGATGTTTATTTCGTACTGATGGATCAGTTAAACAGCCTTTTAAGAACGGCCGTCAAACATCGTTTAAAAATGGCCGCTAAACAACGTGTAGCAAGTGAATATCAACGAGTAAACTAATAAAACCAATACAAAAATACTTTCTAAAATGTGTATCGTTTTTCAAAACACCACTTTAAGAGGTAATATGAACATTCAGCCTTCCATTCCCTTTTTACGCCGTTCATTTCGTTTTCAGGTGATCATCACAGCGCTCTGTTTTGAAAGTCTTAACTGCCTATATTGTGGTGAGTAAAATGCACTCATATATATATATATATATATATATATATATATATATATATATATATATATATATATATATATATATATATACTATTCGTTTTAACAATCCTTACGGCACCAATTAAACTAATAAACGAAAAGTAAAGACATACGATTTAAATCTTCACGATTTCGATAAGCAGTATAAGACATATATTATTTTCCTGTAATTGTTAAACTTGACTCGGCAGTGCAGATGAGCCCAGCCGCCGTAGCTCATTGGTAGGGTGGCTGATTTGTAGTCGGCGGGTCGTGGGTATGCGCTCCGGGCTCTCCGCTGCAGATTTTCAGTTCGGTTTGTCGCGTGCATGTGTCAGCAGGTCGGTCTGACTTGAGCTAGTTAACGTCACAACTACAAACGACACGGTAAAAATGGCAAGGAAACGGCCGAAAGCGAAGAGGAAAGGGTGGGTGAGCACAATCCTGGTCACCTCCGAAAACTTTCCAACTCTTCTAGATCACGGTGAGTTGCGCAATGTAAATGGTACACCATCGTAAATATGTTTATGTCAGGTGACTGTTTGGCTAAGTTCAATACAAATGATATTTATTTAGCCACTGCAATCAGCTGCCACTTATTCAAATAGTGAAATTTTCCACTGAAACGATCAGTGGTTTTCCGCTGGTTCTAAGTGGAGCCATTTTAACTGATTCGAGTCGTTGAATTTTACCCAATCAATGGTTTTCCACTGTCTCCAATTTAGAGCGCACGTTTTAGAAAGACGTGGTATATTAGGCGGGGAAACAGGAGGGAAATTATTGAATGCTGTTCGTAAAGACTCCAATCAAAAATATCTAAAATCCTTTACGTGGCAATAACTGGGGACAGAAAAATGTCGCGTTTTAAACAGCCTGTAAGCCGGACTCCCCGTTCCAATGAGTTTCCTCGTGTAAGTTTTCCGTCCGGTGGCTGCTGTCTCAGTGTGTATAGGCTGTTCTCGGTCAAGTGAGCACTTTTGAAGCCCTAGTTACTTGTTTCTTTCAGCGATGTATTTTCCTTGAACCTATTTTTAAAATAAACACTGCTACATAAGCAGAAACTTGCATAATTAGCGTTATTATTTGAGGACACGTTAAACTTCAAACACGTGTACCTTTGCAATAAGTTTGTCATTGGACAATACTTTATTTGACACGTCCTGTGTAGCTCTCCGCCAGTAAAAGAACACTTCATAACTGTGCAGTCCAATCACGCGCAGTTCAGTCGGAAAGGTTGTGGCTTCGCATCCATGCAGCAGCCAATCGAGAAACTACGCCGGCTCGAATATGTACAGCACTGTGGAGTTTAGCCTGACCCCAAATAACAACGCGAATTTTGCAGGTCTCTACATATACGTAACAAACACAGTGTGTAGATTACACCGCACTTGGAACTTAACGTCTAAGGTTAAAATAAAATGTATTTATTGACTGTGATTCCAGATGCGATGGCTTTCAAAAGTGCTCACTTTACCGTGAATAGCCCATAGCCAGTTTTACCTCAGACCAGGTGGCACTGGATCCGGTGTTTGTTCCCTTGCAGGTCTATTATTGGCTCAGAGTTCACCTGGGCGTGTCTAATGAACGGTAGCCCTACTGTCAACATAACAGAAATATACAATTGTTTGAGATCTAACTTTTCGTAAGATGTCTCCCTGAAATTTCTCAGTCCGTAGCTCTGTGCTCTGTACGCGGGCCTGGCCAATCGTTGTCCTGCATCTTCTCTCTTAAATGTTTTTATGTACGGCAAGCACGTTTCCATCAGTTCTGAGCAGGTATCTCCGTTCTAAACGGCAACGAGATGTTAAGTCCAGGCACCTTATAATTAGAAACAATAGGAGCGAAACATGTGGTAAATACGTAAACAATCATACAACAGAAAAAAAAATTTACTATCAAACTTTGTTGAGTGAGTGAAGAGTGAAGATATCTGGACGGCTCTTAACATCGAGGTCTTGAGAGCCGATGAGGGTGATTGAGGTATGGAGCAGCGCCGGAGTGAAAGGGCGGGGGAAACGGGAGATCCCCGAGAAAACGCGCCGACCAACGGCATCGTCAGGCACGATTCCCACATGCGAGAATCCGGAGCGACCCGGCCGGGGATCGAACCCGGATCGCCTTGGTGGGAGGCGAGCAGACTAATCGCTCTGCCACCGTGCCCCCTAACCTTGTTCAGGATAAGCAACTTGGTACGAACTGGCAAACACAAATCTTGCGTCGTCATGGTTTCCTAGCGACGCAGCACTTTAGCACAGGCAAAACGAAGCAAAAAAGGTCATGTTTGGGTCATGGGCAGCGCATTAGCGCACCGAAAGGTCAATAATGAGCTCTCCTCGTTGTAGTGGGCAGCTAGGACTTGCTGCTAGGTTAGTGTGCAACGAGCCATCACTAGAGATATGCAAAATTCGCGTTGTTATTTGGTAACATGGTAGACTCCACTTCGCTGTGCCTACTTGACAGCAATTCGCTATTTCATTGGTTACTGGCTATCACACGACGTCATTTACCTGGGTGACCGGTTTACTGGAGATCGGTTGCTCAGCCTATTGGCTCCAATTGTCCTTGGGACGAGCCACATTTGTGGTCTGCGAATGGCAACAGTCGATAGAACTTACAGTACCTTGGAATTTAGCCCGCCGCCAAATAATAACGCGAACTTTGCAGGTCGCACAAATAATTTATTTAAAAAAATTTAGTTTTAAAAAAGTGTTGGGAAGGTTTAATTTATCGTGAGTGAGTGTATGTCGTGGTGGAGTTGTAGACATACGGCGAATGATTGCAACTCTCTGGCTGTCTGGAGCTCCCATTACTTCTTAATTATTATTTTTTAATGAATACGATAAGTAATAATATCAATATTTATCGCTGTGTGTGTCATTTCCTTTCCTGGTACCGTCATATCTTCTCGTTGTACAAGGATTGATAGCGCGCTTGGTGATAAAATGTGGAGGGAGAGGGATGCTGGTATTATCATGTTCTCACTGACTCATGCAACAGTCAATTGTTTTCAGTGGATTAGTTCATGCGTTCGGGATAAGGGGCGAGGCAGTTTTAATACTACACAGAGCAATCATTTGAGTTTAAAAAAAGAATCCCAGAGTGTTATTCCTTATAAAATCGATATAACCGTGTGTTTTGTTTGCTGGTGTGATGGCATTTGCAAGTGGCTATAGCTAGGGCCGCCCGTTTTTCGCGAAGAGCTATCAGGACCGCTTCAACTCCAAAACACTAGAGCTCAGATCCAATTTCGTGATTGGATGATTTTAACTATCATACGCTGCAAGGGCCTGTCCGCGAATCGCGGACACACAGTATCGGAGTTACGTAATTCTGATTGGTCCAGTCAGGTAAAAAATAAAACTGTTTCCCCAACATAGACACGTGGCCAATGACCGAGGGGAAACTGCGCGGATGCCTTAGGACATTGGAGTCTAGCCTTCGGGTAAATCTTTTTGCGAAAAACAGGTGGTCCTAGCAATAGCTGTTCACAAATACGCCATTGAGTGAGTAGTGTGATATCAAGTACCCGATTTAACGTACTGGAAAAGAATACAGGCTGTTATAGATAAAGTGAGCACTTTTGAAAGCCCTCTCGTTTGGAATAATAGTCGATAAGTACACTTTATTTTAGCCGTAGACGTTAACTTTCGAGTGTGATGGATAGGGACCTGTAAAATTCGCGTTATTATTTGAGGACATGTTAAACTTAAAAAACACTTTTTCTTTGCAATACGTGCGTCGTTGGACCATTCTTTATTTGACACGCCCCGGGTAACTCTGCACCAATCTATGAACACTTCACAACTGTGTGCCCCAATCACGTGCAGTTCGCTCAGAAAGGGCGTGGCTTAACATTTACGCAGCGACCAATGGAGAAACGACGCCGGCTCAAGTATATATAGCACTACGAATTTTAGCTTGATGTACAAAAATAGCGCGAATTTTACAGGTCCCTAGTGATGGAATACGCGCATTGTTTTTATCACTTATATAGCAATATGGTTAAAGAATAAGAATAAGCCTGAAAGGAAAAAGTAACTATGGCGTCAAAAGTGCTCACTCTACCGTGAACAGCCTATAGTAGGAATAAATATGTTATGTCTAGGGATAGGGATGTTTCGCGAATTCATTACGGGACAAGATAAACGTCAAACACATATACAGTGAAGTCCCCTTCGCAATTGGATCACAGTTTATTAGACCCGCCCTGCGCGTCCCTGAGCCAATAGTAGACTTTAAAGAAAACACCTTGCGAATCCCATAACTGCCAGGTGCGGGGCAACAGCCAATGAACACTCAGCTGAGGCTCCAGTATGCAGAGGACTGAGGAGTCTAGCCTACAGGTCATTGAACTCGCGAAATTTTCCTATCCTTAATTATGTACCAGCGACAATACCACATGTCGTCTTGAGTCGTACGATCCCAGTTCGTGTGACGGCTGATCTTTTGATCGTGAGAAATGTGCAACGATTTATACGTTGGAAAATTCGTAAGTAAGTTCGCTTCATCATTTAACCGTTCGATGTACCGAATTGCCGTTGCGAACTCAGTTATTTGTTACTGTTTAATTTCGAACGACAGGAAAGCACATGCTAGATCCAAAACAAACAAGCATAAAATAAGCTCGTCAAAAAGTCGCATTGTATCTCACACCTTCAATGAGAACTGCTAATACAGCTGTGTACAAAAAATAATAAAAGACATACATTTTCATGTGTGAGAGTTATCGGTAATTACTTTACCCACTCAAACGAACAGAAGTATAAAATTACTAACAAAAATTTAACTACACATTCTGAAAAATTCATGAGCTTTTGTGGTTAGTTAATTTTAATAAAGAAATTTAAATTTAGTTTTTTTTTTTTATTGATTTCATAATTGTATTTACCGTTGTCGTCAGAAGTCATAGGCCATGTGCGAATTAACTAATTTCGTTATTTCGTTATTTTGTAAATTCGTGATATGGTAGGTATCAATTTGGACTTTGTCAACAGTCACTTGTTTAGCACTCGCGCGCGGCAACGCGTTATCACATTGACAGTGCAAAGTATTTTTATCTAAATTTAATACTTAAAACAAACGCAATTGTTCTGTTATTACCACTGAAATACTACGAATACGTTAATAAAAATAACAAATTATGCAATAACGACTTTAAATATTTTTTTTTGCGGTGTGTGTAAGAAGAATTGTTTCCGTATAAAACTATTTTTTTTTTTTTGGAAAATAAATAAATTGAGGAAAATGATAAATATATTTTGGAATTTACAGTAACTGCTAATCAGTGCATGTTTGTAAACACATGATGCTATTTACAACAATCTCGTTCCAAAACCACGTTTAATCTTGCTTTCCTCAGCTGTAAACGCTTCTACTCTCGGAATAACGATTCGGTACGTCACCCTTCTGAGCGAGCGAGTAAGAGAGCCGATGAGTGCGAAGCGAGGTGAGTATGGAGCAGCGCCGGAATGAAGGAACAGGAGGGAACGGGAGATCCCCGAGAAAAATACCGCCGACCAGCGGCATACTTCGGCACTACTCCAGCTTTCGGAAATCCGTAAGTGACCCGACCGGGGCTTGAACCTGTTCACGGAGGCGGAGGGTTTTGGGGGGGGGGGGACGAGAGAGGTCTAACCACTGCACCACCGCGGCCCCGCCCCCTTCTGGAAACAAGAAATCGGTGTCTATGATTCGCCGTATAAGCTGCGGTTCCAAATCTGTATTCGTAAGGCAGTTGCCTGGTTGAGAATTTGGTATAGGAAAATACATGCTAATGAAATTAGTTTTTTTTTTTTTTTTGGCATCCCTGTTAGATATATACCACAAGGGATTTTTTTTTGAACTGAAAAATACGCGCATCTTTGCTACCTTAGCATTTTGTAACACTGATGTATAGCCTGTTTCCTGGAAAAATAATAAAAACTAATTGCTATTTTTACAAATATCATATCTCACATCTAGGATTTTTGTTTCAAGTTTATATATTGTAAATTGGCTTCAAAAACCCGAATGTCGTAATCATTTATTTCCCTAAACGAAATTCTCACCGCTTTCAAACGTGTGTACAATGTCCTGATCCACAAAAAGAACACACATTTCTGACGATAAAGGCTGTTCACGATAAAATGAGCACTTTTGAAATCAACCTTAGAAAAAAGTAACTGCCCCTGCCTGCACGTATTTTAACGGGCGCAGTGAGTGGCCTACGGCTATTCAAGTTGGTAACTATAGATGGCAGTAGTTCTGTATCTTAACGTCGAATAAAAAGTGTTAGGTAACAATTTGTGACAACTTGAATTATTTCTTTCGATTTATGCTTTTTCAATGAGTCCAGGTGTAAAAATTAACAGATTTTTTCAATATTTACTTTTATAATAATTTCGCATTTTCACTTGACCGACGCGTGAATAAAATGATGAGGCTCGTGACAATGTTAATCTTACATAAGGCGGAATAATACACAACGTGCATACAAATAGATCTTAAGCAGGGCCTCCAAAATTGCTCATTATACCGTGAGTAGCCTATACTGTGGAGAGCTTTCAAGATGTCACTCGCATTGGACACGTTAGTTCAGAGTAATCCAAAATGGCTAAAAATGGGTTTTTCAAAACTGTGTATCAGAAAAATCTACGCGTCAGACACACATAAAACCACTCAATTGCTCTGTATTGAACCTTCCTACGGACTTGCGACCAATGAGATGACAGGGTCGCCTCTGAAAGTCCCTCGGGCGCCTGCAGTGGTAATCCAAAATGTCTTAAAATGGGTTTTTCAAAACTGTGTATCAGAAAAATCTACGCGTCAGACACACATAAAACCACTCAATTGCTCTGCATTGAACCTTCCTACGGACTTGCGACCAATGAGATGACAGGGTCGCCTCTGAAAGTCCCTCGGGCGCACGCAGTGCAACGAGAACACTGCACGGCGGTTCAGAGCCTTGCGTTTCGAGGAGACGGCGCACCTGATGGAACTTGACGGAGTCGCCCTTATCCCTCCCCGCGCTTCTTGACGGGGTTCACAGCTCCAGCAGAAAACGTTTTATCAAAATCCGCCCAACGTGCCTGAGTGAGGTCTAATTACAGAATAGCGTTTAATTTGCTCCATTTCTCTCTAAAGCATGTTTTTGTGATGGCGAAAATTTGCTCGACCGGGTGTTTGCACGGTCATTTTTAGGTACGAACATTCCGGTACAAAAAAAAATCTAGAAAAGGAATATGGACGTGCATCGAACCTTTATTTTTATTATTACGTCATGAAATGGCAAGGCCTCCGCTGAAAGTCTCGTAGGGGCTCGTTATCGACTGCACGCCAGTTTAGTGCTCCGCACGTAGAGGCGATGAGAGAGTTGATGCGCATGTCTCTGTCGCCCTTAGCGCTCCCACGCCTTTAGGCGTCGGCCGTGTATGATTCCTTCAAACAGGCGGCCACCGTAAGGGGAATAGTGCACCAAAGCGCTATATTTACCTAATTTACATCACAGGTTGTTTTACAGAGGATTTTTCAAAATGTTTGGCAAGACATGACTTTAATAATAATTTCGTAAACATTCTTACATTATTAAATATTCACTGCATTTATTGTTATTCCAGGAGCACTAATGGAAGGTAAAAATGAATATCTTATTTCTTATCTTCCATCAGTGCTCTGAGAATAATGAAGGCAGTGGCTGTCTAACAAAGTAAGGTGTTCAAAATAGTTATTTGTGTCTTGCCAAGCCCAAAATTTCGTTAAACCCTCTCCAAAACCACATATGACTAGAGACGATGGTTTATCGCGGGGAAACAAACAAGTTGACTGTTTGCTAGGATCCAATGTACTGCACACGCGTCCGGCTGTTCGCGTTCGTTACTGGCCGTCATGCGTGTACGAAGCTACCGCCGCATTTCACTGGGTCAATGAGAATTCCGATACTATGAGGCAGGACTTTCGTGATTGGTCTGCAAACGTATTAGCCGAGTCAAAACCTCGTCCATCCAATCGCGAAATAAAACTAGTTAGATTGCTGCAGAAGATATGTTAGCTCGAAATTTTTTCGCGATTTTCCATAATCTGTACTTATGACAAAAAATCGGGCAAATATGATGATTTTGTGCGCGCGTTGGTGTCGCGGAAATGCCACTTCACTTTCACTGGGACTGGGTAAAAAAAAGGGGGGGGGGGTGGGAGGGCACCAAAGTTGTGTCCTTTCCCTCCCGGCGACGGCCGATTAGCGGCCATTATCGCTGGAAGGCGAAGACGGAGTGAAGACACGCCTGTACACTGGCGTGGGTACTCCCGGCTTTAGCGTGCGCGGGTAAAAGTGGGTCAGCGGAGGGACGCGTGTCGGCCCCGCCACTTTGGACACCCTGGGCCGCGCTTCTCCCGCGTCCCGCGCGCGATCGCTCTCCAGGGGTGGCCAAGCGAGGCCCCACGCACACGCGTGTCCTCGCTATCGCTCCATCATCCCGATAACACCAGCCGCGTGGCCAAACCGCCTACCTGCCGCCGCCCTTTTTTCCAGCCTTTCAGCTAGAACCGCCACGTTAAGCCAGTGAAAATCAACAGTTCCAAATACAACGACCGCTTTCCACTATAGGCTGTTCACGCTAAAGTGAGCACTTTTTAAGGCCCTTCTTAATTTTTCCTTTCGTCATATTTCCATCTTCCTGCTGCTTTTTGATGTAAGCATTACAATGTGACGAATAAACGCAGTGTATACATACCACCACCCTCGAAATTTAATGCCTGATGCTGCAATAAGATGCATTTATTAGTGGTTAAAGCATTTCGGAAGGGCCTTAAAAAGTGCTCACTTTACCGTGAACACCCTATAGTATTTCATCACTACTAAAGGCTGTTCACAATAAAGCGAGCACTTTTGAAATCAACATTAGAGAGAAGCCACCGCCCCTGCCTGTATTTATTTTAACGGGCGCACCGAATGACATGCGCCCTGTAAAGTTGGTAACAATAGAGGGAAAGTAGTTCCATATATCAACGTCGAATAAAAAGTGATAGGAAACATGCATCAAAGTGTATAAATAACCTGATTTGTAAAATACTTTCTTTTTTAATAATCTAACACTCTCACTTGACCGACGTACGGATAAAGTGACGAGGCCCCACGGCAATGTTAATTTTACATAAGGCGGAAGAATACACACGTAGATCGTAAGCAGGGCTTTCACAAGTGCTCATTTCACCCCGAACAGCCTATAATAAAGAAATATATCCAACCTCCTTTCTCCCGTAGTATTTCAATTTTCCCCAGTCTCTTCTTAGTTAGTAGTTTTATATAAAAGTACACTTAAGGAGGTAATAATGTCTCCAATCGCTGGCCATGGCTGCCCGATCCCTCTCTGCCGCGATGCATGTCTCCTAGCATGTTTTCCCTTTCTTGTAAGCGTAAGGGGTTCGCCCTGGAACGCAGTCAGCTCCTGTCCTACCTTCGGGATGCACTTAACACTTAGTCATAGGGTGGTTAGAAAAAAAAGTGAATTACCGCCACGAAGATCTCCGGGCTTCGCGGTGATTCTCAACAAGGCCCACCTCTCAAAATTCTGGGTTTTATAGGCTGTTCACAGTCAAATGAGCACTTTTGGAAGCCCTGATTCAGATCTACCTCTATGCACTTTATGTATTCTTTCGCCTTATGTAGAATTAACATTGCCACGAGCCTCATCACTTTATTCGTGCGTCGATCAACTAAATTGGGAAATTATTAGGTAAGTGAATATTTCACAGATCTAATCAGTTTTACACTTCCATGCGCCAAAAAAAAACAAAAATAAATTAATTCATCAGAAATGGACACCTAATCCCTTTTATTCGACGTTAAGATACGGAAGTACTTTCCATCCATCGTTACCAACTTTACTTGTCATATGTCATTCAGTGCGCCCGTTAAAATATAAGCAGGCAGGGGCAGTGACATTTTTCTAAGGTTCATTTCAAAAGTACTCATTTAATCGTTAACAGCCTTTAGCAACCATTCCTCGCTTCTTCCCCCCCCCCCCCCACCTGCAGACAGGGAAGCAGAGCAAACAGTTTCGGGTATCAGGTCCCCAGGCGCTAAACACAAGGCCCACTGGCATTGCCGCAGTGTATCTATTTGCCATTCATGGTCAAGTGAGCACTTTTGGAAACCCTCTCATTTGTTATAATAACCAATAAGTATATTTTATTATAGCCTTAGACGTTAACTTCGGGGTTATGTGGAATGTACACACTGTGTTTATCACTTACACGGCAATATTTATTTTAAAAGTTGGTTAGAGGATTAAAAAATGGCTGAAAGAAAAAAGTAACTAGAGCTTTAAAAGTGCTCACTTTACCATGAACCGCCCCCCTCCCTCCCCCGAAATGATAGAAAAATATCAAAAAATTAAATAAAAAAAATTACAACTTTATTTTTTTTTTTATATAAGGAATGTGTGATGGCCTTTGAACATGCAGGATGTTTATAGCATTCTGCGGTACTATCTGTGTATATTAGCCCATTCCATTGATTGTTTTCATATTATTTTTTTAAATATATATATAAGTATTTAATTACCTTCTCCTTCCTCCTTTCACCCATCCTTCGCCCCTGCTAATATCACAGCTTGAGAGAGGTCTTCCTGTCTCTCGTCTAGAGACGAGCGCTAAAACATCTCTCTCAAGGCAAACCCACCATCTTCCTTTCACTCTCAGTTTCGTCGCTTGGCTCGCTAAATACTTTCTCGAGTGCCAGCTGTTAGCGGCGCGTCAGTACTCGCCGCGGGCACAGAATGGGCAAGTCCACAGAAACCAAGTAGAAGCTGTTCGCGATTAAGTGAGCACTTTAGAAATGAACCCTAGAAAAATATCACTACCCGTGCCTGCATATGTTTTAATGGGTGCACTCTGTGACATTCGCCCAGTATAGTTGGTAACGCTGGATGAAAAGTAGTTCCGTGTTCTAACGTCGAATAAAAACTGTTTGGTAACCATTTATTATAACTTCGAATTATTATATTTCGCTCTCTGTTTTTCTTAATGCCTCCAAGTGTAGAAATTAGCAGATTTGTAAAGTATTTACTTTCTAAGTAATTTCAGAGTTTCAGTTGACCAGCGCATGAATAAAGTGATAAGGACCACGTCAACGTTAATTTTACATCAGGCGGGGGAATACACAACATGTATACAAGTAGATCTTAAGCAGGGCTTTCAAAAGTGCTCATTTTACCGCGCACAGCCTCATAACGTGGATTTGAGTTGAGAGATGTGAGGAGTCTTGAGAGGCGGGGGAAACGGGAAGTCCCCGAGAAAACCCGCCCGACCAGCGGCATCGTCCGGCACGATTCCCTCTCGCGAAAATCCGGGAGTGACCCGGCCGGGGTTTGAGCCCGGTTCGCCTTGGCGGGAGGCGAGCAGTCTAACCGCTCTGCCACCGCGGCCCCTAAACACGAAATGGTGGTGTCGCTTCTATTCTGGGAGAAAAATTATTATTACGCAAAATTTTTACCGTTGTCCTAGTAGTACTAAAGTTAATCAACTAAGTCGGCCTGCAATTTAGATTACTTTAGAAATACGTCAGTGTTTATGCTAAAATATGTAGTAGACAACTAGTTGTTTAATGCTTTTACATCTAATTTGCACTGTGTGTTATTTCCTGCTTACAAAAAGTCAGGAACTTACTGATAAAATATAAACATGTTCCTTGACTTTTTACAACTAACAGATGATACACAATTAAAATCATGCTCAAAAATATTAAACAACCCATTAAATTTTAAATTTTGTATAATGGTACATTATCGGTAATTACCTTAAATCCGAAATTATGACACGAAAATGAAGAATTCCTGCAAAAGGAGGCTGTTGCCTGGTTGATAATCGCGTATAGGGAAATGCATGGTAATGACTTTTTTGAGCAAAAAAATACGTACGTCTTTGCCATCGAGGATTTTTTTTTCTGGTAGAATTAGAAAGTTTAATAATAAAATAAAAAATTAGGCCTACTTAAAAACAAATTGCTATGTTTGTCTTGATACAGCGTTTGAGAGTACCATTTCTCACGCTCAGGGTTTCTGTCTCAAGTTTATATCTTTAAAATTCGTTCCTAAAAAAAAAGAAGAAAAAAAAAAACGAATTTCCATTAACATGCATTTCCCTATAGCAAATTCTCAATCAGACTACAGGACGACGTGTTATGAAGTTTTGCGCGTGAGGGAACAGCCAATTGCGTCGCTAGGACTTGTGCCACTTTAGCGCGTGGCCTTTTGTTTTCACTTTTTCCTGCGCTGCGTCACGACTTTTGAATGAGGAGAATTGAGGGGTAATCGCGAGGGGGGGGGGGGTGAGAGCTTCATCCGCGGGCGGGACTGGACCAGCAGGGAGTAAAAGTGTACAACCCGGAGGGGGAAGCGAACTAGTCGCGAAATATTTTTCGCGAACCGGATTCGCAAGTTTTATTTTTAATCCGTCCTCCCGTTTCAGACGAGTGGAGAAATGCCTGTGCAGTCCCCCAGTGAAACGAACGAACAGAAGCCGTTAGCCTACTTTTCCTCCCCCTACACACACACACGCACACACACACACACACACACACACACACACACACCAGTTATCGTGGATGACCTTCCCAACGAGCGAAAACGTCCGAGGCTGATCATGATGAAGAGGGGGGGGGGGGGGGTGTGCAGGGAATCCCGGCGAACAACCTGTTTCGCGAATCGCCAACTGCACCGGAATTAACAGCTGGTCGATCGGTGGTCAGACGACGTGGGGCCGCGGTGGTGCGGTGGTCAGAGACCAAACTCGCCTCCCAGCAAACGTGGCGGACGTTGCCTATGGCGACTTCCTATTGCCTCGCACCTTGTGTGGGGAAACGGCCGCAGAATAGTTAATAACACCGAATTGAAATTATTTAGCAGTTCCTTTGGTGTGGGCAAACTCATCCGCTTATTGGTTACTAAATTAACAAAGTATTTTGAACCATATAAAACAACATCCTCCCCCCCCCCCCAATGAACTATTATTAGGGATAGGAAAATTCCGCAAATTAATCTCTGGAAGAGATTGATTTCAATCTCGTGAACACTGAAGTAACCTTTGCTAATGGATCAGAGTTTTTATGCACGCCCTAGACGACTCTGAGCCGATTACATACTTGCAAGGGAACAAGAAGCGAATCCCATGCTGCCAAGTTTGTGGTAACACTGGGGCAGCAGCCAATGAACAAACAACTGAGGCTCGACTGTACAAAGGATTATGGAGCCTAGCCTACACGACATTGTAGCCACAAAATTTTCCTATCCCTAACTATAATCTCTACTTATATGGGGGCCACCGTGGCTGAGCGGTTAGCCTGCTCGCCTCCACCAAGGCGAACCGGGTTCAATCCCCTGCCGGGCTACCGGGTTTTTCGTATGTGGGAATCGTGCCGGACGATGATGCTGGTTGGAGGGGTTTTCTCGGGGTCTCTCGTTTCCCTCGCCCTTTCATTCCGGCGCTGCTCCATACGAACCTCAATCCCCATCATCGACTCTCGAGACCTCGATGTTAAGAGCCGTCCAAAACTCTTCATTCACTCGCCGGTTTTTTTTTTTGCGGAAAGATTCCAAGACTAGTTGAACTGCAAAACACGTTAGTTGTGAACATTATTCGTGGTTCGATGATTTCAACTCTCACGCGTCTCAAGTTTATGCCAGCCAATCACAGCCGTCCAGTTTCGTCCGATTGGCCCCAATCTAGTGGAGAAAGCAGTCTCACAATGACACGCGTCCAATATCCGAAACAAAAGTTACAAGTTTGCAAGTATTAAGTTGAAGTATAGCTTGCACATAAATATTTTCGCGGAAAACAAGTGCTCCTGCTGATAGAGAAGATTGACTATTAGTAGAGGCCACCTGTTTCCCGCGAAAATATTCCAGGACAAGTTGTGTTCCAATGCACTTCAGTTCAGAACCACTTTCGTGATTGGATCATTTGAATTGTCACGCGTCTTGTCTGCCTGCCCGCGAATCACGGGCGGTCAGTATCGGACAAACTTGATTATAATCAGACACCTGAGAAACTCGCGAGTTTAGTGACTTGCGGACTAGACTCTACAGTCCTATGTACAAATATGCCGATGGCAACTCTGCATTGGTTGTCTGCATTCACAGCGGAAGGCGACGATTGGGCCAGCGTTCCTAAAGAGGCGTGTCAAACGCCGCGTGGACCAATATCTAGAGACATGCAAAATTCGCGTCATTATTCGGCATCAGGCTAGACTTCACAGTACTGTCTGTACTGGAGCCGGCGTCGTTTCTCCACTGGCTGCTGCATGGATATGAAGCCACGCCCTGTCTGACTGAATTGCACGTGTTTGGGGCACACAATTGTGAAATGTTCATTTATTGGTGCAGAGTTACCCAGGTCGTTGCAGATACATTATGCTCCAATGACAAACATATTGCTAGAGACATGCAGAATTTGCGTTATTTTTGGCAGCATGCTAGATTTCACCTGCCTATATACATAAGGATCGGTGCCATTTGTGTATTGGCTGCTGCAAAGGCGAGGAGCAACAGTCTCATTTTACTAGGCGAGACGTGGTTGGGCTATCTTCTGGTAATTTGTTTCCTATTGGTTCAGGGCCGCCCACAGCGTGTCAAACCTACTGTAGTCTAATGACAAGAGCAATGCAAACGGACATGTTTTTGAAGTCTACTCTGTCTTCAAATGATAACGCGAGTTTTGCTGGTCTCTACACATTGCAAAGGTACACGTGTTTACCGTTTAACGTGTACCCAAATAATAACGCTTATTTTGCAGGTATCTACCAATATTTAAAGTTATATAAACACACGTGTTTTGATTTCTAGCTTGTCCCAAAATGGATTGGCGAATTCTTCAGGACTATAATTATAATTGCCTCGCTCGTGTAACAGACTCTGTCGTCACGAGAAGACAAGCGGCCAATAGTCAAATGAAGACTGTAAGCGTGCACATGGGTCGTTGACGTCTAACCTGCGCGAGTATTTTCGCGAAGAACAGGTGGCCAAGACTGCTGGAGATATCGCGAACCAGCTACGGTCAACCAACAAAACTGAGGATTACATAAACGTGCGTGCCGCGTTGTGAATCAGCGCGCTGGGCCGGTCCAGCTGTTTCCACTACCTCACTGTCAGCGCCTAGGGTTCAGCTCGGCCAAAGATTTCTTCAGCACAAGACGGCCGGCTGCCAGCTCCAACTCTGACAACGGCGCATTAATATCCACGAGCCCCGTTTCACACGATCGGATGTTTCATCGGACTCAGTTCGTCGGAGACATGAAACTACTTTCCCTTCGTCGTTACCAACTTTACTGGGCGCTTGCCACTACGTATGCCAGTTAAAAAATACATGCAGGTAGGGACAGTGACATTTTCAAAGTGTTGATTTCAAAAGTACTCACTTTGTCGTGAACAGCATATATGTATAAAAGACTAACATGCATACATATATGTGTATGTGTATTTGATATGCGCAGGAGTCCAACACGCGTTGGGCGAGTCGGGAGAGTTCATTGCTGCTGCACGAAGGGGTGGGAGTTGTTCAATTCAGTAGTGACAGCGGCCGAGAGCGGTTGGGCGAGAGCTGTTCCGCTTGTGCATGTCACCTGTCGGAAAAACTGGAGGAGGTCGCGCAGCGCCGCACTTGAAAGCGTGGTAGTAGATAGCGATGTTATCTGCGTGGTGTGTATAGCTCCAGTAGCGTCGCGTGGTTTCCATCCCTCCAGCGGCGAGAGCTCGGGAGAGTCCTCTCCTACGCTGCCTCCCCATATCCTGCCTCCTTCAAAACTGCGTGAAGATTGTTCTCCGTATGCACAAGTACTGGGTGTCATTGATACGTATTCGATAAAAATTGAATTGGAAACTTGAAATCTTTGAAATACATTTCACACTGTGAAACAACACTTGAAATATTTTAATTCACTACAACAGATAACCCACCATCACATGTCTACTGACTGCTTCATTCCAACAAAAAATATATATAAATGTGTTTGGTGGTAAACACAAATACGGAGAGAATGTGAAGGAGAATAAATAATTTGCAGGATGCAGATGTTCGTGGCATGATGTTAATTTATTGTAAATCTTCGTTTGATTTTTGTTTATTTCTTAAGCATTTCCACGACAATTATATAAGTTTTTTATTTTTTTTTTACTCAAGAGCAACGAGCATCGCATTACGCCAACGAGAACAATAATCGGAATTATTCTGATTGGTAGAAGAAAAGTTGAATTCAAGAAAACTTAGAACACGGCAAATACAAAAAACCTTTAAAGGAACTCAAATAATTCGATTTGTAGATGTAATGTACTGTTCAAGAAATTTAAATTGATAAATATTCAAGACAAGTTGAAGCAAAATTTGATTGCGTGAAGTGGTCTATAGAATACAGAGGCAAAGCAGCCACCCGATCGCACCGCTAACATACGGTATAGGCTCTTCACGGTAAAGTGAGCACTTTTTAAGGCCCTCCCAACAGGCATTAACCACTAATAAATATATCTTATTGCAGCCCGAGGCATTAAATTTCGAGGATGGTGAAATGTATACACTGTGTTTATTGGTTACATTGCAATGTTTGTATTAAAAAGCATCAGGAAGATGGAAATTGGATGAAAGGAAAAATTTAGAAGGGCCTTAAAAAAGTGTTCACTTTACCGTGAACAGCCTATATCAAACATTTGACTAACCGTTTCGTATTATAATGTACAAAACTGTGTACACTGGCTGTGAAAAGGTTGAAAAGAATTTAAAAATAAATAGGACAATAATTTTTTTTTTTAAACACATTCAGGTCTGCACATACCTACTATAATTGAAGACAAGTTAGAAGTGAATCACCTGTATACATCACTGCAGGGACGTCTATTCTGTTGGTTTCTGTATTCCCACTTACCACTCTTCTATTGGTCCACACCACACTGGGCGTATTTACTGTGATCTACAACGTTCTTCATTGGCTGTTCATCAGCCACTGGGGTCGCAGAGCTGATTATGCTCCAATCAAATATCTCTCGCTGTATAAAATGTTTACAGGCAATCGTGTCCTTTTATATAGGGATAGAAAAAAAAATATATTTCTTGCAGGAAAACTACAGCTGCTGGGTGGTATTGTTCTTGTAAGGTAGTATAAAATACTAGCGGAACAATGGCTCTATAACCATGCGAGTTTTATTTTCAAGGACGAAGCAATTTTAAAACTGGCGTTGCTCGCACGTAGCTCGAGCGTAGTCCAGAATGTGTTAAATCACACAATTAGGGCCCTTACACACGGGCGACTGACTGCGTGTCGCTGCGCCTGAGCGTCCAAATAGTAGCTTGTAATGGAACACATGGTTTCAAATGGCACCTCGCACCCGAGCGACAATGCTGCGGCCGCGACACGGAAAAGATGCAACGTGTTCCGTTTCTGTCGCTAGTCGCCGCGTCAAGACAGTCGCAGGGAACGGATCACACATGCTCGTACGCGTCCCTTCGCACGGGCGACCGAATTGTAGCGGCGACTCCCGCACCAGCATAGGAATCGCATCCATAGTAGACACATCTTCCTCGCATTGCATTGCCTTTGTGGACAACAATGAATGCAGATTCAGGGTAATTAATTTTGGCGTTTGGAAAACGAACTGAACTTTATAACTGTGCTTTAAAAGAATACAGAGACCGAAATGTAAAAGTGAAAGCTTGGGAAGATTCAGAAGTGGGAAGACATGGATGTACAAGAGAAGATTGAGAAAGGCGAGCTTCATACTATAGTGATTACAAAAAGTGTTTTATATCTGTATTACGGCGTAATTAACTATTTCACAATACAATGTTACATCATAAATAATTAGCAAAGGAATGCTAAGCACTATTAATCACGTAGTATTATACATGGATTACGAATACATCACTGGTTCATAATGTTAATTCAAAACAAATATATTATTTTGTTACAATACAACTTTCCCCACACAATGTAAGTAAGGTACGCTGTAAATGCAATAACAAGACAAACGTAGAATCTTAAAAACACATTAACGGCACTTGATACAGCAATGTACAATTGTGAATTATTTTACACGAAAACCTTTCATTCGCCATATTATTACTATTAATAGAATGTAGGCCGTACGTATTGTTACAGTGGCGACGATTGAGTTCCTCAACAGTGTATGCACGTGTGTTTGGGGGGGGGGGGGGCAAGGATTTGCAATTTGCAAGTATAATAATTCATGTTAAGCAACAATGTAATTCGTTAACTACCAACACAATATAACATTAGGTGCGCAACAAATGATATGGTAATTGTAAATATAAAGTACTTACGGTATTGTTCTTTATAACAAATGCGGAGTAATATGATTTATACCCCTTACCGCCCCCGCCCCCCCCAACAACCCTTTTTATTTATAAACAACAATATGTATACACACTTGAAACGAACGTTTGGACATTCCCAATCATTAGCAATTCATACTTTATCGTACTGCCATGGCACAGAACCTTTTGGTGTTACAAAATATCGAGCAAAATAATCTTGGTTAGTTGTTCTGTGCGAGTCACCTCTCACTCCGCGCTCGAGTATGTTATGCAGAGAACATTCATGCCCAGTGTCTTCAAATGTAATACCATCTCTTCGTAGTACATAGTTATGTAAAACACAGCACGTTTGTGTGATTAACTGTGCAAAGTCTACGTGAACTTCTGTAGCTTTATGATAAACACAGTATCCCGAATGCACATCCCACCATTCTTCTCGCTCTTGTTAACCTATAATTGAAAAATCTCTTTTTTTTTAACGCAAATATGTTTTTGCGGATATGGGCGCACTACATGCTGTGATACAGCAAACTCTTCGTCTCCAACAAGTACATATGGCATACGAATTCACCTTAGTAGTTTGGCAATTGCTTGGAAGGTGGGAAATTCATTTGGTTTCCTTCAATTTTTTTTTTGCTCAAAACTGAATGTTTGAGCACATCAGAATCACTGGTCTTCCCATATGCGCCAGCATCAATGGCTCAGAAACAGTAGTCTGCATCGACTAGAGCGAGGAGTATTGTGGAAAATAAATGTTTATAATTAATATGTTGTGAACCTGCATTTTAGAGGTTTGCAATATGCACATGTTTCCCATCTACAGCCCCAACAAAGTTTGGAAAATGTGTATTTTCATAGAACTGCAGAGCCACTTTCTCCCATTTTTCTATTGTTTTCTCTTTCATGCAGATAGGCAGTAATGTATCCCATATTGCTTGACAAGTGTCTTTCACAATACTCCCGACAGTGCTTATCCCCAACAGATACTCGTAGTGTAGCGAAGTGAAGGAGTTACCAGTTGCCAGGTATCTGAGATCAAAATCATTAATGTCGTCAGGCTAACATTTCAAATTTAACAATTGTTTGAGGTAACGAGGTCCAAAAAAACGTTGGAAATCGTTAAGAGATTGTTTCCGTAGCGAAATTGCTACACAATAACAAACTCCTTCCGGATCTGGCACAGATAGCAGAAGACGGAAACATATATACCTTGACCAACTTCTGTTTCTGCTACCTTGTTTTGGACAGCGCAAGACTGCCCCATCTTTGCCACAAATTGATGAAACAAACCCTGCCGGGGAAAATGAACTACAAACCGAAATAGATGCAGACTTCCAACCTCCAGCCCAAACCGGAACAAGACCAAGAAAACCCTTGAGGAAATCGCATGACAGTTCTCTTGAAAAGGACTTCTTACAATTATTTGAGAAAAAACCTATCCAAGAAGACGAAAACCATGACGACAAACAGTATTTACTAATCTCTTTTACCAACTCTAAAGAAATTCTACGAACATGATAAGCCTATGGTTCGAGTGGAAATTACGAATACAATCAGAAGAGTTCGAGATGATATTCGTAACAGGAAAGGTCAACATGAACGTCAGCAGTTCAAGAGTCACGAACACATAACCCAGCAACAGCCAAGAAACAACTCAGTGAACTATAAGCCACAGCAGTTACAGCAAACATGCTCTCATTGGCCTATTAACTCTTTGCTCTCTGCCACATCACCTTTGTCATTGGAAACCTCCATTGGCAGTGACTGTCCAGAACCTTTGGTCTTTGGAGGAGAGTACAGTCAGCTTCGTTAGTGCTTACATTAAGAATTTTTTTGCCCATGTACTTTATTACGATAAACAACTATAGTGATATTCAATTCATTATTTTCATTTGTGTCCTACCTTATCAGTAGAAACTGGTCCTCATATAATTAGTAATATATTTAAATAACTGTAATAATGTATCTTATTTATAATCCAAAAAGGTCACCTCTCTTACCTGATTGTAACTGCCTATCTTTCCTATGGACACACGGGTTTTCTCATGTTATTTTTTGTCTGGTATGTAATTCTTTGACCAACCAAAACTAGTAAGTCATCAAATGAAGGCACGGGCATTCTGAAGTAGTTACAAAATTTAGATTCGTCACACCTCAAATCTTGGTATATCTTGTGAAATTGTCCTTTTAAGTAGCCGCTGACTTACAAGTGGATGTACCCATTGTCGTCTTCTGTTTTTCTTTCTCGCTCGTACCTTCTGGACGAGTACAGAAACGCGTGCAAGCTCTACGATATTCATTTCGATAATGATACCACCACAGCGACTTTTCTGTAGCTGCGACACAAGTGCCGCTCGCGTGCAAGGGTAAGCGTCCGTCGTCTGAAGCCGCTAATGTCTGTCGCTCAGACGCAGCGACACAAGTGTCGCTCGCGTGCAAGGGTAAGCGTCCGTCGTCTGAAGCCGCTAATGTCTGTCGCTCAGACGCAGCGACACAAGTGTCGCTCGCGTGCAAGGGTATGCGTCCATCGTCTGAAGCTGCGATTGTCTGTCGCTCAGACGCAGCGACACAAGTGTCGCTCGTGTGCAAGGGTAACCGTCTGTCTTCATTTTATGTTTTTCAATTGATAAAACTATTCAAAATTCAACCCTAACTACAGGTGAACCATATTTCGGTTTCCAAAGAAAATCCTGACTGAAAATTTTATGTCTCAAAGAAACATTTTAGCTGTTTGTACAGATAACCTAATGGTAAATGTATACATGAAAAAAATATTATGTTAACCATACTTCCAACATTTGCATCAGTGTGCCGATAATCTTATCTCTCACTAAAATGACGCTCAAAAATATTATTTGAATTTTTTTTTTTTTTTTAACTTATTTATATGCCAAAGGTGACCTACGAATTTAAACTGCAGCCGTGTGCCATTAACCTGGGGCGTAATCGGCGGTAGGGGATGGCGGAACTATTGCGACAGTGTTGGGAATTGAGCCCCTGCAGCAGAATAGAAGAGCGAATGACTTTGTTTATAAGGTGTTTCAGGGGGTTGATCAGGGAAACAGGGGGCAGACTCGGGCATAGAGGCATAGTTCCTAGCAGTCAACTGGGTCGGCGCCCTCTTTCTGATAAATCAACAGAAAACATTACTTTTATTGATGTTTATGCAACGTGCTTTAACTAATTTAACTACGGTCAGTTATTTTCTATTGACATAATATTTTCCGTGTGCGGCCCTCGGCCGATGCGCGATACCCCTTCGAGGCTGGGGCCGCTTGTGTGCAAAGAGATGTGTAATAAGCTATCGGCAGCTCTTAACATTGAGGCCTTGAGAGCCGAAGAGGGTGAAGCGAGGTTAGTATGGAGCAGCGTAGGAGCGAAAGGGCGGGGTGAAACGAGAGAACCCACCGACAGGCACGATTACCGCATGTGAAAATCCGGGAAGCGGGCCCGCCGGGAATCGAACCCGGTTCGCCTAGGTGAGAGGCGAGTGGTCTAACCACTATACCACTGCGGCACCGTGGGGTCCCTAGGCAGTAGCCCAGTTTGCCTAGTGGGGATATGAACTGTAGTATAATTATAGTGTTTATACTATAATTTACAGCTTTGTACGATGTACTATAGCATATTCATTATAGAACGCCAAATACTATAATTTAAAATGAGCAGTAGTAATTATTAGGATACTCATTATTCATAATGTTACGTACTCCATACGTCAACGTATCGAGTATACGGCCAAGAAAACAGGAACATAAGGGTTTCATAAGTAAATATCACTATAAATAATATTAGAAACACCTAATACGCTGAGTACCAAAGTAGCATTTCTTATATAATCTTCAGTTTAATATAATAATTTTATAAGTTGTTTAACAATTTAAAAATACAGCACATAGTAAACCTGAAATGGCTGTTAAAGAATTTTAGTTAATTTACTATAATTTTGTGCTAAATATTATTATAATTTTCCTAGGCTTGTACTACTATTTTATCTTCCGGTGTTCACATTCCTGTTGCCTAGGCAGAAGTTGTCCACTGGCAGGCAGGCGGGCGGACAGCGTGTCAACGGACAGGTCGGGGCATCTGCCGCAGAGGTGCGTGCTGGTAGGGAAGGACACGCACCCCCCCCCCCCCCCGGAGGTGAATAATTCAGCACTGCACATCGATCCCCGAGCCGCGCCCTGGCGACACGTCGCCGGTAGGTCGCCCTCACTTCCGGCCTCTTGTGGAGTCCTAGACCCCGTCATACCTCGCCATCCTCGCCACGACGTCGTCTCTGCTCGAGATATTCCCACCCGTCTCCTTGTTCCTGCACGACTCTCGTCTGCCGCTGACAGCGTCTCTTCGCTTCGGCAAGTTACTCCCTGAAGAATTTCTGTAGGGATGGTACCCAAAAAGATTTACCTGGAGAGACCATTTCCTCAAGATTTCCATCGGAGGACCAGTTCCCCAAGATGTCTTTCCAGAGACTTTTTCTCCATAATTCCCCTCGGAGATCCTTTTTCTCTCCAGATTTTTTGCCCTTGATTTCCTTCAGAAGATCTATTTCTCAAGATTTCCTTGAGAGGACGAGCTCCCCATGATTTATTTGGGAATTGTATTGCCTGAGACACATCGTCCGCAGGTCGCCTTCGCTTCCTGTCAGTGCCCCGCACTTGCCCACTCCCCCCCCCCCCAGAGACCAATAATACCATAGACCTGGTCTCCTTGTTCCTTCACATCTCACGACTGCTGATAGCTGCGTCTAGTTGCATGATGAAGCTGTCATTTCTGACACACTGTTCTCTCAAGAATTCCTGTGGGGATAGTCACCAGAAATATTTTCTTGGAGGCACACTTGTTCACGTAGATTATATTCCAAAGGCCTGTTCCGCAAGATTTTATTCGAGAGACACTGCCTGCGTGATTTCCTTAGGAGTGCCTGTTTCCCAGAATTTTCTTCAGATGGCCTGTTGCCTAAGATTGCCTTCGAGATCCTTTTTCCTATCGGCATATTTCGGAGGACCTGTTCCCCAACATTTTTTTTTTTTTGAGAGACTTCTCCCATTTTATTTACTGCGGAGGTCCTGTTCCCCAAAAATGTCCTTGGAATGAAGTGTGTGCCCAGGATTTCCTTGGGATACATGATGCCCAAAATTTTCCTCGGGTGACGTGTTACCCAAGATAGGCAACGGTCAAGTCCAATAAAACTCAGAATATAGGTACGTTCAGGTTAGTCGGCTGGGATCGACCGGACGACAGACGACCTGCTAGCACAGAGTAGTTAAGAATACAGACGTCAGACAGCCACACTATCGAGGATTCCGAAATCATCAAGGAAACTGATGGGTGATTTGTTTCGAAGTTATGTCTTCGCAAACTCGAAAGCCTGATCAGCTTTGCGATCATTTGGCAGCTACCGTGTAGGCTGGTCGCTGAAAACAGTTTCGCAGGTAGACACGCAGAACAACCAGCTCCAACATTCTTTCGTTCACTTTGCGCACACTTGATATGCATTTATATTGCTTATTTAAACTTTACTGTGGGGAAAGTGGCATATTTTCAAAGGTCACGATGTGATCCAATAAACAGTGCGCCTTTTTCGGTCTTCGTGTAAGTAATCTAAAAATTATTCACTTCGTTTGCTCGACCTGTAGAACACGTTTGACTAGCAAGATCAAGACAAATCCTGGCGTACTGACGTCATAAACACATGTATATTAGTTTAACCATTTTTTTTTTTCACTAAGTCATTTCATAAAACCTATACTACACGAGAGTACTAGAACAGCAGAACATCCTAACGTGCGATGTACTGGAATGTTAGCGTTACCTTGATAACAAGTTAGGTAACTCACAGTGTAGTCTGTTCGCGGTTTCCTCACACTTTTTGAATCAAACCTTTGAAATATCACCCCTTGTATGACGTGTTTAAGTTATTTCCTACATATGCAATGTATCATAAGCATTTTGTACATCTGTTTAAATGAAAGTATCTTATTTTTAGTTACGTTGGAGTTTTACCAATATTATTATTTTTAAATAATAGTATTTAATTTATAATAAATATGAATAAAAATAGTGAAAAAACATGTATGTTGGTAGCGCCAAGTAAGAAATACTTCCCATGCAAAAACATTATTACAACTGAGTGCGCACGAATTCAGTGCGTTGTTCTTTGGTGTTATATTGTAGACCTAGGTAAGTTTAGTTAGCATGAGGCGGAGGAATGTCCTGGAAGTAGATCTTTACCAGGGCTTCATAAAAGTGTGAAGTAATCGTGAATGGATTATAAGTGTTACCTTGATAAAAAAAAAAATCAGATAAGTCACAGCAATAAATATGTTGACAAACAAGTGAGTGTTGTGGAGTCGTGACGGCAGCAGAAAGTTTTTGTGAGAATTTGTAATTTACCGATATTCCGTAACCTTTACTCCCTTAGTTTAGATACCAAAAAAAAAATGTATTGTATGTACAAACTACCAAATCTTTTAAAATATAACGCTCATCCTTCTGAGGTCTGTTGACCTTGCTAATGGCGGATATGCGTAGCGCTAAGGAGAATCCTTAGTAAAAATTCTTAACACCTCCAGGTCTTCAAAGCGTATGACCGTATGGTCCAGTGAAAGGAAGTGCCTAGAAGATATTCACAGGCCTCTTGTAGCAGACGTTTACATTTCGTTCTGCACAATATTTACTGACATTAACGGATTACCTTATGATCTTAAACTTCTAACCGGTTCTGGGTTTGGAGAAAAACCGAAACACGTTGTAGAGTAAGTTATTTTTCTAAGGTTTGAAGACGCCGCGAGTAGACTGTGGCTGTTTCCGAATACTGGCCTAATGGAGCCCTTAGGGTAAGGGATCCACGGGAAGTGCACTCTAGTGGATGCGGCCATATTGGCTTAGTTTCCGAATTCTCACTAGGAATGCCGATACATCTCTTCAGACGTCCACTGGCAAGGGATACGACACTCGCATCCACACATCTCTCAGCTACGGAATTCGTTCGTCATTCGTTTATATTACTGTTTACACTCATTTCGCACGTGTGGTGTTGCTGGATGTTTCCTTTTAAGTTGTTCATTTAAATGGACGAAAGCTTCGGTTTTTCTTTTTTGTCTTGCTTTTTCAACGGTGCATAAATTGGACTCCAAAATAATAGCAAAAAAATAAAATTCTGTTTGACATACTAACCACTTGAGCAATCAATTGCATTATACACATCAATCATTTCAACAAATGCATTTGTAATTTGTATATGCTCGTCAAATATACTGCCCTACTTACAAGAAATCTCGATTTCTATTTGCAGCCATCGCCAAGCAGAAATTATAAAACCCCAACTCTAACAAGATTTACGTCTGCAGTAAGTTGTTGACATTTCACCGAGATTCCATAGATAACACAAATAAAGATAAGACTTCAAAATAGTAAAAGGTTTGTTACAGTTAGCGCTGCCTAACCGCCGTCTAGCTGTAGCAGAATTCGTATGTTATCCATTCCTTCAGTGCGGCCTTTTCCACAGTGGATGCATATACGAAGGGACGTAGGTATGCGAGAGCAATTAACACATCCACTGAATTTGGAAACAGCCTATATACGAAATAACGAATTCGAGTGTGAGGCGAGCAGTCTGACCACTGCGCCACCGCGGCCCCCTTGCTGGAAGGGTTATGTGCTTGGGGGGGGGGCGGCTGACACACCTCTCTCCGGAGAGCGTGCGTGTTGCATGAGAGGAAGAGAGCGAATCTGCGCTGGACCAGGGATGCTGGCCTCGGACGCGGGCGGTGACCCACTTCCCAGCTGGCCCGCGCGCACGTGACCAGACCGATTCGCGCGCAACAGCGGCACAAGTGTACTGCACGCCACGTCCAGTATCTACTACACGCCGTTCACGGTAAAGTGAGCACTTTTCAGGCCCTAGTCACTTTTTTTCTTTCAGTCAGTTTTTATCCTTTAACTACCTTTTTAAATAAATATTGCTAGCTAAGAAATAAACACGATGCATAAATCCCACCGCGCTCGGAAGTTAACGTCTAACACTGAAACTCATATATAAATTGAATGTTAATTCCACACGAGACGACGTTCAAAAGTGCTCACTTTACCGTGAATAGTCTATGCCCGCGCCACACCCGCTTGTAGGTTCTGACGATAGCAGAGTCCTTCCCAGTCCTGTGGTTCGGAGCCCACTGTAATCATGAACGTTACGTATTCAGTACAGTTTCTGTGTGTACCTGGGATTTCAATAATATATATTTTTTTTACTTTAACAACCCTGTTTTATTTATTTATTTACTTTGGTTTTAATGTACAATGGCGATGTTAAGGCCTCAATGCTTCTCTTACACTTAACCAGGTATAACAAAATGCACACATGCGTAAACATAAAAAAATTATAAAAAAAAAAAAAAAAAAAAGGAAATTCATAAATTAATAAGAGGTAAAACAGAAATATTAATAGCACAAATAGATAACTATGTATATATCTATAGCAAATATAGATACGAATGAATTTTCAAGGAAATTAAAATTACAATAGCAAAATAATATTTATTATAATACACATTACCAATCATAAATGAGCAGAACCTACAAAGAACTTAAGAAGAAAACCAGAGATTGGATCTCATTTAGTTAAAATAAGCTGACGTATCCACAATAAGCACTTACAGATTAATGACAATAGAATGCAGCTCAACTCCTGGGAATCCTTCAACTTTCAGTTCAGGAACTGAAGTGTATTGTCCTGTAGGTATATAGGTCATATTCATAGCTGAGTTTTACTCGACTGGCATTAGAAACAACGTTATGCCGACTGTGTCCAACGCCACAGAGTAGACACACGCTCAGAGACGAAATAGCGCGATTGTTTTCAATGACGTGGGCGTGCCCATTCCTGGTAGGCTGCGCAAGGTTCTGGGAACGGGCGTTGTGTCTGATTGGCTACTGCGTGCTTCTAAATGTCCCGTAAGCGGCGGCTTAACGGACGGCGCTGCGTTCCGACATCTTGCTAGCGTGTGCGACTACAGCTCTTGGTGTAAGCGGCTGCTCCGCTTCTGTACGCTCACGTACTCTGTGCCTTGCTTGCGAGCGGGTTTTACGTTGCCATTGCATACGACTTTCCATCTTCAGTTTTCTGTATTCGTTCACATTCTTAAAGGCTGTTAACGATAAAGTGAGCACTTTTGAAATCGACCTTAGAAAAAAGTCACTGCTCCTACCTGCATATATTTTAATGGGCGCAATGAGTGACATGTGTCCAGTTAAGTTGATAACGATGGAGGGGGAAGTACTCCCATGCATTAACGCCAAACAATAAGTGTTACGTAACCATTTGTGACAACTTAATTTATTTCTCTCTCTCTCACTTTCCGTATTTTTTTTATCCATCGAAAAGTAAAAATGATCAGATTTGTACAATATTTACTTTTCTGATAATTTCCCAGTTTCACTTGACCGACGCATGAATAAAGTGATGAGGTCCACGGCAACGTTAATTTTACATAAGGTGGAAGAATACACAACGTGCATACAAGTAGATATTACGCAGGGCTTTCAAAAGTGCTCATTTTAACGTGAACAGCCAATACCAACATACATCTGAACTGCGTGTGTTGGACATTTGACGTCATTGCTTTGTGCGTGAGTGCACGTGTTTACATTGTAAACAAATCCAACTTTTGAAAAACTACGAAAGTCAAACTTCCGTAAACTTTTCTTGGCCTCATGAGAGTTATAATCAAGATATGCCTCTACAAATTTTATTTTAAATGTTTCTGATCTGAAACGCAGCAAAATATTTCGCGACATTTCTATTCGATGCACGAAGGTTACGTGTTTGCGTGACACGTCCCAATATGGCACCCGAAATGACGATTTACGTGCACGTGAAAGTGTAAAGTGATGCGTGACACGTGTTACGTGAAGTGATCGTAATGCCGGCCGAAGTGACAGTTGTTTTGTGTCAGTGGTAGAGCAATGAATGGTGATACAGGCTGTTCACGATAAAGTGAGCACTTCAGACATGAACCTTAAAAAAATGCAACTACCTCTGCATGCACATATTTTAATGGGCACACTGAGTGACATTTGGCCAGTAAAGTTGTTAGCGATGGATGGAAAGTAGTTTTTTTTATATTAACGTCGAATAAAAAGAGTTAGGTAACCATTTGCGATAACTTAAAAGTAATTCGCTTACTTTTTTTTTTAATTTTTTTAATGCATCAAGTGTAACGAGCAGATTTGTAAAATATTTACTTTCTTAAAAATTTCACAATTTAATTTGACCAACGCATGAACAAAGTGACGAGGCCCATAGCAATGTTGATTTTACATAGGGCGGACGAATACACAACGTGCATACAAGTAGATCATAAGCATTGCTTTCGAAAGTTATAATTTTACCGTGAACAGTCTATAGCTTGAAGTTTGACAGAAAGAGTGTTTGATACAAAAAATTTAATTATTTTATAATTGTACCAAATATTGTTCACCTTGTACTCATTATATGTGACATCTTCCCGAACAAAAAAATTTTTACACTATATATTTTCTGAATAATTTAATGTCAAACCCAAAGTTTTTCTGTTTTGCTACGTTCTTAACATTAAATACTAACTACAGTAACTTGTAGAAATGAAAAAAATTGCAACGTAAACTAATGCCATGGGCTACCTCTTGACATAAGTATATGTAAACTAATGCCATGGGCTACCTCTTGACACAAGTATATGTAAACTAATGCCATGGGCTACCTCTTGACACAAGTATATGTAAACTAATGCCATGGGCTACCTCTTGACATAAGTATATGTAAACTAATGTTATGGGCTACCTCTTGACATAAGTATATGTAAACTAATACCATGGGCTACCTCTTGACATAAGTATAAGTAAACTAATACCATGCGCTACCTCTTGACATAAGTATATGTAAACTAATACCATGCGCTACCTCTTGACATAAGTATATGTAAACTAAAGCCATGGGCTACCTCTTGACATAAGTATATGTAAACTAATGCCATGGGCTACCTCTTGACATAAGTATATGTAAACTAATGTTATGGGCTACCTCTTGACACAAGTATATGTAAACTAATGCCATGGGCTACCTCTTGACATAAGTATATGTAAACTAATGCCATGGGCTACCTCTTGACACAAGTATATGTAAACTAATGCCATGGGCTACCTCTTGACATAAGTATATGTAAACTAATACCATGGGCTACCTCTTGACACAAGTATATGTAAACTAATGCCATGGGCTACCTCTTGACATAAGTATATGTAAACTAATGTTATGGGCTACCTCTTGACATAAGTATATGTAAACTAATGTTATGGGCTACCTCTTGACATAAGTATATGTAAACTAATACCATGGGCTACCTCTTGACATAAGTATAAGTAAACTAATACCATGCGCTAACTCTTGACATAAGTATATGTAAACTAATACCATGCGCTACCTCTTGACATAAGTATATGTAAACTAATGCCATGGGCTACCTCTTGACATAAGTATATGTAAACTAATGCCATGGGCTACCTCTTGACATAAGTATATGTAAACTAATGTTATGGGCTACCTCTTGACACAAGTATATGTAAACTAATGCCATGGGCTACCTCTTGACATAAGTATATGTAAACTAATGCCATGGGCTACCTCTTGACACAAGTATATATAAACTAATTCCATGGGCTACCTCTTGACATAAGTATATGTAAACTAATACCATGGGCTACCTCTTGACACAAGTATATGTAAACTAATGCCATGGGCTACCTCTTGACATAAGTATATGTAAACTAATGTAATGGGCTACCTCTTGACATAAGTATAAGTGAACTAATGCCATGGGCTACCTCTTGACACAAGTATATGTAAACTAATGCCATGGGCTACCTCTTGACATAAGTATATGTAAACTAATGTTATGGGCTACCTCTTGACACAAGTATATGTAAACTAATGTCATGGGCTACCTCTTGACATAAGTATATGTAAACTAATGCCATGGGCTACCTCTTGACACAAGTATATATAAACTAATGCCATGGGCTACCTCTTGACATAAGTATATGTAAACTAATGTTATGGGCTACCTCTTGACATAAGTATATGTAAACTAATGTTATGGGCTACCTCTTGACATAAGTATATGTAAACTAATACCATGGGCTACCTCTTGACATAAGTATAAGTAAACTAATACCATGCGCTAACTCTTGACATAAGTATATGTAAACTAATACCATGCGCTACCTCTTGACATAAGTATATGTAAACTAATGCCATGGGCTACCTCTTGACATAAGTATATGTAAACTAATGCCATGGGCTACCTCTTGACATAAGTATATGTAAACTAATGTTATGGGCTACCTCTTGACACAAGTATATGTAAACTAATGCCATGGGCTACCTCTTGACATAAGTATATGTAAACTAATGCCATGGGCTACCTCTTGACACAAGTATATATAAACTAATTCCATGGGCTACCTCTTGACATAAGTATATGTAAACTAATACCATGGGCTACCTCTTGACACAAGTATATGTAAACTAATGCCATGGGCTACCTCTTGACATAAGTATATGTAAACTAATGTAATGGGCTACCTCTTGACATAAGTATAAGTGAACTAATGCCATGGGCTACCTCTTGACACAAGTATATGTAAACTAATGCCATGGGCTACCTCTTGACATAAGTATATGTAAACTAATGTTATGGGCTACCTCTTGACACAAGTATATGTAAACTAATGTCATGGGCTACCTCTTGACATAAGTATATGTAAAACTAATGCCATGGGCTACCTCTTGACACAAGTATATGTAAACTAATGCCATGGGCTACCTCTTGACACAAGTATATGTAAACTAATGCCATGGGCTACCTCTTGACATAAGTATATGTAAACTAATGTTATGGGCTACCTCTTGACATAAGTATATGTAAACCAATACCATGGGCTACCTCTTGACATAAGTATAAGTAAACTAATACCATGCGCTACCTCTTGACATAAGTATATGTAAACTAATACCATGGGCTACCTCTTGACATAAGTATATGTAAACTAATGCCATGGGCTACCTCTTGACATAAGTATATGTAAACTAATGCCATGGGCTACCTCTTGACATAAGTATATGTAAACTAATGCCATGGGCTACCTCTTGACATAAGTATATGTAAACTAATGTTATGGGCTACCTCTTGACATAAGTATATGTAAACTAATACCATGGGCTAACTCTTGACATAAGTATAAGTAAACTAATACCATGCGCTACCTCTTGACATAAGTATATGTAAACTAATACCATGGGCTTCCTCTTGACATAAGTATATGTAAACTAATGCCATGGGCTACCTCTTGACATAAGTATAAGTAAACTAATGCCATGGGCTACCTCTTGACATAAGTATATGTAAACTAATACCATGGGCTACCTCTTGACATAAGTATATGTAAACTAATGCCATGGGCTACCTCTTGACATAAGTATATGTAAACTAATGTTATGGGCTACCTCTTGACATAAGTATATGTAAACTAATACCATGGGCTACCTCTTGACATAAGTATAAGTAAACTAATACCATGCGCTACCTCTTGGCATAAGTATATGTAAACTAATGCCATGGGCTACCTCTTGACATAAGTATATGTAAACTAATGCCATGGGCTACCGCTTGACATAAGTATATGTAAACTAATACCATGGGCTACCTCTTGACATAAGTATATGTAAGCTAATGCCATGGGCTACCTCTTGACATAAGTATATGTAAACTAATGCCATGGGCTACCTCTTGACATAAGTATATGTAATCACCAAAATAACAGGTAATGCATTAAAAAAATGTTAATCATTTAAACAATTCTTCATATTAAATTTTTTTAAATGTATATTATCTGTTATTTGGGGATTTCATATTTGTCACCTCGTAGTCCACAGAACTAGTTTACTTTATAATAATTTGTTTTATTTGAGCGTACTGTACAACTTAGTATTTGTTACTAGATATGGCTGCAGAAAAATATTAAAGTTTGGAATCTGACGACAAATTATTTAAAAAATATTAAGTGTTAAGTCTTTTTTTAATCCAGGAAAATTTCGTCACATAGGATGAAAATATGTTTGGTATGAATATAAAATTATTAATTTGTTAGTATCCGACATCCTTAAGTATGCGTGGTGACACGTCGTATCCAGAGCGAATAGTCGGGATGATTTTGGAATGGTTTTCCGTTTTCTTCCTCAGTACAGATAAGAGTCGGACTTGCCAAGAACTGGAAAAATACCAGGGGTCGGTGGTGGGGATCGAACCCAGAGCCTCCGTGTGGGAGGTAGCGACACATCGCAGTATCAAGTTGTCGGTGGTATAGTCTGCTAAGTGATGTGAATAAATCAGGAAACAAAAGCATCCAGCTATTACAATAGCTGTGACCTGCAGTGAAAACAGCACGTGGCAACGTGGAACAAAAGAAAAGGATATTTTTAATTAGGTTGTGCTAAGTTATATTAGGTTCAGTTGAGCTTGATACAGACGGACATATTTTGTGAACAAGAAGGTGATCGCCCTCTTGTATTCAAGTCCCGTGTACACACTGTACACTCAGTTGAAGTACTTGAATGTATGCACCAAGCCAGTCACTCATTTCCACCACATCACACGAAGATTGTACATACCTAACAAGCCACTAATACAGAATTAAAAATCTTTTTTATACACTCAAATTACCAATATCGTCATAAAGAAATGCACGGGAACTACATAGGCGTGCAAGACGCAAATGTAAGCTAACTGGTTGCACAGGAATGTGGACGAAAAATAGAACAGCCTCCAAAAGATTCTACCTAGCACGTAAGCCCCTCTGCATGCAAGCCACTTGCAAACAAGTTAGGCAGTCACACAATGCAAGTTGACGCGAACAAGAAAAGTGTACGCCTTCTCGTACAAGGGAGCGAACAAAAAAAGTGTACACCTTCCTGTACAAGAATGTGAACCATGTGTAACTGGCTTTAGATCAAATTACGACGTTGCAAATGTAGCTGCACTCTGGGCACGCTACTTGAAGCAGATTTGAACAGATTACGACAGGGTCGTGACAAGTTCCAACCCCTCTTCTGTACGACGAAGAAGAAAAAAAAACAACTTGAAATTAAGGACGAATACAAATAACACTCGTAAAAACCAAGTTTTGCTCATGTGTAGAGACATGCGAAATTCGCGTTATTATTTGAGGGCATGTTAAACTTTAAACACGTGTTCCTTTGCAATACGTTCGTCATTGGAGCATAATGTACCTGACACGTCCTAGGTAACTCTGTGCCAGTAATTAAACACTTCACAATTGTGTGCCCCCAATCAAGGGCGTGGCTTCATATCTATGTAGCAGCCAATAGGGAAACTACGCCGGCTCCAGTACATACAGTACTGTGAAGTTTATCCTGATGCCGAATAATAACGTGAATTTTGCAGGTCCCCACTAAAGTGTTTTCAATTTTTAAGGTACCATCGTGCAAAAAGATCCCAGCTTTAAAAGTTTGCAACTGAAAAGGGGCGTTAAAAATTTCAAAAACCTAATTTCTAAGTTTGTATAATAGACTGCGAATAAGGAAACAACGACCGAATGATATATTTAAGTCTGTCTAGATGTTATCAGTCGGGAGGATTTTGCAGCATTTCGCTGTCGAGAGGATGGTTTTTATCCTTATCAGCAAGCATTATGTACCGTGCGTTCATTGTTTCTGCAGAGCTCACAGACAGGCCTTTTCATACATGTGTACGAGAGTAACTAAAGTTTTCTGGGCAAAAATAACTTAGCTGGAGCACCTACCATGATTCGTAACTTGTTTACAGCTCTCGACGATGAAATCCTCGTAAACGAAGATAAATATTGCTGATCTGCAATCAGCGCATTTTAAATTACGTACATTTCCGGTGCTCCGAGTCGTTGAACCAAGTCAGCAATATTCATCAACCGATTCGCGGAAATGCTAGCTACCATGAATGCATTATAGTTTTCGAATTGTATTTTTTTTTGTATCATGCCAGTTATAGTTTAGTGTACTCTTTGTAATGCAACAGCTTAAATTAATTATGTTTATAAATACTATTTTTTTCTTGTAAACTCGATCAGTCCTGAACTAAAACCATCGTTTGCCATGAAGTAAACTCCCGAGAATTAAAAAAAAAAAAATTGTATTTATCAATTAATGTTGAAGGTATTAATCGCTGAAGTTTCGCATAGTGCTGGAACGTCACGCGATTTTGTTTATCCACGAATGCATTCTGTTGCCCGAGACGAATCATTAAAGCGACATGCACACTTGAGCATTTTGCCCGCACGGGCCGTATGAGCTCTTGCAAATAAATGTTCGTGCGGATAAAGAAGACGAAAATCACTTTGGAAAAGGAGGTCCTTTAATTGAAAAAGGAAGACGACGCCAAGTTAGATCAGCGACCAATAATTATTTATACCGGGGGGAAAAAAAGTTATTTTTTTTTCTAGTTTAACACATTGGGGTCTGCACGCGTTTGCTGGCAGTTACGACCACGAAGAAGCGAGTCACCTATACTCATTACTGCATGAACACCGGTTCTCTTGGTGTCTGCTTTAGAACTCGCCACCGGACACTACTCTGTACTTGACAGCGTTCATTATTGGCCGGTCATCAACCAATGGCGAGCCGAGTTGGTATCGCCCCAATCAAATGTCCTTTACAGTATAAAAGGATTTGCAATCAGTCATGTCTCTTCGAGGGGCTACAAAAAATAGACATTCTGTCGTCAGCAATATCATTGTTACCGCGCTTTAGTGTTCTTGTGGAGGCCGTGTTAAACACTAGCCGAACAAAGACTGCACATCCATGCGAGTTTTGTTCTGAACAACGAAGAAATTTTCGAAATTAGTTTTGTTCGAGCTACACTCGAGCTTAATCTACAAAGTGTTAATCTGAGTAAAGTAGAATAAAAATTGTTTTACGAAATCACTAGTATTATTTTTTTTAAAGTGTGGAATCGAAAGTGTAATTAGCATGTGTATAATATAATACTCATTTTCAGTTAACATAAAAAAACTACGCTTACAGATGTTTCACACAATAAAATATCTTAATACACACACAGCAGTATGATAACTAAATATGCGTGTGAAACGGGTTGTAGGGGAGAGGGGGGCGTATAGTATAGTATATATATATATATATATATATATATATATATATATATATATATATATATATATATATATATATATATAAATTACATGGTTTATCGAAGAACATGGGAACGTCTTTATACAATCAACCCAGTGACATTTGGCAACACAGCTATAAGGAATTTATTTGCTCAAAAATTAATAATATCAAAATATTTGTGACCTAATACTATCTCATATCAAGTCAAGAAAGTCAATCATTTTTTTCTTATCGGGACGGGCGTCTTCTGGTAACCATTCTCGTGTGGCCGAAATGCTCAAATGTGTACGCAGCCTTAAAAGCTATTTCTTTTGCGTGAGTACATTCGCTGAGCATGAGTGTTTCTGCCACATCACTTCCTATCACAAACAGGAAGTTCACGACATAACAGAGCAACCGGCGATTGTGCATGAGTCGTAAGTGCTGCGTTCAAAAAACTGGCCAATTTTTTGGCACAACTTGTTTTTCGGCTGTTGTTGTAATAAGACATGATAGTCCGAAACAAAATATGACAATGGAATAAAATTGCATTTAAAAAAAAGAATAAAACTAGTTGTAGGACTATAAATTTATATATTTTTCAGTGTAAATCTCAAAATGGTGCAAAATCAATACGATAAGCTACAGCTGAAAATATTTGCTCCTGTCGTTAGAATGTCGTTAAGACCCTTTCTTGGAAATGTTTTAATGCGGTTCATCCGTATTTACATCTTAGCTTTTGAAATAAAATTTAATATCAAAACTGCCCCAAGTTAAATCGCAGTGCAGCCAGGTGTAGGATTTCAAATAAATTATTACTTCAATAAATACTTTAGCTAAAACCAAACTTTGTGCTGAAATAACTTTTCGATATTTGTACGAATAACGATTTTAAGTTAGAGTTGTTATATCTTCCTCGAAAAAGAAAAACATTATGAATTTTAGTTTTCTAAATATGTGGTACTCATCGACTACATGTCACGAAAATATAAAAATATTCTGAAGCACAAGAAAAAACATTTATGGCTCTAGAAGAGCTCTAAACAAGCAGACATTTCCCTGAAAAAAAGTTGGAATTTTCGTGCGACAATTCCACAAACGTAACAACTTAACTCCGGGGTATTTTCCATTAGGTACTCCAGGGGGGCGAAGTCCAGGAGAATGAGTCAGCCCTTTCTCTTTCCCCAGCCCCTTTCTGACGTCGTCTTATCTTGCGGGGTCAAAGTTCGGGCTGGAGGCCTGGGGAAAGTTACTCCCTGCCTCAAAAATTCATGCTTAAAATACCCACGTGTGCAGGCCAATGTTGCACTTTAGCCTCATTGTAGAGAAAACTAGACCATAGTACTCATCAGCTTAGCCATACGTTCTTTGATATCGCTACTGGTAGCATTCCCAGCCATTTTGGTCATCCCATTTAAAGGCTGTTCACGATAAAGTGAGCACTTTTGAAATCAACCTTAGAAAAAAATCACTGCCCCTGCCTGCATATATATTTCAACAGGTTCAACGAGTGACATGTGCCAAGTAAAGTTGGTAACGATGGAGAGGAAAGTAGTTCCATATATTAACGTCGAATTAAAAGTGTTAGGTAACCATCTGTGATAACTTTAAACCTTGTCTCTCGGTTTCTGTTTTTTTTTACACCGAAGTGTAAAAATGAGCAGATTTGTACAATATTTACTTTTCTAATAATTTCACTAATTTACTTGACCGTCGCATGAATAAAGTGACGAGGCCCATGGCAATGTTAATTTCACATAAGGCGGAAGAATACACGACGTGCATACAAGTAGATACTAAGCAGGACTCTCAAAAGTGCTCATTTTACCGTGAACAGCCTATAGCTATTTGTAGCCACTTTGCATAGGAGGTTTATAGTCGTTTTGCATTTTGATCTATGGGGTAAAGAACACTGTCAAGCTGTAGAATTTTTTTTAGAATATATACGAGGATCCAAACCATAAGCTATAAATTTTCCATTCTTAGAATGGGGAAACCCATATCATAACATGAAGACTTTTTTTAATGACACTAGCATTTTCTGTACAAACATTTTTTAAAAATCCTAATGCAAAAGCGAAGTGCATATTCAATTTGGTCATTAGTATAAAAACCGGAAAAATATTAAAACTAACACACATGTATGCAATTCCGAGTTTCAGGGTTGAAGTTGAACATTCACATGCAATTTTCCGGTTGATGTTTTACACATGGTAGGCTCTAGAGCCGTATACACACAATTCACGCAACACAATACACGCTGTGAGTTAACCCTCTGAGCAGTACGCACGTATATACCAGGGGCTACGTTTACATGGAAACCTCTTCGCTCTTGAGAAACAAACGCATACTTTAATAGTTTTATTGTTTCAGTGCTATTTACCGGAATCTAATTAAAAATTGCAATTAGTCAACATTTTAATTTGTGAGAATAAAACCGTTATTTTAAATAATTTATCAACTGGGCGCGATGGGTTGTAACATTTGTTACCTCTGTAGCGACACATTGATTGGTGCACAGTCAGAGAGCGACTCCATTGGCCGACGGTCAGCCAATAAGAAACGACGCAGAGTACAGTAGACGTGTCCGGTGTGGCCAGGACCAATAGGACGATGTTTAGTGGATATACAGAGACCAACACAACAGATACTGCAGTAGTGAAGAATATAAGCAGCTCAAGTCAACCTTGTGCTCTGTGCCAGTAAACTTGTACTATCCTCAAAGGGTTAAAGATAATAGGCCTATACATTGATTTTTTATTTTAATTTCATTCGTAGCAAAAAACTTTAACAAGCACCGGATTGCAGTATCACTTAGGAATTATTGGCTAGTAGAAATGCATTTTTATAATTACTTTCTATCAGTGTAAAATTCTATCTTAAAAGCATTTAGCAATTTCTAGCCATTTTCGAGGGGCTGTGGTGGCTGAGCGGTTAGCCTGCTCGCTTCCCACCAAGGCAAAACAGGTTTAATCCTCGGCCGGATAACTCGCGGATTTTCGCAAGTGGGAATCGTGCCGGACGATGCCGCTGGTCGGCGGGTTTTCTCGGGGATCTGCCGTTTTCCAGCGTCATTGTATTCCGGCGCTGCTCCATTCTCACTTCATTGCAATCTCATAGGCTCTTGACACCTCGTTGTTAAGAGCCACCCAAATCTTTTAACTCGACTCTAGCCATTTTAGAAGTCAGAATTTGCTAGTTTTCGTAACTAAGAGGTGGCAACACTGGTACAAACCGGTGGCATATAACGACACCACGTATAATCTATTCGTGGTTAAGAAGACTGTGTAGGTAGAGCTTGACCTGCGTTGCAGAGTTTTTGAACTCTAGAAAATTGCGGACTTGTGAGACCTGGAATAAACTGAGGTGTGACTGTGTGAACATGTGATACGGACTTTGTTGCAAATACTAGAAGTGTCAAATATGGGCATATAATTTATAAAGTTTAGCTAAACGGTCTATTATGACTGATTTTATGTTATTTAATAAATTAAATTCTGTGATGTAATTGTAAATTGCACTGATTGAAATTGATTAATTATAAATAGCTCGAGAGATCAATTTAGTGTTATATATTGAGATGAGAGTATTCTATTTGTAATTTTTTAAATAAATTATGAAATTATAATTAACTCTTTTATTGAAATTATACTTCATTTCTTTGACGATCCTGGTTTAGCCTACTGACGGAGAGAAATTGTAACAGCAAAGTAACATCCGAGGAAAGCCAAGGTAAACGTGGTTTGTAGATCAGAGCATCCGACACACGTGAAGTAGCTTCGTGGGAAAACGTGTATATCAAAACCACATTGAATAAAATCTCCCTTTACGCCCAACTGTATTATTTGCGGCCATTTATATGTGAATAATAGACTACAGTTCAGTTGTAACTGGTTCCTTTGGGGAACATTATGGAAATATATATACCTTTGGGGAAAACATTTCCCTCTGCCTTGCTGTCATGAAATGAGAATTCATAAACTTAAGCACTGACAAGCCCATGCAACGAATGTTGGAGGCGAACAAATGAAGAGTCCCTATTTAAGGCTCGATTTCACTTCTTCCGCACATGTTATTTGTTTTCGAGGTCATAATTTCGAGTTCATAGTGATTGCCGTCGATGTATGATTATAGGAAAATTTTATATTTTACGACCGAGCGAGGTGGCGCAATGGTAACTAATTCGCATTCGGGAGGACCCGGGTTCGATTCCAGGTCCGGCCATCCTGATTTCGGTTTCCCGTGGTTTTCAGAAATCACTCCTGGCGAATGCTGGGGTGGGTCCCTAACAAAGGCCATGGCCGATTCCTTCCCAATCCTTCCCCAGTCCCTCTTCCCTGAGCAACTTGCACCGCCTCTAATGACCTCGCTATCGACGAGACGTTAAGCCCAATTACCTACCTACCTACCTTATATTTTACGAATTGTTTAATGCTTCTGTGCTTATGTTTAATTGTGCTCCATCTGCTAATTTTAAAAAGTCAGGAGCGTATTTATATTTTATCAATAACGTCCTGCTTTTTTGCAAGCAGGAAATAACACACAGTGAAAATTATATGCAGAAGTATTAAACAACTAGTACACTGTAAACTTTCTATAGCCAAACATTTTCAATAATATCTCTGTAACTGGAATTATGACATGAAAACGAGACATTTCTGCATAATATAAACAGCCGAAGCCTTCATGGTAATCGAAGCTACAGCAAATAATTCAACGATGTAGTTTCTCATCGTTTAGAGCACAAAAGAGTATTAATTATCTTATTATGGGCTGTTCACGGTAAATTGAGCCAAGATCTACTTTTATGCACGTTATGTTTTCTTCGTCCTTATGTAAAATTAACATTGTCATGGGACTCGCCTCTTTATTCATGCGTCGGTCCAGCAAAACTGTGAGATTTTTAGGAAAGTAAATATTATATAAATTTGATCATTTTCACACTTCGATGCATCAAAAAACCAGAAAACGAAAGAAATAATTTAAGTTATCACAAATTGCTAATTAACACTGTTTATTCGAAGTTAAGATATGGAACTATTTTCTATCCATCGTTACCAACTTTACGGGGCAAATGTCACTCAGTGCGCCCATTAAAATATATGCGTTCAGGGGCAGTCGCATGTTTCTAAGGTTAATTTCAGAAGTGGTCACTTTATCGTGAACAGCCTTTAGTAACACATACAAGCCAGATGGCTTCTACGGAAAGACTGCCGAGCGTCGGGACGCTGCGACATTTATAGGGTCGCAGGTCATCGCCCAGAAATTTCTCCAAATGCCGCGTTGCGCCGAGGCTCCTAGTTCCCAGAATATTCCCGCGCATCCTCCAAGGTCGTGAGCCTCTCCAGCAGAACGGGGAGGAAGGGCTGCGACCCCAGTCAGGTCCAGCTGTCAATCATTCCCGGCCGGCCAGCGACGGGACCGTATACGGGTCTTCCCGGGGAGGGGGGGGGGAGGAGAGTCGAGGAGGGTCACCCCCCACAGAGCCGAGTCCGTGCATGCTGTACATTCTCGGAGTTATATTTTGGAACTCCCGCCCATCTTAGCACCCCAGTTGACCGGATTTGAAGCCATAATTAAATTCACAAGGACAGGGTGAGTCGAATAAAAGAGGACCCGTGGGACATGTGTGCAACGGAGCGAGGGAATGAGGAAATACAGTCCCACGGGGCCCCTCTTAAAAGACTCATCCTGTACATAAGGTACTGGATGTGTTCAAATTCGCCAGCTAAAGGCCCTTATCTGTTTCGTGCCCTTGAAAAGTGCATCCTGGACGTGGCATCACAGCAAGGGCACATTATGCACCCTAGAATGTCCCCTTCAGCCAAGGGCACGGGCAACTTGCCCTTCTCGAGCCCTACATAGTTTTCGATTCGCAATTGTTTGAAAATTCAATTTGTTTGTGTTTGTTTTGTGTTTACAACTCTGCACGGCCGCGGAAAACACTTGCAAGCGTCACAAAGACAAATTAAACTCGCATAGAGCGAAATTCGACAGAATAAAACTCGAGGTGGAATTCACTAACGAATATTTCTCATGAAGGGAACAAGGGCTCGAGAAACGGGAAGGGATCAAGGGCATATTGCACCGAAATCGAACACAGTCCAAGAGACGCCCGTATTCATTTCTAAACATGTGGTCTGATCGGAGTTCTTTACACCCCCCCCCCCCCCGGGTCAAACTCCTGGACAAAACCGGAGCAAGTGCCAGCAGCAAGAAAATGTAAACAGATCTTTTCAGGTGCTTTCATTTATGAGTAAGCCAACTATGTTTTACTGAATATTCGGTACAGTACCGCTCATTACGCGTATGGTTTCCGCAGGAAGGACTAAAAACATGTCACGCACTCAAGTTCTTCGACTCACTCACTGGCTAATGGATCGAGTGTTAGAAGTTTCCACTGCTATAACAGCCCTGCCCCGACGTAATTAATTCACGTAATCCACTCTTTGTCCGTACCGAAGCGCGATGCAATGCAAAACGAGCCCCGACACAGCGACGTGCAATCATCTGCCGTAGAACCTGTCAGACGAGCAGGTACGGACATTCTGTTCGTCTCTAACGCCCGGTTCACACCGTCCATATAATTCTATCCTTAAGTTTCCCGCCTACCTAGAGGTTGTTTCTGCGTTTGGGACCGAGAAACGCGGGATCATGGAAGCCATGAAATTCATAAAAAAAAGTAATGAAATTTAGCAGGTGGTCATTAAAGCCATGAAAAAATAATGAATTTCACTGGGTGGTTATGAATTTTTTTTTTGTATTAGTCTAATGTCTAGTTCATTGACAATTAATATGCTGTTCCACGCAGTGGTGAAGGGTGAAACCAGAGATGATTTTTTTTTAATGATCGTACACCTATAAACAATGTGTGTTACACTCTCATAGACATGAAAATTTGTGTGCCTAGAATGGTTATCATTGTTCCGCGCATTGTAAAGAAGCCATAAATTTATTTCAATATGTCATGGGAAAGTCATGAATTTCATTCATTGCAAATCAGTAGACACCCTGCTACGGGATATTCAGCAGTGGCCATATTATTTTATTGGTGGAATGTCTGTAGGAAGGTACAATGCAGGGCTCTTGGGTAGTTTTGTATGTATCTGACGCGTATATTTTGGGATACAGAACTTAAAAAAAAAAAAAAAGGCGTTTGTAACCATTTTGGAATACCTACTCTAAAATAATGTTTCTAATGTGATTTACGTATTAAAAGCACTCAACATCTCTAGCCTAATGTGTATGTTATTTTCCTAGAGCAGCACAGTGGACACACGTCTAATAGTTTCATGAAAAAACGAATCCTTCAAACAATCTCCAGTGCAGTTCAAGCGAAGTGTAGACCGGAGCCTTAGTTACATAATCGAGTACTTAAAATTTCAATTTCTCTCTCAAAAGTCGGTGGGCTTGATCAGGTTCGTTAAGGGATGGAAGTCTTAATTAAATGAAAGAGTTGGTTATAATTTCCTAATTTTATTTGCGATAACTACACGCAAAATACTTTCGACTCAACATCTCACAATAAATAGATACCCTTCGCTGTTTACAATTAACGACTTCAATTAATACAATTTACAGTTGCCTCAAAGAAATTAATGTAATCAAGTAATTAAAAATCAGTTACAATAGACAGTGTATCAAAATTTATTCAACTGCCAGGGTTAGCAATTTGCATACATTTTATTTTATTTTTGTTATTGTGATTTTTCTGATGATAGGATTTTTATGCTTAGCTGAACGGTTGGCGATACCTAATGTTTAACTGAATTAATTAGGCAGATTTTATCTTCGTGTATATTTCGATTAATATTTATTTATTTTAATTTTTGATCTCACTATATCGTTACTGATACAAGGAATTTGATGTTTATTACATCCGTTTCAAGACCAGTAACTCTTTGATATTTTTGTAATAAGCCGTTTGTTGAGAGTCGCTTTAGGGTTTTTGAATAGTAAGCCTTCCGATTGGCCGGCAGGTTAAAACCCTGCGCTCCTGTTGGTCAGAGAGCTCATTTTAAAGTAGCCTGGTTCAGACAGTTAGGAAGAGCTCTCTCTCTCTCTCTCTTTCTCTCTGCCACCATCTTCCATCCATGTTAGACTTAGTTCAGGACGCTCGTTCGACGTGGACGCAGCTTAGGCATTTTGTTTAGTTTTATAGGGAGCTCGTTTCCGCAACTAGCACCGATTGTTTAGTTTTTTTCCACGTAGAAGTAAATACTGGTAAGCCTTTTCCGTGTTTTTGCAGCTGTTAGGAGATTAGTTAGTTAGACGACGTTACATCAGTGTCCTGTAAGCGTATGCGAGAACCCCTACACTGCATATTGTTACGTGCTGCAGCTGGCGCCGACTCAATTGCCCCGCGCCGTGATCGGAGACCCACCTCGCCCTCCCCTCTTCCTGGAACGATGCGCTCGCGGCCTCCTGTTTTCCCCCTTCTGGGAATCCCGTGAATGCCGAACAGCGGCGAGACTTACTGACGTCACAGACCTCCTCTCGACTGCTAGAGTTTCCGATACGTTTAGCGACGACGCAAGAATGTTCTGGTGAGACTGGCTGGCGCCTCGGCCCTCCGCGACGCATCACGCGAGTTGGGGAAGATTCTAGGTGGCGGCCTGAGACCTATATATACTGCCGCAACCCAGCGGCCTGCAGTCTTTGATGGAGGCAGACTGGCGAGTGTGCGCGAGCGAAGTAAAGTGTGGACTACGACTGGAGATTGCAGGACGACGGCGAGTGAGGTGTTCGTGGCTTGAATGGACGAGAGGGCGTGAAACCGACGAGTGAAGCCTACTGTGCGTGAGGGCGCTTGGAGGACTCTAGAACATTGCGACTAGCGGGACATGGACTGAACTGAGGTGGGACTGAATGAAAATGTAATACGGATTTTATTGTAAATATTCGAACAGTCAAATATGGACGCATAAATTATAAAATAATTGAATAGGTTGATACACTGTATATAGGGACTGATCTTTAATTATTTAATTTCATTGATTACCTTGTCATAATTATCAATCTTATTAATTGGTGTCAATTGCGAACAGTAAGCGATTTCAATTTGTTGTGAGAATTTTAGTTCAGAGAATTTCGGTGTAGTTATTGTAAATAAAATTAGAAAATTATAACTAAGTCTTTTATTTTATTAAGACCTCCATCCCTTAACGAACTTTGTTTAGCTCACTTAATTTCTAGAGAGAGAAATGGTAACAATATGTTTTGAAGCCTGAGCTACCTGAAGACGTCCCCTATCTTGATTTTTCCTACGAAATAAATGGTATTTTCACTGAGAGCAGCATCGCATCACCTGAGAAATTGGTATATAATTTTCCTACGTCTACTAGAACAGCCGTAATGGATAACGCTCTAGAACAGTCTGACCGACGCCATGTTGCCGAGGCGTCCGTATAAGCTTCGGCAAACTTTAACCACAGGAGGCCCTGTAAGAAAAATTAGTACTCTAACTGACGAAAGAAAGCCAGGAACATAATTGCTTTAGTATTTTGAACTAAAATGGAGTATTTTGAGAGCTGCCTACATTTTAATTATTTTCAAGACAGAAAAATTTTCAGTGATTTTTAACGTAACACACAAGGGTATTTAAATATAGTAGAACAACCACTATCTAACGGCAGATAGATTTTAATTAATTGATTTTATTTTGTAGTGCAATCCAGGGTCTTCCGCTTATCTTTAGTTTCAGCACATAATGAGTTAATGATGATTTAAATTGATTTGAAAATAAACTTAATTACCTGGCGATACATTTCTGTGTACGAGTAGAGACACAACCTCTTCCTTCTTTTGCATATGAAAATATATTTTCTTTTCTATCATAAGTATCCATGTTAAGTAAATATTTCAGGGTTTGTCTTCTACAAGAAGAACCAAAAAGGTGAGTTCTCTACCCCTGTACAGCTGTTCCTGGGCCTGAAAGTATTCAGGTAAATTTGTTCCCCAGTTGGAACATACGACTGTTTATTATACTAATTATTCAATATCAGTTTCACATTTTAATAGATCCTGCAGTGGGAAGCGTTTAAACAAAGGAAGCATTCATTTGGTGTTGTGACTTATAACTTACACTGTTCCTTAAGTTTTGTCTGATTTGCACACATACATGTTGTTGGACAGTGAGGGGGGAACTTAGCACGTTCGCACACTATAGTATACGCAACTATGAACCTAAACTTTTATATCATACATTGGATTGCTCATGACTTATGTAAATATATGTGGTATTACGATGCATTACACAATCGGCACGTGGTGGCATTTTACGCAAGTGTAAACTATTTCACATACTTACATATCTGGCGCTCTTACGAGGGGCCATTACAATATCACAATCCCGACAGAGGTTTTGTTCATTGAAGCAGGTATTTTAAGAATAACAACATTTATCATGACGTTTTCCAAGTTTTTTTTAAATTCAGCCAAACATTGTGTTGGAGCAACTAAATATATTTTTGGCCCTATAAATACATTTTGTTGGCTGTTCTCTCGGTGTGGATTTTCGCTTCTGTATTCTTAAGCGCTTAGTTGTTTTGGGCTTGCTCCAATTCAGAAGGTGCAGTAAAAAATTGGCAAGGCTGTAAATCTCAAATTAACGCATTCAAACTCAGCGTGCCCAACTGTGTGCATTACATACGTACAGGTAATTTTTGGTCTGTATTGCACCCTGCGAAGCTCAATGACAAATGATTAGAGACGTGCAAAATTCGCGTTATTATTTGGGAACACTTTAAACTTTAAAACACACGTGCCTTTACAATACGTTTGTCATCGGAGCACGATGTATCCGACACGTCCCGGGTGACTCTGCGCCAATGAATGAACACTTCACAATTGTGTGCCACAATCACGCACAATTCAGTCAGAAAGGGCGTGGCTTCATATCTATGCAACAGCCAATGGAAAAACGACGCCGGCTCCAGTATAAGGCTGTACTGCGAAGTTTAGTCTGATGCCGAATAATAACACGAATTTTGCATGTCTCTACCAATGATCTTAACAGTGGATAAATTATACGCAAGCCCTCTTACTGGTCTAGATCATAATTAGTTCATATAACTATAGCAGAACATATAGCCTACAGCTCATCGGCTGCGACAACGAAGCTGTGTCGACTTAAGTACAGCACGCATGTTAAATGTTTTTGTCTGCAGCACCTGGAACTATAAATGAACGAGGGCGTGATGGCGCATTGCTGACGCTCAACACAAAGCGAACTCGTTATCACTCTATCTCAGGTGAGTCCGGTAGCACGGGATGGCCCAGCTGTCGAGCCTTCCTTCCCTCGTGAGTGACAAGTGATACGTAATTCATCGCAGGTGTCTTGTTGCCGAGTTATCTGTGTCTCGGCAGGGACAGGGAAACTGCTCCACGCAGTCAAGGGAAGGCCACATTGCTGTTGACAGCGGGGTACCTCAAAACTGACACCCGAATTGAAGGTAGTTAGTTACCTGCCTAAAAGCCTTCTCGCGGTGAACTGAGCACTTTTGAAGGCACTGCTCGAGTTTCAAGTCAAGTAACTGCCTATGGAGCACTGCATCCGACTATACAACGTGAAGAACTCATAAAATAAAGTAGTACAGACACCTTAAAAATTATGAGAAAAGTGCGATTTATGCTGTATATGAAAGAAGAATGTATATATTATGCAACATTATGAAATATTTTACTAAAATATACTTTTTAAATGTAAAAAAAATCGATTAAAAAAGTCCGTTTTTTTTTTTTTATTTAAGCGCATTTCCATTCTGGATGCTTCGGAAAGCAGAATTTGCAGGAAAATCTTCTTCAAGAAATATCTTCATAATACTTACTATGATTGCATGTAAGAAAATCATAGTAATTATGTATCATACCAATTTTATAATTAACTTTATTTACGTCAGTTTCAGCCATAAATGTTTGTGACAAATGGAAGCACATAAAATCATTTATAAAACGTATTTCCTACAGTATTATTACAATCTTTTTACACGCTATCGTAGCCAACATTATGAAGATATTCCATGACAAAGATTTTCAGCAAATTCTGCTTTCTGAAGTATCCAAAATGGATGTGCTTGAATTTTGCTAAAAATACGGCTATTTTAATCTATTTTTTACATTTAAAAAGTATATTTTAGTAGAATATTTAATAATGTTGCAAAATATATACATTCTTCTTTCATATACACCATAAAGCTCTCTTTTGTAACAATTGTTATGGTGTCTGTACTACTTTTTAATGAATTCTCCACGTTGTATAGTCGGGTGCAGTGCTCCATATGCAGTTGCTTTACTTCAACCTTAAGATCTACTTGCGTGTCCATTGTGTATTCTTCCACCATAACATTGTCAAGGATCTCGCCACTTTATTCATACGTCGGTCATGTGAAACTGTGAAGTTATTGGAAAAATATTTTACAAATTTGCTAATTCTCACACTTAGATGCTGTAGCGACTACAATTTTTTTTTTTTAATCGTGTAGCGCCACAGTATTTGATACCATAGAAATATTTACACGTTAGAGCGCCAATTTTTCCCTTCTTGCAATGTGTATGACTCTACTTAAAGATGCCATCACTACTTATGGGTTATACTCAGTGTTTGCCTCGGCTAACACCTAGCTATAATATGACCAGGAGAATACCTTTTATGACACCACTCAGTAGAATAATTCGAAATCATGGACTGCCGATCTTTGGATGGCAGCTGAAAATAAGCATTACACACACAGACAATGAATACAACTTTCTAACAACTATCACAACGTTATCAATTGAAAACATATGCAGTTTGATAATTAGATATTTTAATAAAATAACTTCGTTTCTCTCGTAGGATCTCAACATTGCCATTAAAAGTTGTATCTCATCAATGAACTATTGTTAAGAAATACAATGCCTATAATCTTTTTTATTAATTTGAAGTTATAATCAGAAAACACAACTCTGGTAAACTTTGTAATTACTAGCAATGGTCATAATATAGTGAGAAATATATAAACGTATTTTATCCACCAAGGAATGGATTTTCAGTTAGTACCAAAGATTGCTCCAACTTTTTCCAACAAGAGATTAGGAACAACAGAATAATGACCTCGAGTTGTGCCAATCTGCTGCAGGGAACGACACTAGTTGAGCAATTACAACCTCCATTAGTTATCTTGGTTTTGATAAAAAATATTAATCTTGAAACTCATCTCGGGGTGATTACGAGTGCTAAACAGTGTCGTTATTGAAAATATTGTTTATGTCAAAATCTTTTGAAATGATTTGTGGTCAATGGAAATTACTATAAATACTTATATTGCTATCTTTGGATTAGCAATAATTTAGTAGGACTTAGATATAATTGGCTAAAGTCTTCGTCTTAATAGCGCAGAACTGGGTTCAACAGCATTCCATTCGGCATATGAAGATCCCAATAGTCGGGCAAAGACGATAACTGGGAGGCTAACTGGCTCCAGATCCTCCCTTATGGAATCTTCCCTACACATAAGCATACGAGCTTATTCACTTGCTGACTACAGTTCATAGCACTCGAAAGTACGATCAGATCGGTGATCAGTAGAGCCCGAGTATTCTGCGGATTGAGTTGGCAGCAAGCTAGGCTGGACAGTCCTCTATACACTCGAGACATTATCGTTTGCTTATTGGTTGCTGTGATCAAGTGAGGCCTCTGTACAGGACTGTTGAACACACACTCACACCACTGCTTCCTGATGATTAGGGACAGAAAAATTTCGCCGGTTCAATTATCAGTAGGCTAGGCTCCACAATCCTTTGTACAGTCAAGCCTCAGGTGTCTGTTCATTGGCTGCTTCCCCAACGTTACCACACCCCTGGTAGCATGAGATTCGCTTCTTGTTCCCTTGCAAGTCTGCTATTGGCTCAGAGTAGTCAAGGGCGTGCATAATATACTCTGATCCAATGACAAAGGTGACTTAGTGTACACGTGTTTGAATTTATGGCCATGCTAGACTTCAATATCGTACGTCCAGAACCACAACGTCCTTTGGTTATTGGCCAGGTGTCTACGTGAGCAGACATGTTCCTATTTGACTGAGCCAATCGTAATAATGTACTGCGATACTGAACGTCCATGATTCGCTGATGGACACTTGGGGCACGTGAAATTTAAAATTATCCAACCATGAAAGTGCATATGAACAAAAGTGTTTTGGAATACTACTGGTCTTGAATTCCTTTCGCGAAAAAACACTTGCCTCTAATTATTACTGGCTCACATTAAAACGGGGCGTGTCTAAACAATTGTCGTCGAATCACAACAGGAGGAGAAAAGAACACGTGTTTGGAGTCTACTTCGCCTCCAAACGAATTCGCGAAGCACTCGTGGTTCTAGTGATCAACGATAAGAACCAGTCATAACGTACATCAGTGGCATGGTTTAGGAATCAGATCATTGGGCAATAAGTAGAGGCCCAAGAATTTCGCGGGTTCATTTCTACACTGTTAAAAAAAAAATTCCCATCATTTTCGGAAAAGTGCTGGTAAAAAAATTATCCAGAAGTGTCCGTAAACTCTCCGTAAAATTATGGACACAATGATTTTCAGAAACGGACTTTCCGTAAATTTCACAGAACCTCTCCGTTAAATTCCAGGTTAGTTTTCTGTACTTTCCGTTGACGAAAGCAAAAATTCAGTTTCTATTAAATTTAATGTATTTTTAGTGTTGCCAAATCTTACAAACGTCTCACGCTATTTTTTAATGTTTTAAAGAATAGGCCGTAATCGCGTGGATAACCTTAACTGCCGTAGAAACGATCATTTTCTTGTTACAGTGGCGAAGAAAGCTTCGTGTAGAATCGGCATTATTCGTCCCCGTAACTCGAAGCCAAAGGGAATACGGAGACTTTCCGTATTTTGCATTTACGGTATTAACTCCGTTTTTCGTCATTACGGATTGCCTTTCCGTATATACACTGTACATTTCCGTAAAACATTCCGTAAATATACGGAAATTTTTAACAGTGCAAACAAGTTAGAATTCACACACTTGTATGTTCATGCTATGTTTATAATTGGTCGACGTGTTGTTAGACACCTCCTGGAGATAAATGAGCCAATAACAAACATGCAATAAATTTTGCGCCCAACCACCGCCTTTCACTTCCACAACAATCAACCTATAAACATTTGATATCTGTATGAGAGTATATAAGACTGTGAAGTCTAGCCTACAGGTCACTGAACTCTCGAATTTCTCGGGTCTCTAGCAATAAGCCACTCAGTGTACAGAACTGTTCAAATATAACCTTAATGTGCAACAATGTCTACCATGGGAATGGAAGTGTTAACCTGTTCAGTCCCCGCGTCCATGATCGAGGGCATGTTGCACATGAAGAATATTTATACTCGGCACTGTACACAACAAAGAATCAGTAGCCAATGTTTAAGGCGTCATCTTTGCGAGAAACAACGTGATTTGATCAAGTTTCTGCATTTTTCCTTTTGCGAATGGTGAATGCTAATATCAATAACACTCATCACGGGGTTTTTTTTTTTACTGCTTGCTAAATCAGTATGTGTACCGCCATTATAAGTTTATTTTATGAGACTTTAATTTACTATTTTTTACTAAAATTTATTTCAGGTCACGGTGCAGCTAATATTTAAGTCGACGTGGATTACAATATTATTTGAGTACATGGATGTAAATGTGAAATATTTAATGAAAGTGGATTTTTTAGTAATTTTTTATTTATATTGGTTTTTAATTTTAGCTCTGAAATAAGCGCATATCTCCCACCACTCTCAATATATTTTAGATAAGTCGTAACATGGTAGAAGTACTGGAAAGTGTGTCTAGGATGATCAGAATTTAGTTGATACAAAATACTTCATTTACATTGAGTAGAATTGAATTCCGAAACTTGAGTTCTGATTAGTTATTAATTTATTAATTTTTATTATATGTTATTTAATTAGAGTTTAACTATTTTTATTTGTTTTACAATTGATTTTGAAAAAAAAAAAAAAAACTATCTTTTGTTGTAGTTGATTTATTCTCTTAAGGCGTATTTTTATTTTTTTAAGAGTTTATTTTGTTGTATCTTTTGTGTCAGGGCATATTAAATTTATTTCATTTATATAATAATATAGAATTGGTTTGATCTACATTATTATGTTAATTACGGTGACATATTTATTAATTATGATTATGTAGTTGTGAAATGTTATCCATAAATCAATATATCTAGTACAGCGCACGACATAAAAATCAAGCAACTGCAACACTTGTGCTTGAGATTAATTCCTGACTGAACCGGTTAAATACTTCTCGTTTTTAGCCAACACTGCAAAAAAATCAGCCCGTTTTTTTTGTGACACGTGTTTTTTTTTACAAGTCCCTGTAACGCATTTCATGCTGCAGCAAGAGAAGCCCTTTGGGCAGGAAGAGTGTTTCCCGATGAAACACTGCAGCCAGCTGTTCAAAACGCGAAACTCACTACAAACTAGTGTAAACACTACCGGCCTTGCCAGGAAAGCCCAGGCATCGCTGGGGTGCTATCTATACACAGGATGTTGCGATATTGCATGTCAATACTTCCGGGAAACATTCCTCACTTCTGGAGGATGAACAAATTGTAATATCAACATAGGTCCGCAAACGCTCCGTTTCTTCTCTACAGCCCGTAATACATAACGGGCCACACACTGTACATCATGTAATACGGGCTGTAGTGAAGAAACGAAGCATTTGCGGACCTATGTTCGTATAACATTTTTTCATCCTCCAGATGTGGGAAATGTTTCCCCGAAGAATTGACATGCAATATTGTAACATTCTGTATATAGAGCCGGCCGCGGTGAGCAATGTGACTTCATAGATTTTCCCCCATCAGCTCGCTCGACCACTGTAATTATTTTGTTGCACGTAATTAAAAAATCTGTGCTAGCTCCTAAAAATTACATGGTGTAACTAATATATTTATTTGGATTAAGATTAATACTGTGTTATTTTAAAATTTTAAAAAAAGTTTTAAAAGACAAAAATTTTTTTAGTGCGTGTTATCCTTAAAATATAACCATATGCTGTCGCGGACTTTTTTGTAGATCTTTTTGAGATCTACAATTCTGTATCACATTCATTTGGCGTATCTCTTATGGTTTAGTCAGCGTAAGCCATGCTAGCGCCCGAAAAGCGGCTTTTTCCTACTTGATTAGAAAACGTCGACATTTCTCTGTTATCCTTAGGCCTACACTAAATATCAATGTAATATATACCTAAACATTCCTCAAAAAATTCTCTAAATGATGGGGGAAACCGTATCAAAATCCTTCAAGTAGTTTAGAAGCCTTAGCCGAATACGCAGACACACGCGGCTGGGCAAGATTGTTTCATACTATGTATAGATACTCGTATTAATGTTTTGATATTTTTTAATCATTGATTTTATGCACGTTGTTTTAACGATGGTTTGCTGGTGCGGGGGGAAATGGGAAATCCCCCGAGAACACGTAGCCCACAGCCAACGTCCGCCACGTTTCCTCGGAGTGAAAATGCGGATTGACCCCCTCCGGGAATTGAACCCGTTTCGCAGTCATTCATGCACTCGTGCATCGAGGTTCCGGAAGTCAATAAAACTGACACTGGCGCTTGTGAAGTCGCGCTCACAGGCGAAGAGCGTCGTTCCAGGAGCGCAGAAGTAGCCGAGCGCGTGGGTGCTGTTGCATCCTTGCAAATGTCGTGGTGGGGGAAGATGAACATAGCATTTGTGCTCGTTCCCTCCCTCCCCCCACCCCCCACCACACTTCACAAACTTTTAATATAATTATCTCGCCCCCGGGGGCCGCGGTGGCAGAACGGTCAGACTGGTCGCCGCTCGCCAAGGCGAACCGGGTTCAATCCCCGGCCGGGCCACTCCCGGATTCCCGCAAGTGGGAATCGTGCCGGACGATGCCGCAAGGTCGGCGGGTCTTCTCGGGGATCTCCCGCTTCCCTTGCTCTTGCGTCCCGACGCTGCTCCATTCTCACCTCATTTCGCCCTCATCGACTCTCGAGACCTCGCTGTTAAGAGACGCCGAAATCTCTCAAAACAACTTGGCATTACATCGCCCGTCAGTATCTCAGTTAAGCCAAAAATTAACGACGTGCTGCCGTAGAATACAGTATTTCCATACATTTTAAACAGATGGACGAAGGGGAAAAACCTAAACAATAAGCCTTGGATCAATAGAATGAAAAACTTTTAGAGAGGGGAACAGTTCCCGGATATACAATCCTCTTTTTCGATGTCAAGTCTTTTCGAAAGTGTTATGTAGTTTCTCCAAGGCTGGTCTCAACTGTACCAACCCTTCTTTCCCGCCCCTATTAAAAAGATTTTCAAGTCACTGATTAGTTGTGCCTCTGAGTTGTTTTTTTAGTGCAAATGCAGGAAGTTAAGACGTAATATCTCCGCGTGTCATGTTCCCTAGAAACATTTCAAGGGCTATATAGGCTATTCACGGTATAGTGAGTACTTCTTGAAGCTCACTCATTTGGAATCATAGGCAAGAAATACATTTTATTGCAGCGTTAGACGGTGACGTGAGTCCGGTGAAATATATACACTCTGTTTACTACTTACATGGCAAAATTTGTTTTAAAAAGTGGTGGAATGATAAAAAAAAAATGGCTGATAGGTAGAGCTAGTGAATTTTCGCGAAAAAAATAAAAATTAGTACACTGTAGACTCCAATACTGCTAGAGAAGGCGTTTTTTTATATATATGAACGGACCAATCAGAATTAGGCAACATCGGCACTGCTATTACGTGATTCGTGTGCAGACAGTTAACACGTGTCAAAATGTAATTCAGCCAGTCACGATAGGTAAATGGCGCTACAGTGTTTTGAAGTATAACTTGTCTTGGAATCTTTTCGCGATATTTCACTATCTGTACTGATAGGAAAAATAAAGTAACTAGGGCCTGAGAAGTACTCACTTTACCGTGAACAGCCTATATCGGAGGTCTATCACTACGGCGACAACGTAGCTTTGTCACCTGGTCGAGCGATCTTCCCGCAGAACTTGCAATCCGGACCATTTGGTTCGACTGGATCTCGTGGGTGCAGGTTCCGTGCTTGCTGCGCTATTTTTGTGCCGTCATAAGCCACAACCCAAATAAATAAACCGCTCAAGCGGGTTCTGGTTTTATTGCAGTTTTGTGTTTTTTTTTTTTTCCTTCTCCGCAAACCTGTTGGATCACTTGCGCCTGCTGTAGCTGTATAACTCAAGAGGTTCGTGATGATGTACGCTGGGAAGAGGTTGGCGTAAACGAAGTCACATCACGTCTTAAAGGCTGTTCACGGTAAAATAAGCACTGCGTGGGATCTGCTTGTAGGTACTCGTGTATTCTTCGACCACGTGTGCAATTAACGTGACCATGGGCCTGATGACTTTAGTCGTGCGTCGGTCAAGGGCGACTATAAATTTTCTTACGAAAGAAAATATTCTACACATATTTTTATTCCTTAATTTATATGCATTAAAAAACACCTGAAGTAAACAAAAATATTTCAGTGCAGACAAATTTTTAATTAACACTTTTAATTGAACGTTAACTCATGGAACTACTTCATCTCCGTCGTTGCCAACTTTACTGGGCGTGTGGCACTAAGAGTGCCCGTTTAGAAATACGCAGGTAGTAGCAGTGACGTTTTCTCAAAGGTTGGTATCTAAATTACTCACTTTACCGTGAACAGCCGTCAAATTGACATTCCGATTTCTTTCCGATCTTGTTCATTCCAATCATGATCGTTGCACAATCAGTGATTGGGAGGATTCCGATCAACGGGTTCTTGAGAGCCGACACGAGGGTGAAGCGAGGTGAGTATGGAGCAGCGCCGGATTGCAGTGACGAGGAAGAAACGGGAGATCCCCGAGAAAAACTCGCCGACCAGCAGCGTCGTCCGGCACGATACCCACAAGGGGAAATCCGGGAGTGGCCCCGCCGAGAATCGAACTCGGTTCGCCTCGGTGTAGGCAAGTAGTCTAACCACTACAGCACCATAATTGTCAACTGCAAAAATGCTGTTAAAAAAAATTATGTTTATATTTTTATTCAAATTAGCACACCTTAAAATGCTGTATTATTGGTCGAACTTATTGTGTCAATTCAACTTTTTGGAGCCGATAAAACTCTGTTTATATTTTGATTAAAAATAACACAACGTAAAATGCTGTAATATTGGTCGAACTTAATGGTGTAAATTCAATATTTTGAAGCCTTGTGCCTACTGCTTATTAGTTTCGATGTGTAAACCTCTTTATCGTGAGAACCACAACTAAAGGCTGTTCACGATAAAGTGAGCACTTTTGAAATCAACCTTCGAGAAAAGTCACTGCTCCTGCCTGCATATATATTAACAGGCTCACTAAGTGACATGCGCCCAGTAAAGTTGGTAACGATGGAGGGAAAGTAGTTCGATATCTTAACGGCGGATAAAAAGTGTTAGGTAACAATTTGCGCTAACTTAATTTATTTCTTTCGCTTCCTTTTTTTTTTATATGAATAAAAATGTAAAAATGACTAAATTTGTAAACACATTAAATTTTTTGGTAATTTTACAGTTTCACTTGAAAGACGCATGAATAAAGCGACGAGGACTGTGGCGATGTTAATTTTACACAAGGCGGAAGAATATACAACGGGCATGCAAGTATATCTTAAGCAGGTCTTTCTGAAATGCTCAGTTTTTCAGCCTGTACCTGGTAGACGGGAGGACGACAAGCGGGCGAGGTCGGTATCGCGACGAAGACTTTGAAAAGCGTAGCTCGAGGCGAATGAAAGCAAACTGTGAGAAGCACTTGTCCTTATCTCCTGCCTGTCGAGGCCACTTGTTCGGATGGACGAGTGCTCGCGGGCCGGGGAAGTACAGTTTTGCGATGTCGCCGTAAATCATCCTCTACGCCGACGTCGCTAGTGTCGCCTGCCAGGCGTCGGCTTCGCATTGTTATGCGACGAGCGGACTCGGTGAGTCAGTGCGGAGTAAGGCGTGGCTGGGAACGACAGTGCGCCATCCATCCCGACGTGGCAGCTTTCACGAGTTAAACTATCCGTTTATTTTCGTTGCGAGGTGCTATTAAAAGTATTCTTACAATTTCTCTCTGTGGAAATTAAGTGGGCTATACCAAGTTTGTTAAGGGATGTAGGTCTTAATCAAATAAAATAATTATTTATAATTTCCTTATTTTATTTACAATTACAGCAAAATTCTCTGAACTCAAAATCTTAAAATTAATTGATATCACTTACTGTTCACAACTAATTGCTCCAATTTAATACAATCTATAATAACCACAAATAAAAAATTAAATTAAATAATTAAATATCAGTCCCAATAGACAGTGTATCAACCTATTCAGATAGTCTGTAAAATATGTGTCCAACTTGACATTTATAATCATTATAATAAAATCCATATTACACTTCCATTCAGTCCCACCTCAGTTCAGTCCATGTCCCGCCAGTCGCAATGTTCTAGAATCCTCCAAGCGCCCTCACGCGCAGTAGGCTTCACTCGTCGGTTTCACACCTTCTCGTCCATTCGAGCCACGAACACCTCGCTTGCAGTCGTCCCGCAATCCCCAGTCGTCGTCCACACCTCACTTCGCTCGCGCACACTCAGCAAGGTGGCCCTCCGACAAAGACTGCCGGCCGCGGCGGTATATATATATATAGGTCTTAGGCCGTCACCTAGAATCTTCCCCAACTCACGTGATCCGTCGCGGAGGCGCCAGCCAGTCTCACCAGAACATTCTTGCGTCGTCGCCAAACTCACCGAAGTAGGGGAAAGGGGCCGTGACGCAAGTAAGGCGCCGAGCAGTGCGACAGCCCGACGGGCCACTGTCTATTCACGGGTTTCGCAGAAAGGGGAATCAGGAGGCCCCGAGCGCATCGTTCCAGGCGGAGGGGAGGGCGTGTTGGGTCTCCGATTACGGCGCGGAGCATCTGAGTCGTCGCCAGCTGGCCCGCGCCGTAACAATATCCATAGTTTGTTCACGGCTGAATGAACACTTTTGAAAACAACATTTGAAAAAGTTACTGCCCCTACCCGCATGTGGTTTAAAGGGCACGCTGACTAGGCATACAATCGCACTCTTAGAAATTTCTGCACATTTACGGAAACTTTTACGGCTATGTAGAGTTAATTTACGGGAAGACAGTTCGTAATGCCGAATATGAAATGTGCTCCTTAAATATAAAATACGGAAGCTCTCGGTTTTCTTATGGCTTCGATTTTTGAGACACGAACAAAGCCGATGATACCCGAAGCCCATATTACCCAGATAGGGCACAGGATGCGGGTTGATAAGCAAGCGTCGCGTAGCACACCTGCACTTGTTTCCTTGATTTCTAAGTTTCAGGTATCTTGAGTCGTTGGAGATGTTAACGTACTTTTTTAATGTTTGCATCGTGTCACAGTTTTTAGTTTCCTGTACTTTGTGAGCGTTCCTATTCATCTGTTTAGTACTCTACCGTCATCAGTGGTTTTCTACCCACTGGCCTGCAACTTAGCTGTGGTCCACCAATCTTCGTGAGATGGCTGGGCTGTCCCGGACCATATTTCCGGAATAGTAAACCCGTTCGTGAAAGAACGTTGTTGTGCTAAGTTTTCTTTGGATTAGAGTGCCGTGACGAACACATTGGTTTTTTTATATACCTCGAAGTATTGCCGTATATTTGTTAGTAGGTTCTCCATGTCACATGTTTAACACCTATGACTTGTCGTGCTTGCGGTGAATTGCTGGTCGGGGCTATGCCATCCCGGCATTACACGACTGTCCTTGCATATTCACTATAACTATTGGTTTCTTTTAAAGTTATTATTGTACACTATTATTGTACACTATTATTCTACGTTTTACTGTCATATTATACCTACTATGTTGTGAAATATTGATTTCTCACTTAGAAGCTTTGTTTATCGATTCTTTTTGTGATTACTTTTATATACTGCACTCTGTTTTATTTTATGTTTATGTTTATGTTCATTTTCCCCTAGTTTTTTTTTTTTTGTTATATTTTATGTTTTAGAATTGTTCCTGGTTTAGTTTCCATGGCAACCTTGTTCAATAGACTACTGGTTGCCACATTGATTCCTCTTATACTGTTCATTGTTTTGTTTCATATCGATTTTTGTACCTATTCATGTCAAGGAAAAAAAACAAGCTTGTATGGTCTTCGACTGGCCACGTAAAAAAAAAAAAAACCCCTTCCTTGGCCACCCCAAACTCCAGATTTGTAGTCCACAGACTATATCTGAAGCCGGCTGAGATAGGAACTTCAGCCATCAACGAGTCTGCAACATCTGGAGAGAATTATGATACGATCTTCCTCGTGGTAGAGTCAGATGTGTATGACTCCATGCTGGACTGAATCGCGTCTTCTAGCGGTTGTAAGTACACACAGCTGTATAATAAAACAGCAAATTTGTCTAGACGTTGTAGTCGCTCATTTGTACAGTCTAAATCTGAATAAGTGAGAATTTTACTGTTTCAATCAGTCAAACGTATCTGACTGATACAACAGTCACTTCAGTGAATTTAACTGATGAACCAGTGAAAAAATGCCATATTTCCTTCACTGATTGATTCAGTGGCATTTCCCACTGATTCGTCAGTCATTTTTTCCACTGTTTTCTCAGTGGCTTATTTTTTGACTGATGGACCAGTGAAACATCTGAGCAACTTGCTCCGTCTCTAATTAGTTTCGACTGATGTATCAGTGAAACCGCGTGTAAAAATCGCCGTTAAACGACGTGTATCAAGTGAAGTCCCATAACAACGAATAAACGAATAAAACAAATACAAAATATTTACTCAAATGCGTTTCGTCTTTCAAAATGCCATTTTACGAGTTAATATGAACACACAGACTTCCATTCCGTCTTTACGTCTTTCATTTCGTTTGCATCTGATAATCACAGCGCTCTGTTTGAAGTTTTAAACTGCATCTAATGTGGTGAAGAGAGTGCACTCATATGTACTAGTCGTTTTAACAATCCTAAAGGTACCAATCAAGCCAAAAATGAAAAGTACGAGTAAAGAATTTCAAACAATACGATTTCGCACCGCTACTATAAAATACATATTTCCCTCAAATAACTTCAACTTGGCGTGGTAGCAAAACTGGGGCAGTTTTCAACACCAGAGGATACCAAAACAATAATATTCCATTACTGTCAGTAAAAACACTGAAGTTAAGTTATTCAACTTTGTCAGTAAAACCAAATGTTCATATCGCTGTGTGCCCCCATGTAAGAATCGTGTAGATATTTTATTGATTATTTTGTTATTATTTATATTGTGTGTTTGAATGTGTACTGTATTATCAGTTAAGGGTAAACACCTCTGTATATTGTTTGTGACAGTAAATTTATTTATATATTAAAAAAAAAAAAATGGTAAGGAGTGCGCGAGTTCAATCATGGACATCTGCAAAAAATTTTTCACTTTTTTTAAATTACGGTAAATTGCACAATATAAATAGTAGACTATCGTAAATATGCTCATTTAATGTAATTATTTGCCTACATTCAATAAAAGCAATATCTAATTCGCCTCTGCTGTCGGCCGTCACTTATTCAATCAGTGAAATTTTTCACTGAAACTATCAGTGGTTTTCCACTGATTCTAAGTGGAGCCATTTTCACTGATTCTAGTAGTTGAATTTCACTGCGAATCAGTGATTTCCCACTGATTCTAATTTTAGAGTGTATCTCGTTCTCATTGCCTGTGCCGAGGTTCATACAACTGCTTCGTCTTTTCAGAGTCCGGCAATATTTATTCCAACGAATTATTTTTACTTCGGTGCTCTCTTATAGACCTATGCTGTTATTCGCCCCAATATTATTTCGTTCTGGACTTCATTCATAACTTGTTTCACATAATGATAATTGCTGGATCATGTCTCGATGATCTACAATCAAAGGCGATAATCAACTTTGATCACCGCCATTAAAGTAGCGTACATCTTTACTACCCAATTTACGACAAAACTTCATCGTTTGAAGTAAGGGTAATTCTTGTTCTACATAAGGCATTGATGAACAGATTAACTAAAAATCTGTCTAAAGGCTGTTCACGATAAAGTGAGCACTTTTGTAATCAAACTTAGAAAACCCATATTGCATATATTTGGACGACCGCGCTGAGTGGCATGCGCCCAGTAAAGTTGGTAGCGATGGAGGCAAAGTAGAAACCATTGTCCGTGGACAGCCTATAGTAAGTAATCAATTTACGTAAAACGCGAACAGTAATATAGCAATATTAAGATGTGCCAGCTAGTTTTTCTTATAGGCTTACGCAAGTTACTAACTGGTAGCAGTTCTACGAATGGGGTTCATATTTACTACAAACCGCACACTGCGCTCCCACCGAGGGTGCCAAATGCTAGTACGCGAACTGCTGTCGTGTAACATGAATCTTCCACGGTGGCCCACATAGCGGCTGATATACCGGCTCGTACACCAGGGCTTGTAGAAGCTTGTACAAGAACCAAGTATGGCTGTAATATCGGTTCTTACGTTATCCAAGTGGCTCTGATTCACGCCGGCTGCGATCAACGGAGGTTCGCCGCGATCCAGACACCCGGCGCGGAGCTCGCGGCTATCTATTGCGCCTTCTTCTCGAACGACCTCGTGATAAGCCGGCTGGAAAGGGGAAGGACTGCTGCTATCAGCTCGTCGGCCGACAGCCGTCCAATCACACGGCGAGTATTCTGTTTCCTCCAACAGCTGCGCCGCCACCCGCGTGACGTGCTTCCATGACTTTGCGCAACTGGGCTATGCTCGGATTTATCCAGCTCGGTGCAAGATTTCTTGGGCCACTAAATTTTTAGGTAGAATGACTTTGCCAACTGTTGAAAAAATAAAAATAATGATCATTAATAATGAAAGTTGTATATTTTATAAGCAACATAATTTTATTTAAAAATATACTTAAGTCACAAGTAAATTAAGTTTAATTATACTCATTGTGATTCAAAAAATATATATAATTTTGATGTCGGCATGCACTATCAGCTCCTGGGCGTTGAGTTGTTTTGTTTCCGTTGTGTTGGTTGCTGGAGTTTGCAATCAATTGCAGGAATTGGAATTGAGCTTTATTGACGTTTCAAATGCTGATAGCCTAAGAATAAATGGTTCAAGAATTATCGATATCAGCGACAATGCCTTTTTAAAAGAAATAAACATGTACAATTAGCAATTTAATAAACGATTGTGCAGTAAACAGAGTAGCCAACCTATGAATTTTCTACCATCAATTGTTAAACACACATTTAGTTCCATTTTACTGCTTGTAAATGCAGCATTTAACTATAACATTTTTACCAAATTGTTATCAGTAGTAAGTAAAACGTCTGTCTGAAAATTGAAATAATTATGTTTAAGTGTTATACGGTTGGCAGCGAATTCTACGTAATAGAGGAAAAGAAGGCAAAATAGCATTCAGCTTCGTCTCTTTATCGTACTTGCTTTGTGGTTGCACATGTTGAAGGGCACTGCCTCCTGCCTGTGTTAACACATTCAGACCCAATGCACACAATTGTGTACATTGCGCACGTGTAGGTAAATTTTGGTCTATATTGCACATTGTGAAGCTCAGTTACCAATGATCTTACCTGCGGGTAAATTATTCGCAGACCGTATTACTGGTCTAGGTCGTAATTGGTTAATATAACTGTATCCGAACATATAGCGTACAGCTCATTGGCTGTGACAACGAAACAAGTGCTGCGTCGGCTTAAATACAGCACGCATCATGAATTATTTTGTTTGCAACACCTGAGACGGTAAATTAAAGTGGGCGTGAAAGGTTTAAGGAAATTTCACCTCACTGAGATAATTTTTAAAGATAGGCTTTTCAAACGAAATTTATTCTTCACGAATTTCTTCATAAGAAGATCCTTACGATCGTATATTTTCAATACAGGCAGGTAATAAGTACTTTTTTTTTTTTGTAAACATTAATTTAAAAAATTTCTTGCTGTTCCGCTACACATGGTATGGAAACTTCTCCGCTGTTAACATAACAATATCTCTTTTTTTTTTTTTAAGTTTACTTGGGCCTAATATTATTTAACTGCATGAGTGCGGAGGAATATCCTGGTAGAAGAACTTTAGAAGGACTTCAGAAAAGTAGGAAGTAACCGTGAATGGAATATATACGTACAATGCTTCGAGTTAATAATGAACGGCGTTTACAAAACGTGACGCGTATTAAAAGCATTATTTCGGAGCCCAACACCATGGCCAAAATTGACACTTTTGAACGGATATATTAGGAAAACACACTAAACAGATTGGCCTCTGAAGTCCCAGTGCACGACGATAATAATGCCTGCGAGTTCAGTGCATTGCCCGTAAAGTCGATGCCGTAATAGATAACTTTGTCATCTCTCGTCCTTATCGTCCCGTCGATTCCTTACGTTGTCTGCAATAGGGTGGTCTACATTCGCCTTGTCGTGGAGCAAGGATACGATGATTGGTGCACATGATCCGTTGACGTCACGAATAAACCACGAATAGACTACGCGCATTGGATATTCTTTCAGCATACAGTATGTAACATAGCAGTGTCTTGGGCCTCATTACTTTACTCATGCGTCGGTCAAAAGAAATTTGAAAATTATTATAAAAATCCATATTTTAAAAAAATTTCCTTATTTTTACATTTACTTTGTATACGCATTAAATATCATAGAGCGAAATATTTTATTTTAATTTTCGTAAATGTTTACTTAACATATTTTAACTAAACGTTAAGAGTGTGATGGCTCCCCGAGGGAACCCCGCGTCCAAGGTCAAGAAACGAGGGAGCGATAAGGACGACACTAACACGCACGGCTAGTGCCTCATCGCTCCTACGCGCAAGGCGTGCAGTGTTTCCGTCGCGATGCTGTACTGTGAAAATTAGATCTGTAACGGTGTGGTTTTATTACACGCGATGAAAGACCGCAGATTAAACTAAGCCCGTATCTTTGTACTTCTCTCTTGCCGCTTAAGGAAACTACATAGGCAAGCTTTAAAAAAGTTATATTTGACCATTTTCACGAAATTTTTTTTTCCCGAGAATACACGTAATATGACAAAAGTAAAAAGTATAAGGGCATAGGTAATATATATACATATTTTTTAAATATTTTGTGACAAAAATTCGTATTTGCAGAACATTTATTTACCGAGATACGCTTATTCGCGTAAAGAACTATTTCACAAAAAATGCGGGCGTCCAGCTCACTCTAAAGACATGGAACTATTTTCCCTGGGTTGTTACCAACTTCGCCGGGCGCATACCACCCAGTGTGCCACTTAATTTACACCCAGGTGGAGGCAGCGACATTTTCAAAAGTTGATTTCACGAGTGCTCAATTCATTGTGAACAGCATATATCAGCACATCTTGTTATCTGCTGTACTTAACCGGCGGCACTTGGAGAACTGTCAGTTTTCGTGCGTCAAAATCTTGATATGAAACACCAGCGTGCGTCAATGCGACGCCACGGACCCTCCCACGGACAGAGCCAATCGCATGTAATGCTCTCGAGCGGACGCGCCTTCCTAGAGCGGGCTTTTCCGCGTTCGCGAGACGAGAAGTGCTCGGGCGATAAGGGCGGAACTGCCACGCGCGTACAAGCGCTCCATCGCCGCTACGCCCGTGCCTCTGACCTGTCGTCGTGCAGTAGCGTACTCGCCGTGCGGCTAGTACCTGCAGATATAGATTGCCCACGGTAAAATGAGCACTTTTGAGACCTTCGTTTCTTCTTTCAGCTGTTTTTTTTATTCTTTAACCATTTTTTTTTTTTTAATATTGCCGTGTAACTAATAAACACAGTGTGTGTATTTCACTGCAGTCGGAAGTTTTACGTCTAAGGTTAAAATAAAATGTATTTATTTACTATTATTCCAAACGAGACGGCTTTCAAAAGTGCTCACTTTACCGTGAATAGCCTATACCTGCAGATGGACCACCACACCTGACTGTACAACAGGCGGAACTGTATCAAAACTGTAAGAAAAGTATAATTTATGCTGCACATGAGAAAAGAAAGCACGTATTTTGCACCCCTGTAAAATATTTCGTTGGAATTTACTTATTTAAATGTTGATAGGTCCAAGGTACAAGATGATTGTCCCAATGTGCACGAGCATAGTGTACTATTATCCACTTCGCAACATATTACTAGAGACGTGCAAAATTCGCGTTATTATTTAAGGACAGACTGAACTGCAAGTTACTGTGTGTTTGACTGACTTCAGTCACTGGCTGGAAATTTGCCTGACGCTCCTCGGAGAACTCTTGAGACAGTGATATTAGTTCAGCGATTGAGTGATCGATCTCTCTGAAGGACATCGAGCAGGCAGGTGACGTTGATTAAAGCGCATCGGCCAATGTAACCACGGAATGTGCTCACTTGATTATAAGGCAGTGCAGTCTATCCTCTCGCCGAAATAAAAGGCGAATTTAGCACGTATGTACATACATTTAAATCTTGTTTCTTAAAAAAAAAAATGTGCTTAGCTCAAGGGTTTATTACAGGGCAGATATGCGGTAAACACATATCAAATTGTTCATCGCATCCAAGAAAACATCAAGTATCGTGTCAACAAGCAGCGTCTCCAGGATGCTCGTGGGAGTATCGCCGGCAGCGGGTTCCCTAAGGACCATCCGGCTGGATGCTGCGATTGTGAGGAGGGGGGGAGGCAGGTAGGGACGAGACTAGTTCTGGGCGGGGCACATGGGGTCCATCCCCCCATCCCCTCCTCCACCTCCTCACAAGACCAGCCCGGGCCAGGTTCAAAGACCTTGGCTAGAATGCGAACACACGCACAACCTGACACGCGTCGTCGTGCGGGCCAAGATGAGACTCCCGCCCCCCCCCCCTCCACCACCTCCCTCTCCGCAACTCATCTTAGTGGAGCCGTGGCTCTTTTCCTCTTCCCCAACCCCCCTCCCTGCTACTCCGGACTCTATCAGGTCAAACTATTCCAGAATTAACTGACCTGATTAGTGTCGGAACACTGTATCCTCTCTATCTTCGCTAGAGGGGATGGGGGGGGGAGGGGAGAGACAGGGAGCCGGGACATATAGCGCGCCCGGCGAGATAAGTGGCGTGCGACGTCTAGTGTTGCGGAGGGAGCGATGGCGAACTGCGTATACGTATGCGTTGTGTGCATATACACGATGTCCCAGAACCACACCACGTGGATCCAGACCGAAAAAATGTTAGCGGCGAAACGTCGTACGATGAAATTTCCCGTGCGGCAGCACAGCACGAAGTTAATCCCCTCCTCTGTGCAGTGGTCAACACGCAATGTTAACTACATGTTGAACAGATGTTAGGACTGGGCGGGACTTGAACCCGCGCCCATAATATGATGGCCAGGCCAATGGTGGTTCGATATCAGCGGAGCGGAAGAGGGGACTAAGCCCGTGCTGTGTTGCTATACTGTGCACAAACGACAATCTGTCACTAACGCTTTCGTCTACATTTTCGCTCAGAATTCACGTTGTGTGGTTCTTATGCGCGCGTTCTGCGACATTCTGTATATGTGCCTGTGAACACACACATGCTGTGCGTCCCACACTGAGCAGAAGGTTTTGTTGAACAAAAAGAAGTTTGTTTAGAGCTACCAACTAACTTTTAGTATGGGGGCAATAAAATATTTTCTTGCTGAAACCAAATTATTTTGTTGTCCGTATTTTGTTGCTCCAATCGGCCACACTTGTTTGGTGCAATTAAAGGTTTGTTTGGAGCTACGCACATAGAACCGTTTCGGATAATACAAAATAATAGAAGTGATTTTAACGTAGAATTTTTGCGTCCGAGAGCTGTGTTCTTAGAAACCTCAGCTGAAGTGAATGTTTTTAAATACTTGCTGTTCAAATATTGGACAACATACGCAAATAAATCATTCAAGTTTTACAACATAACTTGGGTATTCACGGCAAGGTAAGCTCTTATGAAAGACCTTTCATCTGGAATAATAGTAAATATATTTATTTTATTTTAGTCGTAGACCTTAACTTCCGAGTGCGGTGGAATATACACATTAGGTTTATTACTTACAAGGCAATATTTATTTAAAAACGTGGTTAAAGGATAAAAATGTGCTGAAAGTAAAAAGTAACTAGGATCACAAAAGTGGTCACATTACCGTGAACAGCATATAGTTTCTCGTTTAACTTATTTTATTAGGATTTCATACCATTATTAAGCTTCAATAAGTGCACTAACGAACCCTGTTACTATCACAAAATTAGAAACGAACTCTCGAGCTGTATTTTCGAGTACACTTCATTTACCCTAAAAGCGAATGGCCTAATACCGTTTGTCCTACTGCGTTTATCCTAATTGCGTTTTGCCTAACTTCGTTTAACTTAATTTCATTTGGCCTGACTTCGTTTGGCCTAATTTCGTTCATCCTAATTTCGTTTAGCCTAACTTTATGGCAAACGAGATTAGGATAAACGCAACGCCGCCGTATTTTCGAACTAAGGCAATCAAATCAGTGGACAAGCCAATATACCCATTTGATTCAACTAAATATTTGGTCGACAGTCGAATTTTTTCTTGGCCGACAGCGAGGTTTTGTTTATTCGCGCGTGTATTTTGTTATATAAATAAAATCAATTTCGTTGAGTTCCAGATCTTGTTTACTCAACAAATATTTCGTTGCGGTTGCCACAAAATACCTATATCATTTTGTCCCCATACAAGCAAGCGTTTTTGTTGGCTCTCAGTGCAGCGCCAATGAGTCCTTATCACACACTCAAAACAAACAAACAAACACACAATAACCTATAAATTGCAAAGAACGCGAATCATTTAGGTAAAGAACCCAAAAACACATAGAATTCTAAGTATGCACCCAAAAGTACTATACAAGTTGGAAATACATTTTTGGAAAATAATTTTTTTACGTAGGCCTAACAAATATATATACTATTTTTTTTAAATTTGCATTTAGCGTTTTATTACCAAAGATAAATAAACACAGATCCATGCCTTGCATTTTATTTCAAAATGCGTATTCTCGTCTAAGGAATGTCGTTAGAAGGATGTGTCTCATCCGTCCATCCGTCCATCCGTCGAAAGTCAAAGTTTGGAAAATATGTGACGGATAGAAAAAAAAAAGAAGTTGCCCTGCGATTGGTCGGCGATCACGTGACCGCCAGACAGACGGGCGACTGGCGGATGCGACGATAAGACGTGAACCGAGCTTAACAGTGCACAATGTGCCATGGCTCTCAATACAATAATGCTGAGTTTATTGTGAGCCAACACTGAAGTGGACCCCCGCGCGCCGTCGTGGCGCTACCAGCTCCTCCACCGCACCACGCCATGTGTCGATGGCGAAAGAGGCGAAAGTACCACGGCACGAGTGTCTAGGCGGCGCGCGGAGGAAGTTGTCCATGTAGACAAACACGAGTCCCAACGAGAGTTTCGTAACTTGTCCGAGGCCTGCCACGTAAAAAAAAGAATTCATAATGCCGACCTACTCCCCCCCCCCCCCTTTTACCAAACTCGAGCTTTAGAAAAGCCATAGTGATCGTAATACTCTCGGCCGGGAACATAAATTTCCCTGATTTATACACGGCGTGGAAAGTTACGAAACCATGTCCAGAGGTCCAGAAATTGTGGTAACTCACGAGAAATTTCCTTAAAATAGTATGTTTCAGCGAGGTGTGTTGGTCAGACTACTCGCCACCCACGAAGGCAAACCGGGTTCGATTTTCGACAGGGTCGCTCCTGGATATTCACATGTGGGAATCGTGCCGGACGATGCCGCTGGTCCGCCGGGTTTCCTCAGGGATCTCCCGTCCCCCCCCGCCCCGCCCTTGCATTCCAGTGGTGCGACAATACTCACCTCGCTTCACCCTCATCGGCTCTCGAGACCTCGATGCTAAGAGCGGCCAAAATCTCTTCACTCGCTCGCTCGCTCACTCTTCATTCTTATGTGCGAAGACTAAAGCACCCCAGTTCAATATAGTGTGCACAAGCACGAACTTGTCGCGAGATCGATGAAGTGTTGTAGCGAAGAGGAAGTTGTATGTGCGCCCATACTGGAGCCTCGGCGATACGTTGCTCATTGGCTGGTAGCCCAACGACCAGCCAGTTGTATGCACCCTTCACCGGGCTGCACAAGGATCGGTCTTTGTGTACTTGCATTTCTGTTCTCTTCATACAGTTTGCTAAGGGCGTGTCTAATAAGTGTGATCGAACTACACACACAACATAAATATACATGTGTTTGAAATCTTGCTTGTCCTAAAGCGAGTTCGAGGCTAAAGTGTGGAGTAATTAGAAGGCATGTATTAAGAGGAGTGTGTTCTGAAATATTTTCTGTGAAATAGAAACGCGTATCCCGGTAAGTAAATGTACTGTAAATACCACTTTGTGTCAAAAAAAAAAAAAGGGGGGGGGGGGGAGGGAATTATCGATGACCCTATTTTTTTTTTTTTTTTTACTTTTATTATAGAGAAAAAAATTCGTGAAAATAGTTAAATATCGCATTTATAAAGTTTGCCTACACAGTTTCCTCAGGGGGTAAGAGAAAAGCACACGACTATACAGACGTAGTTTAATTTGCTCAGTACAGCAGCACAGCACGCCTTGCGCGTAGGGGCGGGTAGGCGCTAGCGGTTCGTGTTAGTGTCGCCCGTATAGCTACCTCCCTTCTTGGACTTCGCGCCGCAACATACATACTTTTCTTAAAGGGCTGGTCGTATTTCGGGTTTACGTCACACGGTTCATCCCCCGACGTTAAATACGACCGGACCTCGTGATTGTGTGGCGGGCTCCGTACAATTCGATTATCGAGGCCGTGTCCGAAATGACAAATTCGTTATTTTGTCATTTCGTTAATTTCAATTCGGTCAATAGTCGCTTGTTTAGCACTCACGGTAACGCATTTTTACATTTGCGGTGAAAGGTACTTTTATCGACATTTAATGGTTAAAACGGGCGTAAAATTTTTTACAGTCATTACTGGAATGCTGCGAATAAGTTAATAACCAAGAAAATAATAAATGATGCAATAACAACTTTAAAAAAAAAATTTGTTGTGAAATATATAAACAAAGCACAAGATTTACTTGATTTTTAAAACATGCCTAGTGAATTTTAGGAACAGTTTTCTGTTTAAAAAAAAAAAAAAGAAGAAGAAAAAATTATTTACGCAATTGCTCATACGTTTTGAAAGTAAAAACCAACACGGCGCTGATTTTGTAATTTTGTATTTTTGCTAGATACGAAATACGAAACACGAAATTACCAAATACGCCACTGTTTTATTTTGCGTATAAAATCGGGCCGCGTGATCATTTTGTCAACAGAATCTGCCGTTTCTAACACGGCTTCAGCGCTCGTGACTTGGCAAACTGGAGAGCGGGTCGCCGGTTCGATCAATCGAGGTTTCCCACATCTCATTGCTTTCGAATAACATCTGTGTCTGGCTGGCGATGGCTCGCTTCAACCTCGGGTGTGCCGCGAGTTGAAGGATGGGCGAATATGGAAAGGCGAGCTGGGTGATCTGCCCACACACACACACACACACAGCCTCACTCACGCCACGACTTTGAGTGAAGTGCCCCCTCCCCCCCCAACTGGGGAATCAAACCCACACCGATCTATTAGTGCCTAGGTGACTCTCCACGTGCATAAATAACTGTTCCATGTGCGTAGAAGATATAATCCATTCACAGTTATTTTCAACGTTTCTGAACCCCTGCTGAAGTTCTACTTTCAAGATACTCCTCCGCCTCATGCGAACAAAGCTTAATCTAGTCTATGAAATTACACTGAAGGGACAGCGCACTGCATTTATGCGCGCTCACTTTAATAATATTTTCTGTAAGAACTATTTCATATATGCTATTCACGGTAAAGTGAGTATTTTCGGAAGTCCTCTCATGTGGAATAATAGTAAACAAATATACGTTATTTTAGCCTTATACGTTAACTTCCGAGTGCCGGGGAATATACACACTGTGTCTATTACTTAGCAATATTTATTTTAAAAAGTTGTTAGATGATACAAATATCTGAAAGAAAAAAGTAACTGAAGCTTCAAAAGTGCTCATTTTACCGCGAACAGGCATTACCAACAAACCTATTTTCTCCCTGTTTTATTCGCATTGATTAAACGTGAAATAATATAATTTATAGATAAAATACAATCAAACAAAAATTATATAATTATATGATAAATGAAGAATAAAATGTTTGTGATACATTACATATTTGGGAAACAACCAAACACAGCAAAGATGGAGATATTATTCAAAGGTTTAATTCAAGAAGTGTGAATAAACCGTGAATAGACTATATGTGTATATATATATATATATATATATATATATATATATATATATATATATATATATATACCTTCCACATCCGACGAGAAGTCTCAGTTTACTATTTCTGTTTCCAACGTTAATTTTTTGAAGTGGAAAAGAGTGTTTTCACAAGTATTTTCAGTACGAAAAAGCCCGCGCAGGGAATTTCAAGTTGCTGAGTGACTCGCAGCACAATTTGTCTTTATTGCTGCCGCATAAGATGCCGGGGTTACCGTCGAGAACCTCGAGGAGAGTTGCCGATGTAAAGACTGCACGCCAATTCAGAGCCTTGCCCATAGAGGCGATGAGGGAACGAGATGAGCATACCCGGATAGTCCGTAGCCAGCCCGCGCAGGGAATTTCAAGTTGCTGAGTGACTCGCAGCACAATTTGTCTTTATTGCTGCCGCATAAGATGCCGGGGTTACCGTCGAGAACCTCGAGGAGAGTTGCCGATGTAAAGACTGCACGCCAATTCAGAGCCTTGTCCATAGAGGCGATGAGGGAACGAGATGAGCATACCCGGATAGCCCGTAGCCAGCCCGCGCAGGGAATTTCAAGTTGCTGAGTGACTCGCAGCACAATTTGTCTTTATTGCTGCCGCATAAGATGCCGGGGTTACCGTCGAGAACCTCGAGGAGAGTTGCCGATGTAAAGACTGCACGCCAATTCAGAGCCTTGTCCATAGAGGCGATGAGGGAACGAGATGAGCATACCCGGATAGCCCGTAGCCAGCCCGCGATTCGAGGCATCGGACGCACAGAATAATAATTCCAACCAGGACAGACCCTTAACATTGGCGTGGACCCACGCGTTTTTTTTTTTTTTTTTTTCGGAACAGTTGTTTGCGCGAATGCGCGTATACGGGATATATAAGGGTTAAAATCCATTAAATTAAGGAATCTAAAAGGAAGAAACTGCTGTAAATATAAGGAATATATAAGTCCTAACTATAGTAGAAATACGGGATATATAAGGGCTAAACAACAGTCAAAATAAGTAATATATATTTGCTAAACTCTCACGCAAATAAGGGATCAATAAGGACTAAACTACAGTAAAGTTATGGGATTTATTAGAACTAAACTGCAGAGGAATTATGGGATATATAATGGCCTAACTTCAGTAGAAGTATGGGATATATAAGGGCTTAACTGCAGAGGTACTACCATATATCTAATGGCTAAACTGGAGAGGAATTACGGTATATATGAGTGCTAAACTGCAAATACGGAATTTTTGTCAGAAAAGATCAAAAACAATTATCTATGCTCCTATTTTTTTTTAAATTTTGTCATATTAAGGGCCGGTGTCACCAACAAGGAATAGATTAGGTCCCAGCAAAGCGATACTTAAGCTTAAGTGGCTCTTACGGATGTCGAGGTGTTTCACCATTATACAACTCAGTTTTATAAACGCGTCTTAGCTGGGCGTTGCATAAAGAAACAAGTTGCAAATATTCTCATGTTGGTAGTGGTGCATTGTGGTCATGTGACTAAGCGAACCAATGAGAATTATTTCAGCGAAAGCGAAAAGGAAAAAAAGAACCACCCCCCCCCCTCCCTGAAATGTTATGTTTACTTTTGTTATGAGAATTACGAATCCTAACCGAATATTGTTTTACAATAAACGATTAAAGCTTTATCGTTTGCCAGACAAATAATAAGAATTAATTGAAACAAATGTCACTGCATATACGAAAAAGATGTGTGTACTCGATTTGTTCAACTAACTACGCATGCCGAAATTTATTTATGTTAAAATTACGTTCGTGAATATATAAGTTTTTTATGTTTCGAGGCTGATTTATTATCGTGGATGTGTTGTGTTGCAATTTTGTGATGTGTTATGACCTCGTTTTTATTAATTATCAGCGCCAAGAAGTGTAATTTTTCGCAGCATAAGTTACGATCTATATTACGCCTGGGCTGTTTTTTGCTAGTCAGAATGTTAATTGTTTTATATTTTAACTACTCGGGTAATGTTTTGGACTCGTTATATATATATATATATATATATATATATATATATATATATATATATATATATATATTAAATGCGTTATAAAAATAATACGTTAGGTTAATGATGCATTTTTAAAATAAAACTGTTGTCTTGTCTCGTTTAGGCACTGATTAAATATTCCCTAAACGTAGTATATATTCCGTGTAAAAATCGCATTGCCCTCAAAAAACAACACTGGGCCTACATTTACTACAGTCTACAAGGCCATCCCGAATTGTCCTACTTTAATAGAACTGTTTTACTTTAAAAGAACTGTTTTATGTTTTACGTACGACATTACTGCTATGTTTTATGTTTTACGTACGACATTACTGCTATGTTTTATGTTTTACGTACGACATTACTGCTATGTTTTAAAGATTCGGTTTGACTTTCATCACTAACCAGAATTAAACTTTCTGAAATTGCGATAGTTTGTTGATAACAACATTGATGATATTCATGTGCAATTTAGAAACGTCCAGTGCGCGAATTTGAATAAATACGATTATCGAGTCACACCTGTATGACATCTTTAATTAGGCCCTCGTTAACTTTTCTAATTCAAAACAAAGTCGAATGTGTGCAAAACTTGTTCTGCAAATTTCTCGTGTGTAGTAAAACGTAGGTATAAATGTATTATATTATGTCCAGTCTCAAATTCTATCAAAATAATAATAATTTTTAGGCCTACATGCAGTTTAGTGAAGGCAAACATTTTTTTCCATTTATTTCAAATAGGTACGTACTCAATAGATTCATATTTTATCAATCAGCTGCGTGCCTTTACACTCAATTTCCTATGTATTTATTGGGTTTGCCTCTTGAAAATACGTGCAGAATGTACATAAACAAATATTTTGTCAATCAGCTACCTGCCTTTACACTCAATTTCCTGTGTATTTATTGGGTTTGCCTCTTGAAAATACGCGCAGAATGTACATAAACAAATATTTTGTCAATCAGCTACCTGCCTTTACACTCAATTTCCTATGTATTTATTGGGTTTGCCTCTTGAAAATACGTGCAGAATGTACATAAACAAATATAAGCCTGCCACGAGCTTTGTTTTCGACCGTCGTTATAGGTTATTTCAGCAAATAAAGACTTGCACCCAGACGCCATAACTTTGATACACAATAACTTCATGTTTTTATTTAATAAACATTAAATATATTAAACTACATGCTTTATAGCACATTTGGGACTATCAACACACGATTTTTTCAGCAGCAGCCATTTTCCTTTTAATTCGTTCACAATGATTTAAGCAGAGCTTAAAGAGTTAGGCATCCGATTTCGGCTGCCTAAATAAACTAAGAGCTGCTTAAAACATTTTAAGAAGAGCTCAAAGTCGGTTAAATGGTACAAGGTGCTAGGGACAGCTTATTCAGTGTTTAAGTAGCGCTTAAATTGTAAGATGTGTTGGTGAAACCGGCCATAAGTGTATTCTTGGAAGAAAAAAATCGTGGAAATGGTCAAATATCGCATTTTTAAAGCTTGCCTATGCAGTTTCCTTAAGCGGCAAGAGAAAAGTAAAAAAAAAAATACGGGGGTAGTTTAATCTGTGGTCTTTCATCGCGTGTAATAAAACGCCTGTGTTACAGATCTAATTTGCTCAGTACAGCTTCACGACGGAAGCACTGGTCGCCTTGCTCATAGGAGCGATGAGGCACTAGGCGTGAGTGTTAGTGTCGCCCTTATAGCTCCCTCGCTTCTTGACCTTGGACGCGCAGCTCCATCCCGCTCATTAAGGTTGAAGTAAAGCAACTGCCTGTGGAGCACTGCACCTGGCTTTACAACGTGAAACACTCATAAAAAAAGTAGCGCAGACACCATGGAAATGGTCAGAAAAGTGCGATTTATGCTTTATATGAAGGGAAAATGTATATATTTTGCAAAATTATAAAATATTTTTTAAAAACATACCTTTTAAATGTAAAAAATTAATTGGTTTATAGAGTCCGAATTTTCAACAAAATTTAAACGCATATCCATTCTGGATACTTCAGAAAGCAGAATTTAAAATAAATTCTTCTTCAAGAAAGATCGTCATAATATTTACTATGATTGAATGTTAGAAAATTGTAACACTAATATATTATTTCAATTTTATAATTTACTTTACTTATGTCAGTTTCAGCCATAAATGTTTCCGACAATTGGACGCACGTTTGAGTACATTAACACACTGAGGTCTGCACACATTTACTGGCACTTAAGACAGATTAGAAGTGAGCCACCTATATACACTACTGCAAGAACACCGGTTCTGTTGGTGTCTGTGTTAGAACTCACCATCGTCCTATTGGTCCATACCACACCGGACACTACCCTGTACTTTACAGCGTTCATTATTGGCCGGTCATCAACCAATAGAGAGCCGAGCTGATTTCGACCCAATCAAATGTCCTTTATCGTATAAATATGATTTACAATCAAATATGTCCTTTGAGAAGCTATAAAAAAATAAATTCTATCGTTAGCAGTATCATTGTTACTGCGCTGTTGTGTTCTTGTGAGGTCATGTTAAACACTATTCAAACAAAGACTGCACATCCATGCGAGTTTTGTACTTAACGACAAATACATTTTCAGATTAGCTTTTCTCGAGCTACACTCGAGCGTAGTCTACGAAGTATTAAATTGTCTCACCTTCATTCCTTCAAATTCACCCAACATGCTCTAGGCAAATTGCTTTGACATATCGCGTGGAGAATGTTAACTCATGGGTACAGATTTTAAAAAAAAACCGTTGCTGTGTTCACATTGGAATTAAGAATGACTTGATAAGTCATAACGCAGTATTACAAAATATGGTAGGTCTGGGTTCTTGAAAAAGCTTGTGTTTTTTATACAGACATATTAGAATTGAAAACAGATAAGAAATATACACACTTAAATTTTCTTTAATAATATTTCAAATATTGCCTTAGAGTATGTTACATTAACTACATCACCTAAATTAACGGTTATGTGCTCATCCTCATGGATCTTATCTAAATTCAAAGTGTTTTAGATGGTTACTTTGTTTATCATTTGAATAGTCACAAACGAAACTAAAACTTCAAAATTCTAATTGCAATCGTACGGGATTAACACTCAATGCAATTCCCACTGAAGATGTTAGGAACAAAAATCAGCACAGAAAAACAAAAAAAGAAGAAATACTAATCTGATTCGTTGACACTGCGCTAACTTGCGCTTTATATTAAAGTGTTCACCCCCTCGCATGGGAATATTAACTTCAAGACGTGCATAATGCAGTTCTGCGCGTTATACCTGGACATAATGACAGAGCAAAGTTGACGCCGCAATATTCAGTGCTACTTAATCAGTGAATACTGCTTCGTTATGATATATATATATATATATATATATATAAGTAGACTATCTCTGTGTGTATGTCGGTCTTTAATACCTCTAAGTCCCTTGAAAATCAACAGAAGTTCTTCAAATTTTGCAGAGCAAATCCTCAGGGTCAAATAAAGGTCAAGTTCGAATTTCAGCAAGATCAGATTACGCATTCGTTAACTTTTACCATAAAAACTAATTTTTTAATTACTTTTTTTCTATATGAAAGTAATGGAATATCATTTTTGTTTACTTTAAATGTCATCGCTCCAATGTTGAGTTAATTTCCAAGTGGAGCCTTAGTGGCTCAGTGGATAGATAAATATTAAATGGGACCGCAGTCCCTTCAATGTTGAGTTGATTTCGCATCATTTCATTACTACCTGCATATAGATATGCGATATTTTTTTTCAGTCTTTGTATAGTAACCAAATTTTTTAACATGGTAAATGTTCTAGCCCCGTGACAATACAAAAAAAAAAGGTCACGGGCTGGGTCCCCTAGTGTGTGTGTGTGTGTGTGTGTGCGCCCCCCCCCCCCCCCCGTGTGTATACCCAGCCCGTGACCTTTTTTTGTATTGTGTGTATGTGTGTGTACACATTATATTTTTTTTTGTGAAATGTATATTTCAAATGTTAAATAAAAAATAGATTGGCAAGATTCTTTAAAGTATCCGTATTCTTTAAGAAATGTCACGTAGTTGGAAACTGTTATCTTTAAAAGTGATGCATCCGATGGAATTTCTCTAACATTGATTATCCATTTAAACACTTGCTATGCTAGCCAGAGACGCGTCCGCAAGATTTTCCAGCGGCATTCTCTCATCGGACTTGCCATAACCTGCCACGGGGTAAAAAAATAATAATAAAACCTCATTCCCGACACGACATAATTCGTCCTGCAGTATCCCCGCGTCTTTTTTTAAAGCCAAACCGAAAATTTGAAACTAGATAAATACTGTTGTTTTTTATTTTAATTCTTCCCGTCAAGTCTGAATTTGTTAGCAGAGTTTTGGGACAACGCCTACACAGTAACAGGTCTCCATCATTCTCTCCCTCTCTCTCTCTCTCTCTCTCTCTGTCTCTCCGTGCCTCCTTCTCTCTCAATCGCCTGCCTCGCAGGTTTATCGGCCGCGTAATATTAGCCCGGGTCACCGAACCTCGCGGCCTTTCTGAATATAATTAAGGCACAAAATGGAACCGGGTGCGTAAGGAATGTGCCGCAGAGACGACTCCGGAGATAAAAGAACGCGTTTGCATGGAAGGGAAAAGTTCGTCTACCGCTCGACAAACTCAAGTGAAATATGGTCGCGGTTGCACGGCCTGCAGAACTACTTTACTAAAACAAGTTCAGCTACTGAAGAGGTTGCACATTACCTTCGAACGAGTTCCGGTCGCAGTTGTTTCTAGCGAACAGTTTTCATAAGTCGTCTCGAGCGACTTCTCTTCTCTGCTGCGCTCCTATTGGCTGCTTCGAAGTAAACGAGCAGTGTAGTAAATATTGCTGTTTTTGGCGGGAATTCCTGCACTTGTTGAATTAACTGAAGTTTAAGGTTGAGTGTACTAATACCCGCCCATTATGCCATTGCAGTAAATGTGTAAGTTTCATAAGAATTAAAAAGATCAATAGTGGTAAATGTCGGAGGCTATTATAATTAAATATCACACATTTTTTCCATGTTTGTTGAGGTTAGAATTCCCATTGATATCATTCTGCTTTGAGTGTGTGACCTCGAAAACACGTTCGGTTTTTAAACTTGTTCAGACATGGCTACCGAACATATTTAGGTGAATGTGTTTAACAGCACTCGTGTAACCGCGGCCTATGTTACACACACGCTCTTTCTCACTCCCTACATTCCTTTTTCTTATTGGTCGAAGCACATTCAAGGTCGTGCAGGCAGTTAAGGCTGACCATGTAAACTAAAGACCTGCGTAACTATAGTCCATTCATGGTTACTTCAAACTTGCACTGCTTAGGTTCTAGTTTCAAGATATCCCTCCGCCTCGTGCAAACAAACCTCAAGTAAGTCTAGGAAACTACACCAAAGGGGACAACGCACCGTAATCGTGTGCAGTCGGTTTAATAATATTTTTGCACGAGAACTACTACTTATTAGGCATTGCCAGTAACACAACTATTTTCTCTCTGTTTTATTCGTGTTATTAATAAGTGTAAGTGAAAGTATAATGTTATTAAATATAAGATACTTATATGTTAACAGAAGTATAACAGGTTTGTGATACATGACATATTAGGAAATAAAAAGCCACATCATAGATGGGGTCATTTTGAAAAGTTTGATTCAAAAAGTGTGTAGAAACCGTGAATAGATTATACTTGTCATCAGTTATAAGACCAACAACAAAACCACCCTTGGCAAGCCCTGCGGTGGCTGAGCGGCTAGGCTGCTCGCCCCCCACCCAGGCAAACTGGGTTCAAACCCCGGCCGGGTCACTCCGGATTTTCGCAAGTGGGAATAGTGCACGACGATGCCGCTGGTCAGCGGGTTTTCTCGGGGATCTCCCGCTTCCCCTGGCCTTGCAATACGGCGCTGCTCCATTCTCACCTCAATCACCCTCATTGGCTCTCGAGACCCTGTTGTTGAGAGACACCCAAATCTCTTAACTCAACTCAAATTTCGCACTTGACAACATACATATCAGCAGAATATAGGAAATAATGTGATGTATAGGCTGTTCGCGGAAAAATGAGCACTTTTGAAAGACCTGCTTAAGATGTACTTGGATACACGTTGTGTATCCCCCCCCCCCCGCCTTATATAAAATTAAAATTGTTATGGTCATTGTCAGTTTATTCATGCGTCAGTCAAATGAAATTCTGAAATTATTAAGAAAGTAACTAAATCTACAAATTTTTACACTTCGATGCTTTAAAAAACAGAAAACGAAGGAAATAATTTTAAGTTTTCATTAATGGTTTCCTAAAACTTCTTATTGGACGCTGGGATATGGAACTACTTCCCATCCATCGTTACCAACTTTGCTTGGCGAATGACACTCAGTGCACCCATTCAAATATGTTGATGCAGGGGCAACGACTTTTGTGAAAGGTTCATTTCTAAAGTGCTCACTTTATCGTGAACAGCCTTTAAAGGCAAATAAGTAACAATTTTTTTTTTTTAGGGTTGGTAAGTAGGGATACGCGTGTGTTGTGAAACAAGACTGCCATGTTCAAATCTCCATCCTTCCAAACATGCTGTCAGGCAGGCAACTCTATAGAAACCCCGCTGACCAGCGGCATCATCGAGGGATATTTAGATAAGTTTATGGGGGCTGTACCAATTTTTCGTCTCGGATGCTAATGGTTATTTAAGAAACTGTTCCAGACCATTACCTTAAGCTCGCCTTTCTCCCTTTTTTTTTCTCTAAAAATATTTGTGGTTTCTTTTCGACCCTGGTTGTTACCGAACCGGTTTGGCTGCGCTGGATTAGCTCTGTGCGATATATCAGCACATCGGTCACTGTACGATATTTGTGAAGTATCTCAGCTACACTGAGGTACAGGAAAATTTGGTATAGTATCGTAAAAAAAAAAAAGCGATATTGCAGAGTGATACTACAATGTTGACGATTTATCGTAACAGACTATTTCGCACTTCTGGTGGGTTTGAGGTTTAGAGAATTATTGTTTTATTGTCAGTTTCCAACATAAAATATTAATTTGCTACTTAAAGTTGTTCGGGCATTTCACTATCGGTACTTTGGGTGAGATCAATGATTCTGGTGTGTTTGCCATTGGTATTCTGGTGTGTTTGCCATTGGTATTCTGGTGTGTTTGCCATTGGTATTCTGGTGTGTTTGCCATTGGTATTCTGGTGTGTTTGCCATTGGTATTCTGGTGTGTTTGCCATTGGTATTCTGGTGTGTTTGCCATTAGTATTCTGGTGTGTTTGCCATTGGTATTTGGATACATTTGATGTATTCGAGGCCTTATAGAAGTGCTATTACGAATAAATGTATGGCCAGCATTTATAAAAACCATATTTGTATGTGTGTAGATCTATTTCACAGCCGCGTAAGAAATCGCTATTTACAAATAACCCGGAACTTTTGGGTTACGTTTTCAGCAGAGATTGAAACAATTATCGTGTTGATTCTTTCGGCGATACTCGTATGCAGAGACCCTATGATCTCAGATTGTATTTCAGTATCAAAACAGATGGCATGCGAGTGTCTGTTAGTTTGACTTGCGTCATCGGAGCTGCTCTCATCTGACACACCTTGCAGAACTTGGAACTTGTAGTAAAGCAGGTTTCACACGATGCAAGATGAGTGCCAAACTTGCGCGAGATGCCGACCTTGCACGAGAATTTCTTGCACAAGTTTGTGTGCAAGGCACGTCTTGCACGAAATGAGAAGATAGAGCAGGTCCTATTTTTTTTTTTTTTTCGTGCAAGGCGATGCAAGTTGCGATCCTATTGGTCCTTGTATGCTAGTCATGTGACCTGTTGTATCATCAACCATAGAGTAAAAAAAATCATAATCTGAGGAGTGCGAAGAGGAATACGGGAAAATATGACATTGCTGGAAAATAACTTTAAACGTGGATTGGAGCTCAGACAGGTTACTAAGAATGAAATAAAAACAATTATATTTTGGAGGGATAGCTTTGAAACAAATACCTTGTTAAAGTGAGGAACTTCATATTTTGTATTATAATATAATGGCTGTTTGGTAGTTACCAGGGCTATCAAATAATTTTGATGCGATACAGTATTCATTTTATTTATCTGCGCGTGAACTCGTTTCGCACGAAATTTAGTTGGCATTCTCATACGAAAAATTTCACACGAAATCTTGCGCGAAATGTATCTTGGATTGTGTGAAGCCTGCTTAAACACTCAGCTTTCTGGTAGCTTCATTCCGTGTGGCCGGGTCAAACAGGAGAACGAGTTCTGTCTGTCGCGGCAGGCAATGTACAAATTACTTCTGGTCGAGTGTGTGCAGGACTGTGCAGTATATTTTAATACTATACTCTAACGCGAAATGGTAGGTTCTACAGTGATAAGCTATTCGTCTTACATAAGAACTAGCGAGATCCACGTTATTGTTTTGAGGCAGACTAAACTTCGGAAACCTGCGTCTATACTGTTTTTGTACCTGTACCAAAGATTTTTTGACGCGCGCTAGATAAGTCAGTAACGAAGGTATGGCACATAGAAATAGGCCAGAAGAAAAGAAATGTAGGCTTCCACTCTGTGGCCGAAGCTAACAAACAAATAACACCACCTCAAGGATACACAAGGTTGTGTTATTGGGCTACAGGCTGTTATGTTAAGTTAAGTTCAAAAACAAACTCTCAACAGAGAATCCAAACATCTGAAACTAAGAAAGTTTGGCTGGTATGTACGTACACTTTAAATCAGAATCAGTGAGAATTCCACTGTTATAATCAGTCAAACGTATATATCTGACTGATACAACAGTCTCTTCAGTGAATTTAACCGATGAACCAGTGAAAAACTGCCATATTTCTTTCACTGATGGATTCAGTGATGTTTCCCACTGATTCGTCAGTCATTTTTCTACTGTTTTTCTCAGTGGTTTCTTTTTTGACTGATGGACCAGTAAAACATCTGAGCAGCTTGCTTCGTCTCTAATTATTTTTGACTGTTGTATTAGTGAAACTGCTTGGAAAAATGGCCGTCGAACATCGTTTAAAATGGCCGTTAAACAACGTATAACGAATAAAACTAATACAAAATACTTTCTAAAATGTGTTTCGTATTTCAAAACGCCATTTTACGAGGTCATATGAACACAGCCTTTCATTCCGTTTCTACGTCTTTCATTTCGATTCCATGTAATCGTCACAACACTATATTTGAAGGTCTAAACCGCATTTAATGTGGTGAGGAGATTACACTCATATTTACACACTATTAGTTTTAACAATCATAACGGGCCAACCAAACCAAACACGAAAAGTATGAGCATACAACTTCTAACTATAAAACATATATTTTCCTCTCGCAATTTCTTGTTGGCGTGGTAGCTCAGATGGCAAGGCAACGGCATAGCGTTGAAGGGTGCGGGAGTTACATACTGGCCACACGCGAAAGATTTTTTCCTTTTTTAAATTACGGTAAATTGAATAATATGTATAGTAAACTATCGTAAATATGTTTATTTCACGTGATTATTTGCCTCCATTAAATAAAAGCTATATTTAATTCGCCACTGCATTCGGCCGTCACTCCTTCAATCAGTGAAATTTTTTCATCGAAACATTCAGTGGTTTTCCACTGATTCTAAGTGGAGCCATTTACACTGATTAAAGTATTTGAATTTCACTGTGAATCAGTGGTTTCCCACTGATTTAAATTTAGAGTGTAAAAGGCCTGGTTTCGACTCCCAACAGCGTGGATTTTTTTTTCTGAGCCCAGGATCCTGTGTGTTTTGTCCCTTCACCTTCATCGAGAGCAATTCAGTGGGAAACCGAATACCCATACAAGTATCACCACAAACTACAAACTGTATGGAGGACCAGGTCATTTCATGTGTAGAGGCAACCACAGAAAAAGCGGTAGTAGTTCGCGTGGTTTCCTGCTGTAGCTCTGCACACCGTCCGGTGGCCTACCCAGGTGGCCACCATATATATTCTACGGTAGTGTTCTGTCGCCATGTATGAGCTGATATTTTCCCTGGGAGACCACATAAATGTTACGGTTGACGGGGTTGGCCGGCTGGCGGCGCCGGAAACAGACAAAAGAAAGCGAAAGTGGAGCTTGCCGGCTGCGTGTCGTGGACCAGGACTCCATACAAGGTCCTGCGTTCGGGAACCCAACACATGTCGGTCTCACATGCAAGGAGAACAGTCTGCTCGGAAAAGGAGATAGTGTCGACGGAATGGTCACGCTACCAGAGTTCGTGGGCTATGGAATGAGTTCTCTCGTATTTGGCGTCTCGCACTTGTCCCCAGGGACGTGGCCATTATTCTATTTATTTATTTCTTTTAGTGAGGAGAGAAAGTTTGTCTTTGAGTAAATTTTTAGATGCTCCTCCTATCATTTCGCGTTATAATATGGCTCGAAGCTGGACTCCACATTCCTCTACATACTCGAACATCAGTCACTTGTGCATTGGCTGCCGCAACATTCAGTTACGGAATTCTAAGACCTTCTGCTATTGTAGTTCTACTTACCACTCTTGCGGCCATCCCGCGCTTCGGCCGCCTAATCGGCGAGGGAGAGAGATATCGCCTTCTCATCGCAGGTGTACCAGCTTAGCACCTGAGCATACCAGTATCAAAGCCCAGACAACCCCAGACCCACCATGGCACGTAGGACTTAGAGAAGCCGCCCTTGCTCTGAAATTGAAGATTTCCGTCCTTATCAAACACCGTAGGTCTACAACCCGTAGGTTCCAGAGTTTTTCCATGTTTTCATTATTGCCTCTACGCCATCGCCACCACATGTATCAACCAGCAAAGCAGTCAGTCGGAGTAGCTGTCATCGGCCACTGACCATTACCGTACCGTTGAATTTCTTCACCACGAAATTCCAATATTGGGCCTCAACGGCCCGAATGCCAAGTGGTACAACACCCCGTCAAGTGGTCGGGCCTAGGTACCAACTGTCGGCCAAAGCCGTCATATCTGATACCCCTTACCAGTCACGAGGAAACTGGTTCCCATAGGGATACAGACGGCGGAGCCCAATCTGCTTTACCCAGGGGTAGCACGGGGAGCCTTGGGTCGCCATGAGTGGAGAGAGGCTATAAGAGACGCATCATGGGTAAAATGCAGTAACCGGGCTCGGCTACTGTAGCATTGTACTGCCACACAACCTCAAACGCCTAGAAACCTCCCTCCCGAGGGAGTCACTGACTCATATCCCCCGGGTGCCGCCACAGACAGAACTCATTCTCCTGTTTGACCCGACCACGCAGAATGAAGCTACCAGAAAGCTGAGTGTTCACTGTTGGTTGCCAGTCCTGCAGGGCGTGTCCAATGACACAAGTCAAACGAACTCATGCTTGTGTGCAGTCCATCTTGGTACTGAATTATAACACAAAATGAGCGGGGTCACTACCAATAACTACAGATGATATTTTACTGTCAGAAAAGCTGATAGATTCTTGCTTCTTTGAAGTCGACCTACGGAGTAGGTGAAAATATTTGGACGGCTCGATCTACTGTACACACGTCCTATAGATCCCACCCCCCTCCTCTTCCGCGTTATTGGCTGTTGAGCATGTACATTATGTCGCTACTATGCTTTTAAGGTGACACAAAGCCTGCACGCTATTACAGAAAAAAAGTGTTAAATTCGCTTGATTTTGGGGGTAATTTTTTAAAATTATTTATTTATAAATTTCAAACCTTGCATCGGCTAGACGCTTGTCAACCGTTACACTCTCACCAGTATGACTCACGAATTAAATGTGCAACAGTAGATTATTATGTAGCAAGACGGAAGCCAACGGTCTGAACTGCGGATGTCATTTGGTAATTTCCTCTCTAGTATACTGCGTAATCAAGCTTTAACACTTAGAACACTATAACCAAGTTCAACTATTGCTACACCAAAAAAAAAAAAAAAAAATTTCCCTGCTACCGAAAAGAAATCGTATGGATGTAGTTTCTTTCGTTGTTCCGATAATGCTTGTTGGATCTGCAAAGATTTTTGTAGCACATGAGCGATAATTATGGCGAAATAAAATTATATTTTTATAACAATTGAAATGAACAATGTTTATGGTATTAACTTATAAATTTGAAAGAATTCCAGCTTTTTTTGAATGCCGGTAAATGTGTACACGGTATAAAGTATTCAACATGCTGCTATTAATACGGGCGAACGCTGTTTTTACAAATCTTTCTCACTAAGAAATCCACCTAACAGTAATTGTTTTTTGTTCGGAAGGTATTCTACGCTAACTTAAGCATACACCTAAAATCTACACGCACGCCCATGTGATATGAGCCCACCTCATGACGTAGGCAACAGAAAACTTCGAATGGATTTTTTAGAGTGTAGGGAATGTGTAGATTTTATGAATCTGTTACCCGTTTTTTAAATTTCTTGCAAGAAATCGAATATTATTTCTTCCTGGCAGTCCCTAGTAAACATAATAATAATAATACAGGAAATAAGCTGTAACGTTTCAATAATCATCCAAAAGCTATTATTTATGCTCTCAGGTGTGAGGAAGTTCATTAAATTTTTATAAATGGAACACGTGAAAGAAAATTGATTAACACCAGATTACGCGTAATGATCCCTTTTAAGTCCCGTCTTCAATTGCGCTGTCCCAACCTGGGTTTTACGACAAGGATTCTCTGATTGGTGCACGTGGCCCTCTGACGTCATGGCGCTGTCCCAGCCTCCCGTGTGCCAAGTCGTCGACCTGTGTGCTGAGTCAAAGCATTCAGAAAACTGAACTTTTGTCCCAAGTTATATTCCCAAGTTGATACAAAAAGAAGAAGATTTCCGATATTTTCACGTGCTCTAGTGGAATGTATACGTTGTAAATGTAAACAATGAACGTGCAAGGTGGACTTCCTCAAGACGAAGGTGATAGCGCTGTCTGCGATCGGTCTGAATTATTTAATATGAAAAATTAAACTTTTAAAAATGAAAAGTTCAAAAAAAAAATCTCGGAATTCAGTTGGCGATCTAATTTAAAATAAATCTATTGGGGGCTATATCTAGGGATAGGAACATTTCGCGAGTTCATTTCAGGACAAGATAGACGTCAAACACGTGTACACTGAAGTTGCGTTTATTGGATCGCAGTTTATTAGACACGCCCTGGACAACTTTGAACCAATAGTAGACTTGCAAGGAAACAAGTAGCGAGTGCCATACTGCGATGTGTGAAGTAACACTGGCTACCGCATGAGACAGCAGCCGATGAACAAACATATGAGGCTATAGTATACACAGGACTGTGGAGTCTAGCCTACAGGTCATTGAACTCGCGAATTTTTCCTATCCCTAGCTATATCATTAAGATAAATAAATGTTCAAATCGCCCATCTTGCAAACATTCAATAATCACTAGTAAATCAGAAATATAAAAATCACTACCTATGCGCCTAATTTACTGCAGCCTGGAGTCAGGTTCTGAAAGCTCTCTTTCGGACAGGCATTTGTAGACCATGTTCGGACTGCGTCGATGTGACGTCAGTCGACTTCCAGATTCAGACACGTCCACGTCGACAGGTACGGCCGATTGTAGACGGATCTTTGATGACACATCCCCACTGTACGTGTTCTGTGACATTGCTATAGGCTGTTCACGGTCAACTGAGCACTTATGAAACCCCTGCTTAAAACCTAATTGTATGCACCTTATGTATTCTTCCGGTTATGTAAAATTGACTTGTCAGGGGCCCCATCACTTTATTCATGCGTCGGTCAAGTGAAAATGTAAAATTATTTAAAAAGTAAATATATTACAAACATGCTCCTTTTGACTCTTAGATGGATTAACATTTAAAAAAAAACCCCATAAAGCGAAAGAAATAATTTATTAAATTATATATGATTACCTAAAATTTTAATTCGACGTTAAGATATGGAACTACTTTTCCTCCATCGTTACCACCTTTACTAGGCGCATGTCACTCAATGCGCCCGTTAAAATATACGCAGGTAGGAGCGGTAACATTTTTCTAAGGTTGATTTCAGAAGTGCTCACTTTATCGTGATCAGTGTTTATAAACTGAGACCACTGTACTGGCCCGTGTGATCTGCGTGTCTTCTGTAAGGCTGGTTGTTACGTGTGCCAGTCCACTTGGCAACAGGTAGCGCATCGCAGCGCGACCTTGACGGCGAAGCACACCGCGCTGCCCTTCTTTGGTACATCCTCGACCTTGGTCTCCAAGTCCCGCCCCGGCGTCGCAACATGCAGTTGACGAGGCCGCGCGACGCCTCGATACATCGCGAGCGAGGCGGTATACCCGGCGCTTGGGTGGAGTGGAGAGATCTCGACGGCTCTTGCTGTCTAGGTCTTGAGAGCCGACGAGGGTGAAGTGAGGCGAGTATGGATCAGCGTGGGGGGAAACGGGAGATCCCCGCCGAGCAGCGGCATCGTCCGGCACGATTCCCACTTGCGAAAATCAAGGAGTGGCCCGGCAGGGAATCGAACCCGAGGTTCGCATTGGTGGGCGGCGAACAGTTCGCCGGGCGACACCCGCGCCGGGTGCCCAATCACTCCTACAGCGGATATTACACGACACCTGCTGCCGTACTTGGTTCTCGTACAAACTTCTATAAGCCCTGGTGTACGAGCCGGTATACCAGCCGCTATGTGAGCCGCCATGGAAGATTCATGTTACACGACAGCAGTTCGCGTACTAACATTTGGCACCCTCGGTGAGTGCGCAGTGTGTGGTTTGTAGTAAATATGAACCCCGTTCGTAGATACCAGTTAGTAACTTGTGTAGACCTATAAAAATACTAGCTAGCACATCTTAATATTGCTATATTACTGTTCGCCTTTTACATAAATGATTTCCTTACCAGTATAGTTTCATTCATTTTCTTGAAAATGACGCGCAGTCACTAGCGTACGAGTGTGTTATTTTAATCTTGACGAAAATGACTGACCGATTGCAAAATTCAGTTATTTCTATATGTTCCGGGATATTATGTACATGTAAAATTTATTGATAAGAAAATTTGGGTCTGACGGAGTTCCCAACTCATGCCCAAAAGTTATATATTACTAGAGGGTGCTGCAACTATACCGCTGTACCACCAGTATACACACCAGACAATGGGCTTATATGCTGTAGATAATGCACATTTTTTAAATTAAGTTTTTCATGCAGTAGGTAATGTTTGTTGTCTCGTGTTTGCAGGACCCAGCGAGCCCCACAAAAGTTGAGCGCAGGTACCTATAATAGTTTCTCCTGTTGTCTCCTGGTTGCAGGATCCAGCGAGCCCCACAAAAGGTGAGCGCAGGTACCTATAATAGTTTCTCCTGTTGTCTCGTGTTTGCAGGACCCAGCGAGCCCCACAAAAGTTCAGCGCATTTACCTATAATAGTTTCTCCTGTTGTCTCCTGAATGCAGGATCCAGCGAGCACCACAAAAGGTGAGCGCAGGTACCTATAATAGTTTCTCCTGTTGTCTCGTGTTTGCAGGACCCAGCGAGCCCCACAAAAGTTCAGCGCATTTACCTATAATAGTTTCTCCTGTTGTCTCCTGGATGCAGGATCCAGCGAGCACCACAAAAGGTGAGCGCAGGTACCTATAATAGTTTCTCCTGTTGTCTCGTGTTTGCAGGACCCAGCGAGCCCCACAAAAGTTCAGCGCATTTACCTATAATAGTTTCTCCTGTTGTCTCCTGGTTGCAGGACCCAGTGAACCCCACAAAAGTTCAGCGCAGGTACCTATAATAGTTTCTCCTGTTGTCTCGTGTTTGCAAGACCCAGCGAACCCCACAAAAGTTGAGCGTTGGTAACCATTTATATTTACATAAATTATTTCTTTCGCTTTTTTTTTTCTAATGCATCAAGTTGTAAAAAGGAGAAGATCTCATTTCCCAATAATTATACAGTTTCACTTGACCGACGCATGAATAAAGTGATGAGGCCCATGGCAACGTAAATTTTACATAAGGCGGAAGAATACGCTACGTGCTATAAGTAGATCTTAAGCAGGGCTTTAAAAAATGCTCATATTACCGTGAATATCCTATAGTTATATGAAACACTGGTCAACTAGTAGAAATTTTACGTACTATATTATCCATTTGAGAGAACAACTTTTATCGTCGCTGTATTTTTATTTCAACGGTTCTCGTAATAGTGTAAGTATAGGCTGTTTACGGAAAAGCGAGTACTTTTGAAAGAATCTTTTGGGAAAAAATACAGTCCGTATAACTGCATATGCTGCAATGCATAATGGCATGCAAGTTCTCCGTCTAGCTGGCTGCGAATTAATGGAAATCATTCTTAACACTTGACGTATTGCGTATGTAAAATTGAATTTATGGGCATAATAATAAATAATTTGCGTTTGTAGAGCAATTCTGCGGTTTTTACTGGGATTACGCCTGAGTAAAGTGATCGGGCCCGCGGTAATGTTTTAATTTTACAAATGGCGGAAAAATACAAAATGAGAAGAAGAAAAAATAGATGAATACGTGGGCTTCCAAAAGTGCTCAATTTGCCACGAGGCAGCCTGTAATGGGAAGCACTTTCACTTCGAACAAACACCACTGCACAGTTGCCTGTAATGGGAAGCACTTTCACTTCGAACAAACACCACTGCACAGTTGCCTGTAATGGGAAGCACTTTCACTCCGAACAAACACCACTGCACAGTTGCCTGTAATGGGAAGCACTTTCACTTCGAACAAACACCACTGCACAGTTCCTTGTATGCCGGTCAAAAACTCGCAAATATAACGCGAAAAACACTCGGACAAAAAAAAAACCAAGGTCAGCAACTCCAGCTGTCAGCTGATATGAAAACAGCACGGACATAGCTAGTTCCGCAGAGTAATTCAAGCCAGTAATCGGAAAGGAAGCGAGACAATAGATATGACAATGAGTAAGCAGACGAACTAACGACAGGACAGTATACATGTATATATAGATAGGCCTGTGTCCAAATAGCTTCGAATGATACATCGGAGACAGCACAAACATAGCGGTTTAAAAATAAATAAACAGTGACACTTGCGCAAAGAACTGCATGACACAACAAAGGCTACGCGGGAATAACACAGCACGTTTCCTACAGCTATCAGTTTCGATGTTTATTTAGTACCTGTTTCCGTTCTTCAAACACAAACACACACACACACACACACACACACACACACACACACACACACACACACACACTAAGCAAGCCATTTCTACAAATTGTCTGTCTTGCTAAGAATAAATATCTTGATTACTGTGGTATGTGTGTGTGCGTGTGTGTGTGTTTTTTCCCCGTACATAATGATGAAACGCATATTCTGCGCCGATTCCCAAAATGACTTACGTTTTATCTTACTTAATTTTGCCTCTTTTTAAGGATCCAGCTACTGATATACAGGTGTCAATTTTTTTATATGTCTGTTAACCAGGTAACTTATCACAATGCTACGCTTTAAATCAATTTTTCTTCTGTTTTTACACTGTGGGGATTTTTAAAAAAAATTACCATATCACTGCATATTCGTACTGAGAAGGCATGATTTGTTACCCCCCCCCCCCCCCATCCACGCATTTGTGGCAGCTTTGCTACAATGAAAAACTCGATTGGGTAGTGAGGTTCTCGTCTGTGCATGGTTGCATTTATATTTTTGCAGCTTGATGCGTAGATTAAAAACTTCCATTACATTTTAAGAAGTTATCTGTAAAACATTCACAGTGGCCTTTTTTCCTCTATTCTCATATTTGTTTGTTAGTTTAGGCAATGGGTAAAAAAAAAAGATTACATTAAGATAATACTGTAACACGTTGAAACTCCGACTTCGGACTTCGCCGGGCTACAACAGGATACAACCAGGACGTCAGAAATCGCGCGCCACAATGCAGAAGGAGAATTTCAAACAGCTGAACATCTGTCGGGCAGCTTAAATCACCATAACCTCATTCCATCAGATTCATTCATCAGTGTCAATTGACGGGCTGGTGTTTATTTCTGTAGGTTGTGCACGTTCCAAGCTTTTTAATTATGATCTTCTGCGACCATTCGTTTGACAAGACACAGTCAGCAAAGTTTATGTTTTCTTGGTGCCTACACTGTACAAACAATATTTTTGTACTTTTACAAAGAAAACCTTTGTAAAAATGCAAGATTTTTCTTTGGAAAAAGTACAGTACTCTATACTAAGTAGACTTGTGAGATATACACGATGTTTCATAATTCTTATAACACACTTCTATGGTTGAACAGGGCACAGTAGATAAAGATTTGATGAGGAACCTACGTCCGGAAACATACCGTTCCTCTGCTACAAGGATGATACGAGTCATGTCTGTTGACAATTTGATGTACTGCTTCGACCGTCACTCCACTTGGGGCCGCGGTGGTGTAGGGGTTAGACTACTCGCTTCACACTTAGACGAACCGGATTCGATTCCCTGCGGGGTCGCTCTCGGATTTTCGCATTTGGGAGTCGTTCCGGACGGTTCCTCTGGTCGGCGGGTCTTCTCGGGTATCTCCCGCTTCCTCCGAACCTCGCTTCACCCTCATCGGCTCCGAGGACCTCGATGTTAATATTCGGCTTAATCTCTCCACCCAGTCACTCCGCTGTTCAGCCTGTTCAGTCGTTTATGAATGCCGAATAGACATTTGCCGGGAACACCGACCCGTTGCAATTAACGGCGAAGTTCAGTGTAAAGGTAGAGCTGTTTAACGCCAGCATCAGGGCAGCTTTCCGCATCGCGTGACTCCATGGTATACAATGTTCGTCAGATGAGGACGAGTGCGGGGACCCGGTATCTCCACGAGTAACGGGACCATCTGTGGTGCTCTCCACTTCCAACTCGAGTTGAACAGAACCCATTGGCGAGAACATTAGCTACAGCACGTGCAATGTATGTATATAAATTATTATTATTAAAACTCAAATAATATTTTCAAACTAATGGTAGCGAAATTGCTGCAATAGATCTGTGTCTTTGACCAATGTAGTCATTGCTTCTTTATTCTTTTCCAAGTATAATAAGGACGAAGTTAAGGCTTCAATGCCTTCCCTCGCACATAACCACGTATAACTCAGAGTACGCATACGTAAACATAAAGAACGAGAAAAATACTTACATTAACAAGAGGTGAAACAGAAATATGATAGCGCAAAAAGTAGTAAATGTGAAAAAGATCAGTGGTTTCATATTATGTACAAATCTTGAGCAGGACTAGAGACAAGGCATTTTTAAAAGAAACTATAATTAAAATAGCAAAATAATACTGATCTACAATAACACAAAATTTGTTTCATAATCCGCATTACCAATCATAAATATAAATGTGCATAACCTATAAAGTACCTGAGAAGAAAACAACATATTGAATCTTAGCACATAAAAATAAATAAACATATCTATAATAATAACTTACATATAATGAAAATTGAACGCAGCAACACATTAAAATAAATTGACGAATGGGCGAAAACAATTTACACATTGATCAAATATAAATCAAAAGGTGTAGGTAAAGTATACAAATAGTTAAGAAGAAAAATATTGAAAATACTATGGAATAATGATGCGTGTGTGTGGAATCATTGGCGCATATTCATAATGTACTCGGCAGAACTGCTCTTAAAAGTTGTTCGTGTTGTTGAGTTCCTCACTTCTATGGGAAAATGATTACATGCTCGTGCGACAGAGACGGTGAAAGAATGTGCATATACCTGGGTTCTGCGAGCTGGAATATTTAACAGACCACACAATAATTTGAAACAGAAATTCTAATCATTGACTAGTCCCATACTGTTTCTCAACAAACATATCCCGGTAATGAAGGCGCTGGTCTGCTAAGCGCTGGTTAAGATAAATCTGAAAACCATGCAGGTTTCGGTTCGCGATTGGCTGTAATTGGGTCGTCGTCTTCTATGTCCAAGTTGTACTCGTTAAACAAATCTTGTTGCAAAAATACGAAAAGAAGCGCCAATATTGAACGGTTTTGATTAGGAAATATTTAGTAAGTTTCTAAACAGTGGAATAGGCAGCAGAGTTTATATTTACCAGTCGGTAGGAGAGTTCACAAGGTGTTTGAAAACCAATGCGAAGAGCTTTAAGGAGTATTCATGTAACAGCGAACTCACTTGATATAGACCTTCATTTTCATTTTTTGTTATTTTTTCCTATTTTTATTTTTTATTTTTTTATTTTTTTCATTTTTCGAGAGGTGGTCATGTGGTTAGCACGGCTACTTCCCAACTCGGCAATCATTGCTCTGTCCACAACCGACTATAGTTCAGATTTTTTCGCTTCTGGAAACGCGACGGACATTTCCAATTGCCAGTAGGATTTCGCGGGGAAAACCCAAATATTCAGATTTAGTAACCGAAATAGCGAATTCGAACACGTCTCTTGGTATAGGCTATTCGTGGTAAATTGAGCACTTTTGAAAGCCCTGCTCAAGATTTAACTGTATGCACGTTGTGTATTCTTCCGCCTCATGTAAAATTAACAGTGGCATGAGCCTGATCACTTTATTCATGCGTCGGTCAAGTGAAACTGTGGAATTATTAGAAAAATAGGCCTAAATATTTTACGAAATTGCTTATTTTTACAATCCATAGCAAAAAGAACAACAGGAACAGAAAGAAATAATTTAAATTATCACAAATGGTTTTCTAACACGCTTTATTCGACGTTAAGATGTGGAACTACTTTCCCACAGCCGTTACCAACTTTACTGGACGCATGTCACTCTGCGCGCCCGTTAAAATGTACGCAGGTAGGAGCAGTGATTTTTTTCTAAGGTTGATCTCAAAAGTGCTCACTTTATCGCCAACAGCCATTACCAAATTGACTGCGCTGAACTAGTACGCTAAATCCCCGGATACTTCGGCGAAAGCTTCTGCTATTGTATACGTATACCTGTTTCCATGCAAGTTATTTAAATTAGAATAATCACAAAGAAGGAAAGTTCGTAGATGATTTACGGATGTGTAGTTTTAATCGTCACTCGTGTTATTGAGTTTGTTTTGAGGAAAATTGATATTTAAATGAACATTTTCCCCGACGTAGTCGGTAAATAAAGCGATTTTATAATTTCCTAGTGAAAGTGCTTTCTAGGAGAGCTGCTCAGAGTCGTTAAAATTCGACACAGTAAATTTCCCAATTTCCTCAAGTACCACATACCGAACTCGATCAAGGATTAAGTCCCCAATTATTTAGGCTACTAACATGGTCACGTTGTCGATATTTTTTTTTTTTGTTTTGTTTTATTGCATCAGTAAGATCTTTTTCAATACATAGCTGTACAAAGATATTGGACAAGTCAAATTACAGTATACAAAATTTATACACTGGACATAGTAAACACACACACACACACATATACATATACACACATATATATCGGACTACACGTACATGCATCACATCTTTTCGTCATAATTTGACCAATTCTCCTCCAACATACTGTGGGGCGTCGTCGTTTATGCTGAAACAGAAGAAAAAGGAAACGAGAAAAACTGGATCAAGAAATGCGTACAAAGACATGTTATGCAATAATTTCTTAATTTTTGTAGTTTAGATATTCATCTACACTATAAAATGTTAGTTTAGAAACAAAAATTTTGAGGAATTAATCCATGATGATAAAACTACTTAAAAATACATTACTATTACGTATGAGCCTACATGTTATAATGCAGTGCGCACAAATTGCACACTATTACATGCATTAATAACCACATTCCATCTAGCACATTTAAAACCTAAACAGCGAAAGTGTTGTTTGAATGATTCTTGCAGTATTATAGGCTATTCACGATAAAGTGAGAACTTTTTAAGGCCCTTCCAAAATTTTTGTTTAAGCCAGTGTTTGGTCTTTCGGCCACTTTTTAACATCAGCATTGTCGTGTGACTAATAAATACGGCATATACTTTCACCGCCATCAAAAGTTAATGTCCGAGGCTGCAATGAAACATATTTAATAGCGGTTAATGCCTTTCGGGAGGGCCTTAGAACAGTGCTCACTTTATCGTGAACAGCCTCTACCTATCTGAACTATTCTTATACACATTCGCGATCGCAGAAAACCCAGAGAGAAGGTATTCCGCAGACTGTGTGTGTGTGCGCGCATGTGTGTGTATGCTAGTGCACCTGAAGACGGGAATAGACAGCAGTTCCCGAAACGCCGCTTCTGGGAGCTGGCAAATAACAAACTGCTACGACAAACGATTTACCGTCACACCCTTTTCGATATGGTGATTATTGTCCTTCGTGCAGCACATGCGCACATCGTGTGGACGCCCAACGAGATTTACTGACGCTACGCATCCTTCAACTGAATTTCTCCTATATTTACGAGTTACGACATGAACATTATCCATAAGTTCTCCTTAGTATGAACTGTAATAAATTCATTAATATCATCCTCAAATGTTAATAACGTTAAATTGTTAAAAAAAAAAAAAAAAAAAAGGTTAAAAATATTTTTCGTAGAAAAGTATTGTTTTCAGTTGATCAAATATATAATTACTGGTAGTTTTTTGAGTAGTTAATCTCGTTCGTTAATGTGAATGTACTAAAATACAGAGGATATTGTATATTATTTTCGAACAACTCCAGAATTCATGAAATTGAATTGTGTAAGGATGATTATCGAAGTAATTAAATATTACATTTAGTTTCTTTATTCTTTTTATTATTTCATTTACATTGAAGATTTTCAACGACACTAGACTGCTCTTCGTTAATTGAGAAATTTTGTTGGCCCTGCTCAGGACCTGCTTTCCTCCAAGTTTTGTATTCTTCCGCCAAAAGTAAAAATTTACATTACCACTAGCCTAATGGGTTTGTTCATGTATCAGTCAAGTGAAAATATTAAATTATCAGTAACGCAAATTTTTTTTTTCGGATGTGACAATTCATACGCTGATGTTTATAAAGCAAGAACATGAATTGCCACAAATTTAAGTATTGCAATCGCAATACGTCAAATCTAAGAACTACATAAGTTTTTCGCTGCCAACTTAATTTAAGAGCCTGCTTGTCAGGACGCACGGTAGCATGTGTGTTATTTAATGCTGCGTCCAAGAGCCCTCACGTTACTGTAAACATCATATAGAACAACGTGTTGCAATGTCGTATGGCCACATAGGCCGTTCGCGGTAAAGTGGCCACTTTTCAAGGCCCTTCCGAAATGCATTAGACCCTAATAAATATATATTTTATTGCAGCCTCAGACGTCGACTTTTGAGAGTGGTGAAATGTATACGCTATGTTTATTAGTCATGTTTAGGGACACCCGAATTTCGCGAAGAGATTCACGCATATGCTATGTTTCAATACACTACGAGCATACCAGCAGTTCTCTTTTTCTTATTGGCGGAGTTTCTCTGCGAGAAGACATTTTCCTACTTGACTGGCCAACCAGAATTAGGCAACTCCGATACTGCACGCCTCTGTTTCGCGGGCATATATCTAAGATGCGCAATACTTAGATCATCCAATCAAGAAAGTGGATTTGAGCTTTACTGTTATGAAATGCAACTGGTCGTGAAATCTTTTCGCGAAATTCGGCTGTCCCTGGTCATGTTGCGATGTTTATATTAAAAAGTGGCGGAAAGTTAGATACTAGTTGAAAGGAAAATTTCGACAGGGTCTTTAAAAGTGATCTCTTCACCGCGACCAGTCTATAACAACAATACATGTGCTCTATAACAACAATACATGTGCTCTATAACAACAATACATGTGCTCTATAAACAGCGTAATCGGACGCGGCTTTGGTTGTGTGTGTGTTTGCGATGTTGGCCACACAGACCCCAGGCGAGGGACATAGATACGCCCAGGACAGCTACACACGCAATTGTTGGCAAGGTGTGTGTGTGTGTGTGTGTGTGGAGAATTGTCACCTGCACGTGTGTTCACGAGGAGCAATGTTTGCCACACGTAGTATAATTATACTATCTGTGGTATAATTACAATTACTGTGGTGTGTATAGCAAATATTCTATACTACGGAAAAGTCGCATATAATTAAGCTTGAGAGCAGTTTCAAAATGCAATACATTCTCACTCATAATAGATGCCAACAAAAAGGGAAATTTTGGGGTGAATCGTACCAACAGACCTACGAGTGGCGACCCTGAAAACTCGCAATTTGATACCATTGAAACGGAAAGAAAAACTGAATGGAACATCTTTGTTGTTTCGTGGTGAGAGCACTGACTAAAGATGAGGCAGAACCTCTTACTCGTCACTGACCTACGTCAATGGAACACAACCGTTACAGTCAGGCGGTCAACAGTGATGAAGATGTTTGTTTATATTTTAGTTTTTAAATGACAAAACAATATTACATTAATATAATACTTTTAGTAATTTCAATTTAATCAATACTGCATAACAAATTGATCAAAGGAAGTGTACAAATATCTCAAAACACTTGTTTACCAAACAGTGTTGTGACGTCAAGTCCAACCCACTCCGCGTTTGCAAGTCGTATTGGCAGAGAACCGGTCCAGTAAGTAGACATGGAGACTGGTCGTGCGCGGCCAGCGAGATCTGTCTGCCTCATCTTTAGTCTATGGTTAGAGCCACGAGTATTTCGCAAATTGAGTTGGCAGCAAGCTAGGCTGGACAGCCCTCTATACACTCCAGACATTATCGTTTGCTTATTGGTTGCTGTGATCGAGTGAGCCCCTGTAAAATATTCCTACCAATTATTGGCCCGCAGTTAAACGGGGCGTGTCTAAAGAACTGTCGTCCCGAATATATTACTAGGAGAAAAAAACAAGCGTTTGGAGTCTAACTCGCCTCCGAATGAATTCGAGAAATACTCGTGGCTCTACCTACGGGCGAGTGTTACCAGCCAATGCTGAAACTTGATTATAGATGATTAATGAAGAATTTTTCCACCACAGCATACATTTTTTTTGCATACCCTTATGAGTTAGCTGTAAGGTAGAAACGAATTATATAAGTCTGTTCTGGTTTTGTTCTTGTCACATCAAGTGTATTCAAAAATAAAACGATCGTGATAAACTATCGATTTTCTTAGGTCTCGCCTACGCAGTTTCTTTAAGAAGGAGTGAGCGAGTGGAGAAATTTGGAAGTGTCTTAACATCAAGGTCGTGAGAGCCGATCTGAGTTAGGAGAAAGTTAACCTCTTAACATAGAAATTAATTATTTGTTTCAGAAGTTGTAAAAGAATAAACGTATGGCGTGAGTAGTACTTATGAATTCCTTACAACTACAGAGACTTTCGAACCTATGGAAAGGGTCTCAATGGATCCACTGCACAAGGAACAACCAATTTTAAAATATTTGCTGTGTCAGCAGAAGGCAATAGTATTGCTCAGGGAAAGGCTATGTCTGTATTGGCGCTAGCTTCTGACATTGTACAGCACAGACCATCACTTAGCCTATTCTGCAACATGTCAGACGTGAACCAGTATACTCGGGGTTATATTTAATGGGTTAAAACAGTACCTACAGTCGTAGTTACATATGTAGATTTTTGTCGAGTGCATTAAATACCCACATTGTTACAATTCGGTGATAGGTATTTAAAAAAAAATGTAGTATAATTTTGTGAGTTATGAGGTACTTGGGCACTTGCGAATTAAAGTGCATATCACTTAGATCGCATTGGGGACAAAATCAGTTTTGTATTTATACACTACTCTAAGTCATTACTTTTTGTAAGTGTGTACTTGTGCTTCCGACAAAACGTAACTTATTGACTGATGATCATCAGTAACCATCTGGCAACAGAGCGGCGTGCCGTGCACCCTGAATTGCAATCTGAGGGCACAGAGCAGGCGAATACACAGAAGCGAAATGGCGCTGCGGTTCCTTTGGTGAAAGCGAACTCGTACGCGCATTGGTCGCAGTAAGCAGTGAGAAAAAGGCCTCGGGTCTGATTGGCTGTTGCACGTCCTGGAATATTCCTAGGGGCGCACGAATCTCGCGAAAAGATTTCACGACCTGTTGTATTTCAAAACACTTTAACTCAGATCCACTTTTGTGATTGGGTGGTCTACTTGTTACGCGTGTGAAATGTCTGTCCCCGAACCAGAGACGTACAGTATCGGAGTAACTTAATTCTTATTGGCCAGTCAACTAAGAAAATGTTTCTCACAGACACACGCCGCCAATAAGGAAAGGGAAACCTTGCTGGCACGCTCGTAGGGTATTGAAATTTAGCACGAGCGGAAATCTTTTCGCGAAATTCGTGTATCCCTAAATGTTCCCTATTGGACGGTATGTCGTCTGTCCAGCTAGTCTCCCAAGAGCTGATTGGATGCAGTCTATTTGCAATTTCTTCACACTTTTTTAATCAAAGATTTGAAAAATAATCCCTTGTATGTCGTGTTTCCTTGCTTCCTTGTCATGTATCACAAGCGAATTTTAATATCTGTTAACATAAAAGTATCTTACGTTTGGTTTAATTCCACTTGTAGTACATATAACTTAACTACAAACTATAATATTACATTTATAATTAATATGAATTAAAAAGTGATAAAATAGGAGTGTTGGCAATGGCTGGTAAGTAATTGTTCTCATGCGTAATATTATTCAAATGAGCACTCACGAATGCGGTCCGTTGTCCCTTTGGTGTCATTTTTCTATTTTGAGTTAAGCTTTGTTTGCACGAGGCGGATGGATAGCCTGAAAGTAGAACTTAAGCAGCTCTTCGGGAAAGTTATAAAAAAAACGTGGATGGATCATAACTGCGGGGTAGAGTGAAGTGTGCACTGACAGAAAATCAAACAAAATATTTGTTTGTATAGGGCCAAACACGTTTTTAAGTCGCCCTGACAAAATATATTGCTGAGCAAACAAGATTTCAAAAGCAACAAAATTACCTTTGTTCATCTAGCAAACGATATGTTTGATTAACAAAAATTCTGTGTTGGGCCAAAAAAAAAAAAAAAAAATTAGACTGCCAACTAAATATTTTGTTGAATCAAATGTATAAATTTGTTTCGGCACTGATTTGACGTCCTTCGTTAGAAAACACAGCTCGAGAGTTTGTTTGTATTTTTGTGACAGTTAGGACAGTAAACGTGTTTGTTAGTGCATCTATTGATGGTTAACAATCGAATAAACACATTAGTAAAACAATGCGACAAGAAGCTGACAAGTAAGGCTGTAAAACTAGAAACATTTGTTTGCACACATTGCCGAATATTTTTTTTTCCATTACATCTATTCAAAAACTTTCCAACGTCATCATTTGTTACATTAGTTGAGATTACTAAGGCGTTGCGAGCGGACGCAGGTGATCTAGGTTAGAAACTCGGTCGCACTTGCAGAGTTTTTTTATATCAGCCCAGACTGTTTAATGTACGTGTAGCCAAACAAACATTACAGTTTGCGGCAACCAAATGAGAACAACAAAATAATTTGATTTCAGCAACAAAATATTTCATTGCCACTGTACAAACAAATAAATTGGTTGCACCAAACAAATCTCGCTTGATTCAACAAATCATTTGTCTCAGTCTGGTGAGTATGGAATGCAAGGGCGGGGGGAAAACGGGACATCTCCGAGAAAACCCGCCGACCAGCAGCTCTTCCGGCACGATTCCCAAATGCGGAAATCCGGGGGGCTGGGGGGGGGGACATCCCATCCCCCCGGGAATGGAGCCAGGTTCGCCTAGGTGTTAGGTGAGTAGTCTGACCACTAAACCACAGCTGCCCCTGAATATAACGCCGTTTGACGTGCCAGGCTGAAGTTTGCAATGCAATGCTACGATTTCGCCTCTGTATAGGCTGTCCACTGTAAATTGAGCACTTTTGAAAGCCCTGCTTAAGATCTACTTGTATGCCCGTTTTTTTTTTTTTTTTTCGCCTTATGTAAAATTAACATTGCCATGGGCCTCATCGCTGTATTCGTGCGTCGGTCAGGTTAAACTGTGAAATTATTGAAAAATAACATATTTTACAAATATGATTAGTTTTATACTTCGATGCATTAAAAAAAACAGGAAGCGAAATAAATAATTTAAGTTATCCTACTTGGGTTACCTATCACTTTGTATTCTACGTTAAGATATAGAACTACTTTCCATCGATCGGTACCAACTTTACTGGGCGCATTTAGCTCAGTGCGCCCGTTAAAATATATGACGATACTAACCGTGACTTTTTCTTAGGTTGATTTCAAAAGTGCTCGCTTTAGCGTGAACAGCCTTTATTGTTAATCAGAGGCATCTAGTAAGTTTTTTTTTTTTTTACAGCGTAAGCAATATAATAGCCCCACATATTTGAGTGTTTTTGATAACATTTGCTAGTGCCAATTTATACTAACAAACGCAACTTTCAACTTTGCTTATCCTCTACGTGTATTTGCCGTTTTATAATAGCTAACATTAGTTATAAAAATGGAAACGAAATGAATTCAATAATAATTAAACTGAATATTATTTAGAAAGGATATTACAAATTATAAGTAAACTCCCGTTTTCCCTAACACTTTCATCCACTTTCCAAGGGAAAAATGTAGGACTGGACGACGCAAACAGAACGACTGCTTACCCTGCCGAAGGAACGCGGTCGAGCGTGTGGCGCGTTGTTGCTAGCGAGTTCGATTCATCGCTAGTCACTCCCGTTTGTGGAAATGAATACCAGATAGCAGCACCATGCGTACACGGTACAGCAAGTTGCGAAAACCCTGTTTATCGAATCGGATACGGGAAACACCGATTTAAATGTGTTTAAATTTAAAGTTAAGACGAAAACTATAAAGGGTAAAATATTTCCAACATGTATAGGGTAATCATTGCTTACCTTGCGTCTATGGAATAAACGCCGCTGTTAATCAATATGTGCTACAGTTGGCGGAGCAGGCTGTCGAGGAGGAATGCGGTAGGCGTCGTGTGTGCGAAGGTACCCGTGGGAACCTGCGCGTCACAACACAACATAGTCCCGTCTCCTTCCGCCAGCGCCGCGCCCGCTTGTGTGATGATCGGCCCGTTTGGCGCGCGAGGCACGCCTTCCCGCAAATAGCTCAAGGACGCCGAGACGGCCAGCTGCACCGGGTACTGCACACATAGCTCTCTCCCTCTCTCTCCTCTCCTCTCCTCTCCAGCGATGTTCGGCAGGTGAGAGGGCCCTGCCTCTCCTATGACGTGGTCTCGCAGCGCCGAAATAACCCGAACGGCATTTTAAGAGTCGGATGGACCTCCCCCCCCCCCCCCCTTCCACCGCCCGCATATTTTTGCGAAATAGTTTGTTTGCGCGAATACGCGTGTCTCGGTAAATAAATGTTCTACAAATATGACTTTTTTCCCCCAGATAAAATAAAAAACAATTATCTATAGCTCTATTTTTTTTTTTTTTTTTTTTTTTTTACTTTTGTCATATTAGGTCCATTCCCGGAGAAAAAAATTCGTGAAAATGGTCAAATATCGCATTTTTAAAGCTTGCCTATGCAGTTTCCTTAAGCGGCAAGAGAAAGGCACAACGATTAGGGCGTAGTTTAATCTGTGGTCTTTCATCGGGTGTAATAAAACCCCACTGATACAGATATAATTTTCACAGTACAGAGTCACGGCGGAAAAACTGCACGCCTTGCGCGTAGGAGCGATGAGGCACTAGGCGTGCGCATAGCTCCCTGGATTCTTGGCCTTGGACGCGGGGTTCCCACGGGGAGCCATTCCCACGAGCGGTTTATCGCCGACCAACCGCTACGTCAGGAGGCTTCGTGGCTTGGCTCGCGATTGAGAGCCGCCCAAATCTCCTCAGTCACTTACTCATCCCTATGAATCTTGATCTGATGCCGCGGTTAGGGTAGGGACCAACGCACTCGCCGGGGTTCGATCCCTGGAGGGGACGCTCGCGTGTGGAGCAGTGCAGGCAACGTCCACATGCGAAAATCCACATCGAACCCAGTCCGTCTGGATCAGAGGAAGTAGGCTCTGAATACAGCGCCAACACGGCACCTCGGGTCGCTAACGACTAAAAGACATGCATTTCCAAACTTAAACGTAAACAAATTACTAGAGATCTGCAAAATTCGCGTTATTATTCTGGGACAGGTTAAACTTTAAACATGTGTGCCTATGCAGTGCGTATGTCGGAGCATGATATATCTGACTCGTCCTGGGTAACTTTGCACCATATAAATTAACACCTCACAATTGTGTGCCCCAATCACGTGCAATTCAGTCAGAAAGTGCGTGGTTACATATTTAAGAAGCAGCCAATAGGCAAACGACGCCGGCTCCAGTACATACAGTACTGTGAAGTCTAGCCTGATGCCGAATAACAACGCTAATTTTGCATGTGTCTACAAATTACTGAGAAAATCTGATATAGGCTGTCAATGATTAACTGAGATCTTATGAAAGCCTTGCTTTGTACCCGCTTTTCCTTCTAAGTATGTATTCTTCCTCCATATGTTTAAAGGCGGTTCACGATAAACTGACCACTTATGAAATCAACTAAAAAAAAAAAATCACCTGCCCTGTATGCATTATATTTTAACGTGCGCATTGAGTGACATGCGCTCAATAAAGTTGGTATAGGCTGTTCACGGTAAAGTGAGCACTTTTGAGGTCCTAGTTAATTTTTTTATTTCAACCATTTTTTATCCTTTAACCACCCTTTTCAAATAAATACTTCCATATATGTAATAAACACAGTGCGTAGGTTTCACCGCACCCGAAAGTTAACGTCTAAGGCTAAAATAAAATATATTTATTGACTATTCTTCCAAATGAAAGGGCTTTCAAAAGTGCTCACTTTACCGTGATCAGCCTATAACGACGGATGGAAAGTAGTTCCATGTCTTAACGTCGCATAAAAAGCTTTAGGTAAACATGTGTGATAATTTTAATTATTTATTTCACTTCCCGGTTTTTTTTATGCGTCGAAGTGTAAACATGGCCAGATTTGAAACATGCTTTTTTTCTAATAATTCTAAAGTTCCATCTAACTGACGCATGAATAAGGTTATGAGGCCCATGGCAATGTTAATATTACATAGGGCGGAATGATATACAACGTTCATACAAGTAGATCTTAAGCAGGGCTTCCAAAATTGCTTATTTTACCGTGAATATCATATAGTAAACCTTGCCATGGGCCTAATAACTATATTCATACACCTCCCAAGTGAAACAGCGCAGTAGTTACGAATAACAGTGAACTAAAATCACGCAAATTCGTACTCTAATGTATCTAGAATAATGAATAATAACTTCGGTGGAAATGTATTTAAAAAATGTATATAGACTTTCCATGGTGATGTTAGAAATTTTAAAACAAAATTATAAGGGAAAAAAATCACTGCACTGGCTTACAGGCTTGTTATGGTGGTAGCAAATTAAGGATGTTCAAGTGGCAAAAAATACTTTCTATATTTTTAGGATATTTTGGAATTCTGTGTAATAACATCAAATATCAGTCTGATAAATAAAATAAAAATTATAAGAAATTAATTTACAAAATATAATTTCGGAAGTCATGATAATTCGTATGTTTTGGCGTACAAATTTCAAATTTGTTAGTAATTACCGTGTTTGGTTACAGTTCAAATTAATCGTCGATGTTGTCACAATAAGGTAAAGAAATTTCATGCGAATTATTTTAGTTTTTCGAACTGTAATTTTATTTTCTATTTTGCAAAAAAAAAAAAAAAAAATCCTAAATAATTAGAATTTACCCTAATCGCAGGCGCACAAAACTCCACCCATCAAGAAATGTTCTTAGTGGGATTCTTACACTTCAGGCTGGAATCACGTACAAAATTCTGAAATTGGTTTGTCGAATACGAGGGTTGATTCAGAAGTCATGGCAACTATTGTTTATCCCCCGAAAATGACCCAACACAGGAAACGTACTATGTGACGTTGAAAGTGTACGAAAAGTATATTTTAAAGGTGACACCACATGGGGTATGGATGCAGGATGCAGGAATGTCCGAGAAAAAAAAAAAAAAAAAAGGCTGCTTGAAATCACTGTTTAATTGACATATTCTCTTACAGACTGTATACACTCATTTGAACGGGAACGTATCGCTCGTGTACGAACTGTTTAACATCCTTCAGAGTAATCTCCGAGGTTGTCCACTGTTCGTTGGCAGCGATGAGGCAGACATCGTCACAGTTTTTCGACGAGAGATGGCGCACGATGACGGATCTCGTGCATAAGTAACACCCCCCACCGCTCACCACGAAACAACCCAGTAAAAAACATCGAGGGGTATCGCAAAAATTCGAAAAAAAATAATTCTAAACATCGAGGAACGTATACTGTTTCCTCACCTTCCCTCGCTGGACCACAACACGCTAGCAACATCCCCTACATCTCTCATGCCTACCTGCCAATTATAAAAGATCGAGAAAAATCGAGGAAATCAATAAACAACTCTAAACATCGAGGAACGTATACTGTTTCCTCACCTTCCCTCGCTGGACCACAACACGCTAGCAACATCCCCTATATCTCTCATACCTACCTGCCAATTATAAAAAGATCGAGAAAAATCGAGGAAATCAATAAACAACTCTAAACATCTAGGAAAAAATTACATTGATGATTCCTACCATCTTGTTGAGCGCCAATGACCTTAACCCAATGACCTTGAAGACAAAAATCGAGAAAAAATGGTAAAAATTCGACGAACATATTACGTTACTGACTACAACGCCCACGTTGAATGTTGACAACCTTAACCTTAACCACAATAATATTGAATGACCTTGAACATAAAAAATCCCAAAATCCTCCCAAAAATCTAAAAAAAAAAGTTTAAAAAATATTTAAAAGATTTTTAAAAATTAAAAATAACAATAAAGTTTTTAAATAGTATTATAAGACTTAGATGGCAGGTGGAGCCATCAGCGACCAAGCTCCACGACACGGAGATCAGCAGACGACTGACACCGCTACCAACAATATCCTGCTATTTTCATTCGCTAATTACTACAGTTCAATTGATCCCCATCCACCCTCCATCCACCACGCCACACCAAAGCCAACCCATCGCATTGCTCGCTCGTTATTGGCTGTTGGTCGCATGATATCTCGTCCTCTGCAGGCAACTAATCTAAGCAAAGCTGTGCCACATCATAGTTATTCGTCTGATGTGAGATGTGACAGACCACACACTCTTCCTTCGCGTTTTCAGCATTCAGTCTAGGAAGCTATTTTTTTCGTATTCTCATCTCTTCGCTCAAATTCTGCAGCGTATTTCAAGCCTGCTCGTAATTTAATTACACGTCAGTTTCCCCACCAAAGTAAGAATTCTGCCTAAAATGTTGAATACCGGTTCGGACCAGTAAGCTACTGCAGTGTAGATGTAAAGATGGAGCGTATGTTTAATATCACGCTTACGACAAACAACCCGGCTTCATCTCGCGTGTTGCCATCGTCGACTCCGGCTCGTCTGCCCACGTTGCGTCGATGATGTTCGCAAACCGCTTTGGCAAAACCCTTGAGACATGGAATCCACGAGGGCAGATAGGGTGATAAACATTCCTATCTTTCGTGCTCTTCTCAAACATCAATCCTCCGCAATCCTCCGCAATCCTCACCAAACCTTTACCAATCCTCCTCTTGTTCTTGGCAGTATGGCACTCGCTACTTGTTTCCTTGCAAGTCTGCTATTAGCTCAGAGTCGTCCAGGGCGTGTCTAATAAACTGCGATCCAATTGCAAAGTCAACTTCAGAGTACACGTGTTTGACGTCTATCTTGTCCTGAAATGAACTCGCGAAATGTTCCTATCCCTACCCATGGCTATTAAAAATTCTAACGATAGTGATCTTTCGGAATCGTAACTAACATACCGCGGCGGCTCTTTTGAGACGTGTCGAATGTGTGTCGTATGGTGTACACTCGCGAACTTAGTAGCACCTAGGAAACTTTTCAAACTGAAATATCCCATAGTAGCCCGACATCTGTTCAGCCCCTGTCAGGCATGCTGTCAAATTTTCCCCTTCGACTATGTTTGACAGCAAAATTCGAAGGCAAAATACGGCCATAAAATTTTTCCTTCCAGCAAATTTTATCAAATAATATTGAATGTGTTTTAAAACGTGCCACGCCGTCAAATTCTTTACTAGAAGAATGTAATTTGAATTATTATTTCAAAATTATTTTCATAGTGAGATATTGCTTTTGTTTATCCACGAGGTCCATTACAGGAAGAAATGTAAGGAGTGTTGGAATTTACTTTCGTTTCTTCACAAAATTAAAATTTCATTTATAAGAGGTGTTTCCTGCACAATGAAATTTAATACCTCCGAACTCGTAATATATGTACGATGTGCACTTAAAATAGCATTCATGCACACACAGCTTCTACATAAATTAATTATTTTTACGCCCTACTTCGTTTCCAGCAATTGTTCGTTATTTTAAAGTTTCTTGACGTAGCTACATATTTGTCGTGCACGATTCTGATTGGCCGAGACCGTCAAACATTAAATAAATTTTAGGACCCGTCCAGTTTTCAAATGTTTGATGGAAATTGAAGGCATCCAACTTTTTGAGACAAGTATGGCGGAGTTTACGACGTTTCGATGACGTCATAGTAACTGTCAAACTTTATTTGACCAAAATTATTGGAAGCAGTTTGACAGTAAAATTTGACAGTGTAGACAGGGGCTTTAGGCTTAACTGAGGTCACAGTGAGATGCCAACATAAAAATAATTTAAAAAAACTTAGGAAAATATTTCCATCGCGTCTGTTTTGTTTGGAAGTCGCGTGGGGAAATTTCGACTCCAGGATGGTTATGTTTCACTCTTCTTCGTCAGCCTTACGACGTCGGTATTTGAAGACGTGGTGGAGCGTTGACGCCCTCTTCCACCACGCACTCGACTGAAGCAGCCTCAAATATCCCAGTTGAAGAGGGCCGTTCATAATGACTGCGTCGAGCCGTCCTTCTGGAGTAATTGCTCGGAAAAAACCACCTGCGAAGAGCCTCGCGCCCCAGGCGGATGAAATATGCTGCAGCCCGTTCGAGGCACAAGTTCTTGAACGACGTACGAGAACGTTTCTTCGAAACGATGTCTGCTATGTGCCCTTACTCCAGGTGACTCGCAAATAACAGCCTGTACTCAAAATACGAGTCATTGACACACACATGCAAAATTCGCGTTATTATTTCAGAACATGTTAAACTTCAAACAAGCGGTCATTTGCAATAAGTTTGTCATCGGGCCATACTTTATTTGACACGCCCTGGGTAACTCTGTGCCAGTAAACGAACTCTTCACAATTGTGTAGTCCAATCACATGCAGCATTGCGATGTTTAGCTGGGCGCTAAACAATAACTAGAGACCAGAAAAATTCGCGAATTCAATGACCTGTAGGCTAGACTACACAGTCTTGTGAACAATAACGCTAATATATATCCTCATTGGTTGTCTGATGACTAAGTGGAAGGCGATGGTTGGGTCAGCGTTTTGTCGGGTGTTTCTTATTGGTTCAGGGTTCTTCAGGAGGTGTTAAATAAAGTGTGGAACAATTGCAATTGTAACAATAACATAAGAGTTTTTGTATTCTAGATTGACCCAAAGTGAATCTGCGAATTCTTCATGTGTCTAATAATAACGCGAATTTTGCAGGTCTCTAGTCATTGACCGGGACATGGAGCCGCGGTGATGTAGCGGATAGACTTCTCGCCTCCTACCTACGCGAACCGGGTTCGATTCCCGGTGGGGGTCGCTCCCGGAATTTTTGCACGTAGGAAACGTGCCGATTGATGCCGCTGATCGGCGGGTTTTCTCGGGGATCTCCCGTTTCCCCCGCTCTTGCATTCTAGCGCTGCCCCATACTCACCTCACTTCACCTTCATCGGCTTTCAAGACCACGATGTTAAGAGTCTCCCAAATCTCTCCATGGTTAGGGACGTGTGATTTTGGCGAAGATAGTTTTGCAATGGTTAGCCTTTAGTTTTTTTATGATTATTCTCCGCATGTCTTCTTGACAAGATATTTCGATGCTTGAAAGGGACATAAAATCAGGTTATTAAGATAATCAGTACTCTATGGTAACAATATCACACGTCAAGTTGCAGATATAGGAATGTTTAGCATCGCTACTATACAAAGTTGGGAACTTCCCTACGCAGTTGACTGTTTCCTGAGCAAATGTAGGAACGCTACAATAAATGTATAGGGGAAAACATCACTAGAGGTAGTGAAATTTGGCGAAAAGATTTCAAGGCAAGTTATATTTTAAAACACTGTAAGGTCGTTTACCTATCTTGATTGGCTGAATCAGTTTTTTACACGTGTTAACTATTTGCACACGAATCACGTAGGAGACGAGCCGATACTGTCAAATTCTGAGTGGCCCGGTCAAATATGAAAACGCTTTCTCAAATAGACAGCAACCAATGGCAATAGATAGAACTGGTGTTGGATGTTTATGGTATTGAAGTCTACCGTGTCACCATTCCTGCTTCCTGACTAAGCTTATACAATGGCACGGTAAATTTCCGAATAATTTCTTATAGTGGACATATGCGAATCGTGGGAAAGCACCTAGGACGCGTAGCAAGCAAAATAGTTCAAGCGGATATGAGTTACAGTGTTTTGAAATATCACTGGACAGGAACTCTTTTCACAAGAATCGGGTGCCCATAGTCACTGGCAATGACATCAGTCATCTGAATACTAGTTACTGGAAGTCAGTAAGGAGCATCCCAAGTAGTTATATGGGTCTCATGTTAACACATTCTGGACTACGCTCGAGCTACATTCGAGCAACGCCAGTTTTAAAATTGCTTCGTCCTTGAAAATAAAACTCGCATGGCTATAGAGCCATTGTTCCGCTAATATTTGATACGACCTTACAAGAACAATACAACACATCAGCTATAGTTTTCCTGAGAAAAAAAAATATTTTTTCTATCCCTTTATAAAGGACACGATTGGCTGTAAACATTTTACACAGCGAGAGACATTTGACTGGAGCATAATCAGCTCAGCGGCCCAAGTGGCTGATGACCAGCCAATGAAGAACGTTATAGATCACAGTACGCACGCCCAGTGTGGTGTGGACCAATAGAAGAGTGGTAAGTGGGAATACAGAACTCAACAGAATAGACGTTCCTGCAGTGGCGTATATAGGAGATTCACTTCTAACTTGTCTTCGATTATAGTAAATATGTGCAGACCTGAATGTGTTAAGCAGTCGTGCCTTCTGTAATTGAAAAAAATCATGGAACATTATAATGTAATAATTTTTTCATGACAGAAATGAAAGTCGATATTTTGTTACCAATTCATAAATTTCGTTGTTGAATCGTAAACTGAGGTCTACTTGCAGCGATTTTCTCTGACTTTGGCACTTTTCGATGACCACTTTTATGATTCAACAACAAATTTAGCTAATACCAGAGCTTCATCTGCTTCATAAATCCTTGCAGAATAATATGGTCTCGTTAAACATCTCAATAGTAGGGTAAGAAAATTATATAGCAGTAGGTCTTTGATTACGCCCACTAATGCAGTACATTCCAAGACATATAGGAATCTGAAATGACTTTTAAATAGGAATTGGGTTAGGTTAAGTTAGGTCAGCTGATTATGTTTAGGTGGGCTTAGGTGAACCTCATCACCATATAAAAATTGACAAAATATATTTACCAAATAACAACAACGAAACAAATGTATATTTTCAAATTGTATAGAAAATAATAAAATTTTATAGACAAAGAGTATTCTCCAATAAAATTAATTCCATTCAAAACGTGTAAAGTTTGTTATTATTGTAGTTTGTATATTGTGACCATGACGTCTTCTATGATATAATGAACGACTGCTACTCATCAGTCAACTACACTCCTGACAGCTTGTCCACGAATCATGTCGCTGCCGCCGGCGTCTGCAAGACTGTATTACTTACCGGGCCGGGACAGGCGTCACAACGGTAATTATTATTTCGCTCGACGAGCTGCCGAGACTATGCAATAGGTCCTTGGCAAGTACCGCAGCGCGTCGTTAGATGCCGCCACATACAAGAGACGTAGATCCTGGCGTTCTTCACTACGCCGCCCACTCGGAGGATCCAGATTCTGGGCTCTCACCTGATGTGTCCCCTCTCCAAACGCACTATGCCAGCAGAAGAAGGGATGGCCGAGAAGTATACAAGGACTGGCAGCCAAGCCTCCTGATCGACGAGCTAAACTGTCGTGGGATGAACATCGCTCTCGTGGCTGCTCGCTCGCTGGGAACTGCCCGCAACTTGAGGACCAGCAAAAAAGAGATGCATCTACGAGTGCGATGGGACCATGGCAGCTTGGATGCGGCGACTATCCGCAACTCGTCACGTCCCCAGGTGATGGATAGGGGATCCCCAGGCTCTGGGGTGGCTGGAAATAATCAAATACCAGCCCGCGAACCAACTGGCTGGTGCGAGAGCGCCGTCGTCGTCGGGAACCTGGGCAGCTCAGTACGAGATGGCGAAGCGCGTATGCTGGAAGTGGCCCAAAGATCAAGAAGGGGAGGGGGATCTCGAGGTGCTGAAAAATGCGAAGTGTAGCTATCCTCATTGCTGGATTCTGCGGGCTGCCGACTGCGGGTGCGTGATGAATGAATCGGAATGCATCGGACCTTGGAAGCACTCCGATGTCAGCCTTCACTCCTGGGCCAACGAATTCGCCACCACCACTGGTAGGCCCCGGATGTCTCGCGTTTCCCAGACCGACAGGCTATTTTGGAAAGGGGAGGAGGCGGCTCCCCGAAAGAACTCTCCCCACCTTCACCCATTGTTTGGAGACCCTTGCATCGGCGCGGAAGGGCGAAGATGAAGTCGGTGTCATGACTGAGCTGTCCAGTTTTCCAACGCACTCGACGAGAAGCAGCGGGGCCCTGCATCCTCAGTTGCTGTCTGTACTGCAATGGTGGTTCGCCTACACGGTAGTATTGACAGTAGCTCAACTTCAAGGTCGCCTGCGCCCACACGATGACTGGCATCGGCGCGGGGGCTGTTCTGTCCCCGCAGTACACACCAGCTGCGCTCTCATTTTATTCCACCCCGCATTAAACCAACACAAGTCTTTCTTCCCGAACTAACAAATAACCTACTTTATCCAGTCTTAACGCAGTTAAAAATAATTATTTTATCATCCGCGACTGTCGCATAGATTTTCCACGGCCCTCTCCGCTTTGCTTGGTTTGCTCTGCTCTTCCATCTAGACCCTTCTTCTTTCGGGATGTGCACATGGCTACAGTTGCGGTCAAGGCACTATAACCCTGCTTAGCCGCGATGCACGTGACCATTATAATAATTAAACCCGGCCTAAGGCGTAAAGGGCTTGCCCTGAGACGCATTCCATTCTCCAACCGACTTAGCTACTAACATGCATGCCGGAGGGAACACAGAACTATGAAGGTGCTCACGCTGGCATAGCGGGATTTGGGGGCTCGCCAGTATATAAAAAAAAACCTCCTGATCGCCAGTTCTTCTCAGTACTCGATCGCTTCCTGAGCACTCACCGCCCCAGTTACTGGTGCCGAGGTTCCAACCTCTCCTAAACTTCATCGCTCTCCTCGCAGGGCTGAAGTTCCTCTCCAGCGGAATCCTAAGGATGACCCAGCGGCCGTCAAGAAGTTACACTTAGACACGTTCGGTAACTTACGGACAGTCACCTGAGAGTAGAGCTCGCCTGCAGAAACATGTATTAAGTAACTGCGTAATCCACCCAGCTTTGCACAGGGCTCCTTCCCCTGTTTAACGATAGTGTGTTTAACCTTCCGTATACTCCGTGGGGGAGTTAGGAGTTAGCACCTCTGCCATCAATGTAAATTTCACTTCGGTAAATAAACACCGTTCTTACCAGTCATCTCAGCTTTCACTCCAAGCTCCTTCCTGTGTCAAATAGGACTGCAGGACTTGGCATGAGACCGGGTTTTGATACTGCCGAACGCGCACTGCACAACAGAACAAGTATATCCTTGGAAGGCCACCCGTTCCTTGCCCCACGTGGAAGGAACGGTAGAGCCACGACATTAGGTACGCTCCCGGTGGATTGGACTTGCCAACCAGGTGCCCAACTCTCATCGCTCCCCTAGTTGTGCCGAGAGGGCTGCAGTCTGGTGCAGGGAAGTCTACTCCCACGGGACACCCGCACACTGCTAAACACTGACACGTCAACTGCCCAACTCCTGCTGCTCTGATCTATACCTCATGCCGTACACCCACAGGGGTGGAGTTGAGAGACGGGCCAGAAAGGCGAGGGCAATTGCTAAGCTTTCCCAGGACATACGTATCCTTCCTAGCGGGTCCGGGTTACTCAGTCCACGGGAACAAACTGCGCTTCAACGACGCCTCAGCATACCAGTTCCAGACATCGTTCCCGTCAGATTGTTCGAGCCACCCACCAGAGTCGCGGAGGGATACCATCCTGTAGTGCAGAAGGCACTCTTTGGCATCAGACAGCCAGACGAACCCGAACCACAGCCAGAAGTACCCCTACCGGAGCAGATCACGCCCCAGTCAAGCGAAACACCAGTCAGTGCCAATACACGGGTACCCGCCAACCTCATGCCACCTCGCCGAACTGCTGCGCCACTACCCAAGCCGGTTCCTTGTAGGGAGGTCAAGGTCGTAGGGCCTGACTTCGTGCCCAGCCGTCGACCCACGAGGCCCGTACTGTACACCGGGCGGGCACCTGCGCCCCGGACCGAATAAAGTAGATTAGACGCGACTCGCCTAGCGTCGCAGTCTGACAGCCGGGACTGTCACGCGTCAACTGATACTAGCTAGATCTTTAAAACAGTGTTTCAACCCTTTCAGACCTACTTTAATTTACTATTTCCGGTGTTGCAAACAAAATTTTTGATGATGCGTGATGTACTTAAGTCTACACACTGTTCTGCAGTCACACCCAATGTGTCGTAGGCCATATTTTCGGCTACAGTTATATGAACCAATTATGGCCTAACGAGTAAGACGGTCTTGCGAATCATTTACCCACAGGTAAGATCATTGGGCATTGAGCTTCGCAGTGTGCAGTACAGACCAAAAAATATCTACACGTGCGTAATGTACTCAATTGTGTACACTGGATTTGAATGTGACAAACTATAATAACAATGCTGTATATGTTACGTAGAGATTTCTGTATTAAAACCCTGTATTTACATCAAAAATATTTTGAGAAAATTGAGCACACGAGCAGCTTGCTTATGCTATATCTAGGGATAGGAAAATTTCGCGAATTCATTTCAGGACAAGATAGACGTCAAACACACGTTGACTTTGCAATTGGATCGCAGTTTATTAGACACGTACTGGACAACTCTGAGCCAATAGCAGACTTGCAAGGAAACAAGTAGCGAGTGCCATACTGCGATGTGTGAAGTAACACTGGCTACCCTATGAGACAGCAGCCAATGAACAAACATACGAGACTCTAGTATACACAGGACTGTGGAGTCTAGCCTAGTGGTCATAGAACTCGCGAATTTTTCCTATCCCTAGCTATTTCCCATCGTCATCGTATTTCTTAACGAGCGAGCACTTACGGCAATTACTCATATGAAAGTACACAAACTTAAGTACAGATAATTTTTAAGTAGGTATACAATTTTCGTTTTATGTTGTCATTACACAACAAGAACTCGTCATGTTTCTCCCAAGTATAAATTGTTCACGGTAAAGTGAGCACTTTAGAAGCCCTAGTTATTTTTTTAGTAACAGCCATTTTTTCATCCTTCCACCACTTTTTAAAATACATATCGTCATGTAAGTAATTAACTCAGTGTATATATTTCACCGGACTCGAAATTTAATATCTAAGGCTAAAATAAAATATATTTATTGACTATTATTCCAAAAAAAGAGGGTTTCAAAAATTTCTCACTTTAACGTGAATGGCCTATAGTAATTAAATTTTAGTGAGACTTCTGTCCAAAACAAGGGCTTAATTGTCTACATATTCTCCCTTGTTTTGCGTCAAAGGCATGCGTCGTTGCTATATTTCATTGCTATAGGTTATTCACGATAAAATGAGCACTTTTGAAAGCCCTGCTTAAGATCTACTTGTATGCATGTTGTGTATTCTTCCCCCTTATAGAATATTAGCATTGTAATGGGCCTCATCACTTTCTTCATGCGGCGGTCAAGAGAAACATAAATTTTTAGAAAAATAAACATATAACAAATATGCTCATTTTTCACTTCAGTGCATTAAAACAAAAAAAGGAAGCGAAGGTAATAATTTAAGTTACCACAAATGGTTACCTAGCACTTTTTTTTCAACGTTTATATATGGAAGTACTTTCCCCTCCATCATTACCAACTTTACTGGGCGAATGTCTCTAAGTGCGCCCATTAAAATGTATGCAGGCAGGGGCAGTGGCTTTTTTTTTTTCACAGGTTGATTTCAAAAGTGCTCACTTTATCGTGAACAACGTTTATGTGAACATCACACGTAGGCTTACTTCTCGCTGAGTGACAGTTCGTTCCTAGTAAACGAACAACTCGCCATTTTTTTGCGGTAGAAATATTCACAAATCGTTAGATGTCCCCCACACATCTGTGTGTTGCCTGGGAGGAATGCTCATCCAGCAATGGACTGTAATGGGATGTGTGGCTGGGCTATGGTAAACGCTTAGATGGCAAGCAGCCACTCTTATATCAAATCGCAGACATGTGATACCTATATATCGAGTTAAAGATTCGTTTATTTGGATTCACGTAAGTGGCACAGCACACATTTACAGCACGCGGAGAATAACCTCGGAGTTGATTTGATCAAAACAACTATCTATATTCGTGTATGCGTTATAATTTGCTAAGAGACTTAAACAAGTCTATAGGCTATTCACGGTAAAGTGAGCACTTGTGGAATCTCTATCGTTAGGAATAATAGTCGATAAATTTAATTTATTTTAGCCTTAGATGTAAACTTCCGAGTGCGGTGGAATATATACACTCTGTTTATTACTCATATGGCAATATCTATTCTAAAATGGCTGAAAGGAAAAAGTAACAAGGGGGTCTCAAATTTTCTCACTTTACCATGAACAGCCTATACCTGTTTGCTAGAAAAACAAATAATTGTGAACACACTAGGGTGTTGATGGTTTCTGTATTTTCATACACGACTCTGAAAGTACGATTTTCTAGCTTTTTGAGCTTATTAAGTTTTCTACGTATTATTTTAACAGCACTGCGTTTGCAAGGCATGTGAAAGCGTGTCTTTAAGTTTGGTAACATTTTCAGATTTGCCATAAGGGCTAATTCCGACAACTCGACGCATGCCATCAGATCCCAATGAAACGATCAAGGAAAATTAGTATAAAAATCAGTTTCAAGTAGGCCTATTACATGCAATGCACAGAAATCAGTACTATACATCAACCAGCACTTTCTCTGAACATATACGACAGCACAGTATTAGTTTTAGGTAGAAAATTCATATTTATAGGCTATTCACGGTAAAGTGAGCAATTTTTAAGGCCCTTCCAACAGGCATTAGTCACTAATAAGTATGTTTTATAGCAGTCTCAGACACTAACATTTGAGACTGGTAAAAGTATACGCCGTATTTATTACTAACATAGGAATGTTGATATTAAAAAGTGGCGGAAAGATAAAAATTTGCTGCAAGGAAAAATTTAGAAGGGCCTTAAAAAGTTCTAACTTCTTCGTGAATAGCCTATAGCTGGTTTTGTGGCTTCAAATGGTAATTTTCAATGATTTTGTATGCTCACAAAGTACTCTGCAATTGGTTTAGAGCAGCAGCTTAAAAGTATCAGTAATCGCGGGAGTGATAAAGCAATGACACAATGTTTTTTTTTATTAATAACCAGTTTATTTTCGAAGAATTCTGAGATTCGGGATATATATATAAGGTCCCGTCCTATGCGCATGTGGATAGTTCTTTCAGCCTTAGGATGCGAGAAATCCAGCACAAAGCGGGGATAGTTGGCAACCCTACGTTCCTTTGTGGTCTGAGCCCTGTAGAGGCTAATTAACATTCGAACAGATATACAGAATGTGTCTAAATTTCCATTACACAATGTAAGTGATTGCAGTGGGGACCAAGACCGTTTCCCCGCGACAAACAAAACACCATCACGTCACATGTTGACCTCTCCCACGTCTGCAACACACTGCTCGCCCGGCTTGACTCCGCTGGACTACTTCCTGTGGGGCCACATGGAGGGATTGATTTACCACACCTCTGTGGAATCAGAGGAGGAACTGCTGGGTGCGTGTTATGGCTGCGGTGGGTCTTGGACGTCCAGGTATTGGTGATCGTGTGTACCAGGACATGGTACGTAGGTACCGTGTTTGTGTAAGACGTCGCTGGTCGTCACATCGAGCCATTCTTATTCTAAGTGTTATGTAAAGTTAGGCCCAAAGATAGGGCGGGATTTTTTTTTTGCGTCTCAGGGCTAACCCCTTACGCCTAATAGGAAGGAAAATCATGCGAGGAGACATGCATCGCGGCAAAGAGGGATTGGGCAGCCATGGCCTGCACTTTGGGGCCATGACTACCTCCCTAAGTGTACTTAGAGCTAGTCTTAACTATAAAGAGAAAGGGAAAACCTGTCAAGAGAGACGTAAAAACCCTTGCGACAGAGAAGTAAAAATTTCGAAAATTATTGCATGCATTAAATTAAATTAAATTAAATAGAATGCTACAGGAGACAGAGTGTTTGAAAAACATACTCTTAGTTAATGGAGTTGGAAAGACTAGTAAAGAGGGGGCGGAAGCTTTGTTTATTGTTAACTTGATGCCGGCAGTAACAAGAGAGGTGTATGGGCGCCTCTCTGGTAGGAGAAGTGACGCTATTGGGCCTCTCCCCCCCCCCTCACCCTCCGATCTCTTCTATGAATCTGAAAACTAAAGGAGAGAAAGTGAGCTGCCAGTAAGTGCCAGCAGGACTGGCTCTTACCGGTTTTTACAGGAACGTTCAAAGACGGTAAGGACCTGTCGAAGAAAGATCAAATTAATCTAGCCTAATTGACCTATAATTAGAGACATGAGAAATTCGCGTTATTATATGAGGACATATTAAACTTTAAACACGTGTTCCTTTGCAATACGTTTGTCATTGGAGCATAATGTATCTGGCACGTCCTGGGTAACTCTGAGCCAATAAACGAACACTTCACAACTGTGTGCCCCAGTCTCATGAAATTCAGTCAGAAAGTGCGTGGTTACATATTTAAGAAGCAGCCAATAGGCAAACGACGCCGGCTCCAGTACATACAGTACTGTGAAGTTTATCCTGATGCCGAAAAATAACGCGAATTTTGCAGGTGCCTGCCTATAATACTATCCTCACTATAAAAAATAGTAGCATGTGTCCTCGGGGACATATGTAACTAAAATAATGCTGTGATACATCACAGCGGCCAGTCTCTGTAGCCATAGGCTGTGACAAAGCATATCTACGGCCGTATGCTGTAAGTGCACGGAGCTTCGCTGCGAAAAAAAGGGGGGGGGGGGGCGGCTTCTTGTAAGTGGACCCGGAAGAAATACAACTTACAGTATGTTGCAGACATGGGAGAGGTCAACATGTGATGTGGTGGTGTTTTGTTTGTCGCAGGGAAACGGCACGTTTCCGCACCTAAGTTCCCATGCAAAACGTAGCCTCCTCGGTCTCCACTACAAGACCTTGCAATGTGTAATGCCTGCGTATCTGCAAAACTGCTCCGTGCAGCCAACAGTGCTGTACACAAACCTAAGTCACGTAGCTTAGAAATATCTCAGTGCGGAGTTCGTGACCTATTCCTAACCTAGCACAACACGCCTAACGTTAGCCCGCTAGGTTGTGTAACAGCAAGTGTGGATCGTCACACGATCGTGATGTGAACGGAAAAACATGTCAGTGCCGACACGAAAGGTTTCAGAAAATGCGCCCTTTCTAGGCAAAGTGAGGGTCGAGTTAACAAACGGCAGGTTACGGGTTCGGGTCCCTTCTCGGATTCGAGCAACCGCAGCTTTTTAACCCTTTGATGGCGGCTCAAATTTACCGGCACTGCTTTCAAGGTCGAATTGAAATGCCTATTATCCTCCACTACAGCAATATCACTTGTGTTGGTCTCTGTATTTCCAATTACCGCCGTCCTATTGGTCCCGGCTAGGCCGGAACCTCTTACTGTGCTCTGCAGCGTTTAATTATTGGCTGGCCGTCAGCCAATGAAGTCGTGCGTTGACTGTACGCCGATTAATGTGTCGCGACAGACGTAACAGGTTTTACAATCCATCTTGTTCTTCGAGAAACCATTAATAAGGGCGATTTTATTCTGACGAACTGGAATGTTGGCTAGTTGCAATTTTCTACTTATATTCCGATAGCATCCAGAAAAACACTGCAGCCATAGAAGTGTGAGATTTGTCTTCAAGGGCGAAGAAATTGCCATACAAAAGCAGCCCCGAGTATACACGACCATGCTACTCTAAGGGTTAAATTTTTACTTAGTTACAGTTATTTTGAGTTCACCTGACATCCGTATTTAAAGGTCCTCTCTGTTTGCCATATAATTTTTCATTGCAAGCATTTGTGTCTGTTCTAATTATTAAAAAACTATGGAATATATGCAATATCAATTTACTAGGTAAAAATTATTATATTTTATTTGGTGGCTGCAGACTTACAGGAGATAGATCCTGCGCACCGCCTTGCTATTGTAAATTGTGTACATTTATGTCTTAAGGTGGCCGCCTGGTTGAAGAAATTTCGCACGTCTGAGGCCTAAAAGCGTGGGAGCGCTAGGGGCGACCGAGACATGCGCATCAACTCTCTCATCGCCTCTACGCGCAAATCACTGAACTGGCGTGCAGTCTTGACGTCGATAACGCTCGCCTCTACGAGACTTTCAGCGGGAGGCCCTGCCATTTTATGACGTGATAATAAAAATAAAGGTTTGATGCACGTCCCTATTTCTTTTTAAATGTTTTGTACCGGAATGCCAATGCCTAAAAAGGACCGCGAAATACCCGTTTGAGCCATTTTCACTGTCACAAGAACATGCTTTAGAGAGAAACGGAGGAACTGGAAAACGTATACAGACGCGCAACGTTTCCTACAGGCTGTTCACGGTAAAGTGAGCACTTTTTAAGGCACTTCCAAAAGGCATTCACCCCTAATGAATATTTTTATTGCAGTCTCATACGTTAACTTTTGAGAGTAATGAAATGTATACACTGTGTTTATAAGTCATATAGAAAGATAGAAATTAATTGAAAGGAAAAATTTAGCAGGACCTTAAAAAGTGCTCACTTTACCGTGAATAGCCTATAATTGGCATTCGTAAGCAGAGCCCCGGGGTAGGTGTTGCTGTGGGGGTGGGGTGGGGTGGTGTAGGAAAGGTGTAAGCGACCACGCATCACCTACCCCGGGGCCCAGGAACCCGTCAACAGACACGATTAGCACGGGGGGAAAGGGTGGGGGATGCGGCTCCCTGTGATCCTCCAAAAAGTGCATCTGACCCTTATGTCCCCTAGCCATAAGGGAGAAAGTGGTCTAGAAGTTACATATGCCCCCTACTGCTGTATGTACCTATGGCACTTCAAGCGATGACCCTATAATTTTATTGCTGGAAAGTGTGAAACTAACTTCAGTGCAGATCCCTATAATAGTTCGTAAGTTTCCAAACAGAATGTTATGAGATACAGCAGTGCGGTAAAGACGTTTCTAGCTATGTTTAAGAGCTCGGGCATAACATTTATATAGCTATAGGCTGTTCATGGTAAAGTGAGCACTTTCGAGACCCTAGTCACTATTTTCTATAGACCATTTTTCCCTGCCACCCCTATTTAAAATAAATATTGCCCAGTGTATATATTTCATTGGACTCGACAGTTAACGCCTGAGATTACAATAAATTATATTTATTGACTATTATTACAAATGAGAGCGCTTCAAAAAGTATCCACGTTACCATGAGTAGCCTATAATGTGCATGATGCATTTGGAATATTATTCGTATCTCGTCTGATGAACAGCGTTTTCTTTCCATACATCGTAAAAAAAAAAAAACACGCGAATTTCAATTACTTTGCAAAGCAGTAAATTTAAGCCATAGTTTGGCCACGACAAAAAAAAATTGCTATTCTATATTTATACCACACACTGCCCAACTTGAAAACATGTGTGACTAATTTTCCAAAATATAGAATTCTTTAGATCGCATGGTTTTTGCAAAATTATATGCCAAAATCAAAAATTTACTCTTTTGGTGACGTACAAATACATTAACCCACACTATTCGGCGAGCATTTAACGAGGCAACTAAAAGGTCTTGTAGTAATTCATTTTAACGTATGCAAAAGTTATTTTACAAAAATCCAATGGCAGCTACAAACAAAAAAAATCCAAGAATTTCCTAATAGTCAGTAATATTTTGAAATGGCAAAAACATTTCTTTTTACGATTTTATAAACGTATTGAAGTAGTTCTGGGCGTCTGCTTTCTGTGTGTAAATTAGTTTCCATTGTTTGTACTTTTTCTAAAACAGTGAAACTTTCACTTCGACATTTATTTCCGCAAAAAGTATTTGCTCAGTTTTTTTTTGCGAGGAACGAATACTCAATGATAATGTCTATGAGCATATTGTTGTTCAAATATAAAATTATAGGTGTTCACGGTAAATTGAGCGCTTTGTGTATACTTCCGCCATTGATAAAATCAATACTGTCGTGGATCTGATCGCTTTATTCGTAGGTTAATAAATGGACACTATAAAATTATTATAAATTTTATAGTTCATACATTTTTAGCATTAAAGAAATAATTATAGTATTGATAAAGGTTTACCGACCGCTTTTAATTGAACGTTGAGACATGGAACTACTTTCACTCCATCGTTACCAACTTTACTGGGCTCATGTCACTCAGTGCGCCAGTTAAACTATATGCAGGCAGGAGCAGTGACTTTTTCCTGAGGTTGATTACAAGAGTGAACAGCCTTTACCTGTGGTCAGTGCTTTGCAAGTCGTCCCGTCTCTCTCTTTCACTTGGGCAGGCGGGGACAAGTCCGCTCACAGGCCGGCGCGACTACAGTAATTCGTAAATGTCCTGTAATCGAAAATTTCCGATGATAGATCTCAAACTGAAATTATGACACGGAAACGGCGAAGAGGGGTGAAGTCGAGACTTGGCATATGAAAGACGGCGCATGCGCGGATGCCCAAGTGGAGCCAAGGTCCTTCACGAACGGACGGCGGATCCCGGCGTACGACGGTGTGTGTGTATGTGTGTGTGAGAGAGAGAGTGAGAGAGAGAGAGAGAGAGAGAGAGAGGAGCCTCAAGACCTTGCCCGGGGTTAACGACATCCCGACAGCAACAAACCGCCCCGTCACCTCCGACACCCTGCAACAATTTTTGATTGACGAGGACGGGCCCCCCGACGACGGAGGAGTAAGAAAGGGGACCCCGGAGAGGAGAGAAAGAGAGTGAGAGGGGGGAGGAGGGAGAGTTTGTAAACAGCTGCGACGGCAAGACGACTTGCAGCCCGGGTGCTCCCGCAGGACGAGCTCAGCACTATCTTCTTCACGCGAGGAAAGGAAGAAGCGTTGACCCCCCCCCCCCCCGGCTGTGTTTGCGCCACCGCCGCACTTTTGTCCTTCGCCCTGATGCAGCACGTTGCAAGCGGTTGCACTCCCACGCACGTCTCCTTGCGCCTCGAAAGACACCCGAAGGTTGATTCTATTCAGGTTAACACATTCTGGACTACGCTCGAGCTAAGCTCGAGCAACGCCAGTTATAGCGTATCTTCGTCCTAGAAAATAAAACTCGCATGTTTATAGGGTCATTGTTCTGCTAGTATTTAACAGGATCGTACAAGAATAATACAGCCCTGTAGCTATAGTTTTCCTGCAAAAAATGTATTTTTGGTTATACCCTTATAAGATAACACGATTGTTTGAAAAACTTTAACACAGAAAGAGACATTTTATTGGAGCATAATCAGCTATGCAAGCCCAGTGGCTGATGACCAGCCAATGGAGGAAGTTGTAAATCACAGTGTGGTGTGGACCAATAGAAGAGTGGTAAGTGAGAATACAGAAACCGACAGAATAGGCTTTTCCTGCAGTGGTGTATACAGGTGATTCATTTCAATTGTAGTAAATATGTGCAGACCTGAATGTGTTAAGCCCCTGTCACACTGTCTATATTTTCCGTCAAACTGCTTCCGATAAGTTTGGACAAAATAAGTTGGACAGTTATGACGTCATCGAAACGTCATAACACCGCCATTACTGTCTGTAAAAGTTGGATGGCTTCAGTTTCCATCCATCGTTTGAAAATAAGACCGGTTCTGAAATTTATTTGATGTTTGACGGTCTCAGCCAATCAGAATCGTGCACGTCAAAAATTGACGTCACGAAACTTTAGAATAACGAAAAACTGCCGGAAACGAAATAAATTATGAAGATAATTAATTTATGTAGAAGCTCTCTGAGCATGAATTCTATATAAATTTGATATTGCACATAATATTAACAACTCCGGGAAATTAAATTTCATTCAGTAACTTCTCTGGTAAATAAAATTCGAATTTAGTAAAAACGGTGAAAATAAATTACAACATTCGTTAAATTTCTTCCTTTAATGGACTGCATTGAAACACAACAGGAGCATCTCACTTTGAAAATAATTGTTAAATAAATATTCAGATTAGGTCCTTCCAGAAAATATAAATATTCAGATTAGGTCCTTCCAGAAAATATAAATTTAACGGTGTGACACGTTTTCAAACACATTCAAAATTTTTTGATAAAGTTTGCTGGAAGGAAAAATTTGGTGGCCGTATTTTGTCATCGAATTTGGATGTCAAATATAGTTGAAGACGAAAATTGGAGAGTGTGGCAGGGGCTTTCGGAACAAAACGAGCTTTCTTATGGGAGAGTTCGGTATAGGAAAATTTCCCCTTCTAGGTGCGCAGTGTTCCAAAATGTAATTTTTAATTACAATTTTAAACTACGTGAATTATAAAAGAGAAAGATTTTGCTTTGTCACGAAGATATTATATTTGATTTATGATTATTGCAATCATTATTATTATTTTTTCAAACGTAGAACATAAAGGAAATCCGGTACTGGTGCGACACTAGCGCTTACCTAGTGGCGAAAATTCTTTGTTGCCAAACTTTTAACATCGATCTTCCCAGTCTGTACAGGCTGTTCACGGTAAAGTGAGCACTTTTTAAAGTCCTGCTTAAGATATACGTGTATGCATTGTATGTATTTTTCCGCCTTATGTAAATTAACAGTGTCATGGACCTCATCACTTAATTCATGAGTCGGTCAGGTGAAACTGTGAAATAATTGGACAAGAAAATATTTTTACAATTCCGGTCACTTCTATACTGCGATGCGTAAAAATAACAGAAAGCTAAAGGAATAATTTAAGTTGTCACAAATTGTTACATAACACTTTTAAATCGACGTTAAGAACATGGAACTACTTTCCATCCGTCGTTGGCAACTTTACTGGGCGCATGGCACTCAGTGCACCCGTTAAAATATTTGAAGTTAGGAGCAGCGACATTTTTCTAAGGTTGATATCAAAAGTGCTCTCTTTATCGTGTACAGCATTTAGTAGAAGTAGCCACACCCTGGGCTCACAGCTCGTTCACGGCTATACGTTGTTCCGAGAACATTGCCTGGCATCTAGTGGCGGAAATATGTACTTGTGTAGAGGGTATAAACTTCCTCTGCTGGTAATGCCCGACTGCATTAAAATAAAAACCAAATGTTTATGAAAACAAACCATTTCTAGTTGGCACTGTGTACATTTTTTTTCCTCTAAAGTAAATTACTTGAAAAAATATAATTAAGTTCCGATGTGCAAAACCAAGCAATTTCCTTATAAGGCGTTTGTATCAAGATAAGATATGAGTTTTGAACACAAATTTCCGAAGGAAAAATGTCATAAAAGTGCTGGTAAAACGATAGTATGAAGTATTATGAAAAACAAGGAAATGTTGCGGTAAATATATTAAATTAAATAAAACTTAACATAAATGAACCAACAAATTTCTTTAAAAAATATCGGCAGCGAGTAAAAAGTGACAAAAATAATGGTTCGTCTACTAATAAGCTGATGAAAAAGTGATTCATCAAATCCCTTCGTTGAAGTGTGCGTGTGAGTGTGTGTGAGTGTGTGCGTGAGGGGAGGGGGGCAGACTATAGACTAATAACAATACGCACATATGTAATGATACTTCAACATAATTTGTAAGTCTATAGATGCCATTCTCAGATTTTTTTTTTTTTTTTGCCATTTCCCGAAAATATGCTATCCTTTATACTAATTACCGAGCTGCGTATGCATCTACCAGTGTAGGATGTTTTTTTTTTTTTTTTAATATGGCATATGGAATCACCGACAAAAACCATTATTTCATGCAAATAAACTACAGCCTCAAACATTTCGGTTCTTCGGATCAATGTAAATGCGAACAAACACAAATTTCACCTTTTGCTGGAACGTCCAATGCATTTGTCATCACGTTATACCCTCTATAACGGACATATTCAGCGATCCAGTGCTGCGCCCTGCAGGCATCTAAAATGAAAATAATCTATCGCACGAACGAGTACACTTTTTTTTAAACAGTTGTATATGTAGTTCTGTGTACAGACTGTTCGAGGTTTCTTCACACTTTTTTGATTCAAACATTTGAAAAATCACCCACGTATAATGTGTTTTGTTGTTTCCTCAATAGGCCATGTATCACAAGCAGAATTTTTTACTTGTGTTAAATATAAATATAAGTACCTTTTTTTTTGTTAAATTGAACATTTATTTACATATTGATGCCTGAAGGGGCATATCGTGAGGGATGGAGATCTTAAAAAATAAAAGAACTAAATTTGGTTTTAATTTATTCACACAGCTATTATTTACAGCAGTAAATCATCTTTCCCCCACTCTCACTCTTTTTATTTCTAAATGAGCGCAATATTTAATGCATATTTCAACTGTAACTAACGCCCTTCTTAATGTATCTGTTTGGTTATAGTCAATTAACTCATACTGATCTTTAACACACGTTCGGTCTGTCTGTTGCCACCATTTCTAATGTTTTTCACTTTCACACCCACTCCAATAGTCCAGCCAGCCATTCGCACTCTTCACTTCTCTGTTGCTCGCAGTCGCAGATTTTCTTCCTGCTGGTCACTTCCGGCGCTACCCGTTGCTGTTTTCGCTCGTAGCGCAATCGCCAAGACTCGCAACTCTCGCAAACTCATCAACTTTCTGCTCGGAGATCCATCGCACTTTTATACTATCGCAGACCTTGACTGGAAGGTGCAACACACCCCGAGTAACGCTGAGAGAAACTAGGGCGGTAGTAACGCCAGAACATTCCTTCGATGATAGCTCAAAGGCACCCGATAGCCAAGGTCGGAAGCGGCAAGTGCCCTGGTAGGCATAAGAGGCAGGTTTTCAAGTAAAAACACTGATAGGATTATCGCTAACCTGTCGGTAAAAGTTTCCTTTATGACTCATCGCGCGATATATTACTACTCTGTCCTTCACACACTCTTCGCTCGCTCGGGCGAAGCAAAGCACTGACACATGACAATATTTTACCCATCAATTATAATACTTCGTTTATAACTAATATGAAAAAATTAGGTGTTTTGGAAATGCCTAGTAAGAAAAAGATCTTATGGAAAATATTTGTGGTGCGTTGTCACTTTGGTGTAATTTGTATGTACTTGGTTAAGCTGTGTTTGCATGAGGCGGAGGAATATCCGGGAATTAGAAATTAAGCAGAACATCAGAAAAGTTGGAAGTAACCGTGAATTGACTATATAGTTGTTTCTTTGGCAAAGCTTTTTGTGTTGGCACACTGGGAAAGATGAGTTTCAGCTGAATGTTTTTTGTAACGTTAACCTGCGTGGCACAGGTAGACTGCTATTGCCATGTAAAGGCTGTTCACGATGAAGTGAGCACTTCAGAAATGAACCTGAGAAAAATGTCATTGTCCCTACCTGCATATGTTTTAACGGGCGTACTGAGTGACTCGCGCCCAGTAAAGTTGGTAAGGATGTATGGGAAGTAGTTTTCTATTTAATCCTCGAATAAAATATATTAGGCAACCATTTATGATAAATTATAAAGTATTTATTTCGATTTCCGTGTTTCTTAATACATCGAATTGTAAAAATGAGTAGATTTGCTCAATTTATATTATATAGTAATTTCACAGTTTCAGTTGACCGACGCATGAATAAAGTGATGAGGGCCATGACAATGCAGATTTTACATAAGTCAGGATAATACACTACGTGCATACATGTAGATGCTAAGCAAGGCTTTCAAAGGTGTTAATTTTACCGTGAACAGCCTATAACTACTGACACTTTCGAATATATGGAAAGGGTTTCGACAGATCCACAGTACAAGAAGCCACCAATAACAAAATATTTGTTGTGTCAGCAGAAGCCAATAGCATTGCTCAGGGAAAGGTTATGTCTGTATTGGTGTTATCTTCTGACAATGTAATGTACAGCACAGACTGACTTCGCCTATTCAGCAACATGCCAAACGTGAACGTGTATATACGGTATAATATGTTAAGGGGTTAATTATCTATCGTGTTTTTAAGAGCCGTTTTCCACTTCACCGAGCCGGCGAGAATTGAGATACACGGCTACTGGGAATTTCAGATTAAGGGACCCGCCTATCTGGCGACTGAAAGGCTATAGTAAGTGTTTGAAATACATATAATTATCACAAAACATTTAAACGTGCGTCCGAGTGCGGACATACGATAAGATAACACGCCGAATGAGGTCTGGTGAGTGCTTTCAAAACGTCACGCGTATTAGAAACTCCGTATCAGAATACGCCAGGAAAAAAAAAATGCTGCAGACGGCTTTTTCAAGGTGCTGAAACGCTTCGGATCCACGCAAGGATCTCGAGGAACCTGCGTTGAACATTGCCACAGATTATTCGCCAATAAAATCAAGAGTCACAGTTTAAATTCCCATTAGTAGAGACCTGCAAAATTCGCGTTATTATTTGGGGCTGTGTTAGGCTCCGCTTTCCTATATCTACTCGAGAACAGTCCGCGAGTTCATTGGCAGAACGTAGTAATTTATTTGAGTGAACTTGTTGTAGGTGATTGGTCGCTTTGTGGTTGAACTTTTATTACTGGCTCGAGATCCCGCCAGGGCACACAACACAAATTGTCAGCCTATTGAAGTAGTCAAATGGGCGTATATAATATTGGAGTCCAGCGTGGTGCAAGAAAATAACGCGAATGTTGCATGTCCCTTCACAATGACACATTTCCATCGTGCACTATTTCCAGTCGCGCAGTTATAACAGAAATGTGAAAAAAATGCCGACTTGCCGCCAAATGGGTGAAGAAAGGCAGCTGTGCCGGCCAAGAAACATTGCTATTATAAGCGGCGAGATAAGTTTCTGTGTCCCAGGAGATGTCGAGTGTCAGGCGCACGAGTGGCTGACTCATATATGTATAAATAATATATAAATAATGTAAATTTAAGCTACTCTGATACAAGAGGTACAATATAATATTTACTTTTATAAAACAAGAAAATAACCTTTACAGTACAAATCAACTATAACAATAAAAATTAATTGAAAATATAATACTCAAACAAGTAAACATAATATAAATTTAATCATAACAAAACAAATAATAAATAAGTAAACTGATAATTAATCAAAACTTAAATTTCGCAATTAAATTCTATTCAACGTAAATTAATTATTTTCTATAAACTAACAGTGACAATTAATTCAAAATATATTACTAAAATAAATTAAAATAATATAATTTAATTTTAACAAAAACAAATAGTAACAAAGTAAACTAATCATTAATCAAGACTTAAATTTCGCAATTCAATTCTATTCAACGTAAATCAATTATTTTCTATAAACTAAGCTCTGAACATTCTAGAAACACCTTGTCCATGCATGTCTCCAGTCGTACCAACCAACTTTCGATACAACCAAATCTGATCGCCAAGCTCAAACTTCATTTCCTTACTTAAAGACAGCGACGCGTTACCAAACACACTAATGACTGCAGTATTGCCCCAGTAGACGTACTGGAAGGTGTGTCTAGAATGTTCAGAGCTTAGTTTATATAGAATAATTCATTTACGTTGAATATAATTGAATTGCGAAATTTAAGTTTTGATTAATTATTAGTTTACTTTTTTTATTATTTGTATTTATTATAATTAAATTTGTATCATTTTTATTTTTGTAGTGTGGTACTTTGAATAAACCTCGCTCACTCTTTCTCATCACAGAGTATACAACTAGACAGAGGCGAAATGCCGCTGTTTGCCGGTTCCTTTGAATTGCACCGTTTTGGTCTTCAAGGAATCACTGCTAAGGCAGGTAGTGGCTCGATGGAAATGTGTTTCTTCAGAAAGCCCCAGCATGAAAAGGACCCTGCTCCTAAGGAAATGAGTGATACCGATACTCGTAATATAATATGTTGGGAAGACTTTTCCAGTTCATGAAGGGAAGGTGGACAATACTGCTGTCATCAGTGTGTTTGGCAACGCGTCCGCTGTCTTCGCGTAAGAAGATGAAGTTTGAGTTTGGCGATCAGATTTGGTTGTATCGAAAGTTGGTTGGTACGACTGGAGACATGCATATTCATGGACACCTCGAGTTGTTTTTTTTACCATCCTTAATGTACAGAGGATTTCGTTGGTGTTATATGTTGCGCTTTGTTTTTAAGAGTGTGAAATATATCGTTTGAAGTACGAATGTGCTGCAGTGTTGTTATTTTCTTTTTAGAATATATGGGGAGTCATGGAGTTGCAGCGGAGTTGGCATTTTCCCGGGTTATTTTTAACATTGACAGTGTTGCCGACCTTTGAATATTTGATGTTATGGCTGCCATCTTGGAGGTACTCCATCCGTAAGGTCAATGGTCAGGAACGAAACGATATTTTTTACGAGAGAGAAGTTTCCAAAGAGCAAACTGGCTGCAAATAAGAGTAAATATATATATATATATATATATTTGTGTGTAAAATTCCTTGCTTGGCTCAAATTGTGATATATACTTGATCTAGCCAGAATTTTAAGTTTTAACTGTATTTCATAAAGGCTGTTCACGTTAAAATAAGCACTTTTGAAAGCCCTGCTTAAGATCTACCTGTATGCAAGTTGTATATTCTTCCGCCTCAGGTAAAATGATCATTGCCATGGGCCTCATCACTTTATTCATTGATCGGTCAAGCGATACTGTGAAATTATTAGAAAAGAAAATATTTTACAAATCTGCTCATTTTCATAATTATACGCATCGAAAAACCAGAAAGCGAAATAAATCATTTAAGTTTGCAACTAACATTTTTTATTTGACGTTAAGATATGGAACTATTTTCCATCCATCATTACCAACTTTACAGGTGGCATATCAGTCAGTGCGCCCGTTAAGACATAAAATATGTATAGGCAAGGACAGTGACTTTTTCTAAGGTTGATTTCAAAAGTGGTCACTTGATCGTAAATAGCCTTTAACTATCGGCTACGCCCTTCAATCGTATTTACATGAGAAAACAGCAAAAATACAATTGTGTTCGTAATTGAGTGTCCACAAGCAAGCTTATTTTATGGACAAAACATTACGAATTTAAGTGCGAATTAAACATAGCCGCCATCAATAGAAACTTTTAGTTGTTTTTCTTCTTTTCCTTAAGGAAACTGCGCAGGAAAGCCGTAAAAATTATATTTTTAACCTTCCCACATTTTTTGTCGATTCTGGGTAAATTTAGATTAATTAATTATGTGAGGAAGCTTTGTCCAAAATCAGTTTCACGACAGAATATTAACACATTTAGGTCTGCCCATATCTACTACAGTTGAAGACAAGCTAGACGTGAATCGCTTGTATACACAACTGCAGGAACGTCTATCCTGTAATTGAATGACCTTGAAAACCAAAACTCGAGAAAAATGCATAAACATCAACAACCACAATACATTACAGACTACTGCCGCCATATCAGATGCAGACTACCTCGACCTTGACCCCATGACCTTGAGTGAAATTGAAAATAAAAAACTTAGAAAAATACATAAAAGTCAACAAGTATAATACATTACAGACTACTGCCATCGTGTAAGATGCAGACAGTCTTGACCTTAACAACATGACCTTGAATGACCTAAAAACAAAAACTCTAGAAAAATCTATGTGAAGAGGCAGAAGCTAGTAGAGACCATCCACCTTCCACTCAGCTGCCGTCAAACTAAACCTCTCGGCTTACCACCCTACTGCTTATAATATACAAGTGTGAAATCCTTATTTTGTCATATTGACTTTGAACCAATCGTACTGCACCATTAATACATTGTGCAGACACCTACCACCCAATCACCAAGTTACCATATGATTGCAGCTAACCAATTACATGCGAGCATTGAGACATTACACACAGGCAGGTAGACAGGCTTTAGATGCTAGTTCCTTGATCACATTAGCATGCAGTCATATCTTCAACAGTTTCTTCCAGACAAGTTCTTCTCTCACCTATAAATCATTGTCACACTTAAAGTATACAACTGACTCCTGCTGTCGGACCGACCACTCACAAGACTGATCCCATTGATTCCATTGACCCCATCGACCCCATCAACCCCATTGACCCCACGGACCCCATTGACACATAATGACCCATGACTCATAATGACCCCTGATTGTGTTGCTGGCCCCTAATGACCCCAAAACGACCCATAATGACCCATTTGCTGAGTAAAATGACCCAGGCCCATTGGTCGATGCGTAACATTGACATTGCGGCAAATGCACTGCCTAGCAAAATGGTGGCCAAGCACATGCCGATGGCGACCATTTTGTTAGTCAGGCCAGTCAGAAAATACTGCAAGCTTCCATCCTACCGAATGTCTCTACTTCGTTCTCTAGCATTGTGTAACACTGCCCCGTCCACAAGTCTGTTCCCACAGCCCGAGCCCCCACGACGAATCCTGGTGCCAGAAATCTCTCTCTCTACTAGCAAAATATGTCACCTGGGTTCCTACGACGAATCCCCCTACCCTACTGACCAACAAAATGGCGCCCTCACTGACTGGGTCCCCATGACTGCCCCGTCAATCCGATCGCACTGTCTAGCGAAATGACTACGAATGCACTGTATAACAAAATGGCTGCAAATGTGCTGTTTAGTAAAATGGCTGTCAATGTACTGCCTAACAAAATATCTGCCAATGAATGGCCCTAGCCAAACCACCAACTTGGAAGACATATTAACTAGCAAGATTATGTCCTCCCCACTGACTGGCAAAATTGCAGTAATGGTAGGCTATGTCAAAGTGTCCGGTGGTGACTAGAAAGACGGCAGCGACCAGTACAGCTGGCAGCGGCCAGCAGCAGCACCACTGATCAGCGGAGGCCCCAGCCATCGCAATAACTAGCAATATGGCGGCCTCCATGTCATAAATCCGTATCGCAAAGCCACAAAGTCACTTTCGAAAAGCCCCTGCCCACCCTACAAGACATGATTACTGACTAGCAAAATGGTGCCTTCTAGTGCAACTGGCTCCTGGCTGAGGACCCGATAACACCCGCCCGCCATCTTGGATGATGTCACGAGGGAAATTCGCATTTGTGCGATTTTCCCTTACGCCCGCAGCATCCATCTTGGATGTGCACCTCCTGCTCTGTCATTCTGGTCGGTGTTCTCTGGGTACTCCCAACCGAGTTTTCTGTCCTACCGAAAGTGTGCACTTCCTGCTCACGCATTCTGTGTGAAGGGCGAGACCCCATTACAATGCACCTTGCCAGCCTCAGGTCAAGTATAACCTATGCTTACATATAAGTATAGTTGACTGCAACTTCCGAATCGTATGAGATACCACTACCAAAATCGTAACACATGCATAACCGTCGACTACGAGAATTGACCTATTGGCAAAACGACCTATGGCGACTTATAAGAATAGTTGGCCATAATTTCCGAACCGTTGAAGATATAGTCGCCAAAATCATAACATAGACATCAACTCCCGACAAGGAAAAGACCGAAGGGTCGGGTATGACCTATGTCTATTTACAATCATAGGCATCGTCCATATCAAGGAAAAGGACAGAAAAGGTCAAAATTGACCAAAGCATGCTTTCAAGCATAGTTGACTGTAACTTCCAAACTGTATGAGATACAACTACCAAAATCGTAGCATATGCATAACCCCCAACTACGAAAAGGGATGGAGGGCCAAATATGACCTATGTATACTTATAACATAATATAGTCACAAAAATCATAAAATAGACATCTCCCCTCGACAACTAGCTCGACGATAGTCCACAATGTGTTGACGTGTGAACATATTTCGTTATATTTCCTCTGTAGTGATGATATCAAAGTTTATACTCTGCGTGGCTTCTGAATAATACAAATCAGAAGGTTTTACACAAGCATATTAATTTTATTATATTGCAACTATCCCATTTACTTGCATATAAAACGGACAAATTCGTTATACATGTTTGCCTTGCAAATAAGTTATACATATTATGGAAACATATCCACTGTAGAGAACTTCTAAAAAATTCGTGAAGAATACATATTGTTTGAAACGGCAATATTTAAAATTAATTCTCTGAAGCAAAATTTCCTTAACATGGGATTTCCTATTTAACCCTTTGAGGACGGCTCAAATTTACCGTGAGTGAGGTCTATGTTAAATTGAGAAGCCTATATTCTCCACTACAGCAATATCTAGGGACTTGCAAAATTCCATTATTTTCTTGCAACTCTCTGGACTTCAAGATTTTACACGCCCATCTGGGTACTCCAATTAGCTGACAATTTGTGCTGTGTGCCCCGACGGGTTCTCGAACCAGTAATAAAAGTTCAACCGCAAAGTGACCAATCACCTATAACAAGTTCACTCAAACAACTGACTACGTTCTGCCAATGAGCTCACGGATTGTTCTCGAATAGATATAGAAAAGTGAAGGTTAGCGCAGCCACAAATAACAACGCGAATTTTGCAGGCCTATAGCAATATCACTTGGGTTGGTCTGTGTATTTCCAATCACCACCGAACTATTGGTTCTGGCTAGCAATATCACTTGGGTTGGTCTGTGTATTTCCAATCACCACCGAACTATTGGTCCTGGCTAGCAATATCACTTGGGTTGGTCTGTGTATTTCCAATCACCACCGAACTATTGGTCCTGGCTAGCAATATCACTTGGGTTGGTCTGTGTATTTCCAATCACCACCGAACTATTGGTCCTGGCTAGCAATATCACTTGGGTTGGTCTGTGTATTTCCAATCACCACCGAACTATTGGTCCTGGCTAGCAATATCGCTTGGGTTGGTCTGTGTATTTCCAATCACCACCGAACTATTGGTCCTGGCTAGCAATATCGCTTGGGTTGGTCTGTGTATTTCCAATTACCACCGAACTATTGGTCCTGGCTAGCAATATCACTTGGGTTGGTCTGTGTATTTCCAATTACCACCGAACTATTGGTCCTGGCTAGCAATATCGCTTGGGTTGGTCTGTGTATTTCCAATCACCACCGAACTATTGGTCCTGGCTAGCAATATCACTTGGGTTGGTCTGTGTATTTCCAATTACCACCGAACTATTGGTCCTGGCTAGCAATATCACTTGGGTTGGTCTGTGTATTTCCAATTACCACCGAACTATTGGTCCTGGCTAGCAATATCACTTGGGTTGGTCTGTGTATTTCCAATTACCACCGAACTATTGGTCCTGGCTAGCAATATCACTTGGGTTGGTCTGTGTATTTCCAATTACCACCGAACTATTGGTCCTGGCTAGCAATATCGCTTGGGTTGGTCTGTGTATTTCCAATCACCACCGAACTATTGGTCCTGGCTAGCAATATCGCTTGGGTTGGTCTGTGTATTTCCAATCACCACCGAACTATTGGTTCTGGCTAGCAATATCGCTTGGGTTGGTCTGTGTATTTCCAATCACCACCGAACTATTGGTCCTGGCTAGCAATATCACTTGGGTTGGTCTGTGTATTTCCAATCACCACCGAACTATTGGTCCTGGCTAGCAATATCACTTGGGTTGGTCTGTGTATTTCCAATCACCACCGAACTATTGGTTCTGGCTAGCAATATCACTTGGGTTGGTCTGTGTATTTCCAATCACCACCGAACTATTGGTTCTGGCTAGCAATATCACTTGGGTTGGTCTGTGTATTTCCAATCACCACCGAACTATTGGTTCTGGCTAGCAATATCACTTGGGTTGGTCTGTGTATTTCCAATCACCACCGAACTATTGGTCCTGGCTAGCAATATCACTTGGGTTGGTCTGTGTATTTCCAATTACCACCGAACTATTGGTCCTGGCTAGGCCGGAAACGTCTACTGAACTCTGCAACGTTTAGTTATTGGCTGGTTTACGTTGGCTGTTGACAGTAAAATGAACATTTTTCAAAGCCCTGCTTAGGATCTACTTGCATACAGGTTGTACGTTCTTTCACCTTATGTAAAATTAACATTTACTAGGTATTTATCACTTTATTCATGCGTCGGTCAAGTGAAACTGTGAAATTATTAGAAAAGTAAATATTGTACAAATATTATAATTTTTACACTTTGGTGCATTAAAAAAATACAGAAAGCGATAGAAACAATCTAAGTTATCACAAATGGTTACGTAAACACATTTTGTTCGACGTTAATAATGTGGAACTACTTTTCCCTCCATCGTTACCAACTTTACTGGGCGAATGTAATTCATTGCGCCCGTTAAAATATACGCATGTAGGGGCAGTGATTTTTTTCTAGGGTTGATTAAAAAATTTATTTTACCGTGAACAGCCTATAGCTACGTGTGTCTCAGGTTCTCGCGAACTCACTCCGTACACACGCACCACACTCACACACGCGCGCGCGAGGATGTCGACGAGGGCTGGGTCATCTGCCGGCCATGACCTGGGGCAACAGGAGGTAGGTTATCCAGTCCCGCGACTCCAGTCATCCGTGGAATGAATAAAACGCGGGCGCTACGTGATGATGTCCCAGCGCGCCTCGTCGCCCGGATCCGAGCGTGGCGGATACCCTCACACACCGGACTCGCATTCGGCAGGTACAGGCTGTTCGCGATAAAATGAGCACTTTTTAAGGCCCTTCCGAAAGTTATCAACCAATAATAAATATATCTTAATGCATCTTCAGGCATTAAATTTTGAGTGTGGGGAAATATATACATAATGTTTATTGGTCGCATTGCAATTTTTTATATTAAAAATCAGCAGGAAGATGGAAATTGGATGAAAGGAAAAATTTAGAAGGGCCTTAAAAAGTGCTCACTTTACCGTGAACATGCTATATCGGGATCGATTCCTGGTCTGGCCATCCCTGAGTTCGGTTTCCCATGGTTTTACGGGATCACTGCAGGTGGATACTGGAATGGTTCCTTACTATACGCGCCATCGCCGACTCCTTCTTCCCTTCCTGCTTCTCTATAAGCTGTTCACGGTAATATAAGCACTTTTGACAACCCTGCCCAAGAGCTACTTGTATGCACGTTGTGTGTTCTTCCGTGTTATGAAAATTAACACATTTCCATGAGCCTCATCACTAGAGACCTGCCAAATTCGCGTTATTATTAGGGATAGGAAAATTTTGCGAGTTCATTTCAGGACAAGATAGACTACAAACACGTGTACACTAAAGTAGACTTTGCAATTGGATCGCAGTTTATTAGACACGCCCTGGACAACTCTGAGCCAATTGCAGACTTGCAAGGAAACAAGTAGCGAGTGTCATACTGCCAGGTGTGAAGTAACACTGGCTACCCTATGAGACAGCAACCAGTGAACCAACATATGAGGCTCTAGTATACACAGGACTGTGGAGTCTAGCCTGCAGGTCATTGAACTCGCGAGTTTTTCCTATCCCTAGATATAATTTAGCGTCAGGCTAAACTTCACACTGCTGTGTATACACGAGCCGGCGTCGGTCCTCCATTGGCTGCTGCATTGATGTGGTCACTCCTTTTTGTTTACTGGACTGCACGTGACTGGACTACACACTTGTGAAGTGTTCATTTACTGGCGCAGAGTTACCCAGGGCGTGTCAAATAAAGTTTGGTCCAATGACAACCGTATTGCAAATGTACATGTGTTTGAAGTTTAACATGTCCTGAAATAATAACGCGAGTTTTGCATCTACTCATCACTTTATTGATGCGGCGGTCTAGTGAAACTGTATAATTTTCGACTAATAAATATTTTACAATTCTGCTCAGTTTTACACTTCAATACATTAAAAAAAAAAAAAAAAAAAAAAACAGAAAGCCAAAGAAATGTTTAATTATTCAGAAATGGTTACCAAACACTATTTATTCGATGTTAAGATATGGAACTACTTTCCATCCATCGTTACCAACTTTACTGGCCGAATGCCACTCAGAGCACCCATTGAAATATATGCGTTCAGGGGCAGTGGCATTTTTCTAAGGTTCATGTCTAAAGTGCTCAATTTATCGTGAACAGCCTTTATACAATATGACACACGCTAGAGGGGTGGTGATTTTGCCGGTTGGCAGGCTGACTTCCAGCGTCAGCTTGGCTTGACAGTTGAATGACGGTCGCCCCGGCACTGGACCCCGTCAAAATCAGCGACGGACAAGGTACGGAAATATCCCACCCTCTTTCGATAGGGGCCGCGGCGGAGCAGTGGTTAGCGCTCTCGCCTCCCACCACGGCCAACAGGGTTGGATTTCCGGCGGGGTCGCCCCCCGTTTTTTTTTTCGCATGTGGGAATATTGCCGAATAATAAACTTGGTCTGTGGGTATTCTCGGGGATCTCCCGTTTCTCTCGCATTTGGATTCCAGCGCTGCTCCATCCTCACCTCGCTTCACCCTCATCGGCTTTCAATACCTCGACGGTAAGAGCTGCCCAAATCTCTACACTAACCTCTTTCGACTCTTTCAGGCCAAGTATTGCGGCCCTAGCTTTCTCCGTCAGGTTCGTACAAAAGTATTGTTAAATATGACGCCTGAAGGGAGTATCCGAGTTCGTGAAGGATGGAGGTCTTAATAAAAATAAAAATAAAATAACTAAATTCGAATTCTGATTTATTCACTCTGCTATTATCTACACTTTCAATATTTTTATTTAACAGTATGTGCAATATTTAATGTCTAACGCCCTTCATAATTGTCTCTATTGGTTACAGTCAATTAACTCATACTCACTATTAACACATGTTCAGCCTATCTGTTGCCATAATTTATAATGTATTTCACTCACGCATCTAGTCCAATAGTCCAGCCTGCCAGCAGCGCCCTTCACTGCTTGATACTCGCAGTCGCAGACTTCCCTTCCGCTGGTCACTTCTCTCGCCGCTGGTTCTTCTATCGCTCTGAACTCAGCCACTCATTCACTCATCAACTCCAAGTCTACTACATTCTAAACCCGGAGGCCCTTCGCAATATTTATAGCGTTGCCCTGACCGCCTGGAAGGTTCAACGCACCTCGAGTCGCGCAGAGAGAACGAGGTCAGTAATCCAGAGCATTCTTCAGATAAACGCAGATATTAATACTACCAGGGTCAGTAGGGTGCATGGGGAAAACATATTATGGTGCCTGCTCGCTTTTTGTAACTGATACGTGGCCACCGACCTAACGCTCGTGCTGCCGCCGCTATCATATAACGAATTTCTGTCCTCCTCTTCGCTCGTTCGCGTGTTCCAAAGGACGCTGCATTGAACCTTGCGACCGGCTTTCTACCAATAAAATTATGAAGTCCCCGCTTAAAGTCCCAAAGATACCAGCACCACAAGTTCCCTGCACGCCAGTTCGGAGACATGTGATTAGCGGCGATGGCGCACTTGATGTGCGTGGCAGTGTCGCCCTTATCGTTTCCGCACTTCTAGGCCTCGAACGTGGGAAATAGTGAAAGTTAGGCGAAAACGTTAAGGTTGAAGTGAAGAAACTGCCTACAGAGCACTGCGTCCGACTACACAACGTGAAGAAATCATTAAAAAAAGTAGTAGAGACACCATAAAAATTATCAGAAAAGTGCGATTTATGCTGTTTATGAAAAAATAATGTACTTATATATTTTGCAACATTATGAAACCTTTTACTTAATTATACTTTTTATATGTAAACTAATAGTCCATTAAAATAGTCTGTATTTTGAACAAAGTTTAAGCATATTTCCATTCTGGATGCTTCAGAAAGCAGAATTTTGCAAGAAAATCTTCGTCATGGAATATCGTCATAAATTTTAATGATGGTGTGTAAGAAAATTGTAATAATAATGAAGGAAATAATTTTCATAATTTATTTTATGTGCGTCTATTCGACACCAACATTTATGGCTAAAACTGACGTAAATATAGTCAATTATAAAATTTATATCATAAATTATTACTATGATTTTATTACACACTATCACGGTAAATATTATGAAGTTATTTCTTGGAGAAGATTTTCTTGTAAATTCTGCTTTTCGGATCATCCAAAACGAAAATGTGCTTAAATTTTGTTAAAAATGCAAATTCTATCAATAAATTAATTTTTTTACATGTTGCAAAATATATACATTCTTCTTTCACATACAGCATAAATCACACTTTTCTGACAATTTTTATGGCGTCTGTACACATTTTTTAAAATGAGTTCTTCACGTTGTACAGTCGGGTGCAGTGCTCCATAGGCAGTTGCTTTACTTCAACGTTAAGGAGGTACCATACCTTCCATCGTGGATGTTTTCTTTTACAAATCGTCGTAACGAGAGTGGAGCCGGGAGAAACTGAATGTATTGCGGCCACTCACGAGAGAGCTGCGAGGCACCCGTTACACTCGTGCTGTAACGTCAGCTGCACTATACCGAGTTCGAGTGGCCGATGTGTTGACTAGCAAACGAATAGGTATAGCACAGAGAAAAATACAGAGCTTACCTTGCAACAGTTCACCACACGCCGCTGAGAACTGCCCAGAGAACTCATTCGTTAGGCAGAATATAACCAGGTATCTGAAGCAGAAGGAAACACGTGTAATTCACAGGCGGTCGTTGCCACGTGGCGTCGACGCGCGGGAGTCACGTATCAGTCCTGCTAAACGGGAGAACGCCTTCCTTGAATGGAGACGGCGTGTTAAACGACACTCGCTGCATGGTTAAGCGAATACAAAGACTGCTTGCGCCGTGCCACAATAATCCATATCGCGCGCGGCGTCCCGTTTGTCCGCACGGATATTCGGCGCTGAACCATAGAACAGATTAGTATACTGAGGAGAAATGGCGTGGCACTTTCATTTATATCGGCGTACCCAGTTTCCTCCTCGCACGTACCAAAATTAAAATCGCTCTCCCAACGAAAAATAATTCTAATTAATATATTGGATTTCGTATAACAGAGTTCAAGACTTTTAATTGGGATCGATGTAGGGAATTGGGGGGGGGGGGGGGGTTTATTAAAAAGTTGTCCAAAGTTCCCCCTTTCGGCTACTACCTGATAAAGGAATTGGGTAATGTTAAATGTGAAGCCCATTAAATTCATTTTGCTTTAAATATATATAACACAGATCAGTTATGGCTAGGGATAGGAAAATTTCGTGAGTTCAATGACCTTTAGGCTAGACTCAACAGTATACTATAGCCTCATATGTTTATTCATTGGCTGCTGTCTCATAGGCTGGCCAGTGTTACTTCACACAAGGCAGTATGGCACTCGCTACTTGTTTCCTTGCAAGTCTGCTATTGGCTCAGAGTCGTCCAGGGCGTGTCTAATAAACTGCGATCCAATTGCAAAGTCAACTTCAGTGTACACGTGTTAGACGGTTATCTTGTCCTGAGATGAACTCGCGAAATGTTCCTATCCCTACTGATCATCAATAAAATGACAAGGTCACCGTCGAAAGTTAGTCCCACAGGTACATGCAGCACTACAAGAAAACTGCACGCCAGTTCAGAGTCCTGGGCGTAGAGGCGATGGCGCCCTTGTAGCGCGTGCCAGTGAGATCCTTACAGCTCCTACGCTTCTCCGCAGAAAAAAAAAAGATACGAAAACAACGACGTAATCAGGGGAGAACCTTAACACACTCAGGTCTGCACATACCTACTACAATTGAAGACAAGTTGGAAGCGAATATCCTATATACACCACTGCAGGAACGTCTATTCTGTTGGGTTCTGTATTCCCCTCTTACCACTCTTCTATTGGTCCACACCACACTGGGTGTGCTTACTGTGATCTGCAACGTTCTTCATTGGTTGGACATCAGCCACTGGGGTCGCAGAGCTGATTATGCTCCAGTCAACTGTCTCTCGCTGTGTAAAATGTTTACAGTCAATCGTGTCCTTTTATAAAGCGATAGCAAAAAATATTTTTTTTTTTTCGCAGGAAAACTATAGCTGATGTGTTGTATTGTTCACGTAAAATAGTATGAAATACTAGCGGAACAATCTCTCTATAGCCATGCGAGTTTTATTTTCAAGTACGAAGCAATTTTAAAACTGGCGTTGCTCGAACGTAGATCGAGGGTAGTCCAGAATGTGTTAATATAAGTTTGAGAGTGAGATAGGGACGGGAGCTAAGTGCGTCTCAGGGCTTAGGCCTTTACGCCTACAAGGAGAGGAATTCATGTAAGGAGGCATACATAGCAGCAGAGAAGGACTGTGGACGCATGGCCACAACTGGGGTGATAACTATCTCCCTACGTGTACCTGAAGTTAGATACAGGTGTTTTTCGCCAAAAGTTGTCAAGGCCACTTGCGTGCTTGGACGGTTTTAAGTCATGCGCCTCACGTGTCTGCCCGCGAATCATGGACGCTCAGCGTCGGAGTTCTTTATTACGATTGGCCCAGTCAAATAAGAACATGCCTTCCCACGTATGCACGCGGCCAACAACCGAAGGAGGTTTGTGGTTGTGGACGTAGGATATTGAATTCTAGCATGACCGTAAATATTTTCGCGAAATAAAACGTGTCCCTACATGTGACTAAGAATAAAGAGGGTCAAACCGGCATAAAAAACCGTAAGACTTCTGTTGTGATAGATGTTTAACATATCATGCATAGAGGCATGCAAAATTCCCCTTCATTATTCGGCATCAGGCTAAACTTCACAGTATTGTCTGTACTGGAGCTTGCGTCGTCTCGCCATTGGCTGCTGCTTCGATATGAAGCCACGCCCTTTCTGACTGAATTGCGCGTTATCGGGGTACACAATTGTGTAGTGCTCATGTACTGACGCAGAGTCACCCAGGACGTGTCAGGTACATTATGCTCCAATGACAAACGTATTGCAAATGTACACGCGTTTAAAGTTTAACGTGACCCCGAATAATAACGCGAATTCTGCAGGTCTCTAGTCGTGCATTGTTAGCAGCGACAGGAAAATGTGTTTTTAAAAACGTGTAGACTAGACTGCACGTTCCTATGTCATTTCGAGCTTCATCTTTCTGTTCGCCGGCTGCTGCCCCAGTGTGTATAGGCTGTTCGCGGTAAAGTGAGCACTTTTGAGGCCCTAGTTACTTTTTCCTTTCAGCCATATTTTATCATTTAACCACATTTCAAAATATATATTGCCATGTAATTAATAAACACATAATGTATATTCCACCACCATCGGGAGTTAACGTCTAAGGCTAAAATAAAATGTATTTATTAACTCTTATTCCAAATAAGACGACTTTCAAAAGTGCTCACTTTACTTTGAATAGCCTACAGATAGAGACCCTGAAGAATTCGCGGATTCATTTTGGGACAAGCTAGAATTCAAAACACATGTGTTTACATAACTTTAGCCATTGTCCCACATGGTGTTTGACACCTCCCGGAGAACGCTTGCCCAATCGTCGCCTTACACTGTGACAGCAGACAACCAATGTGCATCTAATATCGGCAGATTTTTACATACGACTGTGCAGTCTAGCCTGCGGGTCATTGAACTCGCGAATTTTTCAGGTATCTGCCTATAGCCAGTTACACCTCACACAAGGTGGCATGGGACTCGGTGCTTCTTTCCTTTCATGGCTGTTGTTTGCTCAGAGTTTACCTGGGCGTGTCCAATAAACTGTCGTCCAATTGCAAACATAACAGGAATGTACATGGTGTTTGCAGTCTAGCTTGTCCTAAAATGATTTCGCAAAATTTTCCAGTCATGCAAAATTCGCGTTATTATGTGGTAAAATGGTAGACGCCACTTCCCTGTGAATACTTGAGAGCAATTCGTTATTTCATTGGTTACTTGCATTCATACGACTTCATTTACTTGTGTGACCACTTTACTGGAGATTAGCTGCTCAGCATTTGAACCTTTCCTATTGGCTGAAATTGCCCCTGGGACAAGCCACACAAGTTGTCTGCCAATGGCAACGGTCGAGAGAACATACAACCCTTTAGAAATCAACCTTAGAAAAGAGTCGCTGTCCCTACCTGCACATATTTCAAAGGGCGCAATGAGTGACATTCTCTCAGTAAATTTGGTAACGATGGAGGGAAAAGTAGTTACACATATTAACATTGAATTCTAGCGTGTTACAAAATAATTGCGCGAATTTGCACGTTTCTACCGAAAGGTAAACCCCCGCCCTTTACATAATGGTTCATGGAATCTTCAAAATTTTTCCTTTTCTTTGAATTTGCTGCCTTTCCTCGTTTCCCTTCTGCAGTATGGGAAAATGGAATACGTCAGAAAAGGGCGATTACGGTGGATTATCAGTTTCCTTTTCAAGAGAGGTGTCTGTTATGTGACAGGGTCGTTTGCCTGTTTGTTACTTAGTGGATAAATGGTGCGACAACGCAAAGGGAACGTGCCCTTGACACAGAATAGTACGGTGGAATGCGTGTTCCCTAAAAACCTTTTGGCCCTATTTTTGGAAGGGAACCTCCGACGAGAGACGTTTGTACGTTTATTTTGGATAACTGTGATAACAGGCTGTCTGTTCGTGGTAAACTTGGCACTTTTGAAAGCCCCGCTTGAAGTTCACGTTTACCTGGTGCCCGAAGTGTGTTTGAAATACACGTTTCTCAACGAAATTATTAAACGTGCGTTCCATGAGCTGGTCTACGAAAAGAACGCATTTTTCAGATAAGGGCTGTTGAACTCACTCTTAAGCCTGAATCAGTGAAATAACATTCACTAAAAGTCGGTTGATGAGCTACTGCCGACTGACGAATCTACCAAATTAACTGCTAACAAGTGACTTATGGCTTTGGAATTCTCATCATTCAGTGGGAATCCAAATAAACCAGTGATATTCAGCCATCGTATTAATTATTTATCCAGCACTGATTATGAGTCGCTCAATTTCCACTGTTTTCACTGATTTGGCTCAATCCTCACCGTTTCAGGTTTATAGTGCGCTTTCAAGCCATGCACGTGAGAAACGCCATTTCATAGATCTTCCAAAAAGGCTAGAAACTGCTTTTTCTAAGTGCCGTATCTCAGAATATACGCGTGAGTTATTTACAAAACTGCTCAAGTTACTGTGTTCGTTGAAAGGTATACGGGTATGGCCAGTGACATTTTTCAAATGTTGATTTCAAAATTGTCACAGCTTATAGTCAAATATTTATATTGGCTGACACTTTGACGATTTTCATGATCGGCGCATGAATAAAGTGGCCACGCCAATGTCAATTTTACATTTGGCGGAAGGATACAAACTATGCAGAAAAGTAGATTCCGTGCAGGGTTTCGAAAAGTGCCGAAGTAATCGGCGACCAATCTTCGCAACTAAAGGCTGTTCACGATAAAGTGAGCACTTTTGAAATTCACCTTATAAAAAAGTCACTACCCGTGCCTGTTAGTATTTTAACCGGCGCACTGAGTGCCATGAACCCAGTAAAGTTGGTAACGATGGATGGAAAGTAGTTCCGTATCTTAACGTCGAATAAAAAGTGTTGGGTAACATTTGTGATAACTTAAATTATTTCTTTCCCTTTCTGCTTTTTTAATTCATAGAAGTGTAAAATTGAGAAGATTTTTGAAAATATTTACTTTCCTAATAACGTTATAGTTTCACCTAGCAGACGCATGAATAAAAGGCTGAGACCCGTGGCAATGTTAATTTTACATAAGGCAGAAGAAGACACAACTTGCATACAAGTAGATCTTAAGCAGGGCTTTACAAAGTGTCCATTTTACCGTGAACAGCATATAGGCTCCTGTTTCCGTACGATGTACGGGAATATCGCGCTGTGAAATGCCCTGCCCGAAAGTACGGACGAGCGAACTGGAGCTCCCGAACCCTCAGATGCGTGATTTCATGTGAAATACCCCGATCTTAATTTAATCAAGCCCCGGTGATTGGCTGCTGGTGCAGGCGGCAGCGGCCTCCAAGGTCTGCGCGGCTGACACGTGCCGGCGCTTAGCCACGAGGCGAAAATAAAAATCGCGAGTGAATGGGTTGACGCGAATAGCAACCACGAAGAGAGGAAAAGAGTAAGCAAAAAAAAAAAAACCGCCAGGACGTAAATCAGAGGTGAAGACTGCGGGAGTGAACACAAGAGGGGGAGCCTATGTGTCTTGAGGGTGGATGAGAAGTAGAGGGGAGGGGGTGGAGCGTTTAAGAGGGTTTGGAGGGGGAGGGGGGGTAGGCTAGTAGGGAGGGTGAGGTATGAAAATAAAAGAGCCGAACGTATTTATATCTGGAGTACCCCTGGTTCGGCCTACTTCCTATATAGCGGTGGCTCTCAGATGATGCTAGCGGGCCCAGTGGAGAGGAACACAAGTACGCGCCAACCAACAACATTTGATCGGAGGACAAGTCCGTTCTCAGCCCGTGTTTAGTCGCCGTTGCCACGACCGTACACACGGTGCACACGAACGAAACTTGTGACTGGCGCGGTACACGGGAACGTGTACTTTGAGAGCCCTGGCCTCACATCCTTGTTGCTCAATCTGATTCGTGGAACTATCCACGCCACTTCGACAAGAATGGTTAACCTCAGTATATGCTATTCACGGTAAAGTGAGCACTTTTGAACGCCCTCTCATTTGGAATAACAGTCAATATAAAATTACGTTTTAGCCTTTGACGATAACTTTCGAGTGTGGTGGAATATACACACTGTGTTTATTATTCAGAGTGCAATATTCATTTAAAAAGGCGGTTAAAGGATTTAAAAATTTCTGAAAAGCGAAAAGTTACTAGGGCTTCAAAAGTGCTCACTTTACCGTGAACAGCCTATATCATCGATGATGCAACACGTTGTTCACTGGTTGCAAGAAAAAGGCTGAACACAAGTACAGTGCTGCCAAAATATCACGTGTTTGCAGCACTCGAACTCAGGAATTGACGTATCACCGAAAGCTGTTTTAAGCCATTCGAGGCGCAGAAACGGGGTGATAAGAGCGACACCAACGCGCGTACTAGTGATGCTGATAAAATATCGATATATCGAAACGACAATATTTATATAAACAATGTATCGATATAAATTATCGATATATTTCAACAATATTTTACTGAAATCAGTATCTTTTTCCAGGTATCGGAAATAGACATTTAAAAAATATTTTTATGAGCTCTGCTTTGAATACATGAATTTAATTAAAAAATTGACGTGCACCAAAAACATACGTCACGTCTTTCTACAATGTCTCGTGTCTTCACATTTCAATCAATTTTACATTTGTCAAGTCCTTTAATACATAAAATATTGGATTCGGATAAACCGAAAAAAATATATTATTCTTTCAATATATCGGTTCATAAAACGATGCTTTAAAAGTAATCAATAATCATTATACATAATATCGATATTTTTTTCGATATAAACACCCATACCGCTTATACTACTTATCACCCCGGCGCATTTACAGGCAAGTTTCTGAAGTGACGTGCAGTATTCCCGTTCTACCGCTGCAACTACAGGACTTTAAACAGTTGCCTTATAATTTAATAGTGCAAAGTTTATAGCAACGTTAGATACATGTCCATATACTAGTTTGGGGTTTTTCAGATCAGTAGATTTTTGCAACAAGGCAGCGTGGAAAGGTAGTTTTGAATTATGTCGGAGAGCTCGGAAATAGTGTTTGTAATGTACGTGGTGTCTTGAAAGTAGTCTCCAAACCTCGTTTCGAGTGTATTTTCTTTTCGTGGATCAGAACGTGCTCACTTTATCGTGAATAACCTTTACACGTTATGGGACTAAAACACTGAACGCCAGTTCACAGCCTTGCGTTTAGCGGTGATGGCGAACTTGATGAGCGTCGCAATGTCGCCCTTATCGTTCCAGCACTTCTCGGTCTTAAAAGAGGGGGCGGGGGGGAAGCTCAAGGTGGGCGGGAGCCTTAAGTTAGACAATTTTTTTTTCCAACCAGAAATACATAAGAATCAAATAGTTTACCCCGCTATATAAACTTGTTAATAATCTCTATATTATTTCGATATTTCTGTCGCGGTGCTATATAGAGAGGCAACTATCTTTATTGAAGAGATTTACAAGTAATTTGGATTTCAGTATTGTACTTTTTTTTTTCTAAACTACCTTATTCTAAGTGCTATGTGAAGTTAAGTCCCGAAGGTAGGGTGGGATTTTATTGCCTCTCAGGGCTAACCCCTTACGCCTACTAGGAAGGAAAATCATGCAAGGAGACATGCATCGCGGCAAAGAGGGATTGGGCAGCCATGGCCTGTACTTTGGGGCCATGACTACCTCCCTAAGTGTACTTAGAGCTAGTCTTAACTAGGAAGAGCAAGGGAAAAACCGTCAACAGAGACGTAAAAACCCTTGCGACAGAGAAGAAAAAATTTTGAAAATTATTGCATGCATTAAATTAAATAAAATTAAATAGAATGCTACAGGAGACAGAGTGTTTGGAAAACATACTCTTAGTTAATGGAGTTGGGAAGGTAGTAAGCAGAGAGATGCTTGGGCGCCTCTTTGGTGGGAGAAGTGACGCTATTGGGCCTCTTCCCCACGATCTCTTCTCTGAACCTGAAAATTAAAGAGGAAAAAGTGAGCTGCCAGTAAGTGTCAGCAGGGCTGGCTGGTAAGGATGAAATGGCAAAATTAATCTACCCTATTTGACCTATAATACTATCATTGCTATAACAAATAGTAGGGTATGTCCTCGGTGACATATGTATCTAAAATAATGCTGTGCTACCTCACAGCGGCCAATCTCTGTAGCCATAGGCTGAAACAGATCCTATTTCCACTCATAGTGCTACGAGTGCAAGGAGTTTCCCTGTTGGTGGGCGGGAGGGGGAGGAGAGAATTAGAATTAAGGGAAGTTCTCTCACCAACTGAAGCATGGAACCACACGACGCTGCAAACCTCTACCTCTCGGCAGCGGCGGTCTTGGAATCATCTGCGGCGCAGGACAAGCATACTAGAAACTGGCTGGGATAAGAGGTTAAGCCTATGTTAACTTATAATATCCTAAATAAAAATATCTAAAGTGAAGTCGTTTAGTTAATTAATCTAGGTTGAGCTGTCCCTTCGGGGCTGCTCATGTTTAACTACTGTTTATATATAAAAGGCTGCACAGGCTCTATAATGATTGGCAAGGCATCAGTATTGCATGTTTACGTCAGCATAGTTTGTTAACGTTCAACTGAATAATATAGAAATTAATATTTGAAAGATTCCACTGCCTCTACCTGCATTTATTTTAACGGGCTCAGTGGCTAACATACGCCTACTAAGGTTGATAACGACGGAAATAAAGTAGTTCAATATCTTCACGTTGATTAAAAAACGTTATTCAAAAGTTTATAAATACTAAAATTATTAATTTTTTTTTCTGTTGCTAATGCACGAGTGTAGGAATTGGGAAAGGAATGAAATATTTAGTTATCTATATATTCCACAGACTCACTTGACCGACGTATGAACAAAGTGATCAGGCGCTTGACAAAGATAATTTCACGTGTAGTTTACCCGTGAAAGACTTATAACTAGAGACAGGTGTTTTTTCGCGATAATATTCACGGCCATGCTAGACGTCAATATCCTAGGTCCACAACCACAACTTCCTTTGGTTATTGGCCCATGTTTCTACGTGAGAAGGCGTGTTCCTATTTGACTGGGCCAATCGTAATAAAGAACTCCGATACTGAACACCCATGATTCGCGGACAGACACGCGAGTCCCCTGATATTTAAAACCATCCAACTACGAAAGTGCGCATGAAGAAACGTGTTTTAGAGTACATCTGGTCGTGAAATCTTTTCGCGAAAAAACACCCGTCCCTACCTGTAACTTACCTTCTGTTATTGATCCCGCGTCTTTGTCATTAGACATTGCCTTACCTGACTGCGCTAATCAGGATTGAGTTACTCCGATACTGGCCGTTCGAGATTCGCGGGCAGGCATCTGAATCGCGTAGCAATTAAAATCATCTAACCATGAAAGTAGGTATGAGCGAATCTTGTAGTATTATTTTTTTGCGAAAATAAACCTATGTTCTAAATGTTCTGAATATTCATTTATTTAAAACAGTACTCAAAATGCGTTCATATAAAAATTTAAATATTTTTTTTTTATATACTGAATTCAGTATTCCGGGAAATAACAGATAATTACGAGAAGGAAACTACTAACTAATAATATAATTTAGAGCGAGTGATTTTTTTTCGCGAGAAGGTATGAGTACATGGTAGACTTGTGTACCATAAGAATTTAACAACAGTTCGTCTATTGCCATTGGTTGCTGTCTGCTTGGGAAGGCGTTTTCACGTTTGACCGGGCCACGCAGAATTAAGGCAACATCGGCACGGCCCCTACGTGATTTGCGTGCAGACAGTTAACACGTCTCTCAAAGTAATTCAGTTAATCAAGATATAGGCCGTTCACGGTAAAGTGAGCACTTTTAGAAGCTGTTTCATAAGACATAATAACCAATAAATACATCTCATTGTAGCCTCGGGGTTCTGGTTTTGGGTATGGCGAATGTGTACACTGTAGTTATTACTCACATGGCAGGGTTTACATTAATAAGCGGTGGAAGGATATAAATTGGTTGAATAAAAATGTAACCAGGGCTTCAAAAGTGCTCACTTTACCGTGAACGGCCTATACGTGGAAAATCCTACAGTGTTTTCAACTCGCCTTAAACTTTTTCCGCAGAATTTCACTACTCCTAGATATAACGAAGTATTTTTGGCATTATCGACAAACCATATTTCTAGTGACGGCGCACAGAAACTTATCCATAAGAATTAAAGCATATTAAAACCAATTATAATACGTGGACAAACTCATTAAAACTGTAAAAGATACCGGTTCGGTTGAAAGTATCTTGCGTGACATTTTTGACTGTCGTTTTATATTGGGGCCGCGGTGGCCGAGCGGTTAGATCACTCGCCTCACACCAAGGCGAACCGGGCTCTATCCCCGGCCGGGCCATTCTCGGACTCTCGCAAGTGGGAATCGTGCCGGACGATGCCGGACGATTCTTCTCGGGGATCTCCCGTTTCCCCCACCCTCGCATTCCGGCACTGCTCCATTCTCTCGTCGTTTCACCCGCGTCGGCTCTCAAGACCTCGTCGTTAGGAGCACCCAAATCTCTCAACTCAACTCGTTCGGTATTATTGACATAATTCTTGTAATTTCTAAAACATATGAATATTTAAAAAGGTGACAAGGGATTACTAGAAATGAACCTGCGCATGAAATTGGTTAGAAGAGAAATCATTGACATGTTACGGGTTCAGATCGAAGCAGACATGCATAATAGAAAAGGGCGCGGAAGGTTTGAGAACATATTTTTTATAGTTTTGGGCAGACAGGCATTACACAGAAGCTGTTTACCATAACTTTCTCTCCGAATTTACATGCATTAGAAATTCGAATTAAGCATTGGCTGTCTTATTTCAGCCAGAATGGACGTGAATCTAACATTCGAAAATACGAGTAAGCTTGAAAGTTTCATTTTTTTTTTTTTTTTTTTTTAAATTTAGTAACTTCATGACTTTAGAAAGAACTTAACGAATCATTTTCAATTTTTCTTTCGACTTTTTAGAAATCTCTTTTTACGTATCGCTTTAATTTTCACTCGAATTCTCTGTAACAGAACCACTCAAAATAGTAATGCATTATTCGTGGGGAGAGAAATTAATTGACCTGTTCACGTGTTCCTGAGAGAAACGGAAAAATCGGTTTTTTTTTTTTTTTCAAATGAAGAATTTAGAGGGGTTAAACCTTAAACGTATATTTCCTGTATTGTATTAATCGTAGTCTACTGAATTTTCTCTCGTTAACGACATACAGAGGTTTTCTTCGCCTAAGTCACACACTTCTAAAGTTTAATATTTGTGTCACATCAGATTATGTACAGGATCTTTAGCTCCAAAAGCATTACGCATTACGCATCGGCCGAAAATACTGATTAATTTCCTCTACTAAAATCAAGACGTTCGAAGCAAGAGTGTTAAAACAGAATTTCCAAATGCGACGGACAAAACAAAACTAAACTTTGCAAATGTTAATTCACAGTCAGAAAAATAACAAATACTTATTAATTTACCCATACTATACATTAATATATTATTGTGGTTTTTTATATTTATTTGTTAGTGTATGCACGTGCACGTATCAGGGCTGAACTGTATTTTATTATGCTCTTATATTTCATTTCTTTCCTTCCGTTTTTTTTTTTTTTTTTAGGTTGATTTTCCGACGACTGAAGTACTCTTCTCCAGATATTTATCTATCCGTCGATGAGAAGCCCCGTCTTGAAACAAGGATGGACAACACCAGCGCCCCTGGTAACCAATCAATAAAATAAATCTAAAGCAGGGCTCTAACAGTTCTCAGTTGACCGTGAACAGCCTACAGTGCATTTCACTGGTCTGAGCAATCAAGGCGCGGAGAGAAAACACGCTAACCAACTGGTCACTGGTCCTAGCACTAAAGATGTGAGTGCAATTTTGTTTTTTTTTTTTCAGGGCAGAAATGAAAGTCGATAATTTTGTTGCCGATTCAAAAATTTCGTTACTGTAACGTGAATGTTGTCACTGAAACTTTTCAAAGTTAACAAAAGTCATCGTAAAAAGCCACCTGTTTACGGTATCTGTTGTGTATAACCGTGGTTTATACTACAGCGACAGTTCTGTATCTTTTCCGAACAGATTGCTGTATTAAATGCTCAACCCATTATGATCCAGTGTACATAACTGTGTTCATTACGCACGTGTAGGTAATTTCTGGTCTCTACTACACACTGCGAAGCCCAATGACCAGCGATCTTACATGCGGGTAAATGATTCGCAAACCGTCTTAATGGCCTAGGCAATTATTAGTTCACACAATTGTAGCTGAACATACAGACTAAAGCTCATTGGCTGTGACAAGGAAACAAGTGCTGTGTCGACTTAAGTACAGCAGGCATCATAAATTATTTTATTTGCAACAATTGGAACTGTAAACCAGCGTGGGCCTGAAAAGTTTAAAATAGTGAGATGGTATATGCTATTTCCCATCGCATTTGCAATGCTTACATGACCACACGTGGCCTCGAGGCTTGAATTTCCTTGCAGTGTGTTCGAATTACGCGTTTTTTTTTTTTTTTTTTTTACGAAACCACTAAACGTGTTCCCATCACACCGATGTGCGAGAATTGAACACACTTCAGACGAGGTGAGAATAATACTCTCAACACGTCACGTGATGCACATGACAAATGCCGTTCCTGAGCCGTCCAACATGAGCTAAAAATCGGCTTCTTCACACAGCTGTGTTTGACAATATATAGGTCGGAAACATGCGAAACTATGCGTCAGACCCTCTAGCAATAAAATTATAGGGAGCCCCATAGGTAGAGGCTGTTCACGATAAACTGAGCAATTTTGAAAGCACTGCTCAGGATATACTTGTTTTCACTTTGTGTATTACTCCGCTATGTGTAGATTTAATATCGCCGTGGACCTAATTAATTTATTCGTGCGTCGGCCAAGCGAAACTTCCAAATGATTAGAAAATTTAATATGTGGCAATTGTTTTTACTTATATGATAAAATGATTTTTAAAAAAAATCATAAAGTGAAATAAATAACTTCAGTATTCAAAATGTTACGTAACACTTTTAATTCGACGTTTGGACATGGAACTACATCCCCTCTGTCGTTACCAACTTTACTCGGCTGCATAGTGTGCGCCTGTTAAATTATGTGCAGGTATAGGCTGTTCACGGTAAAGTGAGCACTTTTGAAAGAGCTCTCATTTGGAATAATAGTCAATAAATACATTTTTATTTTAGCCTTAGACGTTAACTTCCGAGTTCGGTGGACTATATACACTGTGTTTATTATTGACATGGCAATATTTCATCAAAAAATATGGCTAAAGGATACAAAATTACTGGAAGGAAAAAGTAACCAGGGCTTCAAAACTGCCCACTTTAACGTGAGCAGCCTTTAGGGGAAGTGAAATTTTTCGTACTTGTTTTCCGGAAGTGCTCATTTTACCGTGAACAGCCTATAGGTACGCAGCAGACTGCAAGCAGCACGACGCAAACACTGCGTGCATCTTCAGCGCCTTGCACGTACAGTGCGACAGATTCATGTGTAGCCCCGGGGGGGAGGTTGCAAGAGCGCCGGTGTAGCAAGGTCGCCTCGTGAACAGCCTATAGGTACACAGCAGACTGCAAGTAGCACGACGCAAACACTGCGTGCATCTTCAGCGCCTTGCACGTACAGTGCGACAGATTCATGTGCTGCCCCGGGGGGGAGGTTGCAAGAGCGCTGGTGTAGCAAGGTCGCCTCGTGAACAGCCTATAGGTACACAGCAGACTGCAAGCAGCACGACGCAAACACTGCGTGCATCTTCAGCGCCTTGCACATACAGTGCGACAGAATCATGTGCAGCCCCGGGGGGATTTTGCAAGAGCGCTGGTGTAGCAAGGTCGCCTCGTGAACAGCCTATAGGTACACAGCAGACTGCAAGCAGCACGACGCAAACACTGCGTGCATCTTCAGCGCCTTGCACATACAGTGCGACAGAATCATGTGTAGCCCCCGGGGGGGGGGGAGGTTGCAAGAGCGCTGGTGTAGCAAGGTCGCCTCGTGAACAGCCTATAGGTACACAGCAGACTGCAAGCAGCACGACGCAAACACTGCGTGCATCTTCAGCGCCTTGCACATACAGTGCGACAGAATCATGTGCAGCCCCGGGGGGATTTTGCAAGAGCGCTGGTGTAGCAAGGTCGCCTCGTGAACAGCCTATAGGTACACAGCAGACTGCAAGTAGCACGACGCAAACACTGCGTGCATCTTCAGCGCCTTGCACATACAGTGCGACAGAATCATGTGCAGCCCCGGGGGGATTTTGCAAGAGCGCTGGTGTAGCAAGGTCGCCTCGTGAACAGCCTATAGGTACACAGCAGACTGCAAGCAGCACGACGCAAACACTGCGTGCATCTTCAGCGCCTTGCACATACAGTGCGACAGAATCATGTGCAGCCCCGGGGGGAGGTTGCAAGAGCGCTGGTGTAGCAAGGTCGCCTCGTGAACAGCCTATAGGTACACAGCAGACTGCAAGCAGCACGACGCAAACACTGCGTGCATCTTCAGCGCCTTGCACATACAGTGCGACAGATTCATGTGTAGCCCCGGGGGGGAGGTTGCAAGAGCGCTGGCGTAGCAAGGTCGCCTCGTGAAAGCGTGAGAAGCGTACTATACGCTGTTCACGGTTAAGTGAGCACTCCTTAAGGGCCCTCCCGACAGCCATTAACCACTACTAAATGTGTCTTATTTGCAGCCTCAGGCATTAAATTATGAGGACGGTGAAATTTTTACCCTGTGTTTGTTGGTCACATTGCAATGTTCGTATTAAAAAGCAGCACGAACATGGAAATTGGATGAAAGGAAAAATTTAGAAGGGCCTTAAAAAAAGTGTCCACTTTACCGTGAACGGCCTGTAGTAGACAGTAGCCAGCTGGAAAAGACGCATGGTTTGCTTTAAAACCGTTACACGACCGTTTTTATTTTATTATCTGAAGGAGACTTGTATAAGGTTCACATAAATTAAAATATGTGTAGTCAAATTATTATGTCTCTCAAGATATAGCACCGAAAAAAATGGAAATTTCGGAAAATGGGAGCCCAATTAATTAACTTTGCCAAATAAATCACATGTCATCTGACTTATATAATTTACACATCATACTAATTAAGTATCAAAGATGTTGAACAATCGATACTCGGGTACTTGAATTCTGAATATATCTTAAAATAGTTATTGATTTTTTTTTACCAATACATTATTATTCATGAGTGAGAATATAATATTTATATTTATTAGTTTCTCTTGGGTGAATAAAAATGTGTTGGCAAAATCATCCGTAACTTATGAGATTCGCTGTACCAGTGTCCGAATACCGATCTTTCATGAAACTTTTGCTATTCATTCCAACATGATAGTATCCGCCTTTAGTTCGGCCTTTGAAAATTACTCTGGCCCGCTCAGTGAAGCCAATTTTCACTAAAGGCCGTTCACGATAAAGTGAGCACTTTTGAAATGAACCTTAGAAAACAGTTACTGCGTATATTTTAACGGGCGCACTGAGTGGCATGCGCCCAGTAAAGTTGGTAACGACGGTGGAGAAAGTAGTTCCATTTCTTAACGTCGAATATAAGGTGTTAGGTACCCATTTGTGTTAACTTAAATTATTTCTATCGCATTCTGTTTTTATAAATGCATCGAAGTGTAAAAATTACCAGATTTTAAAAATGTTAACTTTTCTAATAAATTTACAATTTCACTTGACCGATGCATGAAAAAAGTGATGAGGCCCGTGACAATGGCAATGTTACGTAAGGCGGAAGAACACACAACGTGCATACAAGTAGATCTCAAGCAGGGGTTTCAAAAAAAGTGCTCATTCGACCGAGAACAGCCTATACCTGCGTGAACTATAATCCATCGCTGGCCTTTATTAGTTCTTTTTGTGTACTGCTGCTACGTCATCTTGCTACCAACACTTGTATACAGTGTAATTCGGACGAATCCTCGTCTCATCCAGATATATTACAGGTATTTAATTTCATCTTGTCTGTCATTTTTCCTCGTAGCTCGCAGGTATTTCGCTCGCCACGCGGCGATCTTGTTTCTTTCCGTTAAAAATAACCGCATATTAAAAAAATAAAAATTGTATTTGAACCCCACTGCTTTAATTAATTTTCGCAATGTCCCTACTACCGCTGAAATTAATTTCTTTTGCCAGTACTGCCCGCGAGTTTTTTTTTTTTAGTGCCGGTAGACTATTAATTGTTTTTTCTTTCCATCACGTAAAACTAGTGCAATTTTCTTCGCCCCACTCCAGCATCAAATGAATCTAATTGTATTCCTCTGTCAGGGCTCTTCTTGCCACGAGTTGACAATATTTTTCGCTGTTAGATGATACACTGTCATCTTTATTAATTTTTTTTTAAATAAAAGGTATTGATTTCCTGGCAGCAGCTGAAGAACATTCTGTTGAACACTGAATTAGAAATAAATAGTAACATTACCACCTTCCATTTCTTAATCGCAAAACTGAATTGTAATTCTAACAATTTATCTAGCGTCGCTGTACGCAGGTCTATTGCTTTTCCAGAAATATTACGAAAGGTAAATAAAACCCACTTGTGCACACAAACACATCTTAGTGACGAACAGCTTTTGATCTAGCAAAGACAACAAATATGTGTGCAAGTCATATCAGGACATGTAGTGGAGGTAATACTTAGCTCGCGTGTAAACTGTAAATCCGCGTGACACGAAACTGGGCGATAAACAACTATAGGCCATCCACGGTAAAGTGAGCACTTTTTAAAGCTGTTTCATTAGGAATAATAACCAATAAATATATTTCATTGTGGCCTCGGACTTTTGGTTTTGGATAAGGTGAATGTATACACTGTGTTTATTACTTACTTGGCGGGGTTTACATTAACAAGTGGTGGACGGATGTAAATTGGTTGAAAGAAAAAAGTAACCAGGGCTTCAAAAGTGCTCACTTTACCGTGAACGGCCTATAAGCACAGGTTGCCAAAAACTGTTGCTCACCACTTTGCAACTGACGTGACTATACGCACAGGTAGTAGATAAGCCGCTTGCTGGCCATTGGCTGGAAGTTGACGAGGCAAACGGAAGCGAAGCGACAAAGGCGAACCGGGTTCAATCCCCGGCCGGGCCACTCCCAGATTTTCGCGCGTGGGTTTCGTCCCGGGGCGATGTCGCTGGTCGGCGGGATTTCTCGGGGCTCTCCCGTTTCCCCCGCTCTAGCATTCTGTCGCTGCTCCGTCCTCACCTCGCTTTACCCTCATTGGCGCTCAAGTCCTCGCTGTTAAGAGCCTCCCAAATCTCTTCTCTCACTCACTCATCAATTGCGGGCCTTAAACGCGCTAAAAAAAACGCCTCAATTAGGCGGTGCCATTAAGAGTTCGTTAAGAGTATTAGTATAGGCTGTTCACGGTAAAGTGAGCACTTTTTAAAGCAGTTATAAATTTTTCCTTTCATCCAATTTCCATCTTCCTGATGCTAAACATTGCAATGTGACCAATAAACACAGTGTATACATTTCACCACCATCAAAATTTAATGCCTGAGGCTGGTATAAGATATATTTATTAGCAGTTAGTGCCTGTTGGGAAGGCCTTAAAATGTACTCACTTTATCGTGAACAGCCTATAGGCTTATGGGTCTCCGGGGGCAAGGACTGGGAGCTGTGGCGCCGTGGCACAGTTAGCCATGACGTCACCGACGCGGCCGGCGTCCACGCGCCGGGCGTCGTCTTACAGTGTCTTTGGCGATCATGGTGAGACGTCATGACTGCTATCTTTGTTATCCTTGCCCCAAAACCAACATAACCTATCTACAAGCTTTCCATGGAAGAACCGCCTATGTGACACTTTAGAAAAATATCTGGAATAAATTCGGAATAAATGTATGGTGAGTGAAACATAAAAATAGTCTGTTAGACAAATATTGAACAAAGAATAAAGAATATGTAGAGTGTTATAGGATCCGTAGTTGGAATATCGACCTGTGCATTGAATCATTATTAATGAACTCTCTGTATATGGTAAACCCCTTCATTATAGATTAAATCTCATATGATCACATACATATATAATAACACATTGAATAAATATCAAGGATTATAAACCAATTCTACATAACATAATATTCTCATATTACCACAAGTACCTGTTAACTTTCTAAACATATAAATTTGATCACCAACATTAAATTACATTTTCTTTCGTGAATACATATCAGGATTTCCAAATGGACTGATAACATCAGTACTAATTGTAACACCTTCATTAACTGGGAATGTTTTCCAACAAATTATATCTCGAGAATCTATTTCACTAGCGTATTTTGGTTTTGGGTCTTTAGAATTATTTGCTCGTCTGAAGAAACAGAACTCTAAGAAACCAGAGCCAGCTTTTGCTGTAATATTTCTAAATCTGAATAACAATAACAGTAAAATATAACTTTATTCTATGTCCACAACTCGTACAGTCCATTCAGTATCATCTTTTCTAACGTCCTTTTCAATGGCATGTATATTATGAAACACCTTCCTTGGAAAATATGAACTTCCACTTATACGACACCTGTTAACGTACATATTGATTGAAATTGTCGTAATGTCTGGAAAACAAGAACATGCTAAAGTACAACCGCAATACACCACAAGGGTGTGTTGTCCCTAGCATCCCCCTGAAGGGGATAACTGTTCACTGCCGATGACCACAGTAAGTATGCAGTAAGTATCTTTGAATATATCAGTTTAGTAAGCAATAAGTATTTTTGGGTGCGCCACATGGCTACGCTGGGACTCACTATACCTTGGTTTGCAGCAGTGTTGTTCAGATACACTTTAATTTAAATCGCGGGTGAAGTACGCAAGCGACTGTTAGTGGTGACTCATTCACAACCCCCCACCCTTTTATTTTGGTTCTTTCACAAAGGAGAAGCAAAATCTAGTGTGCGCATTTGATTCCCCTTCCTCATCGTCATTTATACAGTGACTTTTTGTCACCGGTTTTTTTTTTTGTGGGCGAGAGCATTCACGGGGGGTGTGGATCGATTTCCTGTCGTCCAACCACAATGCCGCTTTGTCACATTTCTTCTCTGGCCGACTCCCCTCAGCTGACCTGACACCACCTGATCCCTTCCTGTGAGGTATTCCTCAAAAACAAGTCATATCATCTCGTCTGCTTCCACGAACTGAAATAAGATTCCGCTAGAACCACAGTTATCTGGGGCACCTAGGACATTTATAGTCTATTCGCAGTACGTTGTTTATTTATTTTTATATATTTATTTCTACTTTATTTATACTGGCGAAGTTAAGGCTTCAATGGCTTCTCTTACACTTAACCAGGTAAAACTCAGTGTACACATACGTAAACATAAAGAACAAGAAAATTACTTACATTAACAGAAATATGATAACTCAAAAAGCAGTAAATGTGAAAAAGATCAGTGATTTCATATTATATACATACCTTGAGCAGGGCTAGAGACTCTTCGAATCAAACCTTTGTAAAATCATCACGTGTATGACGCGTTTGGCTATTTTATAAAATATATCGTGTATCGCAAACTTTTTATAATTCTGTTAACATAAAAGTGTCTTATTTTTGGTTAAATTGAACTTTTACTTATTTTATCTATAATCTTGAATATTTCATTCATAATTAATATGTAGGGATAGGACAATTTCTTGAGTTCAATGACCTATAGGCTAGACTCCTCAGTCCTCTGCATACTGGAGCCTCAGCTGTGTGTTCATTGGCTGTTGCCCCGCACCTGGCAGTTATGGGATTCGCAAGGTTTTTCCTTGCAAGTCTGCTATTGGCTCAGAGGCGTGCAGGGTGGGTCTAATAAACTGTGATCCAATTGCGAAGGCGACTTCACTAGTTATGGGCTTGGCGTCTATCTTGTCCCGAAATGAATTCGCGAAATTTTCATATCCCTATTGATATGAATATAATGACCTACAGTGAGAAGACACGAGTTGGTAATGCCTCGTAAGAAATAGTTCTTATGCGAAATATTGTTAAAGTCAGTGCGCCCGAATATGGTGCGTTGTCCCTTGCTGTAATTTTCAAGACTTGGTTAACACATTCAGGTCTGCACATATTTACTCTAGTCGAAGACTAGTTATAAGTGGATCACCTGTATACGTCACTGCAGGAACGTCTATTCTATTGGTTCATACCCCACTGGTTGTGCCTACCGTGATCTACAACGTTCTTCATTGGCTGGTCGTCAGCCACTGGGGCCTCAGGGCTGATTATGTTCCAATAAAAGGTGTTTCACTGTTTAAAATGTTTACAGTCAATCGTGTTCTTTTTATAAGGGTATAGTATCAAAAAAAAAATTTCGCGGTAACATCATAGCTGCTGAGTTGTATTGTCCTTGTAAGATCCTATGACGTACTAGCGGAACAATAGTTGTATAATCATGCGAGTTTTATTTTCAAGGACGAAGAAATTTTTTTAACTGTCGTTGCTCGAACCTAGCTCGAGCGTAGTGCAGAATGTGTTAAGCTCTGTTTGCGTATGGTGGAGGAATATCCCACAAGTAGAACTTTAGCAGGGCTTCAGAAAAGTCGAAAGTAATCGGGAATGAACTATAAACAGTGGAACTATATCCTTGAGAAAAGTTTGTATCCAGAGGTTGAGATATTTCGATGTTTGTTTTTCCCGAGATGCATTCGGGTATAGTCCTCAATGTGTTGACACTCTAAATGTTATTGGCGTCATATTATATTACGTGGAGTTGAGAGTGGAGAGATTTAAGCGGCTCTTATTGTCGAGGTCTTGAGAGCCGATGAGGGTGGAACGAGATGTGTATGGAGCAGCGCAGGAATGCAAGGGCGGGGGGGGGGGAAACTGCAGGTCTGGTTCGCCATGGTGAGAGGCGAGCAGGCTAACCGCTCCACCACCGCGGCCGCTCTGTCAGGTGAAGAGTAGACCAATAGGACAGTGTAAGACGGAATGAAGAGGAAAACAGAATTGTTGTTTTTTTGCAGTGGTTAATATAGATGACTCACTTCTAACTTGTACTAAATGTTCGTAAATATGAGCCTGATCAAAGTGTTGAGGTGTTAACGTAAATATTCCCGGGCATTATGGCGTAACACATTTCGCCGAAAAGTATCTTTAAGTAGGGATAGGAACATTTCGCGAGTTCATTTCAGGGCAAGATAAACGTCAAACACGTGTACACTGAAGTTGACTTTGCAATTGAATCGCAGTCCATTAGACACGCCCTGGATGACCCTGAACCAACAGAAGACTTGCAAGGAAACAAGTAGCGAGTGCCATAATGCCATGTGTGAAGTAACACTGTGGAGTCTAGCCTACAAGGTCGTTGAACTCGCTAATTTTTCCTATCCCTATTTATAAAGAGACACCCTGGACGACTCCGCGGCTATAGCCGACTTGCAAAGGTACAAGAAGCGAATCTCGTACTGTCAAGTGTGAGGTAACACTGGGGCAACAGCCAATGAACAAACATCTGAGGTTCTACTATACAAAGGGTTGTGTAGTCTAGCATACAGGTCATTGAACTCGCGAAATTTTCCTATCCCTAATTATAAGCATGTTCATTAGCACAATGAAATGGGATAGTGACTTAATACACGAATGCCAGGCAGTAAAGAAAGAACAACTGTTGGACATGAGTACAGTGCCGCGATAAACCATCATCTCTAGCGATAATCTCATCTACTTCAAAACTAATATCATTATGAGCCTATAGCAGTAAAAGAAATAAGAAATTAGAAATTCTCTTTACGTTGCATTTAAGACGCAGTAGCTCTTTTTTCATACGTGTTCTAATATAGTTCGTCAAGTTTGTGCTGATGTCGCCATCAATTATGACTGATTTCGGAGAACGCAACTCAAAAGTTCTAACGAAATAAAAGGAAATCTCTAATCATGTACCACATTTGATTATAAAACCGTAACAACATTACACTTGAGTATAATGTTACAAAGGCTGTTCACTATAAAGTGAGCACTTTTGAAATCAACCTTAGAAAAATGTCACTGCCCGTACCTGCATGCGTTTCAAAGGGCGTACTGAGTGACTTGCGCCCAGCAAAGTTGGTAACGATGGATGGGAAGCAGTTCCATATTTTAACGTCGAATAAAAAGTGTTACGTAACCAACCATTTATGATAACTTCAAGATTTATTTAGATTCTGTTCTTTTTTTTTATATACATCGAAGTGTAAAAATGAGCAGATTTTAGAAATATTTCCTTTTCTAATAATTTCAGATTTTCTCTTGACCGACGCATGAATAAAGTGATGAGGCCCATGGCAATGTTAATCTTAGATATGGCGGAAGTATACACAACCTGCAAGTAGATCTCAAGCAGAGCTTTCAAAAGTGCTCATTTTACCGTGAATAGCGTATACCTGCGGGGTGCGTATTGAACCTGAAGCGTTGGTACGACCTCGTAACTTTTCCCGCCTCGCGATAAAAACTTAAAAGAGTACAGGCGTGAAACAGCCGATAATATCGCACACGCTAGTGAATTGGCCAGTCTGACGTACTCGCCCTTGGTAGTCCAGCCAATAGGGAACCTCTCGCTCGCGCAGCGTGCAATAGCCAATCAGAATCAAGGCCCGTCCCCAGAGCCTTGCCACAGTCAACCAGAGAACGGGGACGCACACGTCAAAGGTACCGTTTCGCCATCTCGCCTCTGTGTTTATTCCCCTCGAGTTGGAACAAAACGAGATTTATGTTCGAGAGTTCGGCATGAGGAAAAAGTCCGCACAAGGTGCGCGCTGGTGTTTCGAAGAGGTCTTATTTAAGCTGACGGTAAACTGAGAAATTGTATTTATTTATTTTTGTGTAAAAGTTAGTGTTTGCCACAAATGGGGGGATATATATGTATGTATATATGTGTGTGTGTATTATTGTGCCTCATGTAAATTTAACATTGCCATGGGCCTCATCACTTTATTCATACGTCGGTCAAGTGAAAATGTAACATTATTAGATTAAGTAAGTATTTTATAAATCTGCTAATTTTTACACTTCGACGCATTAGAAACAAACAAATAATGATAGAAATAATTTGAGTTTTCGCAAATGGTTACCTAACACTTTCTATTCGGCGTTAACACTTTGGGATCGGAGCGCACCTAACCAGTTTTAAAGACAAAACTAGACGTTTGTTACCTATATCCATTGCTGCAAGGATACCATGTTCTATTGATGCCTATCTTCACTTAACGCCAGTCTATTGGTCAAAACAACACCAGTCTTTCCGCGTTGGCCGGCTGTGAACCAATGGAGTGCCAAGTTTACTGTTTTCCAACCAAATTTTCTTTCCTATATAACAGGACGTATATACCATCGTGCTCAGTTCGGTAACTATACAAAAAGTTCCCGTTTATTTACGAAGATCATCGTTGATGTCGCGTTAGTTCCCTTTTAAAATCCTTATAAAATAGGGAAGTGATGTAAGTATATCCGGAACAGTTCTGTTTTTTTTTTTTTTTTTTCATGAGGAAAGAAATATTCAAACAAGTTTTTGCCCGAACTACACTCGGATATAGTCCTCAAAGTGTTAAGATATGGAACCATCGTTACCAACTTTGCTTAGCGCATGTCACTCAGTGAACCCGTTAAACTATACGCAGGCAGGGGCAGTGACGTGCTCACTTGATCGTGAACAGCCTTTAGAGGCACGTACTTTTCGCGTAAAGATTCCGCGACTAGTTGAACTGCAGCACAATTAAATTCGGACGCACTTCCGTGACTGTATGGTTTTTGACTCACGTGTCTGCCTGCAAATCATGGACACTCGTTTCCGAAGTAGTGTAGCTCTGATCTGATTGGCCCAGACGGGTAGAAAATGTCTTCTCGCATACGTACGCGGCCAATAACGAAAGGAAAGTTGCAAGAGTGCACGTATAGGAAGTATAGAGTTCCAGCCTACGTGTAAATCTGTTCGCGAGAAAAAGGTGGCCGGTAAAGTCTACACAAGTAGATCTTAACCAGGGCCTCCAAAAGTACTCAGTTTACGGTGAACAACCCATACGTATGTGCTCTTATGGCTCCGGCGTCGTAAGATGCCACTTTACTGGCGTGTATCATCACGGGCCATGACGTAACCAGACACGAGGCGCGTCTTCAAGGCGACCACGCGTCTGTGAGCTGCTGAACACGCCTTAGTCAATTGGATCGGCGAGCCAGTTTGCTTCTGTGCGCGTGCTTATCTGTGTTCTGATAACAGTAATGAGCTGCGCCATTGTTTGCTTCCGAAAATAAAAGAGTCCGCTCAACGGCCACGGTTTGAAATGCGTAAACTATGTTGGCTTATATCTTGTATACACAGAACGGGGTACTGTTTTTCAGTGCTCATTTGGGTCTTGTCTTAACAGTGTAAACATATCTGCCAGTATCTGTCAGAAGCAGCCGCTGCGACCTCTCATTCCGAGACCGACCGACGATGCCATATGGCTGGAGCTAGTGATTTTTCGCGAAAAAAAATTTGAGTACAGGGTAGACTTCAATACTATAAGCACCCCGACAGCAGCTTGTATATTGTCATTGGTTGCTGTCTGCTTGAGAAGGCGCTTTCATATTTGACCGGGCCATTCAGAATTAGACAACATCGGCACGGTTCCCACGTGATTTGTGTGCAGACAGTTAGCACGTGTCAAAAAGTAATTCAGCCAACTAGAACAGGTAAACGACCCTACATTGTCTTTAAATATTTTCGCGAAATTTCACTACCCCTACAGATGGCATATTATGTACAGTATTATAGGCCCTTCACGATACAGTTAGCTCTTTTGCAAACCCTCTCATTTGGAATAATAGGCGATAAACATATTTTATTTCAGCCTTGGCCGTGAATTTCCGAGTGCGGTGGAATATATATGTATGTGTATATATATATATATTATATATATATATATATATATATATATATATATATATATATATATATATATATATATATATATATATATATATATATATATATTATATATATATATATATATATATATATATATATATATAACACAAGTGCCTCAAAAGTGCTCACCTTACTGCGAACAGCCGTTATACTGTTTTCTCTTTGAAATAAACTCGCATTTGCCAAGTGGCATCATGTATAGGCTGTTCACGGTAAAGTGAGCACTTTTTAAGGCTATACAAAATTTTTCTTTTCATCCAATTTCCATATTCCTGCTGCTTTTTGATATAAACATTGCAATGTGACCAATAAGCACAGTGTATATATCTCACTACCCTCAAAATTTAATGCCCGAGGCTACAATAAGATTCATTTATTAGCAGTTAATGCCTTTTGGAAGGGCCTTAAAAAGTGCTCACTTTAGCGTGAACAGCCTATATACAATGTACAGAACGGTCACATATAGTTGGCCGCCGCGTCGGTTTTATTAGAGGAATTGGCTCGGAACTATATTTTCACTCATATTACTGTAGAAATATATAGGATACATTGTGCTAGGTGGCTTCGCAAAAATTTAGCATTCAATGAGAACGCTTGAAATTAAAATGGAAGTATGCATTTATTTAGTTAAACGTATTTGGTCGTTTACGAAGTATGCCATATATAGAGATCTGCAAATATTGCGTTATTATTTAACGACAGGCTGAACTGCAAGTTACTGTGTGTGTTTGACTGACTTCAGTCACTGGCTGGAAATTTGCCTGACGCTCCTCGGAGAACTCTTGAGACAGGATATTAGTTCAGCGATTGAGTGATCGATCTCTCTGAAGGACATCGAGCAGGCAGGTGACGTTGATTAAAGTGCATCGGCCAATGAAACCACGGAATGTGCTCACTTGATTATAAGGCAGTGCAGTCTATCCTCTCACCGAAAGAAAACGCGAATTTTCTACCTCTCCAGCCATAATCACAAGCGTTTTATATTTGTGTTAACATAAAAGCACCTTATTTATGGTGAAATCGAACTTCTAATTGTATTTCATCTATAAATTGCCATATTTCGTCCCAACGAGCGAATGTTTTCAATATAAATAAACAGTATAATTTAAAAATTCCATGAAACACGTCATAAATATTTTGGAAAAATCACCGCTGTAAGCAATTTCTCCTAAAATATTCGCGAAGAAAACATTTTATTCGAAACGCCTACATATCTTTAAAATCAACCCACTGAAGCGAAATTTCCTTAACATGGGGTTTCCTACTTAAATTTCGAGTTAAACAAAGCACTTTTAAAAGCCCTGCTTAAGGTCTACCCGTATGCACGTTGTGTATTCCTCCGCCTTATGTAAAATTAACATTGCCAAGGGCCTCATCACTTTATTCATGCGTAGGGTGACATTTTCATCGCGAAAAGATTTCAGGACAAGTTGTGTTTCAAAACAGTTCATTTCAGAATCACTTTCGCGATTCGTTCATTTGAATTGTTACACGTCTTTTCCGTCTGGCCGCGAAACACGGAAGATCAGAATTAGAGAAACCTGATTCTGATTGGCTCACTCATGCAACAGACTATCGTCACACAAAGTCAAGTGGCCATTAGCCATAGGGAAACTGCAACTGTGCACATAGGAAATTAGAAGTCTAGCCTCTGCGTGAATCATTTCGCGAAAAACAAGGTGGCCCTATTCATGGGTCGGTTAAGCGAAATTCTGAAATTAGTAGGAAATAAAATATTTTTTTCTAATCTCCTCATCTTTACACGTCCATGTACTTATTTAGAAAACGGAAAACGAAAGAAATAGTTTAAGTTACCACAAATGGTTTCCGAACACTTTTAATTCGACGTTAATATGTGGATAAGGATAGGAAAATTTCGCGGGTTCAATGACCTGTAGGTTAGACTCCACAATCCTTTGTACAGTCGAGTCTCAGATGTTTGTTCATTGGCTGCTGCCCCAGCGTTACCACACACTTGGCAGCATGGGATTCGCTTCTTGTTCCCTTGCAAGTCTGCTGTTGGCTCAGAGTCGTCTAGGGCGTGCATAATAAACTCCGATCCAATAGCAAAGGTGACAGTGTACACGCGTTTGAAATCTATCTTGTCCTGAAATGAATTCGCGAAAATTTCCTATCCCCATATATGGAACTACTTTCCACCCATTGTTATAGCCTGTTCGCGGTAAAAAGAGCACTTTTTAAGGCCTGCTAAATTTTCACATTCGGCCAATTTCTATCTTTCCTTTTACTTTTTAATATAAACATTGCCACGTGACTAATAAACACGGCACGTACATTTCACCACTCTTAAGATGTTAACATCCGAGACTCCAATAAGCTTTATTTGTTAGTGGTTAAGACTCTTCGGAAGGGTCTTATAAAGTGCTCACTTTATAGGGAACAACCTATACCAACTTCACTGGGCGAATGTCTCACCGTGTATCCAGGCAGGGGCAGCGGCTGATTTACAAGGTCCATTTCCAAAGCGCTCACTTTATCGTGAACCGCCTCCAGAGTGCAGCGAGTGTGCCAGTGGCGTGGCGGGGACACGTGACCGCGAGGTCTCATGGCGCCCAGATGGCCCGAACGTGGCGGTGACCGCTAAAACGCTGACCACATTCCCCTGGGGGGGGGGGGCTGCGATTTCATCCTCTGTTCACAGCGGCCGACCTTTTGTTACTGCCTGGCTCCTGAGGTTCCTGGGTCGCCGTCCGGACACGAGCCACGTATACGCTGCCCGCGGTAAAATGAGCACTTTTGAAAGCCCTGCTCAAGATCTACTCGTATGCACGCCTTATGTAAAATTAACGTTCCCTGGCCTCAGCACTTTATTCATGCGTCGTTCAAGTGAAACTGTGAAATTATTATCAAAGTAAATATTGTACAAATCTGCTCATTTTTACACTTCCATGCATTAAAAAACACAGAAAGCGAAATAAATAATTAAAGTTATTACAAATTATCACCTAACGCATTTTATTCGACGTTGAGATATGGAACTACTTCCCGTCCATCGTTACCAACTTTGTTGGGCGAATGTCGCTCGGTGCGCCCATTGAAATATATGCAGGCAGGCAAGAGAAGTGACGTTTTTCTAAGGCTAATTTAAGCCCAGTAAACTACCTCAGAAGCACAACACACTGCATACGCGCGCACTAAGTGTGATAATATTTTGTATAAGAACTATTTATTGCTGCGCATTACCAACTCACCTTTTTCTACCTTTATTACTAATCGCAATTTTATATATATATATATAGATTATGCCAATAATATATAGATAAAATACAAGTAATATTTCAATTTAACCAAAACTAAGGTAGTTTGATATAAACTCAAGTATGAAACTATCGTGATACATAGGAATCAAGTAAGCACGTCATACATGCATGAGGTTTGATCGCTGTCCGCTACAGTTTAGCGGACAGCGAACTAAAAAAGAAACAGTCCTAAGACTTCGCGTTGTATTGCCAGTTGTAATGTGTAGATTTACGGGAACTGAAGTTAGAGTTAGTGCTTGTTTTATTCATATTAAATACATTCTTTTTTTTTCACATTAGTAACACGCTTACATTCCTAGCAATCCCACGGTTTATTTGAGAGGCGCATGAATATAGCGACCTAGCCCTCGTGCAATATTAAATCTGCGTATATCGGAAGGGTACAAACTAGGCAGAGGAGTAGTTGATTGTGAAAATCATATATATGCGGTTCACGGTAAAGCGAGCAATTTTGAAAGTCTCATCATTTCGAAAAATAGCTAATAAATATATTTTATTGCAGCCTTAGACGTGAACTTCCGAGTGAGGTGAAAAATGCACCGCATACGTAAACTGCATGCACAAGCTTTAAAAATACGATATTTGACCATTTTCACGATTTTTTTTCTCTCCAAGAATACACTAATATGACAAAAGTAAAAAAAATGGGGGCATAGATAATAGTTTTTTTTTTTTTTTGTTTTACAAAAAATCGTATTTGAAAGAAAAAAAAAACATATATTTACCGAGATACGAGTATTCACGCAAACAACTATTTTACATCACATGTTCTAGTACATCCTCTAAGAGGGCGCGGGACATAAAATTAATGCTATTGGAGTTTATCATATTTTACAAATCTTATCGAAGCCGATAGAGAAAACAAAGAAGTGGCAACCATACAAAATAGTTTTTACTAACTACGAGAGCATATATTTTACCTGAGTGACGTTATTCTGCCGAGATATTTCTGACGCCGTCAATTATTGTGTGTTTTCGTGGCGCAAGACATTATGCGAAATTGATACAGTAATACTGAAAAATACTTGGTCGTTAAGTTGGCAAAACCTATTATATAGGATTGCCATTTTTACTTTTTTCCGCCTTTTCTTTCGAAAACCAGTGAAGATAAATTAACGTATTCGGTGTTAATTTATGTCCCACGCCCCCTTAAGGGATAAAAATATGGCTCAAAGGTAGATTCAAAAAGTGCTTACTTTACCGTGAACAGCCTATACCTGCCACACACCGCATTCCCTATGTTAATGACCCTCCCAACAGGACCGTACAGGAATTTCAAATTACGTTGCTCGATCATAGTGCCAGCCTCTAGATATCCTATAACGGGGACGTGTCGCATAAATACGTGCCAACCTCAAAGTAGGCCAGTCGGATCGTGGCAAAGTCAAGTGAATTCTAAACGTCTTCGTCTTCGAGCCGACGGAATTCGTTATAACCAGGGACGGGGAAAATTTCGCGAATTTATCTATTTTTGGACGAGCTAGACTTCAGCAATCTTTTCGCATTTCCGCTGTGTTTGCAACTGGGCCGCAGTTTATTAGACACGCCCGGGTGAACTCTGAGCCAATGGCAGACCTAGAAGGAAACAAGCATTGAAACCCATGCCACCTGTTCTGCGGCGAAACCGTCCTTGAATTAATTAATTATGAAGTAATTTAAAAAAAAAAGTAAAACTAATTCTCAGCGTCTATGATTTGAACCCATATCCTCCCGCTATTACACCGTTATCTAACAAATCGAGCTATAAGCCCACGTTGACTTGAAAGGGGAAAATCCGTGTACTATATTTCATTATTGAAAATATGTAGATTCAAATTTGTCACAGAGCGGGAGCACCCCCAGGAAACCCCACCACTCCATGTCAATGACCTTCAAAGCCCCTTCCTTACATTCCATTCATTCAAGCAAAATTAATCATGGTAAAACTGACTATAGGCTGTTCGCGGTAACATGAGCACTTTAGAAAGCCCTGCTTAGTATCTGCCTGTAATCACGTTGTGTGTTCTTCCGCTTTATGTAAAATTGTCATTGCCTCGTCGCTTTCTTCACGCGTCGCTCGAGTGAAACTATAAAATTATTATAAATGTAAATACTTTAAAAATATGCTAATTTTTACACTTGGACGCATTAAAGAAACACAAAGCGATAGAAATAATTTAAGTTAGCACGAAAGATTACCTAACACTTTTTATTCGATGTTAAGGTATGGAACTACTTTCCTCTCCATCGTCACCAACTTTACTGGGCGCATGTCACTCAGTGTGCCCGTTAAAATATATGCAGGCAGGAGCAGTGACTTTTCTCGAAGGTTGATTTCAAAAGTGCTCGCTTTATCGTGAACAGCCTTTACACACTCCGGCAGCAGCCAGTGAATAAATAGCACGGGCTTGAAAAAATATATATATAGAACAGTAGAGTCTAGCCTATATGGCAATGAGCTCGACGAACTGTCCCTGCGCATAATTATAAGTTCACTTCTAGTTTCGAAAATTTTTAAATTAATTATTTTAGCTCGGGCGAATAAGACTTTTTTATACGTCTTGTACTGAAGCCGATGTAGCACTCCTTACGTTATCACTACCAGTGATCAGTAAGCTTTGCGTTCCCCTGCGGTAATACGGAATATTAATAACGTGGAAAAGCTTCACGATTAAGTACCAGGCGTTTTGCCGAACGAAGTTTTGCTTAAAGAGAGTTTCTCTAAGGCAAATGGCAAATTGCCTAATGGCGTTCTTCAAAAAAATGTGATTTTCGTGAAAAAAAAATTGCTATTTTTCTTAAAGTATTTCGCCCAATGGAGGTTTTCTTAACGGCGTTTTGTCTCAAATGTTGATTCCTGAGTAAACTTCGTTTTCCGTAACAGCATTTTACCAAACGGCGTTTCGGCTAACGGTCGTTTTGCCTAGCGTAATCCTGTCTAAATTATGAAACTACATTTCACCAGACGGCGTTTTGCCCAAAGGCTTTTTCACCAAGCAGCGATCCTGCTAACGGCGATCAGCCTAATCGCTTTTTGCCTAAAAGACGTTTTACCTAAAGGACATTTTTTCTAACGGCTTTTGCCTAACGGCGTTTTTACCCAGCGGCGTTTTGCCTAACGATAGACAAAACCACTTACAAATCAGCGCCCCAGATCACAGTGTCCATTGGGTCTGAAGGAGATCATGATGAATGTTTTGTACGAGTCTTTTTTTCTTATTGCTGAGTGGATATACTGTCCAGCCAAAGTGTAACTTGCCACATCGCCTGGGTGTGATTTTCGACTGTAGATTCTGACCTAGTCTGTAGGTAGTGCGGAGACAATCCCGCTTTGTGTGTGTGTGTGTTTGTTACCAGACATCTTTCTCTCCGCGTGCTCGTTTCCCGATCATAATGTTCCTTACGTAACATCGTGCATGCACTGAGAAAAAGGCTTTTGTTGAATCAAACAAGATTTGTTCGGAGCAGCCAAATTATTTGTTTGTATAGGGGCAATAAAATGTTTTGCTGCTGAAAAAAAATTTATTTGCTGTTCCCATTTGTTTCCCCCAAACTGAAAGATTTGGTTGGTGCACGTAAATATTTGTTTGGCTACACGTGCATTAAACCAGTTTGGGCCGATATGAAAAAAACTCTACAATTTCGACCGAAGTTTCGAACCTAGATCACCTGCGTCCGAGCGCTACGGCTTAGTAATCTCAGCTAATGTGACAACTGACGACAGTGGAAAGCTTTTAAATATATATATATGTATGTGTATATATATATATATATATATATATATATATATATATATATATATATATATATATATATATATATATATATATATATATATATATATATATATATACATATATATACATATATATATATATATATATATATATATATATATATATATATATATAATATATATATATATATATATATATATATATATATATATATATATATATACACGCGCGCGCGCGCGCACACACACACACACACGTACAGACACGCGCACGCACACACACGCGCACACACACATCCACACACATCCACACACACACACACTAGAAATTTGGCAACGTGTACACACAAATATTTTAAGTTTTACAGCTTTACTTGCCAGTTTATTGTTGCATTGTTTTTTTTAATGTTTTCATATGATTGTTAAGCAACAATATATGCGCTAACAAACACGGTTACTATTCTGTCACAAAAAATACAAACAAACTCTCGAGCTGTATTTTCGAACGACGTCAGTCAAATGAGTGACCAAACAAATACATTTGATTCAATAAAATATTTAGTTGATAGTCAAATTTTTTTTTGGCCCAGCACAGAGATTTTGTTTATTCAAACATACGTTTTGTTAGACGAACAAAAGAAATTTTGTTGCTTTTCAAATTTTGTTTGCTCAGCAATATATTTTGCTAGAGCAACAAAATATATATTTGGCCCTATACAACTAATATTTTCTTCGATCTTCTCTCGGTGTGGACTGGGTTTGCAATCGAAGAATCAACAAAGGGACTAAAAAAGAATCGAAACGTTGACGTAATAAATGAGAAAGGAACGTCTCGTATAGGCCATACAAGTTTGATTAAAAATGAACAGACGTGAAGGTTTCGTGTCCAGTGTGCGGATCTAATAAATGAACACACACTTCAGTTGCGGGCTGTTGAGTGCTTTCAAGACGCCACTCGCATTAGAAATTCCATAGCACTACAACATAGCTGAAACGGCTTTTTCAAAGGGCTGTATTGCAAAATATGCACTTCAGATACATACAGAAGTACTCAATGGCTGAACCTCGCCCCATACTTTCCACCAATAAAGCGATGGGACCACCGTTGAAAGTCCCATGGGTATGGGTTGTTCGCGGTAAAATGAGCATTTTCGAAAGCCCTGCCCGAGATCCACTTGTATGCACGTTGTGTATTCCTCCGCCTTATGTAAAATTAACATTGCCATGGGCCTCATCGCTTTATTTGTGCGTCTGTGAAGTAAAACCGTAAAATTATTAGAGAAGGAAATACTTTACAAATCTTCTAATTTTTACACTTCTGTGTATTAGAAAAAAACAGAAAACGAAATAAATAATTTTAAGCTATCACAAATGGTTACCTAACACTTTTTATTCAACGTTAAGCTATAGAACTACTTTCCATCCATCGTTGCCAACTTTACTGGACGAATGTCACTCAGTGCGCCCATAAAAATATATGTACGCAGAGGCAGTGACTTTTTTCTAAGGTTGATTTCATAAGTGCTCACTTTATCGTGAACAGCCTTTACACGCAGTGCGATGAGAACACTGCACGCCAGTTCAGAACCTTGCGCTTAGAGGCGATGGTGCACTTGATATGCATGGCAATGTTGCCCTTATCGCTCCCGCGCTTCTCGGCCTCAAAGACCGAAAATAACTCCAAGTAGGCGGATACCTTAAAAATGAAAACAAATTGACGTTATTTTTATTATACGTAAAAGTTTGGAGGAAGTAGCAGGTTATCGTTGGGCAGTAATTGTTGGCGGAAACTCCTATTTGTCATAAGGAGTATATTTAAAATTAAGAATGCGTATTTGAAAAAACGATAGTGAACATATTCGCGGATCTCACCCCTTTGTAACATCTCTTTCGGCCAGACTTTGACGGTCTCGAAGATTCCTTCGTCTAAATACTGGCTGTTTCACGTTGGGTGAGTAAAACAAAATGATATCGCATATTTGTCGCTCGTATTGATAGGCTGGAACTAACAATGTCTTCAGAACTGTGAATATTCATACAGGAGACTTGGTTCCCTAGTGTGCAATTAACGATTACTACAAAAGTGTGAATACAACTTTTTTCAAGTTGGAAACCCTCTTTAACTCACAGTTGCCACAATTTTTTTTTCTTTAGGAAACAACAAGCGGATTTATATTTCCATTCATTATCATTGCCGTAACCAAAAAAAAAAAAAAAAACACTTGTGTTATGCAAACCCTTCAAATAAAATAACGGTCATTAGTGAGTTTAATTTCACCGTATTTCTCCGGCAAAATAAATTCATGTGTCAGTTTGATAAGTGTGTATGTGTTACATAGTTAACTGCGAACACTAACCTTTTGTTTTTATCGCGCTAATATTAATTTTAAATTTTGAAGGCAGCAATATTTGTCAGGAATTAAAATCAGCTTACTGCTTTTAAACGAGTTCACAGCTACGTTCCAAGTATGTCGACGCGTAATTGAGCGCCTACCAAACTAGAAATGCACTGCAAAAAAAAAAATATATATATATATATATATACGGACACTTCTGGATAAATTTTTACCAGCACTTTTCCGTAAGATGAAGGTGTATATATATATATAATTATATATATATATAATTATATATATATAATTATATATATTATATATATATATATATATATATATATATATATACACCTTCATCTTACGGAAAAGTGCTGGTAAAAATTTATCCAGAAGTGTCCGTAAACTCTCCGTAAAATTACGGATACATTGATTTCCAGAAACGGACTTTCCGTTAATTTCACGGAACCTCTCCGTTAATTTCCAAGTTAGTTTTCTGTACTTTCCGTTTAAAATAGAAATAGATAATGAAAATGTATTTAATTTTCGTTATGTGGGTGTTCTACCATGTATAAAAAAATATATTTAAAAAGTTTAAATACTTTGTACTACTTCAGCGAGATTTGAACCCGAGTCAAAAAGCTGCCGCAGAAAAGACAATTTTCTTGTTACAGTGGCGAAGAAAGCTTCGTCTAGAATCGTCATTGTTCGTCCCCGTAACTCGAAGTCAAAAGGAATACGGAAACTTTCCGTATTTTGTATTTACGGACTTAACTCCGTTTTTCGTCATTACGGATTGCCTTTCCGTATATACACTGTACATTTCCGTAAAACATTCCGTAAATATAAGGAAATTTTTAACAGAGTGAGTTTTACCAACCAACACAATACATTTTGGAGTCATTTTGGTAAATCGTATACTCCAGTCTACATTCGCCAATTTTTGCGCATTTTTAAATCGCTCCGTCTACAGTGAGAGTCCCAGGTGTTTCAGGAGGAAAAAGACATCCGTTAAGAGGCGATAGCATGGATTACTCGGAAGGGAAAACATCAGTAAATATATGCTTTATTCGCAACGGTGTCCGAGTTACAGGCTCATCAAAATGCAATGCCTGAAGCTGCAATAGATATATTTAGTAGTGGTTAATGGCTGTCGGAGGGCCTTAGAAAGTGCTCACTTTACCGTGAACGACATATACCAGTAAATTTGTGCCTCCTTCAAAGGGTTAGTGGGAAGAATGCACAGCACTTTGGGTAGCCTAAGAATGGGTGGGAAAAATTTCTGTCGCAAGCTTCGGGAGCCGTCAAGCGCCGAAGGAGTGTCTGGCGAATGTTACTAGTCTACCTCGCCAATTTCTTTATCCATGTTTTCTTTGCGCCCTACAAACTTGCACGTGGTTTTCCCCAGTCTCTCTCGACGCGTAACTGTAGAAGCTGCAACTTTGTAGTGGAAAACCCATTCCCTGACCCGATTGCCGCAAGGTTGAATACGTCAGTGTTTCTGGTATCCGCTCAGGTCGCGCAGTCGAGTGATTGATTCCCTGTCGTGTTCTGTTCCCAATTAAGTGCAATTTGTGACTTCGCCGTCTTCTCGGTTCTAGTTCGACGCACGCGGCTTTCTCGGAATCTGCTGCATTCCTGCTGCGGAGTTCCTCAATTGACGACTTCGATATATCTGTACGAATAGACGCAGAAGAGGTACTTGCACAGAGGCGAAATGTCTTGGTAGCCCCTTTGGGATAAACGAACTCGGTCGCTCGTTGGCAGGGACACCCGATTTTCGCGAAAAGATTTGGCGACCAGTTGGTAACACTTTATCTCAGATCCACTCATGTGGTTAGATGATTTGCGTGTAACGCGTCTTAGGTGTCTGCCCGCGAATCACAGGCGTTCAATATCGGAGTAACATAATTCTGATTAGCCAGCAAAGTAGGAAATGCCTTCTCACATAGACACGCCACCATTAAGCAAAATAAAACCGCTTGTATGTCCGTAAGGTAATGGAATATATCACGTGAGGAAATATTTTCGCGAAATTTGGGTGCCGCCGCTAGAGACCTGAAGAACTCGTGGGTTCATTTTGTGTCAAGCTAGAAACTCTCACGTTCAGATTGCCATTGTAATTGGCTCATGTTTTATTTAACACCTCCTGATAAACACTGAACCAATAATAAGAAACAGGCGACAAATGCAGGCCCCCAACCGTCGCCTTGTGTTGTGGCAGCAAGTAACCAATGACGATTTTGATCTGAGTCATGGTACACAAGATTGGGAAACCTACCCTACAGGTCATTGAACTCGCGAATTTCTCCTGTCTCTAGTCCCTACTCATTTTGCATTTTAAACGACCTGTAGGCTACACTCCACGGCACTATGTATTTTCGAGCCTAAAGTTTCTGGCCATTGGCTGCTTCACTAACGTGTGGCTAGTTTTACCTCAGACTGGGTTGCACGTGATTATGTTTTTTTTTTTTTTATTGAAGGTCTATTATTGGCCTAGAGTTAACCTGAGCGTCTTTAATAAACTGTGATCCAATTACAAACTAAACAGAAATTCAAACATGTTTTAAGTCTAGTTTATCCTACAACGAATTCCCGAAATTCCCCAGCCCCTAATCGTTGTCAGCGTGAGGTTATGGAAAGAGATCTTGGTTCTTATTCGTTATTGCACATTATGGTAAGTTAGTCCCAAGGATCTGATTGGTGAACGACGTTCCGCCATAGGGGCCACGGTGCCTCAGCGGTTAGCCTGTTTGCCTCTCACCAAGGCGATCCGGGCTCAATCCCCGTCCGGGTCACTCCGGATTTTCGCATGTGGGAATCGTGCCGGACGATGCCGTTGCGAGGCAAACCGGTGCTTGCTCGGTGCTGTACACACTCGGTGCACGCAGCACTAAGCAGTAACCAGAGTGAAGCCGGGAGAAGCTGAATATATTGCGGCCACTAACGAGAGAGCGGCGAGGTGCCCATTACACACGCGCTGTGACGTCAACTGCACTACTACGTTTAAGTGGCGGATGTGTAAACTAGCAAATGATTAGGTACAGCACAGAGAGAAACACAGCTTACCTTGCAACACTTCACAACACGCCGCTGGTCCAAGAGAGGGATGTTGCGATACTACTGACATGATACTCGTATCGATACTTTCCTAATTGTATGGTGTTTTTGTGGAATCGATACTTTTTTTCGATACTTTACCAGTATTATACCAGTAAATAACTCAATACCGATAGTTTTTTTATATTTACTTCTAGCAGTTAATTTGGAACCCTTTCAATCGAAGTGCCCAAAAATATTAAGATGTGTTTTCCTGTATAAAATATTAATTTGGAAAGCAGTACACATCCGTACTTTACTTGTCCTCTAATTAGAACGATGCTCAAATATAACTAATATTAATAAGGTCTGCGCTCTATATTTTTTCAAATCAAACAACAGATATGAAAAAAATACAAATTCTGTAGAGACTTCGAAATGAGAGAACGATCTAGGAATTAGATTATTAGAAATATAATTAAGTATTTATAATACAAAATATATTATAAAAATAGAAGACTGAGGAATTAAATAAATAAAAAAAAAAATACTGGTACTGATAGGATACCGGTATCGATACTTTTCTTGCGATCCCGGTATCGAAATGAGTATCGATACTATTCTTTCGATTCCTCTTTCGATCCCAGTAGCGATACTTTCATGGTATCACAACAACCCTAGTCCCAGAGTAGATAAGTACACATAGACGAAGTGGCATACCGGTTCATTTCACGTGGGCGTTCTAATTCTCTGATTGGCTGCGCGAGGATTTGAGGACGGGTCTTGTGTCTGATTGGCTGCTGAGTCCAGAGAACGTTTCCCCTATTGGCTTGGCTGCCGGGTGGCGAGTAAGTTGCCAGGCGCTGAATGTCGCTACGCCCAGGAGATCGAAGCGCTATAGGGATTTCGTAGGTCACTAAATTATTAGATAGAATGACTTCGCCGTCTTTTGAAAAAGTGAAAATAATTATCATTAATAAAGAAAACTGTATATTTTACAAACAGAATAATTTTACTTTTAAATATACTTAACTTACAAGTAAATTAATTTTAATTATTCACATCATCATTCAGAAAATATATAGTTTTTATGTAGGCATGCACTATCAGCGCCTGAGCGTTGAGTTGTTCACTTGTTTTGTTTCCGCTGTTATGTTCGTTGCTGGAGAAGGTGGAGTTGTTGTTTGCAACCAATGGCAGGAATTGGAATTGAACTTTATATTGAATTTTCAAATGCTGATGGCGTAAGAATAAATGGTACAAGAGTGTTATTTATATCAGCGACAATGACTTTTTAAAAGAAATAAATGTGCACAATTAGCATCTTAATAAACGATTATGCGGTTAACAGAGTAGCCAATCTATGTATTCTCCACCATCAATTGTTAAACGCACATTTAGTTCCATGTTACATTTTGTAAATACAGCATTTAATTATAATGACATTTTAACCAAACTGTTATTAGCGGTAGCTAATTCTACCTAATAGCCCAAACACAGAAAAAATAATGACCCACCAAAATAGCATTGAGCTTCGTCTCTTTATCTTACTTGCTTTGTAGGTACGCTGACTGGGGGCTGTGACTTAACTTCGCAGTGCGTACGACCTTGATCGCGGAAGGTATGTCTCCGCCAACAGGAGCCGACGACAGCCGAAGAACGACCTCGCACGCGCGAGCATGCGCAGTGTGTGTTATTCGCGGAAGACGGCGGCGCTGTTCCATGTAGCGAGGTATGTCACTGCAGTTGTGTGAACGCCCATTGTGGCAACCTGTCGATGCGAGGTCGTTTCGCGCCCTGCAGGATTGCCATCCTCCAGTCGTGTTTGAAAACATCGGTTGGATATTCTGCACCGCGAGTTGCTTCGATGACGGTAGGGGCCACGGCGGTCTAGTGGTCAGACTGCTCGTCTCCCACCAAAGGCGAACCGGGTTCGCTTCCCAGGTGGGGACTCTCCCGGAATCTCACAAGTGGGAATCGTGCCGAACGATGCCGCTGATCGGCGGGTTTTCTCGGGGGGTCTCCCGTTTCCCCCGCCCTTTCATTCCGCCGTTGCTCCATACTAGATAACTGAGAAATTCGCGAGTTCGATGACCTTTAGGCTAGACTTCACAGTCTTACATACTATCATACAGATATCAACTGTTTATTGGTTGATTTTTGAGGTAGTAAAAGGCGGTGGTTGGGCGCACGTTTCATTGCATGTTTGTTATTGGCTCATTTATCTCCAGGAGGTGTCAAACAACACGTTGACCAATTAAAACAAGTAACATGAACGTTCAAGTGTGTGAATTCTAACGTGTCTAGAAATGAACCCGCCAAATTTTCGGGTCTCTACTCCATACTCACCTCGCTTCACCCTCATCGGCTCTCAAGACCTCGATGTTAAGAGCTGCCCAAATATCTTCAACCCATCTATTAAGAAACACAAGTCCTTACTTGACAGAGATTTATCGGAGACAAACCAAATCGGTTTCTTTCTAGTGGCAATAACACCTCGACCACCTGTCACTGGCATTACCGTATAGACGTGACCTTACAAAGTCATTGAATTAAGACTGTCGCAATGATATTCATGGCGATATTCCTCAAAAAGGATCATTTCATTAAAACTGTCATCTAAATCCCGTAATGCAAATTTACCAACAACAAAGCAGAACATTCCAGCACCGTAAATAATACGATTGTAACACGCGGTTTTGCTCACTATAGAGTGGTTCGACAAATAACAATTTTTCTTCTCCTGAAGACCACTGTGCATCTCGTCGGAGTAGCTTCCTGTTTGTGAGGCTGACAAAGTTTCCACAAACGCCTTAAGTCACAGAATAAGCCGCTAACAGTGACAAGAAAAATTACGCACAGCGAGTACATTAGACAAGTTGATGTCTGCTCACATTTACTGACATTCAGGACAAGTTAGAAGTGAGCCACCAGACGACAGCACTTTGAGATCACAGGTCTTATTGGCTCGTGTGTTTTGCCACTCACGGCCATCCTGCTGGCTCACGTGACGTCGGGCACGCCTACTGCACGCAACGACGTTCCTTATTGGCTGGTCGTCGGCCAATGTGATGGCGAGTTGAATTTGCGACAATCAAGTGTCCTGTACTGAGTTAAAGCATTTACACTTAAACGTGTCCTTTTGAGCCGGTATAAGAAATAATTTCTTTGGTCCGGAAAATAATTATTGCTTTGCTAAAACGTTCTTGTGTGCTCTGATAACGTACAAGTGGAACAAAGAGTTGATGCTACTTTTGCAAATTGCGGTCGTAGTTAGACGACTCTGAACTGATAACGAACCTGCAAATAAACAAGAACCGAGTCGCGTGATACGTGATCTGGAGTAAAAATGTCTACCTCCTAGGGCAGCAGCTAAAGAACAAATAGCTGGGCCCCTGAGAAAGCATAGTAGTTTGGAGTCCAACCTGAAGTTTATTTGAACTCGCTAAATTTTCCTGTTACTACCTGTAGGCCCCTACATACGATCTGGAAAATTACGTCAATACATTTTAGGACAAGCTAGTATTCAAACCCATGTACATATCTGTTTTGTGTATAATTTTATCACATTTAATTAGACCCGAGCAAGTGAACAATAACTACAGCCCCTCCCGTTTAGCTTTATAAGACGGTACTAATCTAGACTCCACAGTCCTCCACTCACTCGAGCAGAAGTAACTTGTATGTACATTGTCAGCTGCCACAGACAGAGTTCATTCTCCTGTTTGACCCGGCCACACGGAATGAAGCTAAAGGCTGTTCATGATAAAGTGAGCACTTTTGAAATCAACCTTAGAAAAATGTCACTTCCCCTACCTGCACATATTTTAACGGGCGCACTGAGTGACATGAGCCCAGTAAATTTGGTAACGATTGATGGAAAGTAGTTCCGTATCTTAGCGTCGAATAAAAAATGTAAGGTAAACATTAGCAATAACTTAAATTATTTCTTTCGCTTTCTATTTTTTAATGCATCAAAGTATAAAAATGAGCAGATTTGTAAAACATTTTATTTTCCAATAATTCCACAGTTTCGCCTGACCGACGTATGAATAAAGTGATGAGGCCCACGGCAATGTTAATTTTACATAAGGCGGAATAATACACAACGGGCATACAAGAAGATCTTGAGAAGGGCTATCAAAAATTCTCATTTTACCGTGAACAGGCTATACCAGATTGTTTAGTCTTTTTTTATCGGTTGTCAGCCCTGCAGGTAGGGTTTCCAACTTTAAAGTATTTGCCATAAGGGACACGTCCTACAACTCGACACACATCTTAGCCTAAAGAAATTATCGAAGAAAATTATTATAAAACACTTTTAAATACTATACATAGAGATACGTAAAATTCTCGTTGTTATTTGGTAACACGTCAGACTCCACTTCCCTGCGCCTACTCGAGAGCAATTCGCTATTTCATTGGTTACTGGCGATCATACGACGTCATTTACCAGTGTGACCGCTTTCCTGGAGAATTGCTGTTCAACCTTTGAACATTTCCTATTGGTTCAAATTGTCCTCCGGACGAGCAACATATATGTTGTCTGCGAATAGCAACATTCAATAGAACATACAGGATCTTGGAATTTAGCTTGCAGCCAAATAATAACGCGAAATTTCCAGGTCTCGAATCATACATAATGTGCAAATCAGTTTTGTGCATCAGTCAACATTTTCTCTGAACAAATAAATCTACTGGTTGCAGCTATGGTCATAATAATTCAGAGTGATTTGAATTTGTCGTTTAATCGGCTTTGAAACAGACGACTCCAACACCCGGAAGAAAATATCCTGTATGCATCTCGTCAAGCACTCCTTCAACGAACGCACTTGTGGTCTAATGCCAACTGCCGGCTTCATTTGTAACTAAACGTACCTGTGATCCCATATGTTGTATATTTCTGACACTGTGTTTATTAATATTCAGTTAATTTTAAACGAAGTCTGAGAGACGAAATATATATGACTTTCTGTCCTGTGTCTATCCGAATGGCTCATTCAGGCCCAGGGTACGGGAAATCCCGTATAATACGGGACAGTTGGCAACCCTACCTGCTGGGGGTGTCGGATGAGCTGAGGTCCAATGACAGGCAAGTATAGGCCGTTCACGGTAAAGTGAGCACTTTTTAAGGCCCTTGTAGATTTTTCCTTGCATCCAATTTCCATCTTCCTGCTACTTTTTAATATAAACATTGCAATGTGACCAATAAATACAGTGTATACATTTCACCACCACCAAAATTTAATGCCTGAGGCTACAGTAAGATATATTTACTAGCGATTAATGCCTGTTGGGAGGGCCTTAAAAAGTGCTCACTTTATTGTGAACAGCCTATAACAAAGAGTAACAACTGAGGAAATTAATATTGATAGCATGATGTAAATAGTATGCTATGTTTACAAATATATACCTACTGATTAATCAACCAACGTAAATTTCTAAATATATTTATCACTTTCCCAAATTCTTTCTTTAAAAAAAAAAATGTTATATCTATATAAACAGATTTAATTACCATAAGTTAATCATAAACATTACGTCTGAAAGTGCCACCTTTATGCAAGTTAACTTGTTAATAAATAACACTTATATGTGCCTATAACCAGAATGTCCACATTTCCTTTCAGTTTGGTTTATTTGTACTAAACTTCCCGCCATTTTCAGTTAACTCTTCGTTGCTCGCTGAAATAATTCGTGGGAAAGTTTTACGCTGACGAGATGCTCAGAGTAATTACTCTGCAGTTTTGGGACACTGCTACGAGAAAGTAAAACAGTTACTCAAAGTGTTTTGGGACAGACAAAGACAAAGGTTTACTCGGAGTGTTGGAACGCCACTTTGGAACTGATATATAGTGCCAGATGGTAAAGTCACAAATTACAATAGAAAAACTACAACTCACGTAGGATACAGAAATGTAATCAGCGTGGAATATTTTCCTCGCATAAATCAAGTGCCCCTACTCATCGACAGTCCTCAAAAAGTTAACAATCTCTAGACTATGCTCGAGCGTAGCTCCAGGAAAGCTAATTTGAAAATTTCTTTGTTGTTCAGAACAAAACTCGCATGGATGTACAGTATTTGTTCAGCTAGTGTTTAACATGACCTCACAAGAACACGACAGCGCAGTAACTATGATATTGCTAACGGTAGAATGTCTTATTCGTAGAGACCTGAAAGATTCGCGTATTCATTTCGGTACAAGCTAGAATTCAAAACACGTGTGTTAATAACACTTCAGCCATTGGTCCACACGGTGTTTGACACCTTCCTGGAGAAGGCTGGCCTAATCGTCGCCTTCCACTGTGACAGCAGACAACCAATGCGTAATTTATATAGGTATATTTGTACATATGGCTGTAGAGAATAGCCTATAGGTCATTGAACTCGCGAATTTTTCAGGTCCCTACTGATTTGTATAGCCACACAAAGGGACATGATTCATTATAAATCCTTTTATACGATAAAGGACATTTGATTAGGTCAATGTCATCTCGTTTTCCATTGGTTTATTACCGGCCAATAATGAACGCTGTAAAGTACAGGGTGGAGTCCTGTATGGTATGGACCAATAGGACGATGGTGAGTTCTAACACAGACACCAACAGAATCGGTGTTCTAGCAGTAGTGCATATAGGTGACTCACTTCTAATGCGTGCTAAACATATTACGTTTCGTATAAAATAAGAATTATATTAACACTAATGCAAAGGATTTTCGTTCAGAACACTAGACTTGCATGGGCTTTCAGCTTGTGCATATCCTGATGACGTAAGCCTGCAGGTAAGTCGCCCTATATCCGGCATGCAGCGCCTTCGGCTCGGGTTGTTCTGAGCGAGTGTGACTTGCGACAACGTAGCAGTAAGCTTCCGCTTAAGGGCGCGACGTTCCGAAAGCGGCTGTTTATTGCGTAGAGCGTCTGTGGTATTGTTCGCAGCCGGCGGGGCTCAGGTGTCCCGCTAACAAGGTGGGCGAGTCACCCTCCTCTGCACATTTCCACCGCAGTTATTTATACGTCGTGACGACCAACACGAGGCACCTGGAGCGTTTCCTTCCCTACCCTCGCGTACATGACGTGCCAACTTGACGACGCTGCTGGAGTTACTCATCTACGGACAAAGCGCATAGGCAAAACATTTACGTTGAAATCTAGCCCAGCTTTCATCGACTACTCATATTTTTCGTGAAATCAAATATTTTGTGTTCTAACGCATTGTGGACTATCCTCGAGATAAGTTCGAGCAACGCCAGATTAGAAGTGTCTCCGTGCTTGAAAATCAGACTCGCATGGCAATACAGCCATTGTTCCGTTAGTATTTCATAGGATCTTACAAGAACAATACAGCTAAGCAGCTATAGTTTTTCTGGGGAAAAAAATGTCCTTTTTGTTATACCCTTACAAAATAATACGATTGACTGTAAATATTTTACACAGCGAGAGACATTTTACTGGTACATAATCAGCACTGCGACCCCAGTGGCTGGTGGCCAGCCAATGGAGGACGTTGTAGAGCACAGCAATTTAACTGATCATTTAAATAAATTTATCATTTAAGTGTTTGTTCATAATGATAATGGACACATCCAAACGAAAATTAATTAAGAGATAAACGTTAAACATTGGCTATTGCTCGGTATGGATTGATTCGATAGCGTTAGGGATCAGAAAACCTTTAAAAAAAAAATTCCCGAATTTTTGGAGGATTTTTCTCAAGCTGGATAAGTAATTTTAACTGAAGATCTAGAGAGTGAATGCTATTTGTAGTGATAGCTCAAGTAACTCAGAGGTATTTAAAAAATTCGGGTCTGCACAAATGTACTATGATTGAGGACAAGTTAGAAGTGTCTGGCGTGTATACACCACTGCAGGAACGTCTCTTCTGTTGGTTTCTGTATTCCCACTTACCACTCTTCTATTGGTCCACACCACACTGGGCGTACTTACTGTGATCTACAACGTTCTTCATTGGCTGGTCATCAGCCACTGGGGTCGCAGAGCTCATTACGATCCAATCAAATATCTCTCACTGTGTAAAAGTTTTACAGTCAATCGTGTTCTTTTATAAGGGTATATCCAAAAATACATTGCAGCAGGAAAACTATAGCTACTTGATTGTATTGTTCTTGTACGGTCCTGTTAAATACTAGCAGAAACAATGACTCTATACTGTGTGAGTTTTATTTTGTAGGACGAAGAAATTTTGAAACTGGCGTTGCTCGATCTTAGCTCGAGCGTAGTCCAAAATGTTTTAATTTCATAGTGCAGCTGATATAATGCTCCTATAGTGGCCTGCACGGAAACACAACAAAAGTATCTCACTTAACTTTAAACGAAAATTCAGACCAGGTCCCCTAAAGAAATTTGAGAGTGTAGCACATTTTCAAATACATTAAACATTATTTGATCCAATTTGCTGGGTGGAAAAATTTCATTATTTTATTTGGTGTTCAAATTTTACTGTGAATTATATTTGAAGGCAAAAATTTGACAGTGTGACAGGGTCTTTAAGATAAGGTATAAATGAGTCGCTTACATCCATTACTGCAGAGACATTATGTTCTACGAGTCATTGTTCACACTTAACCGAGTCCTATTGGTCAACACCAGAACAGCCAATCATTATTGGCCGGCTAACAAACAGCCAATGCAGTGCCAAGCTCGCCGTGCACCAATGAAATGTTCTTTTGTACGTAGCAGGATGTACAGTCCATCGTGTTAATGTCGGTATTTTTGCAAACGTTAAATTTTTCGCGTACGAACATTTTTGCTGGCGGTATGTTATTTCCTAATAAACACCTGATAAAAATAACTAAACTGTGTAATTATATCCGGGCCAGTTATGTGTTTTACGGGCAGGAATATATTAATATACTGCACTTCATATAAGTACACTAAAGTTTTGACAGACAATGTAACCAACTTACACAGTATGTAAACAATATATATGCTCTCGGCGGCGAAGTATTGTTTCAGCTGATGAGCAGTTGCAGGATGTATGTTGTTATATTGGCGATACTGATAATGACTTGGAAAGAAAATAGTTCTAGTAATAGGCCATGGTAGGTTTCAAGGTAAAAATGAAGAGTTTTAAGGGAAAAAAAAAGAAAAAAAGAGAAATTCCAACATCGCGGCCAGAGCCCCCTGAAAGGCAGTCTTACGGAGGTAATTTTTTTGTAGCTGGGAAAAATGGAAAATATTTTAGAGAAAAAAAGGGATTTTCGCATAAAATAATTGATTTTTGGGTAAAAACACGCGATTTTGTGAGAAAAGATCCAGTATGGCGGAATCGAAGATGGCGACCAGAGCCACCGTGCCACATCCTGGAATCCTGTGCATGAACCTGCCACGCCCTACTACTAGCACCCATTGCTGAAAGTTGGGATTCAGAGTTTTAATTATACTTACAACGTTTGTGGTTTAAATGGTGTTTTTGAAGTATTGTAAAATTTCGTGGCCTTTTAAAAATATGATAAGCAATTATAACGGAGCATGCGAACACTTACGATCAGTGAAACGTTCCTAGGTCGGCGAACAGGCGCTATTGAGCACGTAATCTCTCTTGTCATGTTTACGCGAATGATTCACTGGTGCTGTGGGAATATTTTATCGGCAGCGAATTATTTTTGTAGTCCCCTTCATTAAGCACAGTTCGTTGTAGAAGTGCCTTTAAAATGGTTTTCTTGCGTGAAATGTAATATCGTCGATACGGCACAATTTATCTGCCCTTACGAAGTAAGTTTGTTAGTTTCAGGAAACACGTGAAGTAGGCCTATCGTACTTCCTGAATGATTCTGCAAATAAATTATTTCTCATCAGTGGCAGACAAACGTGTCCAAGGATTGCCTGATAGGACACGTGTTCAGCAGTTGTGAATCGGAATTACAAACATTAAGTATATAACATACTTAGAAACAGTTATTATAATGTTTTAAACGTAGGCCTACAAAACACCAGCACCAACTTTTTGCTTTGTAGTGTAAAAATAATATGGTTATTATATAAAAAGTCAAAAGAGTGTAAGGTTAATTTCACTAAAAAATATTAACGTACAAATCGTGTTTATTACTCGCATCGGTATGAACAGCACATTTATGGCATGTTGTTCGTTAAGAGTGATTAAAACTTCCCAGGTGATACTAATTAGAGTGTTACTTCCGCACGAGCAAATTTTTCCACTTCTCCATCAAAACGGTATGATATTCAAAAATTATACCGTCTCGAAAGAAAACCACCAAAACAATGTCGTCTAATTAAATACGTTAAACTTAAGCCAGCCAGCCGACCTCCCCTCCCCTCCCCCCGCAATCTAACAATGCCAAACCCTCAATAACATTAACAGAGCCTCAGCATTGTAGGGTTCATTCCCCTACCGGGTCACTCCGGATTTTTGCATGTCGGAATCGTGCCGGACGATGCCGTTGGTCGGCGGGTTTTCTCGGGGACCTCCCGTTTCCCCCCGCCCTTTCATTCCGGCGCTGCTCCTTACTCAACTCAATCGCCCCACTTCGGCTCTCAAGACCTCGATGTTAACAGCCGTCCAAATTTCTTCAACTCTACTTCAGCATTGAAACTTGGCCATAACAAAAATTAAACAATTTGAAATGGTAACCTACGCATTGATCACATCATTTGTATACATTGTTTTCTTCATTGACAACAGATGTGGCGGAATAACACATTGTGGCCGCGCTACTTTTCTAGGAATGTCAGAATTTAGCGTACTTATCTGGAGTATACAAGTGTTTCCCAAATCGGGGAAATTCCTCGAAGCTTATACCTAAGGATGGGAAAATTTCGCAGGTTCAACGATCTGTAGGCTAGACTCCACAATCCTTTGTACAGTCGAGCATCAGATGTTTGTTCATTGGCTGCTGCCCCAGTGTTACCGCACACCTGTCAGCATGGGATTAGCTTCTTGGTCCCTTGCAAGTCTGCTATTGGCTCAGAGTCGTCTAGGGCGTGCACAATAAACTCTGATCCGATAGCAAAGGTGACTTCAGTGTACACGCGTTTGAAATTTATCTTGTCCTGAAATGAATTCGCGAAATTTTCCTATCCCTACTTATATCAGATTGCATCAAAGTCTATTTATAGAACAAGTTGAGTTCTCATGTAACTGCACACCTACGCACACCACTAACACAGGAAGGCGATCTCACAAGCCTTTCTCCCCAAGGATAGTAGGTAAAAAGAAGAAGAAGGAGGAGGAGGAGGAGGAGGAGTGTGTTGCCACATGGAGCATGATTGCGTCGCCGGTCGGTCACTGTCGACATAACTCGGAGCACAGCTTGTCAGGTGGTTGGTCGGCCAGTTTGCCCTCTTCTCTCACGCAGTCACGCACAAGATACTGACTGACTCGTCTTATCCGACCCGCGGGCAAGACGAGTCACGTACGCACTCTCGTGCAGCACACGCACTTCAAACCTTTGAGGAAAAAAAAAAATCACCCCGTGTTTTGCGTGTGTTTTGTAGTTTGCTAATTATCGGGGACCCGCAGAACTCACGTTATTGTGTAGCTGCAGACTAAACTCCAAGACGTTGTATACTTACTTGTCTTCTGCCATTGGCCTAGAACTTCTGTGGGACGTCCCATCGACGCTTACAGCCAGTAGCTACGGCTCAACTGTTGAACAACCAATATTCAGTGGAGATAACAGGCAGATTAATGGCTCCGTACAGTTGGCAGTAGGCAATGAAAATACGACTTGTCATAACGCAGGAATAGGACAGTGAAGTCTAGCATGGTATCAAATAATAACGCGAATTTTGCATCTCTCTACTACTAATTATGTTACGTATCACAACAGTTTTACATTTATGTTAAAATTAAAAAAAAAAATGTAGAAGTACCTATTTTATATTAAACTAAGATTTTGTTTATATTTCATCTATAAATAATAGTATTTCATTAATAAATTATATGAATTAAAAACAGTGCAAAAATAGGTGCCTTGGTAATACCTAGTGTAGAGCCACTGTAACTTAGAACTTGGGAGCTCTGGAGTGCCTGCAGAGTTGTCAACTGGCCTGCCAGCTATAACTGTGGTGGGTGCTTTACAAGTCGTTCTGCCTCTCTCTTTCACTTGGGCAGGCGGAGTCAAGTTAGTTCTTGGTCAGGCGGGACTATAATGGACAGGTACTCTACCAATCGATATTATAATTCAGTACCAGGGTAGACTAAAATGTTAATTTCATGCGTGTCACTGGACTTCGGCTCATCTGGCACTCGGTGACTCACAACCAATAGTTAGGGACCTGCAAAATTCGCGTTATTTTCTAACATGCTAGCATTAACCGTTCTATACATATTCGAGACGGTGCAATTAGTTTATTGGTTTCTACAGCAGTGAGGACACATTTTCCTTTTTGTCTTGATAGGGCGTGACTGGGACAGCCTCTCGTTAGTTGTTTGCTACTGGTCCAAAGTCGCCTGGGGCGTGCCCGAACAAACTGTGGTCCAATGAAAAACGCAGTACAGAAACACAAGTGTTTTAAGTGTAGCCTGTCTTGAAATAATAACGCGAATTTCGCAGTTCTCCACCAATAGTAAACACTCGGTACTCTGGTATGGTTAGGGACATAAAAAATTCGTGAGTTCAACTACCTCCAAGCTAGAGTCCACGGTTTTATGTGCAATCATGCAGATATAATTTGCCCATTGGTAGAGTCCCGAGTATTATTTCGCGAATTTTTTCAGTGGCGAGATATACTTCAAACCTTGGTCTTTTCTTTTTCCACTGTAATTGGACGGAATTTGTTTAGACACTCCCCCGTTTGACTGTGAGCAGTGGTAAGCAGGAGGCAGTAGTGTTTGTTAACGTTGAACAGTCCAGTACGAAGGCCTCACTTGATCGCAACAATCAATAAGCAGGGATGGGAAAATTTCGCCGGTCCAGTGTCCTCTAGGTTAGACTTCACAATCCTTTGTACAGTCGAGCATCAGATGTTTGTTCATTGGCTGCTGCCCCAGTGTTACCACACACCTGTCAGCATGGGATTCGCTTCTTGTTCCCTTGCAAGTCTGCTATTGGCTCAGAGTCGTCTAGGGCGTGCATTATAAACTCTGATCCAATAGCAAAGGTGACATCAGTGTACACGCGTTTGAAATCTATCTTGTCCTGAAATGAATTCGCGAAATTTTCCTATCCCTACCTATCAGTAAGCAAACGATAGTGTCGCGAGTGTACAGTCTTTCGACTGTAGAGTCTAACCTGCTGCCAAATCGATCTGCGAAATACTCGGGGCTCTGCCCATTGGTTGCGTGTTTGCCACAGTGGATTGGCGATGATTGGGCGTGTGGTTCAGGGTTTTCCAGGATATGTCAAATAACGCGTGTACCAATGGCAAAAGTGACACACGCGTTAAGAGTTTTCTAATTCTAGCTTGTCCCAAAATTAATCCGCGAATTTTTCAGGTCTCTAGGTATGGTCTATTTGCTGTCTCTTCCAACTTTTTCAAACTAACCTTTGAAAAATCGCATCACGTATGACGAGTCTGGTTGTTTCTTAAATATGCCACGAATCACAGGCATTTTATACTTTTGTCAACATAAGAGTACCATAATTAGGGATAAATTGAATTTTTACTTGTGTTCTACCTACACATTATAATATTCCGTTTATAATTAATGTGGACAAAAACAAGGAGAAATTAAGTATGTTGGTAATGCCTAGTAAGAAATAGTTCGTATGCAAAATATTATTCAACTCAGGGTGCAAGAATTCGGTGCGTTGTCTCTTTGGTGTAATTTTCTAGACCTAGTAAAGTATTGCTTGCATCAGGCGGAGGAATATCCTGGAAGTAGAACATAAGCAGGGCTTCAGGAAAGTTGGAAGTAGCAGCGAACGGACTATACATTCCGCGTGGCCGGGCCAAACAGGAGAATCAGTTGTATGTGGCGACAGGAAATAAACAAGTGAATTCAGGTCGAGTATGTAAAGACTATTGATAAGGATAGGAAAAATTCGCGACTTCATTTCAGGACAAGATAGATTTCAAACGCGTGTACACTGAAGTCACCATTGCAATTGGATCACAGTTTATTAGACACGCCCTGGACGACTCCGTGCCAATAACCGACTTGCAAGGGAGCAAGAAGCGAATCCTGTACTGTCAAATGTGGGGTGACACTGAGGCAACAGCCAATGAACAAACATCTGAGGTTAGATTTTTACAAAGGATTGTGGAGTCTAGTATACAGGTCATTGAACCCGCGAAATTTTCCTGTCCCTAACTATAGAGTTTGCCTTAGTGAATACTGATAACCCGAAATGGTAGAGTATCTACAGAATAACGAAGACCGATTCTCATCTTCTGTATACATCTCCAACAATGCTTCATGTCTCCAACATTGGCTAAGGAATTGTCATAAATAACTGTCAAGAGTTCGTATTTCAACAATCATTTGACACGTTTTTGCATTTGGTTTTAACCTCGAACTAATCATATATACAAAAAATATAATATATAAGTTGTTTATATATAAAGACCATAATATTTCTCGTTATAAGAAGGCACCCAAGTTGGACTCCACAGTCCTCTAGCCTACATAATAGAGTTGACGCCACAAACTGGAATCACAGTCCTGTCTGACCTGGGCAGACGGAATAGAACTACCAGAGTGCCGAGTGCTTACTATTGGTTCTGAGTCCTGCAGGGCGTGTCGGATGAGTGGAGGTCCAATGACAGACGCGAAACTTACATATACTTGTGTGCAGTCCACCTTAGTACTGAATTTCAATACGAAATGATACGTACAGATCTGCAAAATCCACCTTATTTTTTGGTAACATGCTAGACTTCACTGTTTTATACCTGCTAGAGTGCAGTTTCATTGGCTACTGGCAACTATTCGACGTCATTTATCTGTGTGACCACTGTACTAGAGATTGATAAAAAAATTGACTATTTAATTGCACACCAGTTTACCATACCCTTTTAGTGATGGCGTGCATGAACAAAAATCGTGTATTAAATTATATCATTTATAAAAAAAAATGAATTTTTAACTGTACGTCATTGGGTCTTTATTATAGGCTGAAAGCTAAAAGCTCCACAAGTTGTTGGCCAGTGTTGAAATCACAAGAACCTACAACACCTTGGAGTTCAGTCTACACATACAAAACAACGCGAATTTTGCAGGTCCCTGATGATAGTCTCTAACTATAGTAGTTTGATAATGTCAGTTCTGGCACGACTGGTGGTGTGTGGGGGATTGCGGATTCATCGCCGCCATCTTGGATTGCGTCACAGTGGCCATATTGTAACGATACATCAGCACTCCTACGATGTCACCACTCCAATGACATAACTCCCTATGACATAACCCCTTTATGATGCCACCATCTATTAATTTCTGGAATTTTCTACATCATTCCACCATGCTACTTCATGCTCTGTCATTCTACCTTTCATGCTCTATCATTCCTTCTTGCCCCTCTCTCTCACCTCTATCTCTCACTCCACGAAAATTTAGGGGCTTAGGTAAATATTTGTTTCTCTTTTCTGTCATGAAGTCGTACACGGAGGGTATATATTTGCTGAGATATACGTAAATGCGCAAACAAGGAATCTAAAAAAAAATAAAATAAAATACCTGGTTGGTGCTTGAACTGCGTTGCAGATTTGTTGAAATCCTGGTTTATTGACGAAACTATTAAACGTCCCCCTGCAGTACGTTTGCCTACGAAAAGACATCTTACCCCGTACGAGGATGGAGTGGTACTTTGAAGTTACCTCCCATGCTGTAAATATTACTTTGGAACTCTCCAATATAGCTAAAAACTGCATTTCAGACTGCCGTAACAAAAAAAAAAATTCTACTAGCGGGACACGAGCCAAACTACGATATGAGGCTGTGTTGAACTTTGCTAAAGACTTTTCATCAGCACTGAAAGTCCCAAGTACGTATACTGCACGCAAGTTCAGATCCTTGCGCTTAGCTCCAATGGCCCTCTTGTAGTGCGTGCGAGTGTAACCCTTATAGCTGTAGCGCTTCTCGGCCGTGAAAGGAGAAAAACTATACAGGCAGGCGGGACCCTTAACAACCAGGAGCAAAGTGCCTTTCCAGGAAAATATGTGGCTCTTTGAAAAGAAAAAAAAAAATGTCGGCTACCACGTATTTGATCGTCCTGTCCGGTTGTAACCACACTTCATACGCCTTTTCCTCGCCACTTTTGACTTCCTGTTAATTTTATTGTTTCCATCGTGCTCCTTTATTTCCGGCTTCTTTTCGTCGTTTCCGTGCAACGCATTTTCCTTACCCTGCTGTAACAGGAAATTAGAAAAAGATAAAATCATTGAAAAAATACGTGGTAGTCGTTACCATTTTTCTCCCTTCCCAGACATGCCAGAAGGGAGTATAACCTCTCCATATAAAGTTTTGTGGTATAATCTATTAAATTTTGTTAAGAGGATGGGCAAAACAAAACTGCTAGTTAATGACTAGTTGTATTGAAAATAAAAAACATTAATTCAGAAACTATTTCGTGGTTGGATGATTTGAACTATCACTCGTCCGAAGTGTCTGCCAGCCAATCACGGAAGTTCAGTGCCGGAGTAACTTAATTCCGATAGGCCCGGTCAAACAAAGAATGTATACTCACACAGACACCCATCCAATAGCGGGAGGAAACATGCTTGTGTGCATGCAGAATGTTGGTGTTTATACCGCGCACAAATCTTTTCGCGAAAGCAGGCGGCCCTAGATATGGAGCAGGTGTTATTCGCGAAAATATTTCAAGACCAGTTGCACTCCAAAACACTCTAGTTCGTGTGCACTTTCGTGGATGGATAATTTTAAATGTCACATGCCTCAAGTGTCTGTCCGCGAATCATGGACGTTCGGTATCCGGGTACTATATCTAGATTGGCCCAGTCAAATAGGAACATGTCTTCTCGCGTACACACGTGGCCAATAACCACAGGAAGTTGTGGTCGTGGACGTAAGACGCTGAAGTCTAGCAAGGCGATAAATATTTTCGCGAAATACGCCTGTACCTATTTAAGGACTGCAAAAATTCACGAACTCATTTTAGGAACAGCCAAATTGCAAACACATGCGTGTTTTTGCTAGGTTTGCAATTCGATCACCGTTTATAGATGAACTCTGAGCCACCAACAGACCTGCAAAGAAACGAGTACTGAACCCCAATGCCGCATGGTCTGAGCTAAGACTGGCTACACACTGGAGCAGCAGTCAATGAGCAGAAAGTTTATGCTTGAGGATACGACCGTATAGTCTGGCCTGCAAGTCGTTAGAAACGAGAAATTCTCCTGTCCCTGCATACAAGATACTGAGAAAAATGACTAAGTATAACTAGGGCCACATGTTTTTAGCAAAAAGATTTGAGCGATGTCTAGGATTCAATATCCAATTTGCACATTTGCACATTTAATTTGGGTATTGGTAGGGATAGGAACATTTCGCGAGTTCATTTCAGGACAAGATACACTGTAGTTGACTTTGCAATTGGATCGCAGTTTATTAGACACGCCCTGGACGACTCTGAGCCAATAGCAGACTTGCAAGGAAACAAGTAGCGAGTGCCATACTGCCAGGTGTGAAGTAGCACTGGCTACGCTCTGAGGCGGCAGCCAATGAACAAACGTTTGAAGCTCGAGTATAAACATGACTGTGGAGTCTAGCCTACAAGTCATTGAACTCCCGAATTTTTCCTATCCCTAGTAATAACGAAGCTGTCATTAAAAATAATTTTCTCAAATGAACACGATGAACTGTGAAACCTGCAACACCTGTCGCGTCACATTATTTGGTACAAAGTCAACGCGCGACTTCATTGGCCATCGACCAGCCAATGATAAACGCTGCAGGAGTTCAGTGAGATTTTCCATTGTAGCCAGGACCAATAGGTAGCGACAGGTGTTTTCCGCGAAAATATTTATGGCCCTGCTAGACTTAAATATCTTACGTCCACAACCACGACTTACTTTGGCTATCGGTCGCACGTGTACGTGATAAGACATATTCCTATTTGACTGGGCCAATCATAATAAAGTACTTCGATACTGAACATATATGATTCGCGGAAGGAGGCACGCGACATTTAAAATCATTCAACCACGAAAGTGCATATGCACTTAAGTGTTTTGGAGTCCAACTGGTCTTGAAATATTTTCGCGAAAAACTCCTGTCTCTACCAATAGGTAGAGATGGGAAAATTTCGCGAGTTCAGTGACCTGTAGGCTAGACTCCAGTCCTTTGTATACTCGAGCTTCACTTGTTTGTTCATTGGCTGCTTCCACAGTGAGTAGCCAGCGTTACTCCACACCTGGCAGTATGGGATTCGCTACTTGTTTCCTTTCCAGTCTGCTATTCGCTCAGAGTCGTCCAGGGCGTGTCTAATAAAACTGCGATCCAGTTGCAAAGTCAACTACAGCGTACACGTGTTTGACGTCTATCTTGTCCTGAGATGAACTCGCGAAATTTTTCTATCATTACCAATAGGACGTTGGCGAGTGGAGATACAGAGTCGAACAAAACCGATATTGCTGTAGCGGAGAACACAGGCAGCTCACTTCAACCTTGTCTTCAGTGCCAGGAAATAGTGCCGTCCTCGAAGGGTTGGAACACTGCGTTGGCTTTTAATGTCGTAAAGCGGTCTTCACAATGGAGCGATGCGACGCGTCGCATCAAGCATCGGCCAATCAACGCCTTGACACAAGCGTCCAGCATCGAGAACATTGCACGAGCGACGAACATTGGCTTTGACGCTCGTCGCTCCACTTACCCCACTCCAGCCTTCGGCTCTCAAGACCTCGATGGTAAGGACCGCCGAAAATCTTCACTATCACCCCCCCCCCCCCGCACCCCTCCCCCACAGTTCTCAGTACTAAGATATATTTTTGTCAATACAACAAAAGTCAAAACTACCTGATTTAGAAAAATGTTTACCTTATTATGACTTGGAATTTTAATGCATTTGTTTTCCAACCTAAAAAAAAAAAAAAAAAAAAAAAACATACTTCCACGTCAACGTTTCATGACGAGATTTGAACAATTCTGCTGGCAGTTTGTGTTTCACTGCTTCATTAGTCCGCATATGACAAACGTGCAAGCCAGTGGTGTGCAATATAAGTAAAGTTATCTGATTTAACGTGTTCGTCGCTAAAACATTTCCAAGACATAGTTGTAGGGACGTCCGAATTTTCGCGAAAATATTTCCTCATGTGCTTGATTTCAATATCCTACGGATGTACAAGCAGTTTCATTCTGCTTATTTTTACGGTGTGTCTAGGTGAGATGACATTTTCCTACTCGGCTGGCCAATCAGAAATAGGTTGTTCCGATACTCTACGTCTGTGATTCGCTGGCAGTTACCTAAGACGTGTAACACGTATATAATCCAACAACATACGTGGATCTGAGCTAAACTTTTATAAAGTACAACTGGTCATCAGAACTTTTCGTGACAATCGCCGTGACTTTACAGATAGTATGGCACTGTTTGCGATGATATGGCTTCATGTGTCTTTATACGTGTCAGTTTCGAGTTAAAATTATGTTCTGAGGAATCGCCACTAAAATATAGTTTTTTTTAATGTGCTAATATGCGCATTTCGTGACATTTTGAAAAGCGCACTGCGAAGGCACGATCGTGTCCTTTGGATCCCATTTGCGAGTTATCATAAAATTGCCACAAACGTCTATATAATAATACCTACGAAATTCTGGCTTCCGCAGAATATCATCCTTAATTCCTTCTGCTTTTTTGTCTTCGTTTCCTGCAAATCAAAAACTGACAGCTGCACCCATCCCTTATGCCGGTTATACTCTTCTTAGTCGCCATTTCCACAGTTACCACACCCCCCCCCCCCCCAAGGACAAAATATCTTATGATAGCGAGATTTTCAGAACTTGACTCAGAGCTCAAAGTGTGCGTTTATATTTTTAAGTTATCTAGAGAGCGACAAGCAAATTTACCAGCACATGAACAATGCTTATTTTCTTTAAACCTTGCATCGACCTCCATGCCGCACGCCATAACTATCTTTGTTTAGTAAAAGATTAAAAATTTAATAAACTCAGATTTTTTTTTCTTACGAAGGAAACCCTAAATAATTCAAATTTCAGACTGTTAGTTACGAAATCAATACCCCCTAGTTGCTAGTTGGCAATAGCTAGAAACCTGCAAAATTCGTGTTATTTTGTAGCTGCAGAATATACTCCAAGACGTTGTATGCTTGCTCGTCTTCTGCCATTGGTCTAAAACTTGTGTGGGACGCACCATAGACGCTTAGAGCCAGTAGTCACGGCTCTACTGTTGAACAACCAATTTACAGTGGAAAGAACACGCAGATTAATGACTCCGTACAGTTAGCAGTAGCCAATGAATATACGTGTTGTCATCATGCAGCAATAGGACAGTGAAGTCTAGCATGGCATCAAATAATAACGCGAATTTTGCATGTCTCTAGTAATGGCCATATAAGCATCGTTTCTACGGCGTAAACAATTCTGTGTTTCTGAACACAGTTACGGCATTTCTCTCTCATTAGTCGCTTTCACAAGTGGAGTGCGCAGTACCCTTAATGCTAGCTTACGTCTTTGACCCCCCCCCCCCCCCCGAACCACGGGGACATAAGTTTCCGTTCACGGACAATGCGTTAGCCCTTACAATCCCTATCGAGAAATGACGTGGAAGTGCCCTTTCCTAGGTTTTAAAAAATATAATTCCTTCATGAGGTCATTTTTTCCGTTTCGCAGCCGGCTCGGCCAAGAAGGAAGTGTCTGGTTGGCCGTACATGGCGCGTGAGAGCGCACGCACGCACGTGATTGGCTCCAGTTACGTGCCTATGTGCGTGCGCAGCCGGTGGTCCGGTAACACCACTAGGCCCACACAACGAAAACGGCCAAAACTTGTTCATGATAAAGTGAGCACTTTTGAAATCAACCTTAGAAAAAAAGTCACTGGCCCATCCTGCAGATATTTCAACTGGCACACTGAGTGACATGCGTCCAGTAAAGTTGGCAACGAATAATGGAAAATAATTCCGTATCTTCAAGTCGAACGCAAAGTGTTACGTAGCCATTTGTGAGGACTTAAATTATTTCTTTCACTTTCTGTTTGTTTGATGCATGGAAGTGTAAAAATGAGTATATTTTGAGAATATTTACTTTCATAATAATTTTTTCAGTTTCACTTGAACGAGGCATGAATAAAATGCTGAGGCCCGTGGAAATGTTAATTTTACATAAGTTGGAACAAGACACAACGCGCATACAAGTATATCTTAAGCAGGGCTTTCAAAAGTGCTCATTTTACCGTGAACAGCCTGTAGGTATAGTTAGTCCATGGTTGAACGAGCAGGTTTGGAATCCCTTCATAAGATCTACTTTTTGTGCTAATAGTGTATTCTTCCACCATATGTCAAATTTATATTGTCATGGGTAGAGACCTGCAAAATTCGCGTTATTATTTAGCGGCAGACTGGACTCCAAGTTACTGTTCATTTGAGCGTCTTCTGCTATAGGTCGGCAGTATGCCTGACACGCCTGGTGGGAATCTTGAGCCAATAACGTGACTTCAACGGCGGACTGGCCAATCATCTTCAACTAAGTCAAAGACGACTCCACTGAAAGGCTAGCGACCAATGAAACCACTCACTGTGCTAACTTATGTCCAAGGCAGTAGACTGTGCCCTGTCACCGAAAGGTGACGCGAATTTTGCAGGTATCTGAGTCATGGGCCCAATGACACCATTCGTGCGTCAGTCGAATGAAAACATTGGGCAGCTAAATGTTTTGCTTGAAGCCTATTCCCTGTTTCTTCTCACGTTTTGAATCAAACCTTTGAAAAATCCCCCCATGTATGACGTACCATGTATTGCAGGCGTTTTACCCCCTTAACACATTATCCTGAGCATTCTCGTTCACGAATGACGTGTTGTACAAGATCAGAAGAGAGGACTAATATAAACAGCGCCATTTTCCTGGCTAATGCTATTAGCTGCTGTTAGCACACCAAAATTTTATTATTGGTTCCTGCCGATGCCGTAAACCAATGGAAATTCTTTTGATGTCTTCCATCCTGTAGGTGATTACAAGGAATTCTTATGTACTACTCACACCAAAAATACCCTTTTTTTCCAACACTCAGAGATGAAAATTAATGCGTAAGTTAAGGAGTTATACGTGTTATCATAATATTGTTTGAAGCAGTAATTCTTGGCGAATAATCGAGCGAGGTGACGCAGTGGTAACTCACTGGATCCGCATTCGGGAGGACCCGGGTTCGATTCCCGGTCCGACCATCCTGATTTCGGTTTTCCATGGTTTTCCGGAAATCTCTCCAGACGAATGCTGGGAAGGGTCCCAAACAATAGGCCATGGTCGATTCCTTCCCCAATTTCTCTTCCCTTTGCAAAAACTTGCACCGTCTCTAATGACCTCGTTGTAGACGAGACGTTAAGCCCAACTGCATGCCTACCATCTTGGCGAATACTCGCGCAAAACATTTTTATTCGAACGTTCTAACTGAAATGACTAGAGTTCATAAACTAATAGGGAGATGCAAAATTCGCACTATAATTCGGTGAGAGGATAGACTGCACTGCCTTATATACAAGCGAGCACAGTCCGTGGTTTCATTGCCCGATGCACTTTAATCAACGTCACCTACCTGCTTAATATCCTTCAAAGAGATTGGCCGCTCCATCGCTGGACTAATATTACTGGCTCAAGAGTTCTCCGAGGTGTGTCAGGCATATGTCCAGACAGGGACTGAAGTCGGTTAAACACACAGTAACTTGCAGTTCAGTCTGTCCTTAAATAATGAGCGCGGATTTTGCACGTCTCTTATAAATGTAATACAAGCACCACTAAAGTTTTACTGCCTCTCTTCCGGGTGGGCGCGCTGTGTCTTGGGATTTTAATATTTTGCTATCGGAAGGTCAAGGCAATCGAAAACATGTCTTCTTTCTGTGCACGTGCCCGGGAACTGGTATTATTGGTATAGACATTAGTGGACTTTGTCACATCAAACTTTTGCATTTCAAGGAGACAAAATACATTTACTACCACGGTTTTTGCACGTGATTTTCTGAACTTAAAATGTGATAATAGAAAAACAGGCAGAGGCCTGAAATCGTTAATAACTTTGTGAGACATCGCTAGCTCCTCCTATGTAATGCCAAGTTTAAAAAATTCTAAAGTGTAATGGCCTTCAGAATTATGTCTAGACAGTTATATAAATCATATAACAGGCTCGCAAGAACAGGCGAGATAAATAAAATCAGCGGGTTGTGGTCACCAACCAATCTAGTGGAGATTTATGTCTGGCAATTTACAAGTCTAACCAAGGCCCCCTGTAGATTGAGCGACCATGTTTCAACGCTAGCAGACAGCCAATTAAATATTGAATGCTAGGCCTACTCACTTCTCACTGGCCGAATCTCTGACAGCGGCTACTCAGTATAATAATGCAGGCAACTAGCAGCGCATTGAAACCGTTTAACTTGCTTCCACTAAATGTATACTTGCTGTCAGAATGTAGGACGCCATTATTTCCATAGCTGACAAAAAAACACGTACTTAAAAAGCCATAGTGTGTCGAAATAGTTGCGTAATTGTTTTATTTTCGGAAAGTAATGAAAACTTAAGGCGTATGGTATAAAATGATTCCCAACTTCTATATACGGCTTTGAAAATGGAGTAACATAAGTAGTTCATTGAAGATAACTCAGAATGCTGAAGATGGAACAATGTATAACTTCCAACTGACAGAAGATGTGCACAGAAAAATGTGTCACAGTAAATAAAGTGGGGTTATCTCTAGAAACCTGAAGAATTCGCGAGTTCAGTGACCTGCAGGCTATACTCTACACTCTTATGTACAAATATGCCGATATTAACTGCACATTGGTTGTCTGCTGTCACAGTGGAAGGCGACGATTGGGCACCGTTCTCCAGGAGGTGTCAAACACTATGTGGACCAATGGCTAAAGTTATATAAACGCACGTGTTTTGGATTCTAGCTTGTCCCAAAATGTATCCGCGAATTCATGTCTCTAGTTATCTCCCTTGGCATAATGAATTATTATACAAAGGAAACCGCTTTAAATAAGCCGATGTGATTGGCTTTTACCGCTGACGAAATCTCACTATTTTTTCCCCGCTATATCTTCTTCGGATCAGTGTTGTTAAAGGCCTAGCTGTAAGCGATATTAATTTGAAGAAGATTTGCCGTGTCGACCGTTTGCGAAATAAACGTGAGCAATATTTTTATTGCTGCATTAATACGAGCGGAGTTTTTGCGAAACCAATACAAGCGAAGGGGGCCGCGGTGGCCGAGCGGTTAGCCTGCTCTACCGTCCACCAAGACGAATCGGGTTCGTTCCCGAGCCGGGCCACTCCCGGATTTTCGCAAGTGGGAATCGCGCCGGACGATGCCGCTAGTCGGCGGGTTTTATCGGGGTTCCCCCCGTTTCCCCAACTTTGCATTCGGGGGCAGCTCCATTCCAACCTCATCTCCCCCCCCCCCCGCCATCGGCTCTCAAGACCTCGTTGTTCAGAGCCACACAAATCTCTTCACTCCTCTTCACCCCCACAGTTCGGGGTTGACGACTTCCGTATGTACGCAAGGGAGCAGCAAATGTGCTGACACAACAATCAACGCTGTGATGATTCGCAGGGCGACTAGGCCCCTGACACACTTTAGGCTGTTCGCGGTAAAATGAGCACTGTTGAAAGCCAGCCCTGCTTAAGATCTACTTGTATGCACGTTGTGTATTCTTCCGTCTTATGTAACATTAACAAACATTACCGGGCACCTCATCACTTTATTCATGCGTCGGTCAAGTGAAACTGTGAAAATATTAGAAAAGTAAACATTTTACAAATCTGCTGATTTTTACACTTAAATGTATCAAAAGCACAGAAAGAGAAAGAAATTATTTAAATTATCACAAATGGTTACCTAACACTTTTAATTCGACGTTAAGATACGGAAATACTTTCCATCCTTCGTTTACCAACTTTACTGGTCGCATGTGTCTCAGTGCGGCCGTTAAAGTATTTGCAGGCAAGGGCAGCGATTTTTTTCCATGGTTGATTTCAAAAGTGCTCACTATATAGTGAACAGCGTTTATCAAATTTCTCCGTCTATCTGATTACAAGTAAGTTTGGTCAAATAAAGTAGGATAGTTATGACGACATTGAAACTTCATAAACACCGTCAATTTATGTCTGAGAAAGTTGGATGGTTTCAAGTGCCATCAAACATCTGAAGAATGGACTGGTTCTAAGATTTCTTTGATGTTTGTCGGGCTCAGCCAACCAGGATCGTGCACGACAAAAATAGCCGTTTCCGACGTCACGAAATGTTAAAATATCGACCAATTGCTGGAAACAAAATGAAGTCATGAAGGTTTTAATTTAAATAGAAGCTGTCTGAACATGAATACTGTATTGGCGTATTGAACATAATATTAACCCTTTGAGGAGTATGCATATATATATAGGCTACTCGGGGCTGCGTTTTTATGGCAATTTCTTTGCCATTGAAGACAAATCTCACACTTTTACGGTTTTACTGTTTTTTTTCTGGACTCTGTCGGATTCTAAGTAAAAAAAAAAAATTTCAACAAGTCAACATTTCTGTTCGTCAGAATAGAACTGTTATTATAAATGATTTCTCGAAGGACACGATGTATTGTAAAACCTGTTAGATCGTCGCGACACATTAACTGGCGTACAGTCAACGTACGCCTTCATTGGCCGACGGTCAGCCAATAATAAACGACCGAGAGCACAGTAGGCGCGTCCGGTGTGACGAGGACCAATAGGACGATGGTACGTGGATATACAGAGACCAGCACAACTGATGCTGCAGTATTGAAGAATATAAGCAGCTCAGGTTAACCTTGTCCTCTGTGCCAGTAAATATGTGCCATCCTCAAAGGGTTAAACGTGCGTCCAATGAGCTAGTCTGCACAAAAAAAAAAAAACACACGTGCGGCGAGGGGAGGGGCTGTTGAGATTACTTTCAATAAGTCACGCACGTTACAAAGACCATCTCATATTATTCTGAAACGGCTACAAACTGCTATTCCAAAGTGATGTATCTGAAAATATACGCGTCAGATACATACAAAACTACCCAAGGGTGTTGCATTGAATCTTGCTGCAGACTTTTCACCAATAAACAACAGGGTCGCCGCTGAAAGTCCCACAGATACAAACAGTGCGACTATAGGATGTTCAGGGTAAAGTGAGCACTTTTGAAACCCTAGTTACTTATTTCTTTCAGTAATATTTCATCCTTTAGCCACCTTTTTGAATAAATATTGCTATGTAAGTAATCAACACGGTGTGTACATTGCGCGGCACTCGGAAGTTAACGTCCAAGGTTAAAAAATATATATTTATTGAATGTTATTCCAAATGAAACTGCTATCAAAAGTGCTCACTTTACCGTGAATAGCCTTTAGAACACTGCACGCCAGTTCAGAGACTTACGCTTAGAGGCGATGACGCACTAGATGCGCCTGGCATTCTCGTCCTTGTCACACTCGCGCTTCTCGGTTTCAAACGTGGGGGACAAAAAAAGTCCATGCAGACGGGAGTCTTAGCTTGTTACATTCGTTTTGGAAAAACAGTTTATCTCAATAGTCAAAATTTATTCGCACCATTATTTCGTACCGCAACAAAAAATATGTTTTAGCCTGTTGAAAGGGGTAGGAACATTTCGCGAGTTCATCTCAGGACAAGATAGACGTCAAACACGTGTACACTGAAGTTGACTTTGCAATTGGATCGCAGTTTATTAGACACGCCCTGGACGACTCTGAGCCAATAGCAGACTTGCAAGGAAACAAGTAGCGAGTGCCATACTGGCAGGTGTGAAGTAGCACTGGCTACCCTCTGAAGCGCTAGCCTATGAACAAACGTTCGAAGCTCGAGTATAAACATGACTGTGGAGTCTAGCTTACAGGTGACTGAAGTCGCGAATTTTTCCTATCCCTACCTATTGAACGTCCTTAAAGGATTCCATGTAAAAGCAGTTCACGATAAAGTGAGCACTTTTGAAATCAACCTTAGGAAAATTTCACTGCACCTGCCAGCATTTATTGTCACGATTCGACTGTTGGTGCCGCGCGGACTGGCGAGATAAGAGGCAGCGACCGAGCGGCGACTCGTATGCCTATCAGTTTCAAAGAGAGGCCGACAAGATAATCTTTCGTGACACGATGCTGTGTAACACTCGTTTATCGAAGAATGCTTTGGATTATTGGCCTCGTCTCTCAGCGCAACTTGGAATGCGTTGAACCATCGAGACGGTCAGGGCTAGACTATAAATGTCAGAGCAGGCGTCTGGACCGGCAGTTTGAGTTGGAGTTACAGAATGGATGACTGGCGGGTTTCCGAGAGATAGAAAACGGGCAGTGGGAGAAGACCAGCGGGAGACTGCGACTGCAAGTAGCGAGCAGTACAGTAGGCGGCTGGCAGGCTGGACTATTGAACTAAGTGCGTGAGTGCAAGACATTAGAACTGATGGAAACAGATAGACTGAACACATGCTACTAATGGGCATGAGTTAATTGACTGTAATCAAGAGAGACATTAAGAAAGGCGTTAATTAAAGTTGAAATTAACATTTAATTTTGCGCTCACTGAGCGGAAGTGGAGGCCTCTAATTGATGTTGTACATAGTAGCAGAGTGAATTAATTAGAAATCAAATTTAGTTTCTTTCTATTTGTTTTATTATTAAGACCTCCATTCCTTACGAACTCAGATACGCCTTGCAGGCGAACGCATCTTGCACCAATATTTTAACGGGCTGACTGAGTGACATGAACCCGGTAAAATTGGTTACGATGGATAGAAAGTAGTTCCATATTTTAACGTCGAAAAAAAACGTTAGGTTACCATTTGTGATAATTTTATTTGTATCTTTCGCTTTAGGCTTTATTTAACACCCCAGTGTGTAAAAATTAGCAGATTTATAAAATGTTTACTTTTCTAATTATTTCACAGTTTCGCTTGACCGTTGCATGAATAAATTGTGGGGCCAATGGCAATGCTAATTTTACATAAGGTGGAAGAATACAAGTAGATCTTAAGCAGGGCTTTCAAACGTGCTCATTTTACTGTGAACAGCCTATACCTGGAGCTGTTTTCGGACAGTCGAAGCACAGATGTGAGGGAACGACACTAAACTGCCTAACTATTTACCCTTTTTTTTCTAAACTACCTTATTCTAAGTGTTATGTGAAGTTAAGTCCCGAAGGTAGGACGGGATTTTATTGCGTCTCAGGGCTAACCCCTTACGCCTACTAGGAAAAGTCATGCAAGGAGACATGCATCGTGGCAAAGAGGGATTGGGCAGCCATGGCCTGCACTTTGGGGCCACGACTACCTCCCTAAGTGTACTTAGAGCTAGTCTTAACTATGAAGAGCAAGGGAAAACCCGTCAAGAGAGACGTAAAAACCTTTGCGACAGAGAAGTGAAAATTTCGAAAATGATTGCATGCATGAAATTAAATAGAATGCTACAGTGTTTGGAAAACACGCTCTTAGTTAATAGGGTTGGAAAGACTATTAGAGAGGGGGCGGGGGCTATGGTACCTATTACCCCGGCGCATCTATACGCATTGTTCTAAATTGCCTGCAGTGTTTCCGATGTACCGCTGCAACTGTGCTACTTTAAGCGGTGGCCCTATCATTGTGTGACTGCAAAGTCTACAGCGAAGTTCAGTACATGTTCCAATACTAGTTTCTAGCCTTCCCAATGAGTATACATATTTCGATAACGCAGTGTGAGAAGGTAATTGCTACCTGTGTCGTAGAGCTCGGAATTAGTGCTTGTATTGCGCGTGGTCTCTTGAAAAAAAGCCATAGTACGACGTGTCAAGTGTATTTAATATTTGTAGACCAATTCATACAACACGAGTTGTTTAGTTAAAAAATAAAAGAGTAGTTCAGCCACTGTACAGTGGATTTCAAAATTATTTCATTAGTTACTTTTTTAATAATGCAAATATGAGTAACAATTAAAAGTTATTTTTAACTCTTTACTTTCTACTAATTACAGTTCCACTTGAGCGGCGCATAACCTAAGAGTGAGTGAGCGAAGAGATTTGGGCCGCTCTTAATAGCGAGGTCTTGAGAGCCGATGAGAGTGAATTGAGGTGAGTGTGGAGCTTGCGCCGGAATGGGAGGACGGGGGAAACGGGAGATCCCTTTAAGAACCCACCGACCAGCGTCATCGTCCGGCACGATTCCCACTTACGAAGGTCCGGGAGTGGCCCGGCCGGGGATTGAACCCGGTTCGCCTTGGTGAAAGACGAGCAGTCTAACGGCTTAGCCACTTCGGCCCCCCATAACTTAAGAAATCAATGTGCATAGAACAAGATCTTCAGACAAGGCTTTGAAAAGAGCTCAGTTTAACGTGAATGATTTTTAGTAAGGAACCATCCCAGCATTTGCCTGAAGTATTTTCGGAAAACCATAGATAGAGACCCGAGAATTTCACGGGTTCATTTCTAGACGTGTTGGAATTCACTCACTTGTACGTTCATGTTACTTTTGTAATTGGTCGAAGTGATGCTTTACACCTCCTGGAGCTAAATGAGCCAATAACAAACATGCAATAAATTGAGTGCCCAACCACCGCCTTTTACTACCACAACAACTAACCAATAAAGAGTTGATTCTGTATGAGGGTATATAATACTGCGAAGTCCAGCCTACAGGTCATTGAACTCACGAATTTCTCGGGTCTCTAACCATAGCAAACTGACCTCAAGATGGATGGCTTGGGGATCAAACCTGGGTCCCCTCAAATGCATTTTTGTCGAAAGAAATAAACCTAAATACCCGGACTGGTTTCAAAAATTTTTTTTCTCGATAAATGTTGCGAATCATACATAATACAAGACTTTCAAGAACTGGATCACTTTTTCCATGTCCCTAGAGTTAGCAAATATACAACTGAAAAAAAAAATGCATATAATTTTTGGCGGCCACATAGTGTTTAGTTGATATTTACACAGCAATTTTTTTTTTTTGTGGCGAACGCATTATTTTTTATTTGTTATCATTCCTTGTTCGCTCCGGCAATAGTTTAGGTAGTCCAGTATGTTTTAAAACCTGATAGACAGACGTATTCTGTGACAAAGTAAGCGGACACCCCCTTATATTAGCACATTGAGGTCTGCACACATTTACTGGCACTTAAGTAAAATTAGAAGTGAGTCACCTATATCCACTACTGCAATAACATCGGTTCTGTTGGTATCCGTGTTAGAACTCACCATCGTCCTATTGGTCCATACCACACCGGACACTACCTTGTACTTTACAGCGTTCATTATTGGCCGGTCATCAACCAATGGAGAGCCGAGTTGATATTGACTCAATAAAAGGTCCTTTATCACATAAAAGGATTTACACTCAATCATGTACCTTTGAGTGACCATAAAAATTAATTCTATCTTTGGCAATATCATTGTTACTGCGCTGTCGTGTTGTTGTGAGGTCGTGTTAAACACTCGCCGAACAAAGACTGCACATCCATGCGAGAGTGTTGTTCTGAACAACAAAGGAATTCTCAAATTAGCTTTGCTCGAGCTACACTCGAGCAAATTCTACAAAGTGTGAAAGTACTATGTACATACTGTACTACACACGGTAGTAGTACTTGAATGTTGCAGCATGGCAATCACTAGAGACAAGTGTTTTTCGCGAAGAAAAGATTTTAAAACCAGCTGTACTCCAAAACACTTTTGCTCATATGCACTTTCGTGGTTGGATGATTTCCAATGCCACGTGCCTCAAGTGTCTGTCTGCGAGTCATGGACGTTCGGTATCCGAGTACTTTATTACGATTGGCCCAGTCAAATAGGAAAATGTCTTCTCACGTAGTCATGCGGCCAATGACCAAAGGAAGTTATGGTTGTAGACATAGGATGTTGAAGTCTAGCATGGCTATACATATTTTCGCGAACAACACCTGTCGCTCTACCAATCATTTATTTCCACACACAAAGCACAAAGATGTTACAAACGTAACCAACCACAAATAAAAAATTAAGATATGTGTTCTGCTCTCAAATCAACAATATCAACATAAATAAATGTACGGGATCTACATAAACTTATGAAAAGAAAATGTAAACAAACGACTTACACAAGTGGGTGAAGGAAAAATTGAACAGTCTCTAAATGATTCTAGCTAACACGTAAGCCCCTCTGCATGTAAGCCACTTGCAAACAAGTTAGCCAGTTACACGATGCAAGTTGACTTGAACAAGAAAGGCGTACACCTTCTTGTACAAGAATGTGAACCGTGTGTAACAGGTTTTGGCATACAATAGGTATAAGTAGAGTCATGCAAGATTCGTGTTATTATTTGGCATCGGGCTAGACTTCACAGTACTGTATGTACTGGAGCCGGCGTCGTTTCTCCACTGGCTGCTGCATGGATATGAAGCCACGCCGTTTCTGACTGAATTTGCACGTGATTGGGGCACACAATTGTGAAAATGTTCATTTACTGGCGCAGAGTTACCCAGGACATGTCAGATACAATATGTTCCAATGACAAAACGTATTGCAAAGATACATGGGTTTAATGTTTAACGTGTCCCCAAATGATGACGCGAATTGTGCAGGTCCCTAGGCATAAGCAGTTTCGAACGGAGACACATTTTCCTAATTTTGATTTTTAATGTGTTCTTTTACTGTATGGAAGTTGTAACAAAATGGTTTGGGACTAAAAGTGAACGATCGGGCATCACGGCACGGTCGTCTCAGTGTCCTCAAGTTATCTCTCGGACCAATCAGGAACGACGATCCTTGGCAAGAAAAAAAAAGATTTATCTCGTATCGTGTCGCTATCTTTCCATCGGGTTCGGACATCTTGCTCCGTTCATTAGCTAAATGCAGAGAGACAGATGGAGATAATCACTTTTCGGCTGTTTCGACAGCTTCAGTTTTTAATGGCCTGGTTAGTTTCACGTCACGAAATATCTCGCAAGCTCCGTCCGATACGTCTGGTTCGCGTTAATTAAAAACTTTTGAAATCACTTTTTTGAAAATAAATTTCTCTTTCTGTAAAAATTCCTTTCGTGTAAACATTTGTTTGATTCGCATTGAAATATTTACTTACTACTGCCAAAATATTAAGTACCAACTTTTATGGATGCCCTCCAGTGCTGAATACAACCACAGAACAGAACATTTTTAAATGGCACCAGTGCTCAGCTGAAGGCCATAACTGGTCAGTGGTCTTAGTTATTTGAATTTAAAATAAATTTGGAAAATAGTCGAAACATAAAATTTGTCGCGTTATGAAAATTAAAAACAAGTTAAATTTTAAAATTACAGAGGCTTAAAATTATATTTTGTTATAAATTAAAATACAAAGGTTACGTTATAATTTAAAAATATCAAAAGTAAAAATTTCTCTGCCTACGCCCTTGAACCCTCCCCTCGCCCCACCATCCTCTCCAGAGACAGAGGACAATCACAAGCAATAAAAGTGCAATTGTGTTTGGCTTTGGGATTTCGTTAAGACACATATATTAGTGAAAATAAAAACCATTAAAGCCTTTATGCTACGATAAAAATTTTCGTAAATGATCGGACAGAAGCTTATACGTAGGGATAGGAGAAATTCGCGAGTTCAATGACCTGTAGGCTAGACTCCACAGTCATGTTTATAATCGAGCTTCAAACGTTTGTTCATTGGCTGCCGCCTCAGAGAGTAGTCAGTGCTACTTCACACCTGGCAGTATGGTGCTCACTACTTGTTTCCTTGCAAGTGTATTCCAAGGCGTGTCTAATAAACTGCGATCCAATTGCAAAGTCAACTTCAGTGTACACGTGTTTGACGTCTATCTTGTCCTGAAATGAACTCGCAAAATGTTCCTATCCCTACTTATACGAGACCTGTTACACGAAGGTGCATGCAAACAGTTATGGAGGGTTCTTTGGAATAACCTATCCTACGATACGTGTTGGTACACAAGTAAAGATGAGTGTTTTTTTTTTTATGATTTTTCTTCTGCGGTTGTGGTTTAGGAACAATCTCGTTTTGTTGTTATAACTGGAATTTTTGTTCTAAATAAACATAAACATTTATCATAATTTTCGCACATCGCTGTTTTAGAATCAGTAAATATTTTCGTGCATTTACGTTTAATATTTATTCGTGTTTAATAGTCTTAATCGCTTTCTCTAAACAAAGTAAACAGAATGACTCGACCACACCCTATCTGATCGGCTTGTACGAAAACTGCTTTCCAAAATTGTACACGACCAATTACTAGAGACGTGCAAAATTCACGTTATTATTTGGGGACAAGTTAAACTTGCAACACGTATACCTTTGCAATACGTTTGTCGTTGGACCACACTTTATCTGACACACGCCCTGGCTAACTCTGCGCCAGTAAATGAACACTTCACAATTGTGTGCCCCAATCACGAGCAGTTCAGTCAGAAAGGGCCGTGGCCTCACGTGTATGCCGCAGCCATTGGTGGATCGTCACCGGGTCCAGTACATGCAGTATTGCGAATTTTAGCCTGATGCGGAATGATAACGCGAATTTCGTATGTCTCCAGAAAGACTCCATACAAGCGGCCATGTAGTCTTGTACGGGATCGTCTAAGGAATCTTCCGCCGTGGCTTACAGGCTTTACGAATTGATGGCAGAAAACGAGACAGCTATCAAAAAAATAAATTTTCGATTTTGTTGTCACATTTAAATAAAGTAATTGTGTAGTCCATTGTGTTGTTAAAATGCCGTTTTACGACTGAGTATTAAACACGTGGACGTACTTAGTAAACCATTTGATAATTCGGGGTTGCGTTTCTATGGCTCTTCAAGACAAATCTCGCACTTTAATGGTTTTACAGTTTCTTCTGGCCTCTATCTAAATCCAAGTAAAAATTACAGCTAGCCGACATTCCAGTACGTCAGAATAAAACTGTTCTTATTAATAGAGACCTGATAAATTCGCGGGTTCAATGACCTGCAGGCAGGTTCAATGACCTGTGCCGATATCAACTCCACGTTGTTGGTCTGCTTTCACAGTGGAAGGAGACAGTCAACGCACGACTACATTGGCCGACGGCCAGCCAATAGTTGAACTTTGCAGAGTGCAGTAAGCGTTTCCAGCCTAGCCAGGACCAATAGATCGTTGGTAATTGGAAATACAGAGACTAACACAATTAATATTGCTGTAATGGAGAATACAGGCGCATCACAATTCAACCTTGATGACAGTGTCGGTAAATTTGAGCGGTACTCAGAGGGTTAAATTTCCACACTAGTACGAAAAATACTGTTAACACATTCTGGACTACGCTCGAGCTACGTTCGAGCAACGCCAGATTTAAAATTGCTTTGTCCTTGAAAATAAAACTCGCATGGTTATAGAGCCATTGTTCCGCTAGTATGTCATAGGATACTACAAGAACAATACAACTCAGCAGCGATAGTTTTCCTGCAAAAAATATATATTTTGCTGTTCCTTTATGAAAGAATACGGTTGACTGTAAACATTTTACACAGCGAGAGATATTTGATTGGAGCATAATCAGCTCAGCGACCCCAGTGGCTGATGACCAGCCAATGAAGAACGTTGTAGATCACAGTAAGTACGCCCAGTATGGTGTGGACCAATAGAAGAGTGGTAAGTGGGAATACAGAAATCAACAGGATAGACGTTCCTACAGTGGTGTGTACAGGTGATTCACTTCTAACTTGTCTTCAATTATAGTAAATATGTGCAGACCTGAATGTGTTAATTCCTTTCGTAGGCAATACAAATCGGAAGCTTGTTTTTTAAGCAATTGTAACTATTTTATGAATATTGCATTTCTACCATTTGTTTACATACAAAACGGAAGAAAAAAATTCTCCTAAGGACTGAAGTCAGTGATGCTCGGTGACGTAAGTAATTTGTCGAACTATTAGCGCTGAGGTTCCCAGCCTGTGTGGAATGAAACTTAAGCTGTATCCGAAACTGCAGCTAGGCCACTATTTAGGTTACTAAAGCGACCACGTGGCCAAGTTAGTTTAGGCCCTAATTTTTTGGGAATTTAGGATCGAAATTCAATCAGATGGACAAGCACACTGAATCGCCAAATACCTCCGCAGAAGCGTCTGTTATAGTTTACGTTTTATTTCACGGCCTTTATAGTGAAGACTATGCTAATTCTCACTAATAATAAAGAAAGAAAAATTAAATGATGAATCACTAATGGTAATATCGTTCGTTTTCACTCATTGCCTTTGTGACGGAAATTATATTTAGAACCGTTTTTGGAAGAAAAAAATAATAACTTCGGAAAATTATCCTTTAAATGGCAGATTTGCTTAAGGGAGCGAGTAAATATAAACAACTTAATAATTTTTAAGAGTGAAAGTACTTGCAATTTTATTATTTTTTTTGTCTAAGAAATAAAGAAATGCTCTTTAGGATAGGGCAGGTAACAATAGAGTAATGTTAGCTAATATTCAGTTTTGTTTTATTGTTTTATTTTAATGAATTATTTTATTTTTAATCTGTATTTTTTTTTTGGAAATGCAAATCCTTTGCACATATTGTAGTAGTTATTCATCTTGTATTGGTTTGACGAGCATTATATCCCCTTTGTCATAAAGACTTTCTTGTGGAAAATGTCGATTGATAAATAGGGGCACCTGTTTTTCACGAAACGACCAGTTCGGGACCACTTTATAGATGGGGTCATTTGAATTATATCGCGTCTTATCTGTCTGCCCGCGAATTACAGACGTTCAATATGAGAGAAACTTAATTCCGATTGGCTCACTCATGTAACAGATTGTCTTCGCACGAAGTCAAGCGGCTAATATTCAAATGAAGACTGCAAGTGTGCACATAGGATATTGAAGTCTAGCCTCAGCGTCAATCTTATCACGAAAAACAGGAGGCCCTAGTGAAAATGAATAAATGAATAAAATAATATAAAATGCAGCGCTGCTTAATGACTAGGGATAGGAAAATTTTGCGAATCCATTTCGGGACTAGATAGACGTCAAAAACATATAAAGTGAAATCACCTCAATTGGATCACATTTAGTTAGACCCGCCCTGCACACCTCTGAGCCAATAGCAGACTTGCAAGGAAACACCTTGCGAATCCCATAACTGCCAGGTGTGGGGTAACAACCAATGAACACACAGGTGAGGCTCTTGTATGTAGAGGACTGAGGAGTCCTGCCTACAGGACACTGAACTCGCGAAATTTTCCTATCCTTTTTAATGAGGTTTGAATTTCCACACCCTAAATTCGCAGAACACTAAATTACCAGCATGGAGTTCCGACAGGCTTGTAGTTTCGCACCTAGAAAATACGACCTTGGGTGTATTTTCGCGAGGAGCGGGATAAAAATATCTGGAGGCAATAGTTGTAAACTCGCAGGCCAAACAAAGAGGTGAAGGGGATTCATTGCTGCGCGGGTTTGGCCATCGCGGGGATGGAACGGTACACATCGTCGTGTCAACAGTATGCGGCTAAGAATAACCTGCTGCGACAGGTGTCGGCGTGCGTCGTCGCGTGATTGTGGACAAGGTGTCGCGTGCCTGATGGCGCCGGGTGGCGTGTGTGTGCAGACCAGGTTAGCGCCGCCCACCCTCACTCCAGGGCGCGACCCTGGAGACGTCTCTGGTTGAAGCAGAAGCTATCCGTCACCATCGCCACCTACCAGGAGGTAAGGTATAAGCGGAGCACGTCGCCAAAAACAGCATGGCGTTAATAATTCGGACCGTCGATAATCCAGATTCAATTGTACTGTACATAAAATAAGACAGTCTGTACATGCAATACTGTACATACAGTACAATATTTTTTTCTGCAATTAAAACACGTAAAAATTTTACTACACTAACAATTTTATTCATTCGGTCCACTTCTCTAACCAACAGAGTGAATTATGAACGATTTTAGCAAATATTTTTTCGTTGGTTCATTTCGAAAATCCGGACAATTTGATAATCCGGATGTGGTCTTGTCCCAATCAATCCGGATTATCGACGCTCCACTGTACAAATACTGCCTATTCCCTGTTTCGTCACATTTTCGAATAAAAGCCTTGAAAAACAACGCCCTTGTAAGACGTGTTTGGTTGTCTCCTACATGTCATGTGTAGGGACCAGCAAAATTCGCGTTATTTAACAGGTGCTGACTGAACTCCAAGATGTTGTAGGCTTGAGTGACTTATACTATTGGCCAACAACTTGTGTGCACGCCCCAAGCACGCTTTCAGCCTATAGTAAAGCTTAAAAGGTTGAGCGACCAATCTCCAGTAAAGCGGCCCTTCGGGCACACGACGTCGTATAGTAGCCAGTAGCCAATGAAATCACGAACTGCGTTCGAGCTAGTAAAAACGCGTGAAATATAGCATGGCACCAAAGAATAACGCGAATTTTGCAGGGCTCTAGTCATGTGCAGGGGACCCTCTTTCTTCGTGAAAAGATTTCACAACAAGTTGTATTCCAACGCACTTTAGTTCGGAACTACTTTCGTGATTGGATACTTTGAATTGCCTCGCGTCTTATTAGTCTACCCGCGAATCACGGGCGTCGGTATCGGAGAAACTTAATTCTGGTTGGCTATCTCGTGTAACAGATTGTCTTCGCAAAAAGACAAGCGACCAATAGTCAAATGAAGACTGCAAGTGCGCGCACAGGATACTGAACTCTAGTCTCAGCGTCAATCATTTCGTGAAAAACAGGTGGCCTTAGTCATGTGTCACAAGCGCATTATATGTGTGTTAACATAAAAGTATTTTATTTCGTTCAAGTGGCCTTTCACTGCTTATTTTATTTATACCTTTTAACCCTTTCAAACACAGTGTAAACAATTGGCTACATGTTACACAGTATGTCCTGACGATAACTTTCCCAGTGTGCTTTTCAAATGCCTGCAGCACACGTGCATTGCGGTGTTTAAAACATGCTTGCTTAGTGTCCGCACGTTGTGATGCGTTAAATGGGAACGTCGACTGTAGACCGGTGCTGATTCGACACGAAAAAGGAGCAACTGCTGGACCTTGAAAGCGATGACTCGCCCCGGTGGCTATCGTTGATCTCAGATGGCGTAGCTTCCACGTGATTGGCCAGGCACGTCAACATTATTTAAAAAAAAATATTTCGTAACAAGATACAGTTTAAAGCACTCTAGGATCTTCCAGCTTTTTTGATTGGCTGAAACATATTCTGGCCCGTGTCATCTGTTTACACACGTATAACGAAGGTTCATTGTCGGAGTTAAGAAATCCTGAGTGGTTCGGTTAAATGCGAAAACGACACCAGCAGTCAATTGAGAAGAGAGAACGGCTGAGGTGTGTGTATAATATTGAAGTCTCCTGCGTGCTCCAATTTCTCTAACTACTATAATAATTTTTCTACTGTCTGCGAATTTATAAATAAAAGGTTGGTTTTAAAATGTTTTTGCAATTAATTTATTTTTCAGTTTTTAGTGACGAACAGTGATGCAAAAAAAAATAGGCGAGACTAAAAAGACTAAAAAAATTGAAGTTAAACACTGGTAGCCACTTCCACATTTCGGGCTGCAACCTGACGAACAGTGATGGCTGCAGGCAGACTGCACGCCAGTTCAGTGCATAGATTTCGGACATACACCTACCGAACATACAAACAAGGTGAGTTATATAAAAGTTTGTAAAAATGACTGGCCCTACGTATAAGCCACGAGCCGACTACAGGTTGCAAAACACTCTATAACAGGTAGGGATGGGAGAGCTCTACGGGTTTAGTGAGCTGCAGGCTAGAATCCACAGTCTTTTATGTACTCGTACCTCGGCTTTTTTGTCCGCTTGCTGCTGCCCAGTGCATACCTCAGACCTGTTGCCACAGGATTGCGCATTCGTTGACTTATAAATTTCTTATTGGCCCAGAGTCATCCAGGGCGTGAAATAATAAACAGTGAGCCAATTGCACTAGCAGCTCAAATGTACATGTGTTTGCAGTAGAGTTTGTCCTCGAATGAAGTCGCGGAATTCTTCCATCCCTAATCATTGGTTGTTCGCGTTAAACTGAGCACTCTTGAAAGCCCTGCTAAAGATCTAATTGTACTCACATTGTATGTTCTTCCGCCATACGTAAAATTACCTCTGGCATGGGCTTGATCACTTTACTCATGCATCGGTACAAGTTAAACTGTAAAATTATTGGGAAATGTGACTATTTTACAAATGTGTTAACTCTTAAGAGTGGGATGGACCTGTACATTTTTTGTGAAATAGTTGTTTGTGCAAATACATGTATCTCGGTAAATTAATATTCTGCAAACACGACTTTTTTGTCTAAAAAGATAAAAAACCAGTATACATGCCTCAGTTTTTTTTTAAATTTTATCAAATGGAGTGTGTTCTCTGAGAAAAAAGTCCGTAAAAATGGTCAAATACTGCATTTTTAAAGTTTGCCTATTGCTGTGACCTCTGCTGATGGAGCAGGCCGCGCATTAACTAGGAGGATGAAATGTAACGCGATGGATAAGTACTCGGATACAAAATTACATGATTTATTAAATACTAAAACAATACAGTGCGCCTCAAGTAGGTGATTATCACTTTCACAAATTGTCGGCAATATGTAGCGTGAGGCCGCTACAATAAAGTCTCTCAACGGGGCGCTGATGCCCTTAATAAAGCTCATTACAACTTTGCGCTAGGCAGGCTAAACAATGCTCGGAGTAAGCTTAATACCGCTGCAAGTCCAGGGCCCTATCGTGCCTTAAGTCACCCTACCAAGGTTTTAATATTTACTCTTGTCTCGTCGTAGTCACACAGCTCTCTCGACCTCGGGCTCTCGTCTGGCGTCGAAGGCAGACCACGGGCTGCGGTTCTCTCGTCTGGGAGTCTGCGGGGCAGCGCCTCCGGCAGCAGCAGGCAAGATAGCTCCAAGAGCCTCCATCGCTCTGATCTTATATAGTACTGTTCTGACCTCGTGCTCGATCCCCCGGCCGGTATGTGTTGTTACAAACAAGGCTCAGCTGTCCGAGGTCGCTCCGCGCCTCACCTCAGCGTGACGCCGAGCAACCCTCGCAGGAGCCAGCCCCAGCACTATGCAGTTTCCTTAAGCGGCGACAGAAACGTACAAAGGTATGGGGCGTAGTTCAATCTGTGGTCTTTCATCGCGTGTAATAAAACCACACTGTTACAGATCTAATTTACACAGTACAGCGTTACGACGGAAACACTGCACGCCTTGCGTGATAGTGTCGCCCTTATCGCTCCCTCGCTTGACTTTAGACCCGGGCATCCATCCCACTCTCACGGGTGCATCAAAAAACAGTAAACCAAATAATTAATTTCGGTGTTCACAAATGTTAGCTTAACACTTTTAAGTCACGTTATGTGATGGATCTAATTCCCCACAGTCGTTACCAACTTTATTGACTTCATTCGTGTCAGTGTGCCCGTTCAAATACATACAAGCACTGGCAGTGACATTTCTCAAAGGTTGATTTAAAAAGTGCTCGCTTTACCGCGAGCAGCCTACGGTCCTTAAATTGTTAAAAATAACACACGTGTGATGTAAATTACTTTTTTTTTTTTTTTAATATTTGGTTGATCCGTATTGGTGTTTCAGAATTTCAAGAATTTCGACAGTAGTATACTCCTGGGGAGCGACGCCATCAGCTTCTGACGCAAGACACTACACAAACAACCCAACGACCTGTGGATGGAACTTGTTTCCTCAAACGCTCGAGAGGCCATTTCCACACGGGCTCGTTAGGAGCTCGACATACCTTTGCACGATCTCGCCCCTTCCCTTCTAGTATTTCTCTCCCTGCTAATAAAGAGCATGGTGCTTACGATCTGCCTCCTGTAGCATTTAATTTTAATGCATGTAGCAATTTCTAATTCTTTCGTGTCGAGAGTGTTTTGATGGGTGTATATGACGGTTTTTCCTCTTTCTCTTCTTCGTTATAGGTAGAGACCCGAGAATTTGGTCAGTTCATTTCTAGACAAGTTGGAATTCGCACACTTGTACGTTCATGTTACGTTTGTAATTGGTCGAAGTGTTGTTTGACACCTCCTATAGACAAATGAGCCAATACCAAACACGCAGTAAATTGTGCGCCTAACCACCGCCTTTTACTACCACAACAATCAACCAATAAACAGTTGATATCTGTAGGAGAGTATATAAGACTGTAAAGCCCAGCCTACAGGTCATTGAACTCGTGAATTTCTCGGGTCTCTAGTTATAGGTTAACTATATGTACCTACACTTAGCAAGGTAGTCATGGCCCCAAACGCGGCCATTCTGCCGCGATGTATGCCACCTTGCATGGATTCCCTCCCCTGGAGGCGTAAGGGGTTCAGCCCTGAGACGCATATAGCACCCTTCCCTACCTCGGACGTAATCAAACACATAGAATTAGGGTAGGTAAAGAAAATAATACCTTTGCACATGGCGAACCTACCGCTGATAATAGGTGAGCCGGCTTTATTGAATTACACGAGAAACGGGATAAACAACATCGCGGGGGCCGCGGTGGATGAGAGGTTAGACAGCTCGCCTCCCACACAGGCGAACCGGGCTCAATCCCCGCACCCGGGTCATCCCGGATTTTCACAAGTGGGAATCGTGCCGGACAATGCCGCCGATCGGCGGGTTTACTCGGGGATCACCCCATTCCCCCTCACCTTGCATTCCGACGCAGCTCCATTCTCACCTCGTTTCTCCCTCATCGGCTCACAAGACCTCGTTGTTAAGAGACGCTCAGATCTCTTACCTCAACTAAAAAACCGCGTGTCGTAAGGCTGCATGCAGAGTCTGCTGAATGAGATACGCTGAACCATAGACCTTAAAGGCGAGGTAAACCTATTATCGTATCCCACACACGTCCTCAAAAATTTAATTTTACACATTGTGGACTATCTTCGAGCTAGGTTCGAGCAATGTCAGTTTAAAAATGTCTTCGTCCTTGAAAATGAAACTCGCATGGCTATACAGCTATTGTTCCGCTAGTAGTTAATAGCATCCTACAAAAACAATATAACCCAGCAGCTATAGTTTTCCTGAGAAAAAAAAAACGTACTTTTTGTTATTATACCCTTATAAAAAGACACGATTGACTGTAAACCTTTGACACAGTGAGAAACAATTGATTGGAGCATAATAATCTCTGCGACCCCAGTGGCTGATAACCAGCCAATGAAGAACTTTGTAGATCACAGTATGCACGCCCAGTGTGGTGTGAACCATTATAAGAGTGGTAAGTAGAAATACAGAAACCAACAGGATAGACGTCCTTGCAGTGGTGTACACAGGTGATTCGCTTCTAACTTGTCTTCAATTATAGTAGATATGTGCAGACCTGAGTGTGTTAAACTAATTGGTATGAGAACTATCGAAAAGTAACGATGTTTGTGGCGACCACCTACACGGTACTTCAACTGCGTTACAGTTTTTCTAATTTCCGTTTTTTCTTTTTAGCACACCAGTAAATTTGTGCCCTAAATGCTTATCTACGAAAAGAAAACACACTTCAGGCTAGTCGTGTGTGGTACTTTTAAGACATCGCACACATTGGAAATATTATTGCAAGAGTGGGATGGAGCTTCGCTTCCAAGGTTAAGAATCGTGGGGGCTATAGGGGCGACACTAACACGCACTTCTAGCGCCGCGTAGCTCCTACGCGCAAGACGTGCAGTGTTTCCGTCGTGACGCTGTACTGGTAAGAGCAGTGAAGCGGACTTTCCACTGGTGGGTGTCCGCATTAGATTTTGAGGATGGTGAAACGTATACACTGTGTTTATCCGTTACAACGCAATGTTTATATTAAAAAGCAACAGTAAGATGGAAATACGGCAAAATGAAAAATTTAGAAGGGCATTAAAAAGTGCTCACTTTACTGTGAACAGCCTATACTAGCTCTACCCATTTCGGGGCGAAGAATCTGCCGCCCCACCACTCAACATTTCCAAAAACATTTCTCTCGTGACAAGAGTCTCGTCCATATCAAAAACATTGGCTGCGAAATAACCTCCGTTTTCGTACGCAATATTATTTACTGAGTAGCTGATAAGTAGAGGTATGCGTCCTGAGATTTTATTAGTAGGGCTGCGCCCCGCAGCCCTACTTCAGCAGCCGCCACTGGTTCGTGGGTCCCCCGAGACGACGTCCGCCTGCTCACGATCAGGCCTTATCCACTGCAGTTCAGACCACGCACGGCCCACTTGCTCGCGATGGCCCGCTTATACTCAAGGTGGAGAAGGATTGGCATTTCCACTGTGCGTGTCCCCCCAGCCGAGCAGATACTACAGTAACAGTGGGGGGAAGGCCCGGCCCTTCTTGGAAACGACCCACGCGGTGCGGGCGCTGTGTCCACTGCGCGTCTCTTCCCACTCCGAACGAGAGGTTTTCCGTCGGCATCTTTCATGTAAACGCACAGCTACCTGGAGGATCGCCTCTAGACGGAACATGCCCGACGCACAGCAAATAAGGCTTTTCCACAGCGCGCTGTCCAGGGCGTTTGTTCTAAGTCTGTCGAAACGGAGCTCCCGATCGTGAAATAACGATTTACGTCATATTTCCGGGTTTTGGTATACTAAGTTAAAGATGACCTCTCGATTCTCGTGAGAAAACGATCGAGAACACTCGACAGCTTGTGTGTTGCCCATAGCCGCGTCCCGATCGGGAAGTGGAAATTCAACATGGCGGGTGAGAAGCGTGGTGGCCGTATTTATTGCATATCTTATGATTTCCTACTTCTTAAACATAATACATAACATACAAAAGGTTACATTTATGTGGAACATTATTATATGCGTCTTATTATGTCCACACATGTTCGGGAGTCTGTATCGTGAGTTAATTATGTAGTGTAGCAATGGTAGAGAGGTTATGTGTTTATACGAGCAACGTGTTGGTGTTGTCGGAATAATGGCTCGGTAGTTAATTATTTGTGAATTTGCTTTCTTCAAGTATAGTTGGTCGTAGTGCATTTTCTTGAGTGAAATGTGTTATAGTAATCGGCGCGTGTATACCGCTTCGTAAAACTGCTAGATCTTTTTCTTAAACGCTGTCTGCAATCAATTGACGAATATAATTTAAGTAGTTAAGTTTGTTAGTTTCAGGAAACATGCACAGTGCAAACGTGATCTCAATGAAGTACACATGCAAGGATTAACCTAGAAAACCCCGTGTTCAAGAGGCTGTGGTGTTAACAAACAGAAAGTTTGCGTATTTTCTAAATAATGTGTTTGTAAAACATTACTATAATTATTGAAATGCACGTGGCCCGAAAAAGCTGCACTTTCCACACTTTTGTAGTGCGTGAATAATATTTCTTTGTTTATATCGTAAATGCAACTAGTGTAAGGTTGACTTTGGATAGTGTGCGGGTGTGAACTGCTGTATCTGTACGAATACGAACAGCGACATATCTATCACGTTTTGTTTTCAATTAAAGTTACAATGATGTAAATGTTATTTCCATACGAGCGAAATTTACCACTGCTCCATCGAAACAATATGCAACTCAATATGCCACACACTCGTAAGAGCATCAAAATAATGTCGTCTCACGAAAGACGTGATAATCTAACCCCCCCCCCCCACAACACCTCATACCTACGTGCAATAATAAAACTAATTAAATGGGCAGCTTCTATCATTTTATGAATAGCTATGTAGGCTGCATTATTTGTGTACGAAGCACGCCACTTCACTAGTAATGGGAATTCCTGCACTCCTACAACAAATAAATTACAACCTGTATAATGTAATGTATGATTTGTTGTTTAGGACTAACGTAATTTTCTAAGCAAACTTTACAGTTGTATTTATTAAAATGACATTTTACGTATCGCCTTCTATACATTACGTTACATAGGCCTACATCACACTGAACGTTATTTAAAAGGACTGTTAGAGGGAAAATACTATATAACGAATTATCGCATCTTTTAACAGTCGTTTTTATACTTGAAACAGTATATTCCTTTAAATCGAGTAATATTTTCAACAGCCAACCTGTGTGTATAACAAATAACCATTGACCATGTCATCATTTTCCTCAGCCAAGCGTCTACGATGAGATTGTAGCCATATCGAGAAATTTCACTCTAAATATCCCACGGTACGGTTTAGTAAATGGAATAGTATTTGTTTTAAATAAGACAATGTATAAATAATAGATACATGTATGTATTTGCCCTTTTATGCGTTAACTAACCACTTAAAACGCACAGTTTATAAGAATAGCTTTACTTTAATCATACATAATTGCAGGCAGAACGTGTATTTGCATTCGTCACGTTGCCTGCCTGAACACCAGCAGGGAGGGGAAGCGAGTTGTGGTGCGGTGGTCGGTAAAAACCCGAGGATTGCCGAGGTAGCGAGGTCTCGAACCGATAGTGAGCTTAGAATAGCTATTTGGGCACATTTTGTACTCGATCGTTTCAAACGACTTGTCTCGATCGGCAGGAAGCGGACTGCCCAGATCGACATCGAGATCTGTCGATAGATTCCCCCGGAAACTCAGAATAAACGTCCTACACGCATCCCAACCGTGACGTCGGGAGTGACGTCATGTTCTCCGAACACGAGTCAGTGGAAACGCCCCTTCAGGAGGCACCACCTAATGTTTGTTTGACTGCTGCGCGCATCTCTTCCTCTCTAGCGTTGCCCCCTCCCCATCCCTCCCCAACACGTCTTCACCATCACACCTATGACGTGTTCATACGTCTCCCGTGTGCTATACAGAAACGCGTAGACAATTTGCAAACTATTTCTTCGAGTGCACATCAAAGGACACTATTAACACTTATATGCCCGAGTGTGACTCGGGATGAACCAATAAAGAAAATTTCTCTTTCACTGAAAACAAAATTCACGTGGTTGGATTTTCATTGTTTGGTTGATGCTTATTAAGATCTTGAGAGAACTTTATAGCACATCAACGTCAATTATCGTGAATAAAAACATAGTCTTTTTACAGCTGAAGTGAGCATTGCAGACCGTATTGCTGTTGACAAATCCGGTCTGCACATATCTACTATAGCTGAAGACAAGTTAGAAGTGAATCACCTGTACACACCACTGCAGGAACGTCTATTCTGTTGGTTTCTGTATTCCCACTTACAACTCTTCTATTGGTCCACACCACACGGGGCGTGCTTACTGTGATGTACAACGTTATTCATTGGTTGGTCATGAGCCACTGGGGTCGCACAGCTGATTATGCTCCAATTAAATGTATCTCACTGTTTAAAAGGTTTACAGTCAATCGTGTCTTTTTATAAATGTGTAACAAAAAGTACATTATATCGCAGGAAAACTATAGCTGCTGAGTTGTATTGTTCTTGTAGGATCCTATGAAATACTAGCGGAACAATGGCTGTGTAACAATGCGGGTTTCATTTCCAAGGACGAAGACATTTTTAAACTTGCGTTGCTCGAACCTAGCTCGATTATAGTCCATAAAGTGTTAAATATGTAGGAATAATTTGAATGCAAAGTGTTAAACCACCCTCTTCCACCTTCTCCCTGCTCCTTGAGAGATTTGGTGATCCTCGTGTACGCGTGAGAGATTCCAAAGACAGTTGGACCAACTAGTGTTTGGTTGCCAGACGTCCGGCCTTGGCCCCCGAACATCCGGGTTTATCGGACAGTAACATTACCTCGCTCGTGCGTTTAGCCGGACGTGATTTTTGTCTTAACTCCTGTTTGAAAATAAATCAATAATAATACGGTATACGAGCGATCAAGAGGGGGAAAAATTGTCCACGAAATTATAGGCCATTCACTGTAAAGTGGGCACTTTTTAAGGCGCTTCCAAATTTTTCTTTTAGGCCAGTTTTTATGTTTAAACCACTTTTTAGAGTAATTATTGTCACGTGGCTAATAAATACAGTGTATACTTTCACCACTCTCAAAAGTTAATGTCTGAGGCTGCAATAAATATATTTATTAGTGGTTATTGCAGGTTGGGAGGGCCTTGAAATGTGCTCACTTTATCGTGAACAGCCTAATCGCGACTCTCGTAACATTTGAGATGAAAAAGTGTACGTCAAATTTTATCTACCAATTAGCTTGGCTCTTTAAGGTCTTTAAGGTAAAACGTAGCATATAATAATTTTTTTTAAAGTGCCGTATTGAAGATTATGTTTGCAGATTGTGTTATTTATATTTAGAGACGTGCAAAATTCGCGTTATTATTCGAGGACAGACTGAACTGCAGCTTACTGTGCGTTTGACTGACTTCAGTCACTAGCCGGAAATATGTCTGGCACGCCTGCGAGGTCTTACGAGCCAGTAATATTAGTCGAGCGATGGAGTGACCAATCTCTTCGAAGGAGATCAAGCAGGTACGTGGCGTTGATTAAAGTGCAGCGGCCAAGGAAACCACGGGGACTGTGCTCACTTGTTCATAAGACACTGCAGTCTATCCTCTCGCCGAAATATAACGCGAATTTTGCATGCCTCTACTTATATTACCAGGAAATCGTTAGATTGCGACACAGGTGACAGACGACCTTAGTGTAAGCCAGTCGGGCAATACCGAGCGTTATATAGTACAGTTACCGTGTCCGATAGATAGTGCTTGCACCAGAAATAGTGATGATGATGAATGGATAGGGGACCTGCGAAATTCGCGTTGTTTAGGAGGTGCAGACTGAACTCCCAAGATGTTGTAGGCTTGAGTGACTTCTACTATTGGGCAACAACTTGTGTGCACGCCCCAAGGACGCTTTCAGCCTATAGTAAAGCCTCAATGGTTGAGCGACCAATCTCCAGTAAAGCGACCACATGGGTAAACGACGTCGTACAGTTGCCAGTAACCAATGAAATCACGAACTGTGCTCAAGCTAGTATAAACGAGTGAGGTCTAGCATGGTACCAAAGAATAACGCGAATTTCGAAGGTCTCTGTGAATGGAAAATACCATAGACTTCAAGATGAGGTAGGCCTCTTGTTCATCTTTTGCGCATGTATCCAGCATTAACCTACCCCAAAACAATACAACTGTCAAAGTCACAGTATCAACAGTGACGAACGTGTTTGTTTATGTCTTAATTTTCGAGAGACAAACACTTTTATGTGAATAAAATACTTTCACCAATTTGAATTTAATCAAACTGCATTCCAAATTGCTTACACGAAGTGTGAAAACTTATCAAAGCACTAACCTCAAAACCAATCCACGCCGTTTTTGCTGGTCCTGTTGGCAGAAAAGCAGTTCAATGTCGGTACACGGAGATTGGTCGTGCGCAGCCAGCGAGATCGGTCTACCTCATATTTAGTCTTTGGGTAAATACAAAGACCATCAGAACTATTGTTCCTTTGGTGGATACTCACTTCAAGAGCTGAGAAAACAGCCTTTGTTTGTATAGGGCCAAAGTATGTATTTAGCTACTTTGACAAAATATTTAGTGGAGTAAACAAAACTTGAATAGCAATAATGTTAATTTGGTTAATATAACAAAATACACGCTTGAATTAACAAAACCTGTGTGCTTAGCCAAAAGAAATTAGACTGTCAACGAAATACTTAGTTGGATCAACTGTATATATTTGTTTGGGAATTCATTTGATTGCCTTCATTCAAAAATACAGCTCGAGAACTTCTTTGTATTTTTTATGGCAATTAGGACAGCAGCATTGTTTGCGGGTGCATTCATTCTCGCTTAATAATGGCACAGACATCCGAATAAAACAAGTCAACAGGAAACTAAGATGCAAATCTCTAAAACTTGAAATATTTATTTGTGCACGTTGTTCAATATGTGAAATGTACGGATTCAAAAACATTCCGTGGTTATCAGTTACCACTTTAGCTGAGATTACTCAGGCGTAGCGCTCGGCTGCAATTGACATTAGTTCGAATCTGGATGTGGGTTCGCAAGTTTGTTTATATCAACCGAAACTTTTTAATGTATGTAAAGCCAAACAAATTAAATATCTGTTTAGGACAACCAAATAAGAACAATAAGATAATTTGTTTTCAACGACAAAACATTTCATTGCCCCTATTCAAACAATTAATTTTGGTAGTGCCTAACAAACTTTGTTCCATTCATCAAAACTTTTTTTTTTTTTTTTTTCAGTTACGCTTCCCTTGAATGCCAGAAAATGTGTATCATTAACGTTGGTCTGACTCGTGTTTTGTGATGGACGAAGGCCATTTGAAGCTGCTATAGTAGTCACGGGTTTTGTCCGTTGAGAAAAAGGGGATGACGGGAGGGGGAGGGGGTAGTCGAGAGGGAAATGCTGTACAAGTCGCAGACGTTCCAAGTCCTCCACGAGGGAACTCGCAAATCCGACGCTGCCCCGCCCTTATCTCACTCGCGTCATCTGCTGAGATACGCGGTCCAGAACCTCCAGCGATAGCGCTGTTGCGGGGGATGAGGGGGAGGGGGAGGACGAGATGGGCTTGACGCTCGACCTTGTGAGATGTGGTCGTCGTAAACGCGGTCGTGAGTTCGTTCTCGTTGCCGCTGGAGAGACACGAGAGGTCCGGCGCAGAGTTAACGAGGCCCGGACTTAACGAGAAATCCTTGAAGGGCGCCGCCTGCCAGTCGCTTGAATCGCGTTGCAGTGTGCTTGAAATCAGAGTTTTCTTATGGAACGACTTAACTTGTTCCGATCACGCCGATGTACGAACTTAAAAAAATGAACACTTCGGCCGACGAACGAGTACCATTCTTCAAGAAGTCACGCGATTAAAAAATACTATAGTATGTGTTCACGCCGTCTTCACGCTTTTCGAATCAAGGCTTCGAAAAAAAAAATCGTCCCATATATATATATATATACATATATACAGAGGCCTGCAAAATTCGCGCTATTTTATGACATCAAGCTAAAATTCACAGCACTATATATACTCGAGCCGGCATCGTTTCTCCATTGGCTGCTACCTAGGTGTTAAGTCGCTCCCTTTCTGAGAAAACTGCACCTGATTGGGGCATACAATTGTGAAGTGTTCATTTATTGGCGCAGAGTTACCTGGGGCGTGTTAAATAAATAATTGTCCAATGGCAAACGTATTGCAAAGGAAAAGTGTTTTAAGTTTAACATGCTGGCACGCAAAATTTGCGTTATTTAGTATCCGCAGACTGAACTCCAAGATGATGTACGCTTGTGAGACGCTCCATCGACACTTTCAGCCAGTAGTTACGGCTCAACGGTTTAGCAACCAATGTTCAGTGGAGAGAACACGCAGGTTAATGACTCCGTACAGTTGGCAGCAGCCAAATGACAATAAAAATTATTCTCATGTAGGAACAGGGCTGTGAGGTCTAGCATGGTACGAAATAATAACGCGAATTACACACGTCTCTTCCCATGTATGCCGTTTTTGGTTGCCTTCCGAATATGTAAACGAATCACAAGGATTTTGTTCTTCTGTTAAGATAAAAGTATCTTATTTTTGGTTAAAATTCATTTTAACTTACATTTTATCTATAAATGATAGCATTTAATTTTGAATTAATATTAATTAAATCAGAGATAAAAAAGTGTGTTGATTATAGCTAGGGAGAAATATATTAGCTCTCATACATGTTAATTTTTAAAACTAAGTGCCTTCGTATGCGGTGCTTTCTCCCTTTGGTGTAATTTTCTAGACTTAGCTAACCCTTTCAGTTATATGAACCAATTATGAGCTAGAGCATTGAGGCGGTTTGCGAATCATTAAACCACAGGCAAGATCATTTGGTCACTGAGCTTCGCAGTGTGCAGTGCAGACCAAAAATTCCCCACGCGTGCGTAATGTACAACAATGTGTACAATGGGTCTGAATGAGTCAAGCTTTGTTTGCACGAAGCGGAGGAATAGCAGTAATTCAGAAATGTATTGGAAGTAATCATGATTGGACAACATTCTCGAAGCATGTAACATAGCTAACACGGCTTTTTCACGTCGCTATTTTTCGAAGTGCATTGGTCGGAAACACGCAAATGTATTATAGGAACCTGTGCTAAGCTTGATTTCAAACGTTCCTCCAATAAAATGATATTATAGGCCGTTCACGGTAAAGTGAGCACTTTTCGAAGTAGTTTCATCAAACATAATAACCAATAAATACATTTCATTGTGGCCTTGGACTTTTGGTTTTGGGTATGGTGAAAGTATACACTGTGTGTATTACTCACATGGCAAGGTTTACATTAAAGAGTGGGGGAAGGATATAAACTGGTCGAAATAAAAAAGTAATTAGGGCTTCAAAAGTGCTCAATTTACCGTGAACGGCCTATATCACCGCTTAAAGTTTCATACTTGAGAAGACTGCACCTCAGCTCAGAGTCTTGAGGGTAGGGGCGCTGGGGCACTGGACACTCGTGTCAGTCTCGTGAGGGAATTTCGTTTCACATTGATCCCCCATTTGAAGTTCGCGACTGCCGGCTTGTATGTAAGGTACGTTAAGTAGCATTTTCCAGAAATATCCTATCTAGGGACAGGTGTTTTTCTGCGAAAATATTAATGGCCATGTTAGATTTCAAACCACAACTTCCTGAGGTTATTGGCCGCGTGTCTATATACGCGAGATGACATTTTCTTATTTGACTGGGCCAATCGTAATAAAGCACTGCGATACTGAACGTCCATGATTCGCGGACAGATATTTGAGGCGAGTGACATTTAAAATCATCCAACCACGCCAGTGCATATGAACAAAAATGTTTTGGAGTACAGCTGTTCTTGAAATATTTTCCGCAATAAACACTTGCCCTTACTAATATCTAGGGATAGGAAAATTTCGCGAGTTCAATGACCTGTAGGCTAGACTCATCAGTCCTCTGCATACTGGAGCCTCAGCTGTGTGTTCATTGGCTGTTGCCCCGCAACTGGCAGTTATGGGATTTGCAAGGTGTTTCCTTGCAAGTCTGCTATTGGCTCGGAGGCGTGTAGGGCGGGTCTAAGAAACTGTGATCCAATTGTGAAGGTGACTTCACTATATATGTGTTTGACGTCTATCTTGTCCCGAAATGAATTCGCGAGATTTTCCTATCCCTACTCATGACTAAAAATGTATGTGAAATACTCGCAAGAGCCATTGATCACTTTAAAGAAATTCACGTTGGAAAGGAAATAAATAACGTAAACTAGATTTCTGTCGTGAACATTTTATAAGCTCTAGTCATAAGAAAATACTTCTTAAAATTATATAATAGTTCTTAAATGATAGCTAGCGGAACGAGTTTTTTTCGCGAAAAGATGCCACTACCAGTTATACTTCAAAACACTCTAGCTACGATCCGCTTTTGTGATTGGGTGATTTCGATTCCAACGTCTCTTCAGTGTCTAAACCTCGAATCGCGGACTGTCACAGTTGTAGCAACTTAATTCTTATTGGCTCGGCCAGGTATGCAATTGTCGTCTAACAGAAATATGCACCCAATAACTACATTTAATTTTCAAATGTGGGCATAGGATATTGAATTCTAGACTTCGCTCAGATCTTTTCGCTAAAAACAGGTGGCCCTAAACGATAACTGGACGACGGAACCTCGGCGCGCAGATTGCGCGTAAATAAATATTTCAAGTTTTACAGTTCTGCGTTTTAGTTTCCCGTTGAACTTTTTTAATTGGGATGTTTACGCCATTATTACGCATCAATTAATGCAGTAACAAACACGATTACTATCCTAATTGTCACACAAAATGCAAACAAACCCCCGAGCTGTATTTTTGAAGGAAGGCAATCCAATGAATGGTCAGACTTAATGTATACAGTCGAGTCAACAAACTATTTGGTTGACAGTGTAATTTATTTTGACCCAACACACAGATTTTGTTTATTCAAAAGCGTATTGTGTCACAAGAGCAGAAGTAATTTCGTCACTTCTCAGGTTTTATTTCCTCAACAAAATATTTTGTTGGCGCAACAGATTACGATTTCAGACATGTACAAATAAATATTTTGTTGGCCTTTCTCTCAGTGTAATCACAGAGTGGATAAGTACACGGCGAAGATATGTGGCTGTTCCTTTCATGTGGATGTGCCCATTCGCTGATTGGCTGTGTTACTCTCCGGGAAATGGATCATGTGTCCGATTGGTTACTGCGTGCTACGAGAGAATGGCTGGGGCTGCCGGCGTGGCAAATCACGTATAGGTTGTTCATGGTGAAATGAACACTCTTTGAAAGCCCTTCTTACGATCTACTTGGGTGTACACGTCGTATATTTTCCCGCCGACGTAAAATTAACTTTCCCATGGACCACATCACTTCATTAATGCGTCGGTCAAGTGAAACTGTGAAGTTATTATAAAAGAAAATATATTACAAATGTGCTAATTTTTACAATTCGAAGCATTAAAAAAACAAAGTGCGAAAGAAATATTTTAAGTTATCACAAACGGTTAACTCAGCACTTTTTACTCGGCATTAAGATATGGAACTACATTCCATCCATCGTTACCAACTTATCGAGGTGCTTGTCACTCAGTGCGCCTGTTGAAATATTATGCAAGTAGGGGCAGTAACTTTTTCCTAAGGTTGATTTCAAAAATGCTTATTTTATCGTGAACAGCCTTTAGTTACAATGCGCTGATTTGCGGTCAGTGAGGCCATTTTGCTGGCATGTACGGTTGGAGTTCGCCGTGTAAGTACTCTGTGGTCAACTGACAGGTTTACACTCGGTCTCCTCCCTGAGCAAGGGATTGAGCGGTTAGCCTGCTCGCCTCCCACCAAGGCGAACCGGGTTTAATCCCCGGACGGGTCGCAGGATTTTCGCATGCGGGAATCGTTCCGGACGATGCCGTTGATCTCACGTCCCCCCTTTTTTTTTGTAATTCCAGTGCTGCTACATATTCACCTCAATCACCCTCATCGGCTCTCAAGACCTCGCTGTTAAGATCCACCCACTTCACGCACTCATTATGAAGTTCTTAACAAAAAAAAAATGACGTCGCGGTCTCCGCAATTTTGCAGACATCCTCTACATTACAAGTCTACAGCGAAATGGTCCGCCCTTGAAGTCCAGCATCTCGCAGTTAGGGTTTTATCATTTGATCGCAGCAATAACACTTACCTCCCCCTGCCTCCTTGAACAAAAATGCGGGTTCGTTCTCCTGGTCGTAGTCGGTCGTACGTCTGCCGTGGTAGCGCGGTAGTTACCTACTCGTGCGTGGTGTCCAGTGTCTGCAGGAATGCGAGCTTGACCTCTGACCCCGCTGTGTTACCGCGGCGCAGAGCAAGGAACCGTCCCGGGGCTCCGTCTACGTACCCTCAAGACTGTCCAACTGTCCCAAAATATCTTACTAACACATTGAGGTCTGTACATATTTACTGGCACTTAAGGCCACGATCCTTTATTTCTACAGCTTTTGCGAGAATTAATTTTTTGTGCCCAAACATGAGCCGATATTGTGAAATCCTCTCACAATTTTTGTTACAAATTGTTTTTATTATTTAGTCTATTTTTTTTCAACACAAAAAACTGTACAATTTGAAGTAATGATTAAATAAACAAAAATTTCGTTAATTAATTAATGCGAGATCGACTAGTCGAATGAGAGCGACACCAGCGCTCCTAGTGGCAAAAGCAAGAACCAATACGGTGGCGCTCCCAGTGGCCAAAGCCAGAACTACATGTGACAAACGAAAAACCAAAATGGCGGCCTCCATTTAAATATAAACAAATATGGTGGCCTCGAGTAACAAAAATGGCGGCCTCCAGTAACAGCCAATGTAAACAAATGATGAATGAATGGCAGAGAAAGGAAAGAATAAGAGAAAGGAATGGAAGCGAAGAAAGAGAAAGAAAAAACGAACGCAAAAGAAAAATAAAGTGGGAGCACTCGGAGAAAACCCTTGGAGAGGAAGAGAGTGGAAGTTAAAGGAAAAAAGAAGAGAGAAGGAAAAGAAAAGAGAAAGAATGGAAAGAAAGCATGCAAAAGAGAAAAAGTGAAAGCACTCGGAGAAAACCCTCGGAATATAAGAGTATAAAAATGATATACTGGTTACCAATATGGACGTAAAAGATTGCGACACACTGATTACAAAGATAATGGTCCGAGATGGTGGTATACCGGCTACAAATATGGCGGCATACTGGCTGTAAATATGGCGGAATTCAACATGGTGGCGTATTTATCTACAAATATTGCAGTGTACTGGCTAGCAACATGGCGGAATCCAACATGACCGGAATGACAGAGCGTGAAATCCGGGATCCAACATGGCGGTCGCATGACGTCATCCAATGTCAGAGCCTCGTACCTCAGATGGCAGTTATCTGCACTACCTCCACCACATGCCTACTACTGAAGTTATTTTTTTTATGTTTAAGAGATATTAAAGGAAATACATTTTTCATATAACTAAAATGATTGAGAAACCACTGTCAAGAGAACATTACTACAGACGGTATTGGGATGATGATTGATGGGTTAACATATAAATGGGTTACTATCGTTTGCATGGGCTTCTAATGGGTCCTGAACTCTGATCTCGGCACCGGTGATTTGTGTTTTAACACTACGAAGTCTGCACACATTGACTGGCATTCAGGACAAATTATAAGAGTCACCAATCGCCAGAACTTTAGGATCACACGTTTCATTGGTTTTGGTGTTTTGCAACTCACGAACATCCTACTGATCCACGTGACTTCGGGCACGTCTACTGTAAGCAACAGCGTTCCTTATTGGCTGGTCGTCGGCCAATGGGATGGCAAGTTGTTTTTGCCCCAATCAAGTGTCCTTTACAGAGTAAACGGATTTACAGACAAACGTGTTCTTTTGAGACGTTATATGAAAGTATTGTTATTTGGTCCGGAAAATAATTATCGCTGGGCTATAATGTTCTTGTCGACTTTGGTTATGTACAAGTAGAACAAAACATCTACATATTGCTGTGAGCATTACTAGGCAAAGGGTTGCCAGGCCGAGCTTGCTGCTGAAATGAAGTCGGCCATGGCGAGGGTGATTGTGGCAACAGTAGGGGGTTGGTTTCCTAAACAAGGCTGGGCGGCGCTGCATAAATAACGCGAGCGCTGGAGGCTCGGGGCCATATTTGTTCCTTACGACGCCGGAGGACCGCCCGAGACATCTTCACCGCGAGGACCGCCAGGCTAATGGTCCGGGTTCGACGGCGAGGAAGAGCTGCCGTCGAGACGAGCCTGGGCGTGGTCGTCATCACGATAGTGGGTAAATATCACCCCGGTTAGGGCGTCCTAAGTACCGTGAGGAGAGGGCGAGCGAAACTTTACTTAAATGCTTTCCGAGAGCAAAATTAGAACTCTTAATTGAAGTAAGCTTCCAGACAACTGGATCTATATTAAGTCTCTAACTTAAGAGTCCTTTAAGTAAAGTAACGTCGACTCCAATATTTTGTTTGTAGAGACCTGCAAAATTCGCGTTATTATTTAGCATCAGGCTTAACTTCACAGTGCTATATATACTTGAGCCGGTGTCGGTTCTCCATTGGCTGCTGCATAGATGTTAAATCCCTCCTTTTTTTTTTTTACTGTGCTGCGGGTGATTGGACTACACACTTGTGAAGTGTTCATTTACTGGAGCAGAGTTACCCATGGAGTGTCAAATTAAGTTTGGTCCAATAACAACCTTATTGCAAATGTACATGTGTTTGAAGTTCAACATATCCTCAAATAATAACGCAAATTTTGCATGTCTCTACTTGATTGTATTGTATTTGGTTTCAATAAATTGTAGTGTTTGATATAAATGCTATTGTTTTACTGGACTACGCATTCCCCCTTATAAATGAATGTGTGACCTGTTAGCTAAAGCGGGGTCACAGCAAAATGTACGAATTTTCTTCAGAAACAAAAACCAGTATTAACACTTTGTAGACTATGCTCGAGTGTAGCTCGAGCAAAGCTAATTTGGACATGTCTTTGTTGTTCAGAACAAAACTCGCATGGATGAGCATTCTTTGTTCAGCTAGTATTTAACACGACCTCACGAGAACACCACAGCGCAGCAACAAGGACAACGGTGACGATAAAATTTCCTTTCTTTTTTATAGACACTCAAAGGGGCATGATTGATTGTAAATCATATTTGTACGATTAAGGCCATTTGATTGGGTCTATATTAGCTCGGCTCTCCATTGGTTGATGACCGGCCAATAATTAACGCTGTAAAATACAGGGTAGTGCCCGGTGTGGTATGGACCAATAGGACGATGGTGAGTTCTAATAGACACCAACTGAACCGGTGTTCTTGCAGTAGTGGATATATGTAGGTGACGCACTTCTAATTTGTCTTAAGTGCCAGTACATGTGTGCAGAACTCGATGTGTTAAAAAGGTGTTGCACTAGCTGCACTCGGGCGTAGTCTTCAAAGTGTTAACCATTTTCGAAACTACAAGCAAACGATGAGAGACACAGGAACGGCGGAAAGGCCGGCACGTGTTGTGCCGACTTCTGTTATGGGATAACCAGTTCCCGGCACGACGCGACGCCGCCCGCCGTCTTATCGCTGACAAGTTGACGGCTCTGCGAGGACGTAAATACGAGGTCGTTACAGACGCCGGTCTGGCGGGTATAGCGTCCACGAGCGGCAACTTCTGGAGGCGCAGTCGAGTCGAGGACACTCCATCCCCCAGATGTAAACTAACTCTTCCGGATTCCTTCTCTAACTGTTGCACACCTTTCAGGAGGTAGGGCCACTGGATATAGCCTGTTCGCGGTTTATTCACACATTCTTAATCAAACCTTTGAAACATCAACCCACTTATGAAGAGTTTGGTTGTTCCTTATATATAGAGATCTGAAAAAATTGTGAGTTCAATGACCTGTAGGTAGGGATAGGATAATTTCGCGAATTCATTTCGGGACAAGATAGATGTCAAATATATATACAGTGAAGTCACCTTCGCAATTGGATCATAGTTTTTCAGACCCACCCTGGACGCCTCTGAGCCAATAGCAGACTTGCAAGGAAACACCTTGCGAATCCCATAACTGCCAGGTGTGGGGCAACAGCCAATGAACACACAGCTGAGGCTCCTGTATGCAGAGGACTGAGGAGTCTAGCCTACAGGTCATCGAACTCGTGAAATGTTCCCATCCCTACCTGTAGGCTATACTCATATGTACAAATATTATATCAACTGCACATTGGTTGTCTGCTGTCACAGTGGAAGGCGATGATTGGGCCAGCCTTCTCCAGGAGGGGCCAAATACCGCGTGGACCAAGGGCTGAAGTTTTATTAACACACATGTTTTGAATTCTAGCTTGTCCCGAAATGAATACGCGAATCTTTCAGGTCTGTACTTATATATGTCGTTTATCACTAGAGACGTGAGAAATTCAGTCTTATATACTCTCATGCAGATATCGACTGTTAATGCGTTGATTGTTATGGCAGTAAATAGTGATGGTTGGGTGCACAATTTTTTGCGTGTTTGTTATTGACTCATTTATTTCCAGGAAGTGTTAAACAACACTTCGGCCAATTAAAAACGTAACATGGTCGTACATGTGTGTGAATTTCAACTTGTCTGGTATGAACCCGCGAAGAAATTCTCGGGTCTCTATTTAGCTCTAGAGGTAGTGACTTTTCGCGAAAATATATGAGTACACGGTAGACTTCAATACTATAAGCATCCAGCAGCAATTTGTCTATTGCCACTAGTTGCTGTCTACTCGAGAAAGCATTTTCATATTTGACCGGGCCACTCAGAATTCGGCAATATCGACTAGTCTCCTACGTGATTTGTGTGCAAACAGTTAACATGTGTTAAAAATAATTCAGCCAATCAAGAGATGTGAACGACCTTACAGTATATAACTTGCCTTGAAATTTTTTCGCGAATTTTCTCTACCCCTATTTATCACGAACGTTTAATACATTTATTAGCATAAAATTACCTCATTATTGGTTAAATTGGACATTTACCCTTATTGCATTCATAAATTATGATATTTTATCCATAATGAAAGTGAATAAAACATGGAAATAATAGGTATGTTGGTATTGTTTAGTAAGAAATAGTTCTTATGCAAATTTGTATGACACTGAGTGCGCACGAATGCGGTGCGCTGTTCCTATTGCGTAATTCCCTAGAATTAATTGAGCAATATTTAAATTATGCGAGAAGATAGTAGCAGCGTCGAAGAAGAACTTTAGCAAGGCTTCAGAAAAGTGTGAAGTAGGGATAGGAACATTTCGCGGGTTCATTTCAGGACAAGGTAGACGTCAGACACGTGTACACAGAAGTTGCCTTTGCAGTTGGATCGCAGTTTATTAGACACGCCCTGGGCGATTCAGAGCCAATAGCAGACTGGAAAGGAAGCAATCCACGAATCCCGTACTGCCAGGTGTGGAGTAATGCTGGTTACTCACCGGGGCAGCAGCCAATGAACAAACAACTGAGGCTCCAGTTCACACAGGACTGTGGCGTCTAGCCTACAGGTCATTGAACTCGCGAAATTTTTCCATCCCTAGTGCGAAGTAACCTTGAATGGATTATACCTAGAGGCCTGCAAAATTCGCGTTATTTTATGGCATCAAGCTAAAATTCACAGCACTATATATACTCGAGCCGGCGACGTTTCTCCATTGGCTGCTGCCTAGGTGTTAAGTCACTCCCTTTCTGAGTGAACTGCACCTGATTGGGGCACACAATTGTGAAGTGTTCATTTATTGGCGCAGAGTTACCCGGGGCGTGTTAAATAAAGAATAGTTCAATGACAAACGTATTGTAAAGAAAAAGGTTTTTAAGTTTAACATGTCCTCAAATAATAACGAGAATTCTGCATGTCCTTAATTACACCTAGTGCCGCCTGTTTATCGCGAAAGTATTTACACGTAGGCTGGAATTCATTTTTCTACGTGCACTCTTGCAACTTTCCTTTCGTTGTTGGCCGCGCACGTCTGTGAGAAGAAATTTTCTACCTGACTGGGCCAATCAGAATTACCCTGCTCCGACAGCGAGTGTCCGTGATTCACAGGCAGACACAGCACGTGATTCTAAAAACCATACAATCACGAAAGTGCGTCTGAATTTTTAAGTGTTTTGCACTTCAACTAGTCGTGGAATCTTTTCGCGAAAAGCACGTGCCCCAAACCATGCCCAACAATGCAGAAGCGAAACGAATGCTTACTCCGCGAATTCCACGCGCACGTGACCACAAACTGAGGTCACTAGTGGCTGGTAACATGTAACGCTTTTCGCCTACTCGCCACCCGGCAGCCCGACCAACTGGGAACTCATAGCAGGGCGCATTAGCCAATGAGAGGAAAGGGCCCGTTCCCAAAGTCTCGCGCAGCAATAAGCGAATGGGTAGCGTCCTCGTGATAGGAAGCGACACGCTATTTCGTCTCTCTGTACTTCTGTAAGCTGCTCACGGTAAAATGAGCACTTTTGAAGTACCTGCTTAAGATCTACTTGTATGCACGTTGCGTATTCGTCCGCCTTATTTAAAATTAACATTGCCATGGGCCTCGTCACTTTATTGGTGCGTCGGTCAGGTGAAGCTGTGGAATTATAAGAAGAGAAAATATTTTACAAATCTAGTCATTTTAATTAATTCGATATATTAAAAAACAAACAGAAAGTGAAATGAAAATCACAAATGGTTACCTAACACTTTTTATTCCACGTTAAGTTATGGAACTATTCTCTATCTGTCATTACCAACTCCAATTGGCCCAGGCCTCTCAGTGCGGCCGTTAAAATATATACAGACGAGGCAGTTACGTTTTTGTGAGGATGATTTAAAAAATGCTCACTTTATTGTGAACAACCTTTATACTCTGTGCCCATACGTACAATTAACATTGGCATGGGCCTCGTCTATTTATTCATGCATAGGTTAAGTGAAACTGTGCAATAATTTGAAAAGAATTATTTTTTTATTTTGTTACGCTTTGTATGCTATGCATGCTCGTGTGTAGCTCGAGCAAAGCTAATTTGAAAATTTCTTCGTTGTTCAGAACAAAACTCGCATGGATGTGCAGGCTTCGTTCGGCTAGCGTTTAACATGATCTCACAAGAACACCACAGCGCAGTAACAATGATATTGCTAACAGCAGGGTTTCTTTTTTCTGTAGCCACTCAAAGAGACATGATTGAGTGTAAATTATTTGATTGGGTCAATATTATTTCGGGATTTTTGCATAGTGGGAATCGTGCCGGACGATGCAGCTGATCGGTGGGTTTTCTCGGCGTTCTCCCTATTACTCCGCCCTTACATTCCGGCGTTGCTCCATACTCAGCTCCTTTCGTCCTCGTCGGTTCGTTGTTAAGAGCTTCCCAAATCTCTTTACTTCACATTTCCTTTTTCCCTAAACGTGCTCATCTCGTTACAACTTTTCATGAAATAGCGCTGACAATTTGTCACATATAATGTATTCGTACCTATGTAAGGAACATTATAGTTGATTAATAATTTTTTAAATATGCTTATACATAGGGATAGGAAAAATTCGCGAGGTCAATGACGTGTAGGCTAGACTCCGCAGTCATGTTTATACTCGAGCTTCAAACGTTTGTTCATTGGCTGCCGCCTCAAAGTAGAGCTCAGCAGTAGCTACTTCACACCTGTCAGTATGGCGCTCGCTACTTGTTTCCTTGCAAGTCTGTTATTGGCTCAGAGTCGTCCAGGGAGTGTCTAATAAACTGCGATCCAATTGCAAAGTCAACTTCAGTGTACACGTGTTTGACGTCTATCTTGTCCTGAAATGAACTCGCGAAATGTTCCTAACCCTACTTATACAGTTACTATAGACCCAGAAATTTCGCATCTTCATCTGAGGACAAGTTAAACTGCACTCACGTATAAATATGTGCTTGTGCTTCTACTGGACTATAGTTTGTTAGACACGCCCCGAACGACTTTCAACCAATAATAACGAACCCGCAAAGAAAATAAGAACAGAATCCTATGTAACCTGGCCTGGTGTTAAACTGGAGCAACAGCCAATGCACTACCAGCTGTTGCTCGAATGCATAAAGGATTGATTGTGGATTCTAGCTTGTTGCCGAATGAATGCGCGAAATTTCCCGGTCTGTAACAATCACATATAGGTCTATTGTTGATATTCTAAGCTCCAGTTATTTCGAAATATGTCACTATTTAAATTTGTGTGTTATATTTTAACCAACTCAGAAGAAGAACAATACACGGAAATAAATTCCTTGCATAACTTCAAATTTATTATCCATCCATATCGCAACTTCATCTGTGTTACGGTAACTTGAACTCAGTCTCTCAAAGTTCCTGTCCGTGGTTTTATTATATTTTAACGTAAATTATATCAGTCAATTTTGAAAAGTGGTTCTATGGTTGAACATTTTATTTTATTTGATAAAAGTGTGAACTAAATAGGAGTATGTTGGAGATCGAAATGTGTTTTCAAAGAAAGCAGGTGTTTTGTTTCGTCCCGTAAGTTGAATATTCAATTACATTCACAGCCGAAAAGTTTTGTTTCGTCCCGTAAGTTGAATATTCAATTACATTCACAGCCGAAAAGGTTTGTTTCGTCCCGTAAGTTGAATATCCAATTACATTCACAGCCGAAAAGTTTTGTTTCGTCCCGTAAGTTGAATATCCAATTACATTCACAGCCGAAAAGTTTTGTTTCGTCCCGTAAGTTGAATATCCAATTACATTCACAGCCGAAAAGGTTTGTTTCGTCCCGTAAGTTGAATATTCAATTACATTCACAGCCGAAAAGGTTTGTTTCGTCCCGTAAGTTGAATATCCAATTACATTCACAGCCGAAAAGTTTTGTTTCGTCCCGTAAGTTGAATATTCAATTACATTCACAGCCGAAAAGTTTTGTTTCGTCCCGTAAGTTGAATATTCAATTACATTCACAGCCGAAAAGTTTTGTTTCGTCCCGTAAGTTGAATATTCAATTACATTCACAGCCGAAAAGGTTTGTTTCGTCCCGTAAGTTGAATATTCAGTTACATTCATAGCCGAAAAGTTTTGTTTCGTCCCGTAAGTTGAATATTCAATTACATTCACAGCCGAAAAGTTTTGTTTCGTCCCGTAAGTTGAATATTCAATTACATTCACAGCCGAAAAGAGCAAGTACTCTGAAAGAGGTGATCTTCGTCATCAATGTCGGAGGTTTTCGTCGTACACCCAAGCAATAAAAAAAACTACGAGTTGGACAAATATGCGTCGGGAGGAGGGAGTGGCGTGTTACGATGAAGGGGGTAGGGGAGTGGGAAAGGAAGCGAACAATAGCGAAGTCTGCCTAGAAATGTGCCCAGGAATTCGCCATACTTTTTTTTTTTCTCTTTCAATCAGCGAGTCAAATAATTTTTTGTACTGATTTTTTTCCCTTCGTTCGTTTTCTGAGGCCCATAAATTACTCAGAAGATAGAAAGTGGGAATTTTTCTGCCTTTAAGAGTTACGAAACTCGTGGCTGGCCGCACGGCGCAATCATGTAAGTGTGCCATTTTTCGATGTCCAAGGCATAGAAAAACGCCTGTTTAACACTTCAGCGGCGATAGTGTAATGCCGGAATCGCATAACCCCGACGAGCACAGCATGACGCGACAAAAACCGCAACCACGACCATTTTCAATGTGACTGCTCGAATTTACAGCCCCACAGTTTACTGACGAGACACGATGAGTAGAATTCTTAGGATCCATTTAAAAGGCGCTGATTAACTACGCTAGTTTCGAAGGCGGTGGCCAGACGAGAAATTTGGATTACATGATGATGACAAAGTTCTATAGCTAATGCATACAAAGGTAAAATTATTATTTATAAGAGTTCAATACAATAATTTTCATAATTGGTTTTCTTTTAAGCTACGATTTTCTCATTGTAGGGAAAGCTTATCATACAATTTCATTTTACAAGGTTGTACACCCTGTGCGTCGTGCCACACGACACGACGAAGAATAGAAACAATTTCTAATCCGAAACTGCTGGTCGTACGACAGAATTGTCGGGCTTACGGCATATCTATCTTGTATTTCATTGGTTGTTTAGTTTTAAGTGTCGTGTCGTGCTTGCGGTGTCGTGATGTTCGGGGCTGTGTGATTCCGGCATAACAGAGCAAGCCTAACAATAAAGATGAATACAGGTTAGAGAATTGCTTCGAATACTCCAGGCCGTGTCCAAAATGGCAGATTTTGTTGACAAAATGATCACGTGACCCGATTCCTAATATACAAAAATGATGACGCATTTGATAATTTCGTATTTTGTATCCAGCGGATGTTAGTAAAAATACAAAATGACAAATTCTGCGCCATTTTGGTTTTGAACTTCAAAACACATACGTGAATACGTAATTAAAACGTTTTCAAAATAAAAAACTGTTCATAACGTAACCCTTTCACGCCCACTTTAATTTACGGTCTCAAGTTTTGCAAACAAAATAATTGATGATCTGTATTTAGCCGACGCATCACTTGTTTCGTTGTCACAGCCAATTAGCTCTAGGCTATATGTTCGGATACAGTTATATTAACCAATTACGACCTAGACCAGTAAGACGGTCTGCGAATAATTTACCCGCAGGTGAGATCATTCATCAACTGAAATATTTGTTAAAAATGTTTCATTTGTCACTTTCATGTTTATCAAATACAGCTGCAAGTGTGAAAAGCCTATCAAAACTTTCTCAAATAATAATAATTGAACTGAATCGACTGAAGTTCCGCAGTCACTCCTCATACACGCCCGACGCCGCATTTGTAGCAACACAACTCGCACTGCGAATTACCATCCATTCACCGTCCAAGTTCTGTTTCCGTGATATTCCTCCGCCTCGTGCAAACAAAGACAGGAAATAGCGCCAAAGGGACAACGCACTGAATTCGTGCGCACTCACTGCGATAGTATTTTCCATAAGACCTATTTCTCACTACGCGTTACAAATATACATATTTTGTCACTTTTTAAAATTCATTTTAACTATAAATGAAATATTTTAATTTATAGATAACATATAAATAGGGATAGGAAAATTTCGTGAGTTCAACGACCTGTAGGCTAGACTCCACAGTCTTGTGTATACTCGAGCTTCAGTTGTTTGTTCATTGGCTGCCTCACCACTGAGTAACCAGCATTAATCCACACCTGACTGTATGGGATTCGTGAATTGTTTCCTTTCCTGTCTGCTATTGGCTCTGAATCGCCCAGGGCGTGTCTAATAAACTGCGATACTATTGCAAAGGCAACTTCTGTGTATACGAGTTTGACGTCTGCCTTGTCCTGAAGTGAATCCGCGAAATGTTCCTATCCCTACATATAAATAAAATCACCCTCGTCAGCTATCAACTCCTCGCTGTTAATAGCCTCCCAAATCTCTTCGCTCACTCGTTTCGCATATCACTGCACTCACTTGTCGTATAATGTTTTCATGCCCCCTTTCTATGGCTATCCTGGCTGTCTATTCGATTCACGCCTCTTCTTAAGTTGCGTATAATGTTTTATTTTTCTTTCACAGTTGTTATTCTCGTCTCGTCAATTAATTTTTGCAACTAATTTCCCCAGTGTTCAGCAAGTTGAATTCGGCTGGTTTGAATCCAGTGGAATACCGCGAATTCCAGCCGCGCGCGCCAGTAATATAGCGTCACTTGCAAGAGTCACACCAGAACGGCGTTCGCCAATCAGCGGCTGGTTACCTACCCGCCGGCCAGCAGCTTAGCCAACAGGGAATCGTTCGCAGCGTGTACTGGCCGATCAGACACAAGGCCCAAGGAACCGCCGTACCATTTTCAATCCTGTAAACTTAGCTGTTCTGTGACTATAGTCTATTCTTGGTTTCTTCGCTCTTTTGAATCGAATCTTGTACGGCGTGTTTCGTTATTTCCTAAATGTTTCATATATCACAATTATTTTATACTTGTGTTAACATGAACGTACCTTAGTTTTGGTTGAATTGGAATTTTATTTATATGTTATGTACACAACGTGATTCCGAACGGCACTGACAATCTACAGCAGGTTATTCTTGACGAAATAATAAGACGAAGATGTCTGTGCCAATTTTTCCTTTTTCCAGTATATCTTAACAAACAAAATTGGTCGTCTAGACTGAATACCCTCAGGTGAACTGTTCTCGCGAAATCCTTTTGGAAAGTACGTATGCGAAACAGAACGGTGAGTGGCCTGGGAGGTAGGCAACACGCCAGTCACAGGCCAGTGCTACACCAAGTGGCATTTGACTTCTCTACGGGCTGATTCTTAGGTCGTGTCAACAAATCGCTAACAGCTTACTGTTCACATTTTGTCGTGCAAAAACATGGTGGCAACCCCTATTCTCATGGCGACGGGGGAATGTTTTAAAAACCGCATTTTCACAGATGCGCAATATCCCCGTTCTACAAAACACTTCATTGATTTGTTGCTTAATCGTGAGTAGTTCGTGATATTTTCAATTCAGTTATATTAAAACCCGTGGTTTTTAGGGGCGCGTACCTCCCTGAATAATCTCTTAATGAAAAAAATTGGTACAGACATTTTCGTCTTATTATTTCGTCAAGAATAATATGCCGGAGTTTGTCGGTGTTGCTCGGAATCACGTTGTATATTATAATATTTCATTTATAATTAGAATGAATAAACACAGTGACAAAATATGTATGTCGATAACGCTTAGTAGAGAAATAGTTCTTGTGCGAAATATGATCGCAGTGAGTGGCTACGAATGCAGTGCGTCGTCCCTTTGGCGAGATCTTCTTTCTCTGTTTGCGCGAGGCGGAGGAATATCACGGAAGCAGAACTCGAGCAAGGCTTCAGGAACAGTGCGAAGTGACAGTGAGTGTACGGTAATTCACAGTGCGAGTCGTGTTGTTGCAGAGGCTGCGTTGGACGTGTAAGAGGCGTGACTGCGGAACTAAAGCTACTTGACCACGCCCAGCAGCGGGGAAACGTGAGACGAAGTTCAGCCACGGGCTATTATCTTTCCTCTCTCCTTCATCCGCCCCTCGTGTTCACGGGCTGTTTGTTATCCCTCGTTTTATAGGCTGTTCACCGCAAAGTGACCACTTTTTAAGGCCCTTACAACAGGCATTAAGGTGGATCAGTCCCCGCCATCTTGGATCTTCGCTATTTTTGCCATAAATTCCATTTAAGAACACTTCATTAGATTTTTCGCACGACATGACATTAATAATAGCTCCATAAGCTTAAACAACATATTACATTTCTGTGTAATTTATTATTTTTTCACTAGCGATTAAAGGCAATAAATTAATAACTTTTCCTTTCTTTCGGTTACAGAAATGGACCTGGCAACAATAGTCTAGCAATACATGTTTTAGAACATGTGCAATATAATGCCCTACGCTTTGTCGGAGCCCAAAATAAAATGCAAAATCTGTGATGTAATTTACGACGAAAATTCCAAAAATCCACCTTAATCCACTAATAAATATATGTTATTGCAGCCTCGGGAATTACATTTTGCGGGTAGCGAAATATATACACTGTGTTTATTTGTCACAGTGCAGTTTTCATATAAAAAATCAGCAGGAAGATGGAAATTAGACGAAAGGAAAAATTTTGAAGCGCCTTAAAAAGTGCTCACTTTACCGTGAACGGTCTATACCTACATTCGCTGTTTTCACTGGTCAACCACGCAGGCGTAAGGTTTCCTGCAAGTGACGAGGAATTACAACTAGAGACCGGAAAAAAGTCGCGAGTTTAACGACCTTTAGGCTAGACTCCATATTTGTTTGCCCACACACTCGAGGAGATATCAACTGCGCATTGGCTGCCTGGTTTCGCAGTGAGAGGTAATGATTGGGACTTCATTTTGTTGCCTGATTACTATTGGCTCACAGTCCTGGAGGAGGTGTCAAATAGGTCGTGGGCCAATTGCAGACGTAACGCTAACATACAAGTGTTACAATTCTAGCTTGTCCCGAAACGAATCCGCCAATTTTTCAGGTCTCTAAAGATAACTTATTCCCGGTAAACTAAGAACTTTTGAAAATCCTGCTTAAGATCTTCTTGCATGCACTTTCTGTGTTGTTCCACCATAGGTAGTGACGTACAAAATTCGCTTTATTAATCGGTATCAGGTTAAACCTCACAGTATTGTCTTGAAGCTACTGGAGCCGGCGTCAGTTCTTCCATTGGCTGCTTCGTAGATATGAAGCCACGCCCTTTCTGACTAAATTGCACGTGATTGGGGGCACACAAATGTAAATAGTTTATTTATTGGTGCAGAGCTACCCAGGACGTATCACATACATTATGCAATGACAAACGTATTGCAAACGTACACGTGTCTAAATTATAACGTGTCCCCAGATAATAAAGCGAATTTTGCAGGTCTCTAGCCATTAGCAGAGACCTGAGAATTTTGCGGGTTTATTTCTAGACAAGTTGGAATTCACACACATGTACGTTCATGTTACTTTTGTAATTGGTCGACGTGTTGTTTTGACGCCTCCTGGAGATAAATGAGCCAATAACAAACATGCAGTAAATTGTGCTCCCAACCACCGCCTTTTACTACCTCAACAATCAACCAATAAACAGTTGATATCTGTATGAGAGTATATAAGACTGTGAAGTACAGCCTCAAGGTCATTGCACTCTGGAATTTCTCGGGTCTCTAACCATAGGTTATGCAAAATTACCATGGACCTGGTGGGGCCGCGGTGGTGTAGTGGTTAGACTACTCGCCTCCCACCCAGACAAACCGGGACTCGATTCCCGGCGGGGTGGCTTCCGGATTCTCGTATGCCGGAATTGTGCCGTACGATGCCCTATGGTCGGCGGGTTTTCTCGGGGATCTCCCGTTTCCCTCGCACTTGAGTTCCGGGGGTGCTCTATACCCCCCCGCTTCACCCTCATCGGCTCACAATACCGTGCCCTCGTGTGTGTGGCTCAAGGGATCACGAGGATGAAGATGGAGAAGAATGAAGATGTAGAAGAATGAAGATGTAGAAGCTTCAGCACGGTAAAATCATAAACAGCCGCTACAAGATGATTGCAGAATCCCTTCAAAACCAGAAAAAAGAAATGTTTTTACCGGATCACTTGTCTTTACCTAACAAACCAAGAACAAAGAAATAGAAAAAAAATGTGACGAAGTGCTGAAAATAAATTAAATAAACCCAGACTACGGATAGGAAAATTTCGCGAGTTCAATGACCTGTAGGCTAGACTCCTCAGTGCTCTACATACAGAGGCCTCACATGTATTTTCATTGGCTGTCACCCTACACCTGGCAGTTACGGGATTCGCAAGGTGTTTCCTTGCAGGTCTGCTATTGGCTCAGAGGCGTACAGGGCGGGTCTAATAAAATGTGATCCAATTCAATTGCGAAGGTGACTTCACTGTATATACGTTTGACGTCTATCTTGTCCCGAAATGAATTCGCGAAATTTTCCTATCCCTAACCCAGATCATTCGGAACAGAATTTAAATTAAAAACGTAAATTATAAAGCCTATCTGCAATATTTCCAGATTTCAACAGAAACAATAGAAGGCCAGTTAAACACTATATTAGAGATGGGAAAAAAAAAAAAAAAAAAAAAAAAAAAAAACCGGTTAGAAATGCCAGTGTTTCGCCTCTCTATAGGCTGTTAACGATGAATTAAGCATTTTTAAAATCACCCTTTGGAAAATGGTACTCCCCTTGTCTGCGCGTATTTCAGTAGGACAGTCTCACTGTCATGCCCCCGGTAAAGTTAGTATAGTTCTATAAGAAAGTTGTTATTAAGTGTCAACGTATGACTTAAAATGTTAGGTAAACATTTGTGAACACTGAAATTTGTTTTATTACTATCCGTTTGTTTAATGCGTATAAGTGCGTCAATTGGCACATTCGTAAAATGCTAACTTTTTTAATAATGTCACAGTTTCACTTGACCGGCGCGTGAATAGAGTGATGAGTAGCGATAGGAAAAATTCGCGAGTTCAATGACCTGTAGGCTAGACTCCACAATCCTTTGTATAGTGGAACCTTAGATGTTTGTTCATTGGCTGTTGCCCCAGTGTTACCCCACATTTGACAGTACGGGATTCGCTTATAGTTCCCTTGCAAGTCGGCTATTGGCGCGGAGTCGTCCAGGGTGTCTCTTATAAACGCTGATCCAATTGCAAAGATGAGTTCACGGTACACGCGTTTGAAATCTATCTTATCCTGAAATGAATTCGCGAATTTTTCCTATCCCTAATGATGAGGCCCATGGCAATGTTTATTATATATATGTATGTATATATATATATATATATATATATATATATATATATATATATATATATATATATATATATAGTGGAAGAATACACAATGTGCATACAAGTAGATCTTGAGCAAAACTTTCGAAACTACTCAGTTCACCGTGAACAGCCTATATGCTTGAGTATTCTGTGGCGTGGGCCCGTTCCGACGGTTCGCTATTCACACGTTGGGATGCAGGTAGTGTGAAAAGGCTGGGCGACAACGATTGGGAGGGGGGGGGGGATATGACCTTGACGCAGCCATGTCTCACACTTGTCACTCTGTGTTGACTTCCTGCTGGTCTGCGTCTAGCCCATCAAGCACACACGCTCAAGTTCGAACAGCGACAAACACTGCTCCGAATCAGTACAGCCAAAAAGTTTAACACATTGATGTCTGCACACATTTACTGCCACTTAAGACAAATTAGAAGTGTGACAGCTATATCCACTACTGCAAGAACACCGGTTCTGTTGGTGTATGGGTTAGAACTCACCATCGTCTTATTGGTCCATACCACACCGGACACTACCTTGTACTTTACAGCGTTCATTGTTGGCCGGTCATCAACCAATAGGGAGCCGAGCTGATATTGACTCAATAAAAAGTTCTTTATCATATAAAAGGATTTACATTCAATCATGTACCATTGCGTGGCTATAAAGATTAATTCTATCCTTGGCAATATCATTGTTACTGCCCTGTTGTGTTGTTGTGAGGTTGTGTTAAACACTCGCCGAACAAAGACTGCACATCCATGCGAGTGTCGTTCTGAACAACAAAGAAATCTTCCAAATTATCTTTGCTCGAGCTACACTCAAGCGTATTCTACAAAGTGTTAAGGCAGAATCCCACATGCCATCTTGGATTTACGGAATTTTTTCCCCATACACTGGAAATACAGTTTTGTATAGTGTCTTTCGGAACGACAAAGCACAGAGAGCATTGCCCAGCGCATTGTCTGACGTCAGTACTTCTTGATTACTGTTGATATCATCGCCTTTGTAATCGTTCGCAAGAAATAATCTCGCGTTTCGTCTAGGCAGTTACCAGCTAAAAATTAATAAACGTAGCGAAGCTATGGGAGTTGGATAAAGTTTGGGAAGCTGTTATTTAGGATTTGTCGTGCGGGAAACTGCAATTCACCTTCTGAAATAGAAGCTTTGGCAAAAAAAAAAAAACATAAATCCAAGATGGCGGGTGGGAATCCACCTTAAGCCATTCAGGCCCAGTGTATACATTTGTGTACGCAACAATCCTGCAGGCAATTTTTGGTCTGCACTTCACACTGCGAAACTCAATGACCAATGACCTTGCCTGTGGATAAATGATTCGCAAACCGTATTATTAGTCTAGGTCATAATTGGTTCATATAACTGTAGTCGAACATATAGCCTATAGCTCATTGGCTTTGGCAACGAAACAATTGCTGTATCGACTTATGTACAGTATGCATAGAAATTTTCTTTTTCTGAAACACCTGTAACTTATATTAAAGTGGGTCTGAAAGTGTTAGACGGGGTATCAATGTTTGGACTGCGTAACCGATTTGATCTTTACTACATAAGAATTCGTGGATTCTTTTTTGGAAAAGCTAGAATTCAAAAAACATGCATTTATATAACTATAGCCATTTGTCCACGCAGTATTTGACACCTCCTGGAGAACGGTGTCCAATTGTCGCCGTCCACTGAGTGACACCACCTGGAGAACGGCGTCCAATTGTCGCCGTCCACTGAGTGACACCACCTGGAGAACGGTGTCCAATTGTCGCCGTCCACTGAGTGACACCTCCTGGAGAACGGCGTCCAATTGTCGCCGTCCACTGAGACAGCAGACAATCAATGTGCAGTGTTTGTATCGGCATATTTGTAAATAATACCGCAGAGTCTAACCTGGAGTTCATTGAACTCGCTAATTTTTCAGGTCTCTAATTATTATTATTCGTTTCGCATAGGGAACGCGGTGGCTGAGCGGTTAGCCTGCTCGCCTCCCAACAATGCTACCCTGGTTCATTCCCCGGCCGGGTCACTCGCATGTGCGAATCGTGCCGGACGATTCCGCTGGTTGGCGGGTTTTCTCGGGGTATTCCCGTTCTCCCGGTCCTTCAATTTCGGCTCTGCTCCATGCTCACCTCTATTGACCCTCATCGGCTCTCAAGTCCTCGCTGTTAAGAGCCTCCCAAATCTCTTCACTCACTGTGGTTTATCGCGGGGAAAGGTGATGTCTCCTGGGATTCAACGTACCGTACACTTGTGCGACAGTTTTCTTTCCTTATTGGTTGTCATGCATGTAGGAAGGTACTTTCCCATTTCACTAGCCAATGAGGATTCTGATACTATAAGGCAGAACGTTCGTGACCGGTCTGCAAACAACTTAGCCGAGTCACAAACTTGTTCATCCAAACACGAAAGAATAAACTAGTTAGAGTTTTATAGAAGATATTTTGGCTCAAAAAATTTTCGCGATTTCCCATTGTCTCTAATTACAATATTTAGTTTATAATTAATATGAATAAAACAGGAAGAAAATAGGTGTGTTGGGGGTATCTAATAAGAAACAGTTTTTATCAACAATATTATTACAGTGAGCGAGCACGAATGCGGCGTGTTTTCCCTCTGGGGTAATTTTCTAGACTCGTTCAAAGTTATGTTTGCATGAGACGGAGGAATATCTTGGAAGCAGAAACTTAGCAGGTTGTCAGATAAGTTGTAAGTAACCGTGAATAGACAACAATTAGAGGCACCTGTTTTTCGCGATAAGATCTACGCGAAGGTTAAACTCCAATGTCCTAAGTCCGACGTGAAGTTCTCCTTTGGTTATTGGCCAGTTTCTTACTTGACTAGAGCAATCAGAATTACGTAACTCCGATACTGCGTGTCCGTGATTAGCGGGCAGGCACTGGCAATCTGTGAGGGTTAAAAACATCCGTTCACGAAAGCCGATTTGAGCTCTAGTGTTGTCGAGTTGAAGTAGCCGTGATAATTTTTCGCGAAAGACAGGTGGTCCTAACTATAATACAAGTTGCTATAGGCTGTTAGCGGTAAAATGAGCATTTTTGAAAGCCCTGTTTAAGATCTACTTGAATACACATTGTGTATTCTTCCGCCTTACGTAAAATTGACATTACTGTGGGCCTTATCACTTTATTCATGCGTCGGTCAGTCAAATTAAACTGTGAAATTATTAAGAACGTAAATACCTTGCAAATCTGCTCGTTTTTACACTTACATGCATAAAAAAAAAAAAAAAACAGAAAGTGGAATATTTAATTTTAAGTTATCGCAAATGGTAACCTAACACTTTTTATTCGACATGCATGTACCTACCTTCCATCCATCATTACCAACCTTACTGAGTGAATATCAGTCAGTGTGCCCGTTAAAATATATTCATGCAGGGGCAGTGACTTTTCTTCTGAGGTTAATTTCTAAAGTGCTCACTTTATCGCGAACAGCCTTTACCTTGTAAAGTGTGCGTGCGTGTGCGTGTGTGTGTGTGTGTGGTGTGCGTGGACTATCGGAAATATCAAACAAAAAACGAGCAGAATGAAAGTCGATGACAATTGGCCCAAGACTGCCGAGCTGTTATTCGAAACACAAGGCTTCCGTGCTGTTGCCATTAGTCACCTTGTGTAAAATGACCGGCCGCTTCCGGTTGCATATTGCCCCGCGCACACAAACACAACACACACACACACACAAACACAACCTACTTGCACTTCAAGGTCGCCGTGAGCATTCTATCAGAAGCGCGTCACAGAGTTGCCAACTTGGCGATTCCCTCACCAGTTCTGGTTTTGAACCACATATAACTTAGAAAATTACAACTTAGAAGAGTCATAACTTAGAATTCTTGAAAAAAAAAAAAAAAAAAAAAAATTCACACACGTTAGAACTGTCATAACTTAGAACCGCCGTAACTTAAAAATTTATAACTTATAAACGTCGTAATTTAGAAAATCACAACTTAAAACAGTTGTAACGTGGAAAGTAGTAACTTAGAACCATCATAACTTAGAAACACAACTTAGAAATAATGCAGAATCTCATAACTTAGAAACATCGTAACTTAGAAAATCATAACTTGGAACGATCATAACTAAGAAACACACATCTTAGAACTATCGTAACTTAAAAACACACACCTTATAACTATCATAAATTAGAAACACATACCTTAGAAAGTTCACACGTTAGAACACCTTAACTAGCAATAGGCATTACTTAGAAAATTCTACCATATGTGTTTCTAAGTTATATGTTTCTAAGTTAGCTATTTCTAAGTTAAGACAGCACCCCGGTTCTGGTGATTTCAGAAGTCGGTCTAACGGCCAAATTTCATATTTGCGACAGTCGAGAAACTAGTGGTTTCTGTAAAAATCGTGTAACAGATCTGGAGATTTAATGGGAAAACTGAATTTTTTCTATATTACCATATTAGAAGGCGGCCACGTGTTCTTCCCGAAAGAATTCAAAGAATTCAGGACGGCTTATCCTCCAGAACACTATAGCTCAGATTCACTTTCATGAGTTGATGATTTTAACTGACAAGCATTGGAGGTGTCTGCCCGCGATTGACGCACGCTCATTGTCGCGAGATTCTGATTGGGCCAGTCAGGTAAGGAACTGAGTCCCGACAAAGACACGCGGCCAGTAACCAAAGGGGAAACTGCACGTACGCCATAGGTAGAGTTAGTGATTTTTAGCGAAGAGATACGAGAACACGGCAGACTTCTATACCGCAAGCACCCGACAGCAGTTTGCCTACTGCTGTCTGCTTGAGAAGGCGTTTTCATATTTGACCGGGCCACTTAAAATTCGGCAACAGCGGGACTGCTCCTACGTGATTCGTGTGCAGGCAATTAACACGTGGCAATCAGCCAATCAAGATAGGCGAACAACCCAACGGTGTTTTGAAATCTTTTACACTACCCCTAGCCATAGGCGTAAATCTTTTCATGAAAAACAGATGGTCCGACGTGTTATATACATCTGGAAAGGGTAAAGGGTGGTTTTGATAAGCATATTACATTTTTATTGCGTACGATTATCTCTTTATAGGTAAGTATGAAGAATGCATACAGAAACTGCCTGTGCTCGCCATAAGCGAAATTTTGAAGGCAAAAATAGAGCAAAAAACGGCATATTTTGCATATTTTCATTCCCTCATGTGATATGGTTAACTTTTCGGGGTAATTCCACTGACAGCAAAAAAGTGTTTCACATGCAAAAGAGAACTGTAAGAATAATCAATGGCAAAAGAGAGCCAGACTCATGTAGACTTCTTTTCAAGAGCTCAGATATTTTAACATTTGCATGTGAGTACATGTATTCAGTACTTATATTCGTGTCCAAAAACAGTCACTTATTTCAGGAAAAATGAGTCCTTTCATAAGAATGACACTAGAATAAGAATAAAAAAAAACACGTGGCTTGAGTTAACTTAAAACTTGTCCAGAAAGGGCCATCCTACCTTGGTAGCCAACTTTTCAATAAGTTACCACAACACCTTCAAGAAATTTGCTTCTCTAACCAAGAACTCTTTAAAAAACAGCTGAAAGATTTTTTTTTTCTAAACTAACATTTTATAGTGCAGATGAATATCTAAATTACAAAAATTAAGAAATTATTGCATAGCAAGTCATTGTACGCATTTCTTGTTACTGTTTTTCTCGTTTCCTTTTTATTCTGTCACATTATGAGGATAATATGTGATGGTGTAGTGTGTGTGTGTGTGTGTGTGTGTGTGTGTGTGTGTGTGTGTGTGTGTGTGTGTGTGTATATATATATATATATATATATATATATATATATATATATATATATATATGCGTGTGTGTGTGTGTGTTTACGATGTCCAGTGTATAAAACTTTGTATACTGGTATTTGACTTGTCCAATATCTTTGTACAGCTATGTATTGAAAAAAATATATTACAGATGCAATAAAACAAAACAAAACAAAAATATGCAGTGGAGAAGTATCTGTTCATATAGCTTGAGAGAACTGTACTTTTGTTCGCTCGCCTTTCGAATACGTTAATTACTCTAGCTAGAAGTTTTGCTTTTACTTTTTTTGAATTTTTTCAATGTATGATTATGGTATTTGTACATATGGTATAGGCTATTCACGGTAAAATGAGCTCTTATGAAGGCCCTTCGTAAGATCTACTTGTATGCGCGTTGTGTATTTTTCTGCCTTATGTAAGATTAACATTGTCATGAGCCTCATCACTTTAGTCGTGCGTCGGTCAGGTGAAACTGTGAAATTATTAGAAAAGTAAATATTTTACAAATATGCTCAGTTTAACGCTTCGGTGCATTAAAAAAAAAAACGGAAAGTGAAAGAAATAATTTTAATCATCAGAAATGATTACGTAGCACTTTTTTATTCGACGTTCAGATACGGATCTACTTTCGCATCCATCGTTACCAACTTTATTGGGCACATGTCATTCAGGACGCCTGTTAAAATACATGCAGGTAGGGGCAGTGACATTTTTCTGAAGTTGATTACGAAGGTGCTCACTTTATCGTGAACAGCCTTTTAGCATTGGATGTTCGCGGTGAAATGAATACTTCTGAAAGCCCTACTTCAGGTGTACTTGTATGCACATTATGTATCCTTCCACCACGTGTAAAATTAACATTGTCATGGATCTGATCACTTTGTTCATGCGTTTGTCTAATGAAATAGAGAATTATTATTATTATAAAAGGTTAATAGTTAACAAGTTTGCAAATTATACAATTATAAGCATTAAAAAAATGTAAGTAAAATAAATAATTCCAGTAGTCACAAATTTTTATTTAACACTTTTAATTCAAGGTTAAGACATGCAACTAATTCCCCGCTGTCATTACCAACATTACCATGCGCTTCCCATTTTTCGAAGGTTAATTTCAAACGTGCTCACATAACCGTTAACATCTTATAACTGCAATTAGCAATTATAAATAACTTGCTACCAAACCAAATATTTTACTTGTTTATACTGTCTAAATTTAGTTTACTCTAGATAAGATTGTAATTTGGTTTTCGTATCCGTTTAGGTAATTTCTTTCGCAAATATTGGCGACTATGAGCACGCGAGGCGATGGCGACGCAAGGTTGGTGTGCCGATAGGACGGCTCTCGACTTGTAGTGCCGCCGGCAGATCGACACGCGAGATAACGTATCGCGAGCGACTAACAATCGCCTTCCCACCGCCGATAACGTTGTATCGGCAGTGGCCTCGAGCCAACATCATTCTGACGCTAGTACTTCCCCGGTGATTCCCCGGCCGCCTTATAAGGTAGCGCGTTCACTCGACGATGTGTCCGGGCGTGACTCGAGTGCGTTTGTCCCGCATCCCGGCCTTCAAGAGCTGATAACGCTCGACGTGAGGAAACAAACGCAACAATCGAATTAGAAGTCTTTTACATTATCACATTCAGGTCTGCACATATCTACTATAATTGAAGACAAGTTAGAAGTGCATCTCCATTATACATCCCTGCAGGAACGTCTAGTCTGTTGGGTTCTGTATTCCTACTTACCACTCTTCTATTGGTCCACACCACACTGGGTGTGCTTACTGTGATCTACAACGTTCTTCATTGGCTGGTCATCAGCCACTGGGGTCGCAGAGATGATTGTGCTCCAATCAAATGTCTCTCGCTGTCTAAAATTTTTTACAGTCAATCGTGTCATTTTATAAAAGTATAGCAAAAACTATAGCTGCTGGGTTGTGTTGGTCTTGTAGTATCCTATGGAATACTAGCGGGACAACGGCTCTATAACCATGCGAGTTTCATTTTCAAGGACGAGGCAATTTGAAAACTGGCGTTGTGGACTATCCTCGAGCTAGGTTCAACCAAGGCCACGTTAAAAATATCTTCGCCCTTGAAAATCAAACTCGCGTTGCTACACAGCCATTGTTCCGCTAGTATTTCATACGATCTTACAAGAACGATACAACTCAGCAGCTATAGTTTTTCAGCAAAAAAAAAAAAAAAGTACTTTTTCCTATAACTAGAGACCCGAGAAATTCGCGAGTGCAATGACCTGTAGGCTAGACTTCACAGTCTTATATACTCTCATACAGATATCAACTGTTTATTGGTCGATTGTTGTGGTAGTAAAAGGTGGTGGTTGGGCGCACAATTTATTTCATGTTTCTTATTGGCTCATTTATCTCCAGGAGGTGTCAAACAACACGTCGACGAATTACAAAAGTAACGTGAACATACAAGTGTGTGAATTCCAACTTGTCTTGAAACGAACGCGCGAAATTGTTGGGGGGGGGGGGGTTGGTCTAGTTCCTCATAAATAGGGACGTGCAAAATTCGGATTTTTTTTTGGCGTCGAGTTAAAATTCACAGTACTGTGTACACTCGAGCCGGCGTCGTTTCGCCATTGACTGCTGCCTAGATGGATGGCGATTCACTTCTAACTTGTCTTCAATTATAATAAATATGCGCAGACCCGAGTGTGTTCCGGGCACTGCATATTTGCTGGCAGGTGCGAAACTTCAATTGGAAATCCCGTGTTGAGGACATTTCGCCTCAGTGTGTTAATTTTTAAGATAAGCGTTTCAAACAAAATGTATTTTTCAGAAATGTTTTAGGAGAAGTTACATACAGGAGAAACATAACATGTACAGCCTGTTTGCAAGGGATTTTTTTAAATAAGCGTTTTACAAAAAAAAAAAAAAAATTGCATACTGCCTATCTACGTTGAAAATACACGTTAGTAGGGACCTTCTGCTAAGAAATTCGTGAAGAATTAATTTCGTTTGAATCGTTTATCTTTAAAACTAACACACTGAAGCGAAAAGTTCTCATTACGGGTTTTTATATGAAAGTTTCGCAGCTGCCAGCCGGTACAGAGCAATTGCGAAAGTGACACGAATTTACGAGTTTTTAAATTATATCTCAATAATTATTGGGGACAGGTGTATTTCGCGAAAATATTTAGGACCATGCTAGACTTCAATATCCTAATCCCACAACCACAACTTCCTTAGGTTATTGGCCAAGTGTCTACGTGAGAAGACGTGTTCCTATTTGACTGGACCAATCGTAATAAAGTATGCCGGTACTGAGCGTCCGTGCTTCGCTGGCAGACACTTGAGGCACGTGGCATTTAAGATCATCCAACCACTAAACTGCATATGAACCAAAAGTGTTTTGTAGTACAACTGGTCTTAAAATCTTTTCGTGAAAAACATCCGTCCCTACTAATTATTCGTGTCTAAGGCCACTTGATTTTCGCAGAAAGATCCCACGGCTAGTTGTACCTACTCCAAAACGCGTTAGTCGAGAACCAGTATCACGGTTGGATGTGATTTTAACTCACACGCGGGTGTCGGCCCGCGAATCGCCGACGTGCAGTTGGGGGGCCAAGGATGGCTGAGCGGTTAGCCTGCTCGCCTCTCGCCAAGGCGATCCGAGTTCCATTCCCGGCCGGCTCACTCCAGGATCTTCTCATGTGGGAATCGTGCTGCCGTTGGTCGGCGGGTTTTCTCGGGGTTCTCCCGTCCCCCCCCCCCCGCCCGTTCATTCTGGAGCTGCTCCATACTCACCTCAGTCACCCTCACCGGCTCTCAAGACCTCGATGTGAAGAGCCGTCCAAATCCCTTCACTAACTCACCGACGTACAGTAGCGAAGGAACCTAAATGTGATTGGCCAGCCAAGTAGGGGAATGCCTTCTCAGAGGGACACGCCGCCAATAAGCAAAATAATACCACTGCTATACCCTCAGGGTATTGAAATATAGCATGTGCGAAAACTTTTCGCTAAAAGCAGGTGGTGCCATTCAGTTCCCTCCTTATTTGTTTTCTCGGGTGTCTACCTTGTGTCAATTCTGCGACTGGAAAGAAGAAAATGAGAAACAGTCCTGTGGTAAAGGCTTTCCACGATAAAGTGAGCACTTTAGAAATGAACCTTTGAAAAAAGTTACTGCCCCTGAACGCATATATTTTAACCGACGCACTGAGTGCCATTCGGCCAGTAAAGTTGGTAACGATTGCTGGCAAGTAGTTCCATATTTTAACATCGAATAAAGAGTGTTAGGTAACCATTTGTGATAACTTACAATTATTTCTTTCGTTTTCGGTTTTTTTCGAATGCATCGAAATGTATAAATAAGCATATTAGTGAAGTATTTACTTTCTTAATGAATTCACAGTTTCACTTGACCGACTCATGAATAAAGTGACGAGTCTCATGACAATGTTAATTTTCCATAAGGCGGAGTAATACACAACGTGCATACAAATAGATCATTGGCAGGGCTGTCAAAAGTGCTCGTTTTACCGTGAACAGCCTATAATGCTAATGCCCAAGTGAGTAGTCACGATGGAACAATTAACTGGAGCACGATAAAAAGAGGACTTTGCTAGCTACAGTGCCTGCTAGAAGAGAAGAAAAGTCAATATGTAATGTGCTCAGAATAGAAACATGTTGACAGCTTGTATGGCAAGACCAAAATACACACGCTAAATCATATAACAATTACGGTCGGGACCAAAACATGCCCGGCAATAATTTACAAAAATATTAATCCAAGTCTTGTTATTACGTGCAGGAAGCCGTAGTTTAAAGTGTAGTTAGTATATCTAGAGATCCGGATATCTCGCGGATTCATTAAGCAACAAGCTAGACTCCACAACCCTTTGTGTACTAGATCTTCAGTCACTTGCTCATCGCCTGGTACCCCCCAGTTCGACCACTGGACAGGTAGCGCTAGATTTGGTTCTTGTTTTCCTTGCAGGTTTGTGATTGGTCGAAAGTCGTCCCGGTCATGTCTAACGAACCAGGGCCCAGCAGAAGCCGAAATTCCAGAATATATGCGGTTGAAGCTTAGATTATCTTCAAATGAGCCCACGAAATTTCCGGGTCTCTAACTATACCATAGCGGTGGGCTGTAAGACACTTCAGTTAATTCTGTTTATTCACAAACAAATGTTTGTAAAGTAATTGATAAAATGTTTCTGTAACATTGCAGGAGAAATGTTGTATATATATAAAAAAAAACAATGATTCGTTAACACACGAACTTTATTATGCATTATTGCTTGTTAAAATGAATATGAGCTGTGTACAGTCCAGAGAAACTTATCTTGAAATTATCTGCACATGTTATTTGTTGTTCTACAGAAATCATTTTAGTAACTAATTTTTAAGAGTTGTTTGTAAAACCACGGTATATTTATACATATCGTTTATATGCTCGGGAATTTAATGTACGTTTTGATTTTGAATATGGCTTTACCTGTCAAAGTGAATTACTGCAGTTCCCCTAATTAAAAGCGATTGTACAATCGAACCAGAGAACTCTAATTATGACGTGGGAACTTATACATAAAAAAGTTAATTACATGACGAAAATTACAAACATGCTCAACTTTACTTTTTGTTAGTAAAAATACTTCCGGAGAGACAGAAGAACGATGTTTTCAGCACAGAAATACCACATTAATGCCGCAATCTCCCTTTCATTCATTCGGGTGTTTGTAGTTTATTTGTAAAAATAAAAGTACTTAGGTGCAAACCACACACTCAGAGGTTTCTATCTTCATCCATTACTTGCGTTCCCTTTCGATAACTGACTAGCAGCGAAGCTGAACAATTTTTTGGGAAGTAAACGGCACAACTATCACAACTCGGCTTAATTTAAAGTGGCTTTCCCTGATTATTTTATTTGTGTTCTTAAATACGTAGGCGTACTTTGAAAAAAAAAAAGTTGTGATCAGAGATGCTCTCATTATGTGTAGGGATAGGAACACTTCGCGGGTTCATTTCAAGAAAACGTAGACGTCAAAAACGTATACACAGAAGTTGCCTTTGCAATTGGATCTCAGTTCATTAGACACGCCCTGGGCGATTCAGAGCCAATAGCAAACTGGAAAAGAAACAATTCACGAATCCCATACTGCCAGGTGTGGAGTAACGCTGGTAACTCGCTGGGGAAGCGGCCAACGAACAAACAACTGGAGCTCGAGTATGCACAGGCCTGCGGAGTCTAGCCTACAGGTAATTGAAACCGCTAAATGTTCCTATCCCTAATTATGTGTTATACTTCAATACCACGGTAGACTGCATTCAAGTACATGTTTATTTTTATTTGTGTCATTGAACCTCCGCCTTGAAGGATTAGAATCAACAGTAAACACTCATCACTTGGGTGCCTTCATTCCGTGTGGCTGGGTCGAACAGGAAAATGGGTTCTGTCTGTGGTAGCAGCTAACGAACAGGCGATTTCTGCTCGAGTGTGTAGAAGACTTTGGAGTCTAAGATTGGGTTGAGCTGGGTTCAGTTGAGAGATTTAGGTGGCTCTTAAGAGTGGGATGGACCCCCCCGTGGGAACCATGCGTCCAAGGCGTGCAGAGTTTCCGTCGTGATGCTGTATTGTGTATATTAGATCTGTAACACAGAGGTTTTATTACACGCGATGAAAGACCACGGATTAAACTACGTCGCATATTTGTACTTTTCTCTTGCCGCTTAAGGAAACTGCACAGGCAAGCTTTAAAAATGCGATATATGACCATTTTCGCGATCCCCCCCCCCCCAGGAATACACTTAATATAACAAAAGTAAACAATAGGTAGCGATAGGAACATTTCGCGAGTTCATTTCAGGGCAAGATAGGCGTCAAACACGCGTACACTGAAGTTGACTTTGCAATTGGAACGAAGTTTATTAGACACGCTCTGGACGATAGTGAGCCAATATCAGACTTGCAAGGAAAAAGCAGCGAGTGTCATACTGCCAGGTGTGAAGTAGCATTGGCTAGTCTCCAGAGCAGCAACCAATGAACTTACATCTGAGGCTGGAGTATACACAGGACTGTGGAGTCTAGCCTACAGGTCATTGAACTCGTGAATTTTTCCTATCCCTAACAATAGGGGCATAGATAATTGTTAGGGATAGAAAAAATTCGCGAATTCCTTTCAGGACAAGATAGACTTCAAACGCGTGTCCACTGAACTCACCTTTGCAATTGGATCAGAGTTTATCAGACATACCCTGGACGACTCCGCGCCAATAGCCGACTTGCAAGGGAACTATAAGCGAATTCCGTACTGTCAAATGTGGGGTAACACTGGGGCAACAGCCAATGAACAAACATATGAGGTTCTACTATACAAAGGATTGTGGAGTCTAGCATACAGGTCATTGAACTCGCGAAATTTTCCTATCCCTAATAATTGTTCTTTTTAAATATCTTTTCTGACAAAAAAGTCGTATTTGTAGAACATTTATTTACCGAGATAATACACGTATTCGCGCATACAACTATTTCACAAAAAAACGCGGGGGTCTTAACTACGATGTCATGAATGTCAATGAGTGTGAAATGAGGCGAGAATGGAGCAGCGGTGGAAAGCAAGGTCGGAGGGAACCGGAGATACGTGAACAAACCCGCCGACCATCGGCATCGTCCGGGCACGAGTCCCACTCGCGAAAATCCGGGAGTGACCCGGCCGGAGATCGAACCCGGTTCGCTCCGATGGGAGGCGAGCAGTCGAACCGCTTGTCCAGCTTGGTGCAGCTTATAAGGCGAGATGGTATTGTCCCCTACAGGTTCGCGAAAGTCGCTCCAACCTTTACAGTACGGATCGCTGGCCACCTGTTTTTCGCGAAAATATTCGAGAGATGTCTATAATTCAATATCCTGTGTGCACATTTGCAAATTTAATGCTGTTATTGGCTGCACATTTGTGTAAGACGACAATTTCATACCTGGCCGCGCCAATAATAATTAAGTTGGTGCAAGCTGTTCACGGTAAAATCAGCACTTCTGAAAGGCCTGGTTAGGATCTACTTGTATGCGCATAGCGTATTCTTCCGCCTTACGTGAAATTAACGTTGTCATCGGCCTTATCACTTTATTCATACGTGGGCCACGTGAAACTGTGAATTTATTAGAAAGAGAAAGTTGCACAAATCAGCACATATTTACACTTCAGCGCATTAGAAACAAAACAGAAAGAGAAAGAAATAATCTAAGTGATTGTAAATGATTACATTACACTTTTTATTTGACGTTAATATATGGAACTACTTTCCTTCCATCATTACCAACTTTACTGGGTACATGTCACTCAGTTCGGCCTATAAAATATATGCAGGCAGGGCAGTGACTTTTTTCTAAGGTTGACCCTCTGCGATTCGCGGGTAGACACTGAAGACACGTTGGAATCAAAATCATCCAATCACAAAAGCGGATCGTAGCTAGAGTGTTTTGGAGTAAAACTAGCCGTTGAATCTTTTCGCGAAAAACTGGTGTGTCTCTGTATCTGAACAGCGCTAGCCGCTATCCTGAACCGCAGCTTGCAGTTGCAGACAAGCTGCCAGAGATGAACTGCGCGCTGATTCAGATACACATATTCACGGTGTGCGGAGCCGATATATCACGGACCTCGCTCGGCTGGTGGTAGGAAGTGGGTCAGCTGTATATATACCCGACTGGCCGTGTCTTCCTGGAGTGAGAAGCCAGCCTGTCATATGCTGTGGCATGCGGGGCACGTGACGTCAACCAGATCTTGGTCCAAGTCAAACACACCAGCTCTTATAAGCGATGGGGAAGACGGACAGAGAGGAAGTTATAACACGATAGAAAACTTTAGCATTTGATGAATTCACAGACACACGATACAAGTGTAAAGTCAAATTTCAGACAATTATCTCATTCACCCATTCAGATCCAGTGTACACAATCTTGTACATTTTTCACGATATTGTAATTTTTGGTCTGAACTGTACACTACGAAGTTCAATGACCAATGATTAGAGACCTGCCAAATTCGCGTTATTATTCTGCGACAGGTTAAACTTTAAACACGTGTACCTTTCCAGTACGTTTGTCATTGGAGCATGATGTATCTGACTCGTCCTGGGTAACTCTGCACCAATATATGAACACTTCACAATTGTGGGCCCCAAACACGTGCGATTCAGTCAGAAAGGGCGTGGCTTCATATCTATGCAGCAGCCAATGGAGAAACGATGTTGGCTCCAGTACGGACAGTACTGTGAAGTTTAGCCTGATGCCGAATAATAAAGAGGAATTTTGCTTGTGTCTACTAGAGGCCAACAGACCCAACTAGAGGCCCTACCCGCCAAGACTGCAGGAGCAGTGTGGGACCTCCTCCGGTCCAGTGACCGGTGGTACAAATTACCACACGCCCATGCCACGGGGAGGTGTGGGTTCCCTTGACCGGTAAAGGCTATATATTTCCATAACCGGCCCTTTTACAATGGCTGCTATAACTTGGTCTCGGATACTAGGACTAACAGCAGCCCCGACACCTCAAGCGACCAATCCTCCCCACTTTTGCTGGAAGTGAGGTGCAATCAGAGCACTGGGCTCATTGGCTGTGGGCCTGAAACGGTTACACAACAATTACCGCTTTGTGGACTATCCTCAAGCTAGGTTCGAGCAACGCCAGTTTAAAAATTTCTTCGTTCCTAAAAATTAAACTCGCATGGTTATACATCCATTGCTCCGCTAGTAGTTAATAGTATCCTACAAGAACAATACAACCCAGCAGCTATAGCTTTTCTGTGAAAATAAAAAAAAGTACTTTTTGTTATTATATCCTTATAAAAAGACGCGATTCACTGTAAACGTTTTACACATTAAGATACATTTGATTGGAGCATAATCAGCTCTGAGACCCCCGTGGCTGATGACCAGCCAATGGAGAACGTTGTAGATCACCGTAAGCACGCCCAGTGTGGTGTGGACCAATAGAAGAGTGGTAAGTGGGAATACAGAAACCAACAGGATAGACGTTCCTACAGTGGTGTGTACAGGTGATTCACTTCTAACTTGTCTTCAATTATAGTAGATATGTGCAGACCTGAATGTGTTAATCAGTGGCCGTTGTGTTGAGCATCTTCCTTGTGAGATATCTGATTTGTTGAAATTAGTGCAGCTCTCATTTCTGAATGGTCAATGGCGACATCAAAAAACACGCATTCCGTTGTGCACTATGGTTACCAGAAACACGCTCGGCTTAAGTAAAGTGTTAATCGAAATATTGAGCGATTACAACACTCGAGCTGATAAATTAACTCGCGACTGAACGGGTTAAATGTAGGTTCTGCTATCTTATTAAGAATGTGTTTCTTGTTATGTAAATCATTATCGCTCAGGGATATATATATATATATATATATATATATATATATATATATATATATATATATATATATATATATATATATATGTGCCTGTTTTTTTCAATAAGATTAGGTATTAATAATATTACCGTTCAAACAATATCACTCTTACCTTCGAAGTTTAATGGCAAAGGTGAGTTCATGTTTTTATGTTGGTGTGACTGGACTGTGGCCATTGCCGACCATGAGACTAGATAAAAATCGCAGGCATACAGATGTAAGCAAGATAAAAAACTAGAAAACCTTTTTTCGTCTGTGTGTAGTAGTGTAAAAGACTTCTTTTTTTTGCGTCTTTCGTCTTTCTGAGTTCTCTGTGTGTGTGCGATTTTTATTTAATCTCATGTTCGGCAATGGACACCGCAAATCAAAATATTTAAAATTGCTTTAAATTGGGGAAATTGGGCACAACGGCTCCATTAGAAATCTCCGCGGTCCTGTGTATCTTCCATCCTCAGTTTCCTGTTCACTGACTGATCTCCCACGGAGCAGACAGTTTTACCGAGTATATTTCGTTTACCCTAAAAGCGAATGGCCTAATTCCGTTTGTCCTACTGCGTTTATCCTAAATGCGTTTAACCTGACTTCTTTTAACCTAATTTCATTTGGCCTAACTTCGTTTATCCTAATTTCGTTTGGCCTAACTACGTTTGTCCTAACTGCGTTTAACCTAACTTCGTTTACCCTAATATGTCAATTTTTGAATATTCTTGACAGATACTGCGTTTGGCCTAATTTCGTTTCGCCTAACTTCAATTAGCCTATCTGCGTTTATGCTAAAATCTGAAACTTGCATTTCGCCTAACTGCGTTTGTCCTAACTTGGTTTCCCTAATTGCGAATAGATAGGGATAGGAAAAATTCGCGAGTTCAATGTCCTGTAGGCTAGACTCCACAGTCCTGTGTATACTCGAGCTTCAGTTGTTTGTTCATTGGCTGCCTCACCACTGAGTAACCAGCATTAATCCACACCTGACTGTACGGGATTCGTGGATTGTTTCCTTCCCTGTCTGCTATTGGCAGTGAATCGCCCAGGGCGTGTCTAATAAACTGCGATACAATTGCAAAGGCAACTTCTGTGTATACGAGTTTGACGTCTACCTTGTCCTGAAATGAATTCGCGAAATGTTCGAATCACTAATTATTAGGGATAGGAAAATTTCGCGAGTTCAATGACCTGTATGCTAGACTACACAATCCTTTGTATAGTGGAACCTCAGATGTCTGTTCATTGGCTGTTGCCCCAGTGTTACCCCACACTTGACAGTACGAGATTCGCTTCTTGTGCCCTTGCAAGTCGGCTATTGGCGCGGAGTCGTCCAGGGTATCTCTTTATAAATAGGGATAGGAAAAATTAGCGAGTTCAATGACCTGTAGGCTAGACTCCACAGTAGTGTGTATACTAGAGCCTCATATGATGGTTCATTGGCTGCTGTCTCATAGGGTAGCCAGTGTTACTTCACACCTGGCAGTATGGCACTCGCTACTTGTTTCTTTGCAAGTCTGCTATTGGCTCAGAGTTGTCCAGGGCGTGTCTAATAAACTGCGATCCAATTGCAAAGTCAATTTCAGTGTACACGTGTTTGATGTCTATCGTGTCCTGAAATGAATTCGCGAATTTTCCCTATCCCTCCTAATTATGACACGAATTATTAATACATCTAGTGTAGTGGTTAGGCCACTCGCCTCCGAACTATGCGAACCCGGTTATATTTCCGGCGGGGTCACTCCCGAATTTTCGCATATGGGAAGCGTACCACACGATATCCCGTCTCCCAACGCTGGTACATACTCACCTCGTTTCACCCCCATCGGTTCTCAAGATCTCGATGTTAAGAGCCACGAAAATCTCTTTACTCACTCATTCGTCTGTGACTCTAGAGGCTATTCACGGTAAAGTGAGCACTCTTTAAGGCCCTGTTTAATTTTTCCTTGCAATTAATTTCTGCCATTCCGCCACTTTTTAATGTAAACATTGCAATATGACTAATAAACACGGTATACACATTTCGTCGCTCTCGAAAGTTAACGTCTGAGACTGCAATAAAAAATATTTATTAGGGGTTAATACCTTTTAGGGGGGGGGGGGGCCTTAAAAAGTGCTCACTTTCCCGTGAACAGCTTATAAGGGTTAAGGTGGCCGCCAGGTTGGAGGAATTTTGCACGTCTGAGGCCTAAAAGCGTGGGAGCGCTAGGGGCGGCCGAGACATGCTCATCAACTTTCTCCTCGTCTCTATGAGCAAAGCACCTAACTGGTGTGCAGTCCTGCCGTCGATAGCGCGCCTCTGAGACTTGCAGCGGAGACCCTGCCATTTTATGACGTAAGAGTGTAAATAAAATTTTGATGCACGTCCCTATGCTTTTTTTTTTTTTATGTTTTGTGCCGGAATGTTCATACCTAAAATTGACAGTGAAAACACGAGTTTGAGCCATTTCCCCCATCACGAAAACATGCTTTAGAGAGAAACGAAGGAACTGGAAAACGTAAGGTGTGTAACGTTTCTTAACCCTTTGAGTATTGCACATTGCACAAATTTACTGGCACTGAAGACAAGGTTAGCATGAGCTGCCTATATTCACCACTACAACAATGCCAATTGTGTTGGTCTCTATATTTCCACATACCATCTTCCTATTGGTCCTGGCTACACCGGACACGCTCACTGCACTCTGCAACGTTTATTATTGGCTGGTCGTCGGCCAATGAAGTCGCGGCATGTCTGCGTACCAATCAAAGTGTCGCGACAGATGTAGCACGTTTAACAATACAACGTGTTCAATGGAGAAATTATTTAAAAAAAATAAATATTGTTTTTCTTACAAACAAAAAGTGTTGACAAATTTTAATTTATTACTTATATTCCCATAAAGTCCAGGGAAACAGTAAAAATATAAAAGTGCCCGTTTCTTCTTCAATGGCAAACAAATTTCAATATAAAGCTAGCCCCGTGTAGGATATACGTGCACACTCCTCAAAGGATTACATGCTATTCGTAAGCAGTGCACACCCAGACACGTTGGGACGGTTTTTTAACACATTCTGGACTATGCTCGAGCTAAGCTCGAGCAACGCCAGTTATAGCATATCTTCGTCCTAGAAAATAAAACTCGCGTGGTTGTAGAGTCATTGTCTGCTAGTATTTAACAGCATCGTACAAGAATAATATAATCCTGTAACTTTAGTTTTCCTGCAAAAAAAGGTTTTTTTTTTGTTATATCCTTTATAAAATAACACGGTTGACTGTAATACTTTAACACAGTAAGATACACTTGACTGGAGCATAATCATCTCTGCGACCCCAGTGGCTGATGACCAACCAATGAAGAACGTAGTAGATCACAGTAAGCACTCCCAGTGTGGTGTGGACCAATAGAAGAGTGGTAAGTGGGAATACAGAACCCAACAGAATAGACGTCCCTGCAGTGGTGTATACAGGTGATTCACTTCTAACTTGTCTTCAATTGTAGTAAATATGTTCAGACCTGAATGTGTTGATAAAACTTTTTCTGCTGGAACTCTGCACACCGATCGGCGGCCTACCCAGGCGACCACCTTAAGCAGTTCAATCACAACAATTTCTTTTCTCGGTGAGGATCTGTAAGGCGAGCAGATTAGCGGACGCCATGTCTGGTCAGCAAGGGGCGGACTGGCCCATATAACTGCCGCGGCGGAAAGCTGCCACATATAAATAGCTGGGCTGGCCTGGACGCATCAGCAAGAATCACACTGCGGAATTATACCAGGCGGCGAAGTGGGCCGCGATATGTGAGAGCTCGTCGCCGCGGACTGTGGAAATAACACTGCCATTAGGTGCGGCGGTCAGTGAGCGACGCCATGCGGTGCTCTTCCCCAGCCTTCCCTCCAGGTCCCGTGTTACACGATCGTGTCCGTCTCCAAAGCCGGTTTTACAAGGTGGAGGCTGTTTACGGCAAAGGGAGCACTTTTGAAATCAACCTTTGAAAAATGTCACTGCCCCATACATGCGTATATTTTGACGGGCAAACTGACCGTCACGTGCCCAGTAATGTTGGCAACGACGGAGAGGAAATATCTCCATGACTTAACGTTAAATCACAACTGTTAAGTAAACAATTGTGAATATTGAAATAATTTAGTTTACTTCTGTTTGGTTTACAAATCCATATAAGTTGTGATATATTTCAGTAGAATTAGATATGAATCAATTATGTAGATATAGAAAGCCTATATATATATATATATATATTACAATTTTATTATTTCTCTAATCTTCTCATCCAATTAGACGATTATCCAATCAAATTCAGTATTTTACGCATACAAATTCAACTATTCACAATACTTAATAATTATTCACATTCCTCTGATTGACTGTCATCTGACCATGAGATATTTCTCCTCCGCAAATCAGCGATAGCGAGACGAGAGACAACTATGATAGTCACCTCACATATTAAATCGTAATTTGGAAAGATATCAACAGAAAGTGACAACATAAGCAAGTACTCTTTAATCGTATATAAAAAAATGCCTATAACAAAGTGTAAACATTGGCCTATCCCAAAATCTGCAATGTTACCAAGTATACAAATAAAAAAAAATTCTGAAATATTGACTAGCCTAAAAATTTTGCAGTTGCCGTTGACCGACGCACGATGATAACGTTAAATGTACCCATGGTGGAATAATACACAACGTGCACACAACTAGATCTTGGCACTGCCAGGCCCACATTAAACTACGGTTTCAGGTGTTCAAAAAAAATATTTATGATGCGTGGTGTACTTAAGTCGACACAACAGTTTATTGCGTTGTCGCAGCCAATGAGATGTAGGCTATAAGTTTTGCTACAGTTATATGAACCAATTATAACCTTGACAAGTAGGCTGTTCACGGTAAAGTGAGCACTTTTGAAAGTCCTCTAATTTGGAACGATGGTCAATAAATATATTTTATTTTACCCTTAGACGCTAACTTCCGAGTGCGGTGGAATATACACATTGTGTCTATTAGTTACATGGCGATATTTATTTAAAAAGGTGGTTAAAGGATTAAAAATGGCTGAAATAAAAAAGTAACTAGGGCCTCAAAAGCGCCCACTTGATCGTGAACGGCCTGTAAGATGGTTGCCGAATCATTCACCCACGGGCAAGGTCATTGGTATGGCTAGGAAAATTTCGCGAATTCATTTCAGGACAAGATAGATTTCAAACGCGTGTACACTACAGTCACTTTTGCTATTGAATTAGAGTTTTTTTATGCACGCACTAGACGACTCTGAGCCAATAGCAGACTTGCAAGGGAACAAGAAGCGAATCCCATGCTTCCAGGTGTGCGGTAACACTGGGGCAGCAGCCAATGAATAAACATCTGAGGCTCGACTGTACAAAGGATTGTGGAGTCTGGTCTACAGGTCATCGAACCCGTGAAATTTTCCTATCGCTAGTCATTGGCCACTGAGCTTCGCAGTGTACGGCGCAGACCAAAAATTACTTGCACGAGCGTAATGTTGCACAGTTGTGTACACTGGGTCTGAATGGGTTTTGCACTTAGATTGCAGTTCAGATCTACGGACAAATATGACATGCTAAATGATGTTCACGATAAAAGCTCCTGCCTGCATATATTCTAACGGGCGCACTGAGTGACATGCGCACAGCAAAGTCGGTAACGATGGATGGAATGTGGTTCCATATTTTAACGTCGAATAAAAAGTGTTAGGTAACCATTTGTGATAACTTAGATTACTTCTCTCGCTCGCTGTTCTTTTTACTCACCGAAGTGTAAAAATGAGCAGGTTTGGAAAATATTCACCTTCCTAATAATTTCACAGTTTTATTTGACCGACGTATGAATAAAGTGACGACACCCATGGCAATGTTAATTTTACATAAGGCGGAAGAACACAAACGTTCATACACTTAGATCGTAAGCAGAGCTTTTAAAAGTGCTCATTTTACCGTGAACAGCCTTTAATATTTCATCGTCGGTGCCTTCGAATAATGGAGATGTAATGTTGCCGCAAACTCCATACAACGGAGTTAAATTCAGGTGACATAATGTTACATTGGCAGCACCCAAAGTATTAACTACCTTTGTAAGTATTGACCCGAACATTTCGTGACACAGCTTCACAAAGTAAGTAAATATCCAGGGACGGTATGTCATGGCGGTACCTTTGATGTAGACGTAGCCGCCCTCTGGTTGGTTGCGCCAGGGTCTGGTAATTGGCTTTGTGTCTGATTGGCTACCTCGTGGAACGAAAAGGTTTCCTATTGCTAGGGACGAGCGAAATCCGCAATATTATTTAAGGACAGACTTAACTGCAAGTTACTGCGTGTTTGACCGACTTCAGTCACTGGCTGGACATATGTCTGTCACGCCTCGGAGAACTCTTGAGCCAGTAATATTAGTCCAGCGATGGAGTGGCCAATCTCTTTTAAGGATATGAAGCAGGTAGGTGACGTTGATTAGAGTGCAGCGGCCAATGAAAACACGGGCTGTGCTCATTTGTTTATAAGACAGTACAGTTATCCTCTTACCAGAAAGTTTTTCGGGTAGGGGGGGGCGGGGGGGTGTGGTTTGGGGGGGGGGGTGCTGATGAATGTTAGTATTGTTACTAGTAGTACATCGTTCACAAGTCACAGTGGAAGGAAGGGTAGGAAAGGAAACGAGGATAGAAACTATGTATGCAAACACTCGCTCACATTTTTAGGAACTATGAACATTTTTTTTTTTCACCCGTTTATTCAGAAAACGAAATTTTAATGTATAAGATATAATCATATGTGTGGTTAATAACAAATAAATATAATGATTGCCACTTTAATATAGGGTGTAAAAACATGTGTCATTTGGGTAACAAAATATATAAATATAATGATTGACATTCGACATTTCGATAATAGGGTTTTAAAAAAAAGTGTGTCATTTCGGGGGGGGGGGGCTGCAGCCCGCTCAGACCACCCTCCCTCCCTCTAGTACGCCACTGCCACTCACCGAAAGATAATGCGAATTTTGCACGTCCCTACCTATTGCTTATGTTGTCGGTTGGCCAGGAAGTTGCCATGCGCTGATTGGCAAACGTCATTTAGAAATTGCTGGCTAGCGACGCCATTTTGGTGGCGTGGGCAGCTGGAGTTCGCGGAACAAAAAGTTGTTTAACTTACTTCCGTATGTATACTTATTTACTCTGCCTTCGGGCGTGAGCGCGGAAGTAGAGACGTTGATATCGGAAACATAATATGGATATTATTTATATTGGTATCGTTTTACGGAACGATATATCGAAAGAAAATTTCGAGTTATGCTACATCGAAACATGCTAATTTATGTGTTAAATAAAGGACTTGACAAATGTAAAATTGCTTGTAATGTTACATGTTGAGGACATGGAAACGAGGTATTACAGAAATATGTGGGGCCTGTTTTTGGTGAATGTTGCCATAATAAACAAAATGATTTTTTAATCCTTTGTTTTTTGTATTCAAACCACAGCTTACTAAAACAGTAATTTTAAAATATTTATTTCCGATACCTGGGAATGATATTGATTTCGATAAAATATTGTTGAATTGAGGTTATTTGGGCGGCTCTTAGCAACGAGGTCTTGAGAGCTAATGGGGGAGAAATTATGTGAGAATGGAGCAGCGTCGGAATGCCAGGGCGGGAGGGAAACGGGAGGTCCCCGAGAAAACCCGGTGACCAGCGACATCGTCCGGCACGATTGCCACTTGCGAAAATCTGGGAGTGGCCCCGCTGGGGGAAAGAACCCGGTTCGCTTTGGTGGGAGGCGGGCGTTCTAACCGCTCAGTCACCGTGATCCTAAGATATTTTTGAACTATATCGACTATTTACATCGATTCGTCATTTCGATATATCGATTTTTTTTCTTCCCGAAATTTCTACGTTGGAAGGAGGAGGGAGCGCAGCCGGACCGGAAGACGTGTAAACGCAGGAGCCAGTTGGCAGCTCTACCATGGTATGTCAGGAATGCCACACTTCCGGCTATCTATCTCGTCTGCCAGCGTATCTGCAACACTAGCTCACCATCATCAACGTTCGCTCGAAACCGCCTGGTTCACATGTCGGATTGCCACACCCCTCTACGCTAAACACACGTTTCTTGCTTTTTGCACTCATTTCCTCGTACCCACATATCCACACCACACTTCTCTTCTCCTTAACACATTCTGGAACATCCTCAAGCTAGATTCGAGCAACGCCCGTTTAAAAATGTCTTCGTCCTTGAAAATCAAACTCGCCTTGCTACGCAACGCAGCCATTTTTCCGTTAGTATTTCATAGCATCTTACAAAAACAATACAAGTCAGCATCTGTAGTTTTCCTGGGGGGGGGGGGGGTACTTTTTGTTATACACGATTGTCTGTAAACCTTTTACACTTTAAGCTACATTTGATTGGAGCATAATCAGCTCTGCGACCCCAGTGGCTGATGACCAGCCAATGATGAACGTTGTAGATCACAGTAAGCACTCCCAGTGTGGTGTGGACCAATAGAAGAGTGGTAAGTGGGAATACAGAAACCAACAGGATAGATGTTCCTTCAGTGGTTTATACAGGTTATTCACGTCTAACTTATTTTCAATTATAATAAATGTGTGAAAACCTGAGTGTGTTAAGAATGTTTAACGAAATTTTTCGTACTACATTGTTTAAATAACGGTTTCTGAAGCTTTGTCAAACTTTTACAACTCCACCGTGTTTATTAATTTTTGTCTAGTGATTGTTAGCAAGAGATGAGAACTTCTCTTGCTGCCGATCACAGAAATGATCCTGGTAACAGCAGTCAATTAATACATAGTCCAGGGAATCTGCAAAGCAATGTCGAGTGGCGCCTGTTTTCCGCGAAAAAGGTTCCACGACTAGTTGCACTGCAAAGCACGTTAGTTCAGAACCTATTTCGTCGTCGGAAGATTTCGACTCTATCGTATCTTAGGTGTCTGCTAGCCAATCACCGTGGTTTGGGGTCGTGATAACTTAAGTTTTATTGGTCCAGCCGAGTATAAAAATGTCTTTTCACACAGATACACTGGCCAATAACCAAAAGAAAATTGCACGTGTGCATAAACGAAGTTGAGGTCTAGTCTGGTTGTAGATCATTTCGCGACAAACAGGTGACCCTAGCAATGTCCTGTGGCTACAGACATGCAAAATTCGCGTTATTGTGTAGCTGCTGCAGACTAAACTCCCAAGACGTATGCTTGCCTGTCTTCTGCCATTGGCATAAAATTTGTAAGATACGACTTATCGACGCTTACAGCCAGTAGTTACGGCTCAACGGTTTAACAACCAATATTCAGTGGAGAGAACACGCAGGTTAATGACTCCGTACAGTTGGCAGCAGCCAATGTGAGTACGAATTGTTCTATTGTAGGAATAAGACAGTGAAGTCTACCATGGCACCAAATAATAACGCGAACTTTTCATGTGACTACCTGTGGCTAGGGATAGGAAAATTTCGCGAATTCATTTCAGGAGAAGATAGATTTAAAACGCGTGTACACTGAAGTCACCTTTGCTATTGGATCAGAGTTTACTATGCACGCCCTAGACTACTCTGACCCAATAGCAGACTTGCAAGGGAACAAGAAGCGAATCCCATGCTGCCAGGTGTGTGACAACACTGCGGCAACAGCCAATTAACAAACATCTAAGGTTCAACTCCACAAAGGACTGTGGAGTCTGGTCTACAGGTCAATGAACCCGAGAAATTTTCCTATCCCTACCTATGGCTTGTCAACGCCAAGATGGCGGGGACTGATGCTTCTTAAGAGCGCCGCCTATCTGGTGCTAGATTTGCGTTGTGGAGTGTTTTAAATCCGCTTTTTTCTACGAATCCACTAAACGTGTTCCCATTATACTGTTGTACGAAAAGAAAACACACTTCAAACGAGGTACGACTAATACTCTCAGTAAATCATGCACATTATAAATATAAATGAGCCTTCCAACATATCTAAAAACAGCTTATTCACATTGCTGTATCTCGTAAAGCTTGTCGGTTACATGCGAAACTATTATAGGAACATGCACTGAACTTCGCTTCAGATCCCAGCAATAATATGATAGCATCACTGTTTAAAGTCCTATAAACGCTCTTCAAGATAAAGTGAGAACTTTTGAAATCATGGGTAGAAAAAAGTCACTGGCCCTGCATACATATATTTTAATGGGCTCACTGAGTGGCGTGCGCCCTGTAAAGTTGGTAACGATGGATGGAAAGTTGTTCCATGTCTCAACGTTGAATATAAAGTGTTATGAAACATATTATTTATTTTGCTTTCTGTTCTTTTTTAATGCATCGAAGTGTAAAAATCAAAAGATTTCTAAAATATTTACTTTTATAATAATTTTAGTTCTATTTGACCGACAAACAAAGTGCTGAGGCCTAAGGCAATGTTATTTTCACATGAGGTGGAAGAATACGCAACGAAGTGCTCATTTTACCGTGAACATCCTACAGGTAGACGCAGCACGACGGAAACTGCACACGAGTTCAGAGCCTTGCGCGTAGGTGCGATGGAGCACTGGGCGCGTGTGTCAATGTCGACCTTATCACTCGCTTGCTCCTGAGGCTCAAACGCATGTAAATCGCACTCGAGGGAACCTTTCCTGGTCGTATTAAAAAAAAAAAAGGAAGGTCCGAAATACTCCTTTACCCAACTAGCAACTGACCTTATGCTTTGAATGAATAGTGCAATGGGGGTGATGACATGATGGAGATTTTTGGACATTCGCCATTGCGATGCAGATGTCTGTCATGGTAAAAAAGAAAACAGAACTGAGCACGAAAAAAAAATACTTAAAAAAGAAAAGCTACCTATGGACGAGAAAATAAACATATGTACACAACACTGGAAAATTTCAAGAGGATAAGACTAAAAAAAAACCTGAAGACTGGAACAGATTGCAGTTCCCGAAACGTCGCATTCTGTCAGTTGTGAGATACCTACTGTTTGTTCTTGTGCGAGTTTCCTCGTTGTGTTTGTTTTATTTGTGAAAGTAGATGAAAATCTCGTGTCCTTCTTTCTTGTGTTTTCTGTTGGCCGTGTACAGTTATTTTTTTTTAGATTCCGCCATGGAATTTTCTGGCTTTGTGCCTAAATATTCTTGACCACAGGATTCCTGGCTTGTATTATGTCGTGTCTGGTTATACTGCTGTGTTTTTTTTTATTGCATTTCTGGTGTGCTGTCCTATTTTGTTCTTACCTATTTTGTCAGTGTTGTACTAACTTTGTCAGCAGGTTTCTTTCTGGTGTTGGTTTCTATGCGTTATCTCTTGGTCAATTATATATACATATATTTCATCGTAATTAATTGCTGTTCTGTTTTTTGACTCTATTCCCACTTGGAATTCTCCAGTGTTGTATACATATATTAATTTTCTCGTCCATAGGTTGCTTGTCTGTTTCAAATATTTTTTCGTGCTCAGTCTTGTTTTTTTTTTTTTTCCATGACAGACATCTGCATCACAATGGCGAATGTCCAAAAAAAAAAAAACTCCATCTTCTGACCTTATACTGCAATACAACCGAGCTACGGACTTGTATTCTCGTCAGACCATTGGCACTGGATTATACTGCAAAATGAAAGGGCAACTACTGTTCACATCTTGTGAGATTCAATACACGCTAGAAGCACAGGATATTCTGTTCGCTTTGATTTGAGCACTTTTTCAAATCAACCTTTGAAAACGGTCGCTGCCGGAAGCTGCGCGTATACTCGCGGGCATACTAAGTGGCATGCACCCTCTGAAGTTGGTAACGACGCTGTAAAAGTGGTTACATGCCTTAACACTTTGTAGACTATGCTCGAGTGTAGCTCATAAGAACACTACAGCGCAGTAACAATGTTATAGCCAAAGATAGAATTTATTTTCACAGTCACTAAAAGGGACACGGTTGATTATAAATCCCTTTGTACGACAAAGGACATTTGATTGAAACAATATCAGCTCGGCTCTTCATTGGTTGATGACCGGCCAATAATGAACGCTGTAAAGTACAAGGGTAGTGTCCGGTGTGGCATGGACCAATAGGACGATGGCGAGTTCTAACGCAGACACCAACAGAACAGGTGTTCTTGTAGTAGTGGATATAGGTGACTCACTTCCTAATTTGTCTTAAGTGCCAGTAAATGTGTGCAGACATCAATGTGTTGACGTTGAATAAAAAAAGTGTTAGATACACAATTGTGAATACTGAAATAATTAATTTTGCTTTCTAGGTTTTTTTTTGTTGTATATGTGTAGGAATAAGCTATTCACGGTAAAGTGAGCACTATTGAAAGCCCTCTCATTTCAAATAATAGTCAATATATATATTTTATTTTAGCCTTAGCCTTTAACTTCAGGGTGCGGTGGAATCTGTGCATTACGTTTATTACTTACATGGCAATATTTATTTTAAAAAGGCCGTTAAAGGGTACAAAATTGCTGAAACAAAAAGTAACTAGGGCTTCAAGAGTGCTCACTTTACCGTGAACAGCCTATACATGAATGTTTCGAAAGTTAAATGGTACCAAGGCAAGAATATGCTCTACTGTTTGTTGGCTGCCACGTCAATGAGTAGCCAATTTTATCGTTGACTCGGCATAATCCAGGATATTCCTCCTCTTTAAGCGAACAAAGCTTAACCCTTTAAGGAGTATGCACGTATATACTCGGGGCTGCGTTTGTATGCAATTTCTTTGCTCACGAAAAGAAATATCACACTTTTATTGTTTTACTGTTTTTATGGGCTCTATCGGAATCTAAGCAAAAAATCACAACCAGCCAACATTTCAGTTCGCCAGAATAAAAATGTTCTCATTAATAGAGACGCGAAGAATTCGCGGATTCATTTTGGGACAAGTTCGAATTCAAAACACACGCGTTTATATAACTTTAGCCATTGGTCCACACGGTGTTTGACACCTCCTGGAGAACGCTAACCCAATCGTCGCCTTCCACTGTGACAGCAGGCAACCAATGTGCAGTTGGTATCGGCATATCTGTACATGCCACTGTGGATTCTAGCCTGCAGGTCATTCGACTCGCGAATTTTTCAGGTCCCTACTCATTAATGACTTCTCAAAGAACACGATGGATTGTAAAACCTGTTATGTCCGTCGCGACACGTCAATCGGAGCGCAGTCAACGCACGACTTCATTGGCCGACGGTCAGCCAATAATTAAACTTTGTAAAGCGTAGCAGTAAGCGTTTCCGACCTAGCCGGGACCAATAGGACGGCGCAGGTAATTGGAAATACGGAGACCAACACAAGTGATGTTGCTGTAGCGGAGAATATAGGCATTTCAATTCAACTTTGACCTCAGTGCCGGTAAATGTGAGCCGCCCTCAAAGGGACAACTGAGTCTAGGAAACTACACCAAAGGGACGATCCACAGCGGTGGTGCTCACTCTATGTTATTGAATTTTGCATGAGAATTATTTTTACTAGCGATTACCAACACACCTAATATCTCTCTCTTTTCATTGGTACAAATTACAAATGAACTATTACTAGAGCTAGTGATTTTTTTCGCGAACAAATTTCAGTACATTGTAGACTTCAACACTATAAGCATCCAACAGCAGTTTGTGAAGTGCCATTGGTTGCTGTCAGCTTGAGAAGGCGTTTCCGTATTTGACCGGGCCACTCAGAACTAGGCAAAATGGGCCCGGCTCCCACATGATTCGTAAGCAGACATTTAACACGTCTAAAAATGTAGTCCAGCCAATAAAGACAGGTAAACGACCCTACATTGTTTTTAACATATAACTTGTCTTGACATTTTTTTCGCGAAATTTCGCTACCCCTAAGTATTACAAAGTGAAAGTTCAATTGAAACAAAAACAAGGCATTTTTATATCAACACAAGTATAAGACGCTTGTAATACATGACATATTTAGGGAACAAGGAAAATTCATAGATGAGGTGATTTTTCAAAGGTTCGATCAGGAAAGTATGAAGAAACCGCTAATAGACTACAACTAGCGTTCTGACGGTTGTCTTCATGCAGTTTGACTATCCGTCAAGAGTAATTTGACCACGGCAAAGAATAGATAAGTATACGCAATATTGATGGTCGGAACAGTTCATAACAAGGAATCCGCGGCCTGTGTTTTCAGCGTCTTCTTTGTGAGAAATCTGACTCGTTTGGAGTCTCTGTCTGCACCTTTCATTGTGAATACTTAATGCAGACCCTTCATTGTGAATACTTAATGCAGACGCCGAAGAACTCGCTGTGCATTGTTCACTGACTGCGGAAAGCACGCTTGACGCAAGTACAGCGAGCATAATGAAATTGTACTAATGCGCTATTTAAGCGCAGAATATATGAATGTACAGAAACGAAATGGCGTGGTGTTTTTTTTTTTTTTTTTTTAATTTATCCGAAATCGATCGCTCATTGACAGCGCGAAGCTGTGGCAGCGGGCATTGGGTCTGATTGGCTGTTACACGTCATGGAATATCCCTTGTTGGTCAGCCCGCCATCTGGCATGCCCGTCTCCAGGAGCTGACTGGTGAACGAGGTTCCACCATATTGCTGTCCGGTGCGGCCATTTTGCTGGAGAGTGTAGCTCGAGTTTGTAACTCACGCAAACCTTTCTCTTCTGTATTCTTAAGTAAAGACTGTTCACGATAAAGTGAGCACTTTTGAAATCAACATTAGAAAAAAGTCACTGCCCCTTGCCTGCAAATATTTTCGCGGCCGCTCTCAGTGAAATGCGCCCAGTCAAGTTGGTAGCGATGGAGGGAAAGTAGTTCCATAGCTTAACGTCGAATAAAAAGTGTTAGATAACCATTTGTGATAACTTATATTATTTTTCGCTTTTTTTTTTTTTTTTTTAATTGCATCAAAGTGTAAAAATGACCAGATTTTTAAAATACTTACTTTTTCTAGTAATTTCACCGTTTCTTTTAACCGATGCACGACTAAAGTGAAGAGACCCAAGGCAATATTAATTTTGCATAGGGCGGAAGAATACACAGTGTGCGTACAAGTAGATCTTAGAAGGGCTTTTAAGAGTGCTCATTTTACCGTGAACAGCCTATACCTTGTGATAACAAGTGAGGGAGTGAAGAGATCTGGGCGGCTCTTAACACTGATGTCTTGAGAGCCGATGAGAGTGAAGTGAGGCGAGTATGGGGCAGCTCCGGATTGAAAGGGCGGGGGAAACGGGAGATCTAGGAGAAAAAAACCCGCCGACCAGCGGCATCGTCCGGCGCGATTCCCACATGCGAAAATACGGGAGCAACATCACCGGAAATTGAGTATCTACCCACTAAACCACCACGGCCCCGTGTGATAACAGGTGTGCATGAAGTTATTAAGACTAGCCCACGCGAGAAAAAAAAGGAGCCCCTTTTTGACTGCGCGCGTTTGTATTTGAGTAGAGACCTGCAAAATTTGCGTTATTATTACAAGACAGACTAGACTTAAAACATATGTGCTTCTGTACTGCGTTTCTCATTGGACTATGCCCTGGACCAATAGCAAACAACTACCGGGAGGCTGTCCCAGTCACGTCCAATCAAGACAAAAATGAAAATGTGTCCTCACTGATGTAGAAACCAATAAACTATTTGCACGGTCTCGAATATGTAAAGGACGGCGAATTGCTAGCATGTTGCTGCAAAATAACGCGAATTTTGTAGGTCCCTGTATATGAGACGTTGATCCATGTAGACGCTATCAAAAATCCTTCGGTCGTCATGTCACGCCAAGTTCCGACTCGCTTCGTTACCTGGCGATGCTGTGTTCCGCCATGTTACGGCAACCTGCGACCTGCTTTACACGCCCGATCCCAGTCATTACGGCGAAACCAATTATAAGCCTTGCAGGAAACAAAGGACGCGCGGTTGAATAAAACGGAAGATAAAAGCTGAGCCCTCCCTCTTCCTCCCCCTCATCGGCATACATTTAAACGGACTGCCATTTGTTAAACTCTTTGAGGACTACGCTCGAGTGTACCTCGAGAAAATTTTGAAAAGTTCTCTGTCCTTGAAAAACAAACTAGTTTCATGTAGTCGTATTTCCGCCTGTGTTTAAGAGGATCTTACAAGAACACTATATCTCAGCAGCAATGGTTCTCCTGGCTAAAAAATATGTTTTCGTTACTGAAAAGGACATGTTTTATTGCAAAACATTTCGTCCGAATAAAGACATTTCATTGGGACAAAACCAACTTAGCGTCCTAGTGGTTAATGACCAGCCAATAAATGAGCGTTGCAGAGTACAGTAGGCGTGTCCGTCTTCACATTGGCCACTAGGAAGGTGTTCGTTAAAATAAATGCAGGTAGGGGCAGTTACTTTTTTCCAAGGTTTCATTCAAAAGCGCTCACTTTATCGTGAACAGCCTTCAGTTCACTTCAGCATTGTCTTCAGTGGTAGTAAATTTGTGCCATCCTCAAAGGGTCAAGAAGAGCTCTCAAAAGTACTCAGTTTGCCGTGAACAGCCTAAAAGATAAATATAGAAAATAATTAAAATCACAGTCGAGAATATGTTACGGTCCTCTACTCAAAATGGTTCCGACTCTAGCCGGCCACTATGATTAGAGACCGGAAAAATTCGCGAGTTCAGTGACCTGTAGGGTAGACTCTACAGTCTTACTGTCACAATTCTTCTCTCTAGAAATTGTGTGGGCTATACCAAGTTCATTAAGGGATGGAGGTCTTAATCAAATCAAAGAATTAATTATAATTTCCTTATTTTATTTACAATAACTACACCAAAATTCTCTGAACTCATATTCTCACAGTAAATTGAAATCACTTACTGTTCACAATTGACACAAATTAATAAAATTTATAATTACGACAAAGAAGTCTATGAAATTAAATAATTAAATATCCGTCCCAATAGACAGTGTATGAACCTATTCAATTATTTCACAGTTGATGCGTCCATATTTGACAGTTCGAATATTTACAATAAAATCAGCATTACACTTCCATTCAGTCCCACCTCAGTCCAGTCCATGTCCCGCCAGTCACAATGTTCTAGAGTCCTCCAAGCGCCCTCACGCACAGTAGGTTTCACTTGTCGATTTCACACCCTCTCGTCCATTCAAGCCACGAACACCTCACTCGCCGTCGTCCCGCAATCTCCAGTCGTCCACACTTTACTAAGCGCGCGCACTCTCGCCAGACGGCCTCCGTCATAGACTGCCGGCCGCTGCATTGCCGCAGTATATATAGTATCTTAGGCCGCCACCTAGATTTTCCCCCAACTCGCGTGATGCGTCGCGGGGGGCCGAGGCGCCAGCCATTCTAACCAGAACATTCTTGCGTCGCTAAACGTATCGGAACCTCTAGGTATAAGCTGTTCACGGTAAAATGAGCACTTTTGAAGCCTTAGTTACTTTTTCCTTTCGGCCATTATTTATGCTTTAACCAGGTTTTTAGTATAAATATTGCAATATAACTAATAAACCCAGTGTGTGTATTCCACCGCACTTGGAATTTAACGTCTAAGGCTAAAATGAGATATATTTATTGACTTTCAAAAGTGCTCACTTTACTGTGAACAGACCATACCAAATAATAACGCTAATTTTACAGGTCTCTTAACTATGTGCATTCAAGCATATCTTAAGCAGGGCTTTCAATAGACCTCAGTTTACTGTGAACAGCTTTTGTACTGAAATAGTGACGTGTTGTGTAGTTCAGTATTTATTTTTTTGGTATGTGAGGGAAATTAATAAATACTCGGCACTCTGGTAGCTTCACTCCGTGTGGCCGGGTCAATGAGAAGAATGAGTGGCATGTGATCCATTCAGTTTTTCTTTGCAGGTTTGTTTTGGATTGGAAGCCGTCCGGAGCACGCCTGAGAAATAAAATTGTGATCCAGAATCGACTCAAACATGCACACGTGCCTGGAGTCGTAACTTTTCCTGAAATGAATTCGCGAAATTCCTGCGGTCTCTTCTACTCGTCTTTAGCAGTCTATCCCACGGCCGTAGAACACAGGTCTGGACACTCGCCTATCTAACAATGTTAGCGAATTGACCCCCTTGTTGACTGATTTAGTTCATGGAGTAGCCGCTGATCGCTGCAAGCAAACTAGTGTTGTTAGCATTGATGGTGTAGGGATAACACCATAGAGGTACGGACGTCATTTTCCCATTTTAAGAAAAAAAAATTGCAATTCCCCTCCATGTTAAAAGTACTTCTTCGGCAGCAGCGCTCTGCGGCTGGGTTCATGAACTAAATGGGTCAATAAGGGCGTCAAGTTTTCAAGCTGGTGTCCAGACCTGTCTTCTACGGCCATTGTGGCGTCCGGGGGCGTCCAAGGCTGCCAACTGCCGACTCGGGGGTGTCCAAGGCTGCCAACTGCCGTCTCGGGGGTTTACAGTCCAGTTCCGGCTGCCTCCTAAAGTGACTTGAATAAGAACCGCGTTCGCTCCAAAGATGGCTTCGGACAGCCACTTCGTCAGTCATATAAATTATTTCGCCTTGTGGTGGGTCGAGCGTAAAAGATTTAACAGCATTGCCGCTCCGGTATGGCTAGCGCTTTCCGACAGGCGGCAGCACGAGTGCGTGTCCAGGATCAAAATGAACCTCTAGAAAGTTCCGTTCCTTTAAAAAGTTTGTGACAGTTTGAGCCAGCACAAGCAGAGACATCTCCGTCTCTATGTTTTCACAACGCAGATGTTCATTTTGAAAACCAAGATACCACGCTCAAAATGTCTGGAAAAAAGGATTGGGTTTGCACCAGCAAAAGAGTTCATAGCTAGAGACCTGCAAAATTCGTGTTATTATTTGGGGGCACGTTAAATTTTAAACACTTGTACCTTTTGCAATACGTTTATCATTGGAGCATGATGTATCTGACACGTCCTGGGTAACTCTGCGCCAATTATTGAACATTCCACAATTGTGTGCCCCAATCACGTGCAATTCAGTCAGAAAGGGCGTGGCTTCATATCTATGCAGCAGACAATGGAGAAACGATGCCAGCTCCAGTTCATACAGTACTGTGAAGTTTAGCCTGGAGCTGAATAATAACGCGAATTTTGCATGTCTCTATTCATAGCGAAAATTTATTTTCTATTATGCCCATTGATTACTACAGTAAATCCCCTGGAATTATACAAAGTATAAAAGGTACATAAAAATACTTAAAAGTTTTCTCACAAAACAAAGAGATTACATTTGAGTTATAAAATCCAACTAGACAAAATTGTTACATAGCTTTATCAATTGGCAGCAACCCCCCCTCCCCATTTTAATTAGAATTAGGAAGCGCAGTTCCTCCTCTAAGAATACCCCTGGCTTGTCTCCTCGCACAAGGGGAAAAAACCGGCTTTATATACAGAATTAGGAAGCGCAGTTCCTCCTCTAAGAATACCCCTGGCTTATCTCCTCGCACAAGGTAAAAAAAACCGGCTTTATATACAGAATTAGGAAGCTCAGTTCCTCCTCTAAGAATACCCCTGGCTTGTCTCCTCCCACAAGGGGAAAAAACCGGCTTTATATACAGAATTAGGAAGAGCAGTTCCTCCTCTAAGAATACCCCTGGCGTGTCTCCTCGCACAGGGGGGGGGGGGGGGAACCGGCTTTATATACAGAATTAGGAAGCGCAGTTCCTCCTCTAAGAATACCCCTGGCGTGTCTCCTCGCACAGGGGGGGGGGGGGAAACCGGCTTTATATACAGAATTAGGAAGCTCAGTTCCTCCTCTAAGAATACCCCTGGCTTGTCTCCTCCCACAAGGGGAAAAAACCGGCTTTATATACAGAATTAGGAAGAGCAGTTCCTCCTCTAAGAATACCCCTGGCGTGTCTCCTCGCACAGGGGGGGGGGGGGGAAACCGGCTTTATATACAGAATTAGGAAGCGCAGTTCCTCCTCTAAGAATACCCCTGGCGTGTCTCCTCGCACAGGGGGGGGGGGGGGAAACCGGCTTTATATACAGAATTAGCGTAGACTTCGAGATAATTTTCAGATTTCCTTCGCCCAGAAATGTCCCTGGTTGCGTCGTGGCTGGCTGGCGTCTCGTTGTCATGAATTATCATAAGAAGAAAAAATTATGGCCAACATTATGCTTATTAGCCATGGTATTAACATAGTTGAAAAATTGGAAACAGAAATAATCCAACGAGGAAAACCTTTCAGTCATTTCCAAAGATGACAACGATTTTTTTATACAAAAGATTGAAACAATAAAATAATGAAATTAAGTCATGCCAATCTGTGGCGAGGAACGACACTATTCGAGCAATTACTATCTCCATTAACTAACGTGGTTTTTACCATCATTCTAATACAGGAACTTATCTCGGGTGATTATGGGCATAACATAGAGTGAACATTTAAACTATTAATGCTGTCAAAGCCCTTTTAAATGATTGCTGTTAAATTAAAATCATTATAGATAATTCAATTTATACTTTTTGATTAGGAATGAGTGAATAGTACTTAGCTGTAGTTGACCATAGATATCGCCTTAGAGGTGCAGACTGGAATCCGTTCTATTCCATTTGGCCTTTGAGGAACCCAACGATCAGGCGAAGACGATATTCCTGCCGTAGAACTGGGAAACTAGCTGGCTCTAGATGTGTACGCATGGAGTGTATAAATAGTTCTCCTCTGGTAGCTGCATCATTCCGTCAGGAACCCACTCTTCAGCTAGTCAGAACCCTAATTTGTTAGAAATCCTAGTGGATCAGCACCTCTCGCTTCTGACTCCCCGCCTAGCCCTCCAACGTTCTAATCCGGAAGAATCATTATATTCCAAACATTCCTAGCAGTGAAACAAATGTATAGCCTATCAGTTAAATATTTTAAGTTTCTCAACCTCGATTGGCACGAGTAGAATCGTTCCGTGTACAACTAAACAAGAAGTTTTGGAAGACAATATAAACCAGATAATGACACATTTCTTTAAACATCGATACTCGGTATGAAATGTCTGTAATAATTACCACATAACATAGACGAAAGGCAGTTTCACGGACAGCGAGAAAATTAACTAAAATAACATGTCCAAATAAGCAATACCTTTTTCAGAAATTCAATTCTGCTAGTAACACATGCACTGCAGCATTCATTTGATACGCTAGTTGGCCAGAGAGATGATTAAAAAAAATATTAACATACATTAAATTACTGATACATGCAAAACACAACACAAACAAATTCCCAGATGATACAATATCTTCAATAACTCGAAATTCCAAGTTATTATTTTTATTTTTAATAGCCGAACACGCATACATAACAACTGATAAAAAAAGATAACACATATAAAACAGCCCATTCTCCACAATATAATATTTTGTTTGCGAACCTGAAACTGTAAACTAAAGTGGGTTTGGAAAGGTTAAAAAGTTATTTAATTTCTAAGGTTTCTTACACCCAAAAAATATTTGTTGTTGTATGATCAAAAATATATTCAATAGCTACAACAAACAATTATATGCTATAAAAAACTTGAAAAGCGATGAAACTGATTTTGTTCGTTTAGCCAAATATATTCGCGAATCAACCAAACATATGTGTTGGGCAAACAATTTTGATTGTCAACGAAATATTTAGTAGGTAATTTGCATATTTGCTTTGGCCACTCATTTGATTGCTTTCGTTCGAAAACACAGTTGAGTGTTCGTTTGAAATTGTTGTGACAATTAAGACACTAAAAGTGTTTGTTTGTGCATTTATAGATGCTTAATAATGGTATAAAAATCCCAGTAAAGCAAGTTGAACAGGGAGCTAAACAGCAAAGCTATAATACATGAAATATTTATTCGTTTACGGTGTCCTGTATTTGAAACGTATTAACAAAAAATTATTCTCATATTACCAGTAGTCATTTTAGCTGACGTTGCTAAGGTGTAGCGTTCGGATGCAAATAGTCCGTATTCGAAAGTGGGTCGGATTTGCATCAACATGATCTCACAGTTTGGGGCAACCGAATTAGAACAACAAAATAATTAGGTATCAACAACAGCCCCTACACAAACAATTACTGTAATTTGTTTGCTCCAAACAAAATATGTTTTATTAAAAAAAAAAAAAACACTTTTCTCACTCCGTGACATATTTAGTATGTAAAGAAAATTGTTAAGCATTTTGTTGAACGAATGTTGCAAATTGTTAACATTATAAAAATGTTCAGCATTTAACACAATTTACATTTTCTGTTTACTCTGTTTCGTTTTCATGTCCTATTTTCAACCCTCTATTTCCAACCCTCTATTTTAAACTACGCCTTCGCAACTCCAGCTACAGTAAAATGGAAATGTATTTTAACACACACATTAAAATACTGGACCACGTACACAAATAAATACTTCAAGTTTCACAGTTTTAATTTTAAGCTTCCTGTTGAACTTGCTTTATTGGGATATCCATAACATTATTAATCATCTATAAATCCACAAACAAACACTGTTTCTATCCTAGTTGTCATAAGAATTTCAAACAAACTCTGTAGCTGTATTTTCGAACGAAAGCAATCGAATGAACAGCCAAGTAAATAAATACAGTTGATTCAACTAACTAATTAATTTCTTTGTACCAACACAGAGATTTTGTTTATTGAAGGTTGCATTTCTTTAGGCGAGCAAATTATACTTTGTTGCTTTTCATGTTCTGGTTACTCAAGAAAATAGTATGTCTTGGGGCAACTATATGTGTATATATATATATATATATATATATATATATATATATATATATATATATATATATATATATATATATATATATATATGTGTGTGTGTGTGTGTGTGTGTGTGTGTGTGTGTGTGTGTGTGTGTGTGTGTGTGTGTGTGTATTGACCCTATACAAACAAGTTATTTTATTCGTGGATCAAACCTTTCTCTCAGTGTGCGCCAGAACACGTTTTATCTCTACTAGTTGAAGATGTATTGTAGCCTAAGGAAAATAATAATAATAATAATAGTAAAGGGGCAAAACGTCGTTGCGGGATAACAGTGAGCAAACGGGTGGCAAGAGACAGCGAAGAGGGGGAAGGAAGACATGTGGTCGGCGTGTTTTATCGGCGACCTTGGGGTGGAAGCCACCGCGATGTTAATTGCTGGCCGCGAAGGGACTGCGGGGTCAGGCGCGGTACGTGCGAAAACAAACCGTCCATTACTACAACGCCGACCCGGCCAGAGAGAGAGAGAGGGAGAGAGAGAGACCCCCACAACACAGGCCGCCACGCTGGAATGCTGCCTCCTATAGCCTGTTAACGGTAAACCGCGTATCCCGAGCATACTCGTTCACGTTTCACATGTTGCAGAACAGACGAGATCATGGTGGCTGTTGTATATGTCCAGAAGGTATCACCAATGAGGGTATTGCCTTTCCTTAAGCCACGCTACTGACTACTGCTGACACACCAAATATTTTATCTTTGGTCGTCTATTGGGCCCTGGATTTACCGAAACCCATTCCATTGGTTCCGAAGTGTCAGGAATTGTAAGTAATTTGTGAGTACATCCACGCCGAAATTTTCTTCTTTTGCAACACCTGAAACGAAAAATTATGGTATACATTACGGGGTTAAAAGCCCTACATAGGATCTACTTTTCCTCTCAAAGTGTCTCCTTCTGCTACATGTCCATACTGCCATTATTCATGCTCTATCCACGTGGAACCCGTGGGATATATAGGACAGTAGGTGAGTAGATAATATGAAAATTCGCGCTCTTATTTGTATAAAACAAGAAACCTTGACTTTAAGCGCCATAAATTTTCACATCACACCCTCAATAAAACCTCTGGCCTTGGAACTATTCGTGATAAATCGCATGCCAGTGTGTATATAGTACGGTCACGATTAATCTGGCACTTTTGAAATCATTCTTAAAAAAATATCACAACCACTACATGAATATGTATGTAACGAGCATATCGAGTGCCATACGAAAATTTGGAATCGAAGTATCGTAAATGCCTGAACGTTGAATTAAAGTATAAGGTAAACATTTGTGAATAGAAGTGAATTTTCTGGAAATGTTTTTTATTCACATAAGTGTTCGAATGAGCAAGCTTGTAAAATATTTACTTTCCTGATCATTCTATAGTTTCGCTTCGCCGACGCGTGAATAAAGTTGCTAGACCCATAATGGTAATGCTGATTTTATGTATGTGGAAGTATACAAAATGAGCGAAAAAGTATATCTTAAACAGACCTTCCGAAAACGTTCAGTTTACTGCGAACAGCCTCTACTGTATGTAGCATACGTGTGGAGCAAATTTCTTTTTTTTTTTTTCAAAGGTTTATTTAAGAAGTACTTGATTTACCGCCGACAGCATTTACGTGCGAAAACCGTCCATTACTGCCGCGTCAATCCGGTGAGAAAGAGAGAGAGAGAGAAAGAAGGAGAGAAAGAGAGAGAGAGAAAGAAGGAGAGAAAGAGAGAGAGAAAGGAGAGAAAGAGAGAGAGAAAGAAGGAGAAAAAGAGAGAGAGAAAGAGAGAGAGAGAAAGAAGGAGAGAAAGAGAGAGAGAGAGAAAGAAGGAGAGAAAGGAGAGAAAGAGAGTGAGAAAGGAGAGAAAGAGAGAGAAAGAAGGAGAAAAAGAGAGAGAGAAAGAAGGAGAAAAAGAGAGAGAGAGAAGAAGGAGAGAAAGAGAGAGAGAGAATGAAGGAGAGAAAGAGAGACCCACAACACGCAAGCAAGTACGCGTATACACGCGTCTTTTCCTCTCCGAGTGTCCACGCCTTTTTTATTGGTTATTTTTATGTTGCTCCCCTGCGCCCCCCCCCCCTCCCCACCTCTTCCTTGGCTTCCAACACGCCCCCTTTTGCCGGCCGGATCATCTGACACAGCAGTATGACCTTCCTTTCCGGTTTTCCTAGCGAGCGACAGAGAAGGAAGAAGAAGAGTTCGCGTGTTTTCTCCCGGCAACTAAAAATATGCCCGAAATGCGCGGTCGACTCAACAAGTTTTGACCATTTCAATTTTCGTGATTTTTTTTTGTTGCTGTATTTGCTATGTTGTTACTAAGGGCTCCGTGATTAAAATACAGTTGGATATGTCTTATTGGTGTCTAAACACGAAAAATATTTGACCCCTCATTTTGCGATACAATTTTTCGCTTCAAGTATTGCAAAAGAGATTTTTGGTCTGCTAAGTAATTACGAATTCCTTGTAGTAACGTACATGATGGAACCTATTGAAACAGTAAATATCGGTACATGGCAATGGCAGAAACCAATTATAAAATTTGATGTGCGAGGAGCAGCCAATAGCATTAGCCAGGGAAATGGTGCTGTTTGTATTTGCGCTGGCTTCTGATATTCTACAGCTCCGACCGTGATTATACCTGTTTTGCAACACGTGATTCGTGAACGAGTATACTAGTATTAGTTACAGTTTTGTTGGCCGATCTCGATGAAATTTCGTACACTACTTTGCTAAGCTATGTTTATTGTGTATTAATGATTTTGTTAGTTTTGTTTTTAAATTTTAGTAGATATATTTAACAATCAATTCTTTTAATCTGTCGCTTCATAATACGAGACCTGTTGAAAGTATGTGTACGAGATTTTGATCACGTGAGCACACAACCTTCTGCTTTGTTGTGATGAAAATCGGTTTACGTAAGTAAAATATTTCTGTTATTAAATCATTTTTGTTTGCACCTCTGCATAAGGCCAATGTGCAGACTTCGGAGAAATCATCCACTATACATTATACAACACTCGGATACAGATAAAACTAGGATATGCTACTTTCCAAGTCATGGCTAGAAAACACCTTTTACGACCTCCGAGAAAGCCAAACTAATTGTATAAAAAAGCGTCAAATTTTCGCTGGCAATGAGTGCAGGGTCGTGGGAAATTGTTTCCAACTCCGCAAATACACAGTATGCCAGGGTAATAACTACGGCATGGCAGAGAAGAAATAATAACCAGCATGTTTACTGTTGCCACACATCAATGGCGTGTACGAAAATGCCAACGAACTTGTATTTAGAAGCATAAAATTGGTCGTTCCAAAGACAATTCTCTTCAAATTTCAGTACTTTATCTCGTCAAATGCAGTGCTGCTAGAAAGGATGGCAGTGGCGAGAATTGGAACTTCTTCCAGTTGCTGGAAGAATTTTTCAAAAGGAGAGGAGGAGTGAAACTGCTAGCAGCAGCTCGTCATATCTCCTTCCGATCGGCTTACTGTCTGGAAGCGAATGTGTCTTGTCTGTTTGTGGGGGGTCTGCTGCCGGGCTGGTCCGCGAGCCAGACTGATGTTGGAACCACAAAAAACGCGACAGATGCGATGCGAAGGGCGATTTAATGTGCACACTAAATTTTACCACATCGCGATCAACATTTAAAAAAATACTTTTTATAAATGGTTTCTTTTACGATGGTCATTAATGTTTTCATTATTTTCTTATTTTGCAATCCATTAAAAAAAAAAAAAATCTTTCCATGTCCGCTGGTACTTTGAGCGTGAAAATATGGCTGTAATTATTATTACATCGAGGCATTAAAATGCGTTGCTTTGCGTATTAATACGGTAAATAATAGAGAAAGTAAAACTCAAACACCAAAAATATGGCGGGTTAGACAGATTTACAGACCTGTCGCGCCCGCGACACGAATAAATTAGAAATATTTTCTACTCTGAAATCTTGTCGCGCCGGCAATTTCTCGTCGCGTTGACGTCACAGAAGTCTCGATCCTGATTTGCTGGAAAATTATTTTATCTGCGTCGCGCCCATCGCGTCGCGTCTATCACGCTATTGTGATTCCAGCATGACACGCTATGTTCTACCTACTACAATAACATGTCTCGGCGCTGTGTTTTGCTGGAATTCGATTATTTACATGGGCTTGCAATACGATAAAGTACTACCATTTTTTTTTTTTTTTTAAATGAAAATGTTAGTACATTGCTCATTTCATTTGGAAGAGCTTAGGTATTTCTATTTGTTTTTCAAAATATACAAACACAAATCCATGCATACTATCTTATTAGCCTTTTTTTTTTGTTACGGGAGCGTAGATTTAGTAAAATGACTAGCGCAACATTGAGATTTACATCCCCTGGTTACGTAAAGGTTAGCTAAAATTGGCAGAACGTCGTGATCTTAATTGTTTTAGTACAGACCAAATCACTTGATTTCCAATCATTTGATAAAGTCATGAATCACCCGGGTAGTGGCTTCGCACTCATCACTGGTTCGGATTTCTCCAGATGTGAGCTAGCCTGGTCAATAGAAGGACTCCAAACATTACTGACCCAAGAGAAGGGATGAAAAGAAAAGTTAAAATTAATTCGTCCCCAAAAATATTTAGTTAGCAAACATTTACATGTACAATACATTTATTTTTAAAATTTTATTTTAATTTCAAAACTAATCATGGTTTCTATTCATTGTCTAGCCTGTATTGTAATGAAACTAATCATGGTTTCTATTCATTGTCTAGCCTGTATTGTAATTGAACTAATCATGGTTTCTATTCATTGTCTAGCCTGTATTGTAATGCAACTAATCATGGTTTCTATTCATTGTCTAGCCTGTATTGTAATTGAACTAATCATGGTTTCTATTCATTGTCTAGCCTGTATTGTAATGAAACTAATCATGGTTTCTATTCATTGTCTAGCCTGTATTGTAATGAAACTAATCATGGTTTCTATTCATTGTCTAGCCTGTATTGTAATGAAACTAATCATGGTTTCTATTCATTGTCTAGCCTGTATTGTAATGAAACTAATCATGGTTTCTATTCATTGTCTAGCCTGTATTGTAATGAAACTAATCATGGTTTCTATTCATTGTCTAGCCTGTATTGTAATGAAACTAATCATGGTTTCTATTCATTGTCTAGCCTGTATTGTAATGAAACTAATCATGGTTTCTATTCATTGTCTAGCCTGTATTGTAATGAAACTAATCATGGTTTCTATTCATTGTCTAGCCTGTATTGTAATTAAACTAATCATGGTTTCTATTCATTGTCTAGCCTGTATTGTAATTAAACTAATCATGGTTTCTATTCATTGTCTAGCCTGTATTGTAATTAAACTTACGTTTTGATTAAACTAATAACTGCGTGCATTACAGATATACATATATTATTTATGTGGCGATTAATATAATACACAAATATTATCAACATTAATAATAACTCCAAAAAGAAGTGAGGAAAACACGAAGACAACATGTTATGCTACAATATTATACAGAAATACAATGTATATTCAGCAGAGAAGAAATTATGTGTTGTAATGCAAAATTTGCTTTACAGCTGGCCCCACGCATGGGAGTAAATTGTGTAGCGTAGTAGGGAACGCTCCAACAGATATGTGCTACTTTTTATGTAGCGAGTGAACTGTGGTAGACAGTGTGTGGAAATAGGTGTGTAAGTAAGTGTGCGAGCTAGGTAGAGCGTAGGTATGTTCTCGGGGTTTTGTGGGCTGAAAATTATTTTTGCAATAACAAATAGCCACACACACCATAAGTGTATGGGAGACCTTTCAACTGGCACACTTACCATTAAATCACTTGGACTCAACTGGAACCAACTGACAACAAAACACAGGGAGACAAAATATTCCCTTCAATCCAGAACACACTTACTACGATAATTACTTGGAAAGAAAAAAAAATCCTGCGTTTACTAACATAAAATCATAACCAGGAAAAAACGTCAACTACTGAACCACAGTATTCAAATTCAGAATAATGAGGAAAAAAAACCTGCTGAACCTATGCACATTTATACTACATGCTTTACTAGTGGCCGTAACTTAAGCAAGATGCCATTTTATAAATAATTATACTACTTCTCAGCAGCAACATATTACGCTCATATCATTTCCGGGAGCAGGACTTTTTAATTGTACTTCGTTGGGTTAAAATAAAAATATTCAACTGCAAATACTTCAGACGTCAGTTTGTGAACTAAAGATGGAGTCTGATGCTATACTAGTGTTAAGTCGAAAGTCGGCCATACTTAAAAAAATCGAAGCTGAAGCAGTAGTTAATCAACTCACGCGGGCGAATAAATGGCAGGGAAAATGATGTCACTCTCTCTCTCTCTCTCTCTCTCTCTCTCTCTCTCTCTCTCTCTCTCTGTAGGAATAATGCACTGCCTCGGGACGTCAACATACATCTTCCGTAATTAGGGTTCACGGACTTAGGTAATCGCACTACAATCCAATAATGTACCTTTGACGCATCGCGGGCGCCGAACTAAACTAAATAAAATAAGTAAGTCGTTTACACTGCAGACCTCTTCTTCGCTTTTTAAAATGTTCCGCGATAATTAATGCGTCTACTGAAATATCGAATCCCGACAATCGCAACACTCTCCCTACATATCTAATATAAATCCCTACCGAGCGCATAACTACAGTTACTCCCTCCCCCCCCCCCCCCCTTGGGTTCTTCTTCCTCTGTCCTAAAAACCTGAACCAAACCAGCTGACTTGAAAATGAATCCAGCCGAAAACGGCCAATCACATGACGGCTGCTTCGTTTAGCAAATCAACAAACATGGGTTGTCATGGCAACGGCCTTCTCTCCTAAACGTAATCATAAATTGACTGAAAATTACCACGCGCAAACAAATAGAAACAGACATAACTCAAATTAGCATTGAACAATTGCAAAACATTAAAAAAAACTAATTATCCTCACTACAGGCAAAACTATTACAATAATTACTAACACATGATATATTAATAAAAATAATCAATTATCTTCTGATAAAAATATTGTGTTTACTACCAAAACGTCTGACTTCTGCACGTGAATTAGGTGGCTATTTTCCAGTCGTTACAGAGTGTAAAAAGTGAAATAATTTGTTAAATTATATTATTTATTTTAACGTTTGATGCTACTGGAGACATTACTACTAGAGCTATAATTACCGACTGGAAAATTATGCGTATTCATTGTCCTGTATGATAGACCCAACAATCCTCATTGCAGTCGCGTAGCTGTCTTTATGAGAAGCCCGTTTTGGATTGCACAAAAATTCGTTTGTGATGTAATTCCTAAATAGGCATAGAATAACAGCCCTTATATAAATTATTAGTAGCCCAATTGCAAAACTTACTTTAAAATGTAAATGTTAGAAGACTAGTGTGTCACCAAAATAATTCATGAACATTCCGAACTAGTCTATATTCTGCGTATTGGCAACCATGACCATCGTAAAATGTTTGGCAATCTACTTACTGTTATTGTTATAGAAAGTCCAATGCATGGCATGTACATAGATTTGCATAAATATCAAGTTACGCAGATTTTTTTTGGTTTAAATCGTTTCATTGGGATTGTTTTTGACACTGGCAGTGCATCAATAAATACACTTATAAACACTGCAATACTTCTAATGGTCAGAAAAATTACAAATGCCTTCTCGAGCTGTAAACTCGAAGGTCATCAAATTACTTGGTTGTCCTACAGCCAACCAAATACATGTCACTACTGCACCAAACTGATTTCTTTGTCCTGAAAACTTCTATAACAATGGACACATATGATTGTTCGCTAACCGTACACTTATTAACTTTAAAAAAATATATTTAACTACCATTAATTTATAATTTTGATGGTAACGAAACTAACTACCTGAATATACATGTAAAATAGTTGTGTAATAGATCTCGTAGTTTGTATCATTACAGTGCCAAACAGAGTCTAAACAAAGCTACAATGCAAAATGTTATTATAAAAAAATCGGAAATTATATATATATATATATAACATCTCCCTCTCTAAACGTCTCTCCGAAAGCTGTATTTACCAATGATAATTTGTATGTAGGAATTAGACGAATTTTTAAAATTTAATTTTGTTGTTTCACCTTCTCCGAGTCAGACGCCTATTGAAATACTGTCAACTGAAACACCTCGACATAAATTAATTTCTCTGCCTCCGCCTATATTCAATCTGTCGCCGCAACAAATAATTTATAGCCCTATCTCCATACTTCCTTTACTTCCTTCACCACTAGTTCGTATTCCAGTTAAGAAAGGCAAATTAAGCTTAGCTCTTAACCCTAGACGTAAATTGTATTGAAAATTCACAATTTCAGAGATGAATGATTCCTTCTGCGATATAATTTTACAAATTTTTTCGTTATAAAAAAATTGTAATGATTTTTTTTACTTGTAATAGGGTGAAAAGTTTTTACAGATTAATTATTGAAAATATAAAGTTGTAATGATTTTTAAAGAAATTTCATTCGGGTGTAACGATTGTTGAAGAAAATTCATTTAGTTTTAACGATTTTTAAAGAAAATGCATTCTAGTCAAGTGTAACGATTTTTAAAGAAAATTAATCCAGTCCTAAGAATTTTTAAAGAAAATTCTTTTAGGTGTAGCGATTTCTAAAGAATTTTCATTTAGTTCTAATGATTTTAAAAGAAAATTCATTCATTTCTAAAGATTTTTAAATAAATTTCACTCAGGTGTAGCGATTTTTAAAGACCAATCATTAAGCTCTAGCGATTTTTAAAGAAAATACTTTCTTTCATTTATTCATTCATTCATGGTGGAAAGTTTCTTAATAAACTTAATTATTTCAATCATATAATGATGTAAATTTTTTCACTCCAAACACATTTGACAGTGCAATGGTGAACATGGGAGTTTTTTTTATGGTTAAAGAACCTGTTTGGTTTGTACATGTAAATGTTAGAGGTATTGAATATTTTTGAAGTCGTACCAGGATATGGTGCGATATTTTTTACAGTTTTAATGATGTAAGATGGAGTTTTGGTTTTAAAAAAAAGCTGGTTTGGGTTGTACATGTAAATGTTAGAGTATTTGAATAAAACAAATTATTGAATATATTATTTTTATAATTTGTAATGTAATATACATTAACGATTTAGGTATGTGAGCTTTTCAGAAGTCAGTGGTAAACAATGTTTGTGATGTACCATGTTTGATGCTAAGATGTATAATTTATTCTGTCTGGAAAGTGATTACGAATTTTTAAATAAAACATTTTCTTTCAAGTTAAAAACAAATAGTGTGTGAATATGAATTTTTTTAATAAAACTTTTTATTTCAAGTTAAAAACATATTCTGTGTGTGCCTTTTAACTTATTTTTTTTAAACACCTCTTGTCACTATCTTTTTTTCAATAGTATCTTATGTATAATAAGTGACAAGAAAACAATCTTTTGTTGCAATGTTATGAGTGGGTGTCTATCTGTATTGGTAAGCTGATGACTTGATTCAACTTTATTAACTTTTTGCTTGCTTTCACGAAGAAGATGTAATTTTCTTGACTTAAAAAACTTAGTCATTTTAATTAAAACTTGATTTTAAAAACTAACTTTGAAGGACTTAGGGGAAATTACTATATATATATATATATATATATATATATATATATATATATATATATATATATATATAGTATGTAGTTGGTGTAGGAGACACAACGTCCTGCTGGCCATCATTTGTGACATCTCAGAGGAACATAATGAAAGCAAGCCCCAAATACCTTTACAGAGGCAGGTAGTAAAGACCTCTGTCCCTCCTTGGCTTGAATCTACGACTGCACCTAACATAGTCCAGCAAACAGTTTAAATATTTAATTTTACATTCACTTACACAAATCATTCCTCTCCAAGATACAACATGATGATGCCTGGAGAAGAACAAGACAAACACAATTACATTTATTTTAACTAGTTTTAAATAAAAAAATAAAAATTCTACTCAAGTTATGTAAAAATATCTGAATATTTCCTGTGAATTTACAATAGTTTGGACCTTTTAGTAAAAAAGTAAGAATAGCATTGAAATTGCTATATTCCAACTACAGAAATCATTATTTCAGCTTGTATTCATACTGTTTCATTAAACTTACGTCGGAAACTGTTAAAATATTCAATAAATTCAAATATATACATTTTATGCTACATGGAATACATTTTGCTGTTAGGAAGTTTTTTTTGTTAGACATAAAAAGTGAGGGAACATGTTGGTTGAGCAGTTAGCATGCTCGCCTCCCTGGGTGGGTCACATCACAACATCCACATGTCAATATTGGCAACATATGGATGTTGTGTTAGATGTTTTCGTTGATACATGGGTTTTATCGGAGATCTCTCTCGTTTCCCTTAGCCTCACACACACGACCTGGCGCTTCTCACCTTGCTTCACCCTCATCGGCTCTCGTGATCTCGTTGTTAAAAGAGATGGGTAATTCTTTCCCAATATTTTTTCTCTCCTATACAAATAAATATATGTCAAATTGATAGTAAAAACATTTCTTAATGAGAGAATAAAATATATCTTGTTTGAATACTTGTAAAAAAAAATGTGTTTTGTAATTATGTATGATTTTTTTTAAATTTATAAGTTTCCTGGACTATAGTTAAATCTGGGGATTATCTCGGTGCTTATATTGGGAACTTTATTTCAGGGACTTGTAATTTTTTTTTCCATTTCAATGCATACATAGTCAACCTGTTCCGTAAGGTTGAAATGACAGCGAGTCAGGCGAAATCTCTTGGGGTACGCATTCAGAGGGCTACATTCCCCGACGAGCAAAAGCAGAGAAGGCAACACTAGAAAAATATGTCCTGAATACTGTAGTGGGGAAGGGGTGTGTAGGCACGAAACAGATACTGCAGGGTCACCAACTCACGAAAAAATGCAATAAAGCTGGGGTGTGTAAAACAGGTTTTTGCGAACACCAAGCTCGATTGATACCGGAGCTCTTCAGAAAAGTAGAATTTCAAGGCAAGTCACCTTCTTTACTAGGGGTGAGAGGGGTGCGTGGACAGGTACATGTTCCTATAGACTCGGGACAGTTCTGAGGGGTGGAGGTGGGGAGGAGTGTCTGCTCCCCCAATCTGAGTGCAAGTAGGTAGCTGTCGCCATCTTGCCTCAGTTGCGAAAAATGACAATTGCAGGCAGACGGGCGAATGACCCCCAGAACCTCGCAGACATGGTTTTAGGGGAGGAGGTGTAGGGGATGGCTGGTATACTGGACTCGGACCAGTTCTGAGGGTGGCAGGCAGGGCCCTCCCAATCTGAACACAACCAGGCAGTTGACGCCATCTTGCTACATTGCTGAAAAAATTGATGATCGCAGGCAGCCTTGGGTAGCAGTCTGGCAAGGGGTGGGAGGTGGGAGGGGGTGTAGGGACTACGGGAGCCATCTGCGCCCCTGTATCCAGTCGGTGCCATATTCAGTTGGTCATGAACATTTGGAGTAGACAGACATGTACAGCTCTCTCTCTCGTCTTCACCCCACCTCTAGAAACTTGGGGACGACGAAACTACGATTGCGGGTTAGCGCAACTATGGACCGGCGAACATCTCTACTGGTAGCCGCGATTTTTGTTAAGCGATATTATTTGCTCTGGGGTTCACACCTCGTTCACAGTATTCGTAAACTATAGTGTGAAATATTTTTTAATTTTTCGAAAAATATGAATTTTCATGTGTTAAGTCAATATTGTGATAAGATATTCAAATCACATTTCTGAGCTCTGTCTACGAAAATTCCTAGCAGTTTAAAAATACCATTTGTGTCAACAAGTGCAGTGAATTTCATAAACATTAAAAAAAAAATCCTTCTTTTAAAAGTTGTCTATTGGCCATGCTAGACGTATCTACTCACAGCTCGACATAAGTGCTACTCATTCATATATCGAACGGACTTATTTTAATATAATTCGGAGTAAGAATGTCTATCATTATATATTTTACTTATCAGAATAGACGTATGATATTGTGTGGTTTAAATCGTATTCAGAGTTTTTTTTTGCCATAAGATATCATTCACCACCTGAATTGTGTAATTTGTATGTGTTAATTTGTTAATGTGTTATTTATCCATACTGACTAGCTGGATTTTGTTTAAAGACAGTAAAACGTTGTTGTTCATTATACTTATCTCTCGTGTTATTTATTCATATGTAGAACTTGTTTGAAATATATTTTGTTTAAATAGTCTGCCTTGTGTAATTTCATACTGGCTAGCTGGATTTCGTTTAGTCAGTTTGCACTTGTCGACAACAGATGTTATTCACGTAGTTAAAATTCTCTCTTGTGTAAATTATATTTCTAAGATAGAGACTCACGCTATGTTTAATTTCATACTGGAGTAATTGCACTTATTATTATTCATGTAGTCGTTTGAAATTTGTTATTCAATGTGTGTAATTTATTCATATGCAGAACTCATTTAAACACACTGAAATTCGCTCGTGTGTTAAATATATTCGTAAAAATCTCCTATATACCACCAATATCCCTACAAACACATCAAAATTAGAAAAAATAAGAAAACTTACACTGAGCCCACTCTTACACTCATCTCAACACCTATACAACACATTGCAACCCACCACTCTGGTCAGTCGCCTCTAGAATATCACAGCGCCAACATCGTATAGAGCTCCTGCTACCCCTACCCAAAAAGAAAGAAAGAAAATCAAGAAAATAATGATCTGATTAAAAATTAACCCTTTTTTGATTAACCCCCTTTCACTAACCCTTTCAATTAAATTTAACCCTTTCAATCTTTGATCGAATTAAAATCGGATTATGGATAAACCCTTTCAATCAAATCGATAATCCATCAATTAATCCCAAATAATCCCAGGTGGGGGTGAACTCCCTCCCCCCCCCCCCGCCCTACTACTGACCAGGTAGCACGGGACTGGGTCCTTGTTTTCCCTACATGTTCGTTATTGATCGAAAGTTGTAGGGGTGTAGGCCTATATAACAAAACGTGGTCTAATAGAAACGGAAACTTTATGGTACACGTGGACAAAATTCAGCTTGTCCTTAAATGAACTTGCGAAATTTCCGGGTCTCTAGTTATTGGCTTAGCAGATTTTCAAAAATAACTTCTACACCTTCCTTGGTATTGTCACAGAACACTTGACAACACAGAGGCGAAACGGCTGTTTATTCTGCGAACTCCAGCGGCGCAATCCAGCAAAATGGCGCTACCAGCCAGTAAAATGTGGGAACGACGTTCGCCAATCAGTGCCTGGTGACTTACTCGTCGACCGACAGCCGAGCCAATAGAGATGGTTCTGTGGCACGCAATAACCATCAGATGCAAGGACCGTTCCCCGAAACTCGCGCAGCCAATCAGAGTATGAGTACGCCCACATAAAAAAGAAACGCCCCATAATTTCGTCAATGCGTAGTTATCTGCTCAGTTTTGTATTGTAATATAAAATTTAAACTGCCAGTGGCTTTTATTCATTCGGACCCCGTGTATAAGTTATAATTGTGTGCATAATGAACCTGAAGTATTTTTTGCTTATATTGTACACAGAGAAGTTCGTTGACCAATAGGGGCCGTGGTGGCTGAGTGGTTAGCTTGTTCGCTCCCCACCAAAGTGAACCGGGCACTACTCCGTACTTTACAGCATTCATTATTGGCAGGTCATCGACCAATGGAGCTGATACTGACCTAATCAAATGTCCTTTATCGTATGAAAGGATTTACAATCAATTATGTCCTTTTGAGTGGCTATAAAAAAGAAATTCTACCATTAGCAATATCAATGTTACTGCGCTGTAGTGTTCTTGTGGAGGTCATGTTAAACACTAGCCGAACAAAGTCTGCACATCCATGTGAGTTTTGTTCTCAAAGACCAAGAAATTTTCAAATTAGCTTTGCCAGAGCTACACTCGAGCATAGTCTACAAAGTGTTAAATGACATGTATGCTAGACTCCATGGTCCTGTGTATTTCCGAGTCTCTGCATTATATTCATTGGGACGATGCCACAGCGTGCAGCCAGTTTTACCTCAGACCAGGTAGAACGGGATTCGATGCGTGTTTCCTTACAGGTCTCTTATTGACTCGGAGTTCACCTGGGCGTGTCACTATTGTCCAATTGCAAACATAACAGAGATGTATATGTATTTGAAGTCTAGCTTGTTCTAAAAGGAAATCGCGAAATTGTCCAGTCCTAACAAATGACTACAGACCTGAAAAACTCGCCTATTCATTTTGGGTCAAGCTAGAATCCAAAAACTCTTACTTTCAGGTTACTATTGCAATTGGTCCACACGTCATTTAACAACTCCTGAAGAACCCTGGACCAATAAGGAACATGCGACAACACGTATGCCCAACAATCGCCTACCGCTGTGACAGCAAGCAACCAGTGAATATTTTTATCTGCGTTGTTGTACTTAAGACTGTGCAGTATAGCCTTCAGGTCATTGAACTCGCGAATTTTTCTGCTCACTACAAATAACATCCCCTCGGGCGTGTCCACACATTCGAGCAGAAGTCAATTACAACACTGTAGAGTCTAGCTTTGTGCCATCTTGCAATGCGAAATCGTAAGCGGTTTTCACACCACAAAACTTGAGGATTTCACACATTACAGCCTTTCAAAATAAACTAGAAGTGAGTCTCTTGTACTAGAAAAGGTAGAAACACTAGCTCTAATGGCTGGGGCGCGTGTTTTTCGCGAAAAGGTTTCAGGACAAGTTGTGTTCCAAAGCAGTTTAGTTCATAACCACTTTCGTGATTGGATAATTAGAATTGTTACGCGTTTAGGTCAGATCCACTATTGTGGTTGGATGATTTACGTGTTACGTGACTGCCCGCAAATCACAGACGTAGTATCAGGATAACCTAATTACGATTGGTCAGTCAAGTAAAGACACGCTGCCAATAAGCAAAAGAAAACTGCTTGTACTCCTCCAGGGTATTGAAATGTATCATGCACGGGAGGATTTTCGCGAAATTCGTGTGTCCTGAGCACTTTTGAGAGTCCAACTTAAGATCTACTTGTATGCACATTGTGTATTCTTCCGCTTTATGGAAAATTAACATTGTCGTGGGCCTCGTCACTTTATTCATGCTTCGGTCAAGTGCAACTGTGAAATTATTACAAAAGAAAATGTGTTCCAAATCTGCTCATTTTTAAACTTCAATGCATAAAAAAAAACATAAAGTGAAAGAAATAATTTTAGTTATCTCAAATGCTGGCCTGCCACTTTTTATTTGATGTTAAGGTATGGAATTACTTTTCATTCACCGTTACTGGGCGCATGTCACTCAGTTCGCCCGTTAAAATATATGCAGGTAGAAATAATGACATTTATCTAAAATTGAGTTCAAAAGTCCTCACTTTATCTTGAACAGCCTTTAACTACAGTTAGGGACACCAGAATTTCGCGGCAATATTTCACGACCAATTGTATTTCATGACACTTTAGCTCAGATCCAATTTCCTTATTGGATGGACTAGGTGTTACGCGTCCTAGGAGTATGCCCGCGAATCACAGACGTAAAGTATTGGGGTTGCCTATTTCTTATTAGCCAACCAAGTGAGAAAATGTCTTATCACAACGACACGCTGCCAATAAGCAGAGGGAAACTGCTGATACTCCCCTAGGGTGTTGAAATCTAGCATGTGCGGAAATATTTTCGCGAGATTCGGGTGTCCCTAATACCTAAGGATAGGACAATTTTGCGTGTTCAATAACCTGTAAACTAGACTCCTCAGTCCTCTGTATACTGGAGCCTCAGCTGCGTGTTCATTGGCTGTTGCCCCACACCTGGCAGTTATGGGATTCACAAGGTGTTTCCTTGGAAGTCTGCTATTGGCTTGCTTGTGTACTCGCATCCTTGCATACTTTACTTACTCTTGGCACCGAACTTGGCGAATTCGGGAATGTAGTCTTGTTGGCTTCGGCAACAGCTATTTGCCAGCTGATCACTTTTAATGAATGTACATACATTCCTACAAATAACTAGATGATTGCAGAAAGTTATAGGATTAAATAGATGATTCAATAATACCAGAATTAAAATAAAATAATTATGACACATATCAATAGTAACCTACAAATTACTTCTGAAAATGGCGGCTCATTTACTGCAATTACGCGAGAAGTGGCTATACTTCTTCATATACTTGTTTACTCGCATGCTTCACGTGCAATTCTACATTTCGATGGATAAAAAAACGTAAAGTGAAAGAAATAATTTAAGTTGTCACAAATTTTTGCCTGGCACCTTTTATTCGACGTTGAAATATGGAACTACTTTCCATTCATCATTACCAACTTTACTGGGCGCATGTCTCTCAGTTCGACCGTTAAAATATATGCAGGTAGGGACAGCGACTTTTTTCTAAGGTTGGTTTCAAAAGTGCTCACTTTATCGTGAACTGCCTTTGCATGCTATATGCCACGGCAACAACGGATTGTGGTATACGTAGTATAATCATACTACGGTTGGCAACACTGCGGAGCGGTCGAAGCGAGCGGTAGCAAGTGCGAAGGCTGCAAGCGCGCTGTATGCAGCGGAGGGCCTCCCATCTGCCTGGCAGTGACCTTGGCGACACACCTCCCCTCCCTCCACCACTTCTTCCAACAACCAGGCTATTCCTGTGCTGCAGCCCCCCCCCCCCCCCCACAACCGAATCACACGTACATAGAGACTTTCATCCAAGGCAAAATACACTCCCCTTTCCTACCTACAGGCTGTTCACGGTAAAGCGAACACTTTTTAAGCCCCTTCCAAATGGCTTTAAGTGCTAATTAATATATTTTGTGGCTGCTTCATACGTTGACTGTTGGGTGTGGTGAAATGTATAGGTTGTGTTTATTAGTAATGTGGCAGTGTTTATACTAAAAAATGGTAAATATAGAGAAATTGATTCAAATACAAAAATTTAGCAGGTCCTTAAAAAGTGCTCACTTTAACGTGAACAGCCTATAAATTCATACACTCCTCTGTTTACTGATGCCACCCAGTTAGCAAATTCACTGCACCGGGCCTTCATCTCTTCGCGTCCCCTTCCTGGTTCCGCCCCTCCCTCCCTGCAAGAGCGGTGCATGAGCTGCACGCAAGTACACCGCCCGCGACAATGCTTGATCACGCACGCGCGCACCGCCCGCAACAAGCTTTCATCACATGCAAACTCGCTACACTTATGACCGGTTGCACCAACATCTTCTCCGATCCAAGATGGAATGATCCTAGATGCGAACCAGGATCCAGTATGATCTTGGTTCCAATGTAAAAGTTTTGCACCAACGAAATTCCATGATTGTGGATCTCCGATTCGTCGATTTTGGTTCCAAAAAAAAGATCGATATTAAGTATGATACTAATTTGCTATTGGTTCTTAACATATGACGTCAGGGATATAGGCGTATTTTTCACTACAGATAGAACTAGATGTGCGATGTTCTATCTGTTTTAAATGAATTATTATTGTACGAATTTTACTGAATAATATTTAAGTCCATATAATGTTGTTTTAATTTCCCAACAAAACAATCGAACGAAGTTCTATCTGTTGGCGTATTTTCAAACTATATTTGTCGACGAAGGCTGCTAATCTCGGATCGAGATTTCAAACCACCGATTTCGGCTGTTCGAAATGAACCTCATCTCGATATCCAGTCCAGCTCTGAACTCGAATGGTGCAACAGTTTTCTGTGTCGATCTTATATCCGATCTCGGATCTAGTTTCTAACCACGGTGGTGCAACCGGGCTTTAGTAGGGATAGGAAAATTTCGCGAATTCATTTCGGGACAAGATAGACGTTAAACACATATTTAGTGAAGTCACCTTCGCAATTGGATCACAGTTTATTGGACCCGCCCTGCACGCCTCTGAGCCAATAGCGGACTTGCAAGGAAATCACCTTGCGAATCCCATTCAGAGCCAGTGTATACAGATATGTATATATTACGTACGCGTAGGTAATTTGTGGTGCACACTGCGAAGTTCAATGACTAGGGAGAGGTGTTTTTCGCGAAAAGATTTCAAGACCAGTTGTACTCCAAAACACTTTCGTTCATATAGGCTGTCGTGGTTGGATTATTTTTAATGTCACGTGCCTCGAGTGTCTGCCCGCGAAGCACGGACGCTCAGTATCGGAGTACTTTATTACGATTGGCCCAGTCAAATAGGAACACGTCTTCTCACGTAGACACGCGGCAAATAACCTAAGGAAGTTGTGGTTGTGGACCTAGGATATTGAAGTCTAGCATGGGCGTAAATATTTTCGCGAAAAACACCTGTCTCTATCAATGACCAATGATCTTAACTGTGGATGAATGACTTGCAAACAGTCTTACTGGTCCAGGTCATCATCAGTTCATATAACTGCACTGAGAGAAAATCGAACAAAATATTTGTTTGAAAAGGGCCATATATATATATATATATATATATATATATATATATATATATTTGCCCTAACAAAAGATATTTTTGAGCAAACAAAATTTGAAAAGCAACATAATTACTTTTGTTTGTCTAACAAAATATATGTTTGAATAAACAACATCTATTTGTTGGGTAAAAAAAAAAAAAAAATTAGACTGCTGACAAAATATTTTGTTGAATCAACTGTACATATTTGTTTGGCCACTCATTTGACTGCCTTCGTTCGAAAATACAGCTGAGAGTTTGTTTGTATTTTTTGTAACAATAAGGGTAGTAATTGTGCTTTTTAGTGCATCTATTGATGCTTAACAATCGTGTCAACACATGAATGAAACAATGCAACAAGAAACTGACAAGGAAAGCTGTAAAAATTGAAATATTTGTTTGCACGTGTTGCCCAATATTTTTAGTATAAAAATATTTAAAAGCTTTCCGGCGTCATCAGTTGTCACATTAGCTGAGATTACTAAGGCGTAGCGCTCGGATGCAGATGATTGAGATCCGAAACTCGCGCGAGCTCGTAAAATTTTCTTTATATCGGCCCAAACTGTTTAATGTGCGTGTAGCCAAGCAAATCTCTAGTTGCGTCAACTAAATCTTACAGTTTGGGACAACCAGATGAGAACAACAAAACAATTTGGTTTCAGCAACAAAATTTTCATTGCCTCTATACGAACAAATAATTTGGTTGCACCAAACAAATCTTGTTTGATTCAACAAAAACTTTTTTCTCAGTTTGTAGCCGAACATACAGCTTACAGCTCACTGGCTTCGACAACGGTACAAGTGTTGTGTCGGATAGAGTACAACACGAATCATAATTTTTTTTTTTTTCAACACCTGAAACAGTAAATTAAAGTAGGTCTGAAAGGGTTAGCTGGAAATAAGGCCCTTTCACATAATCAAGGAAGTACACTTAAGATATATTGAATTAATTTCCTTGAATGCCGTGTGACGTCACTCGGGCGTCATAATCGCGGCCATTTTGTCTTTCAAGCCGTTGAACGACTCAAATTCCTTCAAAGATTTTCGTTAAGAACATATTCTATGTTTTCTTAAATCTAGTTTCTCAACTAGCACTCCGAATCATCAGTGTAAAGAAATGTGCTGTGGCTTAATACTGTAATTTATGCGCATTTAAGGTTTGGAAAAAAAATTGCATATATTTATTTCATCCAAAGTAAATATATATTCTTAGAAGAAAAAAAAAAGATTCGTTTTGATTTTGCATAGTGCATGGCCTGTAGAAGTTTGAGAAAAAATACTGAAGATTATAATACTTATTTTTAACTAAAATATTTGCAGAAAATCTCTAAGTTCTCACTTTAATTTGAGTACAGTTGCATGTGTTATAAGGCTTTCAAAACTGTGAGGTAATAATTCAATTTATATTGAATTCAGTCAACTGTAGTGCATGCGAACACTTTTCTGTATTCAATAAGTTGAATTCGGTTGGTTGAATTCAATAAATTATTTGATAGTCTGAAATGGCCTGTAGCTATCAAAAGTGGCGGAAAAACCACGTGGAATAAAGTCATTAAAGGCCGTTCACGATAAAGTGAGCACTTTTGACATCAGCATTAGAAAAAAGTCACTGCTCCTACCTGCATATATTTTACTGAGCGACTTGCGTCCAGTCAAGTTGGTTACTATGAAGGGAACGTAGTTCCATATTTACAACTCCAAATAAAAAAATGTTACGTAACCATTTGTGCCAAATTAAATTTATATCGCTTTCTGTTTTCTTTTAATGCATCGAAGCTTAAAAATTAGCAGATTTGTAAAATATTCACTTGTCTAATAATTTCACAGTTTCACTTGACCGACGCACGAATTAAGTGAAGAGGCCCATGGCAACGTTAATTTTACATAAGGCGGAAGAATTCACGACGTGCATACAAGCAGATCTTAAGCAGGGCTTTCAAAAGTGCTCACTTTACCGTGAACAGCCTATAACAGAGCAGCCGACTGGAATCGAACGAACAGCTTCCTGCTCGTGAATCGCTTTTGCTGCCTTATAAAGAGACACGGCTTGGTAAACAGCTGCGGTAAAGTTTTGTTCATGCAAGCAACAGCAGGAGCGGTAGCGTCTTAGGCAGTGAGCTAGGTGAGAAGGGGCAGGTTATACATTTCACCCTCTATATTTAGTAAAGGGCGCTATGATGAGACTGATTCTTTCACCGTGATGCGTTGTTGTACACTGATAAAAAGGTTTCGCTGAATCAAAGAAGATTTGTTTGGTGCAACCAAATTATATGTTTCTATAGGGGCAATTAAATAGTTTGTTGATGAAACCAAATAGTTTTGTTGTTCTCATTTGGTTGCCTCAAATTGTAAGAGTTGATTGGTGCAACTAAAGATTTGATTGGCTACACGTACGTACATTAAACAGTTTGGGCCGATATAAAAATTTTTACAAGTTCAACAGAGTTTTTCAAACCTAGATCTCATGCGTCCGAGCGCTGCGCCTTAGTAATCTCAGCTAATGTGACAACTGATGACGCCAGAAAGCTCTTAAATAGATAAACTGTAAATATTGGGCCACATGAGTGCAAACAAATATTTCAAGTTTTACAACTTTACTTGTCAGTTTCTTGTTGCATTGTTTTAGTAATGTGTTTATACGATTGTTAAGCATCAATAAATTCACTAACAAACATGGTTACTACCCTAATTGTCACAAAAAATACAAACAAACTCTCGAGCTGTATTTACGAACAAAGGCAGTCAAATGAGTGGCCAACACACACACACACACACACACACACACAATTGATTCAACACACAATATTTAGTTAAGAGTCTAATTTTTTTTTGGCTCAGCACAGAGATTTTGTTTATTCAAACATATATTTTGTTGCTTTTCAAATTTTGTTTGCTCAACTATATATTTTGTTTGGGCAACTAAATATATATTTGACCCTATACAAGCAAATATTTTGTTCGATTTTTTTCTCAGTGTATACCTTCTCCAATGAACGGTTACGATGTATTTCTCACATTTAACCCGTTCAGTCCCGAACTTATTTACAAGTTAAAGTGTTGCAATTGTTGAATTTTTCTATGTGAGCTGTACCTATGTCGAGCGTTCTTCTCACAGGCAATAAGCAAGGTGGTGCAGGTTCGTTGTTGCCAACATGAACCATTTACAAAGGAGAGGTTTAGAAACCCAACAAATCAATTTTCTCAAAAGGAAGGCGCTCAAAATATCGGTTCACTGATTCATTGTTGTGCGCAATGCCGACCGCAAATATTCATTGCCGCAGTAACTTAATTCAGTTAGGCCCTGGAAAAAATTAAATGCATCCTCATACTGATACCCGGCCAATAGCCAAAGGGCATCTGCCTGTGTGCAGTTATAATGTTGATGTCTATCCTGAGCACTGAAATATTCGGGAGAAACAGGTGGCCCTAGTTAAGCGTCATACCTTGGGACACCCGAGTTTCACGGAAACATTTCACGACCAGTTGTACTTCATAACAGTTTAGGTCAGATCCACTTTTGTGATTGGATGATTAACGTGTTAACTCGTCTCGCGTGTCTGCCCGCTAATCACAGACGTAAGGTATCAATTAAAATTCATCAACTTTGGCAATGAACCGAAGTGATTCGCGTGGTAATAGTAACATGTTAATGTAGCCAGTTCGAGAAAAGTGAACAACCATACAGTGTTTTTAAATATAACTTGTCTCGAAATCTTTTCGCGAAATTTCGCGGCTTCTAGTCATACCCGAGAAATTTCCGAGTGCAATGACCTGTAGGCTAGACCTCACAGTCTTATGTACTTTCACACAGATACCAACTGTTTATTGGTTGATTGTTGTTGTAGTAAAAGGTGGTGGTTGGGGCCCACGGTTCATTGCGTGTTTGTTATTGGCTCATTTATCTCCAGGAGGTGTCAAACTACGTGCCGGCCAATTACAAAATTAAACATCAAGGTGCATGTAGTGTGAATTCCAACTTGTCTAGAAATGAACACGCGAAGTTCTCTGGTCTCTAGTTATAATACTGCACCCAGCTAGACTCCACCGTCCTCTATGGACTCAAGTAGAAGTCACTTGGTCACTGGCTGCCACCGCAGGCAGGACTCATTCTCCTGTTTGATCCGGAGTGAAGCCGTCTGAGTGCTTCATGGCGTGTAGGATGAGCGGATTACCAGTAACACACGTGAAACCAACACATTATAATTAGAGCCACCTGTTTTTTAGTGATAAGATCAACGCTGAAAATAGACTCTAATGTCTAAAGACCTGCGAAATTCTCATTATTATTTTAGGACGGAATAGACTTATAAACGTTGTACGTTTCTATTGGTTCTATTAGTGGGCTACAGTTTGCCTAGCACGTCGAGGGCCTATTTGAACCAATAAGAATCAATTAGCGACAGCATGGCTCAATCACGTCCAACCAAGTCGAATGAGAAAATGGCACCTGACTTCTGCGGAAGCCAATAAACAAAAGACCTCGACTCTAATATGTATAGGACGGTGAAGTTCATCGTGCAACCAGAAAGTAACGCGAATTTTGCAGGTCTCCGCGTCCCATGGGCACACTTGCAGTCTTCATTTCACTATTGGCCGCTTGTCTTCGTGTGAATACAATCTGTTACACGAGTAAGCCAATCAGAATTAAGTTTCTCTGATACTGACCGTCCGTGATTCGCTGGCAAACAGATAAGACGCGTAAAAATTCAAATGATCCAATCTCGAAAAGTGGTTCTGAACTAAAGTGCGTTGGAACACAGCGTGTCCTGAAATCTTTTCGCGAAAAACAGGTGGCCCTAATTATGATCCATACACGGTTGCTTCACACTTTCCTGAAGCCCTGCTAGAGTTCTACTTCCAGGATATTCCTCCGCCTCACACAAACAAAGCTTAGCCAAGTCTAGAAAATTACACTAAAGGACAGTGCACTGCATTCGTGCGCACTCAGTTGCATAAGAACTATTTCTTACTAGGCGCTACCAACACACATATTTTCTCAAAGTTTTTCTCGTATTTATTATAAACGAATTATTATAGTTTATAAATAAAAAACACATAAAACTCCAATTTAACGAAAAATTAAATACTTTCATGTTAACATTGGCATATATAGGAAATAACTAAACACGTCATATATGGGGTGATTTTTCAAAGGTTTGATTTAAAATGGCGAAGAAACCGCGAATAGACTATATACGTCTATGCCGTCTACCTTGTTATTGAATTATAACACTACATGGTGGGTCTCTAGCCATTACGCGTGTCCACAAAAATCATTTCTCATCTAATTTCTGTCGCCCAATTGCAAGAATAATTAATCTAACACGAACGTATGGCGTACTCAGGTTATTGTTCCTTACGCGTACACCCTTTTCGATCGGCCTGCACCTTTACAACTGCTCACGCAAGGGCTCTCTCTTGTTGGCAGAGTTACCAGTGCCAACTGCCTCGAGGGAAAAATCCCTCAATGGCTATACAAAATTCACTAAAAAATTAACAGCGTTGTAATCTCATTTTGTTTAAAATTAAAATTCAGCCTAAATATATGTAATAGTTGTTTTCACAGTTTGAAATGTTATTTATATTTGTTGTTCGTTACAGTTGCTTACCTCCATGTATTAATACCACTGCCATAAATTTAAACGATAAGAAATAAAATTAAAAAAATAGAGCCTACTATGTGAAGTATACGCAAGACATACACACAAACGCACAGTACTCTCAAGCTATATAATTGGATTTTTTTTTGCATTAAATTTACAAATGTACATTGAAGACAGGGCCTAACTGTATCTTTATTGCCGCAAGAGACAGCCCACGATAATACCTATAAAAATATAATCACATGCAATAAAACATGCAGTATGCATATCAAGTTGTTCGCTTGTTCTCTCCGTGCGCATATGACACATTCCAGGAAATTAACATTCCCGAAGACACTAAAGTGTTATAATCCAAATATGAAATTTGGTTACCAGACTACCTTCTGAAATCACTCGGACAGGCGAGAAGATCGCCAGTTTGGCAACTCTGCGCCGATGTCTATAGGCTAATCACGTTAATGTGAGCACTTTTCAACCCGTTGAGTCTCCCCCTCACCCTTATCCATGATCGAGGACATGATGCACATGAAGTATATTTATGGTCGCAACTGTACACTGCAAGGAATCAGTGGTCGATGTTCTGAGAGACGTTCTTGTGAGAAATGTTTTTTGTGGAAGTTTCTGCACCTATCACTTACGATTGGGACAGTACTGATTTCCACGAACACGGAGGACGTTGTTCATTGGCTGCAAGAGACACGCTAGGTTAAAGTACAGAGCACATAAAAATATTAAGTGATTGCAACACTTGGGCTAGTAAATTATTTCGGGGACTGAACGGTTAAGGCATTTCCAAATTTCTCCTTGTAGCAAATTTTCGTCTTTCCGCCACTTTTTAAAATCAACATTGCTATGTGACTGATAAACACGGCACATACATTCACGACTCTCAGAAAGTATTGCCCGAGTCTGCAATGAAACATACTTATTAGTGACTAATGGCTAGCGGCACCTGTTTTTTTCGCGAAAATATTTTAGGACAAATTGTGTTCCAACGCGCTTTAGTTCAGAACCACTTTCGTGATTGGATCATTCAGTTTGTTCCTCGTCCTATCTGTCTACTAGCGAATCACGGACGGTCAGTATCGGAGAGAATTAATTCTGATTGGTTCACACACGAATGGTGTCTTCTCACAATGACAAGAAGCCAATAGTCAAATGACGACAGCAAGTGTGCACATAGGATATTGGAGTCAAGCCTCCGCGTAAATATTTTCGCGAAAAACAGGTGGCACGGCTAATGGCTGTTGAAAGAGCCTTGAAAATTGCTCACTTGACCTCGAACAGCCTATAGTACCACGTATCAGAGCGTATATCGAGTTTCGGCTCACAGTAGCATCGTGTTCGGCAGGAAATCGTCCACACAAGTCGATAAGAAGAAACTGTATCTCTGTTGTTGGCAGAGGAAACCTCATCGTACTCCAGTCTGGCGGGTCAACGTTCTTCAACGGCACAGAAGCTTCTTCTGCCACCTGACTCTTGAACTGTGTTGCGGAGCTTTCAAAATTTAATTTCCCCGCCTCCCCAAATTCCTCATGCGGAAGAAACTACATGAACCTTTCTGGTGTTGCAAACTAGAAATCTACTGATACGTGCTGTGCCTAAGCAGGCTATGAACTTGTTTTGTTATTGAAACTACATTAACCTTTCTGGTGTTGCAAACTAGAAATCTACTGATACGTGCTGTGCCTAAGCAGGCTATGAACTTTTTTTGTTATTGAAACTACATTAACCTTTCTGGTGTTGCAAACTAGAAATCTACTGATACGTGCTGTGCCTAAGCAGGCTATGAACTTGTTTTGTTATTGAAACAACAGTAACCTTTCTGGTGATGCAAACTAGAAATCTACTGATACGTGCTGTGCCTAAGCAGGCTATGAACTTGTTTTGTTATTGAAACAACATACACACATAGGGACAGGTGTACGTGGCGAAAATATTTGAGGCCATGCTAGACTTCAATGTCCTACGTCCTTTGGTTACTAGCCGCGTGTCCACGTGAGCAGACATGTTCCTATTCGACTGGGTCGAACGTAATAAAATACTCCGATACTGAACGTCCATGATTCGCGGACAGACACTTGAGGCACGTGATTTTTACAAATCGTCCAACCACGAAAGTGCATATGAACAAAAGTATTTTGGAGCAGAACTGGCCTTGAAATCTTTTCGCGAAAAACACCTGTCCCTAGTCATTGTGCTCAGTGATCATTAGGGACCCGGAAAACTTCGCGAATTCATTTCAGGACAAGCTAGTCTTCAAACACATGTAGGCGTACATTTCTGCTCTCTCTGCAATCGGATCACAGTTTATGACTATCAGACACGCCCAGGTGAACTCTGGGCCAATAACAGACCTGCACGGAAACAAGCACCGAAACCTTTGCCCCCCCCCCCCTGGCCCGAGGTAGAACTGACTACACACTGGTACATTAGCCAATGATTAGAAAGTCGAGGCTATAAAATACATAGGACCGTGGAGTCTAGCCTACGGGTAACTTAAAACGCCAAATTTTCCTGTCCCTGTAGATACATGCAAAACTCGCGTTATTATTCGGCATCAGGCTAAACTCCACAGTACTGTATGTACTGGAGCTGGCGTCGTTTCTCCATATATATATATATATATATATATATATATATATATATATATATATATATATATATGAAGCCACGCCCTTGATTGGGGGCACACAATTGTGAAGTGTTAATTGATTGGCTCAGAGTTATCCAGGACGTGTCAGATACATTATGCTCCAATGACGAACGTATTGCAAAGGTACACGTGTTTAAAGTTTAACGTGTCCCCAAATAATAACGCGAAATTTGCCGCGAGGTTTTATGCAAAATATTAAACTCGGTGCCCACAAATGCGGTGCGTTGTCCCTATGATCTGATTCATATGCGCTGTTTGAATGAGGCGGAGGAATACTCTGTAAGTAGAACTTAAATAGGGCTTCAGAAAAGTTTGAAGTAACCGAGAATGTATTATAAAGGTTATGACAGCGGAATGACTAGTGAGGTAAAGGCTCAGAGAGTACGCACCAGGGAAGCAATCCGCGATGGCCTGTATCAAGGAACCATACTACCATTATCCTGGAGCGATTTAGGATAACCATGGAAAACCGAAGTCTGTACTGAGAAAAAAATATATATTTTGTTGAATCAAACAATGTTTGTTTGGCGCAACCAAAATTATTGTTTATATAGGGGCAATGTAGTATTTTGTTGTTTCAACTAAATTAGTTGGTTGTTCTTATTCGGTTCCTTTAATTGAAGATTCGGAAATTTTTCAAACTAAAGATTTGTTTGGCTCTAGGGAACATTAAACGGTTTCGGTTAATATAAAATAAAATTTGAAAACCCGACAGAGATTCGAACCCAGAACACCTGCGACTGAGCAACCCTATCAATTGCAACTGGCGTGGCGGCTGATCAAATACGAATTTTTTTAATACATACATTACAAATAATGTACAATTGCGCGAATGCACATTAAAATTTTTACAGCTCTAAATTTGGTTTTCTGTCGAAATTTTTTTTATTAAGATTTTTATGTCATTATTGCGCATCAATAAATGCACTAACAAACGCATTTACTATCACAATTGAAAAAAAAAAAAAAAAAGAAGCGAACAAACTCCCGAGCAGTAGTTTCTGACGAAGACAACCAAATTAGTAGCCAAATAGATGCTTCAACAAAATATATTTTTGATTCTAATTTTTTTATTTGCCCAACACATAGGATTTGGTAATTCAAGCGTGTGTTTTATTGTTTTAAAAAACCGAATTAATTTTGTTGAGTTTCAAGCTTTGTTTACTGAACAAAATACTTTGTTGGGGCAACAAAGTAAATCTTTGGCGCTACACAAGGAAGTATTTTGTTGGCTGAAAACAAACCTTTCTCACAGTGTCGACAGCCTGCTCGGCTATCGAACCCGAGTCTTCCGGAAGGCGAGTTCGTTGTGTTACCAGTTTCCACTGCTCTAACCAGCTCGGTAATTAACACGTGCGATTGAAACCGCAATCCAGTTAACTCCAGTCAGCAGCAGAGAGGTGTTGAGAATACTCTTCAGTTAATCGCTGAAGGTCGCGGATTTATTCCCGGTACAAATACAGCGGCCCCGCATGTGTGCAGAAACTTCAAACAGAAAGGGGCGCGTTCACAATTGCACACAAAACATATCATTAACTTCTACCGCATCCCACTGCACGGCCTAGCGGAAGTGCTCAGTCGCTGGGCCACGACTGTTGAGCGATGCATGACTGTGGGCCAGGAGGAGCACGACCAATAGCAGCACACGTCGACGTCAAATGTGAGAGCCCCTCGTTCCTCCCTCTCTATCGCTCCTCCATTCTCTCTCTCTCTCGCTCTACCTCATGCATTGATGGCCGGAGTCCTGCCAGCACGACATATGAATTATGTACACGAAATCCCGGTGGTTCAAAGACCTGTAAGTAACGACATGCAAAATTCGCGTTATTATTCGCCTTCAGGGTAAACTTCTCAGTACTGTCTTATACTGGAGCCGGCGTCGTTTCTCCATTGGCTGCTGCATAGAAATGAAGCCCCGCCCTTTCTGACTGAATTGCACGTTATTGGAGCACACAATTGTGAAATGTTCATTTATTGGCGCAGAGTCACCCAGGACGTGTCAGATACATTATGCTCCAATGACAAACGTATTGCAAAGGAAAACGTGTTTAAAGTTTACCGCGACCCCAAATAATAACGGGAATTTTGCAGGTCTCTTACCTGCAAGGCTTGACTCGACAGCCGTACATAAGGCCGACTCAACTGTAAGTGAAGTGAGTGAAGAGATTTGGACGGCTCTTAACATAGAAGTCTTGAGAGCCGATGAGGGTGATTGAGGTGAGTATGGAGCAGCGCTGGAATGAAAGGGCGGGGGAAACGGGAGATCCCCGAGAAAACCCGCCAACCAACGGCATCGCCCAGCTTGTGTTGACTCTGTGTACCTAGATTTTGGAAAATAATTCTGAAATTGTCCTTTTAGTATATATAATAACATATAATAAGATATATGGGCGCCGTTCAGGAGGAATAAATCGCTTCCATCCTGGACTTGGCAGTTTTCTCGCTATGCCTTCTTTTCCAGAAATCGAATCAAATTTTTTTTTTTGTTGCGGCAGAGAACAGATAAGTTTCCCTAACGTTCTGAATTTGTTGCATTTTCATTGTCTTTATCACTTTATTAACCGGGTAACTGATGAGACAAAAAAAAAGAAGTTATTATTAGGGATAGGAAAATTTCGCGAGTTCATTTCAGTACAAGATAGACGTCAAACACGTGTACACTGAAGTCACCTTTGATATTGGATCGGAGTTTATTATGCACGCCCTAGACGGCTCTGAGCCAATAGCAGACTTGCAAGGAAACAAGTAGCGAGTGCCATACTGCCGTGTGTGAAGTAACACTGGCCACCCTATGAGACAGCAGCCAATGAACAAACATATGAGGCTATAGTATACACAGGACTGTGGAGTCTAGCCTACAGGTCATTGAACTAGCGAATTTTGCAGGTCTCTATAATAGAACATGGTATCCCTGCAGCAATGGATATAGGTAACGAACGTCTAGCTTGTCTTTAAAACTGGCTAGAAGTGTGCTGACAAAGTGTTTGTTGGCGAGAAACATGTGACCTTTCAGATATAACAGCGGCTAAAGGAAATTTTTTTAGGGGTAGAAAGGCGGGAGTAGCCCGAAATAAACGCACCGATCGACGGCAGCGTATGCCACGTCTCCCACGTGCGAAAGTCCGGGAAAGGCACCGCCGGGGATCGAACCAGGGTTCGCCTCGGCGGGAGGCTACGCTCTATCCGCCACGCCACCGCGGGTCTGGGCGGACCCGAGGCGCGGTCGCTCGAAAGAGGAGTCGACGACGCGACGGCGCGAGTGATCGCGTCCGGGCTGTGTCCGAATTCGCCTGAAGTACATACTTGTGCGTACCTGTCCCCGGCAGTGACGGCGTAAGTGCTGTCCGAACTGCAAGTAAACGGAGTTGTATACTTCCCGCGTACTTGCGGAATATATGCTGCCATTTTGAGAAGCAATTTGTAGGTTACGTTTGATTTCTGACATAATTATTTTATTTAACGTTTAATAGGATAACATTACTAAAGGCTGTTCACGATAAAGTGAGCACTTTTTTAAGCTAACCCTAGAAAATAGTCACTTCTCTTAACTTCGTACATTTTTACGGGCGCACTGAGTGACATGCGTCCAGTAAAGTTGGTAACGCATGGATGGAAAGTAGTTCGATTATCTTAACAGAGAGTAAAAAATTTGTGAAATATTTTCTTTTCCAATATTTTCACGGTTTCACTTGACCGACGCAAGAATAAAGTGATGAGGTCTATCGCGATGTTAAATTTACATAAGGCGGAAAAATACACAACGTGCATACAAGTAAATCTTAAGCCGGGCTTTTAAAAGTGCTCATTTTACCGTGAACAGCCTATACTCAGCAGACATAGAATTTTGAACTGAATAAATAATTATCGCAAGTTTCACCTTAAAAAATATCCACGCAATAAATTCGTATTAGGCCTATGCTCCAAACTGCACTTACATACAATAATGCAATACAGTAAATGTTAATGTAAATCAAATTTAAATAATATTTAATACTTTATTTAACTCCTAAAACCTTCGGCAATGATCAAATTCTTAGTCGGAATAAATGAACATTTTAAGTGGTTAGCTGGCTAATAATTGGCACCGAAGCCAACAAGACTGCCTGTCCAAATTGATCAAGTTTGGTGCCAACGTAAGTCCCGATTTTTCGGGGCAGTCCCGATTTTCGAGGCCGTGTCCCGAATTTTTTAGAGGGTCATTCGGGACGGCCGTTTGTCCCGAATGTTGGGACATGACAGTGTTGACTCTTGGTGTGGCCGGTTTTGGGTGGATTTGGTCCTGACCAGGGGGTGGAGGGGGGGGGGTGGGGTGGCGTGGAGACTGGAATACCGATGACTCATCAAACTATCTTACTCCGCCATTTGTAAGTCAATTTTTGATAAAAGTAAAATAACAAAGAAATTTCGCTGTTTTTATTTAGTGTCATCAATCAATAAATCATACGCCTTATAATAAATAATTTGTAAAAAAAAAGACAACAATGTTATTCACTTTTTAAATAAAACACCCCCTGTAAACTGTCCATCCCCCCCCCCCCCCACACGACTACTCAGCCTTCCCGCTATAATCCATTCACGTTTACTGCAGCCTTTTCAGAAACCCTGCAGGTTTGATTCGAAAAGGGCGAACGAGCGTCCCGAATTCGAGTCAGGAAAATATGGTCACCTTATGCCAAGGGTAGATGTAGTACGCAAGTATATACCTGAGTTCGGACGCTGCCTCAGTTGGCGCGGCGTCGTGGTCCAATTGGCCGGCGCGCGGAAAGTGAGTCAGCGATGGAGGCGCGGCGATCCCCTGAGATCCAGTTGGACACAGCCCAGGCTTCCTCGTGTGGAAGTGCGTGGGCGGGCCGCGGCATTCCTCGGCTAAAAACACGACCTCCGCCCTCCCCTTTCTCATCACTCTACCCAGCAACCCCCCTTCCACCCATCCACCCACAGGCCCGAGCACAGAATACTCACCAGTACAGGCTAGAGTTGATCTAAACCAGTATTCCTCAGGAACACCCCATACCTGTTCCTGTTTCCAATCGACACCTGTTGCTAATACCGATTCTTGAGAATACCAGTTAAGGGTAATCAGTGTGCTAGACTCAAATAGAAGAATCGGTTAGGCTGCGTTGTTCCACTATCTCGCCTTGTTCTCGAATATAGGCCGTCCACGGTAAAGTGAGCACTTTCGAAGCCCTAGATACTTTCTTTCCTTCAATTAATTTATATACTTTCGCCGCTTGTTAATGTAAAACCCTGCCATGTGAGTAATAAAAACATCGTACTGTCGGTGTCAAACGTATAGAAGGGTGGACTCCCTAGTCCTAGCTTGTCCCCTCTCGCAAGGTGCCAGCCCCTTAGGTCGGCCTTCGGGTTTCCCCACTCCCTCGAAACATACCTGTTCTGGAACCTACCGCCTGTTCCTCAAACTGAAAAATACTCGCACGTAAGCTATAAAAACACATAAACCGATTATCACGACAAAAAAGGATTATTATGGATTAAAATACAATTCTGCATGCACTTATGATTATAGACATGCAATAAAAATTAGCGTTGAGTTCCTCGAAAACAATAACGTGGTAAGGAAGGTCCAGATCACCGAAAGCAAATTTACCACAATCAGGATAGCATATTTTACTATCACTCAAAATTAAATTCCAAGCTGAAGACTTACCAACAATGGAAGGTCCAAACAAATACAACTTGGACTGTTAAGATTTTTGATGTAGAAGAGAGTTACATTTTGTTGTCATTTTTGTACCGTTTTGGTCTTCAAGGCATAACTGCTAAAGCAGGCAGTGATTTGTTGGAAATGTGTTTCTTCAGGAAGTCGCATACTCAAAAGGATCCTGCGCCTAAGGAAATTAGTGACATTGACTCTCGTGATGTAATATGTTGGAAGACTTTTCCTGTTTATGAAGGGAAGGTTGATAATACTGCTTCCATGTTTTCTCGTGAGAAACTTAAGTTTGAACTTGGTGATCAGATTTGGTTGTATCACAAGCTGGTTGGTATTACTGGTGACATGCATATTCATGGTCATGCTGAGTTGTATTTTAATCCATAATAAATCTTTTTTGTCGTAATAATAGGTTTATGTGCTTTTATAGCCTATAGATACGTATAATATTCTCACGTTTTACATGGCACGAATCCCTGTCTCCTTTAAGATCCAGAAACACCGGACTACCATAATGTATTCTGAAGCACCCATATGGCGCGAGTTACCGATTTCAAATGAAAACACTGCTAGCTTTTTTTTCCACATAAGTAAGCCTACATTAATTAGAGCCAATAAAAAGTATCATATTATTGTCACAACCATTAAATTAGTTTTAACAACATTCACATCAAAAATGGAAAGTTTTACCAACTAGTTTTGTAGGAAAGTCAGTGTATTTTTACACATAAGCACATGTAGTATTATAAGTAGTAAAACGTTTCAAATTTATAAACATTATATAAAATTTAGATTGTAAATAATATGTAAACATCTCAAAATATGATTTATGTTCAAATTTGCTATGAAAGTAAAAAACAGGGAACGAAGAAATGTAACACATTACACTTTTTACTGAACACAAGAGATAACACTAACTACAAACACTTTTTCAATGATTGTTCTACAAACACAATACCGCACATTGAAATGTACGTAAATGTTACTCCACTATGTGTATTTAAAAATCCTGATTCAATGTTTATTTACAAGCATTCAGGAAAATGAAATGAAACAAAAATATTGAAAGAACTTGTTGCGATCCCTTTCTATTGACTTCCAATGAAAATACACAGGACATATTACAACGGTTCCTGTGGCAGTTTTCCCAGACACGCATATATACCAGTCTGAAACAAACCGTTTTAGGCCATGTTTAAGAGCTCCAGAATAATATCTGTAATGCGAGAGATGTAGCCTTTTGAAATACCGTTCCGCACTAGTCTGAAGTGTATTTTTTCCCCCGATGAAAACAGACAGCAATCACGTGGCGTAGTTTCTTAGTAAAACGTGCATTTCAAACATTCTGCGACGCAGTTCGTGCTTCAGGTAGGCGGGCGTCTGAAAGCAGAAACAATAAGGGAAAGTCGCCGAAATCACACCACCACCTAAATCGCACCACCGCTGTTTTTCTATAAAAGCAGGACTAGTGGAGCGCTCTCACGGTGAATACTTGAACTACTAGATGTATTGAGCAGTCCGTGAAAATAGCTAGTCAGTGTAAGCACATGTTACGTTTTTATTACAGTTATATTGTTTGAGTGTTTACTGACGTAGTTTTTCTACTCCATATGTAAGATAATACAGCACTTCAAGTTAAGTGTTATTAGATTCCATGCAGTTATCATTGTGGTGTGAGTAATATTGAACGTAACGGCTGGTCGCTTTGTAGCGAGGCACCTGTTTTAGGTTAGAAATGACGTATTGAGGGAAGTTGTGCGCAGTTGCCTAAATCGTACCACGGGTGGGGTTCCTAATTCGTACCGGTAAGAATTGGGATATCATATCATCTGAAGCTCTATATTTGCATTTTATTTGCATCAATAAAATAAATTTTAAATAAACACAAGTAACACACGTGTTAGTTGTGTGTTATAGAATGGCGGAAAGGAACTATGATGCCTGGAGTGAATCAGACAAGGAAAGGACTCTGGCAGCGTACATAAATGGGGAAATGGGGCTCAACGAGTGCTGCCGCCAGTACGGCATTACAAAACCAACGCTAAAGCGCCACTTGACTGTAAAAACGTAATTGTTAACGACGGTACGAAGGCGCTTGGACAGACCTTGCCATTTTAAATGGAAAATCAACTTGTAGAACATATTTTAAAATTGGGGAACTACTTTTTGGAGTCACGAGTAACAACGCACGCAAGCTGGCATATCAGAGAGCAGAGCACGACACATTCCACATTGTATTGTTGTGTATGTGAAGAAACATTTGTGGAAGATATGGTTCAGTGTCTAGTGTGCGCATCCTGGGTTCACGAGGGTTGTGCGGGTGTTAGGTCAGAACTGAAACATTTTGTTTGTGTAGCCTGTAAATAGTTGAATATTTCTTGCACTTACCGAGGAAAATAGTCCAAATTTATTAGTATTTAAATACTACAATAATCCTGTGTGTTATTACATACTGTCTTGTTTGTTCTCTCACTTGGTTTAATTTATAATGTTGGGGTACGATTTAGGACACCGGTTTCTTATATCGTACCAGTTGCAGCCTGTTGCGAAAAGTTCTTTATTTCTTCTCCGATGCTACATTTTGAAGTGTAACCCACATAAATGTGCCCATAGATAGTCATACTTTTCGATACAAATTCATAAAACTTTGTATTTTTTTTTTTTCATTTGAGACAGCTAAAATTGCAAATTAAAAAAGTGGTACGATATAGGAAACTCTCCCCTAATATAGAAATTAATGGTAACTGCAGGAGTTCAATAAGTGATTCTAGATATTCAGCAATATCGTAAAGTGACTGAACCCGTAGGCCGAGGCGTTACCTTATAAGCAAGTTCATTAAGTTTCTTATTCTCGAATGAGCTGAGTTTTGCAAATAGAGCATCCACTTACGTTGTAACTGTAGTTAATTATCTCCAAAAACATTTAGAATTGATGTCTTGATAAACATTTGTAGTACAATATACGAGGAAAGCAATTCACATTAATTTTTCCTTCTTATTTTGTTCCGTGATATTAGGTGATAAATCGTGACAGCGAATTAAAGCAGATATTGAATTGGAAATAGTTTTGTGACTAGATTAAGCATTGTCAGACCTACATTACAGTTTTTTCATCAATATGGACCGACAGCGTTAGGTTTCCAGCTGCGTCCCGTAGGTGGGTGATAAGATGTTTGCGTAAATGCTATATCAAAGAGTAAAAACGACCTCTGCCTTCGTAGTCGTTCGATAGAAGACTTGCTTATGCCTGTATAATTAGCTGTTCTCTCTGTTGCTTTATTTAGAGGGACAAGAAAGCATTTATTTTACGCTTCTACATCGCACACACTGATAACACTAATAGTAATTTCTCTTTCCTTGCTGCGCAAGACTTTGTTAAATCTTTTCGATCGCGCGCCACACTCCATTGTCAACAACCCCTGCTCCGAAGGAACCGTAACTAACATATTTTGAAAGCACGTAGCGTAGGAAGAAAGGGAGGGCAATCTCCTCTTCCGCCCCCCCCCCCCCATCCCTGGCACTGTGCTTACCTCACCCCCACGCTAAGAACCAAAATTCCCGAGGCCACAATGAAATGATGAATAAGTATAGCCCCGAGTATTTCTGTGGATTGAGTTGGCAGCAAGCTAGGCTGGACAGCACTTTATACACTCGAGACATTATCTATTTTTTCTAAGATTGAGTCCAAAAGTGCTCACTTTATCGTGAACAGTGTTTTGATTAATTTTTATTTCCTTTTGCCAATTTGGAATGCAGTTTGGTTAAATTGAAATTGGTAAAAATGTTTTATTCTTATAATAGTGCTTGTCATTAAAAAATTAATGTGTAAACAAACACTTTCATCACTATTTACCATGTGACTTTGGCAGTAGTGTTCTTTTGGGGTAGATCAGTGTTGGGTACATGCGCAGAAGACGAATAAGTGGTCTCCCTCATCTTTAGTCTATGCTCCTCCCGCATTCGTCAGCAATAGGGCGTCGCTGCCGAGCGACATGTCGGAGCGCCGGTGGCCAATCAGCGCTCGGCAACCTACTCAGCGGCCCAATCAACACACTCAAACAGAGTCAGTGTTTTAAACATGGAGAACAGTTTTACTGGATCTTCAGTTAATGTGTGGTTATAGTATAGGCGGTTCACTATAAAATCAGCACTTTTGAAAGCCCTGCTTGAGATCTACTTGCATGACCATTGTGTCTTCTTCCGCCCTATGTAAAATTAATATTACCATGGGCCTCATTTCTTTATTCATGTGTCGGTCAAGTGAAGCTGTGAAATTATTACAAACGTAAATATTTTGCAAATCTGCTCATTTTAACACTTCGATGCATTAAAAAAAAAAGTGAAATAAATAATTTAAATTATTACAAATGGTTAGGTGAAACTTTTTATTCGATGTTAAGATATTGAATTATTTCCCATTCTTTGCTACTAACTTTACTGGACGCATGCAGTCAGGGCCAGTGACGTTTTTCTAAAGTTGATTTCAAAAGTGCTCACACTATCGTGGATAGCCTTTACCTAGTATTTATTTAGTCCATGGATGCAAGCGTATTTGTGAGTCACAAAGTGTGTGATCAACTGCTGATAGGAGCTGGAGATTCTCTGTTTTGACTAAGCATGTCTCAACTGCGTGTCCACAAGGAGCGTACTTGAATTTAGCTTGAATTATATGCTAGGCATGGCAGTTCTGCCGTTAAGACACGATGACGTGTATACTTGAAGCACAAACGTGTTTGTTACATGTTGCTACCCTGCATCGCTTTGCTCGTCACATTTCGCCCGAGCGAGCGAATCAGCGTATCAAGGGCAGTGGTAACCCGAGGAGAGCGCGGTCGGAGATTGCGCGTGTCAAATGAGCTTATCGGTAGAACTAGTGACTTTTCACGAGAAAAAAAAAAGTGACTGTACGGTAGACTTCAACACTGTAAGCATCCAAAATCAGTTTGTCTATTGCAATTGGTTGCTGTCTGCTGGAGGTGTTTGGGCCACTCAGAATTCGGCATCGGCACGGCTCCTACGTGATTCGTGTGCAGACAGTTAAGAGGTGTAAAAAAGAAATTTAGCCAACCAATATAGGTAGAGACCTGCAAAACTCGCGTTATTATTTATCGTCAGGCTAAACTTCACAGTGCTGTATATACTCGAACCGGCGTCGGTTCTCAATTGGCTGCTGCATAGATGTAGAGTCATTCCTTTTTTTTTTTTTTTTAATGTACTGCACGTGATTGGACTACACACTTGTGAAGTGTTCATTTACTGGCGCAGAGTTACACAGGGCGTGTCAAATAAAGTTTGGTCCAATGACAACCTTATTGCAAATGTACATGTGTTTGAAGTTTAACACGTCCCCAAAATATTAACGCGAATTTTGTATGTACCTAAAGATAGGCAATTAACATATAATGTTTTGAAATATAATTTGTCTTGAAATCTTTTCGCGAAATTTCGATACCTCTACCGATTGGCAATCGTGAGCTACCGTCTTTGAGTGTATTTAATTCCTGGGGTTATCGTTGTGAGAGTGTTCCGGTCATCGCCCTAGCATCGCTCAGCGAGACTCGAGTTGCGGGGATCCTTCTAGCTCTGGGCAAGCGAGACTTGTTAAGCCTCTATGGGACTTCGAGCTAACAGTCTAGAGTTTGGAGTATTGTGCGACCTTGAGCTGCAGGTGTGCGAAGGCACCGAAGCGACGAGCCAGCATAGCGTCGAGTTACGGCAAGAAAGACTAGCGGGAGTGCAGTCTGCGGACTGCGAGCATTGGTACGATGAAGGGTGAGACTGATGGGCGGGACAACTGAACTGGATGCGCGAGTGACAGACCTTTGGAATGTTGGTAATAGATAGGGATAGGAAAACTTCGCGAGTTCAATGACCTGCAGGCTAGACTCCACAATCCTTTGTACAGCCGAGCCTCAGATGTCTGTTCAGTCGCTGCTGCCCCAGCGTTACCACACACCTGGAAGCATGGGATTCGCTTCATGTTCCCTTGCAAGTCTGCTATTGGCTCAGAATCGTCTAGGGCTTGCATAATAAACTCCGATCCAATAGCAAAGGTGACTTCAGTGTACACGCGTTTAAAATCTATCTTGTCCTGAAATGAATTCGCGAAATTCTCCTAACCCTAGTAATAGATTAAAAATGTGTAAATAATCGGTGCGAATTAAATGAACGTAACCAATATAGAGACTGCGATAAGGACTTAAAGATAAAATTGTGTCAGACATTAAATATTGCGGATATTGAGAATAACAACAGTTATACCGTAGATAGTTAATTCAGTGCTGCAAATAATAGCTGTTTAAAATGTAAATATTTATAGCAGTAAGAATATATTAAAATTGAATTTAATTATCGTGAGTATAATCGTTTACGTCAGGCATGTTGCAGAATAGGTAGGATCATGTTCTGTACTGTACAATGTCAGAAGCCAACACCAATCCACACGTAGCCTTTCCCTGAGCAATGCTATTGGATTCTGCTGACACATCAAATATTTTATAATTGGCAGCTTCTTGTGCCGTGGATCTATTGAAACACTTTCCATTGGTTCCAAAGCGTCAGCAGTTATAAGAAATTCATAAGTACTATTCACGCCACAAATTTATTCTTTTGCAACATCTCAAACTAAATATTAATGTGTACGTCAAGCGGTTAATACACTCATCCCTCACGAACTCGGATACTCTTGTCTGGAGTTCTATGATATTATACTATTTCCCCATTCTTGAAGTCTTAAAGGTTTCTGATTGGCTGAGTCATTGGCCGTCAGTAAGAACCAGCATCTTACAGTCTGGGAGCGTTATATATTTTAAGAAACAGAGGATTTATTCTTAATTTCAGATTTTTAACCATTTCCGCTAAAGTGCGTAATGCCAGAAAATAAGTACGTATTTATAGCCTAACTGAGAATCGAAACAAGAAGTTTATGTTTAAGACAAAAAACTGTTCATTTCTAATATGATTTTATCAAGTAGTGTTTTACCTGCAAGACCAAATATTTTAATCTGTGATGAGTGAACTGTTGTTTTATCCTTGATGCTTTAGTTTTATACATACCCGTGATGTAAAATATAAAAAAATTAGTATTGAGAACTCACAATGTTTAATTGTTTTCCGTCAAATGAAAAAAAAGTGCAAATAAAGCTACATTAATGCATTCCGTGAACTTTTTCCAAGTAGATAGTATAATTTAACAATGCGTGGACTGAATATTTATAAATCTAAGTAATTTCCACAAAATCGTGCGTCAGTTCTTTTTTTTTTTTTGTAAGTTAATCTTGCGGTGTTACTGGTTTCTTTTGCACCTGTCGTCGAGTTAATAAAGAACACTACTAACCAGAAAGCTGGAGAGGTAAACAAACATGGTGTGTTCTGAATATGTAATTATTTTCACATATTGAGCTTATGATTACTTGTAAGATATAAGAAGCCTTATCTTAAAAGTAACACAAAATGTCTGTTTATAAATAAAACTTGTAGTGATGATATTCTTACAGTACAAATCGCTGTTTTGCAGTACTTCAGGACTATATATTGAATACTTGTATTTGCCGTAGTCGTGTGTGTGTGTGTTTTTTTTTTTCAGAGCGGTGTTCTGAAATGTGTTACGTAAATGTGAGACAAAATGAGCTGAACACTTTTTTTTTATAGGCGCACGTGCTGAAGTGTTCCTAGTGATAACTTCTGATAAGATTCTAATACGAAATTATTTTCGGCTCAACAACTTGAGTTCTTTAGCGTCGCAATGAAGAAATTTGGAACTGAATAGCCTTCTAATATGCCAACTCTTGAACTGGAATGAGACTACAGACTATGAGCTGACAATAAAATTAAGTTGCCGAAATAAAAGTAGTATTATTTAACTTAATTATCAGTAAATAAGTGAAAACCAATTTATTTCGGCAGTGAAGAAAAAAAAATTTGGTGATGTTGGAATTTAAGGGCTGTTCACGATTAAGTGAGCACTTTTAAAATCAACCTTAGAAAAATGTCACTGCTCCTGCATGGCATAAATTTTAACGGCCTCACTGAGTGACATGCTCCCAGCAAAGTTGGTAACGATGGATGGAAAGTAGTTCCATATCTTAACGTCGAATAAAAAGTGTTAGGTAATAATCATTTACGATGGTTGAAATTATTTCTTTCGCTTTCCGTTTTTTTTATGGTTCGAAGTGTACAAATGAGCAAATTCGTAAAATATTTACTTTTCTAATAATTTCACAGTTTCACTTGGCCGACGCATGAATAAAGTGATGAGGCCCACGGCAATACTAATTTTACAGATGTTGGAGGAATACACAACGTGCATACAAATAGATCTTAAGCAGGACTTTCGAAAGTGCTCACTTCACCGTGAACAGCCTATAGTAACTTTTTGTTTCCAATACTCTTCGGTTACCAAAACACAGGTAACTGTCGTTGACTTTTCCCACTTTTCTCACCCATACGTTTGGTTACCAAAAATAAAATTCTTTAGCTTGTAAAAATTCTGGCCGTCACTGGACTTTTACCAACTTTTGTTATCGACACATTTCATTCAGCAGTGAAAAAAATAGAGCGTTGCTCGCTTTGAGCAATTTTTTTACCAACTATTTTCAGTTATCTAAACACATTTATTTCAGTAGCAGGAAATCGCTGCTCATATGCTACAGCACACATAAAGACAACTGAAGTAGGAGCTTGCATGCTAATGTGTGCTGTACACTGTAAAAATATTTTCTACTTTTTCAAGAGATTTTTTGGAAACCAGTTAGAATATACAAGACTATAGAAAAACCGGTAGTGCTGTACGGTGCCGAACTATGGACTTTAGCCCAAAGAATTCAAAATACGCTAATGGCATTTGAAAATGGGATTCTCAGGCAAATTTTTGGTCCAGTTAAAGAGGCAAATGAGTGGAGAAGGAGAAAAAAAATAGAGAACTAAGAAATTTGTACCAGCTGTTTGATATAGTAGCTGTAATAGAAGGACAAAGGCTAAGGTGGCATGGCCACATATTGAGAAGGGACGGAGATCTCGTAAAAGATGTGGTAGAAAGATGCTTCGAATTAATGACACCGGGAAGATCTAGACTCAGATGGCTTGATGCAATCAAGGAAGACACGAGAAAGGGAGGCAGATGTCCCAGAGGAAGAGTGGAGGGACAGAGCTCTTTGGAGAAGGCTAGTTGGTGAGGCGATGGATCGGCTATGGTCCGTGATGCCACTGCAGCAACTAAGTAGTTGCCGAGATAATCTTTTGTAGAACAAGTTTTCCTGAAAAATCTAAAAAACCTAGCCTATATTTGTAATATTACAAATTTTACTCTTGCATTTCAACTAGCATTATTAAAAAGTGGCAATAAATTTTTTTTTCTAGAAAACATGTGATGATAAAATAAGAGAAATATATACATATAAAATAATACACGAAAAAAAAAAATGCTGAACCTTGTTGGCACAGGGATTCGATTCCACGTCCCTTGCACCAAATCTTCTTCGCACTTATAACCACATAACCAACGAGGTATAGAGTTATTTTTGTAATGTATACGGTTTGGTACTGACTAAACAAGATGAACGTAAATAGTCTTCATTGTTTTATTAGGATCATTTGAGTTGTTTTAAGTGTTTCACGTTATTTGCGTTTACATTATGTATCTTTTTGCACGAAACCACGCTTTACATCACCCTTAGTTTTTGCACAATATGCTATTTACGGCTTTATGTTGTTGAGTGTGCGCCATTTTACCACGAGCTCCTGGATACCGATCAGCGTACTACAAACACAGCTCTCATAATTTTACAAATGAGCAAATTTACAAAAGAGACTTTTGTACTGTTCCAAACGTTTGCAAAATTACAAACAATTTCTAAGTAAATGTTAGAAAATTTTCTTACAATGAAATAAGCAGCGATTTATCGAAGGTTTTTTCCTGTTAAATTGCTCACTTTGCCGCGAGAAGCCATACCAACCGTTTGGCGGAAACATTTTTTGATCCACACGATGTGCTGAACTCGAACCATCACGGGGGCCCCGGTGGCTGAGCGGTTAGACTGCTCGCCTCCTACCAAGGCGAACCGGTTCCAATCCCAGTCCGGGTCAATCCGGATTTCCGCAAGTGGCAATCGTGCCCGACAATGCCGCTGGTTGGCGGGTTTTCTCGGAGATCTCCCGTTTCCCCCCCGCCTTTGAATAAACGGGGCGGTCTTCGAGGACCCTAGATGCCCCAGCGTCGGGCAAAGCAACAAGCCTGTCTTACGACCGTGTTTAGCTCACGATTGCAAATACCTCCAAGTTTTGGTAACACGCGAAGAATACATTTACGTGTTTCATTTCAATAAGGCCGGTCCAGTCATCTGCAGCTGAAAAGCGTGGATCTGTTTTGTCTGCCCATATTTCAGAAATCTTAGATGAAGGAACATCCCGATTTTCGTGAAAATAATTCCTGTCAAGTTGTATTTCAAAATACATTAACTCAGATGCCTTTTCGCGATTGGTTGGTCTGATCTGCCAAACACACACGTTCAGTAGTGGAGTGGTATGAGGTAGGCTATTCGCGGTTACTTCAATCTTTTTTAATCTAACCTTTGAAAAATCACCCAATGCATGGCGTGTTTGGTTATTTACTAAATATAATATGTATCATAAGCGTTTCATACCTCTGTTAACTTAAAATTACCTTAGTTTTGGTTAAACTGAACATTTACTTATATTTTATCTGATAATTATAATATTTCAATTTTAATAAATATGAGTGAAAACAGTGAGAAAACAGGAGTGTTGGTAATGCCTGGTAAGAAATACTTCTTATGCAAAATATTATTAACACGAGTGCGCACGAACACGATGAGTTGTCCCTTTAGTATTTTAATCTTATAGATTTGGTTAAGCTTTGTCGCATTAGGCGGAGGAATACCCTAGAAGTATAACTTAAGCAGGGATTCAAAAATTTTGAAGTAACCGAGAATGAACTATAAGCGCACTTACACAGCCAGTTTATATCGAGGAAGAAATAAAAGGTTTGGAATCGGAACAAGTTCGGAGGCGAAGGTAACCTTGCGCAGAGCTGAACATGTTCGTCGTGAAGATAGTTCTGTATCCCGTATGATCGCGGCCATATTGTCTCGGTTCGTGCCATTCTCGTGGGCGCTGTCCGCTGTTGCCAAATTGCAAGTCCCTAGCTCGAACGAGACTAAAACAACGCGCTGACGAAGGTAACCTTGCGCAGAGCTGAACATGTTCGTCGTGAAGATAGTTCTGTATCCCGTACGATCGCGGCCATATTGTCTCGGTTCGTGCCATTCTCGTGGGCGCTGTCCGCTGTTGCCAAATTGCAAGTCCCTAGCTCGAACGAGACTAAAACAACGCGCTGACGAAGGTAACCTTGCGCAGAGCTGAACATGTTCGTCGTGGAGATAGTTCTGTATCCCGTACGATCGCGGCCATATTGTCTCGGTTCGTGTCACTCTCGTGGGCGCTGTCCGCTGTTGCCAAATTGCAAGTCCCTAGCTCGAACGAGACTAAAACAACGCGCTGACGAAAATAGGCGGTGGTAAAAGTACCTCCTGCATCAAGCATTGTTCCGACACGTGTTGAGTCGTGATGTCGGTAGAGGTCCTAGTTCGTATTTTTGACGGGGGATTCCGGGGATTATTTTTCCCTAGTGCGTTTGCATCCTCGTAACAAGCATTTGTCGATAAAGTTCCTTAAAGTGAACCATCTCATATGCTTACATATTTGATTAAGATATCGCTTATCCTCGGTTTTTTTAAATTAAATAAGGATGATAAATAGTATTATTTTATTCCAACAATATTGATCGTCGATGTTGAGAGGCAAGATACGCATCATTTTTGGTGACGTCTTAAAGATGACGAGTGAAATGTCGGAGGTAGACATTTCCACTGGCACGTTTGTGAAACGCGTTGTCTATACACGCAGGCGGAAATAGTTCGTTATTCTCAGATTCTCATACTATATACTCAACTTTTTAAAATAAATATTTGAAATACCACCCTAATACAGGGCCACCCACTAGATAGATTGAAAAAAAAAAAAAGGGGGGGGGGGGATTGGGCATTTTGCTCCACGCCCCCGTCAGTTTCAGCCATAAATGTATGCGACAAATGGACGCACATAAAATAAATTTACAAAATTATTTCCTACATTATTATTACAATTTTCTTACATGTAATCATATTAAATATTATGACGATCTTTCTTGAAGAAGATTTTATTGTAAGTTCTTCTTTCTGAAGTATCCATAATGGAAATGCGCTTGAATTTTGTTACAAATGCGGACTTAGCGATCGATTAAATGTTTTAGATCTAAAATGTATACTTTAGTAAAATATTTTATAATGTTGCAAAATATATATATATATAGCATAAATCGCACTATTCTGACAATTTTCATGGTGTCTGTACTACTTTTTTTAATGAGTTCTTCACGTTGTACAGTCGGATACAGTGCTCTATAGGCAGTTACTTTACTTCAGCCTTAATTAGAACGGACATAACTGCATACAATGAGATCTATATGTAGAGGTCTGAAGAATTCGTGGGTTCATCATGGGTCAAGCTAGAATCCAAAAATTCTTTTGTTCAGGTTACTATTGCAATTGGTCCTTGCGTTATTCAACACCTCCTGGAGAACCCTGAGCCAATAAGAAACACGTGACAAAATGCAGTCGCAACCATCGCGTTCCGCTGTGACAGCGAGCAACTAATGAGTATTTTTATTTGCTTTATTTTGCAAAAGACTGTGCAGTCTAGCCTAAAGGACACTGAACTTGCGAATGTTTCTTGTTTCTATCTATATGACAACTGGGGAAGTCCAAACTTGGTATCGAAATGTCGGCAGAAGAGGAAGGAAATGTCCACTTGTACTTGAGGCTGTCGGAATCTGAAGAACGCTCAAAAGAATTAAGACCAAATATGCGATATTTTGGGATTTATTTTATTAGTAGTAGGGTCGGGCGGATTTCATGCCACATTGGATTAATTGATGGATTATCGATTTGATTGAAAGGGTTAATCCATAATCCGATTTGAATCCTATATAAATTGAAAAGGGTTAAATTTAATCGAAATAGATAAATGTATTAAAAGGGTTAAATGGATTGAAAGGATTAATTTTTTTACTAATCAAATACGTTCCTTACTCATATAGTTCTTAAAAGAACCACCTACTTTACATCCGAATTTACTATTGTATACAACATCCATTATAATTATAATGCGCAACAGAATGCATTTGTTTATATACCTTATTTAAATGTAAAGAACAGTAATTTCTTTGTTTCTAAAGTTAATAAGTTTACTGTCTTAATCGACAATTGTAACAACTATTTCACCAACGCAATTCACAATTATTGGAAGATATATCAATGTATTAGGTTTTTCAATTATTTTATATCCTGGAGCTATGGCACACGTGAATTCGTGTATTGTATTTGTCGGTTTTCCATTCAAATATGAACCGCCTACAATATTAACCTTTATACGACATACATTTACCGACAATATATTAACCTGTTTTGATGTTTTGTGTAATTGATTAGCTAGATATAGTCTCCATTCATAACCCAACATATTTGCAATTGAATTGCCTTCGAGAAATCGATATCGACATTACTATACATTGCACTAGTTAACGTATTTGGATTTCCATGTAATCGGAAATGTACATCTTAAGGTAATGCCGCATTAATGAATATTTCAAGGTTATCCAACTCTTAAGATCCTACCGGTATCACAATCCTGTGGGGTTTTCACCAACATTAGCCGTAAATAATTGGTTATGCATAACAACATTTGGTATGCTGTTGTAAGTAACAAATTCGATTAGACTTATTTGCTATTCTCCATCTAACTCTAACACAGGGAAATATACCGCACACAATTGTGTCGAATTTCCACTTAATATCAATGTAATTGACATATTACTATTATGTTTTACTATTAAAATTACTTATATACCCTATTTATAGCCAAAAACGTAAACATAAATCTTCACAATTGATTATATTTGGTAATTGTTCCGTTTTGTAATTGTATCTTAATTGCATGTTTTTTAATTAAATTTATGTATGTATTTAAATTGGAGGACATAAATCGTCAAATCTGTCGTAATACAATGATTGATTTACGTTTTTAATTAATGTAACCCAATGTGTTCCTTCATTTTGTTTCGAATCTAAATTAACAATCATACATTCACGAAGATTTTATTTCTGTGATAAATTGTCTCTTATATACACACCTCGGAAATAGGGAATATCCAGTTTCTTTACAAACACATTAATATTTTTGTTTGTTAATGCACATTTTGTAAGACTTTAAGACTTTCTGCATTTATTCCCATGTTTGGAGTTATTTCATCCTTTATAGGGTTTCAAATGCATTCCTTTACCTTTCGATTCCACTGTTCTACTAATTGCCGAAACTCCTCTGAGGATTGATCCAAGAGCTGTTAATGCTGGAAATAGGAATGGAATGATTCCTCCTTTCTTTGTTTTTCATTTGGTATTGCATTTTAAGCCCATGCCTCTCTTCACCTTCGCGCGCATAACTTTATCAACAACCCAAGCACCCAGCTTTTCACCTGTAAATGTAGATGAATTCTTTCTTATATTTGCTGCTTTACCGGCTAGAATTGTATCCGCTATATGTCTTTCTTTCAAATCGTTTGTTCGATCGTAAACTATATTGTGTTCTTTACATGCTTTATCCAAATTGTTTATTCCTTGATCGTTCCAGGCCAAACGTTTTGCAAGTTTAGTACCTTGTCAGCAATAATTGTATTTCAGTAAATGTAATTCAAATGGTAATTTATTAATCAATGCATTCAATACACCACATCCTTTTTTGATACGTTTAGTACGAGGCATTGATTCCATCTGAATGCCAACCTATATACAGACCTACATTTATAGTTTTATGTTATTATGTTACGAAATACTATCTAATTGTGTAGAAATGAAGGTTATAAAACAAAGTGTACATCTGCTGGTAATTGTAAATACAAAATAAAACATAATTGAACAGAAACGTAGTATTATTTTACCATCTTATACATGTTGTATAATAAGTGGTCCTTCTTAATTTCGAAAAACTTGTGTTATTAAGACGTTTTTGGAACATCCAAATGGACTTAAATTTTAAAATGTATATGTGTTTTCTAAAAAAATACAAGAGAAATATCAATGGTTAGCGACCATTTTATAGTTGATTGAAGGAATGCGAAATTTTCCTTTTACAAATAAAGAAAGATACTGTGCCTCCGAATGAAGCATTATCCAATTCTGTATTTATTTTTGACGATGTTTGGTGAGATGCGCAGAGTGAAATACAGTAATACTTTAGTTTTGGTCGACATTGAACCGTTGATTATTTTTATCTATCGCAAAGTTATGCACATATACAGAAACATAATTTACATGATAATGAAAATGAGGTAATTGTGTTTAAAATGGATAATATGAATCTGCAACATATTTACATTGATCATGTTTTAGGTGATATGACATATACAAAGTTTAAAGATATAAGTTTTTATGGTTGGAAAAAAAAAAGTACTTTTTTGTTGTTGTGATTATACCAACACTTCCCCATATAGAAAGGCAGATAGAGGTCTGATTTTGACAGTTTTTTTCACTTCCAGGCGAAGAACAATGAGTATTTCAAAGTTTGGACATAATGGTATATAACACAAGCATAACAATAGCTGTTTAACTAGAAATCGCTATGGGAATTGTGATTTCAATGGATATATATTACATAATATGGGTATGGCTGTGAAAGATAGCGATGCGGGAAACAAATTTTACATGGAAGACTTAAGCACTAGTACGCTAAACATATTAAAGTCGCAATCAAACGATATTCAAGAGAAATTAATCAAGTTAGTTGATTTGAATGATGATGTTTATAAAACACGAGTGTAATTTCAAACATTTTAAACACTATTAGCACTGATTTGCACAGTACGGAATTTAGAATAGAAAAATGTTTAAATGGATTTAGTAAGGCTTTTAACGATATGAGAAACATAGTTTTTACAACACAACTTAAAGAAATGCAAGAAAATTTAAGAGTTGTAATTAATGAGGTGGTAAACTATACTATTGTAAAACAACTCGAAACACAAATGGAACAAATATTACAATATATAAGATATGAATTGATTAATAAAATATTTGGTTTAGTTATGCAAACAGATTTGGGAAAACAAAATTATGGGCTGGAAACACGAATCAATTATTTTATTATTGATTTGAAAGCTAAAACTTTAACAAAATTAGATGTTTTAAGTAAAATCGATAAGATTGAAAAAGCGCAAAGTAATCGATCTACTACAACAGTTAGAAAAACAATGACCTAATTCATATATTACTAGATTGAATTTAATGTATCTTAATCAAACATGTCTGCCTCCATTTTGGATTCACATAATGTTACATCTGCTATGAAAGAGAAATATTCAGAAGCCAAATGAGCCCGTGTGAAATGGGATGTTTTAAATGAGAAAATATTTAAACCTGTTACGACTAGAATTTATATATTGCATTCTGTGTTGAATAAACCTAAAGAAGCTGTTTTGGAAATTAAAACAGAAAATGAAGCTTTAAATAGAAAAAGCAATCCCTTTCCCAATTAATGCAATGTTATTTAGCTTTATAACTATATGTCTACGTACGCTACAATCTTTGGTGTTTATCGACATGAAAATAATTGGTTCCTGGGAGATTCGGTAATTAAATTTTTGCTTGAGAATTTAATCAAAATAGGTGATTACATAACTGGTGTTAGTGAAGGATTATTTGAATTATTGTTGAAAACTTTCTAAATGGATATTCTGACACCGATTTGAAGAAATATAAAAAACTTAATCGTGGAACGAATGTTAATATTCGTCCAGGAGATGAAAACTATCCAAAAATACATTTAATAGGAGATATAGTTGGAAGTGGAATATATAAAGATGAAATTAACAACCGTTTTTCACCTGTATATTGGAACAATCCTAATGAATTTGTCTATATATTAGAGCTTCTCATCGCTTCAAGGGAATCTGGGTATAATTCACATGCAAACAAAATTGTTTCTATTATTGAAGAGTTAATAGCAGATAGTTATATTACAAATTAAGTTTAGTAAGATTGCTCAAGAGCTTCATGCTCCTGCAAGGATAAGATATCCTAGAATAAGAGTTATCATTCATGGTTTAAATGATCTTTTTCAAGCCAGTTAGTGTGAAATGACATTGCTTTCAAAATACAATAGGGGTACAAGTATATTTTAACTGTAATAAACATTTATTCGAAATATGGTTGGGGCATACCTTTGAAAAACCAAACTGGGCAACAGGTTGGCGATGCAATGAAGTTCGTTTTGAAAGAGAGAAAGCCCAATTCGCTCCAAACTGATAGACGAACTGGGTTTTTTTGTACACCTTTCCGGAAACTAATGACTGGTATGGTACTAATCACTACGCAATGTATTCGGAGCTTAAAAGTAGTGTTGTGGAACATTACAACAAATCGATTAAGCAGTTAATATATAAACATTTCAAATCGAAGGGGACTTACAAATGGATTGATGTTTTGCCTGAAATAGTTAAATTTTATAATTCCAGATATCATAGAACTATCAAGACAGCTCCCAAATAAGTTATGGATAATAGTTTAAAGAAAACTATTTATGATGAAAGAAAAGCAAAGTTCAAAGTTGGGGAATTTATACGTATCTCGAAACAGAAAGGGATCTTTGAGAAAAAATTGATGGTGAATTGGTCTTTTGAAATATTTAAAATTATTTCAATTAGACAAACACATCCCAGGATGTACTACATAGAAACGTATGATGGATAATCAATAAACGGTGGATTCTAGGAACATGAACTTCAAAAAGTCAGTTCTCGAAATCAATATTTGGTTGATAAAATCATTAGAAGGAAGAAATATATGCCCTTGGTTCGATGGAGAGGATTCTTAAAAGAACATGACTCCTGGGTTAAGAATATATATCTTAAAAGATTGTACTACAATATTTGTAAATTGTTTTTATACTAAGTAAAAGATTTTTAACCATATTTATGTGTTATTTGGTTTAATAAACCTCTGGAAGGGGATTGGCTGTATAATTTATTGTATAATCAATCCCTTTTTATTGGATTACCATTTGAGCGATAATCCCTTGTGATCAAATCCTTTTAATTGTGACGTTATTCATGTTTAGGTGATAATTGAGTATGTTTGGCATGCATTGTAATTCAGTGTGGTTGGACAGTAATCCATTGCAACAGATTCCTTTTAAATGCGATGTATTTGATTTATTTTATTTTACATTTTTTAGAATTAGGATAAAATCTCGTAGCATTTTACAGCTTAAAAACATTTAAGATGTGATTTGCTTAATTCGTTGTTCTAATAACCTTGATTACAAATATTTTTTCAAGGAATTTTTCAACTTAAAGGCATTTGGGATGCATTTCCATTTCATGGTATTTAGAATGTATTTGTAGCGTGATATATGTCTTGAAATTTGGATATTAATTACCGAAATTAAATTTCTGTAGTATTTTGTATTTTTAAATTTAATTGTCACATAATTCATCTTTAGTTTATTGGAATACTTTTCTGGGTTTCACCATTGTTTATGTTACGTTATATTTCTTTGCTTATATAGATACAGTATGTGGAAATTCGTTAGTTTTAAGAGAGCAATATAATATTTCTCATGCCAAATAACTTTTTGACGGTGTAAAACTACTTAAAACTTTTTGATGGTGTGTCGTAGGATGTAATTTTCTGATGTTGCAGAAATTTGACAGTGTAGAAATTAATAAATTTTTACAGTGTCGAGTAATTCACATTATTTTAACATTTAAAATTTTTTCTTTCACTAAAGTAATGTTTAAAATGGACTTAAACTGAAATGCAATATCGTAAACATAGTCTGCTCACTTTTTACAAAACGCGAAAGCTTTACACTTGGGAAACATCGGCGAGGCGAGACAAGTCGCAAAGCACGGTGTTTAGTGTCCATGAGCTGCAGGCAGAGTAACACACATCGTGGAGTGAAGTTTAGTGGTAGGGTGGGGGTGGAGGGATGGGGGAAGTTCTCCTTCCAAGTCCTATTGGATAGGCGGCAGCAGCGAACATCAGACTCTGCGTGAAGGGAAAGTTGTCGAGTGGGTGTAGCGGACGTGCATCAATAGTGGTGCACAGCATGGTCTGTGGCATCTTTCTGAACCATTCCCTCGCCCGACGGCCCATGTGCATATCTCCCACCCACGTGCGACCCGGTTCGGCCCTGCTCTTCTTGCCTCGTTTCCCCCTCATCAGCTCTCGAGACCAAAGTTTCGCCCGCTCCCGCATACACACGATTCTCTGCTATCCATTAGCTGGTATTGTACACGAGGTTTTAAAATGACTCGTACACATATTTTTTGTATAAAAATATCGCTGTAGTCGACTTCTTTTCCTAAACAAATTTGGAACTGATTTTTACTCAACATAGAATAATTATATTTTCCTATACGATAGTATAGTCAAATTTTTAGTGTCGCAGAGAAGTTTACATGTGAAATATATATTCTTGTCTGCTAGACAAATAATTATATGTTCGATTGAAACTAAAATATCTTTTCCAATACGTTTGTTTAACATATGTTTTCAGTAGTTAAAAAATAAAGTGTAACTTGAGTATTTGCTTACAACATAATAGTTAAAACTTGAATAAAAATATCTGCTTGAAAACTGGTGTTCTTTCAATGTTTAAAATATTTAAAATTATGTCTTATAGCTGTGTTGATATGAAAAATTATTCAATGATTAGTTAAAAGTTGATGGAAAACGGTCTAAAGTTTGCTGGAAATGGTATAAAGTTTAAAATGTCTTGTAAGTTTACAGATTAGACTGAAGATTTTACTTTAAAATGGTTTATATTTTAAATTGAATTTATTGTGTGTTAATAACATTTTGAACGTGTTTCTTAGTGATGAGGACAAATAAAGTTTTAATGGTTGTATTTGTGAAATTTTATTTAACTGGGAATGCGCCAGGCTCTTGTCTTTGCAAAATATAGGAGGAAGCTTCACTGTTGGTAGAGGAGAGGGGAAATAGCCCAGGTCAGTTCAAAATCCAGTGCTAGCTCCCTAGTGAAACCGTCGCTTTGGTCTTGAAGCAAGCTCCGTTCATAACCGAGGAAGCGCTCTGGGGGTAAAGGGCCGGCAAGTCGAAGCAGGGAGCCAACACTAGAAAAAACACTTTCTGAATAGTGTATTAGGGGAGGGCTCAGTAGCGTTCTTGGAGAAGAAATTGCATTTCGCGCAAAGACAGTTTCAGGGTAGGGGCAGAAGGTATGTTATGGGTTCTTGGTCTCGGGGTAAGTTCCTCTGGATACGGCACGCAGGGTAGGATTGGAGGAGGTGTCTACAAGCGAGGGGGAACAGATCGGAGTTCAACTAGGCAGATGATGCCATCTTGAATCAGTTGCGACAATTGACATTCGCAGGCAGCCTGGGTGACTGACCCCTAGGACCTCGCTGAGGAGGGAAATAGGGTGTGGCTGGCATCGTGGAGTCGAGCGGGTGCTGAGGGGTGAAGGGTAGGGGTGCGAGGGCGTGGCAGGCAGGTCTTCTCCGATTGGAACACAACTAATCAGCTGTCGCCATCTTACCTTAGTGCCGAAAACATTTGACAATCACGGCCATCTCGGGCCAGCGAGCACAGGCGAGGGACAGGGAAGGCGTGCAGGGAGCGAATTGACCTCAGCCATCCCACTCGGTGACATCTTCAGTCGCTCATGTACGCTTGGAGGAGACAGGCGTGCTACTTGTCAGCTCCTTCATAAACACCGCACCTCTACACACTTGGCTGCCAACGAGCTTATGATAGGGGTTACCGGATCGGCGAGCTTCGCACCTATCTTCATCTTTAGTGATAGCCGCAATTTACGTAGTATTTTATATGGAAAATATAAATTTTCGTGTGTTAACTAATTATTTTCTGATAGATATACTGTGTTTGTTATAAGTAATTGATTTCTGTGACCGGTAGACGAAAATACAGTTTGCATTAACAACTCGCGTTTTTTGCTACCAAGTGACATGAATTTCTTAGATTTAACGGAAATTTGTAGTATGTCTCTATAAAGTGTTTCACGATTACACTTTGCAGCCTTAAGTACTTCTTCACGTCATCTGAGTGTCCCTACGCTTCGACGTAAATAATTTGCGTTAAAAGGGAATTATTCTGAAAATTGTGAAACTTGAGTTAAAAAATTGTTTCGTTGTCTGTTGTTGGACTAATGCTACGTTTTTCTCTTAAATTTCAACTCGTTGGTCTATCGGCTTTGCTACACGCATATAATCAGGCTTTCCACACACACAGCTTATAAGACGACCTAATTGCTACGTTGGACTCCACATCAAATGAATGTGTATTAAAAAATACTCAAGCTATGTGTGAGAGGCATTAAGTAGTGTATGTGTATTTATTTTATGCTATTGTATCTGTTTAAAATTTAAATGCGAGTTTAGAAATCTTAATTTTTTCATACTGACTAGCTGGATTTCGTTTAGTGAGTTTGGACTTCTCGACATCAAATGTTATTCATGTAGTTAAAATTCTCTCTCGTGTAAATTATATTTCTAAGCTCGAGACTTACATTACGTTTAAGACTCATGTAACTACACTTTTTATTATTCACTGTATTTGTTTGAAAATTTTTGATTAGATGCGTGTAATTTATTCAAACATAGAACACTCTGAATTTCCCTTGTATGATAAATATATTCGTAAAAATCGTCTGTCTACAACCAACATCGCTACAAACACCTCGCAATTATAAAAAATGAGAAATAATTACCCTTAGCACACTCTTGCACTCAACTCTACACCTTTATACGATATTGCAACGCACCACTCTGGTCAGTCGCCTCTAGAAAACACACCGTCAACATCTTATAGAGCTCTTGTTAACCCCTCCCCCACCCAAAAAGAAAGAAAGAAAATATTTTGATCAGATAAAAAACTAACCCTTTCAATACACTTAACCCTTTCAATGCATTTAACCCTTTCAGTGTATTTTACCCTTTCAATTAAATTTGACCCCTTTCAGTTTTTGTTCGGATTAAAATAGGATCTTAATGTTCCAGTAGTAATCGTCGATAGGTGTTAGTGTCATAGGTCAGTGTCCTATATCGGGGTGTACGTCATGCGCTGCCCCTCACGTTAAATTATTTTTTATGTGTTCATCGACTTTGTCAGAAAAACCAGTTCACCAAATGTTCATATCGTTTTGTGCCCCTATGTAAGAATTGTATATATATATATATTTTTTTTTTTTATTGAGTATTTTGTTATTGTTTATATTGTGTGTTTGAATGTGTACTCTATAATAGGTTAAGGGTAACCACCTCTGTATATTGTTTGTGACAATAAATTTATTTGTTATTTTAAAAGATTGGATAGCGCATTGGCCTATCGTGATCGAGGACCATGGCTTGCCCCCATCCACCAGCAAGATGATATTAGTGTTGAGGTTTCGATATACTTTTATTATACAGTAAAGTTAATTTTACCTTACTTGCATAGGATCTCTCCCCCACTTTTGTCAGGTACTTTTCCCGTACGATTAGGGAATAGTACTTGTTAGGTAAATTTACACCACATTTAAGAGGTAACTTTACCTTGCATGTAGAGGTAATTAGCTTCCCTTACATGCAAGGGAATTTTACATCGATTTCTTTTTACATTGTAAGTACGGATAATAATCTCAATACATCACGCGCGTTTAAAGATGCTGTTTCCGAGGCCTTCAACGTAGCTTAAAACGGCTTTTTTCACTTTGCTGTATCTCATAATATACTGGTTGGAAACATACGAAACAATTACACGGACGTGCATTTAACTTTCTTATAGACTTTCAACCAATATAATGATAGGATCACCGCTTAATAGGTATACGCAGCGCGACGGAAACACTGCGCGGCATTCAACGCCTTGCTGCGGTGGGGCACTAGGCACGTGTGTCACTGTCGCCCTTATCGCTCCTTTGTTTCTGAGCCTTAAACTTCCTATAGGCTGTTCACGGTCAAGTAAGCACTTTTGAGGCCCTAGTTCCTATTCTTATCAGTCATTTTTTTTATCCTACCATCACTTTTTGAGATAAATATTTGCCACACACATTGAATATTTTTCGCCGGACTCGAAGGTTAACGTTTAAGGCTACAATAAAATATATTTATTGACTGTTATACCAAGTGAGAGGACTTCAAAAAGTGCTCACTTTAACGTGAATAGCCTATAAAAAGCTCCAAGTGCCCGGCAGCCTTGGAGGAGTATAAAACACGGCATATCTACGAAACAGTCGTACATGTCGTTCATAGTGTAATTTGTCAAAAGTAAGATTTTAAAAAGTGTCAATATATCGCGATTAGACTATACGGACTCCTACGACACAGTACTGAACTATTAAGAGCACAGTGAAGCATGGCGCATTTGCCAAAGAAGAAAATAACTGCGACATTACAATAACCTAACGTAAGGTGGGAAAGATCGGAGGCGCCGATAGAAGGTAGCGAACTTAAGTTTCACGGAGAGAGAAAAAAAAAAAAAAAAAAAAACTCCTCTTTCCTTGTACATAATTTGTAGCTGCAAAGAAAAAAAAATTGTTTAAATATGAACCACTGCAAAGTGGCCTTGCCACAAATATCATTTTTGTTTGATCTTTACAGTAACAGATATTGATAACCTAACATTGTCGTCACATTAGATGAAATAGAAGGAAGAAATTATTTCGAAATAATACTCGCAAAGAAAAAAGCCAGAGCGGCCCCGAGACTCGAACCGACAGTCCTTGTGTTAATAACCTATCGCTCTGCACCACACGACCACTTTGCCTTCTTGCATTTGGTCTTACATTTGATAGATATGTTATGTGAGGCAGTCACATGGGCCAAAATACAATGACACCTCTTGGCAAGAATTGAGATTAATGGCGTGGAGAATCACCGAACTTCAGAATGACATTAAACGCGAGCAGGAGGACTATAAATTTGCTCAGCTGCGGTTTCGTGACAGCAGAATATACTTGTTGGTTTATGAATGTCTGTGTAAGGACAACAGTTACCTACTGTAAACTGCGGCGTATACGACAGAACACCTTTAGACAGTTACCTTTGGTACCAAGAAATATTTCTTTAATGTGAACAAAAGCAGCTCAAATAATGTATTATTTATTTCCTATAAAGAGAGGTAATATTGCCATACAACAAAAACGTACAAAAAACATTTATTAGCAGCAAATATGTTTCTGTAACCTTATCTCTGAACTAAAGCTAGATTGTGTTGTTGTAAACAAAACAGCATCAAATAAGCGGTTTTCTTTGTCGTACAGAAAACTATGTGTGGCTGTAAAATACGGCTATGGAGCAGTTAGAAATCGACATGTAGCCACGCAATATAAAAAAACATTCGAGATAATTACCTTGTAAACGATGCTGTAAGGCAAGTAAACACAGTGGCTGAGTTGTCTCTAAGTCTGCCTAGGGACTCCAAGGCGCACGGACGTCTGGTGAATGCAAGTTCGTTCGAGATATGTCGCAGCCTTCCGTTCCGTGTGCTGGAAGACTTATCACTCACTTAGGCCGGGATATACGACGATCTCACGTTACACGCAACACAATGCTTTTCAGATTGAAAACCCTCCGAACTCTTTGTATGCAGGCGTATTTGTATTTTAAAATTGATGTCATAAAACGGGTTGCGAAAATATAACGTTCGTGATTTATACAAACTTTGGAAACAGTTAAGGACATCGTCATATATGAGTGTTGTCAGAAACTACATATACAATTATATAAAAGTATATGTGTTACAAAAAAAATAAATAAATAGAAAACATTATTCAACCCATGATACGAAATATAAAAATGACAATTAAAAAGGAACATGCACAAATCTGTATCTACTAAGATAATTTTTACAATTTACATTAACCATCAAAATTTTTATTTACAGGGTTATATCATTTTGTTATTAAAATTTTCTGTATCTCATCTTTTACAATTTCAGTTTTCTCATTATAGAGCTGTTTTATTATAGTTGGTAATTTATTATACACTTTTACCTCCACAAAATTGATATCATATATATATGAAAAGTAATTCTGTGGTATTTGAAGTATTTATTTACTGTACCCAGTTGATATATCAACAGTTGAAAATAGTTCCACGGGCGCGGACCATGCGATCATAAACGTCTGGCGTAGAGAGTATATGGGTGCAGCAAAGCTACAGGAATCAACACCGCAGTCAAAGACTGGAGCGCTTCCTAAAGACCGGCCGAAAATAAGCGAGGACACTTTTTGGACTTATTTCAGAGGCTGTCCGAGCTGGTTGTTCTTGGCAGAGCGGCACACATACACACACGCGCGCGCGCGCGCCGATGTGCGAATGCAGAATTTATTCGAATTGTCAGCTGTAACGCCGCGAGATACCAGGCACTCGGATCATCCTCCATGCGAACAGCTGGTGATGAATACGGTGTAACATATGTTTCAAAACAATAGCTTGATACAGGCTATTCACAAGTAAAGTGAGTGCCTTTGGAAAAATAATCACTACTCATATCTGCATACATGCTTAATGGGCCTACATACTGGCTCCTAGTTGAGTGGCAATGTATTAATAAAAATAGTTCTCAGCACCTAACATTGCGTTGAGAGTTTAGTGTTTAATATCATGGCATCTTAAGTTATTAGTTTTTGCTTAATACTTATTAGTAGAGACGTCCGAATTTAGCGTTATATTTCGGTGAGATGGTAGACTTCACTGTAATATAAACAAGTGAGTACAGTCTGTGTTTTTATTGGCCGCTGCACTTTAATCAATGTCACCTAACTGCTGGATAGCATTCAAAGATATTAGCCACTCCATCGCTGAACTAATATTTATGGCTCAAGCGTTCTCTGAGGCCTGCCAGACATATTTCCGGCACAGTGGCTGAAGTCGGTCAAAAGCACAGTAGCTTGCAGTTCGGTCTGTCCTTAAACAACTTATTAGTAGGGGCGGAAAATTTCGCGAATTCATTTTAGGACAATCTAGACGTCAAACACATGTGCACTTCTACTATGTTTGCAATTGTATCACAGTTTGTTAAACACGCCCAGGTGAACTCCGAGCCAATAATAGACGTGCAAGGAAACAGGGACCGAAACCCGTGCCACCTTGTCTGAGGTAAAACTGGCTACACACTCACTCGGACAGCAGCCAATGAACAGAGAGCTGAGACTCGAAAATACACGGTACAGTGGAGTCTAGCCTGCTGGTTGTTCAAAACGCGAAATATTGCAGTCCCTACTAATTAGCAGGGAAACCCGAATTTCTGGACATGCTAGATTTCGATACCATACGGGCATACCAACAGTTCTCTTTTACGTATTGGACGGGTACCTTTGTGTTAAGACAATTTACAACTTGACTGGCCAATCGTAATTAGTAAAAGCCCGAGTATTTCGCTGATTTATTTTGCAGCACACTAGGCTTTACAGTTTTTTTTTATAAACTCTAGACACTATCGTTTGCTTATTGGTAGCTGCGATCAAGTGAGGCCTTCATACAGGACTGTTCAATGTCAACAAACACTACTGCCTCCTGCTTACTACTGGCTCACAGTTAAACGGGAGGGTGCCTAAACAACTTCTGTTCAATCACAGTGGAACGGAGAAATATCAAGGTTTTAAGTATATCTCGCCCCTGAATGAATTCGCGAAATACTCGGGGCTCTAATAATTAGGTAACTTCAATAGTGTACGTACGTGATACGCGCGCAGACACATAAGACGGGCGGCTAAGTAACTATATTTCAAGCAGCTGCTCTGGTGTCTCCAGGTGACAGGGTAACCAGGCCTTAATTTGCTGTAAGGTATGTGCATAGTAGGCTATTAGGCTATATTTGGTGAAGATGCCTCAACCACGGAAGAGGCATCTGTACACCTGGTCTTAATTGGCTGTTATATTGCACACAGATTGGCTATGTCACAAAAATCTGGTTGGGAATTCCTCAACTATGGAAGGGGTATCTCTCCCGATCAAGGAGGACCAGTTCAGTTCTTCAGTGGTTCCTTGGTCGGGGGCCCAGGGTGCAATGGCTGTAAGGTTGTGCCAGTAATGGGAAGCACTAAACCTGGTGGGGTTGCCCTCGACTACGGAAGGAGCTTCTCCGCTCCCCTTACAGAGACCGCCTTAGAAGCGGAGAGAATCCTGCCGACCGATAATTATGTCGGTGATATTACCACTTCTACTATAATAGGTAGGGATAGGAAAAATTCGCGAGTTCAATGACCTGTAGGCTAGACCCCACAGTCCTGTGTATACTAGAGCCTCATATGTTTGTTCATTGGCTGCTGTTTCATAGGGTAGCCAGTGTTACTTCACACATGGCAGTATGGCACTCGCTATTTGTTTCCTTACAAGTCTGCTATTGGCTCAGAGTCGTCCAGGGCGTGTCTAATAAACTGCGATCCAATTGCAAAGTCAACTTCAGTGTACACGTGTTTGACGTCTATCTTGTCCTGAAATGAACTCGCGAAATTTTCCTTTCCCTAATCATAGGTTAGCAGGAAACTTAGCTAAGAGACGGGCTGGTCATGCACAATCCAAGGGAACCCACACCACCTTGTGTCATCGCTTGGTAATCCCATGGTTGGTATCATCAAACGTGGGGAAACTCCCGGGCGTTCTCTATGGGATGCTTTACTAGAAGGGGGTATCTGCTTCCCAGGCTAAACGTATTACGGGGCGCTTCGTGAGGTGGCGCGTGTTGGTGGGTCGGTCAACTCCTTTACGCTCAGACCATTGGGCCCAAGACTATAATTTCACTATGGAGAAATATAATAGTATGAAAAAGGACCTGGAAAGGGTTAGGGGCATTAGTCCACCTTGCCAGGAGAACCCACAAGCGCCACGAAAAGGAAGGAGTAGCATGGGCTGACCTCGGCCCTGCATAAGGTTACCTATAGTTTGTGGATCCTTTATAGCGCGATCGTACCTGCTAGAGACATCAGGAGGCTCGCATCCTGAGGGACCCACTGAGTCCCACTAGGTAAAATGAGGTAGGACTCTACTAGACTTTGTAGACTCTACTAGAATGTAGCTCGAGCAAAGCTAATTTGAAAACTTATTTGCTGTTCAGAAAAAAAACACTCGCATGGATGTGCAGTCTTTTTTCGGCTTCTGTTTAACATTACCTCACAGGAACATGACAGCGCAGTAACAATGCTATTGCCAACAAGAGGATTAATTTTATAGGCACCCAAAGGTACAGGATTGATTGTAAATTCCTTTACACGATAAAGTACAGTTTATTGGGTCAATATCAGCTCGGCTCTCCATTGGTTGATGACAGGCCAATAATGAAAGCTGTAAAGTACAAGGCAGTGTCCGGTGTAGTATGGACCAATAGGACAATGGCGAGTTTTAACACAGACAGCAACAGAACCGGTGTTCTTGCAGTAGTGGATAGAGGTGACTCGCTTCTAATCTGTCTTAAGTACCAGTCAATGTGTGCATACCTAAATGCGTTAACATATTGTGGACTATCCTCGAGCTACGTTCGACCAACGCCAGTTTAAAAATTTCTTCGTCCTTGAATATCAAACTCGCATGGCTATAGAGACATTGTTCCGCTAGTATTTCATAGAATCCTACAAAAATAATACAACTCAGCAGGTATAGTTTTTCTGCAAAACAGTGCACTTTTTGTTATACCCTTATAAAAAAGACACGATTGACTGTAAACCTTTTACACAGCGAGAGACATTTGATTCTAGCATAATCATCTCTGTGACCCCAGTGGCTGACGACCAGCCAATGAAGAACGTTGTAGAGCACAATAAGCACGCCCAGTGTGGTGTGGACCAATAGAAGAGTGGTAAGTGGGAATACAGAACCCAACAGAATAGACGTTCATGCAGTGGTGTGTACGGGTGATTCACTTCTAACTTGTCTTCAATTATAATAAATATGTGCAGACCTGAATTTGTTAAATAATCTCTACAATGATGGACGATTTTTCTCCTATTCAGAAGAGTAGTTATGCCTATTGGGGCAGGTTTCTACAGATTGAGAGCCTAGTGACGGAAGCGGACGCGAGATCTGAGGGTCTGGTAACTCACCGGCAATCGCAAGGGGCCCTTTGCCTGTGGAAAACACAGATGGAGAGTAATGCTATTAAACCCTGGAAGGCCAAAGGCTAAGTAAGTCCCAGGAAGTCGTATACTGTAAACACGTAAGCCATGTAAACCACCCAATCACGAAAGCGCATATGAGCCAAAGTGCTATGAAATAAAACTGGTCGTGAAATCCTTTCGCGAAAATCGGGCATCCCTACTTATTAGAGCAAGAATTCGCGTATTACAAACACGTTCAAATTTATAGCAATTCCACAGTTTAACTTTGACGGCGGATGAACAATGTGATCAGGCCCATGGGAACGTAATTTAACATATGGCGGAAGGATAAAAATTGAGAACAAAACTAGATCCTAAGCGTGGTTTTCGAAAGTGCTCGAATAACAGTAACTGCCTATTGCAGGAAATAACCTCAAATAACTGTGAGTCATGTCAGTCTCATAAACAGCAACTTCTTTAAGTTTTTTTCGCCACTTCTAGTTGAAAATAGCACTCTCAACACCTTGCACTCTGTGAACATTTACCGGCAGTCAATAAATTTGTGTCACTTAGTTTCCTGTATTATAGAAACGCCATTTCTGTTGATCTTTGCTTCCCCACTTACCATCACACTATTGATTCACACTACATTTTACACACAAAGTTTGTCACTGTCTGGATGTCAGCTAATGGAAAGCAAAATTGATTGTCGACCAATCAAACATCTTTTAACATGTAGCAGGTAATACAGCCTTTAGTGTCCACTTACGTTGTTATAGGAATTTTTTTTCACCTCGATTAGTGTTGATATGTTGTAAAGTTCGTTATAGATCTTGACAAATATTAACGAAACTTCGAAAACACATGCACCCGAATTTATCTCTCACTGGCAGGAATATTTCCTTTTTAGTGTAGCCACATTTACACTCTGACATAGTGTTCTAAGTGTAGAAATTCTACTTCATGTATTCTCTAAATCGTATTTGTACCATTCCGGGGCATGTATAAACTATCTTTTTCCTATCTGACAAGTGAATGTAGTCATGATTCTGTCACGATACACTATGAAATTTTTAGAAACAACATTATTAGAGATAATGGAAAATCGGGAAAATATTTTGAGGCAACATACTATTTTCGATAACACCCTAGCTAATTTGCTAATTTATTCTTATATGAATGTGTGAACAAGGTTTTGACTCGGTTAAGTTGTTTGCATATTAATCACAAAATTTCTGCCCTACAGTGTCAGAATCCTCATTGGCCCAGTTGAAATCGGATATTAGCCTCATACGTGCATGACAGCCAAAAACGAAAGAAAACTATCGGACATGCGTGCAATACGTTGAATCCTAGTAAACAGAAACTTTTCTCTCAATAAACCATCACATCATCTCTAATTATGTTTAAATTTCGCCATAGAGTGAGTAAGAACACAAGGTGAAATAGCAGCTTATTCCGCGAACTCCAGCAGCACACATCCCCAAAATGGCGTCATTAGCCAGCGACATGACGGAGCTCTGTTCGCCAATCAGCCCCAGCCTAGTAACTAAAACTTTGCCAACCAACATAAAAACCTAACGCAGCACGTAGTATCAAATAACACACAGCATAGAAAAGTTTGTAATTGTTATGGGCTATAAATGAGCACTTTTGAAAGCCCTGCTTAATATCTACTGTCCGCGCCAGCTCTGAAACCGCAAGGAGTGGTAGAAAAGGGTAGGCAAGACAATGTGTGTCAGCGGGGAGAGGGGAGCGTGGGCACGCATGTACTATCCGTAGTAACACATTTAGCTCCGAAGTGTCGTGAACATCGCCGCTGCGAGTGTTATGTCTGTCCGGAAGAAAAACACCGTCGTGCATTCCGAGGGCCGGAGAATCGCAAGTAATATAATTGCAAAGTGTGATGAAGAGGCGAAACAAAAACGTTCTGCTTTCACAGTATACCAGGAGACAGCAAGAGCTGCAGACTAAGCTGGAGTGTCACAGAAGTTGAATAAAAAGATACGGAAGGAACAGAAAGAACTAGATAACAGTGGGGAGGGCGGTAGCTTGCACATGTCGGGTGAACGACGGAATACTAGGCCGGAACATACTGTCGTGAATATTGATGACTTTGATCTATGTGTAATTCGGGGGACGATTCAGGATTTTTATATTCAGGAAAAACGTGTCCCTACCAATGAAAAATTACTGCCCGTGGTAAAGGAGAAAATAGACTTTCCGTGGTCGCATACTACGTTGCGTAAGGTGATAAAACAACTAGGTTTTTGGCGGAAAAAATCGCAAAATCACAGGAAGATACTAATTGAGGGACCTCACATCGTACCTTGGCCCCACGACTATCTAGTTGAAACAGACAATGAGAGAAACAAATGATCAACATAGACATGACATGGATAGACGGTAATATAAAGTTTGGTAAATGTTTGGCGTACAAGGTAATATGAATTCGGGTAACCGATTAATTGTAGTACACGCTGGGGTACGGACGTACTTATCGAAAATGCTCTCCTTGTCTATAAAGCCAGCACTGCCAGTGGCGACTATCACGTCCCAATGAACAGTGCTAATTTCATTAGTGGGTTACAGAGAAGCTTGCTCCTAACCTCCCGCAGTCATCTGTAGGACAGTGTAACCAAGACTGGCTGGGAAGTATACTGTGGTCAGCTACAGAAGCTTGCCTCTAACCTCCTGCAGTCATCTGTAGGACAGTGTAACCAAGACCGGCTGGGAAGTGTACTGTGATCAGGTACAGAAGCTTGCTCCTAACCTCCTGCAGTCATCTGTAGGACAGTGTAACCAAGACCGGCTGGGAAGTATACTGTTTTCAGGTACAGAAGCTTGCTCCTAATCTCTTGCAGTCATCTGTAGGACAGTGTAACCAAGACCGGCTGGGAAGTGTACTGTGATCAGGTACAGAAGCTTGCTCCTAACCTCCTGCAGTCTTCTGTAGGACAGTGTAACCAAGACCGGCTGGGAAGTATACTGTGATCACATACAGAAGCCTGCTCCTAACCTCCTGCAGTCATCTGTAGGACAGTGTAACCAAGACCGGCTGGGAAGTATACTGTTTTCAGGTACAGAAGCCTGCTCCTAACCTCCTGCAGTCATCTGTAGGACAGTGTAACCAAGACCGGCTGGGAAGTATACTGTTGTCAGGTACAGAAGCTTGCTCCTAACCTCCTGCAGTCATCTGCAGTAGAGTGTAACAAAGACCGGCTGGGAAGTGTACTTTGTTCAGGTACAGAGGCTTGCTCCTAACCTCCCGCAGTCATCTGCAGGACAGTGTGACTAAGACCGGCTGGGAAGAGTACTGTGTTCACATACAGAAGCCTGCTCCTAACCTCCTTCAGTCATCTGTAGGACAGTGTGACCAAGACCGGCTGGGAAGGGTACTGTTATCACGTACAGAAGCTTGCTCCTAACCTCCTGCAGTCATCTGCAGGACAGTGTGACCAAGACCGTCTGGGAAGAATACTGTTGTCAGGTACAGAAGTTTGCTCCTAACCTCCTGCAGTCATCTGTAGGACAGTGTAACCAAGACCGGCTGGGAAGTGTACTGTGGTCACATACAGAAGCCTGCTCCTAACCTCCTGCAGTCATCTGCAGGACAGTGTAACCAAGACCGGCTGGGAAGTATACTGTTGTCAGGTACAGAAGCTTGCTCCTAACCTCCTATAGTCTTCTGTAGGACAGTGTGACTAAGACCGGCTGGGAAGAGTACTGAGGTCAGGTACAGAAGCTTGCTCCTAACCTCCTGCAGTCATCTGTAGGACAGTGTAACCAAGACCGGCTGGGAAGGGTACTGTGGTCAGGTACAGAAGCTTGCTCCTAACCTCCTGCAGTCATCTGTAGGACAGTGTAACCAAGACCGGCTGGGAAGTATACTGTGGTCAGGTACAGAAGCTAGCTCCTAACCTCCTATAGTCTTCTGTAGGACAGTGTGACTAAGACCGGCTGGGCAGTGTACTGTGGTCACATACAGAAGCCTGCTCCTAACCTCCTGCAGTCATCTGCAGGACAGTGTAACCAAGACCGGCTGGGAAGGGTACTGTGATCAGGTACAGAAGCTTGCTCCTAACCTCCTGCAGTCATCTGTAGGACAGTGTGACCAAGACCGGCTGGGAAGTGTACTGTGGTCACATACAGAAGCCTGCTCCTAACCTCCTGCAGTCATCTGCAGGACAGTGTAACCAAGACCGGCTGGGAAGTATACTGTGGTCAGGTACAGAAGCCTGCCCCTAACCTCCTGCAGTCATCTGTAGGACAGTGTGACCATGACCGGCTAGGAAGGGTACTGTGGACACGTTCAGAAGCTTGATACTGGATACTGGGGAAAGGATGGTACTGTATCAAATGTAATTGACACTATCGTTGTACGTCTTGACAACAGTAGTGATTCCTGCAGTGCATCAGGCGCGTGCAGTTCAAGCAGTGAACAAGAAAATCCGGGTTTACTATTAGCCCACCGCTGCCTTGAGGCGAGTGAATGTTTTCTTTTTACGATAGTAAAGTCGTATAGCGTGGCCGGTTTATCGTTCCAAGGTCGCGTTCCCGGCAGGGTTTCAGTACTGACGCGCGGACAGTACTTCTATACCCGTTGTGTATTCTTCCGCCTTTTGTAAGATTAACATTGTCATTGACCTCATCACTTTATTCATGCGTCGGTCAAGTGAAACTGTGATATTAATATAAAAGTTAATATTTTACAAATCTGCTCATTTTTACACTTCGACGCATTAATAACAGAAAATCAGAATGCAAAAGAAATTATTTAAGTTAACATAAATTGTAACCTACCACTTTGGACGTTAGGATACGGAACTACTTTCCCATCCATAGTTGCCAACTTAATTGGTCGCATGTAACTCAGGGCGACCGTTAAAATATATGCAGGTAGGAGCAATGACTCTTTTCCTAAGGTTGATTTCGAAAGTGCTCACTTTATCGTGAACAGGTTTTACTGAGATATTACTTGCAATTTTACAAATGCTCGTAACAGTACAAAGGTTTCCCTTGTAAAACCTACTCGTTTGTAAAACTGCAAGGGCCGTGTTTGTAATAGACCTTAAAAAATGTTTGTAGTATACTGACTCCTATCCGCGAGCTTCAGTAAAATGACGGACACTCAACAACGTAAAACCGTATGTAGCAGTTTGTGCCTGCAAAAATAAATGTATTGCAAGTTTGAAGAACGTAATACACTTCAAACAACTCAAATAATTATAATAAAACCAGAATTTCAATAAAATGTGGCCATATTATTCATTAACTGATAATTTTTCCTAGCTACACAGAACTTAAATATATATATATATATATATATATATATATATATATATATATTCATCTTAATCAAATAACTTCCTGAGTTGTTTGTAGGTATATTTCCTATCAGAAATAAGAACGAAGCTCGTAAGTCGAGTTCGTCTTGTAGTTAAGTTTACAAGGTTATAATGCAAGGGGTGTAGGTTTTAATCCCCGTGCTGACAATGTAATTTTTTCTTGTTCGTCAATTATATTATGAAACTTTTTTTTTTTTTTTTTTTTTTTTTTTTTTTTTTTTTCCCGCTGTTATCAATTCATCACATTTGATTTCTAAAAGAAAAAAAGTAATTTTACGTGCACATCTCAATGATGTAAGATGCAATTAAAGGGCATCGTTTGCAATATTACAAATATATGATTTGCAGATTTTACAAGAAAACTGTTCGTAGTTTTACAAAGGATTTTCTTGGCAACTGGGTTTCCAAGCGTTTTTCTTTCAAAAAGAACAAAACTAATTTTAGAGTGCACAAAAGTCCCGTCCTCAGAGCCTCGCACAACCAATCAGGGAACGTGCACGCATGCATGAAAGGAACCGACATGCCGATTTGCCTCCGTGTAGTTGTATACTCTGCGCTAGCGTTGCTCAAAAGAGATATTTTCGTTCGAAGTGTTTATTGTAAGAACAAAGGTCACATTTAAAAATAACCTTGGGTGAACTGGATGAGGGCCAAGATGCTCCTCAGCTGGGCATTCACTTTTGCACCGTAAAATTATTTCTGGTAAACTTTCTAAACTGTAACGTAAGTAATTTTTAACCTATACAGTATATATATATATGTATGTGTGTATATATATGTATATATGTATGTGTATATATATGTATGTGTATATATGTATGCATATGTGTATATATATATATATTTGGGCGGCTCTTAACAGTGAGGTCTTGAGAGCCGAAGTGGGTGATTGAAGTGTGAGTATGTAGCGGCGCCGGAATGAAGGATGGCTGGGGAAACGGGAGATTCCCGAGAAGGCCCGCCGACCAGCGGCATCGTCCGGCACGATTCCCGCTTGCGAAAATCCGGTGACCCGGCCGGGGATTGAGCCCGGTCCACATTGGTGGGAGGCGAGAGTGCTAATCGCTCAGCCACCGCGGCCCCTGCAGTGTGCGGGAGCAGCAATACGCATCAGGGTGAAAACGTGGGGATGTTTATCATCGCTACTATGCGAAGTTGGAAACTTCCCTACGCATTCCACTCTCTCCTGGGTAACTGTAGGAACTTTACCATGCGTGAATGGGTAAATAATTTACCATTCGTGCTTTTGTCACTGTGCGTATACACTAGCGTGGTAAAAGCACGACAAATTTTGTTAGAGTGTGGGTGCGAAGTTAACGAGACCAAAACTGCCCCATTTTACCAACTTGAACGCTTAGCAACATAATCGCTGGACTTAATAAAAAAAAAACACTATACACTAAAATATAAACCACTGTTACAATTAAATTTATTACACAGCATCATGAACGAAATAATATAGAGGCCCAGAAATTTCGCGTATTCATTTGAAGACAAGTCAAACTTCAACCGCATGTACATGGGAATATAGGCTGTTCAAGGTAAAATGAGCACTTTTGAAAGCCCTTCTTAAGATCTACCTATATGCCCGTTGTTTAGTATTTCACATTATATAAAATTAACGTTGGCATGAGCCCCATCACATTATTCATGCATTAATTAAGCGAGACTATATAATTATTATAAAAGTAAATATTTTACAAATCTGCTAAGATTTACATTCCAGTGCATTGAAAAAAAAAAAAGGAAATAAATCACTTAAGTCGTCACAAATGGTTACCTAGCACTTTTTATAAGACGTTAAGATAAGGAACTACTTTCCCTCCATCGTTACCAACTTTACTAGGCACGTGTCATTCAGAGCGCCCATTAAAATAAATGCAAAGAGGAGCAATGACTTTTTTCTAAGGTTGATTTCAAAAGTGCTCACTTTATCGTGAACGGCCTTTAACTGCTTCTATTGGACCACAGTTTGTTAGACGCGCCCCGGACCACGCTCACCCAATGACGAGCCTGCCGAGAAAGCATGTATAGAATCACGCGCTGTCTGGTGGTACAGTGACTAGATGGAGCGCCAGCCTCCCACCGGGGTGAATTGGGTTAGATTCCCGGCAGGGTTGCTCCCGGGTTTTCGCACGGGGTGATCGTGCCGGATGATGCCACTGGTTGGCGGGTTTTCTCGTGATGTTCCGTTTCACACGCCCTGGCATTCCGGCGCTGCTCCATACACATCTCGCTTCAACCTCATGGGCTCTCGAGACCTCTCACCCACTCACTCACATATAAAATTATTACTGTGGCAATTGAGTGGGCGAGTGAAGAGATTTGGACGGCTTTTAACATCGATGTCTTGAGAGCCGATTTGGGTTAAGTGAACTTCTTGTGAGGCTCGGCAGCCAATCAGACACAAGACCCGTCCCAAAATCCTCGCACAGCCAACCAGAGAATTTCTACGTTCACAACAAAGGGACCGCTACTCCAATTATTTCTAACATGTTTAACATAATGGCTTACTTGAAACTTATATAAAACGTATTCACTTATTTTTGTGACGTGATAAATAATATCGTTCTTGAACAAATATTGTATCTTTTCAATTCCAGAAATACTGCACCATTCAACTAGAACCATTTAAAATTTTAAAGAAATCGTATTTGAAAATATTTCTCAAATTTACCTTAACATAATAATTTAATAATAAAAGTCATAGTTTTAAGTGCGAGTTAATTATTCCTTCTGATAATCTGACCCTTATAGCAAAATATTAAGGGCGCATATGCTCCCTTATCCAACTGGTCTCGCCGCTCGTGCTACGCAAAGTTGATTTCTAATATGGCGGAAAGATAAAAATGAGCATAATCGTACATACTGAGCGAGGTTTTCAAAAGTACTCAACCGATAGCGAACATACTATATTATAATCACCGTTTCCTCACACTACTTGAATAAAAACTTTGAAATATTCCATGTATTACGTTTTTGGATATTTGCTAAATATGACACATATCATAAGGGTTTTATAGTTCTCCTAGATGATCCCGGCGAACGGTGTTCCGCTTCTTTCATGTTCTTTTTGACTTCTCAATGGGTCCGTTCTATTACGTCTGGTACTTCGACCGATGTTTGATCGTGGTATCGCTGGCATTCATTTTTCTCTTTTAGATCAACAAACATTTCCTACAAGTATGATTAAAATCGGCCCATAAATATAGAAGTTAGACTCCAGCCCACCTATCGGAACCTAACCTACCGAATGCAAAGCAAAATTAAATAATCTATTTTATATCAACAAACATTTCTTGCAAGTATGAACAAAATCGGCCCATAAATATAGAAGTTAGGCTCCAGCGCCACCTATCGGAATGAAACATAACTAAAAACATTTCACGCCATTTCAATAACATATGGTGTGAATATGGTCTCAATAGATCAACACACATTTACTGCAAGTATAAGCAAAATTGACTAATAAATATAGAAGTTAGACTTCAGCGCCACCTGTCGGAATAAAACATAACTAAAATCTTTGCTCGCCATCTCAATAACATATGGAATGGATGTGGTCTCAACTGGGACAGTGGTTTGTCAGTGATGATGTGGTCTACTCACGCACAATGGATTTAATATAGGCTGTGTAGAAGATTTAAATAACATAAAACTACCATTTTTTTTTAAATTTCTTTTCACTTATATTTTGTTAAAAATTATAATATTTCATTTATAGCTAATATGATTTAAAAACCAGCTTGAAAAAAGGCGTGTTCGTAATGCGTGTAATAAATTATTTTTATGCAAAATATTATTACACAATATGTGCACGAATGTGGTGCATTGTCCTGTTGGTGTAATTTTATAGACTCGGTTAAGTTTTGTTTGCATGAGGTGGAGGAGTATCCTGTAAGTAACCATTATTTGGCTGTACAGGATGTTTCTAAATTCGCCGACAAACTTCGGCTGTAGGTTAATCCCGAAAAAATAAGTTAAAAACATATACACTATCTACCAAAATTTAATTGGGCACCCGTGAAGATGGGTAATTCAGTACGTCAGTTGACTTGTGTTTAATGGCCTTCGGCGTAGGACCGCTGGTGTTTGTCCGTGGTAGCATGAACACAGAGGCATATTGTAACATTCTGGATGATGAAATGCTCCCAACATTGTGGCGTTTTTACGGAATGGACCCGTGTTACTTCCGGGATGACAATGCCAGGTGCCATGTTTCAAGGTCTACTATGCAGTGGTAGGCCGACAACAATGTTCGCCGATTGGACTGGCCCGCCCAGAGCCCCGACCTCAACCCTATAGAACATCTTTGGGAAGAATTGGATCTCCGGGTGAGGGCTCGTCAGGCGAGGCCAAAATCCATTTCTCAATCGTGGAATGGTTGCAAGAGGAATGGCGACGAATCCCCGTGGATGTCCTGCAAACACTCGTAGAGAGCATGCCAGACAGGGTGGCTGCTGTTATAGCCACAAGAGGTGGCCCTACGAGATTCTAACGGGGTGACAACCACCGAGCAAACATTGTGGACAGGTGCCCAATTCCTTTTTGGTAGATAGTGTATACACAACCTATGGTCTAAAGTGTATACTAAGGGTGGTGAACATCTTTGAAGTTGGGCCTGGGTAACTTATTTATTGCAAATATTGGAGATAATGTTTAAGATAGAACATCGATCGTGTGGAGAGTTGTTAGCTGAACAAAAAGATCTTCAAACACCACAACACTTTGTCGCTGTTATCAAACTATTTCTTGTAAATAATCACTGTTTCTGCACCTATTTAGAGCTGACATTCATGTCACGATAGCATATTCGGGATTTAAATAATGGGTTATTAATGCTCATGTCACAATTAGAATTAATATCACCTGGTGTAAATACCCTAAACCTCGCCATTTTAGAGTAATCCGTGATTTAATTTCAAAATAGTATTTACTAATACCTGGCAGTTACAAATACCCAATAACATACTTTTGCTGCTAGTAAAGGGCTGGGAAGATTCCAGAGGGAGGTACATTACAGTGGTACTGTAGTAAACGTTTTCTTCTACTACAACTTCGAAAATGTCTACCTCCCTCAGAATTAAGTTTAGACCATATGTTGTATATGTTTTCAACTTCTTTTTTAGTGATTAACCCTTTGAGGATGGCACACATTTACTAGCACAGAGGACAAGGTTGACCTGAGCTGCCTATATTCTTCAATACTGCAGTATCAGTTGTGTTGGTCTCTGTATATCAACTAATAATTAATGGTCCTGGCCATACCAGATAGGCCTACTATACTCTGCGTCGTTTATTATTGGCTGGCCGTCGGCCAATGGAGTCGTGCTTTGACTGTGCACCAAATAATTTGTCACTACAGAGGTAACAAATGTTACAATCTCTCGTGATCAATAGATACATTTATTAAAAAATAACATTTCTCTTATTGCAAATTGAAATGTTGACTATTTGTAATTTTTTATTTAGATTCAGATAAATTGCAGTGAAACAATAAAACTATTAAAGTATGCGTTTTTTTCCCCCTCAAGAGCAAAGAGGTTTCCATATAGACGTAGCCCCGAGTACATACGTGCGTACTGCTCAAAAGTTTAACACATTCAGGTCTGCACATATTTACTACAATTAAAAGCAAGTTAGAAGTGTTTCACCTGTATACACCACTGCAGGAACGTCTATTCTGTTGGTTTCTGTATTTCCACTTACCACTCTTCTATTGGCTGATAAATCACTGGGCGTGCTTACTGTGATCTACAACGTTCTCCATTGGCTGGTCATCAGCCACTGGGGTCGCAGAGCTGATTATACCCCAATCAAATGTCTCTTCTTGTGTTAAAGTTTTACACTCAATGGTGTTATTTTATAAAGGAAAAACAAAAAAAAATACATTTTTGCAGGAAAACTATAGTTACAAGGCTGTATTCTTATTGTACGATCCTGTTAAATACTAGCAGAACAATGACTCTATAATAATGCGAGTTTTATTCTCTAGGACGAAGATACGCTATAACTGGCGTTGCTCGAGCTTAGCTCGAGCGTAGTCCAGAATGTGTTAACCTACACCCGAAGTTTGTCGGGGGAATTTAGATACGTTCTTTATATGTACACACAAACACACACACACACGCACACACTCAGGAGTGCCTGGCGTTAAGGTTCCTCGTATTCGCATCTCTCTCCGTCTCTCACTTTGCATGTGTCGACGTCGATGAGGGGCGTCAAAACAGGAATAAATTCGCACGGAGCCGCCCGCTCGATAACTTCCCAGTCATTCAGCGGGCGACTTTAACGAGCAGCGCTGAATAATGCACGAGGCAGAGGCGAGAACTTGCTTTCTTCATTCATGCAGCGTGCTGTGTGGAGTTGTATGTGTCCGTCACAACTAAGGCGAGGCGATCGCGTGGTAGGGAGATGAATCATTGGATGCATTGCGTTTCTAGAAGGCGGGGGGGGGGGGCAAGGAAGGTCATTTTGTAAGCTGCAGTAAACGGGATTTAACGCCTCGACGTACACGTTAATTTTTAGTTTCGGATGTTGCAAAAAAAAAAAACGAGTGAAGAGATTCGGACGGCTCTTAACATCGAAGTCTTGACAGCCGACGAGGGTGATTGAAGTGAGTATGCAGCAGCGCAGGAATGGAAAGGCGGGAGGAAACCGGAGATCCCCGAGAGGACCCGCCGACCAACGGCATCGTCCGGCACGATTCCCACATGCGAGAATCCGGAGTGACCCGGCCGGGGATTGACCCCGGATCGCCTTGGTGGGAGGCGAGCAGGCTAACCGCTAAGCAACCGCGGCCCCCGCTGGACGAGAAGAAATTTATGGCGTGAATAGTACCTACGAATTTCTTGTAAATGCTGTTCACGATAAAGTGAGCACTTTAGAAATTAACCTCAGAAAAAGTCACTGCCCCTGCATGCATATATTTTATTGGGCGCACTGAGTGACATTCACCCAGTAAGATTGGTAACGATGGATGGAAAGTATTTCCATATCTTAGGGTCTAATAAAAAAGTGTTAGGTAACCATTTGTAGTAACTTTAAATTATTTTTTACACTTGCTGTTGTTTTTAATCCATCGAAGTGTAAAAATGAGCAGATTTGTTAAATAATTGCTTTTTTTTTTTATCATTTCACGGTTTCACTTGACCGAAGCATGAATAAAGTGACGACGCCCATCGCAATGTAAATTTTACATAAAGCGGAAGAATACACAACGTCCATACAAGTAGATCTAAAGCAGGGCTTTTAAAAGGGCTAATTTTACCGTGAACAGCCTATAACAACTGACACTTTGAAACCTATGGAAAGGGTTTCAATAGATCCACGGCACAAGAAGTTACAAATTAAAAAATATTTGATGTGTGAGCAGAAGCCAATAGCATTGCTCAGGGATAGGCTATGTCTGTATTGACGCTAACTTCTGGCCTTGTACAGCACAGACCATGACGGGATAGGAAAAATTCGCGAGTTCAATTACCTGTAGACTAGACTCCACAGTCATGTTTATACTCGAGCTTCAAAAGTTTGTTCATTGGCTGCCGCCTCAGATAGTAGCCAGTGTTAACCCACACCTGGCAGTATGGCACTCGCTACTTGTTTCCTTGCAAGTCTGCTATTGGCTCAGAGTCGTCCAGGGCGTGTCTAATAAACTGCGATCCAATTGCAAAGTCAACTTCAATGTACACGTGTTTGACGTCTATCTTGTCCAGAAATGAACTCGCAAAATGTTCCTATCCCTACCACTAACTTAAATTATTTTTTTCGCTTTCTGTTTTTTTTTTTTTTATGCACCGAAGTGTAAAAACGAGCAGATTTATAAAGTATTTACTTGCTTAATAATTTCACAATTTCATTTGACCGACGCATAAATAAAGTTATGAGGCCTATGTCAATGTTAATTTTACAAAAGTCGGAGGAATACACAACGTGTAACAAGTAGATCTCAAACAGGGCTTTCAAAAGGGCTAATTTTACCGTGAACCACCTATAAGAATGATACATAACCTGATCACAATAAACTTGAAAATCATACATGTTAATATATATATATACACTTATAAGTATATCAACGAGAAATCCCCCCCCCCCCCTCCACTTCTCCTTCATGCTACATTTTCATCAATTTGAGCACTTTACGTCAGACACTTGACTTCTGGACCTGGTGGGAGTCTCTTGCATTCCACGCATGAGCCGACCTAAGTACCCTTGTGGTTTTACGTAAAACTCTACGGCAGTACAAGTTACTGCGTCGCTTAGCCGGTCAGGGGCCCACGGCGACTGAGCGGTTGGCCTGCTCGCCTCTCACCAAGGTGATCCGGGTTCAATCTCCGGGTCACTCCAGATTTTCGCATGTGGGAATCGTGCCGGACGATGCCGTTGTTCGGCGGGGGTTTTCTCGGGGATCTCCCGTTTCCCCCGCCCTTTCCTTTCCCGCGCTGCTCCATACTCACCTCAGTCACTATCATCGGCTCTCAAGACTTCGATGTTAAGAGCCGTCCGAACCTCTTCACTCACGCTTAGCCGGACACACACAGTAGTTTTACACAGACGCCCCTCGGGTGATGGCTGAACTTTGAGTGCTTCGTTCACAAGTCCCGCAGCTTTGCAAAGAAGCGGGAGGGGGAGGTGGGTACTAAGCCTTGACCCTCAGCACGTGTCTTATAAATAGTGCAAAGGGGGTGTTTACGGTCACCTTGGGCCTACTTGGCCGCCAGCTGATAAACCTTAGGAACGCCGCTGTGCGCGATCTTGGCAAGCTTCCCCTTCCTGTACTCTGCACACACACACACACACACACACACCGTATGCCTGTTATTAAGGCGCTGCTCCACATGACACCGACGACTCTTTGAAATACTCTTACTTTTAACGAATATGCACTGAGAAAACCACATATTGACAGCAGACCACATATTGACGTCTGGATGGAGATCAAGTCTGCATGCATTGCTTGTATACATGCATCAGTGTTTATTTAGATCTCTGAAAAGCTAGCCATTCAGGTTACAATGTATTTCGGTTTTGATTTAGGTTTATATTCAATTTTTTTTAGTATGTGTTTCAGTTATAACATACTTTCCGACAGGTTTTTAAGATTAGTATTTTATGCAGGTAAATTTAGTTCCTACATTAGTTATGTATATTACTTCAAGACAAGTGTACATGTGAAATTTCCCCTCTGTAGTGAACATAGAAAGTGTTCCTTTCAGAATCAGTGTAAATAACAAAGTTATATTGTGTTTACGAGTTTCATTAGTAAAATTTTCATTCATGTCAAAAATACGAACCAACAGACCGACCCTGAAAACTCGCATTTTTATATAATTGAAACACAAAGAAAGTTGGAATGGAACATCTTTGCTGTTTCGTGACCAGATCATAGACTAAAGATGAGGTAGACCGCTTATTCGTCTACTGAGCACGTACCCAACATTGACCTACCCCAAAGTAACACAACTGTCAGCTTCACACGGCCAACAGTGATGCACGTGTTTGTTTGTATCTTCTAAATTTCCAAAAGACGAGCACATTTATACGAACAAGATAATCTTTACCAATTTGAATTTAGCTGCAGTTATATGGACCGATTATGACCTGAACTTGTAAGGCGGTTTGGGTGTCATTTACCCACACTGTTAAAAATTTCCTTATATTTACGGTATGTTTTACGGAAATGTACAGTGACGAAAAACGGAGTTAAGTCCGTAAATACAAAATACGGAAAGTCCCCATATTCCCTTTGCCTTCGAGTTCCGGGGACGAACAATGCCGATTCTACAAGAAGCTTTCTTCGCCACTGTAGCAAGAAAATTATCGTTTCTGCTGCAGTTGAGGTTATCCACGTGATTATGTCCTATTCTTTCAAGCATTAAAATATAGCATCAGGCGTCTGTAACATTTGGCAACAATAAAAATAAAATAAATTTAATAGAAACTGAATTTTTGATATTGTTTTTCGAATATAGATATAAAAGTTATACCACAACGTTTAAGTGAGAGTTGTATGCGAGTGGGTGGAGTCGTGGAATTGTAATTTTATTTGTCTCGGGTTCAAACCTCGCTTGAGTACAAAATACTTTAACTTTTTTAATATCATTTATTATATACGTTAGAACACCCACATAACGAAAATTTAAGACATATTCACCATATCTTTTTATTTTAAACGGAAAGTACAGAAAACTAACTTGGAAATTAACGGACAGATTCCGTGAAATTTACGGAAAGTCCGTTTCTGAAAATCAATGTGTCCGTAATTTTATGGAGAGTTTACGGACACTTCTGGATAAATTTGTAACAGCACTTTTCTGTAAAATGAAGGCATTTTTTTTTTTTTTTTTTTTGCACCGGTAAGATCATTGGTCATTGAGCTTCGCAGTGTGCAGGCAAAACAAAAATTCCCTACACGCTCGTAATGTACTGTACATTAGTTGAATACACTGGGTCTGAATGGGCCAATCTTTTCAGGGTTGGTGGTCTATACCTCGGACGTTGCACGATATGTGGGTTTTATGATACATGTTGAACGCAGTAGGAAATAGCGCTCGATAAGGGCAAGTGCTTTACTTGGCGGGAGCCATCGATCGCCGTTTAGACAGGATTGCGTATTCGCATAAGCAGCTGCTTCCAGTAAGATCAAACACAGGTACATTTGTATTAGCAGACCGTTATACTGATATAGACCGTTAGCCATTAATCGAGCACCTTGAAATAAACCTTCGGGAAATATCACTGCCCCAATAAGCAAAAGGAATCTGCATGTTTGTCCTTAGGGTATTGAAATCTATTATGTGCGGAAATCTTTTCGCGGGATTCGGTTGTCCCTAACGATGCGCATACAAGTGGATCTTAAAGCAGGGCTTTCGAAAGTGCTCAGTTTACCGTGAACAGCCTATACAGAGGATAGCGTGCTCATCAAGGAGGCGCCAATACAGGAGCGCACGGAGAACAGCCGAGTTCCGCCTAGCCTTCAAATGAACTCGCGACATTTGTAAGCCACCAGCGATCACACACGCACCAGGTTTCGCTGATCCAAACACAGATTTTTTTTTTTTCCCCGCGAGAGTAGAGCAGTGGGACGATGCGCTTGCAGGAGAAGCCTGCATGGACGTCGACTGGCCGCCCGCCCCAAACTACCGGGCTACGTTCAAAGGCGCCGTCGCTGGCGGCCGCCTCAAAGATGGCACGCTTGAAACACTGTGGCGGATCTCCGGTGCTCGACCGAACAGCTTCCCGCTGGTACTCGGGGAAGTTTTCCGGCAGGACAAGCTTTACAACCCCCACATCCCACACTCGCTCGCACTCCCCGCGAGTGGCGCCGCAAGGGCTCAAACACGCCGCCTATGGGAGCTGGCACACGGGCATACTGACGTAGTAAATAAGAGAGAGCCCTAGTGTTGCGCGCCAGAAGTTTGTCGGAGGCTGCTGGGGCCGTGGCGGCGTAGCGGTTAGACTACCCGCTTCCTACATATGCTCTATTCCTGATGGGGATCGTGCCGTTTACCACGTTGCTTACCTCACTTCACCCTCATCGGCTCTACAGACTTCGGTGTCGACCCTTCCAGTCACAGACAAATATATAGTATAAGGCGTTGCAACAAACAAGGTTTTTGTTTGGAACCGTACTAACATCAACACGACGCTTTGTCACGCGTAGGGACCAATTGAAATCTGTCCGTGCTTTATCTCGCTGGAAGAAGCTACTTGTGAGGCACGGGATATAGTTTTAACAGCGAATGATGTTTCTCACATGTAGGGAACCTTTCTCATTGGACGATTTGTTGTACAGTGTACAGTGCAGACCATTAAAGAAACGTCATACTCAACGTCCCAGAAAAACGCCATTGCGACCGAAAGGGTCAAGAGCCGCCCAAATTCCTCAACGCAACTGTATTTGTACGGGTTGTCCTATGTTTTTGGTTGCTACTGTGTACTAAACTGTGAATCAATTTTGCCGAATAATTCTGGTCGTTTGAGTCTTTTTCTATTATGTTGTATGCTCTGTGCTTATGTTCTTCGACTGTCAGCGACGTGAGAAATTCGCGTTGTTATTTGTTAACTTGCTAGACTTCAGTGTTATATACCAACTTGAGCGCAGTTCGTGATTTCATTGGTTACTGGCAGCTATACGACCTGTGTGGCATCTTTACTGTAACTTTGCACTAAATGTATGTGACAGGAGTGTCTCCACTGACATCGGTGTAATTTTTACACCTACATCTGTCAAAGTAAATTTATCCAACTTATTATTAAAATAACATATACTTTGTACAACTAGCTTTACATAAAATGGTGTAAAATTACTCTTTCTATGTAGCAGAAAATGAACTGCAACATTTGTGCATTTTCTCTCCACGGCAATTAAATTTACACAGGCATCGCAGTTGTAATTTCACCACTATGTATGTGTATTTTCTCACTAACAAAAAAGTAAAATAGCAGTTTCACTGTAATTATAATTACACAACTTCCGTACATTTTTCACTGTTTTATGCCAACTAAACAATTTTACCGTCAGCATATGTTCATTACAAATACGTCATGTCAACTCATATACTTTGTATGTATATTTTTTTAGTTTCCATCGTTATTTTACTCCGTTTTGTAACTTGGTAGTTTAACAGAGTTAATGGGTGTTCATGAAACGTATATGTAGCAGTAAAAATACTCAACTTAAGGTTTTAATACAGTCAGTGAGTGTATTTTGACACGTACTTCAAAATATGTAAATTTACACCATAATAGTATTTTACTAAGCCATACAACATGCACTGTTAGCAAAGATGTGATGTACTCCTTGGATTATCAAGAACATTTGTGTGAAATTACACGTACTGTAGTTGTTTTTACAAATTACATACACAAAATGTAAAATTACCGTAGATTTGTATGTGTAAATTTACACTTATTTTTTATAGTGCAGATTGGTCGCGCAACTGCTGAAACTTTACTGTAGTATAAAAGCGTCCTTGAGGCGTGCCACACAAGATATTGGTCATTAGTAGACGTCACTCAAGCCTACAACAGCATGGAGTTTAGTCTGCACCTCCAAAATAACGCGACTTTCGCAGGTCCCTATCGATAGGGATAGGGAAAACTCGCGAGTTCAATTACCTGTAGGCTGGACTCCACAGTCATGTATATACTCGAACTTCAAACGTTTGTTCATTGGCTGGCGCTTCAGAGAGTATCCAGTGCTACTTCACACCTGGCAGTATGGCGCTCGCTACTTGTTTCCTTGCAAGTCTGCTATAGGCTCAGAGTCGTCCAGGGCGTGTATAATAAACTGCGATCCAATTGCAAAGTCAACTTCAGTGTACACGTGTTTAACGTCTATCTTGTCCTGAAATGAACTCGTGAAATGTCCCTATCCCTACCTATCGATTGTGAAGCCACTATTATAGGGTCACCAGACGTCCTGCTTTTCGCAGCACAGTCCATTGTCCTGCGGGATGTGGGATGCCAAATAAACTCATTAAGTGTCTTTCTTTAGCCAAGTGTCCTGCAAACGAAAAGTCCTGTTTTTTACACAAAAAAATACGGAAATTTTGAATCATTTGCACACACAGTGAATTTTAGGAACTAATTTTGCATAATAACTAGAGACCGGAAAAATTCGCGAGTTCAATGACCTTTCGGGTAGGGTCCACAGGCTTGTGTACCACGACGCAGATAAAAAAAAAATCCTCATCGGTTACTTGCTGACACAGCACAAGGCGATGGTTGGGGGCTGCATTTTGCCACGAGATTCTATTGGTTCAGGAATTCTTCAGGAGGTGCTAAATAAAACATGAACCAATTACAATATCAACCTGAACGGTAAGAGTCTTCGAAATCTAACATGATCCAAAATAAAACCGCGAATTCTTCAGGTCCCTAATAATAACACTTTGCTGTGTGTCTATAGTTTAAAGCACAATATATATATATATATATATATATATATATATATATATATATATATATATATATATATATACACACACACACACACACACACACACACGTAAAACATTTGTGCTAACGATTGTTATACATTTAAATTGTAGGCCTAATAATAATTTTCATTCACACCTATTTACTGGATTGTACTATTTTAAATTTTTCAATTGAATTAAATTAACGCTTTATAGACAATGCTCAAATGTAGTTCGAGCAAAGATAATTTGGACATGTCTTTGTTGTTCAGAACAAAACTCGCATGGATGAGCAATCTTTCTTCAGCTAGTGTTTAACATGATCTCACAAGAACACCACAGCGCAGCAACAAAGGTACCGGTAATGATAAAATTTCTTTTTTTTTATAGACACTCAAAGGGACATGATTGATTGTAAATCATAGTTATACGATTAATGACATTTCATTGGGTCAATATCAGCTCGGCTCTCCATTGGTTGATGACCGGCCAATAATGAACGCTGTAAAGTACCGTGTAGTGTCCGGTGTGGTATGGACCAATAGGACGATGGTGAGTTCTAACGCAGACACCAACAGAACCGGTGTTCTTGCAGTAGTGGATGTAGGTGACTCACTTCTAATTTGTCTTCAGTAAATGTGTGTAGACCTAAATGTGTTAGCTCTTCACAACTGTGAAGTCCAGTAACGTGCAATCCAGTCAGAAATGGAGTGGCGACGGTGGCTTGAGTATACACAGCACTGTGAAGTTCAGCCCGATGCCAAATAATAACACGAATTCTCCAGTTGTCTAGACAAGAGGCGTGCAGGACGCTCGCTCGGCCATCTCGGCGTGTCCTCGAAGAAGGGGAAACTCGAGACCGATGACGTCACAGGTCGGGAATATTGGCGCGCGTGTGCAGAGTGCAGAGTGGCACGTGGGGCGACCTCCTGCGGTCGCCATGGCTCAGGGGGAGGGAGTGTTGTTGTTCTGGCACCACGCCGGCCAGGCGTCCACCCTGAACTTTAACGACGCCCACTCACCCAGCCAAGAGCTACTCGGGCGCAGCCTCTGCCGCCTTCGGCCGCTGACGGGGGTGCGCGCTAGGCTGGACAGCCTTCTATACATTCGAGACATTATCGTTTGCTTATTGATTGCTAGGGTCAAGTGAGGCCTGTGTTCAGCGATAGGAAAAATTCGCGAGTTCAATGACCTGTAGGCTAGACTCCACAGTCTTGTGTATACTAGATCCTCATATGTTTGTTCATTGGCTGCTGTCTCATAGGGTAGCCAGTGTTACTTCACACATGACAGTGTGGCACTCGCTACTTGTTTCCTTGCAAGTCTGCTATTGGCTCAGAGTTGTCCAGGGAGTGTGTAATAAACTGCGATCCAATTGCAAAGTCAACTTCAATGTACATGTGTTTCACGTCTATCTTGTCCTAAAATGAACTCGCGAAATTTTCCTATCTCTACCTATGTTCAGGACTGTTAAACACTCACTAGCACTTCTGCTTCCTACTTATTACTGGCTCACGGTTAAACGGGGCGTGTCTAAACAACGGTTATCCAATCACAACAGTAGGAGAAAAGAACAAATGTTTGGAGTCTACCTCGCCTCCGAATGAATTCGCGAAATACTCATGGCTCTAGTAATAAGAAGGGATAGGAAAACTTCGCGAATTCATTTCGGGACGTCAAACACACATATAGTCACCTTTGCAATTGTGTCAGAGTTTATTAGACCCGCCCTTCGCGCCTCTGAGCCAATATCAGACTTGCAAGGAAACACGCTGTGAATCCCATAACTGCCAAGTGTACGGCAACAGCCAATGAACACACAGCTGAGGCTCCAGTATGTAGATCACTGAGGAGCCTAGCCTACAGGTCACTGAACTCGCGAAACCTTCATATCCCTAGTAATAAGTACAGACCGGAAAAATTCGTCGGTTCATTCACCTGTAGGGTAGGCTCTAAAGGCTTGTGTACCATGACGCAAATAAAAGTCCTCATTGGTTACGTGCTGCCACAGCCCAAGGCGATGGTTGGGGCTGCATTTTGCCACGGGTTTCTATTGGTTCAGGGTTATTCAGGTGTCAAATAAAACATGGGTCAATTTCATAGCAAATCTGAACGTAAGAGTTTTTGGATTCTAGCCTGACCCAAAACGAATCAGCGAATTATTCAGGTCTATAGTAATAAGTGATATTTCGCGAAAAGATTTCGAGACAAATTACAATTCACAGTACTGTGTGGTCGTCAAGCGTTTTTGATTCGCTGAAACATGTTCTGGTCAGTGTTAACTGTAGGAGCACGAATCACGAAGTTCCTGCGTCGGAATTACGGAATCCTGAGTGGCTCGGTCATATGCGGAGACGATAGCAGCAATCAATGGAGGTAAGAGAGCAGCCAAAGTGTATATATAGTCTTGAAGTCTACTGGGTGCTCGGATTTTTTTTCGCGAAAATTCAGTGGCCCCTAGTAATAACTAAGGACGTGCAGATTTCACGTTATTATTTGGTAACATGCTAGAATTCATTGTCCTGTATTTACATGAGCTCAGTATGTGATCCCATTGGCTACATGCAACTATATGACGTCGTTTACTCTGGGCAACTGCTTTACTGGGGATTGGTTGCTCAAACATTGAGAATGTACTATTGGCTGAAAGCGTCGGTGGGATGTATGAAACAAGTTGTCAGCCAATGACAGAAGTCAAACGAACAAACCAATTTGGAGCTTAGTCTACAACCAAAAAATAACGAGAATTTCGCACGTTCCTAGTATTAAGCAGAGACCTGCGAAATTCGCGACTTTAATAGAGTCCCGGAAATTTCGCGGATTCATTTGGCAAGAAGGTAGACTCCACAATCCTTTGCGTACACTCCCCGCACCTAGCTGTTCATTGGCTGATGCCCCAAATTTATCCCAGGCCAGGTAGAGCATGATTCGGTCATACTATTTCTTGCTGGTTAGGTATTGGCCCAAACATGTCGAGGTCATGGCTAAAAAAAAACTTCGATCCAATTGAGAAAACACCAAATGTATGCGCGTTACAAGTCAAGCTTGATCTCAAATGAATTCGCGAAATTCCTGGGGTCTCTAGTTATTACTTATGGCCAGACTGAATTCCAAGTTGGTGTAATTTTGTTTGACTTCAGCCACTGGCTGGAGATATGCCTGGCACACCTCGGAAAATACTCGAGCAGGTATTATAAGTTCGATGTGGGGGGGGGGGGGGTGGAGAGAATTTCTTTTGAGGAGATCAAGCAGGTAGGTGACGTTGAATAAAGTGCAATGGCCAATGGAACCACGGACTATGCTCAATTGTTTATAAGGCAGTGGAGTCTAGCCTCTCACCGAAAGATAACGCGAATTTTGCGTGTCTCTAGTAATAAGTAAGTAGAAGACTACTGCAGATCTTGGCGCGGCACAATAATTTAACTAAAATTCGCGCAAATTTCTCACTTTCAAGCATCTATTTTTCAATATCTTCTTCAAACATGATTCATATCGTTAATCTCAGCGCCAAAATCAAGATAATTTGACCAAAATCTTCATTCTCAATTACTTGCACTTTTTTTTTTTTTATACTTTGTTCACTCTTTGATCAGTGGTTTATTTTCAAGGTGAATGAGGCTAAATCTATTGTCAATAAGGCAAATATTTACATTTATTTTGGAAGCCAAATCAATTAGTCAAAAATAATATAACAAGAAAAGCATGAAAATTCTTGGGATTTCATCAAAAATATGATGATTTAGCTTGAAAATTAGTATTTGCAGAACCACACACAAACAGTGAACGCATGTTGAAAATTAATTTTGATTTTGACCCTAAATAAGGTTGATTTTCAGTTGCGCTTTGAAAAAATTGACGGGGAATTACAAATGTGTTTTAATTTAGCGTGAAATTGGTTGAATTTTAGTTAAATGATTGGGTTGCGCCAATATCTGCACTAGTCCTCTACTTAAGCAGTGACGGGAAAATTTTGTGAGTTCGGTCACGTGTAGGCTAGACTCCATAGTCATGTATATACCGGATAGCCAGCCGTTTATTCATTGGCTGATGCTCCAGAGTAGCCAGTGTTAGAGCGAAATCAAAAAGGAGATCATGGGCAGAGGTTCGAAACGTGCGAGGAGGAGGGGGGAGGGGGTTAAGAAGAGTCAATTGCCGCTGTAAGGAGGAGTAGTATTGATCAGTTCAGTAGCGACAGCGGCCGAGACAGGTTGGGCGAGAGCTGCTCCGCGCATGCGTATTAAGGAGGCTCGGCCTCACACGCCATATTGAATTATTGGTTCTAGCTAATTTCACTTGTATACCGACACTTATTACGAATCCGCTACCATACAATCATGACAGTATACGTTACGCTGAAGTACAAACATTAATTCTGAAAATTCGTTAAGTTTTCATGCCGTATTTTTTTTTTTTTCGAGAATAGTGAATAGATTAATGCAATTTTACAATCACCATATCACACGTGGATGAAGTTTGACGACTAAATTTGAAGGGGATTGTCAATTGTGATAATGCTATAGTAACAAATATATTGGTTATTTCACTGAAAAGGAAGTTGTGGCATATAAATGGAAAATTCTACATGGCGAGTGAAGCCGAGCCTTAAAGACTGTTCACGATAAAGTGAGCACTTTAGAAATGAATCTTAAAGGCTGTTCACGATAAAGTGAGCACTTTTGAAATCAACCTTAGGAAAAAGTCACTGGCCCTGCCTGCATATATTTTTACGGGTACACTGAGTGACATGCACCCAGTAAAGTTGGTAAGGATGGAAAGAAAATAGTTCCATATCCGAACGCCGAATAAAAAGTGTTAGGTACCCGTTTATGATAACTTAATTTTTTTTTTTTTTTAATTCATCTAAGTGTAAAAATTAACAGATTTGTCAAGTATTTAATTTCTGAATAATTTCAGAGTTTCATATGACCGACACACGAATTAAGTGACGAGGTCCATGGCAATGTATATTTTACATAAGGCGGGGGAATACACAACGTGTATACAAGTAGATCTTAAGCAGGGCTTTCAATAGTGCTCATTAAACTGTGAACAGCGTATACCTGTCATCACGCAGCACGGTATTTAAAAACTCGGTAAGGCCGTTCACGATAAAGTGAGCACTTTCGAAGCCCTAGTTACATTTCTCTTTCAACCAATTTATTTCCTTCCTCCACTTGTTAATGTAAACCCATGCCATGCGAGTAAATAAACACAGTGTATACATTCACCACACCCAAAACCAAACGACCGAGGACACAATGAAATGTATTTATTGTTAATTATGTCTGATGAAACAGCTTCATCAGAAAGTGCTCATTTTACCGTGAACGACCTATAGTAGCGAGGCACATGTTATCAGTTTAGTGTAAGTGTGGCTCCACAGTTTCACGTGCCCCCCCCCCCTTTTTTTTCCCCGGTGAGTTGGGGGGGGGGGGAGCCATTCCCCTACATCGCCACCCCTACGTTCCCGCCCTCAAAGCTGCGCCAAAAATATTTTCTCATTTTATGTGCTCAGACTTCTTGCCTCCCACCTAGGCTAACCGGGTTCGATTCCTGGCGGGGTTGCTCCTGAATTTTCGCATGCGGGAATCGTGCCGTACGATCTCGCTGGTCGGCGGGTTTTTCTCGGGGATCTCCCTTTACCCCCGCCTTGGCATTCTAGCGCTGCTCCATACCCACCTCGCGTCACCCTCGCATGCTCTCAAGACCTCGATGCTAACCGGCTATGAGTGAGCAGAGTCCTGCAGGGCGTGTCGAAACAAGCCGAACTAAGACACGCCCCAATTACGTGCGGTTACATTATACTCTAAAATTTGTTTTGTACTTTTACAAGAAAAATGCTTGGACACTCAGTTGCCAAGAATACACTCGTAAAACAACGAAGAGTTTTCTTGGAAAGTCTGCAAAACAATTACTTGTAATAAGATTACAATTTATAGCGTTGTATTACAACTGATATCAGTGAGAATTTTACATAAAATTATACACAACTAGTATCTTTCCGCTTTTATTAATATTTATTACAGATGGAATAATATATTTCTAAGAAAAAATATATAAATTAAAGTTTAATTTAATCATAAATTTGCTACCTTTATTTTAACATAGTGCTATAAAGCTTGTGTTGAAAGATTTTTTTTTTTTTTTTTAAGACAACCACACACTTAATACATGGTGTGATTTTTCAAACGTGTGATTCAAAATCTATGAATATACCACAATATCCCTATGGATATTTTTTTATTACACTATGCATCAACCAGATTAAACATCAATTTTGTTTCTGACAACAGTTGTGGCTAGAGACTCGAGTACTTCGCGGATTGAGTTGGCAGCAAGCTAGGTTAGACAGCCCTCTATATACTCGAGACATTATCGTTAGCTTATTGGTTGCTGTGGTCAAGTGAGGCCTCTGTACAGGACTGCTTAAACCCTCACTCACACTACTGCTTCCTGCTTATTACTGGCTCACAGTCAAACGGGGCGTGTCTAAAGAACTGTCGTCCGCCGATCACAACAGTAGGAGGGAAATAACAAGTGTTTGGAATCTACCTCGCCTCCGAATGAATTCGCGAAATACTCGCGGCTCTAGTAATGGCAACTGGTGCGACCGCGGGAACAATCGCGGACAATTGCAGGAAGAGTCAGCGAGTGCGGGAGGGAGAGGGAGAGGGAGTCAATAGAGAGCGGCAGAGAATGGCAGGAGGCACTTGACTTCCGGCGACGTGGGAAGCTCTGGCGAGCAGAGACGGACAAAGCTTGCCGCTTGTCCCTTCACTGTCTGTCTTCCCCTATCTCCTCTCACCTTGACACACTTTAGTATAAGCGGCGCTGGTTGCGTAACTAGATAGAGAGAGAGAGAGAGAGAGCGAGTGAGGGAGAGAGTGAATACACCTAGTTCTCCTTTCCCCTCTCCTATTTCCCATTGTAATCACGTACCTCTATCACTAGAGGCCCAGAAATTTCGCGAGTTCCTTTGAAGACAAGCCAAACTTCAAACACGTGCATATTTTACTTACTTTCCTATTGGATAGCAGTTTGTAAGCCACGCGCTGGACGAATTTGAGCCAATAACTAACCTGAACGGAAAAGACGGACGAATCCCGTGTTACCTGGCCTGCGGTTCAACTGGAGCAACAGCCAATAAACAACTAACTGATCCCCGAGTACATAAAGAAGGGTGGAGTCTACCTTGTTGCAGAATGAATTCGCGAATTTTCCGGGTCTCTATCTATCACCTCCACCTACCTCGCTAATCTAATTCCCTTCTCTCTCTGGAACACTTCCCTTTCCGCTTGTAGCGCCCGCGAAGGTGTAGCGATTAGACTTCTCGACTCACACCAATAGAAAACCGGGTTCGAATCCCGGCGGGGGATTTTCGCACGAGGGAATCGTACCGGACGGTGTCGCTGGTCGGCGGGTTTCCTCGGGGATCTCCCGTTTCACCCCGCCCTTGCGTTCCGGCGCTTCTCCATACTCACCTCTTTTCACCCTCATCGGCTCTCAAAACCTCGATGTTAAGAGTATTTCTGCCACTCATGGGTCACCCCCTCCGCCACATCTGGGTTTTTTAAAATAATCCCCTGGGTTTCTGGTATTTAAAAAACACAATCTGAACAGATCTGAGTTAGTAGGCCTAAGTAATAAATAAAAATACAGACGATTTTGTGGTGGTTTGAGTTTGGTGTTTCGATTAGTCTGTTGCGAAATTTAGAATATTAGCAAGTTGGCAACATTAGTAGCTGTGAGTTTTGAATGCAAATCATTTTCGTTTGCTATCTTTATGAAGTGTTATGCAGTCTTTGGTACATTTTTTTTTTTTTTTAGTTGTTATGGTTTTTATTTTCCCTCCTTTTGTGTTTGTGCATACTGCTTGCAAGTTGTAAATTTTTGTGGCAGAAGTTATTTTGAAGTTGGTGTGAATATTTGTGTGACATTAATTACGAGTGAATTGAGTTCACTGCCAGCTGAAAAGAAATGGTATCATCGAAATTTTATATTGTGATTATATGTTTTCTGTTTACGTTTTTACTGACAATAGCAATTTTTTTTTAAAGTTAAATCAGTCTTGGGGAATTGAAACTTGTTTCCGGAATTTGTATAGTATAACATTTTAATTGGATTTTTCCAGGTAATTTGTGGACTGGTTTTTTTTTTTAATCCATGGGGTTTTTATTCCCGTAGGCACTCTGGGGTTTTTATAAATCTCGGAGTGGCAGCACTGGTTAAGATTCGATGACGGCGAAGCGAGGTGAGTATGGTGCAGCGCCAGAATGCAAGGGGGGTGGGAGAAACGGGAGGTCGCCGAGAAAAACCCGCCGACCAGCGACATCGTCCGGGAGTGACCCTTCAGGGAATCGAACCCGGGATCGTCTTGGTGGGAGGTGAGAAGTCCGACCGCTTCCCCACCGCGGCTCCATTAGATCCAGCGGCCCCGTTAGATCCAGGAAGTAACCTGTCTGTCTAGAGGTAGCCCCCGAATTATTTCGGTGGCAAGATAGACTTCAACACTCGTTCTTTGGATGCTGTATCGTGATTGGAGTCTTCAGAAGCTCCTTTTTCTCTGAGCCAGTAATGAACATGAATTAGGGGTGCAAAAGCATACACGAATTTCGCGAAAAGACTTACCTATGTACGTCTTGATCTCAATAGCCTACCGACGTACCTGGGGTTTTAATTTGCTTATTGGCCACGAGTCTTTATGAGAATACATGTTCTTACTGGACGGGCCAATCAGAATTAGGTGACTCAAATCCTGTACGTACGTGATTCGCGAGCACACATTTAAGTTGCGTAACACCTAAATAAGCCAATCAAGAAAGGCGATCTAAGCGAAAGTTTTATGAAATTTAACCGGTCGTGAAATCTGTTCGCGAAATTCGTGCGGGTCCAATTCGTTTGAAGGCGCAGTACTACCAAGGAATATAGGCTGTTCACGGTAAAACGAGCACTTGAGAAAGCCCTCCTTAAGATCTACTTGTATGCACGTTGTATATTCTTCCGCTTTATGTAAGATTAACATTGCCGTGTGCCTCATCACTTTATTCATGCGTCGGTCAAGTGAAACTGTGAAATTATTAGAAAAGTAAATATTTAACAAATCTGCTCATTTTTAAACTTCGATGCATAAAAAAAAATAGAAAGCGAAAGAAATAATTTAAATTATCAGAAATGGTTACCTAACACTTTTTATTCGGCTTAAGATACGGAACTACTTCCAATCCAACGTTACCAACTTTACTGAGCGCATGTCACTCAGGGTGCACGTTAAAATATACGCAGGTAGGAGCAGTGACTTTTTTCTAAGGTTTATTTCTACAGAGCTCACTTTATCGTGAACAGCCTTTAAATAAGAACGCAGAGGTGACATAGCCGCTTATTCCGCGAACTCCATCCGCACACGCCACCAAGATGGCGTCACCAGCCAGCATCGTGTTAGATCGCCAATTAGAAAAAACCTGTAAAATTAGCACTATTATTTGGTAACACGTTTCACTTCGCTGCCCTGTACCTACTTGAGAGCTACTCGTGATTCCATTGGCTACTGGGATCTTTATCTGTGTGGCCGCTTTTCTGGCAATTAATTGTTACACCCATGGGTATTTCGCGAAATCATTCGGATGCGAGGTAGACTCCAAACACTTGTTCTTTTCTCCTACTGTTGTGATTGAACGACAGTTATTTTTTAGACACGCCCCGTTTAACTGTGAGCCAATAATAAGCAGGAAGCAGCTGTGTGAGTGTTTAACAGTCGTGTACAAAGGCCTCACTTGATCACAGCAACCAATAAGCAAATGATAATGCCTAGAGTGTATAGAGGACTGCCCAGTCTAGCTTGCTGCCAACTCAATCCGCGAAAAACTCGGGGCTCTATTAATTGTTCAACCTCTAAGACTTCTTTTTTTACTATTGGCTCAAAGTGATCTTGGAACGAGCCACACAAGTTGTCCGCCAATAGCAACAGTCAAAAGAACTCACAGCATTTTGGAGTTTAGTCTGCCGCCGAATAACAACGCGAATTTTGCAGGCCTGTACGAGCTCCTGGTAACACACTCGCTAGCCTGCGGGCCAGCCAATAGGGAACCTTTCTCGGCACGTAGAAGCCAATCAGACGAAAGCTTAATTCCCAGAGCCTCGCCAGCCAATCAGACATTGATATAAATATGCATTTTGGTCATATTTATACGTGAAATGGGCTACGGGCCTTATGGTTGTGATTAATGATAGGGGCTGTAGCTAGTGGTTGACAAGGGTTGATTAGCTGTAAAACTGTCAAGGTTGAGAGTCTGTTTATTATTGAATTAATGAACATGACACTTACATAAATGCAGTTTAAATGTATCGGGAGAGCGACATGAGATATTTGCTGTTAACTATTTCTTAATTAGACTCATGTTACACTATTGGTAGGGGAACCTGTTTTTCGCAAAAATATTTCAAGACCAGTTGTGTTCCAACGCACTTCAGTTCGGAACCACTTTCGTGATTAGATCATTTCAACTGCAACGCGTCTTACCTGTATGCCAGCGAATTACGGACGGTCAGTATGAGAGAAACTTAATTCTGATTGGCTCACGCATGTAACAGACTGCCTTCGCACAAAGACAAGCGGCCAATAGTCAAAAGAAGATTGCAAGTGTGCACATAGGATATTGAAGTATAGCCTCAGCGTCAATCTTGTAGCAGGTGGCCCTAGCTATTGGGTTATCCCACCTTGAGTAAAGTTCCGAGATTTTTGTTTCTAATTTATTTAATTAACCCCAGCCATTCAGGGTGTTCAATTCTATCATGACTACTACAATTTAACAAAAGGCATATTAGTTGTATATAGGGATAGGAAAATTCCGCGAGTTCAATTACCTGTATGATAGACTTCACAATCCTTTGTATAATTGAACCTCACATGTCTGTTCATTGGCTGTTGCCGCAGTGTTAACCCACATTTGACATTACGGGATTCGTTTTTTGTTCCCTTGCAAGTCGGCTATTGGCGCGGATTCGTCCAGGGTTTGCCTGATAAACTTTGATCCTATTACAAAAGTGAGTTCAGTGTACACTCGTTTGAAATCTATCTTGTCCTGAAATGAATTCGCGAACTTTTCCTAACCCTAGTTATATATATTCACAATTTTTTTTTTTGCGGGAGGGTAGCTTTTCGTCTAAGCGCACGTAATTTAAGCTACAGATTCTATTTCTATTCAAAAGCATCCTTCACACTTCCTAGGAAGGTGGCGAGCTATTCTGCCTTCTACCGAGACAGCTCCCCGACGGTTATCTTTTCGGCCGCCCCCCGTTTCGCCGCCCCCACCGGAACAGACCAGGGACCGGGATTCCTACGAATCCGCCCTCGCGACCAGACACCGTCGGGCCCGCACACAGCTAACTAGCCTTTTGCCCGGTCCGCCATAGCACCCAACGGTCGAATGGCCCCGCCAACGAACCCGAAGGCCCCCAGCCTCCTCCCTATCAGTAATATTCTATTTTGTTCTTTTTACTAATTTTTTCCCCTCGCCCACCGTTCTGCTCCTACCTAAGAACCGTCCAGGACATCTAGTACCCCCTCTGGACACCCAGGCCTCCGTTTCCCGGCGGACGAGGGAATGGAGCTCCAATACTACGGCACCCCCTTTTTTTTTACACAGACACATACACAGGCATCAACCAACATATTATCACAAATCACATCTTTCCCTCATTTAGATTTTCTTCTCCTTAGTTCCTTCCGTTCTTCTTTCATCCGTTTCAGATCTTGTCTTTCTTCTTCTCTTTCTTGTTGCTCCTCCTATTTTTTTCTCTTCTGTTGTTCTTCTACTTTCCTTCTCTGTCTCCTCCCCATTTTATTTCCTGTTCTTCTTTCTCTTCTTTTTCTTCTCTTCCTCCTTCTTGTTCTTCTATTTTTCTCCATATTTCCTTCAATTCGTCTTGCATTCATTTCGGATATTGTGTTCTTTATAACTTTTTCGTGTTTAGAGCTTTTCAATTTTTAATATTTACTACAAATTCTGTTTCTAATCTAAAAGAGAATTATTTATAATTTTTATTTCATTTAAACGATAAAACACTAGACAAACACAAACACTCACTCAGTAATTCCTTTAGTTCCAGCACACTCTCATCCGCTCCCTAGACTACTCAGTTAAATCATCATTCATAGTTTTTACCAAATCATATATTTTACTGATACTTTCATTTATTATTTCTACAATTTCCTTGTATGTATTATGTTTTTTAATGGCCATTTGTCATTAAAAGGTTTTAATTTCTGTTATAATTCTTTCCTTTCTTCTTTATACATGTCACACAAGTACAGAATATGGTATACCGTCTGAGCTCCCTTTTTACATTGACGACTGTGGTCTTCTATTTTATTTATTTTAGCTAAATATTCTTAAATTTGACAGTGTCGCGTTATTTACTTTCAACACAATATTATTTATATTGCTTTTACTTTCGTACCATTGTTGTATATTTTTAATATCCGAGACTGTTGGAAATGACAATGCGGTGGCCACACAGTTGTTCTCTGTAGTGGTCCTTCATGGGTGGCCTCACGTGACGTAAGACAATGGCCGCCACTCCGCATATATAGATATTGGCCACATAGAAAGAACTACCATATCTTTAGTCTCTGTATTTCTACCTAATACCGACCTCTCGTGACGCAATCGGTTGGTGCGTCGCGGTCTGGGTTCGAATCCTAGGTAAGGTTAGTTTAAGTTAGGTCATAAGTGGAGACCTGCGAAATTCGCGTTATTTTTCACTGCAATGATAGACTCCCTTATCTTATAAACAAGTGAGCACGGTTCGTGGCTGCATTGACCGCTGCGGTGCAATCAACGTCACGTATCTTCTTGATCTCTCAAAAGAGATTGGTCACCCCACCGCTGATCTTATATTATTGGCTCAAGAATTCTCCGAGGCATGCCAAAATTATTTTTGGCCAATGGCCAAAGATGGTAAAAGGCACAGTAAGTTAGAGTTCAGCCTGTCCTTAAATAATAACGCGAATTATGCAGGTCTCTAGTTAAAAGTTGGGTTAGGAAAAATGGGCGAATTCATTTCAGGTCAAGATAGATTTCAAACGCGTGTACACTGAATTCACTTTTGCAATTGAATCAAAGTTTATCATGGACGACTCCGCTCCAATAGCCGACTTGCAAGGGAACAAAAAGCGAATCCCGTACTGTCAAATGTGGGGTAACAGTGGAGCAACAGCCAATGAACAAACATCTGGGGTTCATTATACAAAGGATTGTGGAGTCTAGCAAACAGGTCATTGAACTCGCGATATTTTCCTAGCCCTAGCCCTAGTTATAAGTTAGTTTAAGCCGTCCCCTGATAAATAGAGACCTGAAAAATTCGCAAGTTCAATGACCTACAGGCGAGACTCTACGGTCTCAAGTACAAATATGCCGGTATCAATTGCAATTTGGTTGTCTGCTGCCACAGTGGAAGGCGACAATTTATCACCGTTCTCCAGGAGGTGTCAAATACTGTGTGACCAATGGTTAGGTTCCTAAGACATAAGCTCGTTAGACTTCTGCCACTGGCAGATAAGTTATGTGACACGTCGCAAGGCCAGTTTTGACCAATAGTGAAGGCTCAGTGGTTGTAGGGCAACCAATGTCCAGTAAAGCGATCAGACTGATAAATGGCAAATTCCGCTCAAGTTGGTACAGGGCAGTGTAATCTATCATGATACCAAATAATAATGCGAGTTTCGCAGGTCTCTACCAATGGATAAAGTTATACAAACACACGTGTTTTGATTTCTAGCTGGTTCCTAAATGAATCCGCGAATTCTTCAGGTCTATAGTCTGTAGATTAACCCGAATTTCCCGTAAATATTCCATGACCAGTTGTACGTCATAACAGTTTAGTTCAGATTTACTTTTGTAGTTGGATGATCTACGTGATACGTGCCTTAGGCGTCTGCCCGCGAATCACAGACGTAGAGTATCGGAGTAACCTAATTACGATTGGCCAGTCAAGTAGGAAAATGTCCTCTTATACAGACACAACACCAATAAGAAAAAGAAAAATTTTTTATATCCGTAGGGCATTGGAATCTATCACGTGGTGGAATATTTACGCCGAATTTGGGTGTCTCTACTGATAAGCCTTTAGGCATAACTAGAGACCTGCAGAATTCGTGGATTCATTTTTGGGTCAAGCTAGAATTTTAAAAGTCTTACGTTCGTGTTACTTTTACCATTTATCGACGTTTTATTTGACACCTCCTGAAGAACCGACAACCGATCAGAAAAATGCAATAGAATGCAGGTCCAACCTTAGCCTTCCGCTATGACAGCAAGAAACCAATGAGGATTTTTATCTGCGTGATTGTACATAAGACGTTAATACACCCTTTCCAACTCCAATTCTAATCCCTACCTACTGTGTGCTAGAGGCTTCCATGCAACAGTCCCGCGTGATGATAGCAAACAGAAGTGTGTTATAAATCTTCGCGCGGACGTTGACTTTATCATACCCGCACTTGTGGACCAGGAATCCCCAGCCACTAATGCGGGCTGTGACAGCACAGATTAGCTCGGTTTGACTTCTGGTATAGGCTGTTCACGGTAAAGTGAGCACGTTTGAGGCCCTAGTTACTTTTTCCTTTCAGTCATTTTTTTTTTTATCCTGTAACCACGTTTATAAATAAGTATTGCCATGCAAATAATAAACACAGTGAGTATATCCCATCGCACTCGGAATTTAACGTCTAAGGCTACAATGAAATATATTTATTGAGTGTTATTCCAAATGAGAGGACTTCCAAAAGTGCTCACTTTACCGTGAACAGCGTACACCTCTCAGCGGATTGGTTTTCACAACGGTCCTCGGTCACACGAGTCTTCTATAGCTAGGGATAGGAAAATTTCGCGAGTTCAATGATCTGTAGGCTAGACTCCACAAACCTGTGTGTACTCGAGACTCAGCTGTTTGTTCATTGGCTGCTTCCCCAGTGAGTAGCCAGTGTTAATTCACACCTGGCAGTATGGCACTCGCTACTTGTTTCCTTTCCAGTCTGCTATTGGCTCAGAGTCGTCTAGGGCGGGTTTAATAAACTGCGATCCAATTGCAAAGCCAACTTCAGTGTACACGTGTTTGACGTCCATCTTGTCGTGAAATGAACTCGCGAAATGTTCCTATCCCTATCCATAGTACATTCGCGGTATCCTCAAACGCGCGTGAACGTGCGCCTATGGGAGAGGGCACACGGGGATACCGATGTAAAAATTAAGAGATAGGCCTACCGCGTATTCGAAAATCCATCGGCGAATCCACCAGTGGTTGATACACCGGTGTACACCGGTTGAGGCATTATTCGAACATCAGGTTAGTTTTTGTCGGTATTTTCGTCTGCTTTCGGACACATTTTAGTACCATTTCCCTCGAATTCTAAAGTTTTCATCACCCATTTGCAAAACCCAACGTCTGAATTATTTTGGTTTGTTTTGGAATGCTTAAAAATTACGAGCCGTGGGTGTTCTTAACTTTTATGTATCAGAGAATGTGTTCGAAAATTCATCGGTTGATGTTTTGGTGCATATCCACCAGATCCACCAGATTTTCAAGCTGGTGGAGCCGACGGATAAACCGGTTCAATCGGACTCACCATACGATTAATTTTCGAACGTCCGATGTATATCAGTGGATGCACCGATGAATTTTCAGATACACGGCTAATGTCGTGGGCCAAAAGTCTGTCGAAGGTTCCTCTTAGGCCGCGAGTGGTGTAGAGAGATTACCAGGAATCGTGCTGGACGACGCCGCTTGTCGGCGGGTTTTCTCGGGGATCTCCCGTTTCCCCCACCCCACCATTGCATTCCTGCGCTGCTACACTCTCACCTCATTTCAACCTCATAGGTTGACAAGACCTCGTTGTTAAGAGCCGCCTAAATCATTCAACCCAACTCTCTAAACTGAGTGTCCTGTAGTTTGATGCAAAGAATTTGGTGTAGACGGGATGTGAACGATACCCCAAGGGGGAGGGGGGGGACCTGTTGACTGTTCCCCGTGAAGCGGGGAAAAACATTTCCCTGTTTTCCGAAGCTGGGTGACTTTCCGTATGTCACTGGCTTGTAAAGGCGGATCCTCGATCAACTTCGTGTAACGTAAGATATGTCTGCGTAGAACGTTTACAGAAATGTGCAGTTCATTGTGAATGCACTAGTCTTATGCTCAACCAATCGAGCACAAGAAGAAATTCTCTGCAATCAAGCGAAGAAGTGATTTATTATAAAAATAAACGTTTCGTTTCAATTGTATAATCTATTCGCAGTTTCTTCACACTTTTTCAATGAAACCGTTTAAAAATCATACTGTGGATGACGTGTTCGCTTGTTCAATAAAATATGCAACACATCACAAGCGTTTCTTTCTTCTGTTAACGTTAAACACTTTCTTTTTTGTTTAAAATACAATTTTACAAAATTCTGTCTATAAATTATTGCATCCATCCATAAATAATATGAATAAAAAATAGGGAGAAAATAGGTGTGTTGGTAATGCTTACTAAGAAATAGTAAGCTTTGTTTGCACGAGGGATATCTTGACAGTAGAACTTCATCAAGGCTTCAGAAAAGTTGGAAGTAACCGTGAATGGACTATATTTCCATTCTTTTCCGTCACAAGTTTTGTCAGCGACATAAAAAAAATTATGATAATATAATGCAAAATAAAACTACAATTTAGGCGTATTTTTTGAGCGAGTAGAGAGAAAAGCGTTAATTTTTTTTTTAGTAAAGTATTAAAATTTATACTATATACTGCATTTTATTTATTTTTCCTCATTCTATCCTTTTGGCTGAAGCCCTTCTGTACACGACACGAAATTTATTTCGCACTTTTGAAATCAACCTTAGAAAAAAAGTAACTGCCCCTGCCTGCAAATATTTTAACGGGAGCCCTGAGTGACTTGCGCCCAGTAAAGTTGGTAACGATGGCTGGGAAGTAATTCCGTATCTTAACGCCGAATAAAAAGTCTTAGGTAACCATTTATGATAACTTAAATTATTTCTTTCGCTTTATGTTTTTTTAATGAATCGAGGTGTAAAAATCAAGGGATTTATTAAATATTTACCTTTTATAATAATATCACAGTTTCATTTGACCGACGTATGAATAAAGTTATGAGGCCCATGACGATGTTAATCTTACATTAGGCGAAGAATACACAACGTGCATACAAGTAGATCTTAAGTAGGGATCTCAAAAGCGCTCATTTTACCGTGAATAGCCTATACATGAAATGTACGCGATGGCCGCGAAAAGTTTCGTAAAACCTCTTCTTTAATTCTGATACTTAACGTTTATTACTTACACGTTACAATCCAACCTTAAGGAGTTAAGGTCGTTGATAGTGCACGTCTAAATAGGAGGATAGGCGTATCGACCAAGTTGATGGGAATGTGTCAAAACCGCACTTCCGCAATTGTTTCCCACCGAAATCCACGGAGAACGAGAAGTGCGCAATTGATAGGGGCATTCGAGTTTTGTGAAAATATTTCGTGACGAACTGCGCATCAAAGAAAAACTTAAGCTCAGCTCCACTGTCGTGCATGGAAGCTTGGCAAATCCAGTCTGAATGAGAGTTGCCGTAATCATACACAGAATTTACACGAAGAGGACACACGAAGTTACTGACCGATCTGTTGTCGTATATAACAGTGTTAACACTTTGTACCAGCGTTAACGACAAGCTACAAGTGAGTCTCTTATTGATACTACTTCAAGGACACCGTATTCTATTGGTCTCTGTTCTGTCTTACCATCGTCCTATTGGACGAAACCGCACCACGCTCCCGTTATTGGCCGCATGTTAGCCAACTCAGTGTGGAGTTGGCAGTCTGCAAACCAAATGGTATTTCGTAATGAACAGTTTTTACAGCACGTCATGTTCATTTCAGAACTGGTAAAATTAATGCATTTTTATTCGTTTTCAATATTGTGTTATTCATTGGTAGAATTGTGATAAAAGTAAGGTAGCAGGGTAACTATAAATATCCAGGGCAGCTTTGTGTTTCATGGGCAGAGAAATATTCATACCAGTTTTGCCCGCGCTACACTCGGGCATAGCCTACAAAGTGTTACATTTTATAACAATCTTCGTGAATGGATTAAAAAAATAGACAATAAAAAAAATAAAAAGAATTCCTGAGGCACCTATTATTAGGTGCATAATTTAATGCTTTTTGTGAATATTTGAACTCTTATGATTAAGAAAATATCGATAATTTTACTGGCTACATTTCTTTTGTAAAACTGAGTAGACCCATTACTAGAGACTTGTAAATTTTGCAGATTCGTTTTGCAACCAACTAGATGCCAAAATCCTTCGTATAACCTATATACTAAGAGACTCGACTAGTTGACCGTTGTTTGGCGCCCAAGTTTTGCCCCAGAATAGGTAGTGCATGATTTTATGCTATTTTCCTTTGCAGATCAATCGCGTTGAATTCGCCTAGGGCATGGCTAATAAACTGCTACCCAATCGGGAAAGGATGTCAGATGTTCACGTGTTTGAAGTGTAGCTTGTCCTCAAATTAATTTGCGAAATTTCCGGCCCTCTGCCCAGTTCATATATCTAGGTTAAAATGGCTTCTGTAAAAAAAAAATCATTAATAATCAGAACTAACCATTCAAGGCAGGGCTGCTTGCTAGTTGTCACACTCTACTGTAACATGTCTCTGGGAAATCCGGGAGAAAAGTGGTATCGTTAAGAAACTCTGAACTAATTTCCGCCTCAGCGCCACACAGACGGGGTATTCTCTCTCTCTCTCTCTCTCTCTCTGTGACTCAACGAATAGAATATCTGCAGTGATCACGTGGTCGCCGTTATCTTCATGTCACAATGTACTGTTCTTTCACTAGACCAAGTCGGCCAGTGTTAAATCTCGTTTTTTTTTTTCCGTTTCGCGCCTCAAATGTACGAATCACATAAGTTAAAGAAAGTATGGCGAATAGTCCTAGGAAAAGTTTTTATAGACTATTATTTTTCACTTGGAAATTCCACGTTCGGACATACTGAAATCAAATTTACACATACGCCGTATTACGTCACAGCTGCAGTGAGAAGACTTAAGGCGGTCGCCTGGTTGAGAATTTGCTATAAGGAAATACATATTAACGAAATTCGGTTTTTTTGAAGCTAATTTGGAAGATGTAAACTTGAAAGTAAAACGTGTCAGAAATGGTACTCTCAATCCCTGTATGTAGGCAAATATAACAATTCGTTTATTCAGTATTTTTTTTATTTAATTATTAAGTTTTCTGATCTTTCCGGGGACCAGGCTGTACATGATTACTACAAAAGGCTTGAAAACCAAGGATGCTCGTATTTCTCTGCTCAAAAAAATCCCTGGTGATACAAACCTATCTTTAACAGGAATGCCAAGAAACCGAACTTCATTAACATGTATTTCCGTATACCGAATTCTCAACCAAGCAACAGAATTAAAACTTATCCACTGGAATCACTGAAATTTTGCCGAAAAGAGTTTAATCATAATAAAAGAATCTTAGTAATCATCGACACTTGGAATGTTGAAATACAAACCAGCATATCCCCCCCCCCCCCCACTCTACATTAACAACGCCACCCACAAAGAGAATTTGTCGAATGAAGGAAATTCCTCCGATACCATTTTTCACTTAGTTGCGCATTTCTTGCGTTCCGCATTTCCACAGTATAATACGTATTAATTTTGGAAATCTAGACTGCCGGCCAAGCTAGTTGCGAGTACCAACCCAACATAAGTAAAACTGAACGATCACAGAAACAAACAAACTACACTGCTCCAGAGCAAACACGAGATGGCATACATATAAATAAAAAATCGGCAAAAGCCAAAATACCACAAAATAAATGCATAAGAAATAAAATTACGCTTCAAAATAACAACAAAAAAGGAGGGATTGAAAATGTTTTTTTAAAATGGATGTCAGCTAGGACCAACTGCAAATGTATCATGAGATGTACGAATGGTCAAAGGTAATGTCCACACGAGGACAAAGGAATATTCTGACAGAAGGAGTTAGGCGATGTGGGAAGTTGATATCAAAGTACGAGATCTACTCAGCAAATCGGAACCGCTCTCAAAGCGGTTACTTAAAACTTTCCTGAAGTTCTGTTTAAGTTCTACATCCACGATATTCCTCCACCTCATTCAAACAAGTGAGTGAAGAGATTTGGACGGCTCTTAACAGCGAGGTCTTGAGAGCCGATGAGGGTGACTGAGGGGAGTATGGAGCAGCGCCGGAATAAAAGAGCGGGAGGGAAAAGGGAGATCCCCGAAAAAACCTGCCGACCAACGGCATCATCCGGCAATCGTGCCGGATGAGAAAATCCGGTGACTCGGACGGGGATTGACCCTCCCCCGCCCCCCCTCACACCATGGTGGTAGGCGAGCGGGCTAACCACTCGGCCACCGCGGCCCCTCAGTCAAACGAATATCAGAAAATTACACCATTGTTAGTTGCAAATTAAATATTGTAATTCGTAGATGAAATATAATCATAAATCCTATTTAACGAAAAATAAGATAATTAATACAAGTATAAAACGCTCGTGATATATAACATATTTAAGAAGCAACCAAACACGTCATTAATTTGTTTGTTTTTCCAAAGGTTTGATTAAAAGAGTTTGAAAAAAACAGCGCGTGTGTGTGTGTATGAGTGTGTATATATATGCATATGTGTAATTCGCAATTAGACCGACAAACTTCAGGCGGTGATTCTTAATGAAAAAGTAAAACGAAAACATGTGAGACACTTTATACCTAAACCGAATATTAAGGGAGGCATGAGCCCTTAGAAAACTACGTTTTACTCCTTGTTTGTGCAAAATATCGGTAAAGAAGAAAATACAATGACAACCCTCGGAACATTATATATATACATATATGTACAGACATTACTTACAAGAAAACTGTCCACCACATGCCACCGGGAGGTTTTTAAAAGCACTCCAGATTATGGGCTGGCCACTAGATGTCAATTTTGCCCACTACGAGAGGAATTAAAATGTGGTGTATTACGTACAAAGTTGGCGCCACTGCGACAAGGAGTTAGATGGGAGGGGGGGGGGAGAAGGCGACGGGAAACCCGACGTACGTTCGCACGTACGGACGTACGGACGCAGTGAAAGTTGAGTCGTGACTGGGCCGGGTTAGGACCCGCAGTATCCGTCGTGGACCGCCTATTAGCGATGAGGGCCGACAGCCGTTACATACACGTGTACTGCCTCCTGGGGCGTGGCCACCTATAGGCTGTTCGCGGTAAACTGAGCACTTCTCTGAGGCCCTCACAACACGCGTTAACCCCTGATATAGACTATCCACGTTCAAACTGAGCGCTTTTGAAAGCCCTTTCTTTTCGAATAATAGTCAGTATATTTTGTGTTTGCCTAAGGCAGGTTTTTACGACGACCCGTCGCGTACGTCTGTCTCGTGACCTACAGCCAATCAGAGGTGGCCATTAATTCTGTCCTTCCGTCCGTCAAAACCTTGGCAAGCTTTAACTTTTGACGGGCGAACGGATGAAATTACAGCCTTCTAAACGTGCACATTTTGTTACTCGTTCACACAGAGTTCTTTACAAGGCTGTGTAGTGAGTGCAGTGTGTTTTTTACTGTCTTTTGTTTTCATATGCTTGTTTATTTCACTGTAAAATAAATTAAGTTAAATTTTCTTGAGGGGTAATTGATAATTACGTTCGGAAATACGAGCTCCTTTTGTGCAATAGAAGCAATAATAAAATTATGCTTTATACGGTGTTAAAAATTTTTTCACAGAGAATAATTTTCATTACCTACGTGTATGGTTGTTTTGGATACTTGGGGACACAATACCGTCAGAAATTGTAATTTTTTTTATGGAGAAATTTTCCTGTTTGTAAACAGTTTTGTTTTGATTGGTTTGCAGCAATGAACGTACGACGGACGTACCAAGTTGTGTTGTAAATCGCTCGGCTGGGAGACGGACAAACTTGTGACGAGCGAACGCGACGGGCTGTCGTAAATCATGCCTTACACGTTGACTTCCGAGAGCTGTGGAATATGCACGCTGTGTTTATTACTACATGGCAGTATTTATTTTAAGCGGTGGTTAAAGCTGAAACAAAAAAAAAGTGACTAGGGCCTCAAAAGTGCTCACTTTACCGTGAACAGCCTACAAATGAATTCTATTGCCGCCTCGGCCATTACCACTTTGTAGACTATGGCCGAGTGTAGCGCGGGAAAAACTGGTATGAATATTTCTCTGCCCATGAAACACAAAACTGCCCTGGATATTTATAGTTACCCTGCTACCTTACTTTTATCACAATTCTGCCAATGAACAAAACAATACTTAAAACAATTTTGGCAAATAAAAATACATTAATTGTACCAGTTCTGAAATGAGCATGATGTACTGTAAAAACTGTTCATTACGAAATACCATTTGGTTTGCAGACTGCCAACTCCACACTGAGTTGGCTAACATGCGGCCAATAACGGGAGCGTGGTGCGGTTTCGTCCAATAGGACGTTGGTAATACAGGACAGAGACTAATAGTGGCGGGGGCCCTTAAAAAATTCTCACTTTACCGTAAATAATCTATACTGTCTGTGGGGAGGGGAGGGGGGGGGGGGGGTTACACTAGATAGGCCCATTCGAGCCAAGTTACAGCCATGCTGCTAACACCAAAAACACGATTGAAATTTACTCGTGTTTTTTTTTTTTTTTTTTAATTATAAACATAGGAACAACCAAAAATTTAATACCTAACAAATCACAAAACGAAAATTTTACTTTTACTGCCCTGTTCCACTTGATACTGTGTGACTCGCCTGTTATAGAACAGACCGATGCAAGATTGTTGATTTTTGATACGTGGCATACTTAGAAATCACCCGAACACGTCATTCGTGGGGCAAATTTTTTAAAGGTTGGGTTGAAAAAGTGTGAAATAACCGCAAATAGACTATTTACGACTACGTAATGCTAAGAGAACACGTTACAAAACAGTACTTTGCTGTAAAGGCTGTTCACGGTAAACTGAGCCTCTTTGAAAGATCTACTTATGATCTAACTGTATCTACGTTGTGTATTATTCCGCCTCACGTAAAATTAACATTGCCATGGGCCTCATCACTTTATTCATGCGTCGGTCGAGTGAACATGCGTAATTACTAGATAAATATATATCTTACAAATCTACTCATTCTTTAAACTTTGGCGCAGGAAAATTAAACACGAAGGGAAAGAAATAATTTAAGGTATCATAAATGCTTACCCAACACTTTTTATTCGACGTTGACATATGGAACTACTTTCCCTCCATCGTTACCAACTTTCTGGGCACATCGCACTCAGTGCGCCCGTTAAAATATGCGCAGGCAGGGGCAGTGACATTTTTCTAAGGTGGATTTCGGATGTGCTCATTTTATCGCCAACAACCTTTATGTTTATGTACTTGAGCTGCATACACGCAGTTTCAGAGTACGGCTGGGTAGGTGGTTCAAAGTCATATTCTCGCTGCTCTTCTCTAGATGCCCAGTTGCACCATCGTGGTTCGAAACTCGATCCGAGATCGGATCTAAGATCGACACAGAAAACTGTTGCACCATTCGAATTCAGAGCTGGACTGGAGATCGAGATGAAGTTCATTTCGAACCGCCGAAAATTGGCGGTTCGAAATGTCGATCGAAGATCAGCAGCCATCGTCGACAAATGTAGTTTGAAAATACGCCAACAGATATTCGAATGATTTCTTGGGAAATTAAAACAACATTATACGCATTTGAATCTTAAGCATTAAAATTCATACAACAATAATTCACTTTAAAAAGATAAAACATCGCACATCTAATTCTATCTATAGTGAAAAATACATCTACTTCCATGACCGCATATATTACGAACCAATAGAAGAACTTGTCTCATACTTAATATCGATTTCTCACTTTGGAACCGAGATCGACGAATCGGAGATCCAGAGTCATGAAATTTCGTTGGTGCAACACTTTTGCATTGGAACCAATATCAAACTGGATCCTCCTGGTTCGGAACAAGGATCATTAGATCTCGGATCGGGGAAGATGCTGTTGCAACTGGGCATGAGATTCGTTGTCCGCCACTGGTCCAGGGCGTGCGTGTGTGCATGTGTGTTTGAACCTGGAGCGACGCGGGAACTGGCTCGTGGGAGCACATGGTTCGGCGGAACCCACCGATGAAAAAAGAAAAAAAAAAAGTGCGGCTCTGCGAAATTCCCAGCACGTTGGAGTGTGTTTTGTATCTGTCTGCACATCGAGTACACTTACGTAACGATTCCCTCCCCCCTTCACCTCCCACTCCCTCGCCTATCCCAGTCCAAACCCAGACAAAATCCTGCACCTCCGCAGCGCACCGAGCTATGGGATCGCCGTCGTCTGGACGATGTGTAATTCCCATAGCTGCGTTTCCACGCCGAAAAGGAAAAAAAGGACCAAGGCTGGTGAAGCTGCTGGCGTCGACTGACGTTTACTGCGTCCGAAGAGATGGCAGGGGCCGCGGTAGCTCAGCGGTCAGACTGTTCGCATTCCAGAACAAGGCGAACCGGGTTCGATCCCCGGCCGGGTCTCGCCCGGATCTTCGCAAGTGGGAATCGTGCTTGTCGGTGGGATTTTTCTCGGGGATATTGCTTTTCTCCCGCCTTTGCATTCCAGCGCTGCTCCATTCGCACCTCAGTTCACTCTCGTCGACTTCCAAGACCTCGCTATTAAGAGCCGCCCAAATCTCTCAACTTAACTTAGAGATGGTGATTTTTAGAGGCCTAAAAATCTTGCGAATTCGGTGACCTAGGTTAGAATTCAGTGTATGTTCAAACAATCAGATATTAACGTTTTATTGGATGCTTGCTGTCAGGGTGAATGACGTTTGATTGGGCATGGATTTTTTTTTTTAAGTTTGTTATTGGTCCAGAGATCTCAAGGGGTTGTCAACAAGTGAAGGAATTGCAAAAGGAACACATACGTACACGTTTATGATTTCTATTTGAGTTCAACTGAGAGATTTGGGTGGGTCTTAACCACGGGGTCTTGAGAGCTGATGAGGGTGAAATGAGGTTAGAATGGAGCAGCGCCGGAACGCAAGGGCGGGGGAAACGGGAGATCCCTGAGATAATACCCGCAGACCAACGGCATCGTCCGGCACGATTCCCGTGCGCCAAAATCCGAGGTTGGCCCGGCCGGGAATCGAACCCGGCTCGTCTTGGTGGGAGGCGAGCAGTCAGACCACTACACCTCCGCGTGTCCTTAGGTTCACTGTTCAAGGAGGTTTTTTTTTTCTTCTGTTCCTCAGATTATAAATAATAGAGCTACGGGTAGACCTTGATGATATTGGTCAGTGTCCAATGATCCTTTGACAGGTCACTGCCTGCAGTTGAGTAACAGCGCTCTCACATGTACGCCACCAAACTGAAACAATTAACCAAAGACACATCATTACACACACCGTAAATTCTATTATAAGCCTAATTATAAGCTGAACATGCCTACTAAAGAAATTGGCTGAGGAACTAAAACACTGGAATGTGACTGTGGGAATACCTGCTAGAGCCAGCTTCACTGTCAATATTTAGAAACTGGAGAAGAAAAGTGAAAACCAAAACCGGCATTTTGAACGCGAAATTTTTTTTCAGTTCTTTTCTTAAGAAGACGCCATCTTATAAAAACATTAAGCGTTTTTTAAAACGAAAATTTTTATTACGTTTGTATGACGGCAGCCTTAATGTCAAGTCTCACTCCTCGCAAACAATTTTTTTTTTGTTTTACCTTAGCCGCATTTATTTGTTAAGGTTGTTGAGAATTCCTCCTGAAAACGGATTTACATTTAACAAATTTTTCCTTATTTTAGTTGTGTGTTACATGGTGTTATATAAAATGTTTGCAAGTTATAGATTGATATTAAAAACAAAACGTCACAGATGTGCTGTAATTCTACATAAATTGCACATCACTAGAAGAAATCATTCGGAAATTCACCATACCAGTGTATAAACTTAGCGAGAAAGCTGGAATGATAATGTTTTCTCCTATAGGCTGTTCGCGGTAAAGTGAGAATTTTTTTAAGGATCTTCTAATTTCCATCTTCCTGCTGCTTTTTAATATAAACATTGCCATGTGACCAATAAACACAGTGTATATATTTCACCACTCTCAAATGGCAATGCCTGAGACTGCAATAAAATATATCTATTAGTGGTTAATGCCGGTTGGAAGGGCCCGGCCTATATCCATTCATTGTAGCGTTCCTACACTTGCTCAGGAAACAGTCAAATGCGAAGGGAAGTTCCCAACTTTGTATATAGTAGCGACCTAAACATTCCAATATCTGCAGCTTGGTGTGTGGTATTATTTCCACACAGAGTAGAGTAGAGGTTAAAAACACCCATTACAGTTTAAGAAGACCACCAGAAAAAAAAATTTTTACAGTGCAGATATTACGTCTGTACCATAGTTTCTAGGGCCCAGCAAATACGTCGATTATTCGGAACTTTTCATTTTAAAAAACTTAAACCTACGAGTAATTGCCCAGCGAGAGAAGAAACTACTTTTTTCCAATTGTCGTGCGGAGCTGAAACTTTGAAGAATGTGCGACAACGGCTGTTGGCATAGGCCTGGCAGTTTACGAAGCAAAAAGCGAAGTAAATTATGCTACACTCGACTCAGCAAGAAGGACGTGAAAAGCACTTCAACTTCAAGGTCACTGTTTGGTGTTATTTATTTCGACGTCATGTTTCACAGCTCTTTTTCTCGTAACCTAACGAACTGACAGCGCCTGCGTATTTCTCTTGTAATTAACGTACGCATTAATTATTTTTTTCTCGCCTGCAAATGATTTGAATAATACAGGGGGGGAAAAAAAATCTCGAGTTGGTTCGGAAATTTAACTGCCCTTTGTTTCTTTGTTAGTCTGTCGTTATACGTGTGAGACGGTAAATTTTTTTTTTGCCGTAATTGCTATAGCGCAGTGACACTTGGTGTCCGCGGATCAAGGCAATTTTGCTCCACACACGCGGACGCATTGCCCCCCCCTTCAAACTATGTGTTTGACTCGACGCACACAATAGACTGTCGTACGCAGATCGTCGCGACCTATGACAGGCAGTTCTTAAGTGACTTTCTTCTGTCGGGCTGCCTTTCCCCTCCAATCACGAGCACTCTACCCGTTCAGTAAAAAAAAATTATAATAATTGGTGAGTTATAAAGCTGGGCGTTGGCCTCGCGTTTGCATATAGTCTATTCACGGTTTCTTCGCGTCGAATCGAGCCTTTGAAAAACCACCAGGCTATTGGTGCACGAAAGCAGTATGTTTACCCCGATTTTCGTTATAACTTGTTTTCCTGAGGGTTTATAGAAATTTTTGGCACGACAAGACATAAATATTAATTTTAACTACTTCTTGCATTGTTAAATTTTTCACTATAGGCTGTTCACGGTAAAATTAAAACTTTTCTTAGCCCTGCTTAAGATCTACTTGTATACACGTTGTGTATTCTTCCGCCATATTATATATATATATATATATATATATATATATATATATATATATATATATATATATATATATATATATATATAATCAACATTGCCATGGGCTTCATCACTTTATTCATGCGTCGGTCAAGAGAAAATGTGAAATTATTAGAGAAGTAAATACTGTACAAATATCCTCCTTTTTACACTTCGATGCATTAAAATATACAAAAAGCGAGAGAAATAATTTAAGTTATCGCAAATGGTTACCTAACACTTTTTGTTCACCGTTAATATATGGAACTACTTTCCCCTCCATCTTTACCCATTTTTCTGGACACATATCACTCATTGCGCCTGTTACAATATATGCAGGTAGAGGCAGTGCTTTTTTCTAAAGTTGATTTCAAAATTGCTCACGTTATCGTGAACAGCTTTTACCATTATTATTCTGTGAGCACTGATGGAAGATGATAAATAAGATATTCTTTCTTATCTTCCATCAGTGCTCCAATAGTAGCAATGGTTAGAGACCCGAGAATTTCGCGGGTTCATTTCTAGACAAGTTAGAATTCACACGCATGTACGTTCATGTTACTTTTGTACTTGATTGACTTGTTTTTTTTTTTCTTTGACAACTCCTGGAGATAAATAAGCCAATGACAAACGTGCAATAAATTGCGCGCTCAAACACCGCATTTTACCACCACAACAATCAACCAGTAAACAGTTGATATCTGTATGAGAGTGTATAATACTGTGAAGTCTAGTCTGCAGGACACTGAACTCGCGAATTTCTCGGGTCGCTACTAACGGCAGCGAATATCTATCAGTGCAAGAAGGTGTTCGAAAATATTCTTTATGTCTTGTCGTGCCAAAAGTTTTGAAAAATTTTCTTTAAAACAACTTTCGACCAAAATTAAGGTGAATGCACGGCTTTCGCGCACCATTCCCCTTAAAGTGTTTAGTTGTGCCCTAAGTGGCTCTTATATTGCAAGCGTGTTATACTTCTGTTAACATAAAAGTATCATATTTTTGGTTAAATTGAATATTGCTTATATTTTACCTATTAATTATAGTATTTAATTTGTAATCAATACGAATTTAACTAGAGAGAAAATAGTTATGTTGGTAATACTGAGTTAGAATATGAAAAATATTATTGAGCTGAGTGCGCACGAATGCGTTGAGTGGTCGCTTTGGTGTAATTTTATAGATTTAGTTAACCCATCGTGGCTGGCGCAAATTTACTGGCACAAAGGACAAGGTAGACTTCAGCTGCCTATATTCTTCAATACTGCAGTATCAGTCGTGTTGGTATCTGTATATCCACTTATCATCCTCCTATTGGTCCTTGCCACACCGGACACGCCTGCTGTACTCTGCGTCGTTTATTATTGCCTGGCCGTCGGCCAATGGAGTGGCTCTTTGACTCTGCGCCAATTAATGTGTTGCTACAGAGGCAATAAATGTTACGATCTACCGTGTCAATTAGAGACATGCCAAAATTCACGTTATTATTCGGCACCAGCACTGTCTGTACTGGAGTCGACGTCGTCTCTCTATTGGCTGCTTCATAGATGTGAAGCCACGCCCTTCTGACCGAACCTCACGTGATTGAGGCACACAGTTGTGAAATGTTCATTCATTGGCGCAGAGTTACCCAGGGCTTGTCAGATTACGTATGAGCCAATGACAAACGTAATGCAAAGATACACGTATTTGATATTTTTACTTGTCCCCAAATAATAACGCGAATTTTGCAGGTCCTTATAAATGATTAAAAATAACCGTTTTCTTCTTACAAATTGAAATGTTGACTATTTATATATATATATATTTTTTACTTGGATTCCGATAAACTGCAGGCAAAAAATAAAACTATAAAAGTAACTTATGCACTTTTTTTTTTCAATAGCAAAAAGGTTTCCATGTAAACTTAGCCCCGCGTATTTACGTGCGTAATCCTCAAATGGTTAAGTTGTGTTTGCATGAGGCAGGTGAATATACTGAAAGCAGAACTCTAGCAGAATTTCAGGGAAAATTGGACGTAACCGTGAATGAACTATATACTTGCTCATTCCTTCGACGAAACCTATAACTAGGGATAGGAAGGAGTTCAGTGACCTGTAGGCTAGACGCCTCAGTCCTCTGCATACTGGAGCCTCAGCTGTGTGTTCATTAGCTGTCACCCCACACCTGGCAGTGATGGGATTCGCAAGGTGTTTCCTTTTGCTATTGGCTCAGAGGTGTACAGGGCGGGTCTAATAAACTGTGATCCAATTGCGAAGGTAACTTCACTGTATATGTGTTTGACGTCTATCTCGTCCCGAAATGAATTCGCGAAATTATCCTATCCCTTCCTATAAGGTCACCTGTGGTAACTGGGGCTTCGGGTTGTTGTATCCTACTATATCACTTTTGATAAGAATCTCAAGCCTTGAAACTCAGTGGCTTATATATATAAGTACAATGAATAAAATGCATTTAAAGGCTGTTCACGATCAAATGGGCACATTCGAAATGAACCTTATAAACAAGTCACTTCTTCTACCCTACCCGCATTTTATATTTTAGTGGACCCGCCGAGTGACATTCGCCCAGTAAAGTTGGTAAAGGTGGATAGAAAGTATTTCCATAGTTAAACATCGAATAAAAAATATTTGTGACAACTTAAATTATTATTTTTTGCTTTCTGTTTTTTTTATGCATTGAAGTGAAAAAATTTGCAGGGCGTTTATTCTATGTTTGTCGAAACGGAGCTCCCGATCGTGAAATAACGATTTACGTCATATTTCCGGCTTTTGGTATTCAAAGTTAAAGATGACCTCTCGATTCTCGTTAGAAAACGATCGAGAGCACTCGACAGCTATATGTTGTCGAAAGTCGCGTCCCGATCGGGAAGTGGAAATTCAACATGGCGGGTGAGAAGCGTGGTGGCCGTATTTATTGCATATCTTATGATTTCCTACTTCTTAAACATAATACATAACATACAAAAGGTTACATTTATGTGGAACATTATTATATGCATCTTATTATGTCCACACATGTTCGGAAGTCTGTATCGTGAGTTAATTATGTAGTGTAGCAATGGTAGAGAGGTTATGTGTTTATACGAGCAACGTGTTGGTGTTGTCGGAAAATATATTTTTGCTATCCCTTTATAAAAGGACACGATTGACTGTTAACATTTTACACAGCACGAGACATTTGATTGGAGCATAATCATCTCTGCGACCCTAATGGCTGATGACCAGCCAATGAAGAACGTTGTAGAGCACATTAAGCACTCACAGTGTGGTGTGGACCAATAGAAGAGTGGTAAGTAGGAATACATAAACCAACAGAATAGACGTACCTGCAGTGGTGTATACAGGTGATTCACTTTTAACTTATCTTCAATTAGAGTAAATATGTGCACGCCTGAATGTGTAAACCTTTTGATGCCGTCCTCACGAGGCGCACTCGGTTGGTGCGGGAGGTTCTCGGTTCGAATCCCAGGTAAGGAATGGGTGTTAGTTTAAAACATTCAGGTCTGCACATTGAAATCCTTCGAAATATTTTTTAAAAACATAATTAAGTCAGCTGTACGAGGGTTGATATCCCCGTTAACATTAATCATTATGAACAAATATGTTTTATTCCTTGGCTTTTATACCCCAGTATTTGATATTTAGATATCTGTCTGGCGATTTATAACCAGCCAAAATTACAGTCTTCTGTGGATAAATTTCAAAATTTTCATGTTGTGCAGCGACGTACCATCAGAGAATACATTACACCGTGAAATACGATAAACATTGCAGTAAACTGAGAATAATCTGCTAAATAACTTAACACACCTCATACAAATTCACTTCGCATGCTATAATTAGCTTTAAGTGCAAACTCATTTATTTCAATAAATTCGTTAGAAAGGTATTACGTAAAATAAAAGTTATTTCGGGCCACTTAAAATTTCTTACACGAACATGAACATATGCAGGGGGCTGTCCCTAGTACTATGTGTGGAATCTTCAGTTCTTCAACCAATGCATTCGTTTTACTAATAAATAGTGCACACAATCTCTTGTTGCTAATTGGAAGGGATAGGAACATTTCGCGACTTCGTTTCAGGACAAGATAGACGTCAAACACGTGTACACTGAAGTCGGCTTTGCAATTGGATCGCAGTTTATTAGACACGACTCTGAGCCAATAGCAGACTTGTAAGGAAACAAGTAGCGATTGTCATACTGCCAGGTGTGAAGTAGCACTGGCTACTCTCTGAGGTGGCAGCCAATGAACAAACGTTTGAAGCTCGAGTATAAACATGACTGTGGAGTCTAGTGTACAGGCCATTGAACTCGCGAATTTTTCCTATCCCTACCTATTATGGCACGTGGATGTATCCATGTGAATTTATTTAGAGCATATTTCATATTGCGGACAGTGTTGTGATGCATTTCGAGATATTTCATGCCAACTTCAAACCATACAACATTCGCCCAATTATTTAAAGAATATGTAAATATTTTGCAAATTTCGGGCGTACAATTAATTTATTTTAAGCTAGAGATACTGAATCTGCATAGTTTTGTCTATTTGCAGCTCATTTATGAAAATATATTTATGTACAAATCGCGATTGTAGTCAACTTGCCTATATATCAAAAGCATTTTCACAATGGCAGTTATAGAAATGTGCTATATATATATATATATATATATATATATATATATATATATATATATATATATATATATATATATATATATATATATATATATACACACACACACACACACCCGAAACACTAACTTTATTTTTTTATCACTTCAGAAATACATCAGTTACAATTACGACTAATCCAATAGTGTCACCGCAAGAAAATGTTTTCATTGTTCTTCCATAATTCACTTTGCCTAAAGAAACATTAATCTGCAAGTTGAATCCAAAAACCGTCTCGCACTCATTACCAGTCACTTAACTTAAGTCATAACCGCAAAAAATAGTAAATTCTATTACCATCATTCATAGCAACGAACCAGAACCATCGAATACTTATTTGAAGTATCAGAAAATGTCATCCAATACAAGATGTCGCTCACTTGGTTGGACATCTCATTTTCGGTGGCGCGTGGTGAACTGTTGCAAGGCAAGCTGGCGTTAGCCGTGAGCTGTACCCTGTTGCTTGCGAGTTTACACTTCCACCACTAGGGCGTAGCTCGGCAGCTGAGGCCACAGGACGTGTGTAATGTGGGGGTCCCTTGCTGCTCGCTTGCGAGTGGTCGGGATGCATTCAGTTCCCTAGACAGCAAGGTGGTTACTATGCTTCCTGCTGTGTGCTCCGAGAATGTACAGAAGTGAGCAAGATCCAGCTCGCCTTGCAACACTTCACCACACGACGTGTGTAATGTGGGGGTCCCTTGCTGCTCGCTTGCGAGTGGTCGGAATGCATTCAGTTCCCTAGACAGCAAGGTGGTTACTATGCTTCCTGCTGTGTGCTCCGAGAATGTACAGAAGTGAGCAAGATCCAGCTCGCCTTGCAACACTTCACCACACGACGTGTGTAATGTGGGGGTCCCTTGCTGCTCGCTTGCGAGCGGTCGGGATGCATTCAGTTCCCTAGACAGCAAGGCGGTTACTATGCTTCCTGCTGTGTGCTCCGAGAATGTACAGACGTGAGCAAGATCCAGATTGCCTTGCAACACTTCACCACACGACGTGTGTAATGTGGGGGTCCCTTGCTGCTCGCTTGCGAGCGGTCGGGATGCATTCAGTTCCCTAGACAGCAAGGCGGTTACTATGCTTCCTGCTGTGTGCTCCGAGAATGTACAGACGTGAGCAAGATCCAGATTGCCTTGCAACACTTCACCACACGACGTGTGTAATGTGGGGGTCCCTTGCTGCTCGCTTGCGAGCGGTCGGGATGCATTCAGTTCCCTAGACAGCAAGGCGGTTACTATGCTTCCTGCTGTGTGCTCCGAGAATGTACAGACGTGAGCAAGACCCAGCTTGCCTTGCAACACTTCACCACACGCCACTGCTCGTTTTGTTGCTTAGGCTGCGTTCCGCGCAAACACATTTCTATTGTTCCCGACGTATGACAGAGAGTTGTATTGTACTACTACAGTACCAAACAAAAAAATTTATTGTTGCAACACTTCAGATTACATTTTTATGTACATTCCTGGAATAATTGAACATAAACTTATTCACACAAGGCAAACTGTAACACAAAAAAAAACTCGTCCTGCAATGCGAATATTGTTTTAGTTAGGGTCGGTGAATAGATAGTTTCAATAACGACTCGTGCACTATGTAAACACATACTGTATGTGTATATGTACCCACACAGTGCACACACACACATACCTATAGGGAAACACAAATATCTGCTCGTGACCCATTTCGTGTCTATTTACAGTGCTGGAAAAACCAAATACATCTTTGACTTTCACAACAGAACTTGGTAAAGAAAATATCTTCCCCCCCCCCCCCCCACACAAATAAAATTCCTAATAGCAAGAATAATCCCCGTATGTACACATTTATTTTAAAATCTGTTGTGCGTATACAGCAACAGAGAGAAATGTAGAAAAAATGAATTCCCTACACGAAGCTTTGAAGTCACCCCAATTTGTTTAGCGCGTGCTTTATTTGCAAGTTGACACTATGGGCGTCGTGAGGTGTATGGGCGCAGAGACATGGATACACTAATTAAAAAAATTATGAAGTGAACGTGTTGCCAATTATCGGCGATGTTTTTCTTTTCCAGTCCCCAGAGCGCAGCGCAATCTGAGACTCGTGCCCAATACAATAATGGAGCTATCGACGATGGTGACATTTCGGAAAACAAAATGAGGCTGCCTTGGTCCACAAGCCGTGACTGGAACGGGGAAAAAAAAAAAAACCCCGAGCTAGGACCGAGGACCCAGAGCCCCTGACATGACATTCCAACTGGAAGCTACTTTGTTTTGACTTTTTTTCTCTCGGCTAGTGGCTTACGAGCTGCAGATACATCACGGATCTTTCATCTCACACAATACCAGTCTGGCATCTGCCGGTCGAAACCGTGTCGAGTGGAGTGCCAGCCGATTACCAGGGGGGACAGAGGGGAGCAAAACAAAAATATCTCCCGATAGCCGCAAGGAAAAAATTCAACCATTCAGCTATTATTGTTTTGCAATCCCACTGGTGCCAACGTGAAACAAACGCCGAGGAACGTTTCGTTTCAGCAGTCGCTCCGTGGTGTGGACTCGAATTGCTATAGTCCCTGCTTGAGATAGACTTTTCTCCCGACTGCGTATCAGTGAAAAGACGCCCGTTTCCCTTCACTCGCTGAGTACGTGACATTTCCCACTGACGCTGTTAACCGTCAGGGCTATTGGTCCCTGGGTGACAAGAATTTCTGCCTGCGTTAGCCATCTAGGGACAGGTGTTCTTTCTGGAAAAGATTTCAAGACCAGTTGTACTCCAAAACACTTTTGTTCATACTCGCTTTCGTGGTCGGATGATTTTCAATGCCACGTGCCTCAAGTGTCTGCCCGCGAATCATGGACGTTCGGTAGAGGAGTACTTTATTACGATTGGCCCAGTCAAATAGGAATGTGTTTTCTCACTAGGGACACCCGTATTTCGCGAAAAGATTTCCGTTCGTGCTAGACTGCAGTTTTCTTTTGCTTACTGGCGGCATGTGTCTGCGAGAAGTCATTTTCATAGTTGACTGGCCAATCGGAATTAATTCACTCCGATACTGTACGTCTCTGATTCTTGGGCAGGCACCTAAGACGCGCAACATCTAGATCACCCAATCACAAAAGTGGATTTGAGCTAAAGTGTTATGATTTACAGCTAATCGTGAAATATTTTCGCGAAATACGGTTATCCCTGCCAATAACCAGAGGACGTTGTTGTTGTAGATATAAGATATTGAAGTCTAGCATGGCCATAAATATTTTCGCGAAATACACCTGTCTCTAGTCATCATACGTAATTACATCTGCAAGGTAATATTTTTCGTCAGCAGATGAAAACGTGAAACAACATGATGAAGGCAATAAAAGATATATATTTTTAGTGTGAGTTTGGTCTTTAATAATACGATTTGACATGGTAACATGAACTCAAGGCTTTCGTTTAGTTTTCACTCTAGTATCACTGTGCTTGGTTCTGGTGTTTAAACTGCACGGAACGTAGCGAAGCGAATGCGTCGAGAAGTACTATTTGTGTAAATAATCCTAATGTTACCAGTTGAAATATAATTGAAAACAAATTGGATAAAATTTAAAGCTACATAATTTCCGTTAAATATTAAATTATAAGCTAACACACACACACACACACACACACACACACACACACACACACACACACACACATATATATATATATATATATATATATATATATATATATATATATATATATATATATATATATATATATACATGGGCTTAAGGTAAACAATTTCACTGGCTGAACAAGTTACTGAGCTACTAAGTCAATGTTAACGTCGCAGGGAATATATATTGTTAACGTTAACATTGACTTAGTAGCTCAGTAACTTGTTCAGTAACGTCGCAGGGAATATATATACGTATATATATTCCCTGCGACGTTAACATTGACTTAGTAGCTCAGTAACTTGTTCAGCCAGTGAAATTGTTTACCTTAAACCCTTGTCACACTCTCAAATTTTTCCGTCAAACTGCTTCCAACAAGTTTGGTCAAATAAGGTTGGACAGTTATGACGTCATCGAAACGTCATAAACGACCACCATTTTCGCCTGAGAAAGTTGGATGGCTTCAGTTTCCATCAAACATTTGAAAATTGGACCGGTTCTAAAATTCGTTTGATGTTTGACGGTCTCAGCCAATCAGAATCGTGCACGGCAAAAATGGACGTCAAGAAACTTAAAATAACGAACAATTGCTAGAGACCTGCAAAATTCGCGTCAGACAGACTAGACTTGAAACATCTGTGCTTCTGTTCTGCGTTTCTCATTGGACTACAGTTTGTTCGGAGACGCCCTGGACGACTTTGGACCAATAGCAAGCAACTAACGAGAGGCTGTCCCAGTCACGTCCAATCAAGACAAACAGGAAAATGTGTCCTCGCTGATGTAGAGACCAATAAACCAATTGCAGCGTCTCGAATATGTAAAGGACGGCGAATGCTACTAGCATTTTGCTACAAAATAACGCGAATTTTGCAGGTTCCTAGCAATTGCTGTAAACGAATGTAAGTTATGAAGATAATTCATTTATGTATAAGATGTCTGGGCGCGAATGCTATTTTAAGTGAATATTGCACATAATATTACTAACTCAGAGGCATTTATTTCATTGTGCAGGAAACATACATGATATATAAAATTTTAATTTAGTGAAGAAACGAAAATAAATTACAATATTACTTACATTTATTCCTGTAATGGACCGCATGGGGGAAATAAGCAATATCTCACTACGAAAATAATTTTTAAATTATATTACAAATTATATTCTACCAATAAAAAAATTTGATAGTGTGGCACATTTTCAAACACATTCAAGAGTATTTGATAACATTTGTTGGAAGGGAAAATTTGATGGCCGTATTTTGTCTTCGAATTTTATTGTCAAATATACCTAGTTGAAGGCGAATATTTGACAATGCAGCAGGGGCTTAAAATAACTAGAGATTTTGCACTGATTCTAGGTAGAGTCATTTTTCATCAATTTATGTTGCTGGGACAGGATGTGAATCAGTTATTTTCACTTTTTAGGGTTCATAGTGTGGCACCTCTGGATATGAGGATAATGTTTATTTCACTGAGGTCGAGAAACTCGGTGCTTTTAGAAAGTACACTTTTTCCCCGCCAGGATGCACTGGTGTCGCGTGCGCACGGGATTTTTCAGTTGTGTATTTAATAAAATTGAATAATAGCAATTTTCATAAAATACTGTTTTATAAAATATTCCGATTTGTGTCGTGTTAGAGCCTATGTAAGGAATAAGCTTTTTTCTTCACGCTAGAGTGGAGGGCTGTTCACAATCAAGTGTGCACGTTTGAAATCAACCTTAGAAAAAAGTTACTGACCCAACCTGCATATATTTTAACATGCGAATTGAGTAGTATGAGCCCAGGAAAGTTGGTAACGATGGATGGAAAGTAGTTACATATCTTAACGTTGAATAAAAAGTGTGAGGTAACCATTTGTGATAACTTAAATTATTTATTTCGCTATCGGTTGTTTGTAATTACGGATATATTTATTTCGCACTTAAATACGTAAATTTATTTTACACCGAAATAGGCATGCTTGCTTTGAGCGCTCAGTACCAAACACACTTATATTTTAAACTGTCTGCTCTTATAAACATCATCGGATGGTGTGAATAATATTTACGAAACAAAGTCAGTGCTTGTAATTTTTTGCTGGAACAAGTAGCTACATATCACAATTGTAGCCAAACACGAAGTTTTACACAAAAATAAACAGAATCTCCTAATTCGCCTTCAGTTTAAGGCAGATTCGCACTCGCCATCTTGGAGTTATGGATTTTTTTTTGCCATACTCTAGAAATACGGTTTTTATCGTGTTTTCTGGAACGCCAGAGCACAGAGCATTGTATGCGGTCAGTATTTCTTGATCACTGTTGATATCGTCGCTTATGTAATCGTACGCAAGAAATAACGTCGCGTTTCGACTCGACAGTCACCAGTTAAAAATTAACACGTGTAGCGAAGCTGTGGCAGTTCGATTAAGTTTGGGAAGATGTTATTTAGGACATGTCCAGCAGGAAATTTCAGTACACCTTCTAAAATAGAAACTTTTTATAAAAAAAAACGACAGATACAAGATGGCGGGTTGTAATCGGCCTTAAAGCGGCCTCTTTGGAACATGGGCGTGCCTTACGGCGGAAATTTTTCCTTTGCCCAACTCCACCTTAAAGAGTTCAGTTTGAGAGATTTTGGCGGCTCTCTGCGACGAGGTCTTGAAATGAAGTGCGGATGGAGCAGCGTGGGAATGTCACGGGGGGGGGGGGGGAGGAATGGGAGATACCAGAGGAAAACACCAGCCTACCAGCGGCATCGTCCGGCAAGATGCCCACGAGCGAGAAATCCATGGGAGAGACCCCGCCGAGAATCGAACGCGGTTCGCCTAGGTTAGAAGCGAGTAGTCATGACTAGGCGCCCCCAATTTTTCGCGAAAAGATTTCACGACCAGTTGTACTGCACAACACTCTAGGCTCAGATCAGCTTTCGTGATTGGATGTTACGAGTCGTAGGTGACCGAGCGCGAATCGCGGACGTGCAGTATTGAAGTCACTTGATTCTGATTGGCCAGCCGAGTAGGAAAATGTCTTCTCAAAAAGACAAGGCTCCAGTAAGGAAATGAAAACTGCTGGTACGGCCGCAGGGTATTGAGATATAGCACGTGCGGAAATCTTTTCGCGAAATTTGGGTATCCCTAGTCATGAGTAAGGGCATGCTTTTTTCACGAAAAGAGTTAAAGACCAGTTGTACTCCAAAACACTTTTGTTAGTGTGCACTTTCGTGGTTGGGTGATTTTAAACGTCATGTGCCTCAAGTGTCTGTACACGAAGTACTTTATTACGATTGGCCCAGTCAAATAATATCATGTATTCTAACGTATACACGCTGCCAATAACTAGAGACCTGCAAAATTCGCGTTATTATTTGGGGACACGTTAAACTTTCAACACGTGTACCTTTGAAATACGTTTGTCATTGCAGCATAATGTATCTGACACGTCCTGGGTAACTCTGCGCCAATAATATATGAACTCTTCACAGTTGTGTGCCCCAATCACGTGCGATTCAGTCAGAAAGGGCGTGGCTTCATGTATATGCAGCAGCCAATGGAGAAACGATGTTGGCTCCAGTGCGGACAGTACTGTGAAGTTTTGCCTGATGCCGAATAATAAAGAGGAATTTTGCATGTCTCTGGCAATAAGTAGACCGCCGAGAATTTCGCGGGTTCATTTCTAGACAAGTCGGAATTCACACACATGTACGTTCATATTACTTTTGTAACTGGCCGTCGTGTTGTTTGACACCTGGAGATAAATAAGGCAATAACTGAAACGCAGTAAATTGTGCACCCAACCACCGTCTTTTACTACCACAACAATCAACCAATAAACAGCTGATATCTCTATGAGAGTACATAAGACTGTGAAGTTTAGCCTACAGGCCATTGCACTCACGAGTTTCTCGGGTTACTAGCAATAACCAAAGGAAGTTGTGGTTATGGACGTAGGATATCGAATTATAGCATGACCATAAATATTTCCGCGAAATACGCCAGTCCCTAGTCTTGACTAGAGTCCCGAGAAATTTGCGAGCGAAATGACCTATAGGCTAGACTTTACAGTCTTATAATATACTCTCGTACAGATATAAACTGTTTATTGGTTGATTGTTGTGGTAGTAAAAGACGGTGGTTGGGCGCACAATTTACTGCGTGTTTATTATTGGCTCATATATCTCCAAGAGATGTCATACAACACATCGACCAATTACAAAAGTAACATCGACGTACAAGCGTACGAATTCCAACTTTTCTAGAAATGAACCCGCTAAATTCTCGGCTCCCTAGTCATTGCCAATTCATACAGACAATGAAGAATACGCGAATTCATTTTGGGACAAGCTAGAATTCAAAACACGTGTGTTTATATGACTTTAGCCATTGGTCCACACGGTGTTCGACGCCTCCTGTAGAAGGCTGAACCAATCGTCGCCTTCCACTGCGACAGCAGACAACCAATGTACAGTAGATATCGGCAAATTTCTTGCATAGGACTGTAGAATCTAGCATGCAGGTTACTGAAGTCGCAAATTTTTCAGGTGTCTACCAATTCGCCATCGCGGCCATGGAGCCACCATGTTCTGAGTGCCGAAACGTCCTGCTGCAAGGAAGGACCCAATGATCGGCAGGACACTGCATTCCGTCTGCGAAGTAAAGGATGACTGGACATTCCTCGCGATGCGTGCTTGAACGGAAAACACAATTCTCGTGTTGAAATCCGGCTGAAGACTTACACCACCCTCGCTTGGGATAACGCATTCTCCACTACTTCGGGACTGCCGGGCGTGTTCATAACACGCGTTGCCAGGAGGAAGGGAGAAAAAAAAAGAGAGTTATCGGAGGACATACGAACAGAACTACCAAGTCACTGCACATCCTTGAAATGAGTTAACCGGTTAGGTCGCACATTAATTTCTGAGTTCAAGTGTGACAGTCACGACATTTTTTGGCATAGGCTGTTCGTGGTAAGCTGAGCACTTTTAAAAGCCCCGCTTAAGATCTACTGATGTGCAAGTTGTGTATTCTTCCGCCTTATGTAAGGTTAACATTGACATGGGTCTCATAGCTTTATTCATGCTTCGGTCAAGTGAAACTGCGTAGTTGTTAGAAAAGAAAACATATTACAAATCTGCTCATTTTTACAATTCGATGCATTAAAAAACAGAATGCGAAAGAAATAATTTAAGTTATCAAAAAATGATTACCTTGCCCCTTTTTACTCGACCTTAATATATGGAACCACATTCCATCCGTCGTTGCCAACTTAACCGGGCGCATGTCACTCAGTGCGCCTGTTAAGGCTGTTCACGATAAAGTGAGCACTTATGAAATAAACCTTAGAAAAATGCCACTGCTCCTAACTTCAAATATTTTAACGGGCACACTGAGTGACATGTGCCCAGTAAAGTTGGGAACAATAGAAGGAAAATAGTTGCATATCTCAACGTGAAATAAAAAACTTTAGGTATCCATTTGTGATAACTTATTTCTTCCGCTTTCTGTTTTTTTAATCCATCGAAGTATAAAAAATGCCAGATTTGAAAGAAAAAAATTTTTCGGATAATTTCACAGTTGTTTCTGACCGACGAATGAATAAAGTGGCGAGGCCCATGGCAATGTTAATTTTACGTAAGGCGGAATAATACACAACATGCATACAAGTATATCTTAAGGAGGGCTTTAAAAAGTGCTCATTTTACTGCGAACAGTCTTTAAGAGCAGTGACTTTTTTCTAGGGTTGATATGAAAAGTGATCACTTCATCGAGAGCAGTCTTTATGCTCTGTACTTGAGTTCAGCAATTGTCTTGCACTGCACAACGTGGTCGAGATGTCAAGTTTGGTGTTCGGGATTGTTTATAAATAATTAAAGAAATCACTAACAATTTTATTTAGGTCGCCCACTTCTTAAAGAAACTGCATACGCCCAGAGACTTTCAAAATTGTAACCGTACGGACAGAGAGGATGATAGAAACAGCAGTCACGATTCGTACTTCAGAAAAGTCACCAAGACTTTCAAATCGACAAAACATAAAAGTTTTTCTGTAATTCGTGTATGGAACAGAATGTGCGAATTTGAAATGGCGTGAGCTAGTCTCCTGTGGTCCCACCTGCGACGCCAGTTTTATTAATTTATCTTCGATATAATGCCACGAAGCCATAAAATATCCTCAATTTACGGACCGTAGTCATCACGGCCGACCTTCACGAAGTTTGAACAGCGATCAAACAACCATAAAATGGAACGCTACAATGAAGTTCACAGACACTCGTGACCATTCGCTAAGGAAACGAATTTAAATTCTCTTCGGCGTGAGTGGTTTATTCTCTGTGTTCATCGGGTAGTTATCACAGTTTTACATAAATACAAAACTTTCACGATTGTTCCAACACAGTCGAACTGGCAGCGACATTTTTACCCACAAGGCACTTTAGAAAGTTGTTTATACTGTTGTCTTTCTAAAAGGTCATTTCACACGATGAAATATTTAATCGAATTTAACCAATTCAATTCAATGTATATAACACAGAAAGTGTTAGCATGCACTTTAGTTGGCTAAATTCAATAGGAATTGAATTATTATTTCAAAGTTTTGAAAGGCTTTCCACACATGAAGCTATATTCAATCAATTCTGAAGTGGTAACTTGAAAAGTTTCAAAACTATTGCAGTTAAAAAAAAATCATAAATAAGTTAAGCATTTTTTCCCAAACCTTTACGAGCGATGCACTACACTAAAATAATTTGTCAAAATCCAAACAAATATTTTTTTCTAATAGAATAAATAGACGTACTTACATAATTATATGCAAATAATTTCGTATCTTAAATGCCCATAAGCTACTGTATTAAGATACTGTACTTTGTATTTATACTGTTTTAAAAATTTGGAGAGTTAGTTGAAAAAGTATTATTCAAGAAAATATAGAACATGTTATACCTGAACGAAAATCTTTGAAAGAATTTGAGTCATTGAACGACAAAATGGCCACGATTGTGACATCCGAGTGTTGTTATATAGCAATTAATGAATGGAATACAGATAATTTGAGGAAAATTCCGAGTGATCTTTGATCGTACGAAAGGGCCTTAACACATTCAGGCCTGCACGTATCTACTATAATTGAAGACAAGTTAGAAGTGAATCTCCTATATAAACCACTGAAGGAACGTCTATCCTGTTGATTTCTGTATTCCCACTTACCACTCTTCTATTGGTCCACACCATACTGGGCGTGCTTACTGTGATCTACAACGTTATTCATTGGCTGGTCATCAGCCACTGGGGTCGCAGGGCTGATTATGCTCCAATCAAATGCCTCTCACTGTGTAAAAGTTTTACAGTCAACCGTGTATTTTATAAGGGCATAAGGGCATAACAAAACGTACATATTGTACTGTTCTTGTAATAATCTATGAAGTACTAGCGGAACAACGGTTGTCTAGCCATGCGAGATTGGTTTTCAAGGACGAAGATTTTTAAACTGCCGTTGCTTAAATCCTGCTTGAGGATAGTCCACAATGTGTTAATCTTTAAGTCTCTTCTTTGCTGGCTCTCCTCATGTAATATGGGGTGAATGTGAGCTAATTTTACCCTCAGTAGTGTGCAAGGTAGGTACAACATAAAATTTTAAGTTTTATATTTTAATGTTTTACAAAAATTGACACTATGTATTGAATGTGCACAATCATTACGAATACTAACTTTTTAAGGTGGTTTAATTTTATATATGTATATATAGTGTGTGTGTTTAGAATTGAGAATTGAAGCACATGGAACACTGAATAATACGGGACATGAAGATAAACAACATTATTAGATAATATATATGCCTGATGCTGCAATTTTAAAAGTAACAAACATAGGAAAATTATATTACAACTGACGAATTAAAAAGACTTGCGCTAGCCTGCTGAGCTTTTTGCACAAGCACTCTGAAAGCCAGAAACTAATATAATATTCTAGGTATGCTATTTCATTTAAATCTAAACGATCTATGCAAGATCCTGCAGCAAATGATATACACTATCCACCAAAAAGTAATCGGCCACCCGTGAAGACAGGTAATTCAGTACGTCAGTTGACTTGTGTTTCACGGCCTTCGGCGTAGGACCGCTGGTGTTTGTCCGTGGCAGCGTGAACGCAGAGGCCTATCGTAACATTCTGGATGATGAAACGCCCCCGACATTGCGGCGTTTTCGCGGAATGGACCCGTGTTACTTCCAGTTGGGTCCTTGTCTCCATTCGTCTTACCGCTGGGTGAAACGCAACGGAGGACAGGGCCGAGGAAGAGCCATTGTCTTCTTGGGCCATCGCTCGAATGCGTCAGGGAATCTACGCACTTCGCGTCGGGACGACGTCGATCGCAAAGGCGGGGAGCGGCAAGAAACTGCGATAGCAGCGCTCTGTCGAAACTGGAGTACGGCGCGAAGGAGAACTCGCGCCTGACTCCCGAGTGTGCTTGGCTGTATAGTAAGCAATTCCCATCTAGTGTCGCCGCGTGCTGGAAGTGAGCGCTTTTCAAAGCCGGCCCTGCTTAAGATCAACTTGCGTTGCACGTCGTGTGTTCTTCCGCCTCAAGTAAAATTAACGTTTGCCGTGGGCCTCGTCACTTCATTCATGCGTCGGTCAAGTGAAACTGTGGAAATATCAGGAAAGTAAATATTTTCCGAATCTGCTTATTTTTACACTTCGTTGCATTTAAAAAAAAATACAGAAAGCGAGAGGAATAATTTAAGTTATCGCAAATGGTTACCTAACACTTTTTGGTCGACGTTAAAGTATGGAATTACTTTCTCCTCCACCGTTACCAACTTTACTGGACACATCTCACTCAGAGCGCCAGTTAAAATATATGGAGGCAGGGGAAGGGACGTTTTTCTAAGGTTAATTTCAAAAGTGCTCTCACTTTATCGCGAACAGCCTTTAGTAAACTGCAGACAGAAAGATTCGTTTGATACAATGGAATGATTGAATAGTCGCAGTCTCCAGTAGAATGAGCGTAAGGGGCCATTCGTGGCCACTAATTAACGAACCTTAACGAACCACTAATTCACCAAATACAACAGGTCAATTTCCACTGCAAAAATAATCATCCTACTGGGACTGAAGGATAGTTTATAAAGGCCTTGGCACAATAAGTTGTTGCTGTTGGTGTTGGTGGGTTGGTGTTGGTGTTGGTGGGTTGGTGTTGGTGGGTTGCTGTTGGTGTTGGTGGATTGGTGTTGTTGTTGGTGGGTTAGAGTTGGTGTTGGTGGGTTGGTGTTGGTGTTGGTGGTTTGGTGTTGACGACAATTAAAGGATACTATGCGCAGGTTGGCACAGCAACCTGCTGGTGGTTGGTGTTGGCAGTTGTTCGTTGGTGGGTGTTCCCAAAATGATTTGAGCTCGCGGTTGGTGGTGGTGGTGGTTGATGTCGTAGCAAAATCGATGTATTGATTTTTTTTACCACCAACTGAACAATCAGAGACAGAGTGTTATATTGTTCTGAACAAGGGACAGTGAAAAACTTTGAAGTGAAGGAAAATAATTGTAAAATAAACATATCTATATCAGGCTCTTCCTCGACAACCAGAAAAATAATTTTAATTATTAGAGCCAAAAAATACCATTCTATTTCCGAACTTGAGAGTACAATTTCTGAATAGTGGTTGATGTATTCGTAGGTTACGGCATACGGAAATAGCGTATAACGTTTTAGATATAATTCACGCTCTCTACTTTAGTAAAATAAAAAGTGTAAACTATCAGCAAAAAAAAACTCTCGCCTGCTTAATTTTGGTATTTGAAATCCCAGTAATAGCTAGTTAAAACAATTTATCCGCTTTTCTTTAAAATATTTACTGCTGTCTATTGGCACAACCGCAAAAAACAATTCACACAAATGCCAAATCACTATTGTACCACAAAAGACATCGCACAGCAACCGAAAAGTATGCCAGGTCCTTCAAAACACGCATTCACCAATTACCCTTGGACTTGTTATATCGAGCAACTATGTTAGAAAATCAACGGGTGAAAACTCTCATGCACAGTAACGATGGACGCCTACAGACACTCGAGATGTATAGACAGCTGTTTCGTCAAAATATTTTTAAGTCCGTATCCGAATTGTCAGTATATACTTGTTAAGCATTTACTTGCCCTGGTATGTACTTGTCCAGACTATTCGGATGAGTCATAGCCTCTTCATACTACACTCGTCATCATTCTGGCTGCAACAGTAATAACTACACGGAAACCAGAAGAAAAAAAAAACTACTGCATTTACTACACGAGCGTGTTTTTATTCTTGGATGATATTCCTATAGTCAAGTACAAAATATCTAATAAACTAAATATTGAATTATGCTGTGTTTTTCAGTTATTGATATACAGTACATGCTTACAAATTTCCCCTTCCACGACATTAAAAATAACTGGAAGCACTGTTACTAACTTCAATTACGTACGCAAATTGTTCACGGTTGACAAAGGAAAATTATGACCCACTTTTATTGAAAGACATTTCGTAAATCGTTATATATTAGTTATATATGCAAATTGGCGTTCTTTGTAATCTCTAAACAGACACGACGACAAACAAAACAAATATGCAGGCTGCTGTGAATACACAAGTACGGCCAGCTAGTAAGCAACTTCGTGTATTTGCCAGGTACAAATCCTCTGTGTACTGTACTGGGAACTCGGATAGCGGCAGTATATACATGGTGACTTCGAAGGCGGGGTGAATTACGGATATGTCTATACTTGGAGAGAATTCGGGAACTGGTTCATGAGGATTGATAAGTACGAGCCATTTGGGATCTACGCACTTCTTGCCACAAACGGGATTAGAAAAAATTATTGGTTTATGTTTGCAAGGTATGCAGCTTTGCTTGGGGTCTTTCCTGAAGTATGGATCGCACCTTCGGTTGGTATTATCAATGATGTAGTAACCCGTGCAAATATACCACTTATTCCTTATCGGTAGGGACGTGCAGAATTCGCGTTATATTTTTACTGCAGACTAAGCTCCAAGATGTACAGTATGCTCGTTAGACTTGTGTCATTGGCTGACAACTTGTTTCGCGCATCCCAGCGACGCTTTCAACCAACAGCAATGCTCAATGTTTGAGCAACCAATCCCCAGCAAAGCAGTCACCCAGGGTCACTGCCGTCACATAGAAGTCTGTAGCCAATGGGATCACGTACTGAGCTCATGTATGTACAGGACAACGAATTCTAGCATGTAACCAAATAATAACGCAAATTTTGCACATCTCTACTTATAGGCAATCACCCCTTAGAAAATAATAAACACGCTAGGGCTGTAACAAGTACAGAAATCCCTAGAAGCAATTATTTATGCTGTGCCGTGCCAGAAATTTTACTACTTTTATAGTGAAGCGCGAATGAGAAAATAACGGGCAGCAGGCCAAAACGCATCGGGCGAGTCAGGAGGGTCCATTGTCGCTGCACGAAGGGGTGGGGGTTGTTCAGTTCAATAGTGACAGCGGCTGAGTGAGGTTGGGCGAGAGCTGCTCCACCCGTGAATATTATCTGCCGAAAAAAAACGTAAGCCGTGCAGCTTGATATTTAACAGCGCGGTAATGAAGAGCGAAGTTATCAGTTTGGTATGTACATGCACCGCCTGCATTGCCATGTGGTTTCATGCGCCGAAGTGTAGAAATGAGCGAATTTGCAAAATGTTAACTTTTTCTAATAATTTCACCGTTTCACCGACGCATGGGTAAAGTGACGAGGCCCATGGCAATGTTAATTTCGCATAAGGCGGAAGAACACACAACGTGCGTACAGGTACATCTTAAGCAGGGCCGGCTTTCAAAAGTGAACGTGAACGACGTATAGTCGCCGCTTTACAGTTCTGAGGAAGCAGATCACTAGCGAAGCATGGCCGTCGCGATACTTCCTTACGGACGAGGCGTTAAAGAAAAATTTATTAGGGATTCCCCTTAAGAGGACACGGGACATAAATTAATGCTATTGAGGTTTATCGTATTTTACAAATTCTATGGAAGCCGATAGATAAAACAAAGAAAGGACAATCATACAGAATAGTTTTTACTAACTACGAGGGCAAATATTTTACCTGAGTGACGTTATTCTGCCGAGATATTTCTGACGCCGTCAATTATTGTGTGTTTTCGTGGCGCAAGACATTATGCGAAATTGATACAGTAATACTGCAAAATACTTGGTCGTTAAGTTGGCAAAACCTATTATATAGGATTGCCATTTTTACTTTTTTTCACGTGGGCTTTCAAAAACCAGTAAAAATCAATTAACCTATTTGGTGTTAATTTATGTCCCACGCTCCCTTAAGGGTATTATGAAGCTGCACGTCCAAGGTCAAGAAGCGAGTGTGCAATACGGGCGACATTAACACGCAAGTCTAGTGCTTCATCGCTCCTACGTGCAAGGCGTTCAGTGTTTCCGTCGTAACGCTGTACTGTGAAAATTATGTAGATCTGTAACAGTGGGGATTTTATTACACGCGATGAAAGCCCCGTATGTTTGCGCATACATTTCTCTTGCAGCTCAAGGAAACTGCATTGGCAAGCTTTAAAAATGCGATATTTTACCACTTTCACGAATTTGTTTCTCCAACAATGCGTTAAATATGACAAACGTAAAACGAGAGGGATATAGACAATAGGTTTTTTTTTTTTTATCCTTTCTGGCAAAAAGTCGTATTCCCATAACTTTTATTTGCCGAGTAACGCGTCTGCGCGCAAACGATTTCACAGGAAATTTTTTTGTGTACACGTGTCTTTACGTTGGCGCTCGGCGCCACTGGCGTTTGGTCGTTGACACGGTTTCCAACCGCGTCTGCCTTTTTTTTTTTTTTTACTGCTCGCGCGGATATCACTCGGTGAGGTCGAGCCTCCAGACGTGGTCGCCAGCCATTGACGTCAGCTGTTGACGTCACGTGGCGTCCTCAGCTAATACGGGCGGATCTACACATCTCTCTCCTATTGTCGCGGAGGCAGATAGACGCCGCCCACCCGCAGGGAGCCATTCACGACACCCACGTTCAGTACTCGAGTTACCCGACTACTGACGGTAACTACGCTACTAAACAAGAGGCCTGCACAAATTCGCGTTTATTATTTCAGGACACATTAAAAGGGTCCTATGTACAGAAAAGTTTTCTGCGAAATCGTTGTGTACGCCTAAACGCGTGTCTCGGTCTGGCAATACGGAGTTTTTCCAGAAAGGATTTTTAAAAAACTATTGTCTACAGCGCTATCTTTTTACTTTTATCATATTCAGGAGGGGAAAAAATCGTGAAATTGGTCAAATATCGCATTTTTAAAGCTTGCCTATGAAGTTTCTTTAAGCGGTAAGAGAAAAGTACGGTTATACGCAGGTAGTTTGATCTGTGAACTTTCATCGCGTGTAATAAAACTCCACAGTTACATATCTAGCTTACACAGTAAAGCGTTAGGACGGAAACACTGCACGCCTTGCGCGTAGGAGCGATGAGGCGCTAGGCGTGCGTGTTAGTGTCGCCCTTATCGTCCCTCGCTTCTTGACCTTGAACACTTAGCTACCTTTGCAGTACGTTTGTGGCTGGTCCGTACTTCATGTGACACGCCCCGGGCAAGGCGTGTGCTGTCTTCACACGATGCCAAAGTTTATCCGGGTTGTCTCCCGCGTCCTGCATGTGTCGCGAGCTTTAGTTTCCCACCGGCTGCGAAGAATAGACGCGGAAAAGCTATTGCGCTCACTTTGTTAAGGCTGAAGTAAAGCAGCTGCCTGTGGAGCACTGCACCCGACTATACAACGTGGAGAACTCATAAAAAAGTATTACAGAAACCATAAAAATTGTCAGAAAAGTGCGATTGATTGCATATGAAAGAAGAATGTGTATATTTTGCAACATTCTAAAATATTTTACTAAAATATTCTTTTTAAATGTAAAAAAATAATCGATTAAAATGGTCTGTATTTTTTACAAAATTTAAGCGCATTTCCATTCCGGCTGCTTCGGAAAGTAGAATTTGCGCAAGAAAATCTTCGCCAAGAAAGATCGTCATAGTTTACTGTCATCGTGTGTAATAAAATCATAGTAATAATGTATCATATGAGTTTTATAATTAAGTTTATTTACGTCAGTTTCAGCCATGTATGTTTGTGAAAAATGGACGCACATAAAGATAATTATAAGAATTATTTCCTGTATTATTTCTAGAATTCTCTTGCACACAATCATAGCATAATACAGAGTTAACTTAATACTTGTCTATGGCGTGCTTTGCAATAATATAGTGATATAACTTCTGCAAACTAAGTAAATTAAATATATTTAAGTTGTCAAAGGGGCTCGTTTCCAAATGTTAAAATTAGCAATTTCTGAGGGGTAGTATAAAATAGCTCTTTATCGAATGTTACACAGTGGCAGGTCAAGGATTTTCTTGCTGGAGAGGTGTAGGTTTTGAAAAATAAGAATGTGTATTGAATACACCAAATCACTGCCATACATGATTTTTTCCAGGATAAATGAAAAATTCAAATAACAGCAACGTTTACAGCATACACATCTACTGTCGTTGTCGTAAACATTTCACTGGAATATTGTATTTTAATACAATTTCATTGTATATTTTCTGGAAGCAACAATTTTACCCCGCATGTATTTTGTTTATTACAGTGTTGTTAGAATAAGTTAACATTCAAATTCTGTTTAGTGACGATAGAGTGTCCCAGCTCGGAGCTTACAAAAATCAAATTGGATATGGCCTCAGTTACCATGTTGAGGCCTTGCACCAGTGTTTTGTATTATTGTTGCTAGTGGGGTGTTTTATTACACAACACTTGCTACTCACGCAATATAAAGTGCTAGTTGTGCATTAACGTAGTGACAATCAAATCTACATATTTTTCCTTCGAGAGGAGGACGCTCGCCCTTGCCCCCTTTTTTTTCTAATCGAAATTCGCCACTGATGTAACAAGAGTCACAATTGTGGAGATATTACATAAGATGCAACCATTGCATATATAACTATACATGAGAGAATTTTTTATCTGTTCATAGTGCTAGTAAAAACATGAGGTTTAGTTGTCAATGAACAACTTGCTGTAAGATGGTAACGGCTTATAAATGCTGTGAATGTTCTGCTTACTGACTTATTTTTGAAAGCAAATACCTCTATGTTATAATAATGATGTAACTTGAAACAAATGTGTTTCATAAATGTTTATAACAATTAATGTAGTTTTGTACTGCTGATAGTGTATATCATATATTACAAAATTATATATATATATATATACACACACACACAATGTTCAATATAAAATCAGGCAAAAGTACAAAATTAATGCTTGTAATAATTATACACGTGTGGTTAACTAATTCGAAACCTACTAAATTATTTCCTCTCGCTATCACTCAATCTTACGAAGTCTTCCTTCAGTTCTACACACACACGTCTCCACGCATCCCTAGTCATATTGCGATTTTTATAATCTTGTAGGGACTTTTCCCAGATTTGTGGCTTATATTCTACCAAATGAATAAGAATTTACGCGTCTGCTTCGTCGTCTTTCAAAATGTTTAAAAACACGTGGAAGCTATGTCGACTTACACTTGAGACTTGGCTAGGTAACGAACCTCAACAGCACGACGAGAGGAGAACCTGGACGGCCGTGAGTGCAGCTATTGTTTCCTGTGGTCCGCTGGACAGTTGTCCAGGCGAACGCCTGTCCCGGGCCCGTGAGAATGTAGCGGGGACTTCAGGACGTTTCTAGCGCCCCCGCAGAGGTTCGCCCCCCGTGTCCGGATGGTGTGAAGGGGGCCCGTGCCTCGCTGAGTATGGGTTGTTTATCCGGGCGACGGGCGATCGCCCGAACTGTGTGACAGGAGCCTTAACCCTGCGCCAATAAATAAGCACTTCACAATTGTGTGCCCCAATCACGAGCAGTTCAGTCAGACAGGGAGCGACTTCGCATCTAAGCGGCGACCAACGGAGAAACGACACCGGATTGTGTATGTACAGTATTGTGAAGTTTAGCCTGGTGCCAAATAATAACGCTAATTTCGCAGGTCCCTGCCAATAAAGCTGGAGTCACAATAACCCGACGGGCAAGACACGGCAGACAGACGCGACGTCAGAGCTCGACGGAATTTCTTATCAAATTTTATTCAGATGTTCACAATAACCCTGCGAAATCCACTCCACAATTATGTTAGTTGGCTGTTGGAAAATTATAAAACGGCAAGTTATCCTTATAATATCTAATATTTACTTTTTAAAACTCGCGATAAAGATTTAAAAACAATACGAAACGTTATTGACGTGAATACGTCTTTAAATTTGTAGCGGGAGGCAATCCAGAAAATCCGATGATAACAAAACATTTTGGCAATACAGTTTGGCATTGCAACTCCGAATCTATCGTCTACATTCTTAATTCAATTACACCACCCGATTACCAAAGGGTCAAAGAATATGTTAAGTTGAGTGAGGACTGAGAAACATCGCGCGAGTCCTTGGTGGGGGGGCTATTGTGAGTTCGTTCCGCAGCGTCTCATAACTTTCCGCGTAGTATAACTTTCGACTAGGAGAAGCTGCGACCCTCGTTTGAGTTTCAATCGACAGCTCTCGTAAAGATCAATCGATTGCGTGTGTAACGAAATTTGTGTGGAGTGGTTATGGAGAAATTGTATGCGTTTAATGTAAAAAATTAAGAAAACTTAACACAATTTCGGCCTATACTCGTCAAAAAGCCAAGTCGAAATACAGAAATCGTATGCGGTTGGAAAAAGCATCTCAAAAGCAATCCATTGATACCCATAAAACCCCATATGATCGAGTGAAGCGGTGCTGAAAACGTAAAATAAACATCAAGGCGTCCGAGCGCGTCAACGTAGACGTATTCACGCAAAACAAACGGCCGTGTCCCCAACACAGACAATTCCAGTTATTCTTTGTCGGCGCGTTAGTTTGTAGCGAAATACATACGAAATTTGGTTTTCTAATGTTGTATTTACATTTAATGAGCGCACCGACGAGTCCGAGGCTGCATTTTGTCGGATTGGAGTCACAGTCCTTGTTTTTCATTGGCTGCTACTCAGATTTCGTCGTGTCGGGGTTGTCGTGTTGGGTTCCACAGGGTATTGCGGCTCCAGCTTATCATTCAACCCGGCGACGGCCCTCCCGTATTTGAGGCGGGCCCATCTCCATAGAAACCGCGGCTTTGCTGGTCTGACTGGCGGGCTGAGTTGCGCCGGGACGTGCAGGGCGTCCTGACCTCTGGGCTATGTGTTCTTCGCGGTCTGGCGAGGGAAACTTCCTCAGCCCGCAGAGAGATACAATTGCTGCAATCGTATGGGTGGTATAAGGGCCCTCACAAGGGCCCTAGCACACCCCCGCTCTGAGCTTCGGCAATGATGAGAGAGATCTCCATAGAAGTTTTCGCTCCGGCAAACGGCACGGCCCAGCCGCCGGCCAGCTGACATTAGTGACGGCCCGGGCTGTGTACGAACTGTTACAAAACTACTGAACGCGTAAGTGATTATACGGAGACACATGTTTTTAGCGCGCCATCAGTCTGCGGCAGGTTGCGCGTGCAGTTACCTCTCTCTTCACCGACCGTACATTGCTCTCCATGAATTCAACATCATCAGTTGTGGCGCCCACAAAGCAACTAAGACAAAGAAACGAAGCTCAATACTATTTTGGTGGGCCGTTATTTCCCTTTATGTTTGGGCTATAAGGTGGAATTCGCTACCAACCATACAACTCTTAAAACATAATTATTTCAATTTTCAGACAGACGTTTTAGTTACAACTGATAACAATTTGGTAGAAATGTTATAGTTAAATACTGCATTTACACACAGTAAAATGGATCTAAATGTGTGTTTAACAATTGATGGTAGAACATTCATAGGTTGGATACTCTGTTAACTGCACAATCGTTTATTAAAATGGTAATTGTACATATTTATTTCTTTTAAAAGGTATTGTCACAGATACCAACAACTCTTGTACCATTTATTCTTAGGAAATCGGCATTTGAGAATTCAATAAAGCTCAATTCCAATTCCTGCAAATGATTGCAAACATAAATTCCGCCTTCTCCAGCAACGAACACAACAATGGAAGCAAAACAACTCAACACTCAGGCGGATACAGTGCGTGCCGACATCAAAAGTATATATTTAATGAATGATGATATGAATAATTAAAGTTAATTTAGTTGTGACTTAAGTATATTTAATAATACAATTATATTGTTTATAAAATATGTAGCTTTCTTTATTGACGAGCATTATTTTAATTTTTTTTTTCAACAGTTGGTGAAGTCATTCTACCCTAAAATTTAGTGGCGCCCGAAATCCTATAGAGCTTCGACCCCCTGGTGGCGCCAACAGTATATGGGTACATCAATCTATGTTCCCTTTTTATGCAGAAAGCATATTCTGTTTCACCGTGTCGTATCTCACATGTGGTGAAGCGTTTAGCAAAAACTTGGGAATAAATTTTTCTGGGATTATCTACCTGAATTCTACTTTTGCCTTTTCACAGAGCGGTAGTCAAGAGGGAAAAAAGAGGTTTTATCACTTCCTCATTCCCCAATGCCCGTCAAGTTGTCATCAATTAGTATTGAAGTTACTAATGTGCTTCTTAATTGGGATAAATATATTAAATGTAATTTGCCATACACTATGATAAATTTTATATAATTTGAAGTAATGTTTCTCCTATAATTTTTTCCTAATTATCGCAAGATTCAGTACCAATAACGTCTGTGTAAAAACCCTCCCTTGAGACATTTCTGGCTACGACACTAGTGCCTTCCGTATCTAGAACAATGTTTTTGGGGATCATTCTCTACGGCCATAGGCCAACAAAACATACGATTTTTTTTTATAGTGAGGACGACGGAGACTTAATTGTTAGAATCATAAATAAATGCCAGAATTTCCAAAGACTGCAATATTTTGCTTAAATGTTTCTTCACAAACAATCGTCTGTGTGTGTGTGTGTGTGTGTGTGTGTGTGTGAATGGTTGGATGTATATAACTTCCACACATATAAAAAGTGTGTGTGCGCGCGCGGTGTCTGCAGTTTTTTTCGTGATGACAAGTTTACTATCTGGGGAGTGCGTAGGCCAATGCATGCTGCATTATTTCTTCTCCTAACCATGCTATGGCGATTTTGATATATGAAGTTGGGGGGTCTGTCCAAATTATTTTCCGAATGCCGAGATGATAATAACTTTATATGTATTCGACATTGACCATCTTCCTTTCCTAGCTGTTGCATTGGTCTTGTGGGCAAGACGCTCGACTGCCGATCCAAGGGGTATCGGAACGATCTCGCACGCCTCCATCATTTACGAGTCCCGAAACGACTACCAACTAAAAATAATTCCCAGCACTCCTAGCGGCCACAATTTGAAGTACACCACCCCGATGCTAGCGCGCCCCTGCAGGCGAAGAGTGAACCAAGACACCTGAAATGGACGCATCGATACCACCACTCCTAGCTGCGAACAGTAAAACTTCACTTAATCTGGTGGCGGGCGCGATAATCAAATATGGCCGCCTACGGCAGCCGACTGGTATCATGCGCGGGAATTAGAGATGAGCATACTCTGGTGGTGGCGGGCGCGATGGTGGAATATGGCCGCCTATGGCAGCCGACTGGTGGCAGGCGCGGGAATTAGAGACGAGCACACTCTGGTTGTGGGGGCGAGAATTAAAGATTGCTGCCTACAGCAGCCGACTGGCGGCAGGCGCGTGAATTAATGATGGAGGGAGACAAGAAGACAAAAGAAAAAGTAAAGGAGACCAGAAGGAATATGAGAATACCAAAGGATATAATGCCAGAGGGAAAACAGGGTGAGAGACAAGAGAGAAAATAAAAGAGACCAGAAGGAATATGAGAAACCCAAGTTATAGGATGCAAGAGAGAGAGAGAGGGAGGAATGAGAGCACGAGAAAATAAAATCGGAATGCCACAGCATAAAATCAAACAATCGGAATGCAAGAACATGAACAAAAAAAGGTGTAATGATAGAACAGGAAGTCTGGAGTAGGGGAAAAAAAGGTAAATATAAGATGGCCACTGCTGAGAGGAATGACAGAGCAGGAGGCTTCAGCTTGACGACATCCAAGATGGCCACCATGTCACCGCGGCACCACGCACCACACCTCTGTGCCGGGTCTCATTACATTCTACTCTTTAGACAAAAATTATATATTTTTTTCCATTGCTAAATTATAGTACAAAATAAAATACTTGCATAAGCAAAACAGATATCTCGCTGTTGTCGCTGGTAAACGAGCACAAGCTCAAAATGAATTTTAAGTCCGGTTGTAATATTCCTGGTGATTAGTATCAGTATCAATTAATAATAAATACTATTGGTCGGTTTAGTTGGATAGTAGATATATTAACGCAGGCGCAGTACAAGGGCATCATTGTAACTGAAGCAGCGCGCAGAATTAAAGGCGAGATGCCGAATAACATGTGCCACATGCCTCGATAAAGCTATCGTGACTGGTGCCATTACCGTCGCTGAAAGATCAAGTATCTGGGGTAGTCACTGCGTGAAATTTCTGGTTATCCCTCCACCTCTCCCTCACTGCGATTCACAGTGCGAAGAACCGTCTGGGCCAGGCCTACTGAGCTATATAAACCGCGGCGTGCCTCTGCGTCGAGAGTCCAGAGCCTTGCTCGGCTATTAGTAGAGCTAGCTATTTTTCTCGAAAAAAAATATGATTACACGTTAGACTTCAATACTATAAGCACCCAACAGCGGTTGGTCTGTCATAATTAGTTGCTGTCTGCTTGAGAATGCGTTTTCATATTCGACCAGGCCACTCAGAATTCGGCAACACCGGCACGGCTCCTATGTGATTCATGTGCAGACATTTAACAGGCGTCAAAAAGTAATTCAGCAAATCAAGGCAGGTAAACGGTGCTACAGTATTTTAAAATATAACGTGCATTGAAATTTTTTCGCGAAATTTCACTACCCCTAGTTATTAGCGACAGGTGTGCGGAACCAAGAGAGAGAGAGAGAGAGAGAGAGAGAGAGAGAGAGAGAGAGAGAGAGAGAGAGAGAGAGAGAGAGAGTGTGTGTGTGTATTTGGGACTGCATGTGTGAGTGGCAGACATTTGTAATAATCTGAAATATACATTTTGACAGTATATGCGTAATTAATGAGTGAGAATAAAATTAAGTTACTCTAGCTAGCATAATTCAGTGAGCGGCAATGACTTTAATTAGGATTGAGATTGGCATTAACTACTGTGCTCACTACGAATAAGTGAACGTAAAGATACAGTATGTAGTTTAACGTTGTAAATAATATTGGTGTGAATTTTTATAACATTGTAAGTAAATAAAGAAATTAAATTTAGCTTCATTTAAATCTATTAAGAACGCCAGTCCTCACGAACTCGGGACACGCCCCTGGCGACCTGTAAAAATAATATCTGCTTCGCACTGTACGAGTAGATACTAGTAACAGGTAAATATTCTCAAAACTAGCAACATGCATAGACTAAAGAAGTAGTAGACCAATCTCCCTGGCTGCGCACAACCAATCTCCGTGTCCCAAAATTAAACTGCTTTTCTGCCAACACGTCTACCGAAAATGGCGTGGTTTGGATTTTAGGTTAGAAAACTGATTTGTAAACAAATGCTTCGAGATGTACGTTTACGTCCACGGACCAATTTGTAATGCAGTTTGATTAAATTATAAAAGTAATTTATTAATATAATAGTGCTTGTCATTTAAAAATAAAGATGTAAACAAACACGTTCATCGCTTTTGACCATGTGACTTTGACTGTTGTGAAGGATTGAGGTAGGTCAATGTTGGGTAGATGCGTAGAAGACGTATAAGCGGTCTACCTCACCTTTAGTCTACGGGAACATGCACTGTCTGTTACAACCCAGTATACCTGTTGCCGATCGTAGGTACAAAAAAGACCTCCTCTAGTTGGGACGTCGGGCAGGTAGTCGTCTGCGAGACCACCCAGGGTCGCGCATGTACGTTTTCCTGCATGATTATACTGCCAAATAGGCGGGACCCATTCCATCAGAAGCCATTATGCAGCGGGGAAAAAAAACTTGTTTACCGTTGCCATGTTGATACTACTTCCATTTATTCATCATGTAAATACAAACACCATTCTCTTCTTTCGCGCAGGCGCACAACACACGTAATGAGGAGCGATCTCACTGCATAAAAAAATATTCAGCTATTGTAGTATGTTTGGGACAAACAGACTTGAGGAGGGGGCAGTGTTACGTGCGAATTTTCGGGGGGTGTTAAGCCCCTTTATACTTTTCGATTACACACTTCCATTAAACTTTACTAGGCGGTTGTGATAAAAATTGCTACGAGTCGAAATCAAGAAAATTGTTTTGCTACTGATTGTAGGTATAATTTCTTGATCATCTTAACCCAGAGTAATTTTTTTTTTTTAAATCCAAACAGGTGATATTTTGAAGATTTCCTTCGGCACGAAAAACGTTCTTGCTATATAAAATTGAACTCATATCGTCAGAAAAAAGTTTAACGGAAACACGCATACAAAACATCTTCGTAAATGTTTAAAAATGTTAAAAAATATTGCCAATATTTTCCATATTTTTTCCCCCAGGCCGCTAAAAACTGTTCATAAATTGTGACATATCCAGTATGACATATAAGTTTTTAAAAATAAACATTTTCTCAGAATAATTATCTATATATTAGAACATTAAGGAATTCATATTAGAAGTCACATTTCGTTTTATCAATTTTACACCAAAAACCCCGAGAAAAGCAAAAATTTGTTTTATAAGTTGCTAGCGTGTTAAAACATACTAACTTAAGATACATGAAATCTTACAGGGGAATTTATTGAGCTTAACTATAGAGGTTGAATTTTCATCAATAATTATGGATGGGAAAATTCGGCATTTTAAATTACCTGTAGGCTAGACTACACGGACTTATATATTTTTCGAACCTCATCTTTGCTTTCATTGGATCCTGCCCAGTGGAAAACCAATCTCCCCTCAGACAAGCTGGCACGGGATATGGTGATTGTTTCATTGCATGTATGTTATTGGAGTTCGCGCGAGCCTGTACAATGAACTATGATCCAATTATACGCTGTTCACGGTCAAATGAGCAATTTTGAAAGCCCTGCTTAAGATCTAAATGCTGTTCACGATAACGTGAGCACTTTTGAAATAAACCTTGTAAAAAAATCACTGCCCATGCCAGCACATACTTCAAACGGGCGCACTGAGCGACACGCGTCCGGTAAAGTTGGTAACAATATATGGAAATTAGTTCCATATGTTAACGTCGAATAAAAAGTGTTTGATAACCATTTGTGATTATTTAAATTATTTATTTCGCTTTCTGTTTTTTTAATGCATCAATGTGTGAAAATTAGTAGATTTATAAAAATGGTACTTTAATAATAATTTCAGAGTTTCACTTGACCGACGCATGAATAAAGTGATGAGGCCCTTTGCCATGTTAATTTTACATAAGGCGGAAGAATACACAACGTGTAAACAAGTAGATATTAAGCAGGTCTTTCAAAAAAGCTCATTTTACCGTGAACAGCCTATACTTATATGCACATTGTGTATTCTTCCGTCTTATGTATAAATTAACATTGCCATGGGCCTGGTCACTTTATTCGTGCGTCGGTCAAGAAAAACTGTGAAATTTTTAGGAACGTAAATGTTATACAAATTGGGTAATTTTCACACTTCGGCGCATTAAAAAAAAAGCTAAAGAAATAATCTAAGTTATCACAAATGGTTACCTAATTCTTTTAATTCGACGTTAAGATATGGAACAATTTTCATCCACAGTTACCAACTGTACTGGGCAAATGTCACTCAATGAGTCCATTAAAATATATGTGTTCAGAAGCAGTGACTTTTCTAAGGTTCATTTCAACAGTGCTCACTTTATCGTGAACAGCCTCTACCAACATAACAGACGTGTTTATGTGTTTGAATTCGCGAATTTTTCCCATCCCTATAAATAGGGGGAAAAGGCTTCTCCTAGCATACAAAATGAAAACATTTCTTTCAGGCGGTTTTGTTTGCTGTAGCAAAATCTTCCTTTGCTTCAAAGCAAAAGTTGAAGGAACTTAGGTTTGCAGTTAGAAAATTATTTTCTCTGTGCATTATTATTTTATGGCAACATTCCCTTTATTTATAGTGAAGAAATAGTCATAAAGATTTTTTGTTCAGAGTAAAGAAATCTTGCTGTATACCTAAAGAAAATGTTAATAAACATTAACCCTTTCGTGCCCATTGTAGACAATTGTACACATGTGGCATAGGAAGCTTATATTTGACCACCAGTGTACACAATGTGTCTCAGTGTCCAATGAACTTTCTTGTGGGTAACTGATTCCTAAACCATGCCACTGCTCTACGTTATGATCACAGAAATGTATAATTCGCGTCGTTATTTGAGTAGTATTTAAAGGGCTGTTCTAGCTCACCTGGCGTCTGGCGGAGGACCTGAGGAGCCTAATTAGCATATTACCAGGCGTCGGGCTGATGACTCCAGGAGCGAGAATTTCCCTCTTTTTCCCCTTTTCCAGTCATAAATGTTCGATTTCGAGTACAAAAACCTCATTGTTTCCCTTCGTCCCCTCAAAATTTTAATGATTTCCCTCCCACCACTAGCGGCCATCTTGGCAGCGAATGCTAATTAGCTTAATCAAGGCAGTTTGCTCTTTGCGGCGGTGGTTTGCCCAATGCGACGGAATCGGTTGGAGATTCTCTCAAAATCAGAGCTTCTCATTTCCAGCGGCCATCTTGTTATCGACGATCTATGTCTGCGCAGGACAATTTATGACCAGCTGAGGACTTCGACCATTTTGGCTGCTACTGCCGGGGGCGGCGAGAGGGTATGGAGGGGTCGCGAACGATTGGATCTCGTGTAATACAGCAGCCTCCTTAGGTATGTGTGTGTGTGCATAACACTTATAAGCATAATTGGCTGTAATTTCCGAACTGTTTAAGTTAGAGTTGTCAAATTTATAACATAGTCATCAACCACGACTACGAGAAGAGTCGTGGGGTCAAGTATGGCAGATGTCAACTTATAAGCATAGTTGGCTATAATATCCGAACCATTTAATTTATAGTTGTCGGATTCATAACATAGGCAACCACTCCAACTAGGAGAAGGACCTCGGGGTCAAATATTCCCCATGTCCACATATAAGAATAAGGGGCTGATATTTCGAACCATTTAAATTACAGTTGCCAAATTCAAAACATAGATATAATCCACAACTAGAAAAAAGGATGCAGGGTCAAGTAAGCCATATGTCAGCGTGTAATCATAGGTGAGCATAGTGTCCAAACAATTTGAGTTATAGTTGGCAAATTCATAACATAGACATCATCCACAACTAGGAGAGAGATCGCGAGGTCACGTATTCCCCATGTCAGTGTATAAGGATAGCTGGGAGTAATTTCAGAACCATTTGAGTTATAGTTGGCAAATTCGTAACATGGACTTCAACCAGAACAGGATAGATGACTGTAAGTTACAAGCCATTTCTGATACAAATACATAAAATCATAAAACATGCATAACCCTCCGACGACGAGAAGGGATGTGCGGACATATGTCGGCCTGCATGTCTCCCCATTCTTACTCAACTCTGTCTCTAATGTCCCCTCGGTGCCATTACCGGGCCAACCACACACACACACACACACACACACTTCCTCATGCACTCCCACCACGGAACCTCGACTAGCACACTCCACTCGTCCTCGCGCTCTCTCTATCCTGTGTCCTTCCGCTCCGCCTACCTAAATAACCCCCTGAACATACATCCTCGCATGCTCGCCACCACCCAGCCAGCGACTCGCTGCACGCCGACCCCCATGCACTCATGTAACACAGAACAGACACCCTTTCCGAACCTCTGGATCAGGATTACCATCTGTATGTGATCAAGTATGACCTACGTCTATGTCCCTATGTCTGCAGCATGAGGCCAGGAGAGCCAGAATGTCATATTTGGTATACAAGCACACTGCCTCCTCTAGCAGCCTGTTAGACATTATAAAATACAAATTATACTCACACATTATGTCGCTGGCATCCATGTTGCGACTGACCACCAAAATACCACCCACTCACCAATGACCTCGACATTCGACCACGAGGAAGGCCACATCACCATTGACCATCCGAGAGGGTCCGCATGACGAAGCCACCTCGCCGCCAGGCAACTGTATTGGCTGTCAAATGCAAAACATTATCATCCCCAACAACGAGAGGGACCGCAGGATCAAGTATAAAATATATGCATAGTTGGCTGTAAGTTACGAACTACATAAGATATATTTGTCTAATGCCAAACATAGGCATAACGTAGGTTTTTTCCTTACTACCATGCTACTTCTACATGTCGTCCTAGGTGGACACCATCTTGCAGACCCACTGACCGCGAATCATACAAGGACCTTCAATGTGTGTACTTACTGTCAGACAGTTGGTCAGTACTACCAGCAGTGCACTCATGAGCCATGTACTGAAACATCGATGTATGTATGTAATGAGATGTCACTCGCAATGAATACACAGTATCGCTAGAAAGCAGATTCCCCACACATACAATAACACATGCTAGAACGATAAGCTTCCTATTATGAAACAAAGTATCACCCACCTTAACTGGTGTAACAGTGAATACTTGAAGCCCACGAGTGCATCTCGTCGTTGTCTTCATCGTTGATGTGACTTCGCTGGAAGCGGAGATTACAATGTCCAGTCCTGCCTTTCTGTGCATGTTAGATAGCGACCAAGTACTACATTCCCACCACCACCCCCTTGACATTGTTCTTACCAATATACTATTGAAAGAAACCAATGCATTTACGCTGAACCATCCTCGAGGTATCGCAGATTCGATTTGCATAAAGATGCATCTACCAGTGTGCTTTCTGGTGTTGTCTGCTAGAGTGCAAGAAAGGGAAAAAAACTACCAACCCATATGTGTGTATTGAACAAGCGATAGCTAGACAAGACCATACATAATTTGACATTCGACAAAAACCATATAAGCCCATCACTAATACAAATTGTTAGGTTGGCCGAGTATCCTAATGTGCCTGGTATAAGCTCTGGTTGCAGCAAAAGAGAGTGTGAGTTCGAATCCCACACTTGACACATTTATTGTATTTTTGTTGTATCTGTACTCTACTCGAATAAATATGTTATTGTAAGTTTGATTCCCGTTGAGAGCACATTCAGACATTCGTCGGTCCCACTGCCCATGAAGATGCCAGCATGACAGTCATGCTCTATCTCCGACCTGCACTCATGTACCGAACTGTTTGAGATACTACTAGTAAAAATCATAACATGAGCCTACACACTCACCAGTATCTTCGACCTGCCTTTGTATACCAAAGCAGGTAATAATGAATAATAATAACAGGAATGGCCAGAGAGGTGTCAGGGAGTGGCCAGGGAAGGGTCACGCTGCCCTGTAGTACGAGCCACACACACACTCATACAATTTAAATGATGCGAGACCACTCTGACTCTGGTCAAACAACTCCCTTACGAACCGACTGAAACGAAACCATCACCCACGACCAGACTACGACCTATACACTCGTGTACCAAAGCTTGTAATTACAGTCGGTCATATTCTGTATCGAACCTTCAATGTACAACAATCATACTCCAACCTGCATGCACATACTGGACCTTCAATGTCCATAGCTAGTCTGTACCCCCCCCCCCTAACAAACAATAACTGAGGACCGAACTGCACTTGTCATGTACTTAGACTACAATGTACATCACATACTCAACCATCGAGTACAATCGAATTAGACATGGTGAGCAAGGAGATATCATACCCATTGCCACTATGTACATACCTTGTTTATAGAGCAGAAGACCTGTAGGTCGCGACGTGAACTCACTGGAAGCTCAGAGCACACTGTTCGCTCTGTATTTCCATGTACAGTATACATTACCAACCAAGAAGGTACATCGCAACCACTCTGCATCAAAACGCACGTACTTGGAAGTAACCATTGCATGTAACCTGACGACAATGGTGTATGATCCTTGAAAAAATGTGGTTTCGGAGGTTCGATTCCCATTGAGAGTGTATGCTGACACATCTGCAAACAATCGGTCATCGCCGGTCACACTGGTCATGAAGACGTGCATGTAGTCACCGACACAGTCATACTCCGTCCCCGACCTGCACTCGTGAACTGAGCTGTTGCAATTACAGACAGTCATACTCTGACGACCTTACCTGCACTCGTGTAACGATCGAACATTTTTACACGTACAGGAAGCCATACACAGCCATCCCTGCCCGAACCTTCAACGCATGTACCAAGCCTTTGCAATTACAGCAGCCATACTCTGGCGAAGCTGCCCGAAACTTCAATGTAGATACTTACATAATATACCAAGCCTTTGAAATTAGAAGCAGTTGACCCTTCCCGAACCTTTAAAGCATGCATTTAGACGATTCCCGTCCAGCATTACATGTTCAGCCATTCCCCTATGATAACTGTGATGATGTGCTTACCCATAGGGAAAAGTCTCAAACCCAGGTCTCTACAGACAGCTGCTTGCTCTTCACAGTCGAGTTTCGCTCACTAGAATACACGAAAGGAAAAAAAATAGTTATAAACAAAATGACTAGTAATGAGCACATCGTGCAAATTATGTTCATCACAAATGCCTGCAGTCATAGGTCACACACACACACATACACTGTGATAACCCTAGACATGAACCGAGTAAGGAGGTATCACAAAACACACACACACACACACACATGTCAACTATCTATGCACTCTGCTCATAGATGATGCAGAGCAGAGGTTTTACATTAACGAGTGTAGCTGTTTCAGAAGACCTGCAGGGCACAAGCACATATCATCGTTGTGAACTCACAGGAAGCAATAATCGCCCTGCCTTTCCGTACATCCAATAAATTACCGATTATATGTTCGCCGGCAAACAATCGTTCATTGGAGGGGGATGAAAGATCCCATTGTCAAAAATGTTACGAAGAGACATCATCTACAAGCCCTAACAATATGATGCAAGCAAAGTGTGTGTACCTTGTATGCACACAGCAGAAAGTGTTCGAAGGAAGACTAAGTTGATCGTGTACGAGTGTAAAGAGGTCAACTTCACAGCCAGTACTCGAGAAATTGCAAACTAACATACCGTGTTCGTAATTATAGTCATACTCTGTTTCTGACCTACACTCGTGTACTGAGCCTTTGCAATTACAGACAGTCATACTCCGTCGACCCTGCCTATACTAAAACCTTCGATGTATGTACCAAGCCTTTCCAATCAACCGCAGTCATACTATGGCGGCCCTGCAGTTGTGGCAAGTTGCGAACTCAGGTCCCTACGGACACCTGCTTGCACACTCACTCTCCAGTCTCACTCTCCCTTGTTGGTGTGTTACCCATGTTAGATAAGGATGTTGGTCGTGTATGTGTGCAGAAAACGAGTGTATATACGCAGTCACGCGAGCTCTGTGGCTCATTCGCAATTAGTCTGTCATTCGAGTTCGGACAGACGTGAGAGTGTATCATTTCAGGTCAGCAATTTGAGCCACAGCTACGCCAATAACTTGTCGTGGAACACAGTGAAAATAATGACATGTTGCTCTAGTGGTCAGAAGATGCTATCAGCTATTGTGGCATATGGAAAGCATAACTCGCTTGCAGCACTCGACAAGAAATCGAGCTTGCATACTTGCCTAAAGCATTCCTTCTGTCATACACTCGACATGTAATACGGAATGTCTACAAACATCTACACACATATCTACAACAGGACGAAAACATACGCGACTGTCTCCCGTGTACAGAGTGTTTGCAAGGATGTACTACCGTTATGGCCACACCACATTCCAGGGGTTGGTGTAATGCATGTCGGAAGAGTGTTGAAGGAATGTCCAACACTGATTCCTTCCTTTAGGAATGCATGAAGGACAGATATATATATGTGTGTGTGTGTACATGGAGCAGCTGACGAGATCGTCCCCGTTGTTCCGACGCAAGGTTCGGCTGACAGTCACCATCAAGCTTATAGTTCTCTCCCTGAGAGCTCTTGGTGTAGTGTAGTGGTAGAGACGTTCTGACAGGGTGCGCTCTCGTAGTTCCTCCTACTGGCTCTGATTGACGATCGACATGAATCTCACAGTAGCAGTTAAATTATTAATATGATGGTTTTAGTATAGGGTTTACCAGCTCAGTTATCATCCAGACGTGGAAGAGTGAACATCGGCTGTGGATGAAATGCTCTTATTCATCGATGGAAAAGGAAAGTTGTTCGTGTCGACACTATAAAGAGGTATTTTTCAACAAAATCATCTACAGACAACATGAAACAGGTTGTTACCAGAATATAGGTCGTTTTATGTTCGGATGTGAAAAGTGTAAATCTCAATTTGATCATCAGAGTTACTTGAAAAGACGGCATGCAACATCTAAGAGCCACACTGCACCACCTGTTAAGCGGTTTCTGAAGATATTACCAGTCCAATGTAAGGGTTCATCAGAGAGCAGTTCTTTGGTACCGCCATTACATTCATGCAAATATTGCAACAAGACATTTACATATGTGTACAATACAAAGATACATGCCCAAAGTTTAATTAGGTATGATGTACTGCAACAGCACTGCATTGGGAACTTCGTAAGTTACAAAAAAAAAACACTTGCTCTCAAGCTAATACTAATAGTACCCTCGTATGGTTGTCATGACAATGTGGTATAAAACAGGCTGGAATCGGCTGGTCAGCTCAGTCGCTATTCAGACCTCGAAGAGAAAACATCGGCTGCGGGTAACGTGTTCATATTGGATGATGGAACAGGAAAGTTATTTGTGCTGCTACTGTAAGAAAACCTTTTCTACAATAGCCAGATGCAGAGAACATTAAACCAGTCGTCCTCAACAGACTCCAGACCGTACTATGGTCAAATGTGAACAGTTTAAATCGCAGTTTGTCCGATATGGCAACTTGAGACGACATCTTGCAAAATGTAAGGGTCGCCATTATCACCTGCCAGGCGAAGCTTAGCGAATCAACATGCAGGTTCATCTACAAATGTCAAATCTAGTTCTCTGCTCCCACCAAGTCATCCATGCAGCTATTGTGACAAGACATTTATAAGTGCATATGATGCTAGGAAACATGAAGACAGTACTTGTGTAAGGAACACCATTCTCAGGGTATATCAAAGCGATAAGTGTCGAAGAAGGTATGTACATGACAAGGATATAAGTAGTCATTAGAAACTTTGTAAAGAGGAGACCACTGATAAACAACCTAAAGGTTATTCACCATCTATGAAGCTTAATGATAATGGCTTTTTCTAGAAGTGATCTGCTTTCAGGGGACTCTTGAAAGATTTGGTTGTACCGAACATGTCAACTACACCACACAATGTTTGCTCTTTCCTGACAAGTATGAGTCCTAATATAATAAAACAACTTATCGATGAGGTAGAATAAATTAGCCCTGTCAAATATAATATGTGGCTGGACTGTAGCTATACAATACCAGAGCCTAACGACGATGAATATTTGTACCAGAACATTCAAGACTTTGGCTGTAGCTGTGTCGCATTCATCTGCAGAAGAAGATGCGATTGTCGATAGTATAAGCAATATATGTCAAGAGGAAGAAAAAATGGTGGCGAAGAGTTCAGGTGACACTCTGGCTTCGGTAAATGCTATAGAGTTGAGAACTAGTGAATACGGCCCACTTCGCAAATAGGCACATACCAATGTTCCCTCACTACGGAGAAGAAAATGTCAACATAGGTTCGTCTTCAGCCATTAAAAAGAGAGGTTTAAATTTCTCCATCAACAGTCATTCACACACAGTTGCTAAACTGACTTGTACGACATCGGTACTGCAAGCAGTCATCCGTGAGGAGGCAGCATCGAGGAGTCATCTGGGAGGAGTCAGCACCACATAGTAATTGTACATGTGTGTGTTCATACATATGCTTGAAGAGAATGCAATCGAGTACAACTACATGGGAAAATTCCCTGAGCGATCATCAATTACATGGTAAACAATGGAGTAACTGTGACAAGTTCTTCAGTAAAAGTTGCAGTGCTCATCGTCATGAACCTAGCGACTGTACAAAGGCACTAACCTCTAGAATACACACATGTGAAATATAAGATGCGCCATTTGGTAGAAGTGATAATCTAAAGAGATACACTGGTACGTGTAAAGGTACCTTACCTTTGCTTGACACAAGAAGGCACGACAAGTCCAGTCTTCCTGCTGATTCGACATGTACACCCATATCATTACATGGACCTGCATGGTGCTCCAAACTGGTGTGTGAAGAAGGAACTGCGAGTGTCGCAGAGCATGAAACATATAGATCATCAGAAGTTGTGATCAACACCCCTGCACAGCTAACATGTGGAGTGAAAAATGAACAAGATGCTATTCAGAATGTTGAGAACAAAACTGTGACTTTTAAGTCTGCTGAGAACGACAATGCTACCTAAAAGTCTGCTGGTAATGACGTGCCGACATCTTGCAAAGCAAAAGCATGTTGCTGAGACCTACTCCAATGTGACCTCCAAATCTACTGGTGATGGTGTGTTAGCATCTGTAAAGCGAAAACATGTTGCTGAGACCTACTCAATGCAGAAGAAGAACATAGATAGAATCATGTACCGTAAACCTTCTGCGAAGAGAGACACGAAGTATGACTGCTCGGAAGACCCCAGTGTCCTAGTTGACAGACTACGATAGTTGGTTTCATTGCAGAGAGGTGGATACCTGGCTGTCATCGGAGAGATCAATTATATTATTGATTAACTCAGAGCTGGAGGCTTTATTGAATAATATATATGTGAATGTGTGTGTTTTGCGATTTGGTTATGTATACAATAAATATAAACATCAACAATATATTTGTTTTTTTTCTTCTGGTTTTTTGAATTCCTACTATCAAAGAAATGCACCTACTGCTTTGTGGTAGCACTTCGGACCACTAGAACAGAATATTATCATCATCACTGACACTGTGTTCCATAACAAGCGTTTGGCATAACTGTGGTACAAACTACTGCTGACCTAAAAAATTATACACTCTCACATTTGTCAGAGCTCGAATAAGCCAGAAAGCTTGTGTGACTGTGTATATACCCTTCTTTTATGCATATACTAAATTCTTATGTAACATGGGTAACACACCTACAAGGAAGCAGGAAAAATATTTTTCAGGTTTAGGATTCGAACCCATGCTCCCCACACAGGGAACCAGAGCTTAAATCCAACACCTTAGACCTCTCGGCCAACCTGACAATCTGTATTACTAAGGAAATTACAAGGCATATTGGATCTTATACTACATGTTAGATGTGATTACTTCCTAATTTGAGCGATGGTAAGGTTGACTATGATACAATACATGATGTACTCATCTTTCATGTTGGAGGAGGCTGGCATCGTTGGAACAGAAGCGATGGCTGAGTATTCATCGAAGCACAGATTTACATTATGTACACAGAGCATATGACTACCCTTCAATACACACATTAAAGTCTCGGTACATGATGAACCACGAGTGCATGTCATGCCTGAACACGCTACTGTGGTCTTGGACCCTGGACACACAGTAGTGGTGGTAGTGGTGATGGTGGTGGACGGAGTATGGCTACGAAGGTTCGTTGCTTGGGTAAAGTATGACTCCGTGTATAATTATCGACATGGAAGGCCGTATGCTCGGTCCAGTGAGTTCACAACAATGATATGTGCTCGCACCCTACAAGTCTTCTGAAACAGCTACACTCGTAAAGGTAAAACCTATGCTCTGCATCATCTACGAGTAGAATACAACATAGTTTACATGTGCGTGTGTTGTGTGTTGTGATACCTCCTTACTCGGTTCGTGTCTAGTGTTGCCTCAGTGTGTGAGTGTGTGTGTGTGACCTATGGCTGCAGGAATTTATGATGAACATACATTGCACAATGTGCTTGTTACTAGTAGTTTTGTTTATAAGTATTTTTTTTTTCCTTTTGTGCATTCTAGCAGATAAAACTCGACCGTGGAGAGCAAGCAGCTTTCTGTAGGGACCTGGGTTCGATACTTTTCACTATGGGTAAACACATCATCACAGTTATCATAGTGGAATGGCTGAACATGTAATGTTGGACGGGAACCGTCTTAGTGCGTTCTTTAAAGGTTCTGGAAGGGTCGACTGTTTGTAATTTAAAAGGCTTGGCATATTATGTAAGTACATACATTGAAATTTCGGGCAGGGTCGCCAGAGTATGACTGCTTGTAATTACAAAGACTTGGTACAAGCATTAAAGGTCCGGGAAGGGCTGGCTGAATATGGCTTCCTGTAGGTGTAAAAAGGCTCGGTCGGTACACGAGTGAAGGTAAGGTCGTCAGAGTATGACTGTCTGGAATACAATGGTCGCTACATGCTCGTCTTCATGACCAGTGCGACCGACGATGAACAATTGTTTGCAAATGTGTCAGCATGCACTATCAATGGGAATCGAACCTTCGAAATAATATTTTTTCAAGGATCATACACCATCGTCGTCAGGCTACATGCAATAGTTACTTTCAAGTACGAGCATTTTGACACAGAGTGGTTGCGGTGTACCTTCTTGGTTATGAATATATACCGTACATGGAAAGACAGAGCGATCATTGTGCTCTGACCTTCGAGTGAGTTCACGCCGTGACCTACAGGTCTTCTGCTTTACAAACAGAGTGCATACGTTGTTGCAATGTGTGTGATATCCCCTTGCTCACTATGTCTAATTCAATTGTACACAGTTGTCTAGAATCATCGATGGTTGAGTATGTGAGGTACATTATAGTCTAGGTACACGGCAATTGCACGTCGGTCCTCAGTTGTTGTTTGTTGTGGGCAGGGGTACAGACTAGCTGTGAGAATTGAAGGTTCAATACAGGTGTGCGGGTTGGAGTATGATTGTTGTACTTTGAAGGTTCGATACTGGTATGACTGACTGAAATTACAAGCTTCCTTCAGAACACGAGTATGTAGGTCGTGGTTTGGTCGTGGGGTATGGTTTCGTTTCAGTCGCTTTGTAAGGTGGTTGTTTGACCAGAGTGGTTTCGCATCATTTACATTTTATGTGTGTGAGTACATGTGTGTGTATGGTGAGGCTCGTATTACAGGACAGTGTGACCCCTCCCTGACCCCGCCCTATTATTATAATTGCCTGCTTCGGTACACGAGTGCAGATCGGAGACACTGGTGTGTGTGTGTAGGCACATATTATTCTTTCTGCTAGTTGTATCTCAAATGGTTCAGTACTTGCGTGTAGGTCAGAGACAGAGTATGACTGTCATGCTAGTATCTTCATGTGCAGATTCTACCGAATAAATTTATATTTTGTTACATTGTTGGTTGTTACTCATATACATATTTGTGGTTAAATTGCTTTTTCAAAATAGAGAATCGCATTTACTATTTGAATGTCAGACTAGAAAGACACGGGCGTCATGTTTCTATGCTCGGTAAACATATGAGTGACCAGAGCTGTCTTAATATGTTCTGTTGGATTTAAACTCAGTTCTTGTATTCTTCCTGGTTTACAACTTTCACATTGCAGCGTGACTGCTTGAGAATAGTCAATGTGTATTTTTCGGGTATATATTTCCCAGATACGCCAAATGATTCCGTTACGTTAAAGTGCCTGATTTTTCGCTAAATGACGTATTTTTTAACTTATCTGCGATAGAGATATGCCTACATACATGTAGGACATGAAAACAACCTAATTTCACCCACATCGGCTCTCAAGACCTCGATGTTAAGAGTCGCCCAAATTTCTCAACTTCAACTGACAGTTTGATATCAAAAGTGCTCACGTACACATTAAATATGAATCAGTGAAAATTTCACTGTTTCAATCAGTCAAACGTATCTGACTGACACAACAGTCACTTCAGTGAATTTAACTGAAGAACCATATTTCCTTCACTGGTAGATTCAGTGACATTTCCCTCTCATTCGTCAGTCATTTTTTCCACTGTTTTCTCAGTGGCTTATTTTTTGACTGATGGACCAGTGAAACATCTGAGCAACTTGCTCCGTCTCTAATTAGTTTCGACTGATGTATCAGTGAAACTGTGTGTCAAAATTTCCGTCGAACATCGTTTAAAAATGGCCGTTAAACAACGCGTATCAAGTAACAACGAATAAACAAATAAAACTAATACAAAATACTTTCTAAACTGTTTTCCGTCTTTCAAAGCGTCATTTTACGAGTTAATATGAACACACAGCCTTTCATTCCGTTTTTACGTCTTTCATTTCGATTACATGTAATTGCCACAACGCTCTGTTTGAAGGTTCAAACTGCATACAATGTGGTGAAGAGAGTGCACTCATACATAATACTAGTTTTTACAATCCTAACGGTACCAATCAAACCAAACAGGAAAAGTAGGAGCATACAACTTCAAACTACACGATTTCGCAGTTTCACTATAAGACATATATTTTCCTCTCGCAGTTTCAACTTGGGGTGGTAGCTCAAATGGCAAGGCAACGGCCTAGAATCGAAGGGTAAACATGTTAATTTCAGGTAATTATTTGCCTACATTCAATAAAAGCAAAAGTTAATTCGCCATTGCAGTCGCCCGTCACTTATTGTTAGGGACACCCGAATTCCGCGAAAAGATTTACCCACAAGCTAGATTTCAATAACCTTCGGGCATTTCAACAGTTTTTCTTTTGCTTGTTGGTGGCGTGTCTTTGTGAGAAGATCTTCTCCTACTTAACGGGCCAATCAGAATTAGGTAACTTCAACACTGTGCGTTTTTGATTCGCGGGCAGACACCTAATACGCGTAACACGGTATGCATTATGAAATACAACTGGCTGTGAAATCTTTTCGCATCACTAATTAAACCAGTGAAGTTTTTTCACTGGAACAATCAGTGGTTTTCCACTGATTCTAAGTGGAGCCATTTCCACTGATTAGAGTTAGTTGAATTTCACTGCGAATCACTGGTTTTCCACTGATTCGAATTTAGAGTGTATCAGTGAACCACGTGTATAAAACTTTATTTTCTTCTATGGAGTCGCCTTAACTCACGTGTATCTCGAGCAGGTGCGGATGGCAGTTAAGGGTGTGACACTAGGCTCTTTGCCCACCCCTCCCCTCCCCCTCAACATCCACCCCCGAGCCTCTGTAACACATCCTGCAAACCGCCCCCGCCGCATTGTTCGAGGGTCGAGGCTGGCTATTCTTGGCACCCCACACTTGTTCTATTTTCCAATTCTTCGTCTTCTTCTTCCCTCGCGGACCCTTGCCAAAATGTCCGCACGTTCCGGGTGCCCGCCAAGGGCGTAATGGTTGGTCAGGGGGGGGGAGGGGGCGACCGCAAGCAAAATTTAGACCACGACGTGGGGCTTACTTCCGGCGGGATCGGCATGCAGGCGAGCGAATTTCGATGAGAGATATGTGGACATCCACACGCTTGTTTGTTTCGTCTCCCTTATCCTTACGATCCTGGCGATTATTTAATGAAATGAGATGAAGTAATACGAAGTTAAACTTCGCCCTGGATACGAAATAGGTACATGGGGGGGGGGGGGGTGAAATTTTGCGGAAAGATTTCAAGGCAAGATATATATTAAAACATTGCAGCACAGTTTACCTACCTTGATTGGCTGAATAACTTTTTGACATGTGTTAAATGTTTGCACACGAATCACGTAAGAGCCGTGTCGTAGTTGCCGAATTCTGAGTGGCTCGTTCAAATATGAAAACGCTTTCTCGAGCAGACAGCAACCAATGGCAATAGACAACCCACTGTCGGGTGCTTATAGTGTTGAAGTCTGCCGCGTACTTATATATTTTCGCGGAAAACACTAGCTCTAGAAATATAACGTAATTATACTCGTGAGCTCGGCAAAATAATACATTCTCTAAACTGGCACCCCATTCAAAATTATACTACTTCAAATTTCTCAGAATCGAGAAGTAAAATATATGTTTACATATAGGCATGCTCTTTTTCTTATCCCGAGATTTTCTTTAACATAGCAGGATCAGTGGTGGCTGAGCGGTTAGCCCGATCGCCTCCCGGGGTTCAATCCCCGGCCTTGTCACTTCGGATTTTCGCAAGTGGAAACCGTGCCGGATGACGCCGTTGGTTGGCGGGTTTTGTCGGGGATCTCCCGTTTCACCCGCCCCTTCATTCCGGCGCTGCTCCATACTCACCTAGACCACCCTCATCGGCTCTCAAGACTTTGATGTTAAGCGTAGCCCAAATATCTTCACACACTCGCTTTAACACAACGTTCTTATTGGCTGTTTACACGCCTACTGTTTCACAAGTCACAAACTGAAAATACAGTAGATGAATGTACGCGTAAATAAATATAAAATATAAATAAAATGTGGCCATGAAAACGTAAAGTAATTTTAACCTTAAAAAATTAATTTATATTATTTAATGTTTTTATTTCGTTTTAGAATTAGCATTTTTACTAGGATAGTACATGAAAAAGTGCGAAAAGAATTTCATTCTAGTTCCAACTCTTCCTATGCGATTCCTTTAGTAAAAAATAAACAAAATTAATGTGAAGGGGTTGCCTGTCCACATATGCCCCTATTAATTGCTATTGCATGTGTGTACAATGAAAAAGTCAAATAATAAGATAAGAATCTTGGTCATTTGTTAACCACCTTGCATGCATGTTATGCAATTGCCCTGCTCCGTTCGAACTCTGCGCAAATCAGTTTACATTATGAAATATAAAAATTTATTTCCAGTATTCAGTCTCCAAAACATTCAAACTGTTAAAATTCTGTACTTGAATCAGACATATATTTGTATAATTCCAGAAGATCGTGTTTTGTACATCTACAGTATTTGTTAACTTGCAAAAGCAGGATCTGTGTGGATCATGACAGAAGGTTTGTGATGTTACGGAAATTCACTAAGCAGCTCACATTTTCATTGTCGCTCATTAATTAAGGTTGTCAGATGTACTGTTTTAGCCGGAACATTCCGTTGGTGCGCATATTGTTCCACGTACTGTTCTTGTCTTTTAACAGTAACCAAAATATTGATCTAAAGTAACTTAAAAACAAAATCACTATGACATGCTCAAAAACGTGTTTATAAATATCTGTATATTATTTGGCTCCAGTATGTATATTAAAAAGTTTCTAAGGTTGGTTCACTTAATGTGTTTCTTTCTGGTTATAATTTCCTTTATTAAAAAGGGTATGTTTTTCCTTTCCAAATAATTGACAAACTTACTCATTAATTCTGTTAATCTCCTTCTGCTTTAGCGATGATGGCACCTCATCCAAGTATGATGATTAAGTTTATGTATGTTATGCTAACATTTGTTTACTTACTAACTAATAATTATAATATTATTTAATGTAATAAGTCTCTGCTGCATGAATTTTCACGATTTAAGATAAAATTCAATTCATGGTATTCTGAAGTTAAGTTTTACTTTTGTGATAAAAGTAGAATGATTATGGCGAGTCTGGCGCGAGGGGATTATCATGGGTTGGTATGGACTGTGGAGGAGGATTGCGAATGATTGTCGCGAATTGCTGTGGATTGTTTTGGATTGATGTGGATTGGTGTGGATTGGTGAATGGATTGGTGTGTGGATTGGTGTATGAATTGGTGTATGGATTGGTGTGTGGATCGGTGTGAGGATTAGTGTGGATTGGTGTTGATTGCTGATTGCGGTGCTGACTGTGGTACTGATTGCGGTGCTGATTGTGGAGGATTGGTGTGGATTGGTTAGGATTGATGTCGATTGCTTATTGCAGTTATGATTGCGGTGTTGATTGATGGAAATAATGCGAGATTAATAGAAAGATTGATAAAAAAATTCTTAATCAATTTTGCTGTTTTTTTAATGAATTTTTGAGATTTTATAAGAAAGTTTAGAATATATTTTTGGGTTCAAGGTTATCCAAGGTCGTGGGCACGCGTTCAAGGTTAGCCAAGGTCGTGGGCACGCGTTCAAGGTCACAGATGTGAGATCAATATGAAGGTCATCTAGATATAACATGATGGTCGGAGTCATCAGTGCCACCTTAGTGATGAAAATGTCAACAAATGCAAACGAAAAAACCAATATGGCGGGTGGAGTTCATTCGAGAGGATTAGCAATGGTAAGGGGGGTGTTAATACAATGTGATTTATTGGAGGGGAGTCCTTCGTGTGCTGGATATGATGCTATGGGGCTCTCCTGAAATGTAAGTTCTTTAATATGTCTACTCTTTTTAATAATAATTTTTTAATATTTTTGGTTTATTTTTTAATTTTTTTTGTACATATTTGGAAGTTTTATTTATTGGATTTTTTGTGGCTTTTGGGTTTAGCTCATAAAATGTCACGGGGTCAAGGTCAAAGTTAAAGTTCAAGGTCACTTGAATTCAGTATGGTAGTTGGATGACATAATAACATGACAGCCAAAAGACCGGAATGACAGACCATGATGCCGGCTTCGGCTCCGGGCCCCGTTATGTCCAAACATTCGAAATTTTTATTTATTTTTCTTAATTTCTGGTCGAATGTCTTGGGTCAAGGGTCTTGAATTTATAATCTTACGTCTTGACTCTTGAGTCTTGAGTCTTTAGCCTTGAGTCTTGTGTTATGGGTTTTGAGTCTCGAGTCTTGAGTCAAGGGTTTTGAGTCAAGCATTTTGAGTAAAGGGCCTTGAGTCAAGCATTTTGAGTCAAGGGCCTTGAATCTTGATTCTTGAGTCAAGGGCCTTTGGTCTAATTTTCTGAGTCAAGTGTCATAGACACAGGGTCAAGGTCAAATATCAAGGTCAAGGACATTTGTCATGAATGACAGAGAATGAACGGTGCCTGGTGCCTGAACCCCGTCCCCTTGCACCAGACTCGCTGTAATCATTCTACTGATAAAAAAATGAGAAATACTAACAGTTTGTGTATAATTTGTTAACGTATTGTATTACTATATTTCAATTAATTGGTTAATGTACTGCAATAAAGCTGTTGCATTCAGAATATTCGGGAAGTCCTTCTGTGCAGTGCGTCGTCTTTCATTAGTCATAAATATCTCTATTTTCTGAACTTGATAGCCAGTCTAAGGCGGTCATTATCCAAGTTATCTACATCCGTGTCAATGATATCTTGGCGACATTGTAAGAGACTTCCCCTGTAACACTTGGCGGGTGGACAACTTGCGAAATGAGTGCAGAAAGCCGGAAATGTCGGCAACATTGTTATGACAGGAGTTGTGATGCAAGATTAGTTTTAGAAATAGAGGCCCATTTTAATGACGAAATTTTTTAATTACTGCTTATCAATGCCTGTGTTATAAGGGTGGCTTACGCAGAAAATCAACTTAATATTACGTACACTGTAGAAACATTTAGCAAATTATACTGAAAATTTCTTCGATTTACAAACATATTTAAAAAAAAAAACACAATAATAACTGTTGTAAAATTTACATCTCGTATCGTTACAAGACAAGGAATTTCTGTAAGTTGCGAATTGAAAACTACAAAATATTACAGTCCTCGATAAGTATTCCACTTAGTACAACTTGAATGTTTTTACTAATGATATGCTATCCACAAATAATGATTGAATTGATAGGAAAAAACAGCCCCTAATGTAACTTCTTCTCGTGTGTAGAAATTTTTATTGCTATTATTCTGTCCCATAGGGAATACGGACCTGTGCGAGCATGCAGCTGTGTGTATTACTCCTACTCAGTAATTTTGTAACTATCTGATCATACTGTAATATTATTTTGTAACTATCTGAACATACTGTAATATTATTTTGTAACTATCTGAACATACTGTAATATTATTTTGTAACTATCTGAACATACTGTAATATTATTTTGTAACTATCTGAACATACTGTAATATTATTTTGTAACTATCTGAACATACTGTAATATTATTTTGTAACTATCTGAACATACTGTAATATTATTTTGCATGTATGTAATTCAAATGACTGCAGTCCCCACGCAAACATTCATAAAACAATATATTCTCTAAGTATCAAATTACAAGTGCGAAAATCTGCAGTTTGTCTGACGACTTGAATGTCTTTCTGAAGTGCACGGATTTCCTAGCCTCGCTTCTTTCCAACAAAATTTCCCACACTTACGCAAGTGAATATGACAAGATAAAAATATTTAAAAAATCCCAGTTTTGTTCAGACAATGGTCATGCGGTAAAATACCAACAGTTAGTTTGCTGTCACGTGCTTCCATAAGTACCAAGATTTTCTAACGTGAATACCATTGGGATTTTCTCCCCCCCAGTTCAGTAAAAAAAAAAAAAAAAATGACAAGGAAATTAATATTTTTTTATCAGTAGGGACAAGAAAAATCCGCGTTATTTTCTTGCACCACGCTGGACTCCAATATTTTATACGCCCATTTGACCACTACTCCAATTGGCTAACAATTTGCGTGCTGTACCTCGACGGGTTCTCGAGCCAGTAATAAAAGTTCAACCACAAAGTAACCAATCACCTATAACAAATTCACTCAGATAAATGACTACGTTCTGCCAATGAGCTCACGGATTGTTCTCAAGTAGATATAGGAAAGCGGATCCTAACACAGCCCCAAATAATAACGCGAATTTTGCAAGTCTCTAGATCCGTATCAATGAAATGTGTTTACAATATTGCTATCTCAATAAAACTTGAATACGCCAGTACCTCATTAACAAACTTCAGCTTTATAAATAACGTAGAAAAACTTACATTATTAACTCTCTACGCAACACTATTTGTTGCAGGCCATTGCCAACATACAGCCTATATTTTTCTCAATGTTGTCAATGAAAACTGCCTGTGAAGTAAAATTACTTATCGTTAAAATATTAAGCAATAATTTCATTTAACAAATATAGTATACCCTTGACAGAAATGGAAATTGATTGTAATATACAATTTATTTAAGAACTAATGAAACGCATCAAAAGTGAGATGATTTTTCGACGAAGATTTAATTCAGAACGCATGAAGATATCTGTAGTAGACTATATGCTCGGGACCGTAAAAAAAAAAAAAAAAAAAAAAACTATACTTGTCAGATCCTACTTGAGAGCACACTTTCTGAAAGCTTTTTAGAATTACCTAATTTCCAGACACTTTATATTCTGCTGTTACGTGCAAAACCTATCGTTGCCTTGGATTAACCCCTTCAGGTACACATTAATTTTTAGTTTCAGATTTTGCAAAAGAAGAAATTTATGGCGTGAATAGTACATACGAATTTCTTACAACAACTGACACTTTTGAACACATGGAAAGATTTTCGATAGATTATAGCACAGGAGCAACCAATTACAAAATAGTTGGTATGTCGTATGAAGCCAATAGCATTGCTCAGGGCAAGACAATTTCCGTGCTGGTGTTCGTTTCTGTTCTTGTACAGCACAGACCATGACTTCGCATATTCTGCAACACGTCAGGCGTGAACGAGTATACGCGGGATAGCATGTTAAAGGGTTAAGTCAGGTCATTTCAATAACGCAATGGGGGAAAAAACAGACTGCAGCAATCCCATTACTCGTACCTTTTCAGGCCTACACTGTAAACAATTTCTGGTATACTTCCTTAACTGTATTTGAAGATTTTCAGTTATATATACATATATATATATAATGGCAATATTACCATATATTGAACTGCAAATGTAGGAACGTTTAGTATCAATACTATACAAACTAAGGAACTTCTCTACACAATTGACTATTTTCTGATCAAACTTAGGAACGCTATCAAGGCTGTATGAGCAAATAACTTTACCATATGCGCTTTCCCACACTGATGTGGTAAATTTGCAAACCATTTCTTAGAGCGTATTTTAACTATGTGTTTTAGGTGTTTCTTGATATGACGTCACAAACTACTGACGGAATCCGTAATTTTATTTCATCTTAGGCCACCCGTGTCTTTGCAATTACTGGGAATATTTCGCGTGTCGGAGAAGTTAAAATCGCGGTTTGGCTAAGGGCGACCCAAGAATGCTCACCTCATGCCTCTATGGGCAAAGTACTAAACCTTGCGTACATGTCTTTACGTCGGGTACTCGCCTCTTGAGATTCTCAGCGGTGATATAATAATTTTACGGTGTAATGATTTTAAAAAAATAGTATGCCAAGTTATCACAAATGGTTACGTGACTCTTTTTATTCGACGTTAAGTTATGTAACTATTTTCCGTCTATTATTGCCAACTTCACTGGATGCATGTCAATAAGAGCGCCCTTTAAAACATGTGCAGGTGGAGGCAGTAGAATTTTTTGTAAGGTTGATTTCAAAAGTGCTCACTTTATCGTGGACAGCCTTTAGCCATACGGAACACTTAAAGAAGACTATGTCCTGTAACATTTTCTGTGAAATCGTTGTTTGCGCGAATACATCTGTCTCGGTAAATGAAAGTTCTGGAAATACGACTTTTTTGCAGGAAAAGGAAAAAAAAAAAATACTATCTACGTCCCTATATTTTTACTTATAACACATTTAGTGTATTCATAGTGAAAAAAAAATAGTGAAAATGGTCAAATACCGCATTTTTAAGGTTTGCCTTTGCGGTTTCCTTTAGAGGAGCGAGAAATGTAGTATTGGGCCTATACGAACGTAGTTCAATCTGTGGTCTTTCCTCGCGTCTAATAAAGTCGTACTGTTACAGATATCATTTGCTCAGTACAGCAGCACGACGTAAACACTGCACGCCTTGCGCGTAGGAACGATGGAGGCGTTAGGGGTGCGTGTTAGTGTCGCCCGTATCGCTCCCTCGCTTCTTGACCGTCGAACTTGCAGCTACATTGTCCTCTTAAATATTTATTTTTCTAAGAACTTCACTGAGCAAAGTGATGAATAGAACACGGCAAAAACTCAGACCTGTTATTTAAGCCTTCCGCTGCTGAATCAGGTCTTGAAATCGTGTACTCGACAAAACTTAATTCAGTTTTTTTTTCTCCCGGTTTATTTTGAAGTTCTCACCTCGTTGTAGTGTTTGTTTTGCAGTCATATATCTCAGCAGAGTGTTAAATAGTAACGCTGCTCATTTCACGTCAAACTTATGATAGATGGACAGAGCCTGGCTTGCATCTGAGAACTATTATAGCCACCTGGAATTAGTCTACACTCTACGAGAGCTCTGAGACACTTGCAATTTACTTCAATTTAAGGGAGCTGCTCACCAAAGAATTCGTTATTTTGTACAGATACGAAACGCCATTCAACTAGTGGACATTATTTGTAAGTACCATTTCCTCGGATAAATTCTTTAAATTGTACAGTTTTTTTGCATAATGGCATGTGAAAATGACAATTTTAACACTTTGTAAACTATACTCGAGTGTAGCCCGAGCAAAGCTAATTCAAAAAATGTCTCTGTTGTTCAGAACAAAACTCGCATGGATGTGCAGTCTTTGTTCGGCTAGTGTTTAACATGCCGTCCACAAGAACATGGCAGCGCAGTAACTACGATATTACTAAAGATAGAATTTATTTTATTTTGTAGCCGCTCACAGGGACATAATTGATTGCTAGAGCCATGAGTATTTCGCGAATTCATTCGGAGGCGAGGTAGACTCCAAACACTTGTTCTTTTCACCTAGAGTTGTGATTGGATAACAGTTGTTTAGACACGCCCCGTTTGACTGTGAGCCAGTAATAGGCAGGAAGCAGTAGCGTGAGTGAGTGTCTACCAGTCCTGTACAGAGGCCTCACTTGATCACAGCAACCAATGAACAAACCATAATGTCTCGAGTGTATAGAGGACTACCCAGCCTAGCTTGCTGCCAACTCCATTCGCGAAATACTCGGGGCACTATTGATTGCAATAATATAGGACATTTTATTTGGCCTTTATCAGCTCGGCTCCCTATTGGTTGATGACCGGCCAATAATGAACGCTGTAAAGTACAAGGTAGTGCCCGGTGTGGTATGGGCCAACAGGACGATGGTGAGTTCTAACACAGACACCAACAGAACAGGCGTTCATGTAGTAGTGGATATATGTAGGTGACTCACTTCCTAATTTGTCTCTAAAGGCTGTTCACGGTAAACTGAGCACTCCTGAAATCCCTGCTTAAGATATAACAGTCGTTCACGGTAACGTGAGAATTTTTTGAGACCATACTTACTTTTTTCCTTTCGGCTATATTTTATCGTATAACCATTTTAAAACAAATAAATATTGCAATTTAGGTAATAAACACAGTTTGCATATTCCACCGCAATCGGAATATAACGTCTATGGCTAAAATAAAATATATTTACTGAACATTATTCCAAATGAGAAGGCTTTCAAAAGTGCTCACTTTACCGCCTCATCACTTTCTTCATGCGTCGGTCAAGTGAAACTGTGAAATTATAATAAAAGTAAATATTTGAAAAATCTGCTAATTTTTACGTTTCCGTGCATTAAAAAAAAACGGAAAGCGATATAAATAATTTAATTTATCACAAATGCTTACCTATCACGTTTTATTCGACGTTAAGAAATGGAACTAGTTTCCCTTCCGTCGTTACCAACTTTACTGGGCGCATGTCACTGAGTGCGCTCGTTAAAATGTATGCAGGTAGGAGCAGTGACTTTTTTCCTAGGGTTGATTTAAAAAATGTTCACTTTATCGTGAACAGCCCGTGATCGTCCTTGATTAGCTGGTGAGCGCGCGGTTGTGGTTGGCGACATAAGCCGCCCGGCTCGTGTGGGGTGAGGTGTCTCGCGGGGGTTTGGGCGGGATATTAATAAGCGTACACAACAGCGGTGTCCAGGTGGCGGGCAGGGCTCAGGGCTCCGCTCGCTAGAAGAACTGCTGACTCAGCGCGGTAGGCCCGTGCCAGACTTGCACCCCCCCCCCCCCTCACCACTCTCAGCGCAGGTCCGGCGTGTGTCACCCGGACACACTTCGACAGCTAATTACGGTCGTGACGGCGACAGCCTCCCTTGCCTCTGGTCGGAGACAACACCCCGGTGCCAGACATCCCTGGTCCGCAGTCTGCCCCGTCTCGACCACGACACGGCGATACATCCATCACGAAACAACACTTATGAAATATCGCAACATACGATATGGTCCACCAGTATACAGCAATATAGATTATATCGCGATATTAGCTGTATTCGGTGCTAGCGATATTCGATATTAGCTATATTCGATATTGCGGTATCAATGTAACTGATCTTTGTGATACGTCGTAATCGGTTTTCAATACTCTCTAAGAGCGGAATGTTTCACCGACATCGAAATGGTGAACATGTTTCGAAGGGATATTGAGAAGTTGATATCGCCCAACCGTACCAGGTTCGGATCCGAGGAAGGAATTTGAGGGCACAAATAAATTAAGTGGCTTCTTATTGAGACCTCTGATGGTTGGGGCGTTAGCAGGTGCTCAGCCGGTACTTCTCCTCCTCGGCCATTACGTGACTATATCTCGGTAACCGGAATAGCACAAATGAGCAAAAACTGAGCACAAACAAATAACATTACTTTGAATGTGACCTCTGATGAAAAAAAAAAAATAACGGCACAGGGGGAACTCGAACGACATGAACGTTACAGCTTCCGTCGACGTTCTCGTATCCCAATCCCTAATTGAATCGTTGGCGTTGTCAACTATGGGTTTTCAATTAGGGAGGAGGGGGAGAGAAGGTTTGGGGCACGAATCTCCTCACTGGAAACAAATCCTTACCTTACAAACGGTTATGTTAAACTTCAGGATTTATTTGAAGACAGAATACTCCATACAAATATAATCAATTCGTCACTAGTGCTTTTAAAATTTCCAGCAAGATACTATGCATGAAATATTTAAATGAACGTGGAGTAGGAAAGAAAAAAAAAAGGACAAAATTTAATTTTGAGGAAAATGTCACAGAAGATTTTTTTTTAATGCCAACGCGACAACAGCGGCATCGTCCGGCACGATTCCCACTTGCGGAAATCCGGGACCAGGAATCGAACCCGGTTCCCCTTGGCGGGAATAGCTTAGGTTCAAGTATGCAGAATACTGTATGATATAGCCTGCAGCAAACTGAAATCACGAATATTGTGACCCTTCTATTTCCCAGGTGGCAGTGGTAATCCTGACTTGAAGGCGGAGACTTGTCAAATGTGTGTTTACATTATTTGTAACTAAAAAGAAGATTTATTTCCTTGGTGTATTTTAATTTATGGGCCAAAATACCAAGTAACATACGTAAATATCCATTTCTCTAGCACTATTATTTATTTATAATTCACGTAATTATTTAACTTTTTTTCGTTCTCACGTTAACTCATAATTTGAAGTGTTGCGAACACTGTATTTTAGTCTGTGTCCGAATTCGCCTGAAGTACATACTTGCGCGTACCTGTCCCCGGAAGTGACGTTGTAGGTGCTGTCCAAACTGTAAATGAAGTACGCAAGTATACAAGTAAACGAAGTTGTATACTTCTCGCGTACTTGCGGAATATGAGCTGCCATTTTGAGAAGCAATTTGTAGGTTACAATTGATTTTCGACGAAATTATTTTATTTAAAGTTTTATAGGGCAACGTTACTGCTTCGTAGACATAGAATTTTGAACTGAGTGAATAATTATCGCAAGATTCACCTTACAAAAAGGTCTAAACAATAAATTCGTATTAGGCCTACGTCCCAAACCTACAGAAGCTAAGATAAATAAGAAATCCAAAGTTCACTTACATACAATAATGCAAGACAATATATGTTAATGTAAATCAAATTGAAATATTATTTAATACTTGATTTAACCCCTAAAACTTTAGGCAATATTATCACGTTCTTATTCGGAATACATATATATTAAAAGTGGATAGCTGGCTAATTATACCGAAGCCAACAAGACTGACTGTACGAATTCATCAAGTTTGGTACGAAGGGTAAGTACGCAAGGATGCAAGTACGGAAGTATATACTTGATTTCGGGCATTGCCTAAGTTGACAAAGAACATGTCCGTTACCACAAGCAGTAAACTGTCGGCGTTGAGTTTGGGACGAGTGGTATGGACCAGTGTCAATGTGCAGTTTACAAATCACTTACCCCGGCGGAAATTCGCTGAGTACCAGGCCCCACACTGTACAGTTCCGGCCAAATATAACCTCCCCCTGCAACATGCTGACGTCCGCCTACACTATGAGAGAGTTGAATTGCCCTATTTGACAGCAAGGTATTTTACAGCGCGATGTGTCGTTGAGATAGGGGGAGGTGCAGTTGGTTTTCGATTTGTGGATGTCGTGACACCATTAATTCTTCATGGGAATTCTCGTCCTCAGTCGACTTGCAGACAATCTTTTGTAGAGACCACATTTCATTTCTAAGTTTCAACTCCGGAGATTCTATATAAGTATTCCTTTGACCAATTATATTTGTTTTTATTAGTAATAATAGCTTCATTATTAGGTTAACTTGTGCCCTGTAATATAAAAGGACGAGGGTTCCCGAAATGTACAGTGAATCTGTCTTTGGAAAATTTTTTATGTTAAATATTGTAGTTTTTAATTAGGGGTAGTGAAATTTCGCGGAAATATTTCAAGGCAAGTTATATTTTAAAACACAGTTACAACGTTCACCTACCCTGATTGGCTGAATTACTTTTTTGGCACGTTAAATGTCTGCACACGAATCACGTTCAAGTATGAAAACGCCTTCTCAATCAGACAGCAACCAATGGCAGCAGACAAACCGCTGTTGGGTGCTTATAGTTTTGTAGTGTGCCCTCTGCATATATTCTTTGACGAAAAATCACTATCTCTATTTATAAGGAAATAAAGTTTATATGCTGTTCACGGTTAAATGAGCACTTTTGAAAGCCCTGTTTAAAATCTACTGTAATGCACGTTGTGTATTCTTGCGCCTTAGGTAAGATTAACATTGTCGTGGCCTCAACCCTTTATTCATGCGTCGGTCAAGTGAAACTGCGAAATTATTTGGAAAGTTAATATGTAACAAATCTGCTCATTTTTACACTTCAATGCATGAAAAAATAAACGTAAAGCGAAAGAAATAATTTCAGTCATCAAAAAGGGTTACCTATTGCTATTTATTCGACGTTAAGATATGGAACTACTTCCCATACATCGTTACCAACTTTACTGGACGCATGTCACTCAGGGACCCGTTGAAATGGTATATGCAGATAGGGGCAGTGACTTTTTTCTAAAGTTGATTTCAAAACTGCTCACTTTATCACTGAAAGTCAGTTGATAAGCTAATGCCGACTGGCGAATCAAGTAAATGAATTTGGAAAAAATGGCTTATGGCAGTGTAATTCTTGACAGTCAGTGGGCATCACAAATAAATCAGTTAAAATCAGCGATCACATTATTTAGTAATCTGTCACTGGTTATCAGTAGCTCAATTTTCACTGTTTTTCACTGATTTGGCTCAATTCTCACTCGTTAAGATTTAGAGTGGAATAAAACTGCTGAAACGTCCAGAGGGTGTTGAAATCTATTACAAGCGGGAATGTTTTCGCGAAATTCGGGTGTTCCTACTTATGAAAGTTGAGTCTAACCTGTTCTTGAATGACTCGAATATTTCAGGTCTCTAGTCATGTGTGACGTCACTCGCAGTAAGATACGTTCCATCCATGCAGGCAGTTTTTTTAATGTGCGCTATTTTCTTTTCTTGATATTAGTTTTTTTATTGGTGAATGAATTAGAATTAAAAGTAAGATAAAGTTAAAGTTCCGAAGTGAGAAGTTAAACAAACCCCAATATGACGTAAAGGTAGAGTAGTATCAAACAATCAGATTCAAGAAACTATATATTTTTTTTGTATTTAGTGCTTTGTGTTTCTTAAATATTTTTTTTCCTGCCAGCAACGTACGTTGACGTATTAATTTCGTTTAGGTATGCGTGTTGAGTTATAAACATATTAACGACTTAAAAAAAACTCCCATAGACCCGGGAAAAAAAAACGCAGTCACGACACGAGTTGAGTTGAGAGATTTGGGCGGCTCTTGACAGCGAGGTCTTGAGAGCCGATGAGGGTGAAACGAGGTGATAATGGGGCAGCGCCGAAATGCAAGGGGCGGGGGATACGGGAGATCCCTGAGAAAACCTCGCCGGTCAGCGGCATCGTCCGGCAGGATTCCCACTCTCGAAAATCTGGGAGTGACTCGGCCGGGGATTGAACTCGGTTCGCCTTGGTGGGAGGCGAGCAGTCTAACCGCTCGATATATTGCGGCCCCACCACGACACGACAGCTACAACTTCAATGTAACCGCGTGAATTTTCAGCCCGACAGTTTACTCACCCGTCACAAAGTGTAGAATTCTATCAAAGAAAATCTATGGTCCCAACTAAGCGACATTTTAGGCGAGAGATGAGGCTATTATGAAATTCAAAACACAAACTTACACAGACATACATGAATGAGCCTTTTCCAAACCCAGACACAGCATATTTCGTAGCGTTGCATTAAAACTCATCAAAGACTTAAAAATTTCAACCAGGGACTAATAAACATATATTTGCCGAGCTTATTATTTTCAAAATAGTCCCTAAGAATTCTACACTTTCTGTCGCGTGAGTAAACTCTCGGGCTGTAAATTCACGCGGTTACATTGAAGTTGTAGTTGTCGTGTCGTGGTGGGGCCGCGGTGTTTGAGCGGTTAGACTGCTCGCCTACCACCAAGGCGAACCGGGTTAAAACCCCGGCCGAGTCACTCCCAGATTTTCGAGAGTGGGAATCCTGCCGGACGATGCCGCTGACCGGCGAGGTTTTCTCAGGGATCTCCCGTATCCCCCGCCCCTTGCATTTCGGCGCTGCCCCATTATCACCTCGTTCCACACACACATCGGCTCTCAAGACCTCGCCGTTAAGAGCCGCCCAAATCTCTCAACTCAACTCGTGTCGTGATTGCGTTGTTTTTTTTTTTTTTTTCGGGTCTATGTGACTCCCAGCATGAAGCAAAGTTAACGCAAAGAGCTCTGTGCTAGCTTCAGTGTGAAGCCGGCCTTAGTTCTTGGAATCAAATGATCCGCCTCCTTCATCTCCGAGAAGTGGAGGTCGAAGGTAGAGATGAACGTAACTTTTCCTCTCGTTTCCGCGGGTAAGCCCCGGCTGAACTGTGACCTTGGAGAGACCGTTATCAGATCGCAGCATCTGGCCAGAACGTCTGGCGGATGGCACTTGTATTTGCCTGAACAGATGTTAAGAAGCCTCCCTAAGCTCTTAAAATTTTTCCTTATATTTGCGGAAATTTTTACGAAACTTCACAGTAAATATACGGAACGTAATCCGTAGAGACTTGCAAAATTTGCGTTATTATTTCAAGACAGACTAGACTTTTAACATCCGTGCTTCAGTACTGCGTTTCTCATTGGACTACAGTTTGTTCGGAGACGCCTTGGACGGCTTTGGACCAATAACAAACAACTAACGAGAGGCTGTCCCGGTCACGTCCAACCAAGCCAAACAGGAAAATGTGTCCTCGCTGCTGTAGAAACCAATAAACGATTAGCACAGTCTCGAATATGTAACGCGAATTCTGCAGGTCCCTAGTAATCCACAATGACGTAAAACGGCATTAAGTGCGTAAATACAAAATACGGAAAATCTCAGTATTTCCTATAACTTCGGGTTTCGGGCACAAACAATGCCGTGACTACTCGATACTTTCTTCGAAACTGTAACCAGAAAATTATCGTTTCTGTGGCAGTTAAGGTTATCCACGCCATTAAGACCTGTTCTTTCAAACATTAAAAATTAACAACTGGCGTATGTAGCACTTAGCAACACTTAAAATACGCTAACTTTAACAGAAACTAAAAAAGTTGCTTTGAATAATAGAAAATCAAAAGTTATAACAGATTCACCACGTGAGCATTGTAGGTAAGTGGTTAGGGTCGTGAACTTGCAAAATTTTTACTCGGATTCAAATCTTGCTTAAGTATAAAAATTTTATCTTTTTAAAATATCTTTTTTATACACAGTAGAACACCCACATGATAAAAATTAAAATGAAATAGATACAAAAAATTATTTAAACTATAAATTGAGAAAACTAACTAGAGAATTAACGGAGAGGTTCCGTGAATTTTACGGAAAGTCCGTTTTTGAAAATCAATGAGTCCGTAATTTTACGGAGAGTTCGTGGACACCTCTGGATAAATTTTTACCAGCACTTTTCCGTAAAATGAAGGAAAGATTTTTTTAACTGTGTAGTTATCATTCGAAACGTGCAAAATTCGCGTTATTATTTGGTAACACGCTAGAACTCACTGACGTGTACTTACATGAGCTCAGTGTGTGATTATATTGGCTACAGACAACTATATCAGGTCATTTACCCTGGGTAACTGCTTTGCTGGGTATTGGTTGCCGAAACGTTGAGCATGTACTATTGGCTGAATAAGTCGTAGGGATGTGCGACACGAGTTGTCAGCCAATGACAGAAGTCAAAAGAACATACAACATATTGGAGTTTAGTCTACAGCCAAAAAATAACGCGAATTTTGCACGTCCCTAGTTATCATATAAGTCTCATTGTAAATAGTTGTGTTTGGTATAATTTTCAAACTACGCAATATTTCAATGCAATTTTTTTTTTCAGGACAGAAATGAAATATCGATTTTTTGTCACCGATTCATAATTTCGGTTATTCAAACACAAATGTGGTAGTCGAAAAGTGCACTCTAAATTCGAATCAGTTGGAAACCACTGATTCGAAGTGAAATTCTACTACTCGAATAAGTGAAAATGGCTCCAGTTAGAATCAGTGGAAAACCACTGATTGTTTCAGTGAAAAAGTTTCACTGATTCAGTTAGTGACATGAAATGATTTCACTGATTGAATAAGTGACGGCCGGCTACAGTGGCGAATTAAATATTGATTTTATTGAAGTTAGCCAAATAATTGACTCAAATAAACATATTTACGATAGTTTACTATTTATACTGCGCAATTTACTGTAATTTAAGAAAGAAAAAAAAAAAAACCCGGACGTGGCCGGGATTGAACTCACATTCTGCATCCTCTTCAATATTAGGCCGTTATGTTATCATCTGCGCCACCAAACCAAGTTAAATTGTTGTGGGGAAAATATGTATCATATATATATCATCGCGAAATCATGAATATATAAATTGTATGCTGTTACTTATCGTTTTTGGTTTAATTGGTACCATTAGGATAGTTAAAACGAATAGCAAATATGAGTGCCCGCTCTTCATCACATTATATGCAGTTCAAAGACGTACAAACGGAACGAAAGGTTGAATGATCATGTTACCTCGTAAAATGAAGTTTTGAACGAAGAAACACATTTTAGAAAGTGTTCTGTACTGGTTTTATTAATTTATTAGTTGTTATTTCACTTGATACTCGTTGTTTGACGCCATTTTTACACGCTGTTTAACTGATCCATCAGTTTAAAATAAACCACTGGATAAAGAGTGAAAAAAATGAAAATGACCCTGAATCAACTAGTGAAGGAAATTTGGCTGGGCTGCTGGGCTGGCGAGTAGGTCACCGAGCGCTTATTGGCGAACGACATTTGAACATATTGGTGGTCAGTGACGCCATTTTTCTGGCGTGCGAGGCTGCTGGACTTCGCAGAGTAGGCGCTGGTTTCGCTTCTGTAGTCTCAAGTATTCTGTGACTCGGATACATATCACTCTCCACGTGACAAAATACACTCTAAATCTGAATCAGCGAGAATTGAGCCAAATCGGTAAAAATATCGAAAATTGAGCGACTGATAATCAATGCCTGAAAACTAATCAGTATGGTGGCTAAATTTCACTGAATTATTTGTAGCGATGTCCTCTAGGGTAGACTCCACAGTCTTGCGTACAATCACGCAGATGCACAAACCTCATTGGTTGCTTGCTGCCACGACACAAAGAGACTTTTGGTCCACCATTTTACCGCTGTTTCTTATTGGTTCAGGGCTCGTAAGGAGCTGGTAAATAAAACACGGACCTATTGTAATATTAATCTTAACGCCAGGGTTTTTAAATTCTAGCCTGACCCAAAATGAAGACGCGAATTCTTCAGGTCTCAAATTATTTGTGATTCCCATTGGATGTCGAGAAATCCGCTGCCATATGTCACTATTCCCCGTTCATTTCCTTGAGTTTTCCAGTCAGTAGTAGGTTATCGACTGATTCACAGTGAATGTTTTTTCACATATTGATCTCACTGATGATGTGCGAAACTCGCGTTATTATTTAAGGACAGACTGATCTGCAAGTTACTGTGTGTTTGACCAACTTCAGTCACTGGCTGGAAATATGTCTGTCACGCCTCGGAGAGCTCTTGAGCCAGTAATATCAGTCCAGCGATGGATTGGCCAATCTCTTTCAAGGAGATCAAGAAGGTATGTGACATTGATCAAAGTGCAGTGGCGAACAAAACCGCGGACTGCGCTCACCTGCTTATAAGTAGAGACCTGCGAAATTCGCGATATTATTTGGGGCTGGGTTAGGCTTCACTTTTCTATATCTACTTGAGAACAATCCGTGAGCTCATTGGCAGAACGCAGTAATTTATTTGAGTGAACTTGTTAAAGGTGATTGGTCACTTTGCTGTTGACTTGTTGTTACTGGCTCGAGATCCCGTCAGGGCACACAACACAAATTGTCAGCCTATTGAAGTAGTCAAATGGGCCTATAAAATATTGGAGTCCAGCGTGGTGCAAGAAAATAACGCGAATTTTGCATGTCCCTATTTATAAGGCAGTGAAGTCTATCCTCTCGCCGAAAGATAACACGAATTTTGTATCTCGCTACTGATTCGGGTTTAGAGTGTAAATAGCTACACAGCTCGAAAGCTTTACATCTCGCAATAGAATATATTCAAATATCTCCGTACAAATCAGCGAGTTCTCCGCGTGTTGGCTAGAATTTGGATTGGAAACCAGGGCAGGTCCAAACAAGGGGTTTGTCGGGGACCGTAAACGGCCAACGATGTCGAAGGTAAGTGAGTGAGTGAAGATGTTTGGGCGTAATTTAACTGCTAGGTATAGAGACGATGAGGGCGAAGTGAGGTGAGTATGGAGCAGCGCAGGAATGGAAGATGGGGGGGAAACGGGAGATCCCCGAGAAAACTCTCCGACCAGCAACGTCGTCCATTACGATTCCCACTTGCGAAAATCCGGAGTGAACCGGCCCGGAATTGAACCCGGTTCGTCTTGGTGGGAGGCGAGCAGTCTAACCGCTGAGCTACCGTGGCCCCGTTGGTTAGTAAGTTTTCTGAGATTTCATTCGGGCACGTGGAAGTGTATAGTAAAAAGCTAACTAATTATAGTTAATATCTGAAAACCAAAGGATTACTAGCAAATTTGAAAAGTAAATTTGTTGAATTAAACTGAATCAGCAAAATGGTGCCGAACCATGTCAACGAATAGAGGAAATTTGGTTTCTAAGTAACCACAACTAATTAACCTTAGTTTTATTCACTAAACATAATCTAAACGATTAAACATTGAAAATCCATCAGGAGTAGCTATTCTTTTAGGACTAATTTGAATTGTTATGTTTCTAACTAGTAGCATGGTTGCGTTTCACATTGTCTTTAATGCGTAAGTAGGAATGAAAAGTACGTCTGGTCATCCTTTACGAGAGGGTTTCATTGACATAACTAGTACCAGTATGCAACGGCCTTTTTTTAAAAGAAAAAGAAAATACAGGAAGCATTTATTTTGAAGATTGCTGTACTTCTCGAAAGCGTTCTTTAAAAAGCATCATTGACGCATGACGAATTCCCTTCTGCTGTATTAATGTGCCTTAAAAAAAAAGTGAGATCGCAGAACAAATTCTCACCGCTTGCATTATATATACTTCGCCGCTGCACGAATATACCGCATGGCGGCCATAACGGCGAAAGCGTACGTGGCACACTTATACATTGTCGACCTTATCGCCCGGTCTCGCACTAACAAATGCTAACGTGTAATTTCACATCTCGGAAAGGGCATCAGACTTTCAGCAGTTCATCCGTGTTCATCCGAACACTTTTGAAACTTTGTAAACTATCAACATTTCTTTCTGCATTTATTTGCCTTCGAATACTAATAGGAAACGACTTGCGGCATTTAGAACAGGTTAGTTAACAAGTGTGTTCTTAACATTATTTTGCACACAATATATGTAAAAATGCCAGCCACTATCTGTAACAAAGAAAATGTTCTACATGCCGTCCAGGCCAAGTGTACACAATTGAGGTACACAACAGACAAGAAGGTTATTTTTTGCCGATACTGTACATTATCGACTATTCACGGTAAAATGAGCACTTCTAAAAGCCCTGCTTAAGATCTACGTATATACACGTTGTGTGTTCCTCTGCCGTATGTAAAATTAACGTTGCTTCCAGCCTCATCACTTAATTCGCGTGACGGTCAGGTGAAACTGTGAAATTATTAAAAAAAAGTAAATACTATACAAATTTAGTCATTGTTACACGTCAGAAGCATTAAGAAATCAGGAAGAGAAATAAATAATTTAAGTTACCACAAATGGTTACCTATAACTTTTTTTATCCATTAAGATACTTCTCATCCTTCGTTACCAACTTTACTGGGCGCATGTCACTCAGGGAGCCCGTTAAAATATTTGCAGGCAGGGACAGTGACATTTTTCGGAGGTTGGTTTCAAAAGTGCTCACTTGCTTTAGCATGCGTGATATATTGACATCGCAATTCCGTCCGCGCCTGGAGTATGCTTTCGTTTCGTACGTGAACATATTAGGGCCATGCTTTGTAGATTCGCCAAAAAAAAAAAAAATTCACGTTCCAAACATGCAGCGAAGCTCTCCGAGCGATAGGTAGCGCCAGCACCAAGAGGTTATACAGGATTTTGTTTTAGTAAGAGGAGGAGGCCACGGGGGGGGGGGGGGTGAAAATGCTACCCGTGTCCCTGATAGTGACGTAACGTAATGATCTATCGTCTTCCTATTCCTCCGCGTTTTGTCTGCCGGTCTCTTCTTCAGCTCCTTCTTTTTCTTCCCCCCCCCCTCCCCTCTCTCAAACCAACAAAACTCTCCTCTTTCCCCTGAATCGCGGCTGGAAAAATTTACATTCCGGGAGGGACCCGCCTACACTCGGCGCAACAGTTCGTGACCGAGGCGTACTCGAAGATTACCGCTGCTCACGTTTGCACGGGTTACGCCGGAGGCCCACAGACGACGGAACGTCGTGATTATAGCGGGCTTCGTGGTTTCCAACCGTTTGTCACCTCGCTGCTCCATACTGAGTCGTGATATGGAACTGGGCGCCAACTATCACACTGGGCCGGCATATTCTCTGCATGGGCGTCAGCTATTAGCTCACGGCTACCGAAAAACCCCATCCTGCATTGCGCTGTACGAATGACATGACTATTGCGTTGATTTAATCATAATATGTGTCGTAGACATCCATGAAAAACTTTCTTATGCTAAAATTTCAATTAATAATATTATAGCTTCTTCGCGGTTTCCTGCAATCTGTGTACACATATTTCTGTTACACATTAAATTTGATATTGTGGATGTATCTACATCCGCTATTATCCATCCGAGAATCAAAGAAAACCGTGAGACTTATATATATATATATATATATTGTAGCCTGTGTAATAAGTAGATATCTGACCTGTAGGCTAGCCTTCAAAGTCTATATACTCTCAAACGGATATCAACTGTTTATTAGTTGATTGTTGTGGTAGTAAAAGGTGGTGGTTGGGTACACTATTTATTGCATGTATGTTATTGGCTCAATTTTCTCCAGGAGGTGCCAAACAACATCGACCAATTACAAACGTAACATGAACGTACAAGAGTGCGAATTCCAACGTGTCTAGAAACGAACCCGCGAAATTCTCGGGTCTCTAGTTACAAGATAGAAATAATCTCAGATGCCACTGATTCTGAACACTGTACATTTAAAAACACGTTAACACGTAGAATCACTTCGCACAACTTGGTGACAACATTACGGCTGTTATACAAGTTCGAGATTACATTTAATTATATGTGGTTGTGGGTAGGGATATATAAAGGCTAACAGGCCATACGGAGAAGCACAAGGTTTATTAAAACTGGATGTCTACAGATAAAAAGGTTGTAGCTGCCATTAAATGTAAGGAAATTGCAAATTTGTTGTGTCTAACTCGGAAGTGTCTTGCGGCTGAGGAGGTGAGTGACGTCACTGCGAATTAAAAGTTTACTTTTATGTTGCTAAGGAATGGTACAGAACTGGCTGAAAAGAAAAAAGCGAAGATTTCAAATGAACTTGTTTAACCACGAAACGTTTAACTGTGTCACGAAGGCCTGCAGTTGCGTGCACAGTATAGAAGCGCGTGCGTCAATGAGAGACGCCATGTTGGGGGAGGAAAGTTTATTAGCCTGTCCACCGCTAGGAAAGACAAGACATTAGAGATAGAACCGGTAGCCTACTTTCCGTCCAAACTTGTATTAAATACACGACTGCCTGGGCGCGGGATGTTACATAAACGCCTTTTCCTGTTAGCACGTACACATAAAATTCACCTTTATTTTAACTTTAAGATCGGTTTCGTAAAAGAAAAAAAAGAGACAGATTAACTTTCTCAAAAATGGAATTCACCAGTCACCAAACTGTCACTCGGGTTTGAAAGCAGTGTCTCCATAGTCCACCCCCCCCCCCCCCCCAACGAGGATACGCGAAAAGACGTGGCGGATGTGGGTTTTATCGGGGTTATACTAGTTTGCTTCAAAATCGTACCATATTGCTACCCAATTATTATTTGTTTTGTAACAATGATAGGGGAGTGGAGATATTTCGACGGCTCTTAACAACGAGGTCTTAAGAGCCGATGAGGGTGAAGCGAGGCGAGTATGGTGAAGAACCGGAATGCATGGATTTTTTTTTGGGCGGCCGGGGGGGAGGGTCCCAAGAACACCAGCCCGACTAATGGCATCGGCAGGCTAGCATTCCCACGTGGCCTCGGTAAGGACGGGGTTAACGTTTTGAGTAGGTAGGCCTACTATGCCAGGGTGTACATCTTCAAGATATTGCACGAACAATAAAAATAAGCACTAATTACCTTCGCTGAACTAATATATATATATATATTTTTTTAATGCCTTAAAGCAAAGGTTAAGGTTTGTGAATATTGTTACGCGTTGAAGATATTTGATTGGGACAGAATAAAATCGGCCGATATTGGTTGTACTGAGGGGGGCGCGGTGGCTGAGCGGTTAGCAAGCTCGCCTCTCACCAAGAGGAACCGGGTTCAATCCCCGGCCGGTTCGGTCTCGGATTTTCGCAACTGTTGGATCGTGCCGGGCGATACCGATGGTTGGCGGGTCTTCTCGGGGATCTCCCGTATCCCCCGCCCCTCCATTCGGGCGCCGCTCCATACTCACCTCTCCTCACCCTTGTCGGCTCTCAAGACCTAGTTGTTAAGAGTCTCGCAAGTCTCTTCTCTCACTCTCTCACTCACTCACCCGGTGTACAGAACAGTAAGTGGTAAGTGGGATTAAGGGGACCGCCTGGTTGAAGCAGTTTTGCACGTCTGAGGCCTACAAGCTGTGGGAGCACCAGGGACGACCGAGACATACGCATCAACTCTCTCATCGCCATTTTATGACGTAATAATAAAAATAAAGGTTTGATGCACGTCCCTATTCCTTTTCTAATGTATTATGCCGGACTGTACAGACCTAAAAAAATAACCGCGAAAACACCCGTACGAGCCATTTTAACTATCACAAAAACATGCTTTAGAGGGAAATGGAGGAACTGAAAAACGTATACTGACGTGCGACGCTTCTTAAACGCTATTCGTAAGCAGACCTCGCTCACACACGTTGGGCGGTTTTTTGGATAAAACGTTCTCTGCTGGAGCTAGGCACACCGTTCGTGATTGGTCTGCAAACAACTTTGCCAAGTCAAAACCTTGTTCTTCCAATTGTGAATGAATAAACTTGTTAGTGTGTCTTTATAAAATATGCAGAGCCCAATGATCTTCCCTGTGATACGGTTGTCATTGAACCACACTTTATTTGACACTCCCTGGGTAACTCTGCGCCAGTAAATGAACACTTCACAAGTGTGTAGTCCAATCACGCGCAGTAAAAAAAAAAAAAAAAAAAAAAAAAAAAAAAAAGGAAGTGACTTCATATCTATACAGTAGCCAATGGAGAACTGACGCCGGCTGGAGTATATACAGCACTGTGAAGTTTAGCCTGACGCTAAATTATAACGGGAATTTTGCAGGTCTCTACAGTGATTATTAGGGCCACTAGTTTTTCGCGAAAAGAGTTAGGCGGAGGCTAGACTTTAGTATCCTGTGAGCACACTTGCAGTCTTCATTTGACTATTGGCCACTTGTCTTTGTGTGAAGACAGTCTGTTACATGAGTGAGCCAATGAGAATTAAGTTTCTCCGATAGTGACCTTCCGTGATTCGCGGGTAGACAGATAACACGCGCAGGAATTCACATGATCCAATCACGAAAGTGTTTCTGAACTAAATTGCTCTGGTATGACTGGTTGGCTGTGATAACAAAACAAGTTCTATGCCAACTTAAGGAAGTGCTCATCAAAAAATGTCTTATTTGCTATAGCTAGAGCACCGGGTATTTCGCGGATTGAGTTGGCAGCAAGCTAGGCTGGACAGTCCTCTATACACTCGAGGGATTATCGTTTGCTTATTGGTTGCTGTGATCAAGTGGGGCCTCTGTACAGGACTGTTAAACACTCACTCACACTACTGCTTCCTGATTATCACTGGCTCACAGTCAAACGGGACATGTCTAAAAAAAAAAATATATATATACATGAGGCGGAGGAATGGCCTGAAAGTAGAATTTTTCTAGCAAGGCTTCAGAAGGAAGCAACCATGAATTGACTTTAAGGAGCCATATTTCATTTCTGTATTTTCAAGTTCTCTGTGACCATATCGCACAGCTGCCAGTGGATGGTCATGAAATACTGCTCGCAGTGCAGGCAGGCTGCCGTGGCTCGACGCACGGCTCCGTGAACGCCGACCAGATACGGAGAGGTTTTTTTTTTTTTTTTTTCGCGAGTTGCATAACAGACTTACCTACCTTTCATCAACCTTACACACCGCATTACGCCGGGGGAAAGTGTGCTTGCTTCTCCCCCCCCCCCCCCTTCTCTCTTTCCGTCAAGCTACACCCGCGTCACCTCAGCCAGCCACTTAACCTACCCGCTGCTATATTTAGAACACACTCCCTTTAACGTTGGCCGAATTGTGTAGGTGCATGCGCGTTCTTGCAGTCTCCTCCGGAGGACGCTGGCAGCCTAAAGCGCGCGCAGCGATAAGGGCGACACTAACACGCACTTCTAGCGCCTCATCGCTTCTACGCGCAAGGCGTGCAGCGTTTCCGTTGTGAAGCTGTACTGTGCAAATGGGGTTTTAATAAACGCGATGAAAGACCACAGATAAAACTACGCCCCGTATCTTTGGACCTCTCTCTTGTCGCTTCAGGAAACTACATACACAAGTTTTAAAAATGCGAAATTTTACCATTTTCAAGATTTTTTTTTTCTCCAAGAATACACTTAATATGGCAAAAGTAAAAAAAAAAACAATAGGGGCATAGATAATTTGTTTTTATTTTCTCTGACAAAAGTCGTGTTTGCAGAACACATTATTTACCGAGATACGCGTATTCGCGCAAACATCTATTTCACGGCATACGCAGGGGTCTATCCCACTCTTCAAGGCATACAACTACAATTACTGTTTACTTGGCGCATGCCAATCAGTGCGCCAGTTAAAACATATGCAGGTAGGAGCAGTGATTATTTTCCAAGGTGGTTTTCAGAAGTGCTCACTTTATGGTGAACAGCCTTTAGGCAGCAGCCTTATAGGTTAACAATTCCTATTAATGAAGACCACAGTAATGCGCAGGAAATATTTGAACCTTCGTTTGAAAATAAATTCCGCAGTTGGTACAGGAAGTTTTCCTGACTGGTACAGAGATGTACCCACACGTATGTTCTAAACAATGCACATAGCAGAAGAGACTGTTCACTATAAAGTGAGCACTATTTAAGGCTCTCCTGACAGGCATTAACCGCTAATAAATATATCTTATTGCAGCCTCAGGCATTAAACTTTGATGGTGGCGAAATGTATACACTGTGCTTATTGGTTACATTGCAATGTTTACATTAAAACCAGTAGGAAGCTGGGGATTGGATAAAAGGAAAAATTTATAAGTGCCTTAAAAAGTGCTCACTTTACCGTGAACAGCCTATAACGTCCAATGAAGAACGTCTCATAAGAATGTGAGACGCCCTTCACTGCCGAGTCTGCACTTCATAGTATGGTAAACAGCTGCTGCTAATAACTTTAATAAGTACACCTTACTGTGGGAAAATTCTCGTGATGGCTACAGGATGTTGTAAAATTTTATCTCAATACTTCGGGGAACATTCCTCACATCCGGAGAATGAAAAAAAAAAAAATGTTACGTGAACATAGGTCTGCAAATGCTTCGTTTCTTTACCACAGCCCGTAGTGCATAACGCACAGTGTATGAGGCCCGCGGGCTGGATCATGTTACTGTGGAATGCCATCGCAGCGTTCGTTTGCATGATACACGACACCGCACACTACGACACTGCAGCTAGAATACTAGGAACTGTACATGTATTAGTTACACATGAGTGAAAGATTATCATCGGCACTAAAGGAGATGTTCAAAATGCCCTCCATCAGCACGAACGCATGCAGCAACTCGCCATTACATGGACTCCCGGACGCGTTGATGAGTCCATGGAATATTCCTGATTGTTTCGCAGCTCGCTACAATACGATTACGAAGAGTGTTCAAATAGTTCACTCTGGTTTGCATGCACAAGTGCCTTTAAATATCCTCACAATTACAGCTGCGATGGCGTTCGACAGTAAGATTATCCAGCCTGTGGGCCATACACCCTACATAATGTATTATGAACTGTAGTAAAGAAACGAAGCGTTTGCGACCTATGTCCATGTGGCATTTTTCTCATCCTCCAGATGTGAGGAATGTTTCCTCGAAATATTGAAATATTGCAAATTTGCAACATTCTTGTATGCTTCGATCTAGTACGAGCGCACACGCAGCTTTCAATTGCTATTGCCTTTGAGAGGAGACATCTTCTTACTTGGCTGGACCAGCCAGAAGAAGGTTACTCCAAACTAAATATCTTTGGTTCGCAGGTGAACATCTGTTATCAAAGACTATGGAAATGTCTCGCGATATGCGAATTTCCGAAATATGTCAAGAACACAATTCGAACTACTGAATACATTTTGATAAGGTTATACTTATTGGCAATATAGTTTAGTTATTAAGTGAAATATTTTGGACATACTCCATTGCTACACAGTGTCGTCACAGAAAACCAAGTCTGAGACATGAAACCATCACGAGAAATGATCCAAGAGTGGCTGTAGTCAAAATATTGCCACTATTGGCTTATTTACCGTATGTGTTTCATGTCTCAAACTTGGTTTTCTGTGACGACACTGTGTAGCAATGGAGTATGTCCAAAATATTTCACTTAAGCATTCACCCCATTGCAAAGAATCTTCCAAACAACTAATAGGTTTATGGTTTAATGTTTATCGTGAATATCATACACAGCAATACTTGATACAGTCTATAGTTTTCTTTTTCAAAATTGCTAAACGTTTTGCGAAAGAACGGCATATAAATTAAACAATACCTATACAAATTAATTAATTAACAAATATATATATTTATATACAAACAAAAATTGTTCTCTTCAATTAAACAAAATAATACTCTCTACATATGATATTAAAATTTATATATTGTAATGAAAAAATATTGTTGATCATGAGTTTTCAAGATGATTAAATTAGGTTAAAATTTAAGATTACAGTTTTTTTTTGTCAAAAACACACTGTTATTATTGTGTTCTACTAAAAATGTTGTAAATTTTGAAGAAAAAAAAAATTGTTACAAGTGTACCGATTTTGTTATAATTATAATTTGCTGTATGATTCGAGAAACAGTTACCAGTTTTCATTTGAAAGCTCTAGACTCTATCAGACACTGCTGTATGTGACAGTTTTATAATTTAAAAAATGTATAAATATATATAAAAGTTTGTATATATGTATGTACGTTCTCTATCTTTACAGTTCAACGCTGTTCGATGGATCTTAATCAGACTTGGCAGTCCTTTCAGTATCCAACTTAAATACTTTGGAAGCCAAAATGCGCTCCGACGCCTCATTATGCCCGAAAACCTCCAAAACTCCTAAAAGGGGGTCGTGTATCTCTTATATCCCTATTATACTTGGGCAACATCGAGTAGTTCTGCTGGTAGTCAATAAATAAAACCCCATTGCAATATACCTAAAAGCTATTCACGATAAAATAAGAAATTTGAAATCAACCTCAGAAAAAAGCCACTGTTTCTACCTGCGTATATTTTAACGGGCTCACTAAGTGACATGCGCCCAGTAAAGTTGCTAACGAAGAATGGAAAGTAGTTCCATATCTTAACGTCGAATAAAAATTATTACGTAACCATGTGTAATAACTTAAATTATTCCTTTCGCTTTCTGATCTTAATGCATCGGACCAGTTTTTTTAAATCATTTCTTAGCCAATAATTCCAGTTTCACATGACCGACGCTTGAATAAAGTGATGAGGCCCATGGCAATGTTAATTTTACATATAAGGCGGAAGAATGCACAACGCGCATACAAGTAGAGCTTTCAAAAATGCTCATTTTACCGTGAACAGCCTATACTAAGTAGTTCAAATCCATCCCACTATGTTATATTCCGGAAATTCATGCACAGCCAAAACTTCCCACAACCCTCAAAATCATTCCGTCACTGAAGTGGATCCGACGTAGTGTTTTGCACTATAAACTGTCAATGAGACTTTTTGCTAGACTGATAACACACGTTCCGCCAAGTTGCTCGTGCAACTCGATGGCAGTTGATTAGACACGCCCTGCCAGGGCACTAGTCCAATAACAAAGTTAGCGTGAACAGCTTATATCAAGAAAACAAGGACGGTATCCCATGTTCTACCTATCAAAGGGCGCGAAACAAGCCACTTACTGGGGCGACAGTCAGTGGACAAATAACTGGAATTCACGTGTACAGAGAAGTGTACCCACGCTACTGAGCCCGCAAAATGGAACTCATCCTTACGGCACTCACTTTCTTGACATCAACACAAGGCAGAAGTGCATCGTTAGAGACCTGCAGAATTCACGTTATTATTTGGCATCAGGCTCAACTTCGCAGCTCTGTATACAACGCGATTCCGAACAACGCCGGCAAACTCCGGCGGGTTATTCCTGACGTAAATATAAAAAGGAAATGTCTGTACCACTCGTACCCGAAACTGATTAATAAGGGAGCCTAAAATTCACTGTTGCGAATGTTATTTAGTCGGAAATACGAGTAAGCAACATTTCGGTGAATAGTGTTCTGTGGAACGGAGATCCTACACCTGTGACAATGCAGTTGCTAATATCATCCCCCGTCATCATGAAAATAGGGGTTGCCCCCCCCCCCCACCCCCGCCATTGTGTTTACACGAAAAGTGTGAACAGTAAGCGGTAAAATCGGTACAGACATTTTCGTCTTATATTTACGTCAGGAATAACCTGCCGGAGTTTGTCGGTGTAGTTCGGAATCATGTTACTCGAGCCAGCGTCAGTTCTCCGTTTGCTGCGGCACAGATGTGAAGTCACTCCATTTTTTGACTGGACTGCGCGCGATCGGACCACACAGTTGTGACGCGTTCATTTACTTGCGCAGAGTTACCCAGGAAGTGTCAAATGAAGCATGGTTAGGGGTTAGCGAAATTTCGCGGAAAGACCTCAAGGCAAGTTATATTTTAAAACACTGTGGGGGTCGTTTACCTATCTTGATTGGCTGGATTACTTTCTGCCACGTGTTAACTGCTCGCACGCGAATCGCGTAGGAGCCGTGCCGATATTGCCGAATTCCGAGTGGCCCGGTCGAATATGAAAGCGCCTTCTCGAGCAGACAGCAACCAATGGCAAAAGACAAACTGCTGTTGGGTGCTTGTAGTATTGAAGTGTACCGTGTACTCAAGCTTGTTGCAGAGGTAGATGTATTTGAAGTTTAACGTGTGCCCATATAATAGCGCAAATTTTGCAGATCTGTACGAATCGTGTACTCCCACCGCTGAACTCGGGACCTTCATCACTCGTTATTAGAATATTAAATTTTGATTTCACGAAAACATTCTTTACATTAAACGAGGTGTTATTGGGTAAGTATCTGCGTGGGTAGGTTGTAGGGTCTCTTCGACAGCAACGTGAAGGTGCACAGAGTAATAGGAACGAGGAAGGAATCAGCCATGGCTAGAGAACTGAGTAATTCGCAGATTTTATTTTGAGTCACGCTAGTATTCAAAACACGTGTGTTTATATATCTTTAGCGATTGGTCCACGCAGTGTTTGATACATCCCGGAGAACGCTGTCCAATTGTCGCCGTCCACTGTGACAGCAGACAACCAGTGTACAGTTAACCCTTTTGAGGAGTACGCACGTGTATACTCGGGGCTAAGTTTATATGGAAACCGTTTTGCTATTGAGAAAAAAAAACATACTTTTATAGTTTCATTGTTTTACTGCGCTTTATCAGAATCGAAGTCAAAATGTACAAATAGTCAACATTTCAATTTGTAATAAGAAAACCGTCTTTTTTTTTTTTTTTTTTATAGTTTACTAACTGGGCACGATGGATTGTAACATTTGTTACCTCTGTAGCGACACATTAATTGGTGCACAGTCAAAGCGTTTTGTAATTATACAGAGACCAACATAACTGATACTGCAGTATTGAAGAATATAGGCAGCTCAGGTCAACCTTGTCCTCTGTGCCAGTAAATTTGTGCCATCCTCAAGGGGTTAGTATCGGCATATTTGTACATATTACTTTAGAATCTACCCTGCACGTCAGTGAACTCGCGAATTCTTCAGGTCTCTGCCAATGTGGAATTGATATCGCCATATTTGTACATGGCACTATAGAGTCTGGCCCGCAGGTCATTGAACTCGCGAATTTTTTCCGGAATCTAGCCAGCGCCTGTAGTTATGTGGTCATCCCAGCATTCACCTGGAGCGATCTCGGGGAAACCACGATAAACCGAGATCAGGATGACCGGACCAGGATTTGAACCCAGGTCCCTCCCGAATGCGAGTTAGAAGGTTTTCCTATACCTAGGGGCAGCGATATTTTGCTAGAAGATCTCGAGACAAGATACAGTTCAAAACAGTGCTGGGTCGTCCCGCATTTTGATTGGCTAAATCATGTTTTGATCCGTGTTCAATATTTGCGCGCGTATCACGAGGGTTCGGTGTCGGAGCTACGTAATCCTGAGTGGCTCGCTCAAATGCGGACATGACACAAGCTGTCAATGGAGGTATAAAACAGCTGAGGTGTTTATATAGTATTGAAGTCCATTGTGTGCCTAGGTCTGTACGCGAAAAGTCACTGGTATTGCACTGCGCCACCTCTCCCCGGAAAGGTATTATTAGAATATTGCGACAACAGTTTGCCGAGCAGTTCCATATAAGTTCTGTCTCCATGGACCGAGAAATGTTTACATTATTTATGTGGCTCGATAAAAGACTGTCCGCGGTGAACTTGAGCGCTTTTGAAAGACCTGTTAAAGTTCTATTCGTGTTCACGTTGTGCATTCTTCCGCCTTAGGTAGGATTTACTACAGACGGTCGCGTCCGTCCGTCATCCGCCCGTCCGTCATACGTTTGTCCGTCTCCCAGCGGAGCGATTTACAACCAAACTTCGTACGTCCGTCGTACGTTCTTTGCTGCAAACTAATAAAAACAAAACTGTTTACAAATAGAAAAAATCCTACATAAAACGTAAAAATTTTTGGCGGTATTGTGTCCTCAAGTATCCAAAACAACCATAAACGTACGTAACGGAAATTAATCGCTGTAATTTTTTTAAATAGCATATACAGCATTAATTTTATTATTTTTTCTATTACCCAAAAAGAGCTTGTGTTTCCAAATGTAATTACCAATTACTCTTCAGAAAAAATGTAACTTAATTTCATTTTACAGTTCATAAACAAACATATGAAAACAAAATACAGTCAAAACAAAACACTGCGCACACTACACAACCTTGTAAAGAACTCGGGATGAACGAGTAACAAAACGTGCAATCATAGAAGGCTGTAATTTCATCTGTTCGTCCGTCAAAAGTTAAAGCTTGCCAAGGTTTTGACGGACGGACGGATAGAATTAATGGCCACCTATGATTGGCTGCTGCTCACGTGATTAACGGACGGACGGACGCAATAGGTCGTTGTAAAACCCGGCCTTATGCAAAAGGAACGTTGCCACGGGCCCGAACACTCTATTAATTCGCCGGCGTAGTGATACTGTGAAGCTATTAGAAAAGTAAGTACATATTTTTTTTTTTATAAATGTGCAAATTATTACACTTAAGTGCTTAAAAAAACTGAAAGCAGAATAAATTATTTTAATATTCACGGATGTTTACCTAACACTTTTAATTCAACGCTACAATATGGAACTACTTTCTTTCTCTCGTGACCAACTTTACTTGGCGTATGCCAATCAGAGCGCCCGACAAATTATATGCAGGTATAGGCTATTCGCGGTAAAATGAGCATTTTTGAAAGCTCTGATTAGTGTCTACTTTTATGTGCGTTTTGTTTTATTCCGCCTTACATAAAATTAACGTTGTCATGGCGCTCAAAAATTTATTCATTTGCCAGTCAATTTAAAACTGTGCAATTATTAGGAATGTAAATATTTTACAAATCTGCTCATTTTTACACTTTAATGCATCATAAAAAATAGAAAGTGACAAAAATAATAATTTGAGATATCGCAAATGGTTAACTAACTCTTTTTATTAGACGTCGAGATATAGAACTACTTTCCCTCCATCGTCATCAGCTTTAATGAACTAATATCACTCCACGCGACTATCAAAATATATGCGCAGGTGGGTACAGTGACATTTCTCAAAGGTTGATTTTCAAAGCGCTCAAATAACTGAGATCAGCCTATTTATGGGAATTCCCCATTGTTCGGGGCACCTTTTTCTCGCGAAAACATTTAAAGACAAGTCGTGTACCCATGCGCTTTAGTTCAGGACCACTTTCGTGATTGGATCATTTGAATCGTTACGCGTCTTCTTTTTTTTTTGTCCGCCCGCGAATCACGGACAGTCAGTATCGGGGAAACTTAACTCTGATTGGCTCACTCGTGCAACAGGCTGTCGCCACAGAAAGGGAAGCGGCCAATGGTCAAATGAAGACCGGAAGCGTGCACATGGGATATATAAGTTTAGCCCCCTCGTAAATCTTCTCGCGAAAAAAACAGGTGGTCCTGCCCAACGCGGATTCGCGGCTTCTCGGTGCTTCAATAATTCACACAAAGGATTGACAGTTGTTTGTGTTTACAATCTCCGTTTTCGAGTCACCGTTTCTCAGCAGAAGTACAATGTTCATGTGGAGACTAACAGCGATAGATCGTATGTAATGTTGATGTGAGCCTACTCAGAAGTTAAACCCGACTGAAATAACATTGTGGTTTCCTGCGGTGCCATTCACACTTTGCCTAGTCATTTCTATTTAGCTTCCTCGTGACACAGAACGTTGATTCATAACAGTTCGTGAAAGTGTCATGGCTACATCAGTGGTCATAATACCAGCTTTTACGACAGCTACTGTCATATTTTTGTTATTGTACCGCCGACTTTCAAACCAGGTTTGCTAAAAGAACCTACTCTATTCTCTGTCGCAGGTTGCATACGCTCTAAATCTGAATCAGTGAGAATTTCATTGTTTCAATCATTCAAACGTATCTGACTGACACAGTCACTTCAGTGAATTTAACTGTTGAACCAGTGAAAAATGGCCATATTTCCTTCACTGATTTATTAAGTGGCATTTCCCTCTCATTCGTCAGTAATTTTTTCCACTGTTTTCTCAGTGGCTTATTTTTTGACTGATAGACCAGTGAAACATCTGAGCAACTTGCTCCGTCTCTAATTAGTTTTGACTGATGTATCAGTGAAACTGAGTGTAAAAATTTCCGTCGAACATCGTTTAAAAATGGCCGTTAAACAACGTGTATCAAGTAACAACGAATAAACAAATAAAACTAATACAAAATACTTTCTAAGCTGTGATTCGTCTTTCAAAGCGTCATTTTACGAGTTGATATGAACACACAGCCTTTCATTACGTTTTTACGTCTTTCATTTCGATTACATGTAATCGTCACAGCGCTCTGTTTGAAGGTTCAAACTGCATTTGATGTGTCGGATAGAATGCTCTCATACATAATATTATTTTTTTACAATCCTAACGGTACCAATCAAACCAAACAGGAAAAGTAGGAGCATACAACTTCAAGTTACACGATTTCGCAGCGGAACTATAAGACATATATTTTCCACTCGCATTTTTCAACTTGGTGTGGTAGCTCAGAGGCCTCCATAGCTCACGGGTAGGGTGGCCGACCTGTAGTCGGAGAGTCGCGGGCTCGCGCCCCGGCGCCTCCGACACGGCAGATCCTCAGTTCGCCTGCCGCACTCGGAATCTGTCAGCAGGAAGGCCTCACGAGATCTTCGTCAATATCTAATGTCACGACAATGTCAAATGAAGGAAAAACGGAAAAAAAAAAAAAAATGGAAAAGCAACGGTTTAGAGTCTGAGGGTGTGCGAGTTTAATCCCGGCCACCTGCGGAACTTTTTTAAATTACGATACATTGCACAATATAAATAATAAACTATCGTAAATATGTTTATTTCACGTAATTATTTGCCTACATTCAATAAAAATAATATTTAATTCGCCACTGCAGTCAACTGATTCAATCGGTGAGATTTCTTAAGGTCACTATCTCAATCAGATAATTTTTTTTCACTGAAACAATCAGTGGTTTTTCCACTGATTCTGAGTGGAGCATTTTCACTGATTAGAGTAGTTTAATTTTGTTGCGAGTCAGCGGTTTCCCTATGATTCGAATTTAGATCGTACCAGCCTTAGTACCTGAATAGTCACATCGCAGTTTCAGAGTGTACAGCCTTAGTACCTGAATAGTCACATTGCAGTTTCAGAGTGTACAGCCTTAGTACCTGAATAGTCACATCGCAGTTTCAGAGTGTACAGCCTTAGTACCTGAATAGTCACATCGCAGTTTCAGAGTGTACAGCCTTAGTACCTGAATAGTCACATCGCAGTTTCAGAGTGTACAGCCTTAGTACCTGAATAGTCACATCGCAGTTTCAGAGTGTACAGCCTTAGTACCTGAATAGTCACATCGCAGTTTCAGAGTGTACAGCCTTAGTACCTGAATAGTCACATCGCAGTTTCAGAGTGTACAGCCTTAGTACCTGAATAGTCACATCGCAGTTTCAGAGTGTACAGCCTTAGTACCTGGATAGTCACATCGCAGTTTCAGAGTGTACAGCCTTAGTACCTGAATAGTCACATTGCAGTTTCAGAGTGTACAGCACTCCCCGTAATCATTAATGAAGAATTTATTATGACGCTAAAATGTATGGGCTTACTTACAAATGCTTACAAGACGCCGAGTTAGTAAGAGATGGAGGTCTTATTAACAACTAAATTCTAATTTATTCCCACGACTATTGTTTACATCAAACTAACTAACTACTACGCTCTTACGCCTGTAGAGTTTCACTGATCATCTGTGACTCACGGACACGGGTAGACACATAAAACGCATACAAGTTAAGACCTCCAAATCGAACATACAAGTTAAGACCACCCAATCGAACAATTAGTTACTGATAAATTATGAGCCTAATTTCCTCTACATGGGTGCAAATTAATTTTTGTGAAATTCTTAAAAGCTTAGATGTTAGGTAGGCGTTGTGTGAACGTCTCGTTGACAGCAATATCGTTACAGATGGAACCAGAAACGTGTGAAACAGTACCGACACAATTATAATACACGCGTGATTTACCCGGGACTCGAATTCAGAAAAACTTGTGAAATTAAGCTAGCTTGCAATCAACTGCATCACGGAGGTAGGATTTGAAGCATCAATTTCGGATGTAGTTCAGTTTAGTGTTTTGAATGATACGGTTCACTAAGGCGATACATTTACACTGCCATCATTTCAAATAAGCGTCTAGGGCACTAAAAAAATATAATTTTACATGGCCTACCATAACACTACTATTGTGAAAAAAAATGGGTGGAAATCTGTTGATTGGTAAACGAAAGGCATAAAAACCTTATTTTCTTAATCGGTTCTTGCTATCTTACAAAACAGTCTACAAATGATCTTTATGCTACGCATCTAATGCATACAGTCAGCATAATACGTTTGGTTGAGTATGATTGAATTGTTAACTAGATATGCCGAATATATCAAAATGTTTAAGTAGTTTAAAAAAATCCTTCCCCATCACCTGGCGCCGTGGAGCGGAGCTGCGGTGCCACGGCGGCCATCTTGGATGACGTCACGCTGACATTTTTTCCCCTTTTTTCCCACAGGATTTCTTACTTTCCCCTCAAAACCACTCAAAATTTCCCGCAGAAATTTAAAATTTTTTGTCGGTCGCTCAGTCCGAAAATAGCATGACTTCACAATCCGTCTAAGTGACCCAATTTTCGGGATGAGGGCTTGAGAGGCCACTCTAACATACACGCTCAGTGATTCCATGCCAGCGTCATCCATCTTGTTTGAAGAATGTTCGAGTTCATCACCCCGTAATGCAATTTCATGCACAACCTTGTTACATGCATATACAGGATATATCTAAATTCGACCGACAAATTTCGGGTATAGGTTAATCACAAAAAAAAGTTGAAAACATATATACGGCATATGGCCTAAAATTAATTCTAACAGAGGTAAACATTTTTTACGTTGTAGTAGAAGAAAACGTTTATTACAGTATTGCTGTAATGTAGTACCTCTATCTGGAATCTTCTCCTAAAAGTGTATTATTGGATACTGTGTGTGCCCCACCTGCTGGGTATTGGTAAATATTATTTTGAAAGTAAATCACGAATCATTCCAAAACTGTGAGGTTTAGGGTATTTACACGGTGGCATTTTTGTTCATTGTGGCATGAGGATTAATAATCCATCCTTTAAATCCAGAATATGCAACGGCGACATGGATGTTAGTTCGAAATAGAGGTAGTAACGGCGATTATTTACATGAAATAATTTGATGACGATTACAGTCGGTGTTTTATCTGAAATATTATCTCTAACATTTGCAATGTTCAAGTGTACCAGGTCCAACTTCAAAAATATGTACCACCCTTCGTATTAACTTTAGACCATACGTTGTATATATGTTTTCAACATATTCCTTCGTGATTAACCTACAGCTGAAGTTTGTCGCTCGAACTAAGATAGATCCTGTATTCTATGACCTATGCCGAGTACGCATATGCTAAGGACACTTGCACGATAAAATATCATCGTGCGACATTCTGCCGCTGACGTTTTCGCTTCCAATTCCGCTCAGGATTCATGTGGCGTGGTTCTTATTCGCACGTTCTGTGACAACGTGTATGTAAATCATAGTAATAAATTTATAATTAATACGATCGAAATAGTGATAAAACCGGTTGTGTTGGTGACACCTAGTAAGAAATAGCTGCTATGCAAAATGCACTGAACTGGGCGCGCACGACCACGGCGCCTTGTCCCTTCGGTGTGATTTTCTAGACTGGTTAAGCTTTGTTTGTACGAGGCGGAGGAATATCCTGGAAGTAGAACTTCAGCGGAAGTTGTAAGTGACCGTGAATGGAGTAGTTGTTCCTTGGTTGATTCTCAAGTTTAACCCGGTTTTTTTTTTTGTTTTCCTGCAGACACGTTATTGCCAGAGACATGCAAAATTCGCGTTATTATTCGGCATCAGACTGAACTCCAGAGAACTAGTCTGTACTGGAGCAGGAGTCGTTTCTCCGTTGGCTGTTCCATAGATATGATGCCACGCCCTTTCTGACTGAATTGCACGTGATTGGGGCACACAATTGTGAAGTGTTCAATTATTGACGCAGAGTTACCCAGGACGTGTCAGGTACATTATGCTCCAATGACGAACGTATTGCAAAGGTACACGTGTTTAAAGTTTAACGTGTCCCCAAATAATGACCCGAATTTCACAAGTCTCTAGTTATTGGCATAAAGTCGTCGAGAGCGTGTCCAAAAAAAAAGTGTAATTGAATTGAAAAACAAGCACAAATGTACATTAGTATACTTGACGTCTAGCTTGTCTTAAAACGAATTGGCCAAATTTCCGGGTCACGGGCTATATTGAAGGGTGTGGCCAAATGGAAAATAGCACGTTGCTGGTGATTTCAATCAGAGAAGATGTACGGGAAAGTGGGTTGATTAACTCTTTGAAATGTACCTAAGTGCTTCCTGCTGCGTGACTGAGATGAATAGCTGTAACTGAAGCTGCGCGAGCGGTTTTCTCTTTGACTGATATTAAAAAAATAAAAAAGAAAAAGAAAAAATCGTAACTACACCATTCATTGTACGTAGACAAAGATTATACGGTGAATTGCGATAAAACCGAAATATCGCCGAAATGCATGTTAATACACCGCGCAACACAGAAGGAGCCGCGGTGGCTAAGCGGTTAGACTGCTCGCCTCCCACCATGCGAACAGGGTTCAATCCCCGGGTCAGGTCACTCCGGTTTTCCGCACGTGGGAATCATGCAGGACGATGTCGCTGGTCAGCGGGGTTTTCTCGAGGATCTCCCGTTTCCCCCGCCCTTTCATTCCGGTGCTGCTTCATTCTCACCTGAATCACCCTCATCGGCTCTCAATACCTCGCTGTTAAGCTCCGCCCAAATATCTTCACTGACTCACTCACGCATAACACCGAAATATTGGTTAGGACACGAAATAAAAATAAATTACTAAAAATACGGCATTTTATTTGCAAAACTCCTATTATTTCTTCTAACAAATTATATACATTTATTGTTGTAAGGCAATGGTGAAAGGGAAATACACATTGTCTAGGAACTTAAACGTTTGTACTAGAAATCTGGAATACGTAAAATTAAACGCTATGTATTATTTGAACATGAGTTTAAATATGCACTTTCATTATTAGGGATAGATGTATTTCGCGAAAATATTAATGGCCAAGCTAGACTTCAATATCCTACGTACAAAACCCCAATACCTTTTGCTATTGGCCGTGTGTCTACGTGAGCAGGCATTTTACTATTTGACTGGACCAGTCGTAATAAAGTACTCCGATACCGAACGTCTATGATTCGCGGGCAGACACGCGAGGCACGTGACTTAAAACCATCCAACCACGCATGAAACTTTTCGCAAAAAAAAAACCTGTCCCTTTTCAATATTTATGTAGAGTATTTACAAAAATTAAAATAAAATAAAAAAATTATGTTTTTCAAAACGAAACTGAGCTAACAATTGAAACTAGATAATGTTGTTCCTAGCACTACGTTTTCCAAGACAAAAAAAGAAATGTTTGCTGCCGAGTTTTCAACTTAAGACCTGCGAGGTATCAAATTTTCAGTACAGTTTCGATAAAAGCAAATTTATTGGTGTTGCGTCACAAAGAGTCTAGGCGTTGCAACAAAACAATCGAAGAACATTTAATAGTTAATTGCTAGAGACATGCAAAATTCGCGTTACTATTTAGTACCACGCTACGATTTCACTGCGCTATACCTACTTGAGCGCTATTCGCGATTTCATTGGCTACTGGCAACTGTACGGCGTCGCTTACCTGCGCGATCGCTTCGCTGTAGATTGGTTGCTCTACCGTCGAGACTTTGCTATTGGCTACACGCGACCTTGAATCTTTGCTATACAAGATGTCGACCAATGACTAGGGATGGGAAAAATTCGCGACTTCATTTCCGGACAAGATAGATTTCAAACGCGTGTACACTAAAGTTACCGTTGCAATTGGATCAGAATTTATTAGACACGCCCTGGAATACTCCGCGCCATTAACCGACTTGCAAGGGAACAAGAAGCGAATCCCGTGCTGTCAAATGTGTAGAGACAGGCGTATTTCGCGAAAATGTTTATGGCCATGCTAGACTCCAATATTCAATGTCTACAACCAACACTTCCTAAGGTTATTGGCCGCATGACTATGCGAGAAGGCATGTTCCTATTTGACTGGGCCAATCGTAATAAAGTACTCCGATACCGAACGGCCATGATTCGCTGGCAGACACGTGAGGCACGGGGCATTAAAAGTTATCCAGCCACGAAAGAGCATACGAACAAAAGTGTTTTGGAGCACAACTGGTCTTGAAATCTTTTCGGCGGAAAACACTTGTCCCTACAAATGTGGGCTAACGTTGTGGCAACAGCTAATGAACAAGCATCTGACTTTCGACTATACAAAGAATTGTGGAATCTAGCATACAGGCCATTGAAATCGCGAAATTTTCCTATTCATGCCAATGACAGAAGTCGAACTAGTATACATGTTGGAGTTCAGCCTACAGCGAAAAAAATCACGCACATTTACAGGTCTCTAACTGTAGGTCAAGAATTCAGGATCCGCTAAAAATTTCATACGTATATAGGCTCCCTACTTGTGTGTGCACTTACACATGCATAATTGAGGTGGACTTTGTTTCTTATAATCGTTATTTTTTACCTGTCACTAACCCTTTAAGGACTCCACAAATCTACTGGTATTGAGGACCAAATTGAAGTGGGCTGCCTGTATTTTACACTTCAGCAATATCATTTGTGTTGGCCGGTGTATTTCCACTTACCATTGTCCTATTGCTCCTGGCTACACTGAGCACTCTTAGTGTGCCCTGCAACGTTTATTATTGACTGGTCGTCGACCAATGAAGTCGCGCGTTGACTGTTTGCCAATTAATGTGTCGTGAAGGATTTGATATGTTTTACAGTCCGTCGTGTTCATTTCAGACACTATTGAAAATAACAGTTTTATTCATACGAAATCAAATGTTGTCTAACAGTAATTTTTTTTAAATTGATTCCGATACGTTCCAGTGAATCGGTAAAATAATAAACGTGTGAGTTTTGTCTTCAAGAGCAAAAAGAAAAAAATCCACATAAACATAGCCCCGTATATGTACGTACGTATTTCTCAAAGAGTTAATTGGTATTTAAGTTCCTTAGAAACAAAATTAAAAATTTGTGTATTTCCTGTAGTCGCAAAACAGCTTTATCTTATTTGTGGGTCGAGAAGTTTCTCACAAACATTTCGTTGCATATAAAACAGGACTAGCTAGACAGTAAGAATACACAGTTAAATAAAGAATAATATTTTATGTAAACTACAAAAAAAAGTCACAAATAATAGTAAAAGCGTATGCTTGCACACTCAAATAAATGAAAGGTGTTCTTTTCGATGGTTACGTTTGAACAGCGAGTTCCGCTGCTGATGAATTTGAAAGACTCAGGCGGTGGAAACATTTTGATTTAATATTTGACCAGTGTTTAAGTGACACTGAGGAAAGTTCCATAGTGTTAATAGTTGACGGAGTGCAAAGGATACAACATTTCCAGGTGGAAGCAATACACGATTGCCCTCTTTGAATAAAAGCTGTGAGCCTTTGCAGTGAAGGGAATGATGACCTTAATTATTTTCTCCGGAGTCAAGACAAATGTTGACCGTTTCAGAAAACGCGAAAAGAAATTCCTTCTCGTCATTTTGAGATAACTGAATGTGAAGAAGCCACAGGTTTTCGAGATTATAAGTGAGAATATGACCTCGTCATAGAGATTACATCCCGATAGCCTTCCGACATTCACCAGATGGTGCAAATAAAAGATAAAGAATTTGAGAAATTTTCCTTAATGGAGGTTTTGTGATCGAGTGATTGTTCGGAAAATGTGCCTGTTTCTTGTAGGCTATTGCTATTTTGTAAATATAAGAGTGACGTTTCCAATCATTAATTAGATGCTGCTTCAAGGAAATGTGGTGGGCTTGCCTGAGTATATATCGGCAGTGAAGCATGAACACCAAATAGCTAACCTTTTTTAATTTGCAACTTCAGGTGTTGCGAGAAAAAAAATACATTTTTTGAAGTGTGCTGTAAGGGTTCCAACTTGTTGTCGCAAAGGTTTGCAAATGTTTGGTAGAAAACACGTGGTTAAAAAACGAATGGATATTTCGAAGGGGTGTCTAAACACGAAACTCGTATAAGAAACATTTCGTGCCCAAAGAAATGTTTCAAGTTCTCATTTCAACTTCAAGGGTTTTTTTTCCCCCGGATAATGAAGATGGCTAAAATGGGTGTTTTCAGAATAAATTTTAGCTCAGGAATGCAAATAGCAGGTCGCCTACTCGGCCAGGGTAACTGACATTTACAGGTGGACGACCAAATAATTTTAGATTGATTTCCTGAATTTGATAAACAATTTAATATTTGCCTTGTTCGCACTAATTGCATCGGCACGAACATCAAAACCTAAGCTCATAAATATTATCACCAAGGTTATGAAGCAGAACAAAAGTGCAATAACAGAATGGCTGAATTATTAGAAAATAATTGTGGGCCACAACATTTTTTCATGGCCACTGATTATTTTTCAATTATTATATGCGTCACTGTTTTAGCTGCCGATTTCCCGTAATGAAACTTAGCAGTTTTCTATAGACACGCATAACCGAGATCTGCAAATTTCGCGTTATTATACGGGGACAAGTTAACTTTTGAACCCGTGTACCTTTGCAGTATGTTTTTCATTGGACCATACGTTATTTGACACGCCCCGTGCAACTGTGCGCCAATAAATGAACACTTCACAATCGCGTGTCCCAATCACGGGCAGTTCAGTCAGAAAAGACGTGGCTTCACATCTATGCAGCAACCAATGGAGAATTGGCGTCGGCTCGAGTGTACGCTGACACTGTGAGTTCTAGCCTGATGATGCCAAATAATAAAGCGAATTTTTCACGTCCCTACTCAACAACACACTGTTGTCTTTATTAGAGCGGTAACATGGCACGCCAGTTGGGCGTAAGGACGATGAGTATGGATAGGTTTCAAGACCAGCTGTACTACAAGAAGACCAGCTGTACTACAAGAAGACCAGCTGTACCACAAGACACTTTTGTTCATATGCACTTTCTTGGTATGATTTTAAATGTCACGTGTCTCAAGCGTCTGATGCCCGCGAAACATGGACGTTCAGTATCGGAATACTTAATTACGATTGGCCCAGTCAAATAGCAACATGTCTTCTCACGTAGACAAGCGGCCAATAATCAAAGGACGTTGCGGTAGTGGACTGAGGATGTTTAAGTCTAGCAGGTCCATAAATATTCTCGCGAAATACACCTGTCCCTAACGAGGAGGCAAGTGGCGAGATGTTGAGCTGACAGATTTGAAGACTTGAAACGCGTAAACCGCTGGTCGGGGAGGGGGGGGGGGTATTTGCAGTGGCTGAGCGCTAAAACTGCTCGCCTTCCACCAAGGCGAACCGGGGTTCAACCCCAGGTCTGGTCACTCCCGGATTTTCGCGAGTGGGAATCGTGGCGGACGATGGAGCTGTTCGACGGGTTTTCTCGGGGATATACCGTTTTCTCCACGCGCTTGCATTTCCGGCGTGGCTCAATATTCACTTCGTTTCGCCCTCATCGGCTCTCGAGACCTCGTTGTCAAGAGCCGGACAAATCTCTCGACTCATATCAACCCGACCGCGGACTGCATGTTTGAACGGCGGATTTCGGAGCGTAGCTGACGTGGAACTCTTTTTACGGGTATCAGGTGTCCTTAGCTACTGTCTATCTCATATAAGATAGCAAGATTTTGACAGTCAGAGTGTGGCAACATGACGTATACTAAACAAACAAAGTGAAGTTTACAAAATCGTGTATCAGCTGATGCACGAACGAACAAAAGTTAATATTAAGTTGACTATTTTGAGTGCACTGGTGACGCACATCAGACAAGTGTGAAATACGCGATAACAAAGAGTTCACAGATTAATTAATATATTTTATTTTACGCGGTCACAAAACAGCGGTTGTAACTGTTACAAACTAATCTTCGTGCTAAAGTAGTAATATATAGGTGTTCAAAATGAAATACTCAATAAGACAATTCAGAGCCGGATGAAACACGACTTCAAACCTTAGATCTGTTCATGTCGTATTCACACTGTCCATCCATGCTTTCCATATGTGCTTCATACTGATTCCAAAAGCCTACAGAAATATTGCATGATAATATTGAATTATTTCTAAAATTAATTTGACGAAATATATTTCAAATCCGTGTCGTTTCGAGACAGTAATAGGAGAAAAGTCAAGTTTTAAAAAGCAGGATCTAGAGGCGGCGAACCTGCTGCTATCTGTCGGCTCACCTACTTAACCATGTCGTACGCGCCATCCGTGCGTTCTTTCTCGAACCTAACCAGTAATAACGCTCAAACGAATATGTTTCGTATGTAAAATAACAAATTTACGAATAGATATCAATATTTTCATTTTTCCGCGAGCTGTGTGTAATTTTTAAAGCAACATATATTTCGCGTACAGCGATTTTGAGTACTGGAAATTTCTATTGGGCCAGTAATTGTCCGTCTATGTCCTAAACACGCAGTGCTTTTTTTCCCCGAAACCCATTTCCTTGTTTTCGTGTAGCAGCCAACTGACACACCAGCTGATAGCGAGAGAATACACACAAACTAAAAGTAAACATTAGTTGAACTGTCAAAATGAGTTGTGAGAACTCGCGGTTCCGACCCAGCCGTGACGTGAGTCCCGTTCACATATGCACTGCAGATGGAAACAACGTGGCTTCGAGGCGCCTATTTCTCCAGTTGGCGTTGGTGTTAGAAAATGGCCCGGGGGGAGGGGGCGCCGTCCTTGGCGTGTCTGCTCGTCTTCCCCGGGGGGCTTCCTGCGTGCGACCCCCCACCCCCTCTACCACCTGCCACCCCGTCCACATCTCGTTCACCTCAAGCACACGCGCTGACGGGGGGGCCCCCCCAACTTTCACTTTCTCGCCGTAGCACTCGGGGCCTCGTAGCCCCACTCCCGCCCGGCCGCAGACAAGACGACCGTACAGAGGCAAATGTCACCTTGGTTACTGCTGTACTCCGTTCGCGGTTACTCACAACTAGGGATAGGAAAAATTCGCGAATTCATTTCAGGGTAAGATAGATTTCAAACGCGTGTACACTGAGCTCACCTTTGCGCCAATAGCCGACTTGCAAGGGTACAAGAAACGAATCACGTCTTTTCAAATGTGGGGTAACACTGGGGCAACAGTCGATGAACAAACATCTTAAAGGGTTGTGGAGTCTAGCATATAGGTAATTGAACTCACGAAATTTTACTATCCTGACTTACAACATTTCAGAACCCCCCTGAAGTTATACTTACGGGATATTCCTCCGCCACGTGGAAAAAACGCTTGGAAAATAGCACCAGAGGGCCAACGCACCGCACGCGTTCGCACTCAGTTGAGTTGAGAGACTTAAGCGCATCTTGACAACGAGGTCTTGAGAGCCGATGAGGGTGAAATGAGGTGAGAATGGGGCAGCACCGGAATGGAATGACGGGGGAAACGGGAGATCCCCGGGAAAACCCGCCGACCAGCGGCATCATCCGGCACGGATCCGGAGCGACCCGGCCGGGGATTGAACCCAGGTCGCCTTGGTGAGAGGCGAGCAGGCTACCTGCTCAGCGACCGTGACCTCTGCGAACTCAGTGTAGTAATATTTTGCATGAGAACTATCTATTACTAAGAATGACAAACATACCTATTTTCTCTCTGTCTTTTCATATTAGTTATAAATACAGGCATGAATAATCTGCGAAGTAATTTTAGGTCAAGCTAGAATTCAAACATTTTTACTTTCGGGTTACTATTGTGATTGGTCCACGCATTATTTATAGAGACCGGAAAAATTCACGAGTCCAATGACCTGTAGGCTAGGCTTCATTGTCGTATGTAAAATCATGCAAATATCACCGTTAATTGGTTGCTTTCTCTATTAGCGGAGGACGGTGATTGGGTTTTCACTTTATTGTGTGGTTATAATTGGCTCATAGATGTTCATGAGGTGTAAACTAACAGGTGGGCCAATAGCATACGAAATACAAACGTGCCAGGTTTAGAATTCTAGCTTGTCCCGAAAAGAAGCTGCGAATTTTTCAGGTATCTAATTATTTAAGAACCCTTGAAGAACGCTGAGCCAGTAAGAAACACGCAACGAAATGCAGGCCCAACCATCGCCTTCCGCTGGGACAGCAAGCAACCAATGAGGATTGTTTATCCGAGGTATTGTGCACGGTGCTGTGCAGTCTAGCCTACATCTCATTGAACTCGCAAATTCTTCCGGTCTGTAGTTGCAAATGAAAAATTATAGTTGGAATTAAATATAAGAAAAACTTTAATTTAACCAAAATGAAGTACCTTTTATATTAACATAAGTGTAAAATGGTTGTGATACGTAACATACTTAGAAAACAACCAAACGCGTCATACGGAGGTGTTTTTTCTTCTTCAAATGTTTAGTTCGAAGAGTATGAAGAAACCGCGAACAGACTATATGAACTAGAGATGAGAGCAGTGATGATATTCCCGGAACAGTGACAACCATATACAGTGATACACAAGTCTCAGTGACTTATGCTTATCTTTTTCTACATTTATTTTTTTTTTGCAAATCGCGATAATAAACGGGTTGGAATATTTAAAATACAGTTCAAATTTCATAAATGTATTTTTATATAGAATTTAGTGTAGGCCAATAATTAGAGCTAGTGATTTTTCGCGAAAAAAATATGAGTAGACTGTAGACTTCAATACTAGGTTTATAAGCATCCAGCAGCAGTTCATCTATTACCATTGGTTGCTGTCTGCTTGAGGAGTTTTTATATTTGACGGAGCCACTCGGAATTCGGCAACATTAACACGACTCCTACGTGATACTTGTGCAGGCAGTTAACACTTTTCAAAAAGTAATTCAGCCGATAAAGATAGGTAAACGACCCTACAGTGATTTGAAATATAACTTGTCTTGAAATGTTACCGCGAAATTGCACTGCCCCTACCAATGATATAATTCTTTAAATACCAAGTACCAAACCACTGATTTATTTCGAGGCATAAGCTCCAGTACGATAAAATCCGGTTATACGCTACGGATACCTACAATCACTATATGTAGAAAATATGTAGAAACTTCAAAAAAAAAGTTCTTTAAAATATGAAAATTGGCCTAAAATATAATATTTGGAATTTTCGGTAATTTTTATTTGGATTTTTTTTCTTTAAGTGTAATTTGAAATATTCCAGACTTAAGTATTTCTTATTTTACGTACACGAAGATATGTATTAAACGTCATTTCTGTAAATGTATTTAAAGTTTGTTTGAATGTCATTTCGTAATATTTGCTGATGTCTTGACTGAGTTTCATCTCAATGCGAAGACTTGTTTTTGACGTGATATTTAGAAATCGTTGGCGAACCGATGTCATTCAATATTTTATACTCTGAAGATTTATACTTTATAAATGAATCTGTATTAATTAAGTACCATAACATTTCTAGGGCTTGCAACTACAAAGTGAAACAATAGATGCAACAAGAGAAAGTAAGCATTGATTTTTCAAGAAGTAATAGTGCGATGCTTAGGAACGTACAAAATTCGTATTATTTTTGTGACTGCAGATCACGCTGCAAGACACTGTGTGCTCGTTTGATTTTTTTTTTTTTTTTTTTTTTTTTTTTTTTCGCCATTGGCAAACAACTTGCTTGGCACTTCCCATGGGCAGTTGCAGCCAATCGTAAAGGTTCAGTTGACAGTCAGACGCCGTATAGTTTGCCAGTAGCCAATTACATCACGAATGTGTTCAAGTGGGCATAGGACTGTGAAGCCTGGCTTGTTACTAAATAATAACACGAATTTTGCACTTCTCTAGCCGTGCCTATTGAACTGCCGTCGCGTCGGATTGTTATGTAAAATAAATTCTCCTCGGCTAGACCTGGCCACCTCGACGAATCGTATACTCTTTACCAGTGCCAGTAGGTAAAGGCTGTTCACGATAAAGTGAGTACTTTTGAAATGAGCCTTAGAAAAGGTCACCGCTTCTACCTGCATATATTTTAACGGATGCACTGAGTGAAATGCGCACAGTAAAATTGCTAACGATGGAAGGGAAGTAGTTCCATATCTATGTGTCCCAACATTAAACTGATTTTCTGCCAACACGACTAGCGAAAATGGAGTGGATTGGGTTTGAGGTTAGATCACTGTTTAGTAAACAAGTGCTGTTGATATGTTTTTAAAATTCCTCTAATTCATTCGTAATGCTTTTTGATGACATTAAAACTGGTGAAAGTATTTTATTAATACAACAGTTCTTTTCATTTAAAAACTAATATATAAACAAATACCTTCTTCACTGTTGACCATGTGACTTTGACAGTTGTGTAGGATTGGGGTAGGTCAATGTTGGGTACATGCGGAGAAGACGAATAAGCGGTCTACCTCATATTTAGTCTATTGTCGTGATAGAAAATTCCAAGTCACAGTGACAGCGACCGCACAGACCGGTTATTCACATAGACTAAAGATGAGGTAGACCGCTTATTCGTCTTCTGCGCATGTTCCCAACATTTACCTACCTTAAAGGAACACAACTGCCAAAGTCACATGGTCAACAGTGATGAACGTATTTGTTTATTTCTCAAATTTTAAGTGACAAGCTCTATTATATTAATAGAATACTTTTACCAGTTTGAATGTAATAAAAAAAGTATTACAAATTGGTTAGAGGAAGTATAAAAACATCTCAAAAGCACTTGTTTATTAAACAGTGTTCTAACCTCAAACTCAATCCACGCCATTTTTTGCGCTCGCCGTATTGGCATTATTCAATATTGGGTCAAGGGGGGTTGCTTGTCCGCAACAAGCGAGATCTTTAGTCTATGGTCTCCCCCAAGTTGGCGAACAGTGCCAGAGATGATCCGCGTCGCTTGTCGGTGTGTGTTTCTCACAGCCTATGTGCTCCTCCCAGCCCAGCCAACATGTGACGTCATACGTCACACTATGCCGTGTTGCTGGCACTGGTGCCGAGCTAGGTGTCACAGCGCACTTTGAAGTCGGCGAACTTTTACCTGCCTTAAAGACGCTAGAAGTGAGTCACTTATTTATACCATTGCTAGAACACCACATTCTATTGGCCTCTGTTCTCTCTTACCCTCGTCCTATTGGACGAAACGTCATCAGGCTTTCGTTATTGATAGAGCCCCGAGTATTTCGCGGATTAACTTGGCAGCAAGCTAGGCTGGACAGCACTTTATACACTCGAGACATAATCGTTTGCTTATTGGTTCCTGTGATCAAGTGAGGCCTCTGCACAGGACTGTTAAACACTCGCTCACACTACTGCTTCCTGCTTGTTACTAGCTCACAGTTAAACGGGGCGTGTCTAAAGAAGTGTCGTCCAATCACGACAGTAGGAGAAAAGAACAAGTGTTTGGAGTCTACCACGCCTCTGAATGAATTCGCGAGATACTCGCAGCTCTAGTTATTGGCCGTATGTTAGCCAACTCAGTGTGGAATTGGCAGTCTGCAAACCAAATGGTATTTCGTAATGAACAGTTTTTACAGTACATCGTGCTCACTTCAGAACTAGTAAAATAAATGTATTTTTATTCGCGTAATTTTTTTTCAGTATTGTGTTGTTCATTGGTAAAATTGTGATAAAAGTAAGGTAACAGGGTAACTATAAATATCCAGGGCAGTTTTGTGTTTCATGGGCAGAGAAATATTCATACCAGTTTTTCCCGCGCTACACTCGGACATAGCCTACAAAGTGTTAATGTTTAGACTCGCGTTTGGGAGAGTACCTGGGTTCGAATCCCGGTCCGGCTATCCTGATTTCGGCTTTTCCATGGTTTCCCGAAATCACTCCTGGCGAATGCTGGGGTGGGTCCCTAACAAAGGCCATGGCCGATTCCTTCCCCAGTTCCTCTTCCCTGAGCAACTTGCACCGCGTCTAATGACCTCGCTGTCGATGAGACGTTAAGCCCAACTACCTGTAGGCTATTCTCGGTAAAATGAGCACTTTTGAAAGCCCTGCTTAAGATCTACTTGTATGCTCGTTGTGTATAATTCCGCCATGTGTAAAGCTAACATTGCCGTGGCCCTCATCACTTTATTCGTGCGTCGGTCAAGTTTTCATTGTGGAGTTATTGGAGAAGTAAATATTTTACAAATATGCTCATTTATACACGTCGATGAATTAAAAAAAACGGAAAGCCAAAGAAATCATTTAAATTATCACAAATGGTTACCTAACACTTTTTAATTCAACGTCAAAATATGGAACTACTTTCAAGCCATCGTTACCAACTTTATTGGGCGAAGGTCATTCAGGCAGAAGCAGTGACTTTTTTCTAGGGTTAATTTTAAAGTGCTCACTTTATCGTGAACAGCCTTTAGTCTCGGTGGTCACGCTTAAGCTCAGGCATAGTGTTCTGAGTGTTATAGGCTGCTTACGATCTACTTGTATACACGCTGAATGTTCTTCTGCCTTATGTAAAATATACATTGTCACGGACCTCATCACTTTATTCATGCGTCGGTCAAGTGAAACTGTGAAATTATTAGAAAAGTAAATATTGTACAAATATGCTCGTTTTTACACTTCGATGCATTAAAAAAAAAAAAACGGAAATTGAAAGATTAAATTTTAAGTTATCACAAATGGTTACCTAACACTTTTTATTCTACGTTAATATATAGAACTACTTTCCCCTCCATCGTTACCAACTTAACTGAGCACATGTCACTCATTGCGCCAGTTAAAATATATTCAGGTAGGGGCAGTGACTTTTTTTCTGAAGTTCATTTCAAATGTGCTAACTTTATGGTGAACAGCCTTTAGCTTGAGTGAGGGATGCAAGCTGCAGTTGCGCTTCTGCACGACGAGGCTGTTCTGTGTCGGCACTGTGACGAAGCACCACGCCCTCCCGCTGGAAGGACGTCGAAGGTCGCAATGAGTTGAGCGTGGGCGCACCACGCCCTACCCCAACCTTCCTGCTGGAGCTAGCGACGTCACCATCCTCTACACGTCCTCCCTCCCACTCCGCAGCCGCACTATATCCACCGTTCACTGTCGCCTGCATTATTATTCGCGTTATTGTGCAGCTGCAGAGTAAACTCCAAGACGTGGTAAGTCTTCTGCCATTGGCCTAAAACTTGTGTGAGACACCCCATCAACGCTTACAGCCAGTAATTACGGCTCAGCGATTCAAACAACCAATCTACAGTGGAGAGAACACGCGGGTTAGTGACCCCGTACAGTTGGCAGAAGCCAATGAAAATACGAATTGTTATCATGCAGGAGTAGGACAGTGAAGTCTAGCTTGGTATCAAATAATAACTGTGAGTAACTGATTCCTAAATTGGGCTATGTTATGAATCATAGCTTATGATTGTTTTATACCACTTATCATTAAGGATAAGAGAATTTCGCGAGTTCAATGACCTGTAGGCTAGACTCCACAGTCCTGTGTATACTCGAGCTTCAGTTGTTTGTTCATTGGCTGCTTCCCTAGTGAGTAGCCAGTGTTACTCCACACCTGGCAGTATGGGATTCGCTACTTGTTTCCTTTCCAGTCCACTATTGGCCCAGAGTCGCCCAGGGCGTGTTTAATAAACTGCGATCCAATTGCAAAATCAACTTCAGTGTACACGTGTTTGACGTCTATCTTGTCCTGAATTGAACCCACTAAGACTACGCCTTATTGGTAATGAGAACGTAACGAATTCTTTAGCAGATTAAGTAAAGCACATATCAAAAGTGTTCAAATTTGCAACACTAGAAATTAACCCCCTAACTTACCCATTAATGTTCTCCTTTAGGTGTTGCAAATGAGATGTTCTGTTTGAGAAGTACTTACGAATTCCTTGTAATAACCGACACGATGGAGCCTACGTAAAAAATTTTTATTGGTTTCAGGCACCGGCAGGAACCAATAATAATCTTGGTGTGCTAGAAGCTTCTAAAAGCGCTAGCCAGGAAAATGGCGCTGTTTATAATGGTACTCTCTTCTGATCTTGTAGAGCACCGACCATGAGTTTAACTATTATTCAACATGTAATTCGTGAACGAAAATTCTCGTCATAATATGTTACGTGGTTAAAAATAAATGCGAGATAAAAAAGGTTAAAGCGATAAAAATAGTTTTGAAAAACCATTCGTGAATTATTTTTGCGAGAAAAAAATCAAATGTCGGTATGTAAAGGCTCTTCACGATAAAGTGAGCACTTCAGAAATGAACCTTAGGAAAAAGTCACTGCTCCTGCCTGCATATATTTTAACGGGCGCACTGAGTGACATGCGCCCAGTAAAGTTGTAACGACGAATAAAAAGTAGTTCCATAATGTTGAAAAAAAAAGTGTTAGGTAACCATTCATAATAACTTAAATTTCTTTCATTCGCTTTCTAATTTTTTTAATGCATCGAAGTGTAAAAATGAGCAGATTTGTAAAATATTTACTTTTATAGTAATTTCACAGTTTCACTTTATCGACTCATGATGAAGAATAAAGTGATGAGGCCTATGGCAATGTTAACACATTCAGGTCTACACATATTATCTACTATAATTAAAAACACTTTAGAAGTGAATCACGTGTATACATCACTGCAGGAACGTCTGTTCTGTTGGATTCTGTATTCCCACTTACCACTCTTCCATTGGTCCACACCACACTGGGCGTGCTTACTGTGATCTACAACGTTCATCATTGGCTGGTCATCAGCCACTGGGGTCGCAGAGCTGATTATGCTCCAATCAAATGTCTCTTACTGTGTAAAAGGTTTGCAGAAAAACTATAGCTGCTGGGTTGTATTGTTCTTGTGAGATCCTGTGAAATACTAGCGGCACAATGGCTCTATATCCATGGGAGTTTTATCTTCAAAGACAAATAAATTTTAAAACTGGCATTGCTCGAACGTAGCTCGAGCGTAGCCCAGAATGTGTTAATTTTATATCAGGTGGAAGAAGACGCAACGTGCATACAAGCAGATCTTAAGCAGGGCTTTCAAAAGTGCTCACTTCACCGTGATCACTGTATATCGCCGTGTCGCAGTTGGACCGCACATGGCAGTCAGAGCGTACGGCTGCTCGGCAGGACGGCAGACGCAGGGAGTCGACGCATGACGTCAGTGACCGGGGGTCCACGGGAAACCGCAGACCCACCCGGTTACCGACAATGGGCGGGAGTTGTTCCTGCAGGGGACGTCCGTACCGAGGTTGCCAGGAGGACAACCTCGGAGGACGCGGCTACCAGGGGGGCCTCGGGTCCCATTCATAGGGACAGGTGTTCTTTTACGCGATAAGATATCAGGACCAGTTGTACCCCAAAACACTTCTGCTCATATGCACTTTCGTGGTTGGATGATTTTAAATGTCACGTGCCTCAAGTGTCTGTCCGCCAATCATGGACGCTCAGTATCGGAGTACCCTGTTACGGTTGGCCCATTCGAATAGTAACATGTCTTTTCACGCATACGCGTGGCCAATAAGCCAATAAAGTTGTTTTTGTTGACGTAGGATATTGAAGTCTAGCATGGCCATAAATATTTTCGCGAAATACACCTATTCCTACTCATTCATATAGGCACCTGCAAAATTTCCGTTATTTTCTGGCACCATGCTAGCATTCACCGTCCTTTACATATTCGAGACTGTGCAATTAGTTTATTATTTTCTACAACAGTGAGGACACATTTTCCTGTTTGTCTTTATTGGACGAGACTTGGATAGCGTCTCGTCCAATGAGAAATGCAGTACAGAAGCACGAATGTTTTACGTCTAGTCTGTCTTGAAATTATAACGCGGATTTTGCAGGTCATTGCCTATTGGTAAATACCACACCGGTCACTACCATGTTCTTTATATCTTTAATTATTGACCGGCCATTAACCAATGGAGAGCAGAGGTGACATTGACCCAATCAACTGCCCTTTATCGTACAAAAGGATTTACAATCAATCATGTCCCTTCGAGCGGCTCTAAAAAAGTAATTTCTATCGGTAGCAATATTGTTTTTACTGGGCTCTCGCGTTCTTGCGAGGTCGTGTTAAACACTAGCCGAACAAAGACCGCATAGCTATGCGAGTTTTGTTCTGAGCAACAAAGAAATTATCAAATTAGCTTTGCTCGAGTTACACTCGAGCATAGTCTACAAGGTGTTAATCAACGTCACCTACCTAGTTACTTTTTCCTTTCAGCCATTTTCCTATCCTTTAACCCTTTGAGAAGTACACACGTATACACTCGGGGCTAAGTTTATATGGAAACCTTTCTGCTGTTGAGAAAAAAGGGCGTACTTTTATAGTTTTATTGTTTCACTGTACTTTATCGGTATCTAAATAAAAAATTTAAAATAGCCAACGTATAAATGTGTAATAAGAAAACCGCTATTTTCAATCATTTATTAAATGGGCACGATGAATTATAAAATTTGTTACTTTTGTAGCGACACATTAATTGACGCAGAGTCAAAGCGCGACTCTATTGGCCGACGGTCAGCCAATAATAAACGACGCAGAGTACAGTAGGCGTGTCCGGTGTTGCCAGAACCAACAGTACGATGACAAGTGGATATACAGAGACCAACATAACTGATACTGCAGTATTGAAGTACATAGGCATCTCAGGTATACCTTGACCTGTGTGCCTGTAAATTTGTGCAATTGTCAAAGGGTTAGCCACCATTAAAAATAAATATTGCCATGTAAGTAATAGACACAGTATTTCTGTTCCGCCGGACTCAAAAGTTAACATATAAGGCTACAATAAAATATATTTATTGACTGTTACTCAAAATGAGAGGGTTTTTCGAAAGTGCTCACTTTACCGTGAATGGTTTACAGCTAGAGCCACCTGTTTTTCGCGAAAAGATTTCAGGATTCCTTGCACTCCAAAACACTAGAGCTCAGATCCACTTCCATGATTGGATGATTTTAACTGTCACGCTTTGCAGGTGTCTTCCCGCGAATCACGGACACACAGCGTCGGAGTTACCAAATTCTGATTGGCCCAGTCAGGTAAGTAACTGTCTCCCGACAAACACACGTGGCCAATAACCAAATGAAAACTGCACGTACGCCATAGTTAGGGATAGGAAGAATTCGCGAGTTCGATGACCTGTAGGCTAGACTCCACAGTCCTGTGTATACTAGAGCCTCATATGTTTGTTCATTGACTGCTGTCTCCTAGGGTAGCCAGTGTTATTTCACACCTGGCAGTATGGCACTCGCTTCTTGTTTCCTTGCATGTCTGCTATTGGCTCAGAGTTGCCCAGGGAGTGTCTAATAAACTGCGATCCAATTGCAAAGTCAAATTCAGTGTACACGTGTTTGACGTCTATCGTGTCCTGAAATGAACTCGCGAAATTTTCCTATCCCTAGCCATAGGACAGTGGTGAAGAGCCTTCGTGTAAATCTTTTCGGGAAAGGCAGGTTGTCCTACCTATAGCTCAGGTGTTCCGTGTCAAGTACAACGCGGAGTTTAGTTTGCCTCAAGTAAAAAAAAAAAAAAAAAAAAGTCGGTAACAACTGCTTCACCGCGTATTTAGCACAACACTCGCACACAGGACCAGCGAGCCCATACACGACCCAGGCGTGTGTCGCAACATAGCTCGTATGAGCGATTCCGATCCACATCTGATATTTAAGCGACCGGTATTAGAAAGCGGTGGTCAAAGTGAGTTAAGGGATTGGCGCCGTTCACCTGTCAAGAACCATAGTGGTTTCGTCGCTTCCGTGGTCACTGTCTGTTCTCGGCGCCCGGCGCCTGCTGGACGGGCGGCGTTAGTCTTCGAGTGGTCGCCTGGACAGCTGAGTCTGTTATTTTGTTCGCCATGCTGTACAGCTTCACACTTGAGTCGTATCCACGCGTGGTACACACGCATTTGGACAAGCGCTGGTAGGTAGGAAGAGTTTTAACACATTAAGGTCTACACACATTTACTGCCACTTAAGACAAATTAGAAGTGAGTCACCTATATCTAGGGATAGGAAAATTATCGAGTTTATGTCAAGACAAGATAGACGTCAAACACGTGACTTTGCAATTGGATCGCAGTTTATTAGACACGCCCTGGACAACTCTGAGCCAATAGCAGACTCGCAAGGAAACAAGTAGTGGGTGCCATACTGCCAGGAGTGAAGTAACACTGGCTACCCTATGAGGCAGCAGCCAGTGAACAAACATATGAGGCTATAGTATACACAGGACTGTAGAGTCTAGCCCGACAGGTCTATGATCTCGCGAATTTTTCCTATCTCTACCTATATCCACTACTACAAGAACACCGGTTCTGTCGGTGTCTTTGTTAGAACTCACCATCGTCCTATTGGTCAATACCATACCGGACACAACACTGTACTTTACAGCGTTCATTATTGGCCGGTTATCAACCAATGGAGAGCTGAGCTAATATTGACTCAATCAAATGTCCTTTATCGTGTAAAAGGATTTACAATCAACAATGTCCCTTCGAGTGTCTATAACAAAGAAATTCTACCGTTAGCAATATCATTGTTACTGCGCTTTAGTGTTCTTGTGATGTCATGCTAAACACTAGCTGAACAAATACTGTACATCCATGCGAGTTTTGTTCTGAACAACAAAGAAATTATTCAAACTAGCTTTGCTCGAGCTACAGTCGAGCATAGTCTACAAAGTGTTAATGCTTGCCTTCACCCGTTTTGCAGAAATTCTTCGTTTTCGCGTCATAATTTCGGATTCGTACTAATCTCTAGAGACATGCAAAATTCGTGTTATTATTAGACCACCGCAAATTTCGCGGGTTCATTTCTAGACAAGTTAAAATTTGTAATTGGTCGACGTGTTGTTTGACACCTCCTGGAGATAAATGAGCCAGTAACAAACATGCAATAAATTGCGTCCCAACCACAACATCTTACAACCACAACAATCAACATAAACAGTTGATATCTGTAGGAGAGTATATACGACTGTGAAGTCCAGGCTACAGGTCACTGAACTCGCGAATTTTCGAGTCTCTAATTATTATTTGGTAACATGATAGACTCCACTTCCCTGTGCCTACTTGACAGCAATTTGTTATTTCATTGGTTACTGGCTATCACACGACGTCATTTACCCGTGTGACCGCTTTACTGGAGATTGGTTGCTCAACCTTTGAACATTTCCTATTGGCTCAAATTGTCCTTGGGACGAGCCACACAAGTTGTTTACCAATGGCAACAACAGTCGATACAACATACAGCATTTTAGAGTTTAGTCTGCCGCCAAATAATAACGCGAAATTTGTAGGTGTCTATTAATTACTGACAATTTACGATTATAGAAAATCAAAAATTTTACGAGTTGTTTAATCTTTTTGTAAGTTTTAATAGTGTGGTATTTGATCATAGTAAAAAGTAGTGAAAATATTTATATTTTATCAATTAATTCCTGCCTTTCAGCGAGCAGGAAATAGCACACAGTGAAAATTAGGTACAAACTTATTACACAATTAATAAATTGTAAATTTTCTATAACCAAACATTTTCAGTAGTACCTCTGATACTGAAGTTATGACACGAGGACGACTGATATCTTCAAAAGGAATGAAGCCGAGCATTAACATCCAGTTGACAGCGAGGTCACTAGAGAACGGAGAAAGTTCCTCCGAGAAGAAGAAACAGAGATGGAGCGGTTGTGGTCTGTAGGAAGAGCCCATCCCAGCCATTCGCCTGGAGTGATCTCGGGAAACCGAAATCGGGATTGCCGGAACGGGATTTAAACCCAGGTTATCCTCCATGCGAGTCCCGAAAGTTTATCATTGCACGGATCAAAACACGAGTAATTATGCCCTCGCTTATCTCCTGCCGATGGACGGCAATTTGTGTTTTACGGCCCGAAGGACAGGTCTCTTTATAGCCAATAATAACAGGCGAACAGTAGAGTTTTCGAGTTGAGAGATTTAGGTGGCTCTTTAACACCTTAACACATTATCCCGAGCATACTCGTTCACGTTTCACATGTTGCAGAACAGACGAGATCATCGTAGGTGTTGTATAGGTCCAGAAGCTATCACCAATGAGGTTATTGCCTTTCCTTAAGCAATGCTATTAACTACTGCTGACACACCAAATATTTTATCTTTGGTCGTCTATTGGGCCCTGGATTTACTGAAACCCATTCCATTGGTTCCGAAGTGTCAGGAATTGTAAGTAATTTGCGAGTACATCCACGCCAAAATTTTCTTCTTTTACAACTCCTGAAACGAAAAATTATGGTGTACGTTAAGGGGTAGACAGCGAGGTCTCGAGGACCGGTGAGGATGAAATGAGATGAGAATGGAGCAACGTTGGAGTGCAAGGGCGAGGGGAAACGGGAGAACCCCGAGAAAACCCGCCCGACCAGCGGCATCTTCCGGCACGATTCCCACGTGAGAGAATACGGGAGCCACCCCGCCTGGGATCGAACCCGGTCCGCCATGTCGGGAGACCCAATTGTCTGAGCGCCGTACGACCATGGCCCCATGAGCGAGAGAATTTGGTTTTCTTACGAGGTGGAGCTAAGCGCGGTTAGGTTGAAACCTGGCGGCCTGGAAATTTCGTTGTATCATTTAGGAATAAACTCGTCTGTAGTTCTTTACCTGTTGGGCAGCTACTGCCTCGACGCACCTGGTAAAACCGAGCCAATAATTAACCTAACCCTTTGTAGACTATACTCGCATGGATGTGCAGTCTCTGTTCGGCTAGTGTTGAACATGACCTCTCAAGAACATGATAGCGCAGTAACAATGACAATTGCTAACGATAGAATTTATTTTCTTATAGCCACTCGAAAGTGCATTATTGATTGTAATTCCTTTTATACGATAAAGGACATTTGATGGGGTCAATATCAGCACGTCTCCATCGGTTGATGACCGGCCAATAATGAACGCTGTAAAGTACAAGGTAGTGTCCGGTGTGGTATGGACCAATAGGACGATGCTGAGTTCTAACACGGACACCAACAGAACCGGTGTTCTTGCAGTAGTGGATATAGGTGACTCACTTCTAATTTGTCCTAAGTGCGAGTAAACGTGTGCAGATTTCAGCGTGTTAACGTCCGGTAAGAGAAAGAAAGCTTGCTCGTAGGCCACTGCAGTAACTGAACTGACTCCTCAATTTGATAGCAGTAAACGTATGAATAGAGAGCCTACCATTTCGCGTGTTACCAAACAGTAACAAGCTAGACTGCACAGTCCTCTACATACTCGAGCAGAAGTCCCTGTTCATTGGCTGCCGTCACAGATGGAAATCATTCTCCTGTTCGACCCTGGTATACGGAAAGAAGCTACCAGCGATTGTTTTCCTTCGTTGTGTAGCGTACCCGCTGGTAGCACCTACGAAAGGCTGTTCACGATAAAATGAGCACATTTGAAACTAACCTTAGAAAAAAGTCACTGCTCCTATCTGCATATGTTATAACTAGCGATAGGAAGAATCCGCGAGTTCAATGACCTGTAGGCGAGACTCCACAGTCCTGTGTATACTAGAGCCTCATATGTTTGTTCATCGGCTGCTGTCTCATAGGGTAGCCAGTGTTACTTCACACATGGCAGTATGGCACTCGCTACATGTTTCCTAGCAAGTCTGCTATTGGCTCAGAGTCGTCCAGGGCGTGTCTAATAAAATGCGATCCAATTGCAAAGTCAACTTCAGTGTACACGTGTTTGACGTCTATCTTGTCCTGAAATGAACTCGCGAAGTTTTTCTATCCCTAATTATAACGGCCGCCCTAAGTGACGCGCCGAGTAAAGGTGGTAACGTAGAACGGGAAGTAGTTCCGTATCTAAGGTCGAATAAAAGGTGTTAGGCAACCATTTGTGATAACTTAAATTATTTCTTTCCCTTCCTGTTTTTTTTTTTTTAATGCATCGACGTGTAAAAATGAGAAGATTTGTTACAAGTTCACTTTTCTAATAATATCACAGTTTCACTTGTCCTACGCATGAATAAAGAGATGAGGCATATTACAATGTTAATTTTACATAAGGCGGAAGAATACGCAACGTGCATACAAGTAAATCTTAAGCAGGGCTTTCGAAAGTGCTCGTCTTTCCGCGAATAGCCTGTACGTGATTTGACGAAGCGGAAAGTTCACTGACGCAAGGAAACGAATTCTTGTCCGAAAAATAACCGCAGCGAAGAGTAGAGGCGTCCCCTTTTGTTCCTCGCCACCCCCCCCCCCCCCCCTTTTTCTTTCTGGATCCGTCACAGGAAAACATTATACAGGACACAGAAAGCCGTTCCACTGAATTAGAGTCATCGCACAGGATGTAGTTTAAAATATTGTGTCGTAGCCTTCACGGAAGTCAATATGACCTTCTTCTGTGGCACTGTGCGTATTTTATGCTTTATCTCATTCTGTATTAATTACATATGATTTGTTTTATCATGTGTCCACCTAACTGATCACATTCATTTATAAATGTTTCCTGGTTCCGTGTCTGTATCTCTCGAGTGGAGTGAAGAGATTTGTGCGGCTCTGAAGATCAAGTTCTTGAGAGCCGATGAGGGTGAAGCGAGGTATGGAGCGGCGCTGGAATTCAGGGACGGGGGGAAACGGGAGAACCCCGAGAAAACTCGCTGATAAGTGTCGTCGCCCGCGAGAACCCCGGGAGTGTCCCGACCGGAAATCGAACCCGGTTCGCCTCGGCGATAGTACGAGCAGTCTAGCCCCTCGGCCACCGCGGCCCCGTATCGAAGGGAGCGCCGTCGGTGGCGTGTAGTAAGTTTTTTTTTAGAGGGTAAGCAATATAATAGCCCCACATATTTGAGTGTTTTGTATAACATTTGCTAGTGCCGGGCTGTGGTTCCATTTTCATTTTATACTAACAAACGCAACTTCCAAATTTGCTTATCCGTTACATGTATTTACAGTTTTATAATACCTAACATTAGTTATAAAAATTGAAACGAAATTAATGAAATATTGATTAAAGTAAATATTATTTAGAGAGCATATTACAAATTATAATAAAACTCACGTTTTTCCGAACACTTTCATCCACTTTCCAAGGAAAAATGAGGAGCGGAGGACGTAAATAAAATGAGGCAGGGTACCTCGCTTGCGAGTTCGATTCATCGCTAGTCGCTCTCGTTTGCGGAACCAAATACTAGATAGCAGCACTATGCGTGTTCAGTACGGGAATTACGAAAAATATATTTCTCGAATCGGAAACGGGAAAACTCGCACATAAATGAGTTTAAATTTAAGGTAATTGCGAAAACCACGAAGGGTCAAACATATCCAATAGGTATAGGGTAAGCATCGCTTAACTTGGGTCTATGGAATAAACACCACAGCGTCGCATGTCATTTCGCTTCCGCTGACTCGCCTGTTCTGTGACGTGGCCTTCGGGGGGGAAATGTTACAAGGAGGAAGGGGATAACGGATATAGCGTCCACTCACGTGACAGACGTAGCGTAGAGAAGTCCGGCTGGCTGACGACGATGTTGTTTGTGTTGGCCGCATGCTCCAGGTACCCGCCTGACGTGTCCGCTACAACTGAAGCCACCAAAGTCCTGGGCCGCAGGCAGCTACGTCACATCCCGTCTCTAGCACACCCACGACGTCCTCCCACAGTCCACTCATTGTGCTGGGAGCGGATGCACCAAAAAGGATTGCTGTTCGAGACGGGAAGAATAAAGGCAGATAAAGAACTGCGCCGATTCTGGAACAATTTTGCTACCAGAGTTGGGAAAAGGTTGGAAGAATATGACCATCGGCAATTGACACATTCTGAAGACCCATGGGTAGAGATAATGGTTTATCGCGGGAAAAGTTGACAGCTTGCTAGGATTCAACGTACCGTACATATGTCCGACCGTTTTCTGTCCTTATTGACTGTCATGCATGTATGAAGTTACTACCCCATTTCACTGGGTCAGTGTGGATTGTGATACTATAAGGCTGGACGTTCGTGGTTGGTCTGCAAACAAATAAAACCTTGTTCATCCAATCATGAAAGAATAAACTAGTCAGAGTGGTATAGAAGATATGTTGGCTCAAATAATTCTCGCGATTTTCCATTATCTCTACCCATGTGTAGAGACCCGGAAATTTAGCGGATTCATCTGAGGACAAGTTGAATTGCACTCACCTGTACATGTATGTTGGTGCTTCCATTGGTCCATTGTTTGTTAGACACGCCCCGGACGACTTTCAACCAATAACGAACCTGCAAGGAAAATAAGAACCAAGTCCCGTGCTACCTGCTCTACGGTTATGCTGGAGCGAAAGCCAATAATCAACTAAGTAATGCTCGAGTGCACGAAGGATTGTGGATTCTAGCTTGTGGCCGAATGAATCCGCGAAATTTACGAGTCTCTGCCCATGAGGGAGTGCTCGGGTAATGGCTCAGTGTACAAAGTCAGATCATTACTGAATGGCGAGGAGGGCCAGCTTTTACTGAGAAAACCGGCAGAAAGCCGTGTGAGCATTAAGAAAGGCACAAGGCACAAATACCAGAAGAGAAGAGAGTTCCGCGCACTACCACTGAGTACAGTTGCAGTCCGGGAGGCTGGAGGGTGTGCCGGCCTTCGGGCCGTTAAAACTGTCCGCTCACGGTTATACTGTATTTATAATGCCACGACGAGGTCGTCCGGACACTCAGACACGACGTTAAAGCCCGACCATTTCAGCCATAAAAATTAATTCAATTTATACCATACTCCGACAGTTCCCTTCCCACGAGTGTTGCAGGGCTTTCGGAAAATCCTAGAATGGCCAGTAACTTGCTATGGGTAGAGGCCTGCGAAATTTGCGTTATTATTAGGCGTCAGGCTAAACTCCACAGTGCTGCATGTACTCGAGACTGTGTCGGTTCTCAATTTGCTGCTGCATAGATGTGAAGTAGGGTTGGGAAAAATTCGCGAATTCATTTCAGGACAAGATAGACTTCAAACGCGTGTGCACTGAACTCTACCTTTGCAATTGGGTCAGAGTTTATAAGAGACACCCTGGACGACTCCGCGCCAATGGCCGTCTTGTAAGGGAGCAAAAGTGAACCCCGTACTTTCAAATGTGGGGTTAACACTGGGGCAACAGCCAGTGAACAAATATCTGAGGTTATACTCTACAAAGGATTGTGGAGTATAGCGTACAGGTCAATGAACTCGCGAAATTTTCCTATCCCTTAAATGAAGTCACTCCTTTTTTTTTTACTGTGAAGTCTTCACTTACTGGCGCAGAGTTATCCATAGTGTGTCAAATAAAGTTTGGTCCAATTACAAACTTATTGCAACAGTACATGTGTGTGAAGTTTAACGTGTCCATAAATAATAACGCGAAATGTGCATGTGTCTAGCTATGGGGTGTAAATAAACCACACATCATTGTACACTATTTTGTTTTTATAACTTTGTAAATGAAATACTTTTGGACTTTGGAGCAGTTATTTTTCCACGAATATTTATTTATGTCAATTCATTAACTTTCTGTTAGAAAGATGTACACGTAAATATCACATGTTTTAATGTTTATTTTTTTACTGTCAAGCGTGGCCGACCGGTCCGACGCCTGACGAAAGAAGAAATTCAATCTACCTTTGTCGGGCTGTCGGGGGCCGACGATTTCGTCGGGGTGACCTCGCACCTGATTGGCCGATGAGAAATTTTTTCGTAGGCGTCGGGTCAGTTTTGTAGGACTGTCGGGTTATTTTTAATCCAGCTTTACATTTCTTAAGTTTTCTCTAGCCCTGCTGAAGTTCTACTTTCAGGATATTCCTCTGCCTTGGTAGAGCAAAGATTAACTGAATCCAGAAAATTACACCGAAGGGTCAACGCACAGCATTCGTGCGGACTCAGTGTAATAATATTATGCATAAGAACTATTTCTTACTAGACATTACCAACACACGTATACTGTATCACTGTTGTTATTCGTAGCAATTATGGCGACATGTTCATCGCAAAAAGATTCCATACCTAGTTGTACTGGAAAACACGTTAGTTCAGGACAATTTCGTGGTTGGATGATTTGAACTCTCATCCTTGTGAGGTGCCTGCTAGCCAATCGCGGAAGTTCATTGCCGGAATAACTAAATTCTGATAGGCCCAGTAAAATAGACAATTTATCCTCACACAGACTGCCGGTCAATAGCCAAAGGCTACTTGCTTTTGTGCAAATAGAATGCTGATGTCTATCCTGGGTAAAGAATATTTTTGCGAAAAACAGGTTCCCCTAATGATTAGTAGAGATGACGGTTTATCGCGGGAGAAGTTGGCTGTTTGCTAGGATTCAACATACTCTAAACATGTCCGACAATTTGCTTTCCTTATTGGCTGTTATACATACATGAAGATACAACCCCTTTCTAATGGACCAATTGAGGACACTGACACTATTAGGCAGAACGTTCGTGATTGGCCTGCATACAACTTAGCTGAGTCAAAACCTTGTTAATCCAACACTGAAAGAATAAACTAGTTATTGTGTTATAGAAAATATGTTGGCTCAAAAATCTTCGTGATATTCTACCACCTCTAATGATTAGGGACATGCGAAACTCGCGTTATCATTTGAGGACATCTTAAACTTAAAACACTTTTCTTTTACAATGCGTTTGGCATAGGACCAAGGAGTGTCTTAACACCTAGGTAGCAGCCAATGGAGAAGCGACGCCGGCTTGGGTATATATAGTGCTGTGAATTTTAGCTTGATGCCATAAAATAAAGCGAATTTTGCAGGCTTCTAGTCATACACGGCGTGACTTTTTAAAGGTTTGATTCAAAAAGCGCGAAGAAACGGCGAATAGGCTATACAAACCCAATGTGCCCGTCTCAACACTCACAGCCGAAGCTATGTACCAACATAGAATAGACAACTATACAGAGACGAAATGGAGTTTCGGTTTCTTTGCTGTGGGCGTACTAATTCTGCGATTGGTTCCGCAAGGCTGTGGAAATGGGTATTTTATCTGATCGGCTACCGTGTGCTACGAAATGTCCGCTACTGGCAGGAGCTGCCAGCAGCCCATCGATTTTTTCGTGAATAAATCGGAGCTCACAAAAGACTCCAATACTGTATGTACACATCAGATGTTGTCATGCCTCCATTGGCTGCTGGTGACGTTTACGCATTTGGCCGAGCCGCTCAGTATTCCGTTACTCCGACCCTCTCCATTCGTGATTCGTGCGCAAACAGTTAACACCGACCGACCAGAACATGCTTCAGCCAATCAAAAAAGCTGGGCGACCCCACAGTGCTATGAGTTATATCTTGTCTCGAAATCTTTTCTTGAAATATCACTACCTCTAGTCATCAGACTCTGATTGGTGAACGGTGTTCCAACATCTTGTTGGACAGCCACGCCATTTTCCTGGCGTGTGCGGCTGGAGTTCGCCGAATAATCTGCTCTTTCACCTCTGTATATTATTAAGTAATCTGTGGCTCGGCATCCTGCGACAAATCGAGCCAGCTTCCTTTCCCCAGCCCTCCTGCCAAGGTGAAACCGGATTCAATCCCCAACTGGATCACTCCCGGGTTTTCGAAAGTGGTAATCGTGCCGGACGATGCCGCTGTTCGGCGGGTTTTCTCGGGGATCTCCCGTTTCCCCGGCCCTTTCATTCTGGAGTTGCTCCATACTCACCTCACTTCACCCCCATCGGCGCTCAAGACCTCGATTTAAAGAGCCGCCCAAATCCCGTCCCTCTCTCACCCTTAGAATGCAGTGTGTGGTGTAAATGACATTCATTATCGCTTTCCAATACACGATTTCTGTCATCGCTGTCCTTGTCGCTGAATGCACTATTGCCTAATACGTAGGGACAGGTGTTTTCCGCGAAAATATTTATGGCCCTGCTATATTTCAATATCATGCTTCCACAACCACAACTTCCTGTGGTTATTGGTCACGTGTCTACGCGAGAAGAATGTTCTTATTTGACAGGACCAATCGTAATAAAGTACTCCGATACTGAACGTCCATGATTCGCGGGCAGAAACTTGAGGCACGTGACATTTAAAATCATCCAACCACGAAAGTGCATATGAAAAATAGTGTTTTCAGTACAACTGGTCGTGAAATCTTATCGCAAAAAACGCCTGTCCGTATTAATAAGTAGCAAGTAGGGGCGCCTGTTTTTCGCCAAAAAAATTTCAGGACAAGTTGTGTTCCAACGCACTTCAGTTCTAAACCACTTTCGTGATTGGATCATTAGAATTCTAACGCGTGTTATCTGTCTGTCCCCGAATTACGGACGGTCAGTATGAGAGAAACTTAATTCTGATTGGCTCACGCATGTAAAAGACTGACTTCGCACAAAGGCAAGCGGCGAATAGTCAAATGAAGACTGCAAGTGAACACATAGGATACTGAAGTCCAGCCTAAGCGTCAATATTTTCGCGAAAAACAGGTGGCCCTAGTAATAAGTTATATTTTTGGAGCCTCAAAATATGCCATGCAATCACAAGGTTTCAGTTTCAAAGGAGCGGCTTAGCTTTGCGTCGCAGGATCGGATTCTCTTCAGAGTTGCCAAAGAGGTGAACAGATCAAATTGACTTAATCACGCCATTTCCTTCGCCACTCATTTGTTACTCAGCCTGCCAATTACGTCGCAAAGCTGGAGTAATCTGGCAACCTAGTGCGCCATTCTCACTGTACTGCAATCTAAGAGTGGGGCGCTCTATGGACGGGGCCTAAAGCGCTGGACAGGCAAAGTACATGCATCTTGGTAAAGTCTCTTCACGATAAAGTAAGCATTTTAGAAATGGACCTTAGGAAAAAGTCACTGCCCCTGCCTGCATATATTTTAACGGGCGCCTTGAGTGACGTGCGCCCAGTTAAGTCGGTAACGATGAATGGGAAAGTAGTTCCGTATTTTAACGTCTAATAAAATGTGTCAGGTAACCACGTCTGTTAACTTAAATTACTTCTTTCGCTTTCTGTTTTGTTTTATGCAACGAAGTGTAAAAGCAGGCAGAGTTGTAAAATATTTACTATTCTAAAAATTGAACGGTTTTACTTGACTGACGCATGAATATGTTAATCTTACAAAAGGCGGAAGAATACACAGCGTGCATACAGGTACATCTTAAGCAGGCCTTTTAAAAGTGCTCATTTGATCGTGAATAGCCTATAAAGGACAGTTTCGGCTGAGCCCGAGTATTTTTTTTCTTTCGCCGGCCCAGTTAATGTGATGACGTCGGCGGGAGCTCAGGACCTCCCCCGCCAGGAGTTCCTAAAAAGACGTGACTCGGCAGTTTCGTCGGGGAATTCGTGTCGCGGGCGCCGCTGACAGAGGTGTCACATCAGCGTTCCCAACATCGAAAAACACTTTTCCCACGCCTCCGGCCTCCGGGAGACACCTTACAAGGCGTGCTTGAATCGCGAATACTTCTAATTGTTGCACTTATTAAATCTCTCTTCCTCGTCTCTTTCAGGCGCATATAACAAGTAATTATATACTGTGAAAAATGTTCTAGTAAGTTTCCTAAACTAGATCGGACGTTTTTAACCTATTACATTGTACGGAAAGACTACCTTATATCAGGCTACAAATATAGGGATGTTTGGCAGTGCTACTATTCATAATGGCTGGAGACCTGCAAACTTCTCATTATTTGGGGACACGTTAAAGGTTAAACCCGTGTACCTTTGCAATACGTTCCTCATTGGAGCATAATGTACCTGACACGCCCTGGGTAACCCCGCGACAATAAATGAACACTTCACAATTGCGTGCCCCCAACCAAGGGCGTGGCTCCATATCCACGCAGCAGCCAATGGAGAAACGACGCCTGTTCCAGTACAGACAGCACTGTGAAGTCTAGCCTGATGCCGAATAATAACATGAATTTGGCATGTCTCTGATAATTGATAGTTTTCCTATGCATTCGATTGTTTCCTGAGCAAATCTAGGTAGGAATGCTACTGAACCGTCCATTCGGTTGCCACCATTCACCAATCTCATAATTAGTTTCAGGGTTCACCTATCGGTTGAGTACTTAACATATAACTTAGCAGTAGTGGAATAATGTTAAACACGTTCAAGCACGAGAACAAATCATTTTGGCGTGTTTATATTTATTACAAATATTGTTCTGACATTATTGACTGTTTCACCGCATTATCATATTACTAGGGGTAGGAAAAATTCGCGAATTCATTTCAGGACAAGATAGATTTTAAACGCGTGTACGATGAACTCACCTTTGCAATTGCATCAAAGTTTATCAGGCACACCCTGGACGACTCCGCGCCAATAGCCGATTTGCAAGGGAACAAAAAGCGAATCCCGTACTGTCAAATGTGGGGTAACACTGGGGCAACAGCCAATGAACAAACATCTGAGGTTCGACTATACAAAGGATTGTGGAGTATAGCATACAGGTCATTGAACTCGCTAAATTTACCTATCCCTACATATTACTAAGGATAAGAAAAATTCGCGAGTTCGGTGACCTGTAGGCTAGACAGTCATGTGTATACTGGAGCCTTATATGTTTGTTCATTGGCTGCTGTCTCATAGGGTAGCCAGTGTTACTTCACACAAGGCAGTATGGCACTCACTACTCATTTCCTTGCAAGTCTGCTATTGGCTCAGAGTCGTCCAGGGCGTGTCTAATAAACTGCGATCCAATTGCAAATTCAACTTCAGTGTACACGTGTTTGACGTCTATCTTGTCCTGAAATGAACTCGCGAAATTTCCCTATCCCTACATATTACTTATGTGACGAGCAACAGCACTCTAGGTATGTTTAATGCAGTTCTCTACTCTGTCGGATCCAACCTTATTATATCGGTGCTACCTAACCCCCAGCATGCCTTTTCGCTTCGCTGATCTGGACCATGCCCCAGTACACCATATGCCTCTTGTAGCCGTTGATCTGTATCTGGGGTGTGATCCTCTTTGCTCGCTGCCTATGGTTGTTGAGCGCACCTTACCCGCGACAAGTCTCATATAGGCTGTTCGTGGTAAAATGAGCACTTTTGAAAGCCCTGCTCAAGATCTACTTGTATGCACGTTGTGTTTTCCTCCGACGTATATAAAACTAACATTGCCACGTGCCTCAACACTTTATTCATGCGTCGGTCAAGTGAAACTTTAAAATTATTACGAAAGTAAATATTTTAAAAATCTGCACGGCTGTGCATTAAAAAAGCAGAAAGACAAAAAAATAATCAAAGTTATCACAAATGGTAACCTAACACTTTTTATTCGACGTTAAGATATGGAACTACTTCCCATCCTTCGTTACCAACTTTACTGGGCGAGTGTCACTCAGTGCGCCCGTTAAAATATATGCAGGCAGGGTCAGTGACTTTTTATCTAAGGTTGACTTCAAAAGTCTCACTTTATCGTGAACAGACTTTTACCTACAAAATTCCCAGCCAATCACAGTCGAATGTGCTCATATCTTTTGCGATTCCTTCAGGGTTTTAAAGTTTTCTTCCATTTAATTTACTTTATGAACCTTAAGTAAAATTTACTTAAGAGTATATCATGCTTGTACTGAATAAATACTAAATAACAGAAAATTAACTTCGCAACTTTAAGCTCCCCTCTCAAGCAACAGTTCGCTAACCAGGCACTCGTTACTAAGTCTAGTCCCTGCTGTTAGTAGCAAAGGGTTTAATCTTCCATCCAAAGTGATCGCAGTGATTTGTCTGTCACCTACCTCTACATTCTATAGTAAGGATTTATTTTGGGGTCACTGCCGCTGGTTCAAAGTCCAGGAGTGATCCGACCGGGGTTTGAATCCGGTTCGCCTTGGTTGGAGGCGAACAGTCTGTCCGCCTAGCCACCGCGGCCCCTAAAAGCCTATGAAAGGCTTTGCACTGCGGCAGAGGTCAATAGACAAACTGTGTTAGCTCATGTGCACAGAGTACTGTCAAGTGTAGCTTACTGACACATTCGAGACTACAATTATTTGGAGCTAGTGGTTTTCCGCTGAAAAAATATGAATACGCCGTAATCTTCAGTACTATAAGCATCCTACAGCAGTTCGACAATGGCAATAGGTTGCTGTCTGCTTGAGAAGGCATGTTCATATTTGACCGGGCCACCCAGAATTCGGCAACATTGGCACGGTTCCTATGTGATTCGTGTGCAGATAGTTAACACGTCTCTAAAAGTATTTCAGCCAATCAAGACAGTGACCCTACAGTGTTTTGAAAAATAACTTGTCTTGAAATATTTTCGGGAAATTTCACTACCCCTGAAGTAAAGTAAATAAATGAAATAATTAGTATAAATCTTTTTTAACTAATAATATTGTGACATACATCATGACCTCAGTAAGATTCTGTAAGCGTTACGATCAACTCCTAATTGAACACATTAATTATTCTTTTGAAGTGCTGCAAGAAAAAAAGACATTTTTTTTGGCTTTGAAATTACTTACGAATTTCCTGTAACAAGTGACACCTTCGAACCTACGGAAAGGTTTAAGCTTATCCACGGTACAAGAGGGAACCAATAAGAAAGGAGTAGGAGTGTCAACAGCAGCCAATAGCATAACCCAGTGAAAGGCCATGTCCTTATTGGCAGAGACTTGCAAAATTCTCGTTATTATTTGGCATCACGCTAGATTTCACCGTACTACATACATTAGAATCGGTGTGATTTGTTTATTGGCTTCTGCAAAAGCGAGGAGCCACACTACCTCTTGCCTAGACGGGTCGTGATTGTGTTATTTTGTCGTTACTTAATTCCTATTGGTTCAAGGCCGCCCAGGGCGAGTTGAACCAGCTGTAGTCCAATAACAAGAGCAATACGAACGCACATGAGTTTAATGTCTAGTGTGTCTTCAAATGATAACGCGAATTTTGCAGGTCTCTACTTATTGGTGCTAGTTTCTGCACTTGATCGGGACTGGCTATGATTTCACATAGTCTGCAACATATCACTAGAGACCTGCAAAATTCGCGTTATTATGTGAGGACAGAATAGACTTCAAAATGTTATACTTTCCTATTGGTTTTATTACTGGGATACAGTTTGCATTGCACGCCCCTGCCCTATTTGAACCAATAAGAATCAATTAGCGACAGCATGGCCCAAGCACGTCCAACCAAGTCGTATGAGAATGTGGCACCTGACTTCTGCAGAAGCTAATGGACGAAAGACCTCGACGGTGAAATTCATCGTGCAACCAGAAAGCGAATCTTGCAGGTCTCTACTACATATCACACGTAAACGAGTACACGCAGCATAGTACGGTAAGTCGTTGCGGAAGCAAACTGACCGACGGCGAGGTGGAAAGCAAAACGTCTCTGCCTGTGGCGATTCGAGTGATTTGTATCGTTGCAATCTTAATTTTGCATCTTCCTAGCACAATGGACTGCCGGCAGGAATTACAACTGAACCACGAAGAGAAGGATAATTGAACGTGGCTTGGGTGGCTACTCCACCGCAAGGACACACGCTTATCCTGTCTTGTGAAGGATGCCGTGGCTAGTTGGAAACTGCTCGCTTTCTCTACCGGGCAGACGATTTGAAACACGGGTCGGAAGGTTCGCTCGGGCACTAGGATGACTCGCACGAACAAGTGAGAGCTGTTTCTGCCGAAATCACAGAGTAGACGAGTACGAAGAGACGAATTGGCCTGGCGGTGCTGCTGATGTCGGCCTATCCATTATATGATGGCCTGCGCGAGACTGTAAGATGTGCGCCTTGTGCATGATTGGCTATTGCTAGGGCCATCTGTTTTTCGCAAAAAGATTTGCGGGAAGGCTAGACTCCAATGTCCTATGCCATACGTGCAGTTTTCCTATGGTTATTGGTAGGGATAGGAAAATTTCACGGGTTCAATGACCTGCAGGCTACACTCCACAATCCTTTGTACAGTCGAGCCTCACATGTTTGTTCATTGGCTGCTGCCCCAGTGTTACCACACACCTGGCAGCATGGGATTCGCTTCTTGTTACCTTGTAAGTCTGCTATTGGCTCAGAGTCGTCTAGGGCGTGCATAATAAACCTCAATCCAATAGCAGATGTGACTTCAGTGTACACGCATTTGAAATCTATCTTGTCCTGAAATAAATTCGCGAAATTTTCCTCTCCCTAGTTATTGGCCAAGTGTATTTGTCTGGAGACAGTGCCTTACCTGACAGGGCCAATCAGAATTAGGCAACTCCGACACTGAGAGGCCATGATTCGTGGCCAGACACCTACAATGCGCGACAGTTAAAATCATCCAATCACGAAAGTGGATCTGAGCTATAGTGTTTTGGAGTACATGTAGTCCTGGAATCTATTCGCGAAAAACATGCGGCACTAGCTGTTGCATGTTACAATGTAAAAAAAATTGAGGTAAAATTCCCTTAAATGTAAGGGAAGCTAATTACCTCTACATGTAAGGTAAAATTTCCTCTTAAAAGTAAAGTAAATTTACATAACATGTAAAGTACACATCTCTAATAGTACGGGAAAAGTACCTGATAAAAGTGGGGAAAAATTCCCATACACATAAGGGAAAAGCCCATACAAATAAGGGAATATTAACTATATTGTATAATAAAATTATATTTGAAATTACCCCGGAGTATTAATATTGTTAATATTTTTATTACCTATATATTCTGACGAATAGTAACCGAAACCTTAACTTTCAAATCCTTGACACTTGCTGGTGGGTGGGCGCGAACCATGATCCTCTACCACGAAAGGCCGATGTGCTATCCATTACATCCCGACAGCGTGACAGGACCACTGAATATCAGCGTGTTAAAGGATGGTTTCTTCTAATCGTCCTCCCACTTAGCTGGGAGACGATGCTGAAGAAATGCACGTGTCGCAAGCTAATTTTCCCATCCATTTATGGGATTTCCCGCCGCTATGTATGTTAATTTTACTCCAGAGTGCGTGCGGTAATTATACCTTACATATAGTCATGTTGGATAGTTTGTATGACTAAACAATAATAATTAATTTAAGGTGAAAAGTATATAAAATACAATTATCAAATATTTACAAATGGATGAGGAGATCCACACATCGTAAGGTAATTTTCCCAGACATGTATGGAATTTTCCACTACCATGTATGTGGATGTTACTGCATAGTGTGGTAATTTTATCTTACCCGTAAGGAAAACTATGTTTCCCACACACGTTTGCGAATATTACCTTACACTTGTAAGGTAATTTCCCCATAATTTTTACAGTGTACAAAAGGTCCCTTGTCACAGAATACTTAAACCATTCAGACTCAGTGTACAAAATTGTGTACATTAGGCACGTGTGGGTAATTTTTGGTCTGTACTGCACACTGCGGAGCTCAGTGACCAATGATCTCACCTGTGGGTAAAGGAATCACAAACCGTATTACTGATCTAGGTCATAATTGGTTTGCATAACTGTAGCCGAACATATAGATACAGCTCATTGGGTGTGATAACGTAACAAGTGTTTTATCAACTTAAGTGCAGCACGCGTCATAATATTTCTTTGCAACATCTGAACCCGTTATTTAAAGGGTTAAGAATATAGAGTTGAAACAGACGCGCTCCCAGGCCATCCCGCAGCCTATCAGAGAGCGGGTACACTATTTCAAAGGAACCGAAACGCCATTTCGTTTTTATGTTCTTACCTACCGAATGGCTTTACGATCAACAAATCGAATATCCCAAGTCACTGATTATTGACGTTTACAGGTGTGAAAATTCCGCGGATTTATTTAAAGACACGTGGAGTTTCAAATAAGTGTAGCTTTGTGTAACGTTTGCAGCTGGCCCGCGATTTATTCGATAACTTCTGAAACAGTCTGATCCTTTAATACTGACGCAACAAAATAGAGTGCCAATCATGGCATCGCATTTTGAGCCAATGCGCAGTTGAAATTAGGGCTGTGAGATATCGACTTTCCAATATCGTTTCGGAACGTGTAGACCACATATCGGTATCGATTCGACATGTGGAGTCTTAGTGAGTATCGAAAATCGACATCGCAGACATCGCTAAATATCTAGGCCTAGATCATAAATATAAAAATCGTAAATATAGGTTATATTGTTGTCGCAAATATCACATTTCGCCAACATCGTACATCGATACATTCACATATCGCAAGTATTGCGATTTGAGATGCATCTATTGCTCTATACTGTATGGACAATATCGCAGTTGCTAAGTTCCGATATTTCAGAAGCATTTTTTCGTTATCAATGTATCGATATATTGGGCCGCTTTGGTTGACATCTGCTCGGGCATAGGAACTAACGTTAAGTCTAGTCTAGAGACAGGAAGATTTCGCTAGTTCAATGACTTGTAGGCTAGACTCCGCAGTCTTGTGTACGATCACGCCATTTAACCATCCTCATTTGTTGTTTGTTTTCAGAGCGGAAGACCATGGTTGGGCTTGCATTTTGTCACGTGTTTCTTATTGGCTCAGTGGTCTTCAGTAGGTGTCAAATAACGTTTGGACCAGTTGCAATAATAACCTGGACGCAAGAGTTTTTGAGAATTTTATCATGACCAAAATTATTCAGGTCTATTTTGTGGCTATGGGTCATTTAGCTCGCAAATATGCCGAGTGCTAACCAGTTTTGTAGTCCCAAAATTTCCACACGGTATACTCGTAAGTCAGGGGACGAAAAACCGCGAGCGTATGCCCGTGTGAACCCCCCCCCCCCCCCCCCCGACCAGAGCGCTATCTAGAATTGTAGATAAACCTGAGACTAAAGGCAGTTAAAATGTGTGCTTAGAACAATTACATTCTCGCGTCACGTAGATAGAAGTCATAATTTCGATAGCTTTCACTAGTTCTGCGTGTCTCAAACGAAACAAACAAGAATTTGCACCGCTGGCACACTAGCGCTCCATTAATTTCTTAGCGAAATGAACACAACCAAATTTGTAGTTCGGTTATGACGTAAATTAACTGCAAAAAAAATTCTGGTAAACTTCCTAAACTGTAAGGGAATAGCACCACTCAACAGGCTGAACATATGGGACTGTTTAGCATTGCTACTGTACAAAGTTGGGAACTTTCCTACGCATTTGACTCTTTCCTGTACAACTGTAGGAACGTTAACACTCATGTATGGGAAAATATTATAACTTACCATTCGCGATTTGTCGGTGTATGTATACACTGATATGGTAAATTTACAAATAATTTTTTAGAGTGTTGGTTTTCGTTATAGGAATTTAAAGTGGTTAACCAACCCAATACTTCGGAAGTGAAAAAAAAAATGGCGATAGTACAATTATATTCTGATATCGGTGTTTGATGTCGATGTTTTAAAGTTTTAGATTATACGCAGACTGAAATCAAATGTGAACCGTTGATTCTGTGGAACACGCTAGTTTTTTTTTTTTTTTTTTTTTTTTGGCCACAAATGGTAGAACATGACTGAAAATTCGAGAAAATTGCGTGGGAGACCACAAGTCTTGGCAAGCGCTATCATCTCCACTTAAAATTCACTGAGCTTGCCATTAAGTCGGGCTCGTCTTTACCAAAGTTCAGGATTTCCTGACGTAACTTCACAATCTGATGACATATCATACATTTCTTTCGTGGAGTTTATGAAATAATGTGATTTACTCGTAAACACGATGTGATAAGCTGCAGCGAAACAGATAGCACCAGTTTACAGCTCTGGTAAAGTTCTGCTATCGGGACATTCCTCCGCCCCAAGCAAACAAGGGGGCAAACGAACTGCATTCGTGCGCACTCAGTGTAATAGTATTTTGCATGAGAACTATTTCTTACTAGATATTTACAAACCCACCTACCTCCGCTCCCTGTTTTATTGTTATTACTCATTAATGAAATATGATTTATAAATCAAATATAAGCATAATTTCAATTTAACGAAAAATAAGATACTTTTATGTTAACGCACGTAGATATAAAATACTTGTGTCACATGATATATCTAGGAAACTAACAAACACATTATACATGGGGTTATTTTTAAAAGGTTCAATTCAAAATTCGAATAGATTATATACGCAAACACAAAGTTAAAGTACTCATAAGCCAATTAACTATTTTAAAAGATGCTCCCCTTGTCTCAACCATTATAAGTATTAATTCTTGTTACTAAGATATAACATTCAAGAAAATATTTCAACTTTTTAGTCTTTTAACGAGTTTCCACCGCGAACGCGCAGTCATAGAAACCACGAATTAAAAATAAAACTTCTTGGTGAAACACTCTAATAACGAGAAAAAACTTGTTTACTGTCGGGGAAAAAAAAGAACAGCTGAGGTCGGGTTCCCTCTCGGGGCACAGGTAGATAATGTACAATAGCGAACATTTATTCCCGTCTTTATTTTAACACTTTCAGCCGCGCATTAATTAATGATTTCAAGTGTTGCAATCAAATTATATTTTGGTTTCGTGCTGTACTTACGCTGGTTCAACTCATGCTTCGTCCATGCAACCAACGAAATGTGCGCTTGGTGCTGAAGAGTTGAGTTGAGTTGAGAAATTTGGGCGGCTCTTAACAACCAAGTCTTGAGAGCCGATGAGGGTGAAATGAGGTGAGTAGAGGAGGAACGCCGGAATGAAAGGACGAGGTAAAACGGGAGATCCCCGAGAAAATCCGCCGACCAGCGCCAACGTCCGGCACGATTCCCACACTCAAAAATCCGGGAGTCACCCCGCCGGGGATTGAACCCTGTTCGCCTTGGTGGCAGGCGAGCATGCTAACCGCTCAGCCACCGCGGCGTCTTGCCGAATGAATCCGCGAAATTTTTCGTGTCTCTAGTTATGTCTAGAGCTAGTTATTTTTGCGAAAAAAAATACGAGAACACGGTATACTTCAATGCTATAAGCATCCAACAGCAGTTTATCTATTGCCATTGGTTGCTGTCTACTTCGGAAGGCGTTTTCATATTTGACTGAGCCACTCAGAATTTCGCAACATCAGCACGGCTCCTACAGGATTCATGGGCAGACATAAACACCTGTCAAAAAGTAATTCAGCCAATCAAGGAAGGTAGACAGCGCTACAGTGCTTTAAAATATAAACTGCCTTGAAATCTTTTCACGAAATTTCACTACCCTTAGCATATGTCTTATATTTAGGGGTAGTGAAATTTCGCGAAAAGAATTCAGGGCAGGTTATAGTATAAAACACTGTAGAGCCGTTTACTTATCTAGCTTGGTTGAATTACTCTGAAAAGTGTTAACTGTCTGCACACAGGTCACGTAGGAGCCGTGCTGACGTTGCCGAATTCTGAGTGGCTCGGTCAAAATATGAACACGCCTTCTCAAGCAGACAGCAACCCATGCATAGGGATACGAAAAATTTCGAGAGTTCAATGACCTGTAAGCTAGACTCCACAGTCCTGTGTGTACTGGAGCCTCAGAAGTTTGTTCATTGGCTGTTGCCCCAGAGAGTAGCCAATGTTAATTCACACCTGGCAGTATGGCACTCGCTACTTGTTTCCTTGCAAGTCTGCTATTGGCTCAGAGTCGTCCAGGGCGTGTCTAATAAACTGCGATCCAATTGCAAAGCCAACTTCAGTGTACACGTGTTTGACGTCTATCTTGTCCTGAAATGAACTCGCGAAATGTTCCTATCCCTACCAATGCCAATAAACAAATTGCTTCGGATGCTTGTAGTATTGAAGTTTACCATGTACTCATATTTTTTTGTAAAAAAATCACTCGATCAACGTATTTTTTTTTTTTGGTCTCGTGAAAGGAAAGCCTGCTTGAAGATCAAGCGCCAATTGGGCCGACATTGTCCTGCGTCGTTATCCGCCAGGGAGAGGTGCTCGGGCTGTAGATAGGCGAGGACGAGCAGGCGAACGTCGACCTTGGCGAACCTGCCTTGGAGATAACCGCGCCGGAGTACTTCCAACTTGTTTACGAGCGGGAGGAATTATCGCTCCAAGGCCGGGTCGTCTGCCATTCGCCCGCGATATCCGGCGCCTGAGAATGACTGCGTCCAAGGTCGCACGCGTGAGCTCTCGTAGGGATAGCATCCTTGTGTTTAGGAGGGGGGGGGGGAGTGCGTAACAGATTCCTGGTACGCGAATTTCCCTTCTGTTGTGGACCCATTAGAGCTCTCTTCCTGCCCATTTCCCGGGGAGCCATTTATGCGCTCCTGGGAATCGTGAAATTCTTTTCTCCACATACCCACAAGACACGTAAAACATAGGTAAGAGATTTTGCCAATTATCGGTATAAAACTGGACGCGCAACCGTCCGTTTCATTCGTCAGTTTCCCGTCCGTCCGTCGGTCACGTGATCTTAAACCAATCACTGGGCAACTTTTTTTTTCTACGCGTCAATCCGTCAAATAGACATCTCAAACTTTAACTTTCGACAGACTGACGGATGGGCCCACCGCCTTGTAATATCATTCTTTGAACATGGCTGTCGGAAAACAAGTCACTTGTTTACTGTCTGAATATTTTTCTTTTTAAATGCACAAGGCAGTGAAGTTGTTTCCTTTTTTACGTTTCACCTTTGAATTGAACTGAAGATGACATGAAGATATTCGGAGGAAATGCTAATAAATTACGTCAGGAAATATATAATATATAGAGATAGGAAAATTTCGCGTGTTCAATGACCTGTGGGCTAGACTCCACAATTCTTTGTACAGTCGAGCCTCAGATGTTTGTTCATTGGCTGCTGCCCCAGTGTTACCACACTCCTGGCAGCATGGGATTCGCTTCTTGTTACCGTGCAAGTCTGCTATTGGATCAGAGTCGTCTAGGGCGTGTATAATAAACTCCGTCCCAACAGCAAAGATGACTTTAATGTACACGCGTTCGAAATCTATCTAGTCCTGAAATAAATTCGTAAATTCGCGATATTTTCCTATCCCTAATAATATATTTATTACATTCATTAGAAACATTTATCTGTGCACGAGAAAGTTAGTGTTGTTGAGTGGTGGTACAACTGAAAATTCTCTGGTCTGACGGATGGACGGAGTCGCTTTCAATTGACGGACGAAAAAATCGACGGATGGCTGACTGACGGACGGGCGTTTGACGGAAGCGACGGATAGTTGTGAGCTAAGCTTAGCATCCGTATAGTCCATTCACGACTGGAGGAGACATATGAAGAACGATCTTTGGAAAAATCACCCTAACCATTAGCTGCATGCATAGCTAGTTAAAAAAAAATTGTCGGGAGGCGTTACTGTACCTGAACCCGCCAGGTTTTTTTTTTCTAGCTATGCATGCAACTAATGGCTAGGGAGTTTTTTCAAATATTGATTTTCATAAGTCTGTTTCAGTCGTGAATGGACTGTAGACAGACAGAACTCATTCTTAGGACCACCTGTTTTCCCCGATGATTACAAATAATGGAAATCGCGAAAATTATTTGAGCCATCTTTGATAACACGCTATCTAATTTATTCCGTTATTTATGGATGAACAAGGTTTTGACTCGGCTACGTCGTTTGCAGACCAATCACGAACGTTCTGATTTATAATAACAGAATCCTCATTCGCCCAGTAAACTGGGTTAGTGGCTTCATACATGAGAGACACCCAACAATAAAAGAAAACTGTCTGGCATGTGTAAGGTACGTTGAATCCTATCAAACATTCAATTTTATCCCCGCAATAAACCATCATTTCTACAGATAATATTTACGCCCAAGCTATACTTAAAGTTGGTCCTTCGGCCATTGGCCGCGTGTCTGTGTGGGGAAGACATTTTCAGCTCGACTGGGCCAATCAGAATTAAGTCATCCCGACACCGAACGTCGGTGATAGGCTGGCAGATACCTAATATGCGTGAGAGTTGAAACCATCCAACCGCTGAATAGGTTCTGAACAAACGTGTTTTGCAGTACAACTGGTAGTGGAATCTTTCCTCTAAAAACAGGTGGTTCTGCTCACTCTCCTGTTTGACCCGGCCACACGGGATGAAGCTACCAGAGTGCCGAGTGTTTACTATTGGTTCTGAGACCTGCAAGGCATGTCGGATGAGCAGAGGTCCAATGACATCCTCACTTGTATGCCGTTTACCTTGATAAAGGCTGTTCACGATAATGTGAGCACTTTCGAAATCAACTTTAGAAAAAAATCACTGCTTCTACCTGCGTATATTTTAACGGGCGCCCTGATTGACACGCGCCGAATAAAGTTGGTAACGATGGATGGGAAAGTAGTTCCGAATCTTAACGTCGAATAAAAATTGTTAAGTAACATTTCGTGAGAACTTAATTTTTTTTTTTTTTTATGCGTCCAAGTGCAAAAATTAGCTGATTTGAAAAATATTTACTTTTCTAACAATTACACAGTTTCACTTGACCGACGCATGAATGAAGTGATGAGGCCCGTGACAATGTTAATCTTACATAAGGCGGAAGAATACACAACGTGCACACAAGTAGATCTTAAGCAGGGCTTTCAAAAGTGCTAAACGAAAAGATATCTACCCGATGAAGGTGAAATGAGGTGAGAATGGAGCAGCGCCGAAAAGCAAGCATGCGGAAAATGGGAGATCCCCGAGAAAACCCTCCGACCAGTGGCATCATCCGGCGCGATTCCTACTTGCGATAATTCTGGAGTGTCCCGACCGGTGATTAAACCCGGTTCGCTTTGGTTGGAGGCGAGTAGTCTAACCGCTCAGCTACAGTTGCCCCATCTAACCATAGTAAGTTGAAACTTTTCAAGGGCCAAAATTGTAGTTCTATTTTTTTGAGGATATAATTACGGTTTGGTGGCTTGGTATCAAAGATACCAAATAGTTTGAGAAATAACATTTTTTCACAACCTTTATCCTTGGCAAATATGAGAGCTGTGTCGTAAAATATTGATTCATAATCATTGCAATAATGTACTCTAACCCTTTCAGACCAGCCTCATTTTATGGCTCCAAGCATTGCAAAAAAGAAATTTTTTTATGAGTGCTGTACTTCAATAAACACAACGCTTGTTGCAGTCTCACAACCAATAAACTGTAAGCTTCGTGATCGGGCTAGAATAGTATGAACCATTCATCAACATGGAACGGTAGACCTGTTTACGAATTTATTACCCACGTGGGAGATCATTGGATTGCACCTCACAGTTTACAGCATCTGCCAAAAAAAAATCTTCTTGTGCTTTATGGACACAGTTGTGTACACTGGGTCTGAATGGGTTAAAACAAAGTTTGTTTTCAGCTCAAGTATGTCTTGACAGGAGTAAAATGTAATCTTTTTGAAATTTGACTTTTGGTTCACATTCACAAGTTCTAGCTGTTTTGACGTTAAATTTTGCCTTAAAGATACATTTAAACGCCGCCGTTCACTTTGCAAGTTTTTTAAGAAAATGTTCCTTTAATGCATTATGGCGACATGAACAATGCCTGGTTTTTACGAAATAATTTACAATTTTTTAAAATTCGCATGATTACTTCAATTTGTCATTGAGAAGTTTTTTCCAGCATTGTCATGCATTTATTCAGTTATTATTCCACATCTCAACAAAAAAAAAATTTAATGTGCTTAACACATTGCGGTCTGCACACATTTACTAGCACTTAATATAAATTAGAATAGAGTCGCCTATATCTAGGAATAGGAAAATTTCGCGAGTTCAATGACCTGTAGGCTAGACTCCTCAGTCCTCTTCTTACTCGAGCCTCAGCTGTGTGTTCATTGGCTGTTGCCCCGCACCTGGCCGTTATGGGATTCCCAAGGTGTTTCCTTGCAAGCCTGCTATTGGCTCAGAGGCGTGGAGGCGCGGATACAATAAACTGTGATCCAATTGCGAAGGTGACTTCACTATATATGATTTTGACGTCTATCTTGTCCCGAAATGAATTCGCGAAATTTTCCTATCCCGACCTATATCCAATACTGCAAGATAACCGGTTCTGTGGGTGTCTGTGTTCAGAACTCACCATCGTCCTATTGGTCCATACCACACTGGACACTATCCTGTACCTTACAGCGTTCATTATTGGCCAGTCATCAACCAATGGAGAGCCGAGCTGATATTGACCCAATCAAATGTCGTTTATCGTACAAAAGGATTTACACTCAATCATGTCCCTTTGGGTGGCTATAAAACAAGAAATTATATTGTTAGCAAATACCGTTGTCGTTGAACTGTGGTGTTCTTGTGAGTTTATGTTAAACATTAGCCGAACAAAGACCTCAAATCCATGCGAGTTTATGTTAAACATTAGCCGAACAAAGACCTCAAATCCATGCGAGTTTATGTTAAACATTAGCCGAACAAAGACCTCAAATCCATGCGAGTTTATGGTAAACACTAGCCGAACAAAGACCTCAAATCCATGCGAGTTTATGTTAAACATTAGCCGAACAAAGACCTCAAATCCATGCGAGTTTATGTTAAACATTAGCCGAACAAAGACCTCAAATCCATGCGAGTTTATGTTAAACATTAGCCGAACAAAGACCTCAAATCCATGCGAGTTTATGTTAAACATTAGCCGAACAAAGACCTCAAATCCATGCGAGTTTATGGTAAACACTAGCCGAACAAAGACCTCAAATCCATGCGAGTTTATGTTAAACATTAGCCGAACAAAGACCTCAAATCCATGCGAGTTTTGTTCTGAACAACAAAGAAATTTTTGAATTACCTTTGTTCGAGCTACACTCGAGCAAAGTCTACAAGTGTTAAATGGCAAAAAATTTATCGCGATTCCCGAAAGTCACTAAGCAAACTGGACATAAAAGTTTTATCGTTATTATGTTTTTTTTTTTTCCGAAAAACTCTTTAATTTGTAGACATTACTTACAAGCACTATTCCTTCGCAGCAAATAATTTTTATATAGGATACTTTTTGCAAAATGGTGAGTCGGAATCACAAATTTAGTGTTTTTGGGACTTACAAACAACGAAAGCTAATTCACTTTCCGAAATGAGAAAATTCGCACTGAAATAAAATACCACGAGTTACTTCAAGTAATCTTTAAACTCACATTCATTGTAATATTTCTTCGCAATTTGTGAAATCTACTCAAAATAAGGACATTTCTTCATATTTTTAATGCGTATTTGATTTTTCGCAAAGAAAACATTTCGCAGCACACCATGAAATGAATTATGGCTCGTCCTTTCAGTCACCCTTGTTGGATTTTGTTGATTTCTTCGTTTATTTCGTGTCTCAAAAAACACTAAAATTGTGATTTTGACATGTCGTTGTTAGATACCTGCAAAATTCTCGTTATTATTCGGCATCAGGCTAAACTTTACAGTCCTGTGTACACACGAGCCGGCATCGTTTCACCATTGGCTGCTGCATAAATGCTAAGACACGCCCTTTCCGATTGAGCTGCGCGTAATTGAACTGCACAACTGTGAATTGTTCATTTATCTTCGCAGAATTACCCAGGGCGTGTCAAATAAAGTATTTGTCCCAATGATCAACTTATTGCAAAGGCACATGTGTTTGAAGTTTAACGTGTCCCCAAATAACAAGGCGAATTTTGCACGTCTCTAGTCATTTTGCATAAATTATGCGATATGAATTTTTAATACGAAGGAAGAGTAGTTACAAATGATGTCTACACATTGAACGGCAATCTATACAAATATAAAATAATACTTTTTATTTGGCGACGACGTGCCTTGCGTGCCACAGTTTCAGAAGTGCAATAGCTCTAAGGGCGATCCTACAGGCATTTGCCCTACAGGCATTTGCCCTAAAGGCGTTTTCCCTATGTTGTTCAGAACAAAACTCGCATGGATGTGCAGTCTTTGTTCGGCTAGTGTTGAACATGACCTCTCAAAAACATGACAGCGCAGTAACAATGATAATTGCTAAAGATAGAATTTATTTCCTTATAGCTACTCGAAAGAACATGATTGATTGTAATTCCTTTTATACGATAAAGGACATTTGATTGGGTCAGTAACAGCTCGGCTCTCCATTGGTTGATGACCGGCCAATAATGAACGCTGTAAAGTACAGGGTAGTGTCCGGTGTGGTATGGACCAATAGGACAATGGTGAGTTCTAACACGGACGCCATTAGAACCGGTGTTCTTGCAGTAATTTATATAGATAACTCATTTATAATTTGTCTTACGTGCCATTAAATGTGAGCAGACCTCAATGTGTTAATCGCAGTAGGAAGTGATCTTGATTTGTGTAGGTAATAAGTAGAGACCCATAAATACAGCGTATTCATTTCTGGGCAAGTTATACTTCAGCCACATGCATATTTTAATTTATTCTTTTGTTGGATCACAGTTTGTAAACCACGCCCTGGAAGACTTGAAGCTAATAACCAACCTGCAAGGAAAACATTACCGAATCCCGTGTTGCCAATCAGCTCACACAAAATGAAGCAAATCAACGAAAGGCAGTGCCTTAATGCATTTGATGATCAGTTCGTCAAAATATTTTCGACAAAAGCTCAAGAACAGCAGCAGATCAATCAACGGAACCAGTTTACTTAGATTTAGGGGCAGTGATATTTCGCGAAAAGATTTTGGAACAAGATACAATTCAAAGCACTGTAGGATCGTCCAGTTGTTTGATTAGCTGAAAAATATTCTGGTCCGTGTTAATTGTGTGCGCACGAATCACGAAGGTTCAGTGTCGGAGTTGCGGGATCCTAAGTGGCGCGGTCAAATGCGGAAACGATACCTGCAGCCAATGGAAGTGTGACAACAGCTGAGTTGTATGTATAGTATTAACACATTCATGTCTGCACATATTTACTATAATTGAAAACAAGTTGGAAGTGAATCGCCTGTATACACCACTGCAGGAACGTCTATCCTGTTGGTTTCTGTATCCACACTTACCACTCTTCTATTGGTCCACACCACACTGGGCGTACTTAATGTGATCTATAACGTTCTTCATTGGCTTGTCATCAGCCACTGTGGTCGCAGAGCTGATTATGCTCCAATCAAATGTCTCTCACTGTGTAAAATGTTTACAGTCAATCTTGTCTTTTGTAAGGGTATACCAAAAAGTGCATTGTTTTGCGGGAAAAGCTCGAGGATAGTGCACAATGTGTTAAAAGTCTACACTCTGCTCAGATTTTCTCGCGCAAAACCACTAGGCCTATCAGTGTACACAACTGTACACATTACGCACGTGTAGGAAATTTTTGATCTGTACTGCACCCTGCGAAGCTCAGCGGCCAATTACCAATTGCATAACTTCGTAAACCGTCTTACTGGTATAAGGTCATATTTGGTTCATACAACTACAGTCGAACTTACAGGAAACAAGTGGAGAAGCTCATTGGCCGTGACAACTTATATATTTTTGTTTGCAACACGTGAAACCGTAATTTATGTTGGTCTGAAAGAGACAACATGTGTGGCACAAAATCAAATAATGGACTCTTTGCTCCCCAATGCATAGCCAATAAGTAGAGACCTGCAAAATTCGCGATATTATTTGGGGTCAGGCTAAAATCCACAGTGCTGTACATATTCGAGCCGGCATAGTTTCTCGATTGGCTGCTGCATGGATGCGAAGACACAACCTTTCCGACTGAACTGGGCGTGATTGGACTACACAATTATGAAGTGTTCATTTATTGGCGGAGAGTTACACAGGACGTGTCATATAAAGTATTGTCCAGTGACAAATCTTATTGCAAAGGTACATGTGTTTGAAGTTTAACGTGTCCTCAAATAATAACGCGAATTATGCACGTCTCTACCAATAAGCCATTGTTTGCTGAAGTTTGCTTGGTCGCTCGAGAACTCTGATCAGAGCGCTCGGAACGTGATCGTGATCACACTTCCGCACGACGCATTTTTCTTGCGAGTGCGATTGTGACGCCATCTTGTTGATAACTCCGCTAATTCAGGTTTCACGAGAGACAGTCCGGGTTACACGTTCCAAAGTATAAAGACATATCTTGCAGGGATAACCATACAAACTATGCCAATCAATTTTTCTGAGCCGGGTAGAGCTTAGTGACACTCAAATCACTTCACCTTTTGTAGATATGAGATCAGATTTATTTTTTAAAATAGTGCGTGACAGAACAAATTTGAGCGGCTCTTAATATCGAGGTGTTGAGAGTACTTCAGAACACTACTGGGAATCGTGGCGGACGATGCTGCTGGTCGGCGGGTTTTTTCGGGGATCTCCAGTCTCCCCTGCCCTTGAATTTCAGCGCTGCACTATACTAACAAGGAAATACATAATTATTGAAATTCTGTCTTTTGAAGCCAATTCTCAGTATATAGATATTCAATCGAGAGATTTTGGCTGCTCTCAATGACGAGGTCTTAAGAGCCAATGAGGATGAGATGAGGTGAGAATGGAGCAGTGCCGGAATGCAAGGGATGGTCAAACGGGAGATACCCGTGAAAACCCGCTGACCAGCGGCATCGTCAGGTACGAACCCCAATTGCGAAAATCCGGGAGTGGCCCTGCCAGGCACTGAACTCGGTTCGCCTTGGTGGAAGGCGAACAGTCTAACCGCTCAGCCACCTCGCTCCCTTTGATGATATAAACTTGAAACAAAAACCTAAGAGTGACATGATACTCTCAATCCCTGTACCGAGGGAAATATCATAATTTGTCTAAAGTAATTTTTTTTTAATTATTAAGTTTTCTGATCTTTACAGGGAACAGGTTACACGTTAATGTTGTAAAAGTCTAATAGCAAAGAATCGCGAATTTTTCTGCTCTAAAACGTCCCTGGTTTTGTATACCTATCTTTAACAGGAACACCAAATAAACCGAATCTCATTAAAATGTATTTCTCTATACCAAAAAATTCTCAACCAGGCAACAACCTCAAGCTCTCTTCATTCACTATATTTCGCTTATTGAGTTGGCAGCAAGCTAGGCTGGACAGCCCTCTATACACTCCAGAAATTATCGTTAGCTCATGGGTTTATGTGATTAATGGGGCCTCTGTACAGGGCTGTGAAACACTCATTAACACTACTGGTTCCTGATTATTACTGGCTCACAGTTAAACGGGGCGTGTCTAAATAACTGTCGTCCAATCACAACAGTAGGAGAAAAGATCAAGTGTTTGGAGTCTACCTCGCCCCCGACGTGCAGGGTACGTGTCCGCGGACATGTTGTCGACCAGTCCGCGGACAAGGGCAGTAGCACGCGAGCCCTGGCAGGCGCGTCACAGCTGCTGAGTCACGAGTGAAGAGGTCTCGGGGTGCGAAGTCTTTTCCCGAGAACTCGCGACACTAAGAGAGGCGGCGGGGATATCTGGGAGCGTCCCCCCCCCTCCCACCCACACCCACCCCCACCAGTGACTTGCAGAACTATCGACGAAAACTATACCTCGCGTGGTGACTTGATAGCCCCCCCCCCCCCCCTTTTATCTAACTAGCGTTCCCTGACTACCGCATTGTCAACGGTCTCAGAATATCCACAGTATAGGCTGTCCACGGTAAAGTGAGCCCGTTTGAGGCCCCAGTTACTTTTTTCCTTTCAGGCATTTTTTATAGGTCATCCAACTTTTCAAATAAATATTTCAATGCAAGTAATAAACACAGTGTATATATTCCACCGCACATGCAAGTTAACACATTCAGGTCTGCATATGTTTACACTAATCGAATACAAGTTAGAAGTGAGCCACCTGTACACACCACTGCAGGAACGTCTATTCTGTTGGTTTCTGTATTCCCACTTACCACTCTTCTATTGGTCCACACCACACTGGGCGTGCTTACTGTGCTCTACAGCGTCCTTCATTGGCTGGTCATCAGCCACTGGGGTCGCAGAGATGATTATGCTCCAATCAAATGTCTCTCACTGTGTAAAAAGTTTACAGTCAATCATGTTCTTATAAGGGTATAACAAAAAATACATTTTTGCAGGAAAATTATAACTGCTGGGTTGTATTGTTCTTGTAAGATTCTGTAAAATACTAGAGGTACAATGGTTCTATAACCATGTGAGTTTTATTTTCAAGGATGAAGAAATTTTAAAACTGGCGTTGCTGGAACGTGGCTCCTGCGTAGTCCAGAATGTGTTAATATCTAAGGCTAAAATTAAATATTTTAATTGACTATTATTCCAAATGAAAGGGTTTTTGAAAGTGCTCATTTTACTGTGAATAGCCTATACAATAGTGTTATTACGAAAAATGTGCGGTTTCTAACGTTTCCGCCTGCTTGAAATCCTGTTTTTTTTAATACGAAAGTTTTAAGTGTCCCCAGTACGATTACCTACGAAAATACACAATTTCCAACACGATGACAGAATGATACAGTAAAGTTACCACGAATGCTGTAAATATTATTTTGGAACCCTCCAATATAGTTAAAAATGGCTTTTTTAAACTCCCGTATCTTAGGGACGTGTAAAATTCGCGTTATTTTGGAGGTGCAGACCAAACTCCAAGATGTACGCTTGAGCAGCTTCTACTATTGGCCAACAACTTGTGCGCACGCCCCAAGGACGCTTCCAGCCCATAGTAAAGTCTCAACGGCTGAGCGGCCAATCTCCAGTAAAGCGGACACACAGGTAAATTACCTCGTAAAGTTACTAGTAGTCTATGAAATCACGAGCTGTGAGCAAGTATAGAACAGCGAAATCTAGCATGGTACCAAAGAATGATGCGAATATTGCATGTCTCTACTTGAAACATAATACAATGCGTCTCACTCTTAGATTCCAGTCTGCGGTGTAAAGGACATTCACTGTCTCTTTCCAATATCTTTTCGCAGTCTCAAAATATGCCGTTTCCAATGCGTGCGCATCCTGCTATCAAAATGATAGGGTTTCTCACAGGTTCCAGTTTCAAAGGAGCAGCCCAGCTTTGGGTCGCAGGGTTGCACTATCTTAACAGTTGCCATGGATGTAAATAGATAAAATTCTCTTAATCAGGCCATTTACTTCGCCACCCATTGATTACTCAGCCTGCCAGTTACGTCGCAAAACTGGAATTATATGGCAACAGTGTGCGCCATTCTCACTGAACTGCAATCCAAGAGTGGGACGCTCCATAGCTGGGCACAGGTCAAACTATGATAAAGGTTGTTCACGATAAAGTGAGCACTTTTGGTATCAACAGTTGAACAATGTCACTGCTCCTGCCTGCGTGTGTATTTTAACGGCCACAGTGATATGTATACGCCCTTTAAAGTTCGTAATGACCAGAGACCCGAGAATTTCGCCGGTTCATTTCTAGACATATTGGAATTCACACACTTGTACGTTCATGCCACTTTTCTAATTGGTTGACGTGTTGTTTGACACCTCCTGGACATAAATGAGCAAATAACGAACAAGCAATAAATTGAGCGCCCAACTACCGCCTTTTATTACCACATCAATCAACCAATAAACAGTTGATATCTGTATGAGTGTATACAAGACTGCGAAGTCTAGCCTTCAGGTCATTGAACTCGCGAATTTCTCGGGTCTCTGGTAATGACAAAGGGAAATTAGTTCCATGTCTTACCGCTAAATAAAAAGTGCCAGGAAAACTTCTGATAATACTGTAGTGGAGAATATAGACACCTCAATTCAACCTTGATCTCAGTGCCAGTAAATTTTAGCCGTCCTCGAAGAGTTAAATACGAGGTCTTGGGAGACAATTGAGAACGGAGCAGCGCCGGAGTGCAATTGTGTGGGAAACGGGAGATCCCCGAGAATACCCACCGAAAAGCGGCATCGTCCGACACGATTCCCATTTGCGAAAATCCGGGAGTGACCCGGCAGGTAATTGAACCTGGTTCGGCTTGCTGGGAGGCGAGCAGTCTAACCGCTCAGCCATCGCGGCCTCCTGAGAATTTTGCACGACTCTACGAGTTACCACAAACGTCGCAGCATGACTCCATACGTTACAGGTTGGGAGTGATTATAGTAGGGATGGTCATCGATGGCCGATGACTTCGGTACATCGATGTTCGATGGTTTTTACATCGATGGATAAGTGTCGATGATTATCGGAGGTCGATGTTTAACAGTCGATGTCTGAATGTCGATGTTAAAGGGACATCGAAATTTGAGAACGGCACAAGAATATTACTGACGAGGGTAAAATATGCTGTAGTCTCTGTCCTGTCTTAAAATAAACGTTCGTCTTGACTATGGTAGTGTATTTATTCATTCATTTATCTACATAATTATTTATATTTGTTATATATTTTAGTTAGTTTTAATCATTATTATTGAGGTAGTGCATTCGAACAAGTATGTGTTAATATAATGTTTTTATCGGTATTTGTTTTGAAAAAAAAAAAAAATGCTTCCAAAAAGTAATTGGAAATAAAAATTCCTACAAATGCTTTGGGGACAAAACAAAAACATAGATGTTTTGAAGTCGATATTATCATCACGTCGATGTTCCCCTATTGATACATCATTGAAATCAAATATTGATGTTTTTCTTCCGAAGGCCATGCCTAGATGCTAGGACCATAGACTAAATATGAGGTAGATCGCTTATTCGTCTTCTGCGCATGTACCCAACATTGACCTACCCCAAAGTAACACAACTGTCAACTTCACGTGGTCACGTGTTTGTTGTTATCTTAATTTTTAAATGACAAGCACTATTATATTAATAAAATAGTTTTACCAGTATTAATTTAATCAAGCTGCATAAAAAATTGGTTGGAGGAAGTAATACATTCATTGCAAAGCATTTCTTTACAAATCAGTTTTCTAACCTAAAATCCAAACCACGTTATTTTCGCTAGACATGTTGGCAGAAAAGCAGTTAAAGGCTGTTCACGATAAAGTGAGCACTTTTGAAATAAACCTATGAAAAAAGTCACTGCTACTAACGTCATATACACGGGTGCATAGTGTGACATGCGCCCATTAAAATTGGCAACGGTGGAAGGAGGTGAAAGTAGTTCCATATCTTAACGTCAAACAGAAAGCGTTAGGTAACCATTTATCATAACTTAAATTATCTCTTTCGGTTTCTGTTATTTTTAATACATCGAATTTTATAAATTAGCAAATTTTTAAAGTAATTACTTTTCTTATAATTTCACAGTCTCACCTGACCGACGAATGATTATAAAGATGAAGCCGATAGCAATGTTAATTTTGCGTAAGGCGGACAAATACACGACGGGCATTCAAGTAGATCTTAAGCAGGGCTTTCAAAAGTGCTTATTTTACCGTGAACAGCTTATTACTGGTGGGACACGGAGATCGGTTGTGCGCAGCCAGCGAGATCGGTCTACCTCATCTTTAGTCTATGGCTAGGACGTCACCAGAGACGGAGCCAGTTTTTCCCGCCGGACGGCCGCGGTTCCGGCTACGACCGCTGCGTGGCGCCACCGTCGGCGGAAAGGGAAGGAGGTCGCGCCTCGCGTGGTCTCGCGGTTCATCCCCGGTACGCTCCCCTACCCCCCCAACCACCACCCCACAAACCACCTTTTCGAAAAACCCATTCAAACGCGCGCCTTGCTGCCCGACACTCCGGCGTCAACCTTCCTCCCCTGCGGACGGCTGCATTCATTCCTCCTTCCCGCCGCGCCGCGCGTGACGTCACTCACACGAGATCTCTTCCTGCCAGCGACTCGTATTTATGCCGAGTCTGCGGTTTTCCTTCCTGTGCCAAGCCTTCGCCCAGTTTCATAATGAACAAAATGAACCCTTTAAGAAAGGCGGGAAAATGACAGATGTCATGTTGGTTTCGTTCTTACCAAATCCACTCAAGGATGCAGGCTGCGGGTCGTTTACTTATGGATTCGGACTTGCAGAAATCGCGTTATTAAAAAGCTGTTCACTACGAAGTGAGCTCTACTGAAATCAACCTTAGAAAAAAGTCACTGTCCCTGCCTGCATAAAATTTAACGGGCGCCCTGAGTGTCGTGCGCCCAGTAAAGTTGGTAACGTTGGATGGAAAGTAGTTCCACATCTTAAAGTCGAATAAAAAGTATTGGGTAACCACTTGCGAAGTTACTTATTTCACTCTCTGTTTTATTGATGCACGGAAGTGCAAAGATGACTAGTTTTGTATGATAGTTACTCTTCTAATAAATCCACAGTTTCGCTTGTCCGATGCATGAGAAATGTGACGAGGCCCACGGCAATGTTGATTTTTACGTAAGGCGGAAGAATACACAACATGTATACAACTAGATCTTAAGTAGGGCTTTCAAAACTGCTCGTTTTACCGTGAACGGCTTATAACACTTTGAGTGCGGTAACAGATTTACTGGCAAACAAGACAGGCCAGAAGTGAGTCCGCTATATTCGTGACTGCATCATTAGGTCCAGTGCAATTTCTCGAAAATACGTCAAGGCAAGTTGTATTTTAAAACACTTGCAACGCCGTTCACCCACCCTGATTGGCTGAATTACTTTCGACACGTGTTAACCGTCTGCACACGAATCACGTAAGGAGCCGTGCCGATGTAGACAAATTCTGAGTGGCCCGGTCAAACATGAAAACGCTTTCTCAAGCAGACAGCGACCAATGGCAATAGACAAAGGGCTGTTGGGCGTAGTTACACTTTTCGCGAAAAATTACTGGCTCTAACTATTAAACTTTAATGGCACTACTGGTTCACAATTTCCAGCCACGCCATCACTTATATAAAATATGTATCTGATGAAACACTGCTGTAAAGTAAACTACTTCTTCATGCAACTAAAGTTTTAATTCCTCTTGAGGGATGAAAATGTAGTTCGGCTTACAGAGAAATAAAACCATTATAAAATTGCCCGTATGTTCCAGTGCAGTGCCGCTGAATCTACGGAAGCCAGACACGCTACTGTTCGCCAGTATCACTGAAATTCTTCCTGGATATTCCGTCAGGATGGAGCAGGTGCCATTCAGCTCGCTTATCAAGGACACCTCCACTTCGGCACCCGATCATATGTACAGCCTAGTACACACGGGCATCTTTCTTGTACAAGAAAGTGAGCACTTTCTTGTACACAGACTTGCATCGTGTGAACGGCCGCAGAGTATGCTAGTTACTAGAACACAAGAGCTTGTATACTAGCTAGTGCCATATAGGGAGGGTCCTATTTTTCACCACCTTTCTTGTGCTAGTCGAATGTAAACAAAGCATATATTTTGTTGATGCTGGCAATAAGCAGATACGTTAATGTTTTTAATACGAGAAAATGTTTAATATCCCCACTATCATCAATTACTCTTGGTATGAATAAAAAAAATAGTGTATTTTTTTCTGTGAGTGATTTTAAATTTTCTACGTTTGTATATATTTAGTGCTTGAAATATGTCTTGAGTGGACAAAATATATTTATTTTTATTTTTTTGTGACAGATAGTATTGATAATGCACAAATTACACCCTAAACCCCAAAAACTGCTTCCAAATCATACATAGAAGACACCAACCATCCACTTTCATGCTCACCAGTTGGTGTCGTGTGAATGGATCACGCAATTCCGTGCATACTAGCTAGCAGGCACTTTAGTGTTGAATTTCGTGTTCAACTTTATTTCCACTTTCTTGTAGAAGAAAGATGCCCGTGTGTACTAAGCTTAAGACTGCTGCATGAGGGCCCGACGGCAAAGAACTGAGATGAACTCTCTGCTCAGGGCAGGTAGAGACTACCTCCAGCTAACACGACAGCCGACAAGACACAGGCCCGCGAGCACAGTAACATTGAGCTCTTTGCTAGAACACATGATTCCTTAGTGCAAAGAGAAAGTTGATTAAATACGAATTACAGCAACGCAAGCTTGTCACAAACGTAATTTTTTGTCTGATCTATACAGTAATGGCTGCGACAAGCTTGCATTATCGTTACAAGAGTTCAGCGGACGTCTTTGTGGTTATGTCGGTTCTACTGTAAAGTGAATTTGTGTTTAAAAACTACCTTGATTAGTAAATAAGAGAAGTAATAAATATTTCGAAATTATATTCCCATAGGTAGTTTATACCAGGTAGCAACATGGACCAGAATATGTCACCTCTTGGGAAGAATTGGGGTTAGCGATTTGGAGAATCACTACATTCAGAATGACATTAAAAAAAAAAGTTAACATAAAGACTGTATGCAGTTTTGCAAATGTAGAATATATTGCTTAATGAAATAATGAGTGGCGTATCTGAGTTCGTGTGGGATGAATGTCTTAATAAAAATAAAATAACCAAATTACATTTTTAATTTATTCACACAGCTATTATTTACAGCATTAAATGCCCTGTCTCAATTATTACACTTTTTATTTTAGAGTAAGTGCAATGTTTAATGTATATTTCAACTCTAATTAACGTCCTTCTATATGTCTCTGCTTGGTTATTGTCAATTAACTCATATTCATCATTAAAACACTTCCAGTCAATCTGTTTCCATCATTTGCAACGTCTTTCATTCACGCGTTTAGTCCAGTAGTCCAGCCTGCAGTTATACTCTCCACTACTCTGATGCTCGCAATTGCAGATTTTCCTCCCGTTGGTTACTTATCTCGCCTCGCGCTTCTGTCCTCCCTAGTCGTCTATCGCTCAAACTCATCCATTCTACATTTACTACTCGGGACTCGGAAGGCCCGGCATACCTTATATAGCCGCTGGCCTTGACCTGGAAGGTTCGCCGCTCCCCGAATCCAGCTGACCGCTCAGCCACCGCAGCCCATATATGTTAAGGGGTTAAGCCTTGTTTGTATGAGGCATAGGAATATCCTGGAAGTAGAACTTAAGCAGGGGTTCAGAAAATTTGGAAGTAACAGTGAATTTTCTATAATTTAACATATAATTTTATATACAATTTTTTACTAACACTTCGAGGAATATGCACGTATAAAATAGGGGCTACGTTTATATGGTAATTAATTTTCTTTTGAAGACAATTCTCATTTTTGTGGCTTTGCTGTTCCACTGGACTAAATTTCAATACTTTAGAATAATTCTGTTCTATTTAATAGTTTATCAGGTGAAAACGATGGATTCTATAACCTGTTACACCTTTCACGCAAAATTAATTGGTAAACAGTCAACACCCTACTCCATTAGCCAACGGCCAGCCAATAACAATCGTTGCAGGGTGCAGTGGGAGTGTCCGGCGTAGCGAGGACCAATAGGACGAAGATAAGTGGAAAAACAGAGACCGATACTACTGATATTACTAGAGACCTGCAAAATTCGCGTTATTATTTGGAGTTACTTTGAACTTTAAAAACTCGTACCTTTGCGATAATGTTTTCATTGAACTATACTTTATTTGACACGCCTTGGGTAATTCTGCGCCAGTAAATGAACACCTCACTGTTATGTGCACCAATCACGCGCAGTTCAGTCAGAAAGGGCGTGTTTTCATATCTATGAAGCAGCCAATGGAGAAATGACACTGGCTCCGGTATATACAGTGCTGTGAAGTTCAGCGTGTAGCCAAAAAAAAAAATAATGCGAATTTTGCATGTGTCTAGATATTACTAGAGATTCGGAAATTTCTCCGAATTCATTTGATGAAAAGTTAAACTTCAACGACATGTACCACATTTGAGTTGCTATCTCTATTGGACCACGGTTTGTTAGGCACGCCCCGAATACCGTGATATCTGCTCCAGAGTTAAACTGTACCAACGACCAATGAACAACTAACTGAAACTCGAGCACACAAAACTTTGTGGAGACTATAGCTCGGTTCCGGATGAACCCACGAAATTCCCGGGCCTCTAGATATTACTGCAGTGGAGAACATACGCGGCTCACTTCCAACTCGTCTTCAATGCCAGTAAATTCGTGACGCCCTACTTGTAGCTTTCTAGCGCGTTTGTGTCGGGAAAGCGATAAGGGCGACACTGGCACACGTACCTAGTGCCCCATCCGCTCCTACGCGCAAGTTTCTGAACTGGCGTGCAGTGTTTCAATTGTGCTGCGTGTACATATGGGACTTTAAGTGGTGATCCTATCATTCTATTGGTGGAAAGTCTGTACAAAGGTTCAGTGCATGTCCCTATAATAGTTTCGCATGTTTCCAACCAGTATATTATGAGCTACAGCAGTGTGAAGAAGCCATTTTCGACTATGTTCGAGGCCTCGTAAATAGCATTTCTATAATCCGTTCACGGTTACTTCAGACTTTTCTGAAGCCCTGCTAATGTTCTACTTCCAGGATATTCCTCCGCCTCGTACAAACTAAGCTTAACTAAGCCTGGAGAATTACACCAGGGGGACAACGTACCACATTCGTGCGCACTCAGCTGTAATAGTATTTTGTATAAGAACTATTTCTCACTAGGCGCTACCAACATACCTATTTTCTCCCTGTTTTTAATTCAGTTTATTTATAAATGAAGCATTATAATTTATAGATAAAATATGTCTAACACATCAATCTAACAGAAAACAAAGAACTTTTTATGAACACAAGTACAAAACGCTTGTAATATATGGTATATGTTGGAAGTAACTAAACATGTCATACATGGGGAGATTTTTCAAATGTTTGATTCATAAAGACCGAAGAAACCGTGAATAGACTATAATGAGTAGTGACTTGAAAAAACGCGAGTTCAGTGACCTGTAGGCTTGATTCTACAGTTTTTGTACTAATATGGCGATATCGACTGCGCATTGGTTGTCTGTTGTCAAAAACCGTGTCAGAAACGGTTACGAGACGATTATCTAGGTTACTAAATCGACCACGTGACCAAGTTTAGGCCCTAAATATTTGGGGATATATAGGGTTGAAATTTACTGAGGTGAAGTAGTACACTAAATCCCCAAACAGGTCCGTAAAATGGTCTGCTGTTGTTTATTTACGTTTTATTTCCTGCGTTTGACGGAAAAATCGGTATTTATTGTTCTTGAAACGCTGCAAAATACATGCACATGAAAAAATGGATAATCAGGGATCTACATGAAGCCATTTTAAAATAAAAGTTCGTATGATGTATTTATTTTTAAAAAATCTGTTATTTGAAATGGAATGTTGATAGCAGGGAGCGAAGAAATAATGAGAAGATTGATATTTGCTGGAAAGAAATATGATCAGTTATTTACAAGACGTGAAAAAGTGCTTGGGAGTAAGTTATTTATTGATAGTGTGACAAACAAAATAACGTCGAAATTCCACAAGCCTGTAATCCCCAACTTTGCCACATGTAGAGCTGTTACAAGCCGCTCGAATCCATCCACCCTAAACTCCTTAACCCTAATTCACCAAAATATCCATTTCGGACACGGCTACAGCGGAAGGCCACAATTGGATCAGAATTCTCCAGGGGGTGTCAAATACCGCTAGGAACAATGGCTAAAGTTATATAAACATACATGTTTTTGAATTCTAGCTTGTCCTTAGATGAAACCGCGAATTCTTCAGATCTCTACTAATGAGCGCAGTGTATTGAGAGTATTATACGCTCTTCGTCTAAAGCGTGTTTTCTTTCCGTACATTTGTCTCATGGGGACAATCGTCAACATGTTGCATAGGAAGATTATATTTGACCGGTACTGTACTCTGCGAAGCTCACTACCCAATTATCTTCCCTGTGAGTAACTGATTCTTGAACAATGCCGCTGCTCTACATTATGACTTGCACAAATCACTAATCACTAAAGTCCTGAAGAATTCGCGGAGTCATTGTGGGTCAAGCTAGAATCCAACATCGCGTACGTTCAGATTGCTGTTGCAATTGGTCCATGTGTTATGTAACACCTTCTGAGGAACTCTGAACCAATAAGAAAAAACGCGGCAAAATGCAGCCCTAACCATCGTCTTGTGCTGTGGCAGCAAGTAACCAATATGGATTTTTTTATCCGCGTCATGGTTAGAGACCCGAGAAATTTGCGAGTTCAATGACCTGTAGGCTAGACTTCACATTCTTATATACTCTCATACGTGTATCAACTGTTTATTGGTTGATTGATGAGGTAATGAAAGGCGGTTGTTGGGCGCACAATTTATTGCTTGATTGTTATTGGCTCATTTATCTCCAGGAGGTGTCAAACAACACGTCGATCAATTACAAACGTAACATGAGCGTTCATGTGTGTGAATCCCAACTTGTCTAGAAATGAACCGGCGAAATTCTCGGGTCTCTAGTCATGGCACACAAGACTACGGGGCCTATCTTACAGGTCATTGAACTCGCGAATATTTCCGGTCTCTACTGTTCACCAATCACAATATCTACAGCTTATTAGCTGTGGTAACGAAACAAGTTGTTTGCCAAGTTAAATACAGCACACATCAAAAAATTATTAACCCCATAACGTACACATTAAGTTTCATCTCAAGATGTTACACAAGAGGAGATTTCTGGCGTGAGAAGTACTTACGAATTCCTTGTAATTACCTACAGGATGGAAGCTATGAAAATAATTTCTATTTGTTTACGGCATCGGCAGGAACCAATAATAAAATTCTGGTGTGCTAACAGCAGCTAATAGCATTAGCCAGGAAAATGGTGCTGTTTATATTAGTCCTCTCTTCTGATCTTGTACAACACGTCATTCGTGAACGAGAATGCTCGGGATGATGTGTTAAGGTGTTAAATTTGCAACACTAAACACTAGGAATTAATTTGGGAATGAAAGGGTCAACACAACTCCAGTTATGGCCGTAGGACACCGGGGCCCAGCACTGTTCTTTCTCTTAACTCGGTATCGAAGGCGGAGCAAGATGCTCACATGTAACAACTCGTGCGTGGCTCGCTGACGCACTATCTCGCTCCATGAGGAGAGGGGGAAGAAGCCATTGATAGCGGACTGCGGAGAGAAATGGCGCTGCGCCTCTCTCGAGTCCGGAAGCGGCTGGCAGTTTCCCCATTGACGTCAGCTGAGGAAGGCTCCTGCCTGTCGACCGACGTCCGAAAACCAGAACTGTGATTGCTCTCAGTAACGGTGGTTCCCAGCGACCAACTGATAAAAGAAAATCGCATTAAAAAAAAAAGGAGCAACTGCAGTTTTTTTCCTCTACGTCCAATAAAGGAATCTTAACTATGGTTTCTGTTTTACCTGCAGCGCATCCTTGGAAGTATCTAGACCTTATCATCAGAGGCCTGCGAAATTCGCGTTATTTTATGGCATCAAGCAAAAATTCACAGCACTATGTATACTCGAGCCGGCTGTCGTTTCTCCATTGGCTGCTACCTAGGTGTTAAGGGCAACCTAAGACGCGTAACGCCTAGATCATCCAATCAAGAAAGTCGAGCAGAAATATTTTGGAAAATTTATTGTCCTTGGAAAAGAAAACTAGCATTTTCATGCAGTCGTTGTACTGTCTGTGTTTAACAGGATCTTACAACGACTCTACAGATCAGTAACAATTACTTTCCTGACTACAAAAATATTTTTGGTACATCTCCGCAAAAGGACAGGTGTAATTGTAGAATATCTTGTACAAATGAAGACAGTGGATTGGAACAAAATAAACTCAGTGGCTTAGCGACTGATGACCAGCCAATAACGAACGTTGTAGAGCAGAGTAGACGTGTCCATCGTTATGTTGGCCTGCACTAGAACGGTAGTGAGTGGGAACACACAGGCCAATATAACCGGTATTACTGCAGTGGTGGATATTAGTAGTTCGCTTCTAACTTGTCTTGGTTGTCTTGTACAAATGAAGACAGTGGATTGGGACAAAATAAACTGAGTGGCTTAGCGACTGATGACCAGCCAATAACGAACGTTGTAGAGCACAGTAGACGTGTCCATCGTCATGTTGGCCTGCACTAGAACGGTAGTGAGTGGGAACACACAGGCCAATATAACCGGTATTACTGCAGTGGTGGATATAAGTAGTTCGCTTCTAACTTGTCTTGGTTGTCTTGTAAATGTCTGCCGACCCTCAAAGTGTTAAAGTGTTATGAAATAGTCTGCAACTGATCGTGAAATCTTTTCGCGAAATTCGGGTGTCCCCACCAACAGCCGAAGGAAATTTGAAAGCTAGCTAGTAAGAATTTAAAGTCTAGTCTGTACAAAAAATATTCTCGCGAAAAACAGGTGGCGCTACTTATTATTACTGATTTAAAGGTCACTTCGTGGCGTTGTAAAATAGCGTATAACTGTGGAGAGGTTAGGTTTAAAGCTTTGCAAAGCAGTTTTAAGGCACAATCAATACATAATTTAGGTATAGGGACATACAAAATCCGCGTTATTTTCTTGCACCACGCTGGATTCCAAGATTTTATACGCCCATTTGCCTGTTCCAGTTGGCTAACAATTTTCGTGGTGTACCCCGGCGGGTTCTCGAGCCAGTAATAAATATTCGACCGTGAAGTGACCAATCACCTTTACCAAGGTCACTCGAAGAAACGACTACGTTCTGCGAATCAACTCACGGATTATTCTCAAGTAGATATAGGAAAGTGGAGCCTAACGCATCCCCAAATAATAATACGAATTTTACAGCTTTCTAATCATTTATTACCGAAGCATGATATTTTTACGTGGCGAAACGATTGCGGTCGTTTTTAATTTTTTTTTTTTTTTTGCTCAACTCTAATGTACGGACGGAGAGATCATAAGCTGTTCACTGTAAAGTGAGCACTTTTTAAAGTACCTTTCAGCAGCCATTAAACAATAATAAATAGATTTCATGTAGCCCCAGACGTTAACTTTCTGGAGCGGTGAAATGTATACACTGTGTTTATTAGTAAGACAGAAATCCGATGAAAAGGAAACTGCAATAGGGCCTTAAAAAGTGCTCACTTTACCGTGAATCGCCTATACACAGAATACAGCCACGGTATACAGAAGCCATACGTCTTACTTCACAAGGTGTAAGGTACAGAAATATTCTGCACTGCAGAGCTTAGATAACACTCTGAAAGCGTTACGGCATTAACGTCGATTCCATATTGGCCAGAGTGTCGTCTCGCACGTCTCCAGGAGCTGATTGGTAAACGACTCTCCCGCCATTTTGCTGGTGCGTGTACAGCTGACGGAGTTTTCAATGCGCGCAATCATTTCACCAATGTATTCTTAAATATAGTTCTTTCGTGGTGACTTACAATTTTTCTGAGGCCCTGTTAAAGTTCTACTTTCGGGGTATTCCTCCGCCTCGTGCAAACAAAGCTTAACCGAATATAGAATATCATACCAAAGGGACAGCGCACCGTATTCATGCGCACTCTCTTTAATAATGTATTGAATAAGATCTATTTCTAAAAAAAAAAATTGTACTTTTACAAGAAAAATTCTTGGAAACACAGTTGCCAAAAAAAAATTTTTGTAAAACTACAAACAGTTTTATTGTAAAATCTGCAAAACACATATTTGTAATAATACAAAGGTAGCCTTGTATTACAACTTACATTATTGAAATGTGTGTATAATTTTTTTCCCCCAGAAACCAAATTGAGAGTATCTATAACAAAATCAAAATACAATTTCCAAAAAAAAAGTAACACTTTGCCAGCATGGGGACTAAAACCCATGCGCCCAGTGTTGTTGGTCCGCACCCTAACCCATGCGCCCAGTGTTATTGGTCCGCACCCTAACCCATGCGCCCAGTGTTATTGGTCCGCACCCTAACCCATGCGCCCAGTGTTATTGGTCCGCACCCTAACCCATGCGCCCAGTGTTATTGGTCCGCACCCTAACCATTAGACCAACTTAACTTACGAACTCAACACTTATTTCTATAGTAAATATACATGCAGGTGCTACAAAATAATATGATATTTGATTAAGAGAAATGTGTTTGTTTCATTTAAAGAGTTCTGTTGGGCTGAGAAATTTGGACGGTTCTTAACAACGAGGCTTGAGAGCCGATTTAAGAGCAATGTGTAGCTAGGGAGCAGTTGATGAGTACAACCTTTATTGAAACAGTCGTTTTATTATGACTATTTGAGTTGTTTTAAGTGTTTTACGATGTTTAAACTTGCAATACATCCTTTTTTGTGGTGCTTCGTGGTTTAAGTGTTTCATGGTTGTGGTGTTTTATGGTTGTGGTGTTTCATGGTTGTGGTATTTCGTGGTTGTAGTGTTTCGTGGTTGTAGTGTTTCGTGGTTGTAGTGTTTGGGGGTTGTAGTGTTTCGTGGTTGTAGTGTTTCGGGATTGTAGTGTTTCGTGGTTGTAGTGTTTCGGGGTTATGGTGTTTCGTGTTTATGGTGTTTCGTGATTGTAGTGTTTCGTGATTGTGGTGTTTCGTGGTTGTAGTGTTTCGGGGTTGTAGTGTTTCGCGGTTGTAGTGTTTCGGGGTTGTGGTGTTTCGTGGTTATGGTGTTTCGGGGTTGTAGTGTTTCGGGGTTGTAGTGTTTCGTGTTGTGGTGTTTCGTGTTGTAGTGTTCGAACGTTGTGTTAATCGGCGTTTACGAAACGATCCCCTGATTAGCCATACTGTACATAATAGGTAGAGACCGAAAAAATTTGCGAGTTCGATCCACCTGTAGGTTAGGCTCCACAGTCCTGTGTACCACGGCGCTGATATAGAATCCTCATTGGTAGGGTCATGCTAAATTCACGTTATTTTTCCGCTGCAAGCTGAACTCCAGCATATTGTGTGCTAGTTCGACTTCTGTCATTGGTGGACAACTCGTATAGCAAGTTTCATGGTTGTGTTTAGCCAATAGTAAAGTCTGGATGGTAGAGCAACCAATCTACAGTGAAACGACCAGTCAGGTAAATGACGCTGTGTAGTTGCCATTAACCAATGAAACCGCGAATAGCGCTCAAGTAGGTATAGTGCAGTGAATTGTATAGTGGTACTAAATAATAACGCGAATTTTGCACATCTTTACTCATTGGTTGCTTGCTGCCACACCACAAGGCGATGGTTGGGGCTGCATCCTGTCGTGTTCCTATTGGTTTAGGGTTCCTCAGGAGGTGTCATATATAACGTAAACCTACTGCAATAGCAATCTGAACGTAACGACTTTGGGATTCTATCCTGACCCAAAATTAATCCGCGAACTATTCACGTCTCTTGCAATAGGAGATATTATTTGCTCGCACAGAGAACATGGCGCGCTTCACTGCTCACAGCGCTCCTTGTGGACTAGCCTTAGCAGAGAGTGGGGGGTCGGCAGTGCTATCAGCAGCTCGCTGAATACCGCTGGCACCAAGTTTTCCTCTGGCCGCGTGGAGATTTCCATCGGACTGCCGCTTATCGGAGCTCGCTTGGGGGCACGGATCGCTTGTTTGTGATACACGCCCGCGCAGGGGTGTCCAAGTCGTGCGTGTGTGCGCCACTCCGCTGCTGCTGCTGCTGCTACACTCTAGATCGGAATCAGTCGATTTTTACTGATTATCAGTTGCAACTGCTCCATCCGGAATCAGTCAATTTTTACTGATTGTCAGTTGCAACTGCTCCATCCGGAATCAGTCAATTTTTACTGATTGTCAGTTGCAACTGCTCCATCCGGAATCAGTCAATTTTTACTGATTGTCAGTTGCAACTGCTCCATCCGGAATCAGTCAATTTTTACTGATTGTCAGTTGCAACTGCTCCATCCGGAATCAGTACAAAATGAAAACTACTGATTTCTTCAGTTAAATGAAATCCTCTAATACACTCAGTATAAAATCAGATATTTATAGTCGATTAATAAAAAGCACAAGGATTGAAAACCGCGCATTACGGTTTGAATTATATAAGGTATGCAACTATTTTGTCGCAAAACAAAATGATTACATGCACAAGGAAATTTTGGCAGTGGTTGGTATCGAACCGCCAGCCCAAAACGCAACACATTCTATTGTTTCTTTTGGCTGACGTTCTACGAACTCTGCTACTTTGCCGCTGAGATAAACGGTCTCGCATCTGCTTAGTAACATATACTTACAATGGCGAACGGCTGTAAGTTTTGTAATGTGAAAGTACTTCATGTTGTCGAAATATACACATATTATGCGTACGTAGGTACATGTCTTTGTAAGGCTCGAGAGTCATTCTAAGTTAAGTTTAGTTCAAATTGTGTGCTTTGAAAGAGAAATATAGTTGTTTTAACGGTGTTGTCGGTGTTTTCTATGTATCTGCCATTTTACAGTGCAACGAGATTTTACAGAATGAAACTGTTATTTTGAAGAGACAGCTTAGCTAGTAATAACTGTGCTAATTAGAGCGGAACGTTACAAACAAAGCAATATCATCAAATTTGTAGTTTCCTCATTATTTGATCTGTTAACTAGCAGAGACCACAAAACTTTTGTTGGTGTAAATCCACCTTTCTTATTGAATCACCGCACTATTGAGTCAGTAAAATTATCACTGACCTATCTGTCACTAAAAATAACAGTTTAAATCTGTAGTGTTTCGTTGCATTGTAAAATGGCGTATACTAGTGGACATCGCTAACCTCGTACATTGAAACCACTATATCTATCATTTAAAGCACAGACAGAATCAGAACTAAACTAAGGATAGATTAACTTTCGAACTTTACAAAGATATATACTTTTGCAGAAAATCTATATATTTCGACAACAAGAAATACTTTCACATCACGAAACTTACAGCACTATTTGAGATTACATTTTGTGGTTCAGCACCCATAATATGAGCACACATTTGGCACTGGTAAAGTAGGGCAGTGGATATGGTTGATCATGAAAGCTTCAGCATGCTTTGCTTTATGGGCGGAGGTTCGAGCCCATCCTCCAAAAACGTTTTTATGTAGACAATATTTGTGTTTTGCGACAAAATAAATCGTACCTAACTTTCATCACATAGAAGTGCTCTGTGCTTATTTATTAATAACAACTATAAATAAGTAGTTTCCTACTGCTTGAATTAGTAGATTTCTTTTAACTGATGAATTAGTGATATTTTTTCTACAGATTCCGGATGGAGCAGTTTCAACTGACAATCAGTAAAAAAAATTACTGATTCCGTTTTGGAGTGTACTTGTCGCGCATCTCTAACACTGGTCACCTGAACTACATTACATTTGACGTTACTGGGTACTTAGTGGCGGATACTGCAGACTGCGTTTTCACCCGCAGCACGCCCGAAAGGCCACGACATCGCTGCCAACCCCAACAGTTACAGTTTAGACTTCAATTTGCCATAGATAGCGCTAGCAGGCACCACAAACCATTCCAGCAAGCAGAAACTATCGCCAGTTGACGCAAGTCGCCTGTTTGACGCCACACTTATACGGGCGTTAGCTTCCGCGTTGAATCGGCCCATACCACAAGTCGTTACCGTTAGAACTAATGACTTTTCGCGAGAAAAAAAAAAATGACTACACTGTAGACTTCAACACTATAAGCACTCAACAGCGGTTCGTTTCTCGCCATTGGTTGTAGTCTACTTGAGGAGGCGTTTTTATATTTGACCGGGCCACTCAGAATTCGGCAACATAGGCACGGCTCTTACGTGATTCGTGTGCAGACATTTAACACATTCTGGACTACGCTCTAGCTACGTTCGAGCAACACCAGTTTTAAAATTGCGTCGTCCTTGAGAATAAAACTCGCATGGTTATAGAACCATTGTTCCGCTAGTATTTCATAGGATCTTACAAGAACACTACAACCCAGCAGCTATATTTTCCTGCAAAAAAAAAATATATTTTCCTATTCCATTATAAAAGGACACACGATTGACTGTAAACCTTTGACACAGTGAGAAACAATTGATTGGAGCATAATCACCTATGCGACCCCAGTGGCTGATGACCAGCCAATGAAGAACGTTGATCACAGTAAGCACTCCCAGTGTGGTGTGGACCAATAGAAGAGTGGTAAGTGGGAATACAGAAACCAACAGAATAGACGTTCCTGCAGTGGTGTGTATAGGATATTCACTTCTAACTTGTCTTCAATTATAGTAGATATGTGCAGACCTGAGTTTGTTAACAAGTGTCAAAATGTAATTCAGCCAATCAAGATATGTAAACGACCCTACAATGTTTTAAAGTATAACTTATTGTCTTGAAATAATTTCGCGAAATTTCACCTCCTCTAGTAATCGTCTTCGGGCCAGCTTTCGCCGTAGTGGACCGCCCGTATACTACGTTGATTTCCCTCAACGGTGAAACGTCAGTGAGGTAGGTGCAGCAGCTTCAATATTTTACGTATCCAAACGTAAAATAATTAACAATGTCACGCAAGGCTAGACACACGAAACATTTCCCAGGAGGTTCAAATGCGGTTCGAAATGTTGCATGAGACAACCGTGTCTGAACTTTGTGGACGGCACATGTTTACAGACTCTCCAGGCAAGTTATACACGAAGAACCTATACGTGGGTACCAGGGACGTGCATAATTCGCGTTATTTTGGAGGTGCAGACTAAACTGCAAGATGTTGTAGGCTTGAGCGGCTTCTACTATTGGCCAACTGCTTGTGTGCACGCCCCAAGAATGCTTTCAGCATATAGTAAAGCCTCGACGGTTGAGCGACCAATCTTCAGTAAAGCGGCCACACGGGTAAATGACGACGTATAGTTGCCAGCAGCTAATGAAATCGCTAATTGCGTATTGGAATCTAGCATGTGCAGAAATCTTTTCGCGATATTCGGGTGTGGCTAGTAATAGCAGTGTTGTCTGATGGTGTAATATTATTGATCATGATGTGATGGTGCACGTTCCGTGGCTGGCTACAAATCACTTGCATTTTGTTTACTTTACCTTTCAGATGATTATTTCAGAGCACTCTAAATTCGAATCAGCGGGAAACCTCTGATTAGCAGTGAAATTCAACTACTCAAGTCAAAATTACTGTACTTAGAATCAGTGGAAAACCACTGATTGTTTCAGTGAAAAAGTTTCACTTATTGAATCAGTGACGTGAAATTATTTCACTGATTGAATAAGTGCCGGGCCATTACAGTGCCGAATCAAATATAGCTTTTAATTGAACGTAGCCAAATAATTACGTGAAACAAACATATTTACGATAGTTAACTATTTATAATGCGTATGTTATCGTTTAAAAAAAAAGTACTGGATGTGGCCGGGATTGAACCCATGCACTCTTTCCCCGCCTCTTTCCAATCTGTACATTACCACCTACACTACCAATTCAATTTGAAACGTATTTCAGGAAAATATACGTGATATACCTTTATCGAAAGTGTGAAAATTTAATTTGTACGCCCTTACTTTTTTTTTTTTTGCTTTAATTGGTACCGTTAGGATAGTTAAAATGAATAGTATAAATGTGTTAATTCTCTTCACCACATTATGTGTAGTTTAAACATTCAAACAGGGCACTGCGGCGATTACATGAAAACGAAATGAAAAGCCGGGTATTCACATTACCTCAACAAATGCCGTTTTGAAAGACGAAACACATATGGGAAAATATTTCGTATTTGATTTATTACTTTATTCGTCGTTATTTCACTTGATACACGCTGTTTAACGGCCATTTTTTACAGTATTCAGAAGGCCATTTTTACGCGCTGTTTAACTGATCCATCAGTCAAACATAAACCACTGAGTCCACAGTGAAAAAAAATGACTGATGAATTGCGACAGGTGTCTTTCGCGATAATATTTTTGGCCATGCTAGACTTCAATATTCTATGTCCACAACCACAACTTCCTTTGGTCATTGGCCGCATGACTATGCGAGAAGACATGTTCCTATTTGACTGGGCCAATTGTAATAAAGCATTCCGATACTGAATGTCCATGATTCAAAGACAGACATTTGAGGCACGTGGCATTTAAAGTCATCCAACCACGAAAGTACATATGGACAAAAGTGTTTTGAGTACAACTGTTCTTGAAATCTTTCCGCTAAAAACACCTGTCCCTACTGATGAATCAGTGGAAAATATAACTGAATATATTAAGTGAAGGAAATCTGGCATTTTTACACTGAGTCGTCAGTTAAATTCAACGAAGTGACTGTCGAATCAGTCAGATACGTTTGACTGATTGAAGCAGTGAAATTCTCACCGGTTCAGATTTAGAGTGTGGATAGTAATCTTCGAGCTGGCGTTGTAGACGACGTGATATTCAAGAGTCAAGGCGCGGAGTAGATAAACGCTCTTCACGAAATGGAGTAGCTGTTCCTTCGAGGTGGGCATGCCCTTTTAATTGACTGGCTGCTTGGGCCTTGTTTCTGACTGGCTACTGCGTGCAGTGAAGGGCTCCCGATTGGCCGGGCTATCGTTTGGCGCGTGTGTTACCGGACGCTGGTTGGCGGACGGCGTTCAGACATGTTGCCGGCAAGTGTCGCCATCTTGCTGGCGAGTGCGGTGGGAGTTCGCGGAACAAGCTGCTCTCTACCTCTGTACGCTAAAGTATTCTGTGCTCAAGCCATGCACAGGCTAATAGCTAGTGACCAATCATCCAATTGTCGAGCCCAAAAGGAAATAATAACAATAAACAATGAGTTCTATTTAATGTGGAAATATCCTTTTCAAATATGGTTAGAACGAGTGGTTTTCCGCTATAAATATATGTATATATATATATATGTGTGTATATATATACACACACACGTACACGGTAGACTTCAATACTATAGGCATCCAACGGCGGTTTTTCTACTGCCATTGATTGCTGTCTGTTTGAGAAGGCGTTTTCATATTTCACCGGACCACTCGGAATTCGGCATCATCGGCTCGGCTCCTACGTGATTCGTTCGCAGACAGTTAAGACGCGAAAAAATATAATTCAGCCAATCAAGATAGGTAAAAGATCTTACAGATCCTACTTGCCTTGAAATATTTTCGCGAAATTTCGCTTCCCCTAAATAAGGTTTTTGAACACACATATTGAGAGTATTTCATAAGTTATTAGTAATAATGAAGAAAGTATGAGAAATAAAGAAGGATAATGGATAATGCAAGTTGATGGTGGATAAAAAGAAGAGAATGGAAATTAATTATTGATTACTTTCTGAGAATGGCTATTGAAGAGATACTAGTGCAATAAGCGAAAGATATTTATTTTAGAAACTAAAATTGAACAATATCTATGACCTAGCAAAGTAACATTTTCAAAAATTAATCTCTCACATAAGTAATGGAAAGAAAAAAAAAAGGCTCCAACGCTACCCCTTAATATCTGTTGGCAAGGACGACATGCACTGTGTATGCAACAGTTTGTTACCGCGTTTTTTGTTCGTCGTATTCTAGTCAAACTGGGCCACGGTAAAAAAATCATGTCTAAATTTATCGTTCTCCCTTCCTTTCGCTTCAGTGTTAAAATCCACCGAAATCCATTCCCCTCTCCCTTTCAATTAGGCTGTACGAAAACGCACGACGATATATTTAAGCTGAGATCGACAGTAGCTTAGCGATGTATAGAGACCTGCAAAATTCGCGTTATCATTTGGAGACAAGTTAGACTTTAAAAACGTGTTTTTTTTTTTTTGTTAGTATTGACGTTGGTCCACAATAAACTTGACGCGCCTTGGTTAGCTCTGTGCCAATGATTGAACACTTCATGTTCGTATGAGCGATTCATGTGCGGTCCAGTCACAAGCAAAATGGCTTCTTAACAATGTTCTGGCCAATTGACATTCGCCGATGTCTGTGGTGTTCATAGTAGGCCTACTGTGAAATTTTGCCGGTGCTGCATAATAACTAGAGACCCCGACAATCTCGCGGGTTCATTTATAGAAAAGTTGGAATTCACACGCATGTACATTCATGCTACGTTTGTAATTGGTCGACGTTCTATTTGACACCTCCTGGAGATAAACGTGTCAATAACGAACAAGCAATAAATTGTGCGCCCAACCACCGCATTTTACTACCACAACAATCAACCAACCAGCGTATGGGGTCATAGAACTCGCGATTTTCTCGGGTCTTTAATAATGACACGGGAATTTGCAGGTCTCTAGCGATAGGTAGAGAGAGACGATTTTCGCGAAAATATTTCGTGACTGGTTGTATTTCATAACAGTTTAGCTCAGATCCACTTTTTGTGGTTGGTTTACGTGTTACACGTCTTAGGTGTCTGCCCGCGAATCAGTGACGCAGAGTATCGGAATAACCTAGTCCTGATTGGCCAGCCAAGTAGTAAAATATCTTCTCACAAAGACACGCTACCAGTAAGTCAACGGAAACTGCTTGCACGTCCCTAGGGTGTTGAAATCTAGCACACACTGAAATCTTTTCGCCAAATTCGGGTGTCCCTAGCAATCGGTAGAGCCACCTTTTTTCCGCGAAGATATTTTTGTACATCCTAGACTTCAAATTCATACGAGTAAGTTTTCAAATTTCCTTTGGCTACTGGCTACGTGTCTATGTGAGAAGACATTTTCTACTCTACTGGGCCAATCAGAATCATGTTACCATGACACTGAACGACGGCGATTGGCTGACAGACGCTTAAGACGCGTGCTATAGATAGGGATCGGAAAATTTCGCGAGTTCAATGACCTGTAGGCTAGACTCCTCAGTCCTCTGCATACTGGAGCCTCAGCTGTGTGTCCATTGGCTGTTGCCCCGCGCCTGGTAGTTATGGGATTCGCAAGGTGTTTTCTTGCAAGTCTACTATTGGCTCAGGGACGTGCAGGGCTGATCTAATAAACTGTGATCCAATTGCGAAGGGGACTTCACTATATATGTATTTGACGTCTATCTAGTCCCGGAATGAATTCGCGAAATTTTCCTATCCCTAGCTATAGAGCGTCTCACTCTTAGATTGCAGTGTGCAGTGTGCAGTGGGCATTCACTCTTGCTTTCCAATACATGGTTTCTGTCGTTAACTCTGTCCTTGTTGCTGCGTGCCCTGTTGCCTGACGTATTATCTTTTTCCAGCCTAAAAAAAATGGTCATTTTCGTTGCGTGTGTGCCATGCAGTCACAATGATAGGGTTTCTCACAGGTATCACTTTCAAAGGAGCCGCTGAGTTTTGCGTCTAAATATTGAATTATCTTAAAGAATTATCAGGGAGGTAAACAGATAAAAACCTCTTAATCAGGTAATTTCCTTCGCCACCCATTAGTTACTCAGCCTGATAGTCACGTCGCAAAGCTGGAGTAATCTTGCGAAAAGTGCGCGCCATTCACTCTGTACTGTAATCTAAGAGTGGGACGCACTATAGAGAGTTAAAAATCATCCAACCGCGATATTGGCTCTGAACTAACGTGATTTGAAAAACAATCAGTCGTGGAATCCTTCCGCGAGAAACAGGAGGCCCTAATGATAGGTAAAACTTGTGATTTTTTGCGAAAAAAAAATTTGAGTACATGGTAGACTTCAACACTATAAACACGCAACAGCAGTTCTTTTTTTTCCTTTGGTTGCTTTCTGATTGAGAAGGCGTTTTCACATTTGACCGGGCCACTCAGAATTGGCACGGATCCTAGGTGATTCGTGTGTTTGCAACTGACACGAGTAGATGTATAAAGGCGATTCTGGACCACCCCACATTTTCATTTTTAAAAATCAAGCAATTTGAGGCCACAGTCAGTTTTTTTTTTTTGCTTCAAAATCATGGTTTGAAATTTAAGAACTTCTGCATTCTAAAAATATAAGCCAATTTACCCCTAAATCAATCAAAATTACCACTTTCTTTTTTTCAAAATCTCGTGCCGGCTTGTGCCACCTTAAAAACATTACATTTGAAGCTGAAATCAAGCAAATTTCTTGCTTTTCAAGAAAAATCTTCATTGTTTCTAGAAATAGCAATTTTGCAAGCGAGCGAATTTTAGAGAAAATCAAGCAAAATAAGCAAAAATCGAGTGAAAATATTAAAAAATAAAATTACCACAAACAAAAAATGTTATACTAGAAGTTAAGAAATAATTCATCCATGATGTAAACCATTGCCAGTTTTTTTTTAGCCATTTTTTTAAATTTGTTGGTAACGCTAAAGTTACTTTGAAATGTTTGCCTTCTCGCATTTTTTTTTTTTTTTTTTTTTGCAATTTGATCATCTGTTAAAAATTTATCTATACCCAAATTTTTTTATTCCTCGTAAGTAATATCGAAAGTTATATTTGTTATCTTCATTTATATAAGTAAAAAAATATATAATCAATAAAACAATTTAATTCTCCAACCTAATTTTCTTCTTTTAAACATTGTTGAGGCAACAGTAGTAGAAGTCATTTTTTCTCCAATTGAAGTATCTTTATTTAAAATCATTTCTTTTTGCTTCTTTTTGTAAAATTTTATCAGCTTCTTGCCGGAATTCTAAATATGTATGTTTTATATAAGCAATATTGTGAAATTTGCAAATTTCATTTGGTTTATTCACTCCTGTGTCTCCTCTTTCTAATCTTTCATTTAATTTGGTAAATGGTCCACAATGATTATAACCTGGCAAATGCATTTCGGGTAAATTCAAATTGTTTAATACTCAGTTTATAATACCTTTGCCATGGTGTTCAGAATTCCAAAATGAGTGCAGAATACCATTTAAAACTCGTATTAGATATGGTATTCCTTTCTGGTTATTGACAAAAAAGTCAGAAAATTTATTGTTTAGCATATTCCAAATATTTACTTTTTCATTGTAAAAATTTTTGTTTCCAGCTGTTTCTTCGCCGTGAATAACTAATAATATGTCAATTAATTTTCTAACATTGTACATCCAAATATATTATTTTGCCAAAATTATTAAATTTTTTTATGCCATCTTCAATTTTTAAATCATCATCACTAAAACCATCCAAACTATATTTTGCTTTCAATTGATTTTTTGTATATCTTTTAGTATATCTTGATAAATTGGTCTAATTACTTTTCTGTATTTCCAACCTTTATTCGAATTTACTTGACTCTTAGGATCATAACCTTGATATACTAAATTTGTTGCTTTAGAAATTTCTTTATAATTTTTACTATCATTCTCAGTGTATTCGCCTTTAAGATTTCCTTTACTATCTTTTGTTCACAATTTATAAAGTCATTTTGTTAGTATATATTCTTTATTTTCAACAGTTAGTATTTAATTTTTTATCTTCGCTTTTTTATCACCAATATAAATATTTTTACCATTTTTTAACTAAACCATATTGCTCATTAAAACCAAGTTCTTCAGGAATTTCTTTTCCTAGATATATAGTAGAAACATCTTCTATCTAAGGCAAATCTTTTAATGGTACAATTCCCAAGGATTCTACAGGAGATTTTTTTTGTGAGAATAATTCTCTTTCAAAAGATGTTTCTTCTGGTGTTGGTGGATAATGTAAATTTTTTGCAGCAACAGGTACTAGTGCTGTTATTAAATTTTTATTTTCTTCACTTGTTATACTTTTTGGCAATATTTTGTAATTCACGAATTAATGATAAATCTTTTTTCGTGTTTTTTTTTCGTGTTTTTTTTTTTTTTTTTTTTTTTTTTTTTACCTCATGGTTCTTTTTTAGATTTCTGTACTTCTCGATGAGCAATTCACTCGATGAACTCCTTTTGAATCCTTCATTTATATCTATATTTTTTACTTATAAATGAGTAATAAAAGCATTGGGAGTTTTCAGAGACAAACCTTTCCCCCAACTGCTCAAACTAGTAAAACTTTTAATGTTTACAATAATAGAATAGAATTTGATATTCCAAAAGGAGATGGCTTTTCATTTCCAAATGATGCTTATGTTTTGGAAGAATATCGTCTACTAAATAGAGATAAGACCGGAACTGAGGCAAAATACGAAAAATGAGATAATATTGATGTTTGTTCAATTTTTTTTTTATTTCAGTTTTCTAGAGTAGTAATTTCAAAACATGGTCAGATTATTGAGGCTGTTGATAATCCAGGAATAACTTCGACAATGATTAATATTTTGCTAAGATCACCTGGTGAACAAAATTATTTAGAGTATACTGCTGTTTATAATAAATTTCGAGTAAAATCTGTTCGTAGTGATAAAATTAACGAAATTATGTATCCATTAAGATATTTGTTTGGCTTTGTTTCCGACAATAATGAAATTTACTGGAAAGGTGGTATTAAAATCACTTTCTTTCGAAATTCGTCTGACAACAATTGTTTATATTTGTTTATGAAACTAAAAAAACCAGATGTCTCAGTTGATAAAACTTATGCTGATCCAGGTAAAATTGTTATTGAAAAATTAGAAATTTTGTGACCTATTGTTAAATATGAATCTAACACATCAATTGCAATTAATGAAAAAAATACATATAAATCCTATAATTCAAATTGGTTTTAAGTATTGGCATTTTTAGAAAAAGATATTCCTGCTGGGACAACTGTTTTTAATTTTGATATAAAAAATCAATTTAATAAGTTGCAATTTGACATGCCTAATTTTGTAATTGTGGGTTCCCAAACTAATAGAAAAAATCACGCCGAGCAATATGTACATGCTTCAATGTTTGATCATTGTAATGTGAAAATATTCTTGTTAAAAATGGTAGAAATTAAATATTTCCAAAGAAAAATTGGAATCTAAATATTGAAAATGATCTTTGTCTTAAAATGTTTCTCACTTTTAATGATTTTAGAAATTCAAGAACATAATTGGATAATATATATAGAAATATTGAACTTTATTTCAAGCCAACTACAAACTATCATTGCGATATCAATTATTATTCATTTTCTGGACTAAGACCATTGTATGTTGTCGACTGCCTATATAGAAAAACCGCAGTAGTTAAAGATAAGACAAATATAAAAATTAGTGTAGATTTTTAAAAAACTGTTGAGACTGGTACAATTTGTAATGCTGTTTTAATTAGCCAAGGAAATTTAACTTATGATTAGTTGAAAGAAAATATCACTGAAGATATATGAATTTTTAATTTTATTAAACGAATAATGTAAACGATTGTTTAAATAATTGTAAAGAAATTGTTTCGACATTTTAATACAATTTTTTAGACTCATAGTTGAGTAGTTGCATAAAAATTTTTTTTCGAATTTTTGATAAAATAAAAAATAATTTTTCTAGTTAAAATTTTCTCACTTTTAATATTTCACTAGATTTTTCACTTGATTTTGCTTTGTTTTATATTAAATTTGCTTAATTTATTTGGCTCGCTTGCAAAATTGCTATTTCTAGAAAACATGAAACAGTTGCTCAAAAAGCGAGAAATTTGCTTCTTGATTTTAACTTAAAATTTAATGTTCGTAAGGCAGCATAAGCCTGCACGATATTTTTGAAAAAAGTGGAAAATTTGCTTGATTTTGTGGTAAATTTGCTTGTTTTTTTAGAGTGCATAAGTTCTTAAATTTGCAAACCGTGATTTTGGAACAAAAAACCTTGATTTCGGACCCAAATTGCTTGATTTTTTGATAAGAATGTAGGGTGGTCCAGAATCGGCCTTATACATCTACTAACACGTGTCAAAAATTTAACTTAGCCAATCAAGGTAGGTAAACGACCCTACAGTATTTCGAAACCTAACTTGCCTTGAAAAATTTTCGCGAAATTTCTCTACCCCTAGAGATAGGGCGTATCGCGAGAGACAGAAATGGTGCACACATTTCTCACGAGACTGCCCACGTCGTGATTCGAGTGCCTCTAAGTCATAAATCCTTCTCACGACGACACACTTGACGTCTAGTTAAGGCGACCTTCGGCAGACAAATGTGACCTTCGAGCTCAAGAACTTGTGCTATTTTCCTTCGGCGTGGAGGCTGTTGTTGCGAATGAATGAAAAGATTGTGCTATCTGATGCTTATTTCGTATTGCTTAACGATGGCACCCTTGCGCAACGATGCTGCGCTGCCTAAAATTTTCGCTTGGTAAAGGCTGTTCACGATAAAGTGAGCACTTTTGAAACTAACCTTAGAAAAAAGTCACTGCCCCTGCATGCATATATTTTAATGGGCGCACTGAGTGACATTCACCCAGTAAAGTTGGCAACGATGAGTGGAAAGTTGTTCCATATCTTAACGTCGAATAAGAAGTGTAAGGTGATAACTTAAAATTATTTTTTTTATTTTAATTTTTTTTAATGCTCCGAAGTGTAGAAATTAGCAGCTTTGTAAAGTATTTGCTTTCTTAATAATTTCACAGTTTCATTTGAACGAAGCTTGAATAAAGTGGCGAGGCCCATGGCAACGTTAATATTACATACGACGGAAGAATACACAACGTGTATGAAAGTAGATCTTATGCCGGGCTTTCAAAATGTGCTCATTTTACCGTGAACAGCCTGTAGTAGGGATTCCCCTCCCTTGCGACAGCAAAATGAATTAATTGAAAACCTTTGCAATTGTATTAAGGCCTGATGAAACATTGAAAAATATTATATTTTTAACCACTCGAAATAATTGTAACAGTAATGAACCTTGGCGCGAACTTCCACAGCCATGTCACAGAATCGAGCCTGTTCGCGGTTTCTTCACACGTCTTGAATAAAACATTTGAAAAATTACCCCATGTATGATATATTTGGTTGTTTCCTAATATGTCACGTGTCGCAAGCGTTTTAAAACTTGTGTTAACATAATAGTTACAGCTAGGGACTTTTCGAGAAAACATGAGTACACGGTAGACTTCAATACTATAAGCACTCAACAACGGTTTGTTTATTGCCATTGGTTGTTGTCTGCTTGAGAAGGCGTTTTTATATTTTACCGGACCAATCAGAATTTGGCAACATCGGCACGGCCCTTACGTGATTTGTGTGCAGACACTTAACACGTGACAAAAAGTAATTTAGAAAATCAAGATAGGTAAATGAGCCTACAGTGTTTTGAAGTACACTATCGACCAAAAAGTAATTGGGCACCCGTGAAGACAGGTAATTCAGTACGTCAGTTGACTTTTGTCGCCGCCATACGCTGCAGGCCGGTGTAGAACCAGTTGGCAAGGAGATGGCGCGAGGTACAGAACTATCAGACTTCGATAAGCGCGTAATTGTGGGGTACCATCTCAGCGAGCTGTCTAGCCGGGCGATTGCACGGAAGGTAAACAGGCCCAAATCAACGGTCTCGTTCGTCCTGCGTAAGTGGAATGTCGATGGGCATCGTGCCAATGCTGCACGTTCTGGGCGACCTCCAATTTTGACAGAAATCGCAGAACCCTGAAACGTGAAATTATCACAAATAGGGCACAGCCCATGGCTAACATCCGACAGGAGTTTCATGTAGCAACAGGAGTATCGGTTTCCATTGGAACATTGTGTACAGTGGCCCACCGACTTGGATATTTCGGAAGAGCAGCTGCACATAAGCCCCATATCACAAGCAATAAAGGTATGCGACTCAGGTGGTGTTTGGACCGTCGCAACTGGACACTGGAGCAGCGGAAATCGGTTCTGTGGAGTGATGAGTCGAGGTTTACATTATTCCGGTCCGATGGACGTGTATGGGTGTGGCATCTATCCGGGGAACGGCTTCTGCCGCAGTGTATAGTGCCAACTAGGAAATTCGGTGGTGGTAGTGGTGGAGTGATGGTGAGGGGCTGTTTCACGGCCCTCGGCGTAGGACCGCTGGTCTTTGTCCGTGGTAGCATGAACACAGATGCCTATTGTAACATTCTGGATAATGAAATGCTCCCAACATTGTGGCGTTTTTACGGAATGGTCCCATGTTACTTCCATGATGACAATGCCAGGTGTCATGTTTCAAGGGCTACTATGCAGTGGTACGCCGACAACAATGTTCGCCGATTGTACTGGCCCGCCCAGAGCCCCAACCTCGACCTTATAGAACATCTTTGGGACGAACTGGATCGCCGGGTGAGGGTTCGTCAGGCGCGGCCAAAATCCATTGCTCAACTCGTGGAATTACTACAAGAGGACTGGCGACGAATCCCCGTGGATGTCCTGCAAACACTCGTAGAGAGTATGCCAGACAGGATGGCTGCTATTATAGCCGCAAGAGGTGGCCCTACGAGATTCTAACGGGATGACAACCACCGAGCCAACATTGTGGACAGGTGCCCAATTACTTTTTGGTCGATAGTGTATAACTTGCCTTGAAACCTTTTCGCAAAATTTCACTACCTCTAATAATAGTATCTTATTTTTGGTTTAATTGCATTTTTACTTTATTTGATCTGTTATTTATCATATTTAATTTAGAATTAATATCAGCAAAGAGAGGAACTAGGTGTGTTGGTAATGCTTATAGAAAATCGTGACAATTATTTGAGCCAAATAATCTTCGATAATATTCTAGCGAGTTTATCTTTTATGATTGGTTGAACAAGGTTTAGACTCAGTTAAGTTGTTTGTATACCAATCAAGAACGTTCTGACATATTAAGTATGTTCACGGTAATATGAGCACTTTTGAAAGTCTTGTTTGAGATCTACTTGTATGTACTGTACATTGTGTATTTTACCTTCTTGTGTAAAAATAACATTGCCGTGGACCTCATCACTATATTCATTCGTTGGTCGAGTGAAACTGTGAAATTATTAGAAAAGTAAATATCTTACAAATCTGGTAATTTTTGCACTTCCGATGCTTTAAAAACTGAACGCGAAAGAAATGATTTAATTTATCACAAATGGTTACCTAACTTTTTATTTGACGTTAACACATCGAGGACTGCACATATTTACTGTAATTGACGACAAGTTAGAAGTGAATCACCTGTACACACCTCTGCAGGAACGTCTATTCTGTTGGTTTCTGTATTCCCACTTACCACTGTTCTATTGGTCCACATCACACAAGGCGTGCCCACTGTTATCTAAAACGTTCTTCATTGGCTGGTCATCAGCCACTAGAGTCGCAGAGCTGATTAAGCTCCACTCAAATGCCTCTCACTGTGTAAATGGTTTACAGTAAATCGTGTCTTTTTTTAAGGGTAAAACCAAGATTACATTATTTATTTATAGGAAATAATAAAGCTGCTGAAGTGCATTGTCCCTGTTAAGATCCTATGAAATACTAACGGATCAATGGCTGCATAGCCATGCCTGTTTGATTTTCCAGGACGAAGAAATGTTTAAACTGGCGTTGCTCGAACCTACCTCGAGGATTGTCCAGAATGTGTTAAGATATAGAACTACTTTCCATCCATCGTTACAAACTTTACTGGGAGCATGCCACCCAGTGAGCTCGTTGAAATATACGCAGGCAGGGGCAGTGACATTTTTCGAAGGTTAATTTCAAACGTGCTGACTTTATCGTGAACAGCATTTAGTATCAGAATCCCCATTGTCCCTGTGAAATAGAGTAGTTGCTACATGCATGCATGGCAGCCAATACGAAAAGATAACTGTCGGACATGTGTACAGTACGTTGCATCCCAGCAGTCAACTTTTCCCGCTATATAACATCTCTAGTAGTAGAGACCTGCATAATTCGCGTTATTATTGTAGGACAAGATAGACGTCATTGCCCTAAACGTTTCTGAGCTGATGTCTTCTATACGAGGTCACGTGCCTGAGTAACTGTGATACAGGCGTTTGGTCACTCTGACGTTGAACTGTTACTGTTGGTTAAAAGAGTATTTCACTTCGTGCCACAGATACTCTCAGCCATTGAGGGACCACAGTAGCACACATAAAACCTTGGAGTTTAGTCTACTGCAGAAAAATAATGTGAATTTCGCAGGTCTCTAATCATTAGAGATGGTGGAAAATCGCGAAATGTTTCTTCTATAACATATGCGAAACATATCTTCTATAACAATCTAACTAGTTTATTCCTTCATGATTGGATGAACAAGGTTTTAACTCGGCTAATTTGTTAGCAGATATTGCGTTGTTGGACGTTTTCATGAAGAAAGTAATATTGTTAAGTTTGAAGTAAAGTAACTGCCTATGGATACAGCCCCAAGTATTTCGCGGATTGAGTTGGCAGGAAGCTAGACTGGACAGTCCTCTATACAATCGAGGCATTATCGTTTGCTTATTGGTTGCTGTGATCAAGTGAGGCCTCTGTACAGGACTGTTAAACACTCACTCACACTACTGCTTCCTGATTATCACTGGCTCACAGTCAAGCGGGACGTGTCTAAACAAATGTCGCCCAATCACAACAGTAGGAGACGAGAATAAGTGATCGGAGTCTACCTCGTCTCCGGATGAATTCTCGAAATACTCGTGGCTCTACCTATGGAGTATTGCATCTGAATATACAATGTGAAGAACTAATCAAAAAGTAGTACAGACGCCATAAAAATTGCCAGAAAAGTGCGATTGATGCTGTACATGAAAGACGAATGTATATATTCTGCAACATTAAAAAATATTTTACAAAAATTTACATTCTACATATTAAAAATCGATAAAAATATTTTGTAATTTTAACAAAAATTTAAGCATGTTTCCATTCTGAATGCTTCAGAAAGCAGAATTTGCAAGAAAATCTTCGTCATGAAATATTGTAATAATGTTTACTATGATTGTGTGTAAGTTAGTTGTAATAATAATGTAGGGAATAATTCTTACATTTGATTTTATGTGCCTCCATTTGTCACAAACATTTATATCTAAAACTGAAGTAATTTGATTTAATTATAAAGTTGATATGATACATTGTTACTGTGATATTATTACACATGATCACAGTAAATATTATAAAGATCTTTCTTGAAGAAGAGTTTCTTTTAAACTTTCCTTTCCGAAGCATCCAAAATGAAAATGCGCATAAATTTTGTTATAAATGGGGAATCTATCGATCGAATAATTTTTTACATTTAAAAATTATATTTCAGTAAAATATTTGATAATGTTGCAAAATAAATACATTCTCCTTTTATATACAGCATAAATCGCACTTTTCTGACAATTTTCGTGGTGTCTGTACTACTGTTTTTGTTGGTTCTTCACATTGTACAGTCAGCTGCAGTCCTCCGCAGTCAGTTTTTTCCTTCAACCTTAAGAAACAAGGAAATTTCGCGTGTTCGTGTGACCGCTATGATAGCCACGTTCAGTTTCTGTGTCCACAATCGTGGGCATGCTGCAAACTAGTGCTGGTATAATCGCATAAGTTTGTAATTCAGACGACTCGATTACGATAATTTTTTTAAATCGAATAAATAATCGGTAAAAATAACCTATTGTCTTGTTCTCATCCATACATAATAATTGACCGCAAATACTGTATATTTTATAAATTTCTTTAAAACTATTCTCAGCAAAAATCTTTCCTATTATTTTTAATAATTTCTGCTATTTTGAAAATGTGTTATTTCAAGATTATATTTTACATAATTAATAAAATTTAATGTCAACCATGCAGATATCTGCAATGTTTTGTTTTGTTTAGTATAAACAGTTGAAAATCGTGAATAATCGATTGGTTTAAAAATTGTCAATGAATCGATTATAATAAAATAATCGAATATTCTATTATTTTACCATCGATTATTTCATCACTACTAGAAAAGAATGATATTTATGACTGATACCGTACACAGCAAGCCGATAGCGCACGTTCTCTCGTGTGGCCAATCTGATTTGTGGAATTTTCTACACCTTTCCGACAAGAATGGTTAACGCCAATATAATTGAGCACGCGGCACAGTTTTTACTGGTCTCAAGACAAGCGCTGAACACAAGTACAGAGCAGACCTGAGAAACTACGCGATAGCAACACTTGAACACACAAACTAATGTGACCGGACGGGTTAAACGTGACAGTTCCTTATACGCCCAAGGAGCTGTCGTTTGTTCATTGATAGACGCCTGCATGATGCGCACTTTATCCTGTGCTCTACGTGATTCGCTCGATCAAATTAGAAGCGAGTCACCTACATCCACTACTGCAAAGACACCGGTTCTGTTGGTGTCTGTGTTAGAACTCATCATCGCCCTATTGGTCCATACCACACCGGACACTACCCTGTGTTCTACAGCGTTCACTATTAACCGGTCATCAATCAATGGAGAGCCTAGCTGATACTGACCCAATCAAATGTCCTTTATCGTATTAATATGATTTGCAATCAACCATGGTCGCTTGATTAGCTATAACAATAAATTATATTGCTAGCAATATCATTGTTACTGCGCTGTCGTGTTGTTGTGAGGTTGTGTTAAACACTCGCCGAACAAAGACTGCACATCCATGCGAGTTTTGTTCTGAACAACAAAGAAACCTTCAAATTAGCTTTGCTCGAGCTATGCTCGAGCGTAGTCTGCAAAGTGTTAAGAGAAGATAAAAATGGAATTCCTTTCTTTCTCTTGGGCGAACGAAAATTTTTTGACATGAAGAAACACGCATCAACTCCGCTCTGAGCTTGTTTCCCTCTCAACTGTAGTTACGCAAGGTTGAGCGACACACATTTCAAGAGACAGATGCCATATATCATGAATGAAAAGAAGTATGAAACACGAGAGAGAGAAAGAGAAAAGAAACAAATATGTCACATACATGGTTGCACTGGTCCCGGAATAGAGAGTTTGTGTCCCGGGCACATGTCACTATGCGATTGCTGCAGACATCAAAAAGCTACTACTGACAAATACGGGAGCAGAAAAAATTGCTCAACGAGGTGAGATATGCTCACAAGACACGCTACTTATATAAGAATTATACAACACTGCGTATCGAAGTGTTGTGTAAGAATAGAAAATGCTGTATGGGCAACTCGTGAACTATAATAAAATAACTACCAAATGTAATCAAGGATTGGTTAGCAATCATCAAGCATGATAAATAGGTATAGACATGCAAAATTCACGCTATTATTTAGCACCACGTTAGATTTCACCATCCTATATACATTAGCGTAAGTGGCATTTGTTTATTGCCTTCTGCAAAAGCGAGGCTCCACAATCCGTTTTGACTAGGCGGGAAGTGATTGGGTTATCATGCCGTTACTTGCTTCCGATTGGTTCAAGGCGGGCCAGGGCGTGTCGAACCAGCCGTAGTCCAATGACAAGCACAATACAAACTCATATGTGTTTGAAGTATATTCTGTCTTCAAATAATAACGCGAATTTTACAGGTGTCTATAAATAGGGGTTTGGTGTTTTTCGTGATAATGTTTATGGCCATGCTAGACTCCAATATCCAATGTCTACAACCAACACTTCCTTAGGTTATTGGCCGCATGACTATGCGAGAAGACATGTTCCTATTTGACTGGGCCAATCGTAATAAAGTACTCCGATACCGAACGTCCATGGTTCGCGGGCAGACACGTGAGGCACGGGACATTAAAAGTTATCCAGCCACGAAAGAGCATACGAACAAAAGTGTTTTGGAGTACAACTGGTCTTGAAATATTTTCGCGAAAATAAAAAATGTTCCTAATGATTAGGGCCATGCCAAATTTGCGTTATTATTTGAGGACATGTTAAACTTAAAATACTTTTCCTTTTGCAATACGTTTGTCATTGAACTATTCTTTATTTAACACGCCCCGGGTAACTCTGCGCCAATAAATGAACACTTCACAATTGTGTGCCCCAATCAGGTGCAGTTCGTTGAGAAAGGGAGTGACTTAACACCTAGGCAGCAGCCAATGGAGAAATGACGCCGGCTCGAGTATATATAGTATATAGCTTGATGACATAAATAGAGCAACGAGTAGTTCACGGATTCATTCGGAGGCGAGGTAGATTGCAAACACTTGTTCTTTTCTCCTACTGTTACGATTGGACTACACTTCTTCAGACACGCCCCGTTCGACGGTGAGCCAGTAACAAGAAGGAAGCACTAGTGTGAGTGGGTGTTCAACAGTCCTGTACAGAGACCTCACTTGATCACAGCAACCAATAAACAAACGATAATGTCTGGAGCGTATAGAGGGCTCTCCAGCCTAGCTTGCTGCCAACTCAATCCGCGGAATACTCGTGGCTCTAGCCGTAAAATAACGCGAATTTTGCAGGTCTCTACTAATTATACAGTCTGTTCAAAGTAAAGTGAGAACTTTTGAAATCAACACGTGGGAAAAAAAAACATGATCGATAATTGCATATAGTTGGTTCCCGCTATCTTCGGCCTTTTCTGAAGCCGTGCTAAAGTTCTACTTCCAGGATATTCCTCCGCCTCATGTGAACTAAGCTTAACTAAGTCTGGAAGATTACACCAGAGGGATAACGCACCGGATTCGTGCTCACTCTGTTGTAACAGTATTTTGTATAAGAACTATTTCTTACTAGGCGCTACCAACACACATATTTTATCACTGTTTTTATTCAAATTATATATAAATGAAGCATTATAATTTATAAATAAAATATTAATAACATTTCAATTTAACAGAAAAAAAGTCACTTTAATGAAGACAAGTATAAACTCTTGTGATACACGCAGGTATATTTAGGAAGCAAAACAGGACTTCATGCATGGTGTGATTTTTCAAAAGTTTGATTAAAAAAGGCCGAAGAAAGAGTGAATAGACTATACATGTTGCCGTACACACGGGCAAGAAGATTTCCAGTTAGGCCTAAGTTGGCAACAAAACATGTCAACCCCTTAACTTATTATCCCGAGTTTACTCGTTCATGCAAGACGTGTTGCAAAATAGGCAAGATCGTGGTCGATGCTGCACGAAGTCATCAGAAATTACAGTATAGGCTGTTCACGGTAAAATGAGCACTTTAGAGCCCTGCTTTAGATCTGCCTTGTGTAAAATTAACATTACCACGGGCCTAGTCACTTTATTCGTGCGTCGATCTAGTGCAACTGCGAAATTATTACAACAGAAAGCGTTTTGCAAATCTGACCATTTTTACATTTCGATGCATTAAAAAAAAAAACACAGAGTAAGTGAACGAAATAATATAAATTATCACAAATGGTTACCTGACACATTTTATCTGACGTTTAAATATGGAACTACTTTAAGTGCATCGTTACTAACGTTAACTGGGCGCATGTCACTCAGTTCGCCCGTTAAAATATATGTGGTCAGGGCAGTGATTTTTTTTATAAGGTTGATTTCAAAAGTACTCACTTTATCGTGAACAGCCTTTACCAGAACGGACAATATTTTTCTCCGTGTCAATGTTACTAACTGCTGCTAGCTCACCAAAATGTTATAGTTGGAGACCTGCGAAATTCGCGTCATTATTTGAGGACAGAATAGACTTCGAAACGTTATACGTTTCTATTGATTTTATTACTGGGCTTCAGTTTTCCCCCCTGCAAGTCCCGGACCTATTTGTTCCAATAAGAATCATTTAACGACAGCATGGCCCAATCACGTCCAACCGAGTCGAAAGGGAAAATGGCACCTGACTTCTGCCAATAAACAAAAGACAACGACTAGAATATGCATAGCGACGGTGAAGTCCATCGCGCAGCCAGAAAATAACGCCAATTTTGCACGCCTCTATTTATAATTGTTTTCTGCCGGTGTCATAGACGAATGTAAATTCTTTTCTCACTTTCCGCAGGGTTAATTAACCCTTTCAGGCCGAATTTAATTTACTTTTGCAGACGTTGCAAACAAGAATTATATGATACGCGCTGTACTTGCCTGCGCAACACTTGTTTCATTGTCGCAGTCAATGAACTATGCGCTAAATATTCGGCTACAGCTATATACAGAAATTGTGACCTAGACCAGTAAGAAGGTTTGCAAATCATTTATCCACGGTAAGATCGTTGGTCATTGAGATTCGCAGTGTTCATGCACACCAAAATATTACCTACACGTGCGCAATACACAACGATTGTGTGCGATGCGTCCCAATGCGTCAAGTTCTTTCATGAATGCGTAAATACTTATCACGGTAAAAAAAAAAGTCCTGTTTCGTAACACCTGACCCGAGAAATTTACGTGAAAGTTAAGTGGTTAAATAGTTTTAAGTCTCGACTTTGTGTTACGAGTGTAAAGTTTAAGTTTATGCCAAATCAAAGTTTTTTTTTTTCTTTTGCGTGGTACACATTACGGTACGAACTGGCATATTAGTAGAGGCACGGATAGATTAAGCCAGTAAACTTCTAACCTCTACCAAACGAAAGTACACGGTTTTGAAAAGGAGTGTTTGGCATGTAATTAGGGAATGGAACGCATTTCCGATTATTTATAAAATGCCTTTTTTCAAGCTGTATACGGAGAATCAGGCTCTGAGTTGACATTTGTCCTCCAAAAAAAAAAAAAAAAAAAAAACTTGCAGGATGGTTAGCCATGGCGGCTTATTCGTTTGGCCCGTTTAACAATTTGTAGACCGCGATCGAGTGTAGCTCGAGTAAAACTAATATGAAAATTTCTTCACTCGCGCAACAGGCTGTCTCCACAGAAAGAGAAGCGGCCAATAGTCAAATAAAGACTGGAAGTGTGCACATAGGATATTGAAGTTTAGCCACCGTGTAGATATTTTCGCAAAATACAAGTGGCTCTAGTCATTTTCGTTAGATTTCCAATCATTTGCAATTTAAAATATTTATGAAGAGTCGAATATGTGTGTTTAGATACGGCCGTACAGGAAGTAGCTTACCCCTGTGATTGACGCCTTTATAATTCAAGGTCTTTTAAAATTAATATAGTATCATACTTATAAATAGAAACCTGAAGAATTCGTGGATTCATTTTGGGACAAGTTAGAATTCAAAACATGTGTATGTAGATAACTTTAGCCATTGGTCCACACGGTGTTTGACACCTCCTGGAGAACGCTGGCCCAATCGTCGCCTTCCACTGTGACAGCAAGCGACCAATGCGCAGTCAATATCAGCATATCCGTACATAAGACGGTAGAGTCTAGCATGCACGTCATTGAACTCGCGAATTTTTCAGGTCTCCACTTATAAATAAGAGACCTGCGAAATTCGCGTTATTATTTGGGGTCAGGCTAAACTCCACAGTGCTGTACATATTCGAGCCGGCGTAGTTTCTCGATTGGCTGCTGCATGGATGCGAAGCCACAACCTTTCCGACTGAACTGCGCGTGATTGGACTACACAATTATGAAGTGTTCTTTTACTGGCGGAGAGCTACACAGGACGTGTCAAATAAAGTATTGTCCAATGACAAACTTACTGCAAAGGTACATGTGTTTGAAGTTTAACGTGTTCTCTACAAATAACGCGAATTACGCACGTTTCTACTTATAAACGCTCACACCAATTCTGATTGGGAGCATGGACTCAGAATCATCAGGGATATAGGTTGTTCACGATAAAGTGAGAACTTTCAATTGCCTAGTTACTTTTCTTTATTAGCCATCTTTCATCCTTACATCCCTTTTTAAAGTAAATATTGCTGTGTAAATAATAAACAAAGTGTGTATACTTCATCGGACTCGAAACCTAACGCCTACGGCTACAATAAACTACATTTATTGACTTATATTTCAAATGAGAAGACTTCGGAAAGCGCTCACTTTACCGTAAATAGTCTGTAGTAGGTTATATCGCTAGAAAATTGACTTGGCGTCTGCCCGAGACGGCGTAGCTAGTTGGCTGGCAAGCAAAAGTAATAGTGTACGTCACAGTTCCAGTCAAGGTAGAAGTTCCTTATTTTCTTTACGTAGCACAGTAGCACACGAGTCTTTTGCGTATTTCCAATTGTAGCTAAAATAAACTTCGCTGATATATTGCGTCGTGCAGTGTAGGTAAGGCAACCAGGTGGTCAAGCTGGAGCACGGCTCGTCTATAGTAGCCCCGCTCGTAGTCAAGTAGGGCCGTAGTTGGTAACTTACCGCTTCATGTGAGACTCGCGGCCCCACGTCAATACATACATTACTAAAACGTCACCAAATTGACATAAATATGGTTATATGCCTAAATTGTGAACATTCGTATGAAATGATGTGTGAAATATGAGAGAGTTATTTTAACCGCTGAAAACAGTAAACAAAAACATTTGACAGTTAAAACGTATTGGTAGGGATAGGAAAATTTGGCGAATTAATTCCAGGACAACATAGATTTCAAACGCGTGTACACTAACGTCACATTTGCTAATGGACCAGAGTTTATTGCGCACACCCTAGACGACTCTGAGCCAATAGAAGACTTGCAGGGGAGCAAGAAGCGAATCCCATGCTGCCAGATGTGTGGTAACACTGGGGCAGCAGCCAATGAACAGATATCTGAGGCTCGACTGTACAAAGGATTGTGGAGTCTAGTCTACAGGCCATTGAACCCGCGAAATTTTCCTATCCCTAGTAATCTGTAACCAATAATAGAACTCTCACAGGGCTTCAGAAATGTGTGAAGAAACCATGAAAGGCCTATAATATTAATTTTACGTATGGTGTAAGAATACACAATGTGCGTAGTATAAGTATTTAAGCAGGGCTTTCAAAAGTGCTCAATTTACCATGAACAGCCCATACTTGTATGCGGTCTACTTTAGTACTGAATTAGAATGAGAAATGATAGGCAGAGACCCGCAAACTTTGCGGATTCATTTAGCATCAAGCCAGACTCCACAATCCTATGTAAATTCGAGCCTTAGTTAGTTGCTCATTCACTGATGCGGTAATTTTCCTCCTGACCAGGTGAAACGATATTTGATCCTTGTTTACTTGCAGGTTAGTTATTGGCTCAAATTCGACTCGACCAGGGCGTGTCTTACAAACTGCGATCTAATTGAAAAAGGTAGTAAAATGCTCATGCGTTTGGAATCTAGCTTGTCCTCAAATGAAGTAGCGAAATTTCACGGATTCATTCGGCAACACGCTAGACTCCACTATCCTTTGTACATCTAAGCCTCAGTTAGCAGTTCATTGGTAGAGACGTGCATCATTCGCGTTATTATTTGAGGACACGTTAAACATCAGACACCTTTGCAATAAGTTTATCACTGGACAATACTTCATTTGATACGTCCTGTGTAGCTCTCCGCCAAGAAATGAACACTTCATAATTGTGTAGTCCAATCAAACGCATTTCAGTCGGAAAGGTTGTGACTTCGCATCTATGCAGGAGCCAATTGAGAAACTATGTCGGCTCGAATATGTACAGCACTGTGGAGTTTAGCCTGACCCCATATAATAACGCGGATTTTGCAGGTCTCTATTCATTGGCTGTTGCTCAAGTTTAACACCAGACCAGGCACCACGGGATTCGGTCAAGTGAGTGAAGAGATTTGGGCGGCTCTTAACAGCGAGGTCTTGAGAACCGATGAGGGTGATTGGCGTGAATATGGAGCGGCGTCGGAATGAAGGGGCGGGGGAACCGAGAGACCCCCGAGATAACCCGCCGACCAACGGCATCGTCCGGCACGATTCCCATTTGCCAAAATCCAGTGACCCGGCCGGGGATTAACCAGGTTCGCCTTGGTGGGAAGCGAGCGTGCTAATCGCATAGCCACCGTGGCCCCTGGGATTCGGTTGTAAGTTCATTATTGGCTTGAAATCGTCGGGGGCGTGGCTTACATACTGTGATCGAATAAAAGGAAGCACTCGAATGTGCATGTAGTTTGAAGTCTAGCTTGTCCTGAAACGAATTCGCAAAATTTCTGTCTCTCTGCTTATGTAAGGGTGTCTATACATAGGGATAGGAAAATTTCGCGAGCTCAATGGCTTGTAGACTAGACTCCACAATCCTTTGTACAGTCGAGCCTCAGATGCCTGTCCATTGGCTGCTGCCCCAGTGTTTCCGCACACCTGTCAGCATGGGATTAGCTTCTTGTTCCCTTGCAAGTCTGCTATTTGCTCAGAGTCGTCTAGGGCGTGCATAATAAACTCTGATCCGATAGCAAAGGTGACTTTAGTGTACACGCGTTTGATATCTATCTTGTCCTTAAATGAATTCGCGTAATTTTCCTATCCCTATCTATACATTATCTTATTCTGTATCGTATGGTCAGTATTTTGGAAGCCAGCTGAAATTGTGTTTCATCTTTGTTTGCCCCCAGAAAGTCACTCATCAGTTGCCACGCAGGCGCAAAGATAAGCCTTCGTCTTCACCGCGGGACTTCTACAGCAGCGACATCATCTACTAGACCCACCCAAAGCGAGAACCACAGGAATATAGTAATAATGTGGCTATATGGAGTTGCAAGTGGAATGGCCGAAGCTGGGTGACCGGTGCCCGTTTTGCATCACTGGGACGTTACTCCTTCAGAGCGGGGGGTGGCTCGATCTCTTGTGAAGGACCTTGGCCACCCGCACAGTTCTCAAGTTAGCTTGTGTGGAGGCGAGGAGAAGCTAACTCCCTCCCCCCCCCACTCCACGCCAATCAGAAATACTTAATGCTGCAGAGCAAATATTGTTTTACAGGATTCCCAGGGTGGCGCCTGGGAGCTGAGCTGGGTGACCAAGGACGTTAGAGCGATGTCTAATTGGACTGGTGCCACATTTCGTTTACCCTGACAGCAAAGTACACAGTGCCTCGCTTTGTATTAAACATTGCCGTTACTTACACGAGTCTCTGTTTACACGAGTTCTTGTATTCCGTTTTCACTCCATTGCCAACCGCAAGTTCGCTCTTTATCGAGAATGCTTAACACAAAAAAAAAAAAAACCGTGCACACGTTTGCTGCCGATTCCTTGATCCGAAATGAAGTTCTTGCCTTGTACGTTTAATGAAAATTTTACCTTGGAACCGACTGTCTGTAAATTTCCTGAAAATAAAAAATAACGTGCAATCTAAGAAAATGTTCGCAAATTTACTATACGAGTGAGAAATCTCGAATGGTTGATTCTCATTTATTCATGCTAGCGTTACAGCATTTGCTCAGGAAACAGTCAAATGCGTAGAATACTTCCCAACTTTGTATAGTACACATTCCACATTTGTAGCCAGATGTGTGGTATTATTTACATAAGGTGCATATATGGGTTAAAAACTCCCAGTCCAGTTTAGGGAGTCTACCAGGAATTTTTTTAATGTGTGCACGTGTCCACATTAATCTTTTGATAGCTATAAATAAGTCCAGGTGTTTTTTGTGAAAATATTTCAACACCATTTGTACTCCAAAACACTTTTGTTCATATGCACTTTCGTTGTTGGATGATTTAAATGTCACGTCCCTTAAGTGTCTGCCAGAAAAATTATGGACGTTCAGTATCGGAATATTTCATTACGATTGGCCCAGTCAAATAATAACTTGTCTTCCCACGTAGACACACGGCCAATAACCCAAAGGAAATGCCACAATTTTTTTTTACCGAAAAACATTGTCCCTAGTTACAAATAAGCTCAGGCCATTCAGAAACCAACCAACGCTATTATTTATACATAGACTGTTCACTGCTAATCGAGTGCTTTAGAAATCAATCTTTGAAAAATATCACTGCTATTACCTGCATATATTTTAACATGTATAATGACTGGCGAGCGACCAGTTAAGTTGGTAACGATGCAGATAAAGTAGTTCAGTATTTTGATGTTGAACTAGAAGTGTTAAGGTAAACGTTTGTGTATACCAAATTATTCCTTTTCTTTTGCTTTGTTTTTAATGCACATAAGTGAAATTATTAACAATTCTTTTGAGTATTAGATTTTCTAATAATGTTACTGTTTCGCTCGACCGACATATGGTGGAAAGAGGGGAGTTGTTTGAATAGGTCTTGAGAGCCTATGAGGGTGAAACGAGGTGAGTATAGAGCCGCGCCGGACTGCAAGGGCGGGGGAAACGGAAGATCCCCGAGAAAACCCGCCAACCCGCAGCATCGTCGTGCACGATTCCCACACGAGATTTGGAGGGAAGAATACACGACGTGCATACAAGCATATCTTAAGCAGAGCTTTCGAGAGTGCTCAGTTTATCGTGAACAGCCAGTAGTGCATTTAGGATTACAGAGGAAAAGAAAGTCTTAGTTAAAACTACAATATATGAAGGAATTGTGCACTTAATGATGGCGACTGTAAAAGCTTGCCAGTATAGGCACCGTAGGTACAATGGCAAAAACATAACACACAGTGGAAATTTTATCTTTCTACAGCAGAAAAAGGAATTCTCACAAAAGTAAAACACAGCCACATTATTTTACATGTCAATAAACCGGCGAGTATTAAAAACAGTGTAATGAACTAAAGCGGCAATGCTGTTAACTTTTGTGAACATATTGTTGTTTTAAAACCCTATAGTGATCGCTAAAAATTATGACAAAAAAGAACACGCGGAGCTTGCTTATACTAGTATCCTTATGACAGGGCGTGACCTTGAAGCGTTTAAAATTGTTACAGGCAGTTCACGATAAAGTGAGTATTTTAGAAATGAACCTTAGAAGGAATTCACTGCCCCTCCCTGCGCATATTTTAACGGGCGCACCGAGTGGCATTCGCCCAGTGAAAATGGCAACGATGATTGGAAAGTAGTTCCATATTTTAAACGTCCAATAAATAGTGTTAGGTAATCATTTGTGATAACTTAAATTATTTCTTTCGCTTTCTTTTTTTATTAATGCATCGAAGAGTAAAAACAAGCAGATCTGTATAAAGTATTTACTTTCGTAATAATTTCACAGTTCCACTCGACCGACTCGTGAATAAAGTGACGGGGCCCATGGTAATGTTAACTTTACATAAGGCGGAGGAATACACAACGTCCATACAAGTAGATCTTAAGCAGGGCTTTCAAAAGTGCTCATTTTACCGTGAACAGCTTTATAACTAGGGAGTCCCCTCATTTTACTTGACTGGCAGAAAAACAAAGATATAACATAAAAATAATTGTAATAATAATGACTGGCTGTGCGTTCGTCGACGGGACGTCACGGCAGATAAAAAGGTCCCCGCTGAGCGGGGCAAACACAGCGCGTAGCGCGTGACGTCAGAGCGCCGAGCGAAAACAAAAACAAGAGGCCGAGGTTCTGGTTTATCAGTTAGCCGGCAGATAACAGAGGGGGCGAGCCCCGGGTAAACACCGACACACACACACACACACTTGCCGGCGCTTCTGGAGGCGAAAACGACGTCGCGCGACTCGCGTAGGCGCCATTACTCTTACGTGGGGCCGCGGTGGTCCAGCGGTTAGACTACCCTCATCCCACCAGGCCGACTGGGCTCGCTCCCATATTTTCGCATGTGGGAATCGTGCCGGACGATGCCGCTGGGCGGTGGGTTTTCTCGGGGATCTCCCGTTTCCCCTGCCCCTGCATTCCGGCACTGCTCCGTACTCACTTCGCTTCACCCTTATCGGCTCTCAAGACCTCCATGTCAAGATCCGCCCAAATATTTCCTCTCGACTCTCTCTCTCTCTCTCTCTCTCTCTCTCTCTCTCTCTCTCTCTCTCTCTCTCTCTCTCTCTCTCTCTCTATATATATATATATATATATATATATATATATATATATATATATATATTCCATTGTGCGTGACTAAACTGCATCATCACTGACAAACCACTGGACCAATTGAGACCATATTCACACCATATGTTATTGAGGTGGCGAGTTAGGTTTTTAGTTATTTTTCATTCCGATAGGTAGCGCTGGAGTCAAACTTCTATATTTATGGGCCCATTTTGCTCATACTTGCAGGATATATTTGTTGATATAAAATAAATGGTTTTAATGTGCTTTGTATTCGGTAGGTTAAGTCCCGATAGGTGGCGCTGGAGTCTAGCTTCTATATTTGCGGGCCGATCTTGCTGATACTTGGAGGAAATGTTTGTTGATCTATTGAGACCATATTCAGACCATATGTTATTGAGTTGGCTAGTAAGGTTTTTAGTTATGTTTCATTCCGATATGTGGCGCTGGAGTCCAGCTTCTATATTTGCGGGCCGATTTTGCTGATACTTGGAGGAAATGTTTGTTGATCTATTGAGACCGTATTCAGACCATATGTTATTGAGTTGGCGAGTAAGGTTTTTAGTTATGTTTCATTCCGATAGGTGGCAAGTAATTTTTGTTAATCTAAAAGAGAAAAATTTCAGCGATACCACACCACGGTCAAACATTGGTCAACATACCAGACGTAATAGAGAGGACACATTTAGAAGGCAAAATAGAACGTGAACGAGGCTGGACAACGTTCGCCGGGATTAGTTATTATATATACATGTGTGTGTGTGTGTGTGTGTGTGTGTGTGTGTGCATACAGTATGTGCCAAGTTGGCCATGCCCTCCTCCCTCCTCACTCACAATTAATGTTGCCATTCAGTATGGTAATTTCATCAATACGTTTGAAAAGGCTATTCACGGTAAAGTGAGCGCTTTTGAAAGCCCTCTCATTTGTAATAATAGTGAGTAAATATATTTAATTTTAGCCTTAGACGTTAACTTCCAAGTACGGTTGAATATACATGCTGTGTTTAGTACCTACAGGGCAATATTTATTTTAAATGACGGTTAAAGTATAAAAATGGATGAAAGGCAAAAATTAACTAGGGTCACAAAAGTGCTCACTTTACAATGAACAGCTTATACCATTTGAGTGTAGCTGACATAAATAAGTGCAACCAACCTTTGGACAAGGGTGTGCGAACGGCATCCAGAAAGCACAAGAAAATAAAGTTGCTGATCTTCTCTTGTCTCTTAATATCTCATGGAATGGGAATCTCATCAACCTATTAGTTACTGGGCTGGAAAAATGAACTTTCACCTGATATCATAAGTTAAATACATTTTTATTATATTCCGAAAAATAATTATTTCGCCCAGACACTGTCTTGTGATAGTTTACGTAATCCTGTTACGTTAAAATAATTTGCAGAAAAATGAAATGCATTGTTTTTTTTAATGATTTGTTTTAATCTCTAGCAATGTATATGCTCATTTTATAGTGATCGTGGAATTTTAAGACGATTTCTGAAAACAGCTTGAATTAATAATGAGGTATAAACGATTGTTATCGAAAATTCTCGTGAACTTGATAGATATCGACCATATTTACCAGAGAGCACCCTATCCTTCCTGAATTACAATTACACCGCTAGGGTTGCTAATTTGTACGAGTGATAATCCCGTACACATCAACATGAAAAACGTAGCTTAGAATGAGCTGAGTTGAGTTAAGAGATTCAACTATATCATGTGAGCCGATGATGGTAAATTGAGATGAGAATGAGGCAGCGCGCGGAATGCAAGCACGGAGGAAAACGGGAGATCCCCGAGAAACTCCTTTTTACCAGCGGCATCGTCCGGCACGATTCCCACGTGCCAAAATCCGGGGGGGGGGGGCGACCCCTGCCGGGATTCGATCCCGGTTCGCCTTGGTGGGAGGTGAGAAGTTTAACCACTAAACCAACCAACAAAATTCAATATACTAGCATTCTGCGCCGCGCGTATGGGTGGCTGAAGTTACAGGCTGCCTGGCCTACCTGCAGTTTAAATTGCGCTGCAGAATTTTTGAAATCCGTGTTTTGTTTTACGAAACGTTTTAAGAGGAGCATGTACTCAAACATTTCCTGTGAAATAGTTGTTTGCGCGAATACTCGTATCTTGGTAAATATATTTTCTGCAAGCGACTTTTTGTCAGAAAAGATAAAAACAACTTTCTATATCCCCCCCCCCCTTTGTTTTACTTTTGTCATATTAAGTGTATTCTTGGAGTAAAAATTCGTGAAAATGGTGAAATATCGCATTTTTAAAGCTCGTGTATGCAGTTTTCTTAAGCGGTAAGAGGATAATACGTCCATGCAGGCATAGTTTAATCTGTAGGCTTCCATCGCGTGCAATAAAACCCACATGTTACAGATCTAATTTGCACAGTACAGCGTTACGTCGGAAACACCGCGCGCCTTGCGTATAAGAGCGATGAGGCACTAGGCGTGCAGTGCTAGTGTCGCCCGTATCGCCCCCTCGCGTCACGACCTTGGACGCGCAGCTCCATCCCACTCTTGACGTGTTCCCATTATACAAATGTATGAAAAAAAAACACACTTCAGTTGAGTTACGACTAATAGTCTGAATGCAATGTCCTCTCCGGTTCTTCCAGCACAGCTGAAAACATCTTCATACTGTTTTGTATCTCATACTATAATGTTTGGAAACGAGCGAAACGATTATAGGGACCAGGACTTAACTTTGCTGCGAACTCTACAGCAATGAAATGATATACGGTTACCTCTTAAGGGGCCCGCCTGCAGAGAGTGATGGATAAACCGGGATTTAAATGGTATGTGCTGTTCACAGCAATGTGAGAACTTTGAGGCCCTAGTTACTTTTTCCTTTCAGCCGTTTTTTATCCTTTAACCACATTTCACGTAATAAACATGTAAGTAATAAACACAGTGTGTATATTCCACCGAACTTGGGAATTAACGACAGGGCCACGGTGGCTGAGCGGTTAGCCTGCTCGCCTCCCGCCAAAGCGATCCGGGTTCAATCCCCGGTCAGGTGACTCCGGATTTTCACATGTGAGAATCGTGCCGGACGACCCCATTGGCCCCTTCATTCCGACGCTGCTCCATACTCACCTCAATCACCTCCATCGGCTCTCAAGACCACGCTGTTAAGAGCTACCCAGTTATCTTCACTTCACTTCGGAAGTTAACGTCTAAGACAAAAATTAAATATAAATGTTGACTATTATGCAAAATGAGATGGCTTTCAAAAGCGCTCACTTTACTGCGAAGTTATCCTCTTGGCATCTCGTGTCCGCGAGGTCTCTATAGAAAAATGGGGGCGATCAGGTTTCTGTTACTCCGCCGTAAACCTTGCCCTTGGGGCTTGAAAATAACGTTACACAGCTCGTAATCGTAAGCCTAGTATGCCTCTCTTTGTAACCGCCACCGAACGGACAGTGTAGAAGTGTCTTTGTATCAACTGAGTGGCCCATCTCCAATAATGCACTTGCCCACAGATATGATAATCTACAATAATTGTTCTGTTAGTTCCTTCTTAGCCTTTGCTGGGGAATGACACTAGGTTCGAAACATTGCGTAAGATGTTTAAACGAAGGTTTAAAATTCATTCAGTTTCCAAAGTAACCTTCGTCCACAAACATTAAAAAAAAAAATTTGTTTCATTTCAAAGGGAATGCTTGGTTTTCAAAAGGCTCTAAATCCGACAGACAATGTTCGTGACTAACAGTAACATCATTACCAAAATTCATACAGCTGCATCAAGAAATACACTTCATATACATATTTCGCTGTTTCCCGAAAATCAATGTACAGTTTAAAAAATTGTTTGTGCTTTTATAGGCAAAATTCTTGGAATCCTAGTTGCCAAGATAACCCTTTTAAAATTACAAAGATTTTTCTTGTAAAATCAGCAAAATATTTTTTTTGTAATACTACAAATGATAGCCTTGTATAAAAAATATTTTTTTTCTTCTAGAAAACCAATTTGATGAATTAATAACAGAGAATGACTAAAAAAAAAATTTCAAAATATAATTTACGGAAAAAAAAAGTAAAACTTGCCAGCACGAGGACTAAAATGTACAACTTGCCAGCACGAGGACTAAAATGTACAACTTGCTAGCACGAGGACTAAAATGTACAACTTGCCAGCACGAGGACTAAAATGTACAACTGGCCAGCACGAGGACTAAAATGTACAACTTGCCAGCACGAGGACTAAAATGTACAACTTGCCAGCACGAGGACTAAAATGTACAACTTGTCAGCACGAGGACTAAAATGTACAACTTGCCAGCACGAGGACTAAAATGTACGACTTGCCAGCACGAGGACTAAAATGTACAACTTGCCAGCACGAGGACTAAAATGTACAACTTGCCAGCACGTGGACTAAAATGTACGACTTGCCAGCACGAGGACTAAAATGTACAACTTGCCAGCACGAGGACTAAAATGTACAACTTGCCAGCACGAGGACTAAAATCACGCCCCTTGTGTTACTAGTCCTCGCCCTTAACCACAAGACCAACTTGAAGTACGAGCTTGAAACTTCTTTTTACAGTAAATAAAACTGCAAGTAGGTACAAAATATTAATTAAGTTATTTGGTTAAGAATAATACGTAGATTTATCTCATTTTAAGAGTTATGTTGTTGAGTTAAGAGCTTTGTACCGCTCTTAACAACGAGGTATTGAGAGTCGATTTAAGAGTTCTGTGTAACTAGAAAGCATTAAGTTAATGAATAATACGGCCACGCTTTACTGAAACTGGCTTTTTGTTATCATTATTTGCGTCGATTTAAGGGTTTTACGTTATTCAAAACTTGCAATACATTTCTTTTTACACCCAACTACACTTTACATCACCCATAGTTTTTGCACAAACAGCTATATACGGTTTTATGTTGTTGAGTGCCCGCTATTTTCCTGAAGCTCCTTTTCGAAATAGACTACTCAATTATTAAAGTTGAGCAAATCCTCGAGAAACAAGTCATCCCTTTCGTGCCCAGTGTAGACAATTGTCTATATGTTTCACAGGAAGATGATGTTTGACCGGCGCGGTACAAAACGAGGCTCAATGCACAGTGATCTTCCCTGCGGGTAGCTGGTTCATAATTGTGTTACTGCTCTAAAACGTGATTGGTTCATACCACTAAAGGCTGTTCAAGATAGAGTGATCGATCACTTTAGCAATGAACCTTAGAAAAAGTCACTGCCCCTGCCTGCACATATTCTAACGAGCGCACCGGGTGAAATTCGCCCAGTAGAGTTGGTAACGGTGACTCGAAAGTAGTTCCATACATTAACGTCTAACAGAAAGTGTTAGGTAACCATTTCTGATAACTTAATATATATATATATATTGCGTTTTCTGTTTGATTATCTACAATACCAGAAGTTATAAGCTAACGTGGGAATGAAAGAGTTAAGTCAATCCTCGAGAAAGAACTTTTTTAACACTTTCTGGACTACGCTCGAGCTACGTTCGAGCAACGCCAGTTTTAAAATTTCTTCGTCCTTGAAAATAAAACTCGCGTGGTTATAGAGCCATTGTATCTCTAGTATTTCACAGAATCTTACAAGAACAATACAACCCAGCAGTTTCCAATTTCCCTGCAAAAAAAAAAAGTATTTTTTGTTATACCCTTAAAAATAATCGATTGACTGTAAACTTTTTACACAGTGAGAGACATTTGACTGGAGCATAATCATCTCAGAGACCACAGTGGTTGATGACCAGCCAATGATGAACGTTGTAGATCACAGTAAGCACTCCCAGTGTGGTGTGGACCAATAGAAGAGTGGTAAGTAGGAATACAGAAACCAACAGAATAGACGTTCCTGCAGTGGTGTATACAGGTGATTCACTTCTATATTGTATTAGATTGGAGTAAATATATGCAGACCTGAATGTGTTAAACAGAAAACTACCTTGAAATAGTTACTTTTTTTTTGTCTTCACTCCACCTGTTCAATACCATACTCCAAGAGCTGCAGCCACTACCAAGACAACCAAACCATAATAAATAGGATAAAATTTTCGAAAAAATTAACAGGTAATTTTGCACCTGAAATTGAAACAAACTATTACAGTTATTTACCCTTGGGAGTGGACTTGAACTAATTTTTTTTAGACTGTAAAAAGGTGTTTTTTTCTTATTGTGCAAAGCGCTCACTTGAAAAATCGAGGCTCACCCCCTCCCAAAATAAAATCCTGTATACACCATTGCTCTGAGGTTTGTTTGGGGGCCTAACCAGACACCGCCTGTAATGCTGGGTTTAAATAGAAAAATTAAGCTTTAAATTATTTTTTAATACGTGTGCAGAAGAAACATAAGTGTGTTATTTTGTGTATAAACTGTTCACGGTAAAATGAGCACTTTTGAAAGCCCTGCTAAAGATATACTTGTATGCACTTTGTGTATTCTTCAGCCATATGTAAAGTTAATACTTATTCATCAGTCGGTCAAGTGAAACTGTGAAATTATTAGGAAAGTAAATATTTAATAGATATGCTCATTTTTATATTTCGATGTATTAAAAAAACAGAAAGCAAAAGAAATAATTTAAATTATCACAAATGGTTACCTAACATTTCTTATTCGACGTTAAGATATGGAACTACTTTCCATTAATCGTGACCAACTTTGCTGGGTGAATAACACTAGATGCGGCCATTAAAATATATGCAGGTAAGTTTAATTTTGTTACGTTAATTTCAAAAGTGTTCGATTTATCGTGAACAGCCTTTATAGGTTTTTAATGGAACATAGCAGGTCGTGTGCGTTGTTAGGATTTCTTTAAGCGTCAAAATAAATAGTTATATTTTATATCTCGAGTGAAATTGTGAGACGGCGACCGATCAGAACAGATATCAGTCGGTGCTGTTGGCCGGGAAACTGTTATTTACAATAATGTAAGTTAAAAAATATATTTAAAAAAATGCGTGTGTGTGCACATGTTTACGATTATATTTGTTCACAAAAATAAGTTTCTCTGGCAGAAAATGTCGGCTTCGAAGTATGATTTGCTTTAAACTGGTTGTGATATGCGAGGTCAAGTAAGGGGGACAAAAAGTAAACATAGCAGGCTTGTCGCGGATTTCCATTGGCTGGAAATAAGAATTAAAACATTAATTGCTGGGAACTGCAGGTACAGAAGAAGTGTTTCGTATGCAAGATCAGCGCTTATTGCATAATTCTTTACGCATAATTAATTTATTGTAAACGCAGCTTAAGAGTCGGTGGGAATTTCCCGCTACGTCGTTGACTTATAACGGACGTCAGTAATTATCGTCTTTACGTCCTCGACGAAAACAACTTTTTTTTTTTTTTCTCCCAACCGAAAATCTACCGTGACAGATATGGGATGTACGTATGAAGTATTTTGTTTTCTTTTTCCGAGATAACGATGACCGGCTACCCACTTATTATTGTTTACGAATCGAGAAATGTTTGGTCTGGTCTTCAAGAAGGCCACGATAATTTCCTGGAACTTCTCCAGGGACAAACAAACTGATATGGAGGATACGCTCCCCTCGGAATAAAGTGCGTGTAAACGCAACTGAACATTTAACTTGATTAAACTTCCTGGCTTCGTTTCTTTTTTTCTTTTTCCTGGGTGTCGCGGCGGTGTCGAGTCTAGAATACTCGCCTCGATCCGGGTTCGATTCCCGGTGGGTTGGCCCTCCCCCCCCCCCCCCTGCGATTTTTGCACGTGGGAAACGTGCCGAACTATGCTGCTGGTCGGAGGGGTTTTCTCGGGGATCTCCCGTTTCTCCCGCCCTTCCATTCCGGCACCGCTCCCTACGCACATCACTTCACCCTTATCGGTTCTCAAGACCACTTTGTCCACTCTACTCTCCACTCCACACTTTCCTGCCTAGCATCAAGCTGTTCGCAATTCCCAACAGAGCACTTAAAATACGCGATACGCCATGCACTTGGTGCATGGCGTATCGGGGCAATAACTAAACACGTCATACATAGAGTGATTTTTCAAAGGTTTGATCCAAGAAATGTGAAGAAACCGCGAATAGACTATACGTAAAATAAACGTTTCCGTGTGCCCAGCGAGTTTATTCATGGGTCGATTGAGTGTTCCGCGGGTATTTTGAGCGCTCCAGGCCTCGAAAAGTGAAAGCTGTAAGGTCGACGGCTGCTCACTCGCCATTCGCTTCGTCGCCTCTACGCGGTAGGCGCTTAAGGGGGAAGTATCCTTGATATCTTGGATTTACGTATTTTCCTCATTAACTTAATTTTCGGCGTCAATATCTAAAAACCAAGCTAGTCATGACATAGGGAACATTTCAACAGTTATTTCTAAATCCCACTTATTTTTCTTACTTTATTAGTGTCACATATGTAACCGTAATCAAACATTATCTAATTATTTAATCATTTCAGTAACACATGGGAAAATACAGGTATATTTGTATTATATATGACTTCTACCTAGGTAGAATTAAACTGTTGGCATTACTTTAAAATGAATTGTAATAACTGCATCTCATAAAGGACAATTAGATAAATGACTCATACCTAGGTGAATCGAATTGTAGGCATCCCACTAAAGCGAATTTTGATAATTGCATCCCAGATGGTTAAATTAGATATATAACTCCTTACTAGGCGTAATAAACTGTTCTCATCACTCTTATTTGTATTGTAATAATTTGATCCCAGAAATTACATCTAGTTACAAGTATCACATCTAGATGAATTGAACTGTTGGCACCGCTCTTCAGCGAAATGTAATAATTACAATCCAGAAAGGACATTTCGTTACATGACTCCTACCTAGGTAGAATTGGACTGTTGGCATTACTCCTAGGCTAATTATAATATTTGCAACCCCGAAAGGTCAATAAGATTCAAAAACCTACTATAAGTAGTCGTCCATGTCATGTCTAGCTTTGATTTTTTATTTCTGGTCATACATTTTCATTACTCAGATTTGTAAGAAAATTCGAGGATGGAGTGTATACTACCCGCTTAACCAGCATGCAGTGTTTCCGTCGACGACTCGCATGAACGTGACTATGTGACGGCCTTGAATACAGTCTATTCGCGATTTCTTAGCACTTAAACAGGTCATAGAAGAGGCGATTTTCAAACCTTTCCAATCCCTTGCATGGGAAATAACGCTATCCATCTACCCTATTCCACAGCGGCACATAACAGTGGGATATTGAGAACTGATGAGAGCGAAGCGAAATGGGTTGCGGAGCAGCGCCCGAATGCGAATGCAAGGGCGGGGGGGATCCCCGAGAAAATCCGCCGACCACCGTCCAGCACGATTCCCACGTATGAAGATCTGGTGGGAAAGCGAGATCTTCGGCCGCTGCGCCACATCGTTTCACACACATAGGAGACAAATAGGCTACAGCCAGTGGAGTAACTACCACACACTCTTGTAGCCATCATGCGTTGTCTAAGTCTGTACTTCACGTCCGCATACGTCTGCCGCCCGATAACACTGAAGTCAAAACATATTTTGTTTAGTGGTCCCAAAATGCTGATGTACAAAGAGAGAAAAAAAAAAAATTCAGACATCAGTGGCTGGGTACTTCCAAATCATGCTCCTCAAAACCACGTTATTTTGGAGCCTCTGCCACAGCTGAAATCAACCATCACTGTCTTTTCGCACTGCAGTTTATTAACATACACTACTAATCTGATATAGGCCGTTCAAGGTACAGTGAGCATTTTTTAAGGCCGTCCCAACATGCATTAACCACTAATAAATATGTTTTATTGCAGGGTTGGGCATTAACTTCTGAGAGTGGTGAATTGTATACATGGTGTGTATTAGTCACATTGCACTATTTAGGCCTATATTAAAAAGAGGAGGAAAAATAAAAATTAGCTGGAAGGAAACTTTTAGCAGGCCTTAAAAAGTGCTCACTTTACTGTGAACGGCCAATATGTATACTATTAACACGAGTGTAAGTCCCCGCAGTAAACTATTCTGCAGTCTTCCCAACAGTGAAATGATTGCTCCACCTTTTAACACTTGGGGGCCACGGTGGCTGAGCGGGTAGCTTTTTTTTTTTTTACCTACTTAGCAGTACAGCCATCCAGGGTGTTCAATTCTATCATGACTGCTACAATTTAACAAACAGCATATTAGTTATACAGATTCACTTTTTTTTTTTGGTTGAGAGGGTGGCTGTAATTTAAACTACAAATTATATTTCCATTCAAAAGCATCATTAGTTTTTTTCCCCCCTCCCACCAAGGCGATCCGGGTTCAATCCCCGGCCGGGTTACTCCGGATTCTCGCATGTGGGCATCGTGCCGGACGATGCCGTTGGTCGGCGGGCTTTCTCGGGGGATCTCCCGTTTCCCCTGCCCTTCGTTCCGGCGCTGCTCCATACATCAATCACCCTCATCGGCTCTTAAGACTTCGATGTTAAGAGCCGCCCAAATCCGTTCACTCACTCACGTGCGTAATACACACGATTGCGCACACTGGGTCCGATGGGCTGGCTATAGACTGGGTTGCCGGCCGCTGATTGGCGAGCGCCGATCCGCCATTTCGCTGTTAAGTGCCGCCATGTTGCGGAGTACCCGGCTATTTACCCCCCCCCCCCTTTTACAGCCTTACGTACCCTGTGGTCGGTAGAGACATTTGCTAGTAGTTTCGAAAATGGTTAAAACAAAAATTCCCCGGTGCCTGGACGAACAGCCGCCTTGCTGAACTCACATCTTTCATATCTCTTTAAAAAAATATTTTCATAAAAGGTAGATAGGTTTAAATGAGTAATAAATTATTAAATAACTTCCTTCAAAATTAAACCCCCTCCCCAAAAATAACACAAAATTTTTATTTAGATTAAATGATTATGTAACAGATTTCACGACTTTTAATTGGGATTAATGTGGGGGGGGGGATTAAGAAGATGTCCAACGATCGCCTTTTCGGCTACTACCTGATAAGATAAATGAATAACTTTATATATAGGAAGTAAATAAATTAACTTTGATCTTAAAAATATAATACATCAAATTTGTAATTTCTTTGCTGTTGTGCCATAACCGTCCCGACGTATAACGCGAAGTTCTGTTTCCGTGTTGTGTAAATGTAATCTCCTGCAGTTTGAGCTCGTGGCTGTCGTCGCCCCGTCACGTGGGTGGGCGTTCAGCTCTGCGTCGGGGGTAGGAAGACGACTAGAGTGTTTTGTTCGTCGCTCTCGGCGAGCGCTTCCTGTGATCGCGGTCGGTCACGATCTCGAGCGCCGCGGCGGTCCGCCGGGGTGGCACGCCGTCCCGTCTGAGGGGGGCCGGGTATTCAGTTATTACCTCGCTGCAACCCGTGCAGACATCGCGGGGACCCGCAATTACGTCGTCGCGTCTTCGCCGCGGCGCCGGCAGCGGAACGTGGAAGCAATTATCCGCCCGGACACTCCCACCGAGAGTGTTGCGTCATGCCGCCGCCGGGTCCCGGGTTCGAGTCCCCGTCGCCTGCAGTCACGCCTCACAACCTCCCCGCCCTGGCTTCGTTTCTTCGTAACCTCCGAGCGATTACAATTACCTGTAGCCTAGTCTCCACAGTCCTGTGTATACTCCGGCCTCAGATGTCTATTCATTGGTTGCCGCCTCAGAGAGTAGCCAGTATTACTCCACATCTAGCAGTATGGCACTCGCTACTTGTTTCCTTGCGAGTCTGCTATTGGCTCAGAGTCGTCCAGGGCGTGTCTAATAAACTGCGATCTAATTGCAAAGTCGACTTCAGCGTACACGTGTTTGGCGTCTATCTTGTCCTGAGATGAACTCGCGAAATGTTCCTATCCCTAGTGATAAGTCATCGATAGAGACATGCAAAATTCGCGTTATCATTCGGCATCAGACTAGATTTCATAGTGCTGTCTGTACTGGAGTCGGCGTCGTTTCTCCATTGACTGTTGGTTAGATATAAATCCACGACTTTTCTGACTGAATTGCAAGTGATTAGGGCTCACAATTGTGAAGTCATCAATTATTGGCGCAGAGTTACCCAGGACGTGTCAGATACATTATGCTCCAATGACAAACGTATTGCAAATGTACACGTGCTTAAAGTTTAACGTGTCTCCAAATAATAACGCGAATTTCGCATGTCTTTAGTCATCGGTAGGGACACCCAAATTTCGCGAAAAGATTTCTGCACATGCTAGATTTCAATGCCCTATGGGTAGAGATGGTGGAAAATCGAAGAAATTTTTGAGCCAACATATATTCTATAGCACTATCACTTGTTTATTCTTTCATGATTGGATGAACACGGTTTTGACTCGGCTAAGTTGTTTCCAGACCAATCCCGAACGTTCTGTGTTAGAGTACCCGAATCCTCATTGGCCAAGTGAAATGGGACAGTGGCTTCAAAAATGTATTTTAGCCAATAAGGGATGAAAACTATCTAACATGTTTACAGTAAGTTGAATCCTAGAAAACAGTCAACTTTTCCCACGGTAAACCATCACCTCCAACTATGGGCATTCCAGCAGTATTCTTCTGCTTATTGTTGGCGTGAGTTTATGAGAAGACATTTTCTTACTTGACTGGCCAATCAGAATGAGGTTACTCCGCTACTGTACGCCTGTGATTCGCGAGCAGACACCTAAGACGCGTGACGCTTAGATCACCGAATCGCTGACGTGTATATAAGCTAAAGTATTATGAAATACAACTGGTCTTGAAAGTTTTTCGCGAAATTCGGGTGTCTCTAGACTCATCGAAGATATTTCTGCACTCTAAATTCGAATCAGTGGGAAACCACTTATTCGCAGTGAGATTCAACTAATCTAATCAGTGAAAATGGCTCCACTCAGGATCAGTGGAAAACCACCGATTGTTTCAGTGTAAAAATTTCACTGATTGAATTAGTGACATGAAACAATTTCACTGATTGAACAAGTGACGACCGACTGCAGTGCAGGGCCGTAGTCGTAAATTTATCAGTCTCGAAACGCTCCAATATAAATATCCGACGGCAAGATAAGGGTAATGATATCTTGCTCACGGAGGGGGGGAGGGTAAGCTTAGGTGCTCTTTCAGCGATAGAAGGGTTTGGGGAAGGGGGGGGGGGGGTTGCGTAGAGAATAAGATCTAGCGGCCACAGACATTTGAGTTGATTATCTAAGAAGCCGATTGAGATTTTAAATTTCCATCTTTCCGAGGAGCCCAAATAATAATGCTCGAGTGTTGTGAAATAACAACATTACACAAGCAATAGTTAAGATTTTACAAAGCACATGTAATATATGATTGGTTAGAAATAAACTAAAAAATTAGTGAGTGACGGACGACAGTGACAATTGCGCGCAGTGCCGCACGAGACGGACTGACGTGACATCTGTTTACCAATCACCGCAGGCCGCCTGACCTACGCACCACACTCGGGATCCGACCCCCGTGGCGGACGGTCGTGTTCGTCGGGGACCTGGGTGGCTCAGTTGAAGATGGCTTCGCGCATCTGCTGGTGGAAGCCCAAAGATCAAGGCGGAGGGTGTTGGGGGATATCCCGAGGTGCTGAAACATGCGAAATGTGGCGAACCACTCCACTGCTGGATTCTGCAGGCTGTCCACTGTAGGTGCGTGTGGAATGGAATGGAACAGCATCGGAACTTGGAAGCAATGGCGTCAGCCTTTACTCGTGGGCCAGCGGATTCGCCTCCACAACTGGTAACTCCTGGATGTCCTGCCGAGCGCTGCTCACCTACGACCGAAGGAGATTTTGGTGGAGGGGGAGGGGGTGGCTACCCGATCAGTTACCCCCCACCTTCACCTGTGATGTGGATATCCTGATGTCGGCGCAGAAGAGCGAAGATGGAGTAGGTGCCATGACTGAGCTGCTCGGATTTCTTGCGCCCTCGGCTGGAGGCTCAAGGACCCTGCCTGAAGTCGCTGCTGTCGATATTGCTGTGCGGGCAGTCAGGCGGCCCGCGCAGGAATATGGATGGCAGTCCCACCTCAAGGGCGCATGTGCCTCTAACATGCAGGCCCACGAGCCCCGTCACCTCTCTACTGGTTCCTCGTCACCTATTAAATCAACATGGATTCCACACCTGCTATCTCCTGTAACATTTCTTAATGCTTTCACAAGTTTTGAATTCTTTCCTGTCGGGAGGGGTTTTACCGTGTCTATGCGGGTTTTACCCTCCCCCTTCTTAACTACAGTGCAGCTATAGGTACACTTAGGGAGGTAGTCATGGCCCCAAACACTGGCCATGGCTACCCAAACCCTCACTGCCGCGATGCCCGACTTCTTAGCATGCAATTCCCTCTCATTTAGACGTAAGGGGTTCGCCCGGAGACGCAATTAGAACCCGACCCTACCTTCGGTCGTGCATGTAGTACTTAGCAATAGGGTAGATTAGAAAAAAAGAATCTACACACCTCCGCCCCTCCGGCAATTCTCCCCCTCCTATCGCATTCCAGGAAACTTGGTGCTACTTCCTCCCCTCTTTCTGCTAAACACCAGCCTGTCGGCATCTGACCTTGTCATGAACCTAAGTTTCTTACGCAATAGAAAACTTTAGCATTTGCCTTTACGTTTCCTTCCCTCTGACGAAACCACCAATACACAATACAATATTGTAAAGTCAGAGTTCAGAAAATTGAACATCGGTTCTGCGAGCTTCGTAAAAATGCGTATCTTGTTATGAAAATAATTATAATATCCAGGAATGCATTTTACGTACCTTTTTAAAAATAGGCTTAAAATATACCCTAAAAGTTTATTTCAAAACAAAAAACTAATTTGTTTACTTTATTAAAACATGTAAATTCATATGTTTCATCTTTACATTATATTTGATGGCCATTTATTTAATTTCAGACGAACTTTGTTTAATATACCCAGATTAAAACTGCCCTACAATAAAATAACGCACATTCCACTTAACCTCTGATAGATTCTCGGCAAAATGGCTGCTTGATTTTGACTTTAATTTCAACTTTTCGAAATCGTAAAGTCAAGAGTGCTTGACTTTACATTTGCCAGTTCCATTGTGTCAAGCTCCACAAGAAACGACATGTCGGAAAGCAAACGTAAAGTAGAATGGTAAAGTCAAGTGTTAAAGTTTTCAATTGTGTAAGGGCCTTTAGAAAGAGCAGAGACAATAAAAAACGAGGAAGGGAAAGTGAAGCTGTACCTTTACCGTAAACAACGTGCATTTCTCGAACTATAGACGAAATACGGAAGCGACAGCTTTAATAGCTTAATACATTTACGGCTGTCACTTGGAGACACATAAAACGTGAGGGAAGACAGTTCCCGTTTTTTTTTAATGTGTTTTTGGAAATAGAGGGAAAAGAACAAAAATTTTACAAAGCAGACTACATCGCCGTTCCGTTCCGTTCTGGCTCCACTGCACCCCTGCTCCAGGGGCGAATTAAATACTGCTTTTATTGAATGCAGGCAAATTATTGCGCGAAATAAACATACTTGCAATAGTTTACGATTTGTATTGTACAATTTACCGTAATTTCAAAAAAAGTACAAAAAGTTTCGCAGGTGGCCGGGATTCAACTCGCGCGCACTTCGACTCTAGGGCGCTACCTTGCTATCTTTTCTTCATTACTTTTTTTTAAATTTAAATAAATTTATTGTCACAAACAATAAACAGAGGTGCTTACCCTTAACCTATTATACAGTACACATTCAAACACACAATATACACAATAACAAAATACTCAATAAAATATCTACACAATTCTTACATGGGGGCACAAAACGATATGAACATTTGGTGAACTGGTTTTACTGACAAAGTCGATGAACACACAAAAAATTATTTAACGTGAGGGGCAGCGCACGGCGTACACCCCGACACGTGACACTGACCTATGACACTAACACCTATCGACGATTACTACTGGAACATTAAGTTGTACACTTGTAAGGACCGAGGGGTGGGCAGCGCACGGCGTACACCCAACCTCGGTAATATACACGCACTTCCAGTAGGCGTAAACTCTGAGCTAACACGCCAAGTGTTGAAGGTGTCGGGAGGAAAACATGTGGGTTATATTACCCCTTCGAAATCGTGTAGTTAGAAGTTGTATGCTCATACTTTTCCTGTTTGGTTTGATTGGTACCGTTAGGATTGTTACGACAAATAGTTAAGAGACCTGAAAAATTAGCATAATTTTTCTGCAGTAGACTAAACTCCAAGATGCTATGTGTGCTACTGAGGTCCCTCAATGGCTGAGAGTATCTGTGATACGAAGTGGAGGACTCTTTTAACCAATAGTAACATTTCAAAGTCAGAGTGTAGAACAGTTACTCAGGCACATGACCTCGTATAGAAGCCATCAGCCAACGAAATCACGAGTGGTGCTCAGAAACTTATAGGGTAATGACAAACATCAATGGCTCAATTGTACACAGGACTGTGGATTATAACCTAAAGGTCACTGAACTCGCGAAATTTTCCTATCCCTAACTATAGGTTGAAGGAAGCCATGGTGGTGTGTGGTTAGCCTGCTCACCTCCCACCAAGGCGAAACGGGTTCAATCCCCGGCCGGCTAACTCCGGGTTCTTGCAAGTGGGAATCATGCCGGGCGATGCCGCTGTTCGGCGGGATTTTCTCGCTGATCTTCCGCCCCCCCCCCCCCCCGATCAAGCATTCTGGCGCTGCTCCATACTCACCTCGCTTCACCATAATCAACTCTTCGGATCCCAATGTTGAAAACCACCCAAACCTCTCCAACTTTACTCGAGTAATCGGAAAACAAGACCTTTCCTTGCGCGTATAGCGAGCCGGAAACTCGTGCGCGGAGGACAATGACTAGGGACATGCAAAATTTGTCTTATTATGTGATAACATGCTACACTTCATTTATAGGCTGTTCACGGCAAAATAGGCACTTTTGAAAGCCCTGCTTAAGATCTACTTGTATGCACGTTATGTATTCTTCACCTTATGTGAAATTAACATTGCCACAGGCCACGTCACATTATTTATGCTTCGGTGAAGGGAAACTGTGAAACTTTTAGAAAATTAAATGTTTTACAAATCTGCTTATTTTAACACTTTGATGCATTAAAAATAAAGATAGCGAACTAAATAATTTAAGTAGTCACATATAGTTTACCTGGCACCCTCAATTCGAAGTTAAGACACGGAACTGCTTTCCCATCCATCGTCACCAACTATACTGGGTGCAAATCACTTAGAGTGCACGTGAAAATATATGCAGGTAAGAGCAGTGACTTTTTCTATGGTTGATTTCTAAAGTGCTCGCTTTATCGTGAACAGCCTTTACCTATTACTAGGGATAGGAAAATTTTGCGAGTTCAGTGATCTGTAGGCTAGACTCCACAGTCCTGTGTATACTCGAGCTTCAGTTGTTTGTTCATTGGCTGCTTCCCCAGTGAGTAGCCAGTGTTACTGCACACCTGGCAGTATGGGATTCGTAAATATTTTCCTTTCCAGTCTGCTATTGGCTCAGAGTCATCCAGGGCGTGTCTAATAAATTGCGATCCAATTGCAAAGTAAACTTCAGTGAACACATCTACTTCGACCTGAAATTAACTCGCGAAATGTTCCTATCCCTACTTATAACTACACGAGCATCGTGATTTCATTGGCTACTGGCTACTATACGGCATTATTTACGTATGTGACTGCTATACTGTAGATTGGTTGATAAACCATTCAGCCTCTACTATTGGTTAGAAACGTCCTCGGTACTTACCACGCGAGTTGTCGGCCAATGGCAGACGTCAAACAGCATACGACGTCTTGGAGGGAGCGAAGAGATTTGGACGGCTCTTAAGAGCGAGATTTGAGAGCCGAAGAGGGTGATTGAGATGAATTTGGAGCAGCGCCGGGAGGAAGAATTGGGGGAAACGGTAGATCCCCGAGAAAACCCGTCTACCAACGGAATCGCCCGGCACGATGCCCACATGCGAGAATCCGGAGTGACCCGACCGGGGATTCAACACGGGTCGCCTTGGTGGGAGGCGAGCAGGCTAAACGCTCAGCCGCCATGGCGACACGATGTCTTGGGAGTTGAATCTGTAGTCACAACATAACGCGAATATTGTACGTCCCTAACAATGACGCCAGCAGCGCAAGAATATTTCCACGCGCTGCTTCCACAGCGGTCGTCATAGCGAGATATGGACACCCGTGCGTGCGGAGTTCGTGTGTCCGGCTGCACAGTCCAGTTGTCCGTGACAGAAGAAGAAATAATAGCTGCTTTAAACTGGAATATCTGCTACGCGCGGGTGCAAAAAAAATACGATTGTTCGTCGCTTCGGGACGTACGTTCTCTCCGCTTTGCCACTCGTGACGCAGGATAGAAGAATGTGTTAAAAGGATGACGTCAGGCTGTACGGAGCGTAGATGTTCCATAAACACTCCAATTGGCACGGGATATTTCTTAAGTACGACAAAATTATTGCACATTCTTGCCGTTAGTCACAGGCCCAGAGAAGTTAGCGTCATTATTCGTACTGGAGCCGGCGTCGTTTCTCCATTGGCTGTTGCCTAGATACGAAGCCACGCCCTTTCTGGCTGAATTGCACGTGATTGGGTTACACAATTGTGAAGTGTTCAATTATTGGCGCAGAGCTACCCAGGACGTGTCAGATACATTATGCTCCATTGAGAAGCGTATTGCAAAGGTACACGTGTTTAAAGTTTAATGTGTCCCCGAATAATAACGCGAATTTTGCAGGTCTCTATAGTCATGGATAATCGTGCAGTGAATATGGACTAAAGCTCGCATATTAGCAGCGCAGTAGCCTATCCCCCTATACTGACAACGAACTGCTTTTCCTTCCTATACAGAAGTGCCAAACCCACGTGAATTTCTCCCCATGGTAGGCACAGTGTTTACATAATCCCTCGTATACAGAAGTGCCAAACCCACGTGGATTTTTCCCCATGGTAGGCACAGTGTTTACACAACCCCTCGTATAGAGAAGTGCCAAACCCACGTGGATTTCTCCCCATGGTAGGCACAGTGTTTACATAACCCCTCGTATACAGAAGTGCCAAACCCACGCGGATTTCTCCCCATGGTAGGCACAGTGTTTACACAACCCCTCGTATACAGAAGTGCCAAACCCACGTGGATTTCTCCCCATGGTAGGCACAGTGTTTACACAACCCCTCGTATACAGAAGTGCCAAACCCACGTGGATTTCTCCCCATGGTAGGCACAGTGTTTACACAACCCCTCGTATACAGAAGTGCCAAACCCACGCGGATTTCTCCCCATGGTAGGCACAGTGTTTACACAACCCCTCGTATACAGAAGTGCCAAACCCACGTGGATTTCTCCCTATGGTAGGCACAGTGTTTACATAACCCCTCGTATACAGAAGTGCCAAACCCACGTGGATTTCTCCCTATGGTAGGCACAGTGTTTACATAACCCCTCGTATACAGAAGTGCCAAACCCACGTGGATTTCTCCCCATGGTAGGCACAGTGTTTACATAACCCCTCGTATACAGAAGTGCCAAACCCACGCGGATTTCTCCCCATGGTAGGCACAGTGTTTACATAACCCCTCGTATACAGAAGTGCCAAACCCACGTGGATTTCTCCCCATGGTAGGCACAGTGTTTACATAACCCCTCGTATGGGACGTTGTACAGTAAGTAAATTTAATGGATTGCAGCAAACAGGGAGCGCGATTGCAGTGTTACGTTCACGCGTGAGATGGCACGTTCAGGGAAGCTATAGAATTAAGAGTGGGATGGACCCCCGCATTTTTCTGTAAAATAGTTGTTTGCGCGAATACGCGTATCTCGGTGAATAAATGTTTTGCAAATACGACTACTTGTCATAAAAGATAAAAGACAGTTATCTATGCCCCAATTTTTTACTTTTTTCATACGAAGTGTATTCTTGGAGAAAAAAAAATTGTGAACGTGGTCAAATATCGCATTTTTAAAGCTTGTCCATGCAGTTTCCATAAGCAGCAAAAGAAATGTACAAATATACGGGCGTAGTTTAACCTGTGGTCTTTCATCGCGTGTAATAAAACCCCAACGTTACCCATATAATTTGCACAGTACAGCGGTACGACGGAAACACAGCAATGCGAAAACCTGGCGCTCCTTTAAGGTGACCGCCTGGGTTGGCCGCCCAGCGGTGTGCAGAGCTCCAGTGAACGTTTTATTAAAAAACCGTCTAACATGTCTGAGTGAGGTCTGCTAACGAGAAGCATCTAAGAAACGTTACACGTCCGTATACGTTTTTCACTTCCTCAATTACTCTTTAAAGTATGTTTATTGCGATAGTAGAAATGGCTCGAACGGGTGTTTTCACCTTCATTTTTAGGCACGGGCAGTTAGAAAACATAAAAAGGAATAGGGACGTACATGAAATCTTTGTTTTTATCATCACGTCATAAAATGGCAGGGTCTCCGCTGGAAGTCTCATAGAGGCGCGTTATCAACGGCAAGACTGCACGTCAGTTCAGGGCTTCGCGCGTAGAGGCGATGGGAGAGTTGATGCGCATGCCTCGGCCGCCCCTAGCGCTCCCACGCTTTCAGGCCTCTGACGTGCAAAATTCCTCCAACCTGGAGGCCACCTTAATATTTTGCACACCGGTGCCGTTTTACATGTGAACGCTTCACCTTAGTGCCCTTCCCCTCTCCATTCGGAGAGTGAGCACTTTTGAAATCAACCTTAGAAAAAAGTCACTCCCCCAGCCTGCATATATTTTAACGGGCGCACTGCGTCCAGTAAAGTTGATAACACGGGATGGAAGTAGTTCCATATCTTAACGTCTAATAAAAAAGTATTTGATAACCATTTGTAATAACTAGAGAAACGGAAATTTCGAGGATTCATCTGAGGGTAAGTTAAACTGCATTCGCGTGTACATATGTGCTTGTGCTTTCATTGGACCACAGTTTGTTAAACATCCCTAGAACGACCTTGAGACAATAACCAACATGTATGGAGGATAAGAACCGAAACTCGTGCTAACTGCTCAGTGATCAAACTAGAGCAACAGTCAATGAACAACTGGCCGAGGATCGACTACACAGAGGATTGTGGAGTCTAGCTTGTTGCTGAATGAATCCGCGAAATTTCCGGGTCTCAAGTGATGATTTAAATTATATCTTTCACTTTCTGCTTTTTTTCTATGCGGCGAAGTGTAAAAATTAGCAGACTTGTAACATTTTTACTTTTCTAATAATTTCACAGTTCCATTTCATCGACGCATAAATAAAGTGGTGAGGCCCATAGCAATGTTAACACATTCAGGCCTGCACATATCTACTCTAATTGAAGACAAGTTAGAAGTGAATCACCTGTATACACCACTGCAGGAACGTCTATTCTGTTGGTTTCTGTATTCCCGCTTACCACTCTTCTATTGGTCCACACCACACTGGGAGTGCTTACTGTGATCTACAAAGTTCTTCATTGGCTGTTCATCAGCCACTGGGGTCGCAGAGCTGATTATACTCCAATCAAATGTATCATACTGTGTAAAATATATACAGTCAATAGTGTATTTTTATAAAGGTATAACGAAAAGTATATTTTTTGCAGGAAAACTATAGCTGCTGTGTTGTATTGTTCTTGTAAGATTCTATGAAATACTAGCGGAACAATGGCTATGTAGACACGCGAGTTTGATTTTCAAGGACGAAGACATTTTTAAACTGGCGTTGCTCGAACCTAGCTCGAGGAGTCCACATTGTGTTAATTTTACATAAGGCGGAATAGTACGCAACGTGCATACAAATAGATCTTAAGCAGGGCTTTCGATAGTGCTCATTTGACCATTAACAGCATATACCAGGTTGGATGAGGAATTTTGTTTGTGGGGGGGGGGGGGCAGAATCACCACACCGACCGCGAATATGCTAACAGTATTGAGGTCACTATAGTCTCTGGAAGAACGAATGGCTTGATAGCGGTTGCTCGAATTTTCTGGTCATCTACTCCGTCGGCGCTACTCGAGGAGTTATAGAACCTTCTGGACCAGCTCCGTGCACTCGTAGCATATGGCCGAAATATGCTCTGTTACAGCCTATGGCTACGGAGATTGGCCGCTGCGAGGTAGCACAGCGTTATATTTAACACATATGTCCCCGAGGACATATGTTACTATTAAATTTAGGTTAATTTGAAATTAGATTAATAACTTAACCCCTTTATTTCCACGGGCTGTACCGTCTCTTCACGGATATCTAAAAACCAGTAAGCGTTGGCTCAGCTCTCCCTGACGCCGACGCGTACTAGAAACTCACATTATTCTCTTTAATTTTCAGGTTCTACTGGTTGAATCGGGGGGGGGGGGGGAGCCGCCCAATAGCGCTACTTCCACCACCAGAGAGGTGTGCAAGCACCTCTCTGGTTACAAGCCAGTGCCTCCCTCCAATTGCCAAGGCGAAAAGAAATATAGTTCCCATCCATCTCTACTAACACGAGCATGTTACACACACTCTCTGTCTCCCGTAGCATTTTTGATTAATGCACGAATGTTTTGAATTCTATCCTGTCGACTGGGCTTTTACGGTGTCTATGCTGGTTTTTCCCAGTCTCTTCTAGTGATAGCTTTACTATACGTACACTTAGGGGGGTAGTCATGGCCCCAATTGCAGGCCATGGCTGCTCAATCCCTCTCTCCCGTGATGCATGTCTCCTTGCATGAGTTCCTAACATTGTAGTCGTAAGGGGTCAAGCCCTGAGATACAATAAGCTCCCGCCCTACCCACCGGGCTTTCACTTAACACTTAGTTATAGGGTAGTTAGAAAATAAAATTATAAGTCGTGGCGTGCCTCTTTGTCGCCAGTCATTATATACGCCATTATGTTGCCTGGTCTTACCCTCTCTATGCGACAGGTTGCCGGCAGTCTTCGACGGTCATCAGTACCGGGTGTTTGCGGCCATCCGGAGAGCAGGGACTGAGAACTGACCGACTCAACTATTAGAAAGTGAGACTTGGTGTTCTCGGGCTGGTTATTTTTGCTCGACACTTTACAATGCGGGGGTCAGTGCGCAATGATTAGGGGTAGGAAAATTTCGCGAGTTCAATGACCTGTAGGTTAGACTCCTCAGTCCTCTGCATACTGGAGCCTCAGCTGTGTGTTCATCGGCTGTTGCCCCGCACCTGGCAGTTATGGGATTCGCAAGGTGTTTTCTTGCAAGTCTGCTATTGGCTCAGAGGCGTGCAGGGCGGGTCTAATTAACTGCAATCCAATTGCAAAGTCAACTTCAGTGTACACGTGTTTGACGTCTATCTTGTCGTGAAATGAACTCACGAAATTTTCTTATCTATACCCATGACATAATTTGGTTTATGTTAATATAGCCGAACACGAAGATTACTGCTAGTTGGTCGTGATAACGAAACGAGTGTAGTGTTGACTAAAGTACAGCACTCATAAAATTCTTCTTATTTTACACCTTAAGACGTAACTGAAAGAGTGAGAGTTAAATGACTCTACACTAGTATAATACACGTATTTGGGGGGGGGGGGAAATCAGCAATGCCACTTTGATGTAGTGTGCCGTTTTAATAAGAAGGTTGTTACAGATACACCGTGGATAAATTTGGAGTTCGATTATGTTATTTTACTTGATCCAAGTCAAGAACTCAATCCCATCACCAACATGTGTAAAGGCTGTTCACTATAAAGTGAGCACTTTTCAAAACAACCTGAGAAAAGTCACTGCCCATGGTGTCATGTATTTTAACGGGCGCACTGAGTGGCACGCATCCTGTAAAGTTGGTAACGCAGCCTTAGGGAAAGTAGTTACACGTCTTAGTTTGTAAAGAGTGTTAGGCAAACATATGTCAATAGTGGGATTATTTATTTGGCTTTCGGTTTATTAATGCACATAAGTGTGAACATTATAAAACACTTACTTTTCCAATGTTACCACAAATTTCATTTGAGCGACGCATTAATAGAGACAGGTGTTTTTCTCCGAAAAGATTTCAAGACCAGTTGTACTTCAAAACATTTTTGTTCACACGCACTTTCGTGGTTGGATGGTTTTAAATGTCACGTGCCTCAAGTGTCTGCCAGCGAATCATGGACGCTCAGTATCGGAGTACTTTATTACGATTGGCCCAGTCAAGTAAGAACAAGTCTTCTTACGTACACACGCGGCCAATAATCACATTAAGTTGTGGTTTGTGGACGTAGGATATTGAAGTCTAGCATGGACATAAATATTTGCGCGAAATACACCTGCCCCTACGCATTAATAAAGTGATCAGGCGCTTGGCAATGATAATTTTGCCTATGCCGGAAGAATATACAACGTGCATTGAAGTAATTGCTAAACAGGTATTTCAAAAGTGCTCGGTTTATCATAAACAGCCTTTACGTACGGAGATTTTAAACACTGTACCTAAATGCGCAGCATACCTCTCTCTCTTTCTCTCTCTCTCTCTATCTCTCTCTCTATCCCAGGAGTGTGCTGTAAACTGTTTGCAAGGGGTAAGTTGGCGTTAACTCGGTGCTGTACCCTGTTGCTGCTTGCTAGTTTACACTTACACAATTAAAACGTAGCTCGGCAGCTGACGCCACAGGACGCGTGTAATGGGTAGGGATAGGAAAATTTCGTGATTTCAATTACCTGTAGGCTAGACTCCTCAGTCCTCTTGCACACTGGAGCCTCAGCTTTATGTTCATTGGCTGTTGACCCGCACCTGGCAGTTATGGGACTCCCAAGGTGTTTCCATGCTAGTCTGCTATTGGCTCAGAGGCGTGCAGGGCGGGTCTAATAAACTGTGATCCTATTACGAAGGTGACTTCACTGTATATATGTTCGACGTCTACCTTGTCCCGAAATGAATTCGCGAAATTTTCCTATCCCTAGTAATGGGTAGAGACCTGCAAAATTCGCGTTATTTTGAGCCTGCGCGATGGATGCCACCGTCCTATGTAAACTCGAGTCAAGGTCATTGTTTTAATGGCTTCCGCAGAAGTCAGGTGCCATTTTCCCTTTCGATTTGTTTGGACGCGTTTAGCCCGTGATGTCGTTAATTGTTTCTGATTGGTTCAAATACGTTCTGGAAGTGCCAGGAAAGCTGCAATCCAGTAATAAAACCAATATAAATGTATAACGTTTCGAAGTATATTCTGTCCTCAAATAATAACGCGAATTTTGCAGGTATTTTTTTTTTTAATTTATTTCATTAAACCTACTTAGCAGTACATCCATCCACGGTGTTCAATTCTATAATGACTACTACAATTTAACAAACAGTATATTAGTTATATAGATTCACCTTTTTTTTTTTATGTGGGAGGGTAACTGTTCGTCCGGGCGCCCGTAATTTAAGCTACAAATTCTATTTCCATTCAAAAGCATCATTCACACTTCTTTTGAAGGTGGCGAGCTATTCTGCCCCGACCGAGACAGCTCCCCGTCTCTAGTAACGCGTCCCTTTCTGCCCGCTTGCAATTGGTCGGATTGCGTTCAGTTTCCGTAGGCTGCACAGGTGGTCACTGGCTCCTGCCGCGCGCGCCGAGAATGTACAGCACCGGACAAGCACCGGCTTACCTCGCAACACTTCGTCATACGCTGCTGATCTATCCCCTGCGCCTGAAGCTGGGCTCCGCGCGCCGACAGAATGCTACGGCGCAAGAGGAACGACCACGAGAGCGCGACCGTGTGGTAGGAGTTAGTACCTTGCCTATCTCCCTGCACACCGACGCACCACTCGCGGATTGTAAAACTGGCGTGGGTGATCTTTAACCCGAAAGGGAACCATTACACTCTGTAGACTAAGCTCGTGTGCAACAAGAGTAAAGCTGATTCTAAAATTTATCTGTTGTTCAGAACAAAACACGCATGGATGTGTAGTCTTTGTTCGGCTGGTGTTTAAGGGTCCTATGTACTGAAAATTTTTCTGTGAAATTGCTGTTTGCGCCTAAACGCGTGTCTCGGTAAATAAGTGCTCTGGAAAAACGAAGTTTTACCAGTTAGGATAAAGAAAAACTATTTTCTATATCGCTATCTTTTTACTTTTTTCACGGAGAAAAAAAAATCTTGAAAGTGATCAAATATCGCATTTTTAAAGCTTGCCTATGAAGTTTCTTTAAGCGGTAAGAGAAAAGTACGATTATACGCAGGTGGTTTGATCTGTGCACTATCATCGCGTGTAATAAAACTCCACAGTTACAGATCTAGTTTACACAGTAAAGCGTTAGGACGGAAACACTGCACGCCTTGAGCGTAGGAGCGATGAGGCGTTAGGCGTGCGTGTTAGTGTCGCCCATATCGCTCCCTCGCTTCTTGACCTTGAACAAGCAGGTACATAGGACCCTTGGAACACAACAGTGCAGTAACAATGGTATTGATAACGATAGAATATATTTTTGACTGTGATTCAAGGGCCATGATTGACTGTAAATCCTTTTATACGATAAAGGAAATTTGATTGGGTCGAAATCAGCCCGGCTCTCCATTGGTTGATGACCGGCCAGTAATGAACGCTGGAAAGTACAGAGTAGTGCTCAGTGTAGTATGGACAAACAGGACGATGGTGAATTCTAACACAGACACCAACAGAACCGGTATTCTTGCAGTAGTGGATATAGGTGACTCACTTCTAATTTGTTTTAAATTCCAGTAAATGTGTGCAGACCACAATGTGTCAATTGAAATTGTTTAGTCGCCGAAAAATCTTATTTTACTGTTTTGAGAAATGATTCCCCGGTAGCTTGAGGAAAAAGGGAACTGAATTAAAATACAATACTTAATTGTGAGGACATTCAATCTTATATATCGTGCCAAACACATTTCGAAAGCTGTATAGATTAAAATTTTATTGTAAAGGGTTTTCTACGGTCCCCTAGTTTCATGCTTCAGAGCTAGGTAGGGAGCGGTTTACAGACAAATTTATAAGCTAACCTAAATTAGCGCCTATGCCTTGCCCGGGATTCGAACCCAGAGCCTCCCACACCCCAAATCGGTGGCGCACCAACCGACTTCACTACGGGAGGTCTGCTATAAATTAAAAGATCGCAATTAATTTATCGGCATGAATGGTACTTACGAATTTCCTATAACTACTGACACTTTCGAACCTGGGGGCTACGGTGGCTGAGAGGTTAGCCTGCTCGCCTCCCACCAACGCGAACCGGGTTCAATCTTCGGCCGGGTCACGGGAATTTCGCAAGTGGGAATCGTTAAGGATTTTAATTCCGGCGCCGCTCCATACTCACCTCAATCACCCTCATCGACTCTGAAGACCACGCTGTCAAGAGCCATCAAAATCTCTTCACTCACTTCCGAATCTATGGAAAGGGTTTCAGTAGATCCGTGGGAAGAAGCAACCAATTATAAACTATTCTATTGTGTCAGCAGAAGCCAACAGCATTGCTCAGGGAAAGGCTATGTCTGTATTGGTGCTAGCTTCTGACATTGTACAGCACAGACAATGACTTAGCCTATTCTGCAACATGGCAGACGTGAACGTGTATATACAGGATAATACGTTAAGGAGTTAAGTATTCATTTTGAAGCATTCTTTCTCGACAACAGATGACACTGGCTGCACTACAATATTCACTTTATTTTTTTAAGGTCATCTGTAATTCATATTTAATTTTTTGCCATTTTTGTTTAAAGATTTATACTTTCCATTTTATTTTGGCTTTAAACACATTTTATATCCAATATTATACATAAGCAAAGCGATATTCCATCAAACATTAACTTTGTTACCTAAAGAATAATTCGTTTCACTAATGCGAATGTTTATATATATATATATATATATATATATATATATATATATATATATATCCAAGAAGTGAATGTTTCGAATGTCAAGGAAGAGAATGGCAGATACTGCAGTAACTCGGTTTCTGAAAATATACTATAGCAGTTGTTTACAGTTTTGTAATCTTCCTGAATTGCAAAGAGCTTTTAACTCACTGCAAACGAAAACAAATACTGAATAGAAAGAAAACTTATAAAAAGCCTATACCTACAAGTTGTTAGGGCATCTTTCCGTTTCATGTTTCTGTCTCACTTCTCAAGGTTAACAACTCCGAAATACACAGAGTGGAAAATTATCAAGGACTTTAAATATCACCTATTGCTAGAGAGAGGTGTATTTCGCGAAAATATTTATGGACATCCTAGACTTCAAAAACCCTACATCCACAACAACTTCCTTTGGTTATTGGCCGTGTGTCTACGTGGGAAGACATGTTACTATTTTACTGGGCCAATCGTAATACAGTACTCCGATACTGAGCGTCCATGATTCGCGGACAGACATTTAAGGCACGTGACATTTAAAATCATTAAACCACGAAACTGCATATGAAAAAAAAGTGTTTTGGAGTATAACTGTTCTTGAAATCTTTTCGCGAAAAATAATACCTTTCCCTACCTATTGCAGATACAGATATTATAACTTCTTATCAAAACAAGTGTCATAACTTCAGCTAAATACACCTTTAATTTATTCGCCTCAAGAGAGTACTTTGAAACCATTAACTTGTGGCAGCATTAACATTCATTCCTTTCGATAAGATGCAAACAGGAAAAAAAAACCTAATTTATGGATTCCGAATGATTCTTTCGATTTCAAACGAGACTATTCGAACAAAAATCGATTCGAAGAATAATTCGATTTTGCCCATCACTAATTTACACGTTCTGTGACTAAGCCTGTGTCCGAATTCACCTGAAGTACGTACTTGTGCTTACCTATCCCCGGAAGTGACGTAAGTGCTGTCCGAATCGCAAGTGAAGTACGCAAGTATACAAGTAAACGAAGTTGTATACTTCTCGCATACTTGCTGAATATGTGCCGCCAGTTTGAGAAGCTATTTGTAGGTTACAATTGATTTCCGACATAATTATTTGATTTAAAGTTTAACAGGGCAACATTACTACTTCGTAGACATATAATTTTGAAGTGAGTAAATAATTTTAGCAAATTTCACCTTAAAAAAACGTCTAATCAATAGATTCTTGGTAGGCCTATGTTCCTAACCTACAGAAGCTAAGATAAAAAGATGCAATCCAAGCTGCACTTACATAAAATAATTTAATACAATAAATGTTAATGTAAATCAAATGTAAACTTTATTAAAACCCCTAAAACCGTCGGCAACTATCAAATTCTTAGTCGGAATACACGGACATTAAAGTGGTTAGCTGGCTAATAACTGTTACCGAAGCCAACAAGATTGAATGTCCTAATTCATCAAGTTTGGTGCCAAGAGTAAGTGAAGTATGCAAGTACGCAAATGTATACCTGAGTTCGGACACGGCCTGAATCAATAGCGCAGCATAGTTCAAATATCCGGGCGGTCACCGTTATATCGGGGCAGAAAAGTCGCCGATCCCTGACCCCGGAGGGGCAACGGCCTTGCCCGGGTACCGCCCCCTCTCCCCCCCCCCCCACCTTCTCGACCAATGCCGGGCGAAATAGTGGACGCGGCGCCCACGAGGTCGTCGCCGAAGACAGAGAGATCGCCCCGCGGGGGAAACACGATCGTTCAGCGGTTTCCCGTCACCTTCCGCTTGACTTTGTCAGTCTACATAAACCGCGCTAGTTCCATTTCTGTCCGAGCCCACAACTCACTTTACAACAGGTCCCTTGTTTAAACGCTCAAGGATACCGGACCCCAAAACATTAATAAATTTATATGTGTACCAAACGTTGTTCAACTTGAATGTATTTATTGTATGTGATGATAATTTCCTCGAATATAACAATATTACACTTTATATTTTTAAAATAATTTGATTTGAAATATAATATTTCTCTGTTTCCTGCAGGTGTAATAACTAGATACCTGCAAAATTCGTGGTATTATTTGGGGACACGTTAAACTTTAAACACGTGTACCTTTGCAATACGTTTGTCATTGGAGCATAATGTATCTGATACGTCCTGGATAACTCTGTGCCAATAAATGAACACTTCATAATTGTGTGCCTCAATCACGTGCAAATCAGTCAGAAAGGGCGTGGCTTCATATCTATGCAGCAGCCAATGGAGAAACGACACCGGCTCCAGTACATTCAGTACTGTGGAGTTTAGCCTGATGCCGAATAACAACGCGAATTTTGCATGCCTCTAGTAATAACAAATACTAAGTTGTACAGATGAGGAAAATTCACAACGTAGACTAACGCCGTGCGGCACGAGAGTCCAGGATGGAAGTGTTGTGTAATGTACGGGGGAGGGGGGGGGGTGGAATGACAGGAATGATCCGATAAAACATATTAGCTAGCGGCTGGTATCTCCACATGCAAGAAAAAATCTGGGAGATCCCACCTGTAATCGAACCTCGATCACAGAGTGGGTAACTGTGCAGAGTTGAAACAGCCTCTCACTCCGCGAACGAAAGGGGCCGCGGTGGTGTACCGGCTAGACTACTTCGCGCCCTTCCCAAGGCAAACCGGGTTAGATTCGCCGTCGGGGTAGTCCCCGGATTTTCCGCAAGTGGGAATCGTGTCGGATGTTGTCACATGTAGCTGGTTTTTCTCGGGGTTCTCTCGTTTCCTCCCGTCCTTGCATTCCGGGCACTGCTCTATTCGCACAACGCTTCACCCTCGTTGGCTTTCTTGACCCCGATGTTAAAACCCGCCAAAATCTCTTCACTCCACTCTATTATTGGTTGAGCTTCGTTGCACGAGGCAGAAGAATATCCTAGAAGTATAACTATAGCCGGGCTTCATAAAAGTTTGAAGTAATCGTGAACAGCCTGTATAGCTAGTCTTCCACCGTGGTTTTTTGTACCCCAGCAATCACATACGGAGAGGTAGGTCTCTAAGGGGTTCAAGGTGGCAACTTGTTGCTTGATCATGTCATCTTGGAAGATACATGGTCTGGGGGAAGGCGGCGTCTGAGTGACACAAAAGGGGTCACCTCTGACTATTTATTTTCTCCCTGCCCTGCGAATCAAGGACGCAGTGACACGGCATCTTATTCCAGCTGCTGGCTCCTAAGGCGCCGCGCGAATAAACGAGGAGGTAAATTTGCATAATCACCATTGCGAAGTGTCTGTGCAGCGCGGGTCCAGAGATACTGTGCGTGTGGCAGAACATTTGTCAAGCTATTCATCATGGATAATGATTAGAGACTCGTATCTTTCGCGGATTCACTTTGCAAAAAGTTAGACTCCACGACACTGTGTGTGCTTGAGCCTCATTTAGTTGTTCATTGTCTGTCGCTTCAGATTAACCCCAGACCAGGCAGCACGCCATTCGGTCCTTGTTTCCCTTGCAGGTTCTTAACTGGGCTAAAGCTGTCCGGGGCGTGTCTCACGAGCTCTAGTCCAGTAGAAACGAAACTGGAATTTACATGTGATTGAGGTTTAACTTGTTCTCAAATGAATTCATGAATTTTCTGGGTCTCTATTAATGAGTAGGGCCAGGGAAATTTCGTGAGCTTTGTCCTTTCAGTCCCGAGCTACTTTCCGAGCTGAGGTGTTTCAGTCGTCTAATTTTATGATGGGCGCTGTACTTGTGTCGGGCGTGTTCGCTGATGTCGGCATTAACCAATCCCAAATGAGACGTGCAGAAACTTCAACAAATCAGATTCATCACAGGGAAGACGTCCCCAAACAGTGGCCTCTGATTCCTCGTCCTGTACTGAGGCGACCAGAAATGTCCTTCATGTGCTAATGTCCTTGATCACGAACAAGTGTACTGCGGGGGTCACTCACCTGCCGCTGGAAATGATCTGCAGCGTGTTTGAAAAAATGCATTTTTTTTAACGAAACTATAGAACGTGAGCCCGACATGTTTACCTTAAAAAATAACGTACATTCCAAACGATGCCGAAACGGTAATTTTACAACATCGCGCACGTTGGAAACTATTTTCATGCCCTCCAGCAGCTAAAAAACGGCTTTGGCTTCTCAGACTGCTGTATCTCAAAATATACGAACCGGACACACGCGAAACTACATCCTCACCTCGTTTCACCCTCAGCAACGCTCAAGACGTCACTTCTAAGCGCCGAACGAACCTCTCAACTCTCAACCTCACGCTCACTAAGCATCAGTTCCCAGCTCATTATCTGCTGCAACAGCGAGTGGTTCATTACCAGGGGTAGTGAAAATCCGAGGAAAATATTTCAAAGCAAGTTATATTTTTGAATACTGTAGGGTCGTTTACCCTATCTTAATTGGTTGAATTTCTTTTTTTGGCCCATGTTAACTGCCTGCACACGAATCAAGCAAGAGACGTGCCGACGTGGCAGAATTCTGAGTGGCCCGGTCAAATTTGAAAACACCTTATCAAGCAGACCACCACTAACGGCAATAGATAAACTGCTGTTGGATGCGTATAGTGTTGAAGTCACTGCCTTTAACAATTACAGTCCAGAAGAAGGAACAAGTTGTATGGAAGTTTTGCCTTGAAGTATTATAATAATTTAAGAGTTCTCCCAAGGAAAAGGGGGGGGGGGGCGGATCATATACGCTGTAATGTTCGGAGACTAGCTAGTCCTAATGTTTAACTCTTTGAGGATGGCACAAATTTACTGGCACAGAGGACAAAGTTGACCTGAGCTGCCTACTATACTCTTCAATACTGCAGTATCAGTTATGTTGGTCTCTGTATATCCGCTTATCATCGTCCTATTGGTCCTGGCCACACCGGACACGCCTACTATACTTTGGTTCGTGTATTATTGGCTGGCCGTCGGCCAATGGAGTCGCGCTTTGACTGTGCACCAATTAATGTGTCGCTACAGAGGTAACAAATGTTAAAATCCATCGTGTCCAATTGATATATTATTAAAAATAGCGGTTTTCTTCATACAAATTGAAATGTTGACTAATTGTTATTTTTTTACTTAGATCCCGATAAAGTGCAGTATAACAATAAAACTATAACAGCATGAGCGTTTTTCTTAATAGCGAAAAGGTTTCCATATAAACTTAGCCCCGTGTATATACGTGCGTTCTCCTCAACGAGCTAATCGCGAAATTTTCCCTTCCCTATGTATGGGAGGATGCCCTATGATGTTGCCTAATGTCCGAGCTGCGTTAGTGAAATAGTTCACCCGCCCGTCGCTACCATCGCTTGGCGCCACCGTGCAGTGATGCGACGAATTCGTCGCTACGCTATGGCGTTATACCACACATCCAAAAGGGCGACACACCAGAAATAACTTGTAAGTTCTTTGTTGGGGACGAGTGTGTTATCGACGTTAAACGCAAGCAGACATAAGGGATGCGTATTACTTGCGACTCCTTCACGACCATTGCCTGCGTTGTGACAAAGGTGCTGTTCGCTTGTTTTTTTCCCCGCAGATAATATTTTGTCTTCGTGGCAGTGACATTTTCACAAAGATAGGTTCAGTGTGCGAGGGGGATTGAAGCGTCAGTTGTGTCGTGGACAGGAAATTACAACAAAGGTCTGTTATTTTGAATAAAAATGACTTTAAGTTTTATGACTTTCAATATCAGATTAAAAAAACAAGATATATTATATTTGTCAAAAAAAAATAATTCTTTCGCAGGATGAGACATCTGCGTATATTATTTTTAAATAGGCCAATAAGTACTGTTGTTAAAAAAGCACTTACGAGTTGCGCGTAAATAATATCTGAGCCACATTATCGAAGAATCAAGACCTGGAAAATCAAGCGTCTTGGATCAAATATTTTCACACTGTTTTCGTAAGTAGGCTACGTTTTTGGAAATGTCAGTTTCATTCCACCTAGGATACATATACAAAAAAAAATTCTCTTATGAAAACACGAGTGTGATGTAAACTTGTAGGGATAGGAAAAATTCGCGAGTTCTATGACCACTAGGCTAGACTCCACAGTCCTGTGTATACTAGAGCCTCATATGTTTGTTCATTGGCTGCTGTCTCATAGGGTAGCCAGTGTTGCTCCACACCTGGCAGTATGGCACTCGCTACTTGTTTCCTTGCAAGTCTGCTATTGGCCCAGAGTCGTCCAGGGCGTGTCTAATAAACTGCGATCCAATTGCAAAGTCAACTTCAGTGTACACGTGTTTGACGTCTATCTTGTACTGAAATGAACTCGCGAAATGTTCCTATCCCTACGTGAGTAAACAGAACTCTAGCTAAAAGTTAGGCCATTTGGTGCTGACAATAGTTGTTAGAAATTCTAAAGGCAACGTTGAGAGAAAATCTGTTTGCCTCAGCCAGTCCCACTCTGTAGATGAAGTGCGGGAGGGGGGGGAAACGGAGGGAATTTTTTCGTGATGACATACACATTAATTTTTTTACATTTATTGGATATTCGGTTTGAATTATATTGTTATTAAATATATGCAATTACTATCGGGGGGCCGCGGTGGAGCAATGTCTGAAGCGCTCGCCTCCTACCAAGGCGAGGCCTCGGTGGCTGAGCAGCACCACTCACTCGCTTCTTACGACCTGGTGCTGTTCCATACTCACCTCGCTTCTCCTTCATCGGCTCTCAGGACCTCGATGTTGGGGCGGCCCAAATCTCGTGCTACAAAGTGGTTATAGGAAGAATAAAACATCTCGAAGTAATATTTTTTACTAAACAGGTTTTAACCTCAAATACTATCCGCGTCGTTTTTCAACGTGGAAAAAAAAATTGAGGTAAAATTCCCTTACATGCAAGGGAAGCGAATTACTTCTACATGTAATGTAAAATGACCTGTTAAATGTAGATTAAATTTACATAACAAGTAAGGCACTATTCCCTAATCGTACGGAAAAGTACCCCATTAAAGTAGGGGAAAATCCCATACAAGTAAGGGAATATTAACTACGTATATTGTATAATAAAATAATATATTTAAAAATACACGCAGTATAAGCAATATTTATTATTTTTATTACACATATCTTCTGACGAATAGTAACCGAAACCTCAACTATAAAATCCTCGATACTTGCTTCTGGATGGGCGCGAACCATGGACCTCTATTTCGATAGGCCGATTCACTATCATTTTTTTTTTTTAGTTGACGTTGTTGTGACATTTGACGTTGACGAAGCTCTAGTGAGACTGACCTGCTGACAAATTCTCAGTGAGACCAGCGAACTGAGCTATCTGCCGCGTGGGAGGCACCAGGGCGCGAACCCGCGACCTTCCGACTACAGGTCAGCCACTCTACCCCTGAGTGAAGAGATTTGGGCGGCTCTTAACAGCGTGGTACTGAGAGCTGTTGAGGGTGATTGACGTGAGTATGGAGTGGTGGCGGAATGAAGGGGCGGGGGAAACGGGAGATCCCCGAGAAAACCGGCCGATGAACTTCATTGTCCAGCACGATTACCACATGCGAAAATCTGGTGACCCGGCCGGGGAACCCTACCCTTGAGCATGAGTGAATATTAGTGTGTTGAAAGATTGTTTCTTCCGCACGACCTCCCACATAGTTGAGTTGTTGAGGCAATGGTGAAGAAATGCACGCGTCATAAATAGGGATAGGCAAATTTCGCGAATTAATTTGGGGACAAGATCGACGTCAAACATATATACAGTGAAGTTACCTTCGCAATTGGATCACAGTTTATTAGACCCACCCAGCACGCCTCTGAGCCAATAGCAGACTTGCAAGGAAATCACCTTGCGAATCCCATAACCGCCAGGTGTGAGCCAACAGCCAATGAACACACAGGCGAGACTCCTGTAAGCATAGGACTGAGGAGTCTAGTCTGCAGGTCATTGAACGCTGGAAATTTTCCTATCCATAGTCATAATGTAATCTTCCCATCCATGTATGGGATTTTTCACTACCATGTATGTGAATTTTACTCCAGAGTGCGGTAATTTTACTTAACACGCAAGGAAAACTGTGTTTCCCACACAAGTTTTGCGCATATAACCTTACACTTGTCAGGTAAATTCAACATATAATTTTTTACAGTGTTGATAGCCGTATTGGCAGAAAAGCCAGATCAACGCTGGGACACGGAGACTAGTTTTGGGCAGCTAGCGTGATCGCTCTACGCCATACCCACTCTCCACGTGTGCATCAGGTTTCTTGTCAGTGGCATTGTACAGCCCGTGCACCGCGAGGGGGGGGGGGGGGTGGTAGGAAGCGGCCAGAGATAATAGTAATAACAGTGGTGTTGATCCTCACTCGCGTGGTTCCCGGAAATTCCCGCGGGGGAGCGCGCTAATCGCTAAATGCTCTGTCAATATTATCAGGGAGCGCTGCTTGTCGGAGTTGTGGTACTGTTGCGTGTGCACGTGCGTGTGTGTGCGTGTGCGTGCGTGTGTGTGTGTGTTTGTTGTGGGGAGCTGCGAGCCCCCTCGCGTTGTCGAGTGGCCAGGTCAAGCAAGCGATGACGCATACGTCAGCAAAGCTAGCATCACACGACGGTGCCATCTGCCTTCGAATGTTACTGTAGATCACGGGATTTCAAAAAGCCGGTACAGACACACAAAGCAAGCATTGTTTTAAAATGCAGTTTCCACCTGCCATCTTGGATTTACCAAAATTTGTTCCGTTCTCTGGAAATGCAGTTTCGTACATTTTTTTTTTTTTGGGACAACAGAGCACAGAGCATCACCGAGTACATTGTCCGAGGTCAGTATTTCTTGATTACTGTTGATATCGTCGCCTTTGTAATCGTCCGCAAGAAAGAATCTCGCGTTTCGACTCGACAGCTACCAGCTAAAAATTAATAAATGTAGTGAAGCTGTGGCAGTTCGATAAAGTTTGAGAAGCTGTTATTTAGGATATGTCATGCGGGAAATTTCAATTCTTCTTCTGAAATATAAGCTTTGGCGAAAAATCGATATATCCATGATGGCGGTTGGGAATCCGCCTTAAGGGGATCAGGACCCGCCATCTTGGATTTATTATTTTTGGCTCCAACCCGCAAACGTGGATTGTCTATGGATTTCTTCGGACACGACGTTCGTTATAACTTAATGGGTTTTCTGTAATCTGTTCTGTTTAACTGCGGTAACTATTATGTATGACCTCTGTAGTCGCTCCCAAAAAAATATAATCGATTATGTTAGCTCGGCTGTTACAAGTCTGAAAAATATCAAATCCAGAGAAGGCGTAACAATTCAAGAACATTAAGGAATGTATTATTAATGATTTGTCGTGCCAAAAATTTTAATGCAGCCCTTAAAATCGAATTTGTGGCGGAAATCTATAAAAATAATTCGACAGGGACTGAACCTCCTTGAGACAACGGTTAATTAGAGTTTAAGGGGCTACGAGACGTAAAACAATGCTAAATACGTTAATTCGAGTTTAAGGGGATACGAGGCGTAAAACAATGCTAAATACGTTAATTCGAGTTTAAAAGGGAATACGAGACGTAAAACAATGCTAAATACGTTAATTCGAGTTTACATGCTTCTTTTTAAATCGACATACCTAAACAGTTTTTGTTAACCGAGTGAGCAGAAATTCTGCCAAACTAGTGCGATGTAATGGTATTACTATAATTTTACGAAGTCCGTGGGCTTAACCAGGTTATTGAAGGGATGGACGTCTTCATCGAATAAAATATTTAATAATAATTTCCTAATTTATGTACAGATACTGCAATGAAAACACTCTCAACTTAATATCGCTATCATTTGCTGTTTACAGCTAATATTTACAACATCGTCCATCACCTAGCCGAAATTAATGCACTCAAATAACTAATATCAGTCCCAATAAACAGTGTACCCTAACCTATTGAATTATTTTATAAATTACGTGTCCATGTTTTATAGTGCCAATATTTACAATAAAGTCCGTATCACACTTTTATCATCCCCGTCTTAATTCAGTCCAGAATCCACTAATCCAGAATGTTCTAGAGCGCTCCGAGCTATATATAGTCTATTCGCGGTTTCTTCACACTGTTTTAAACAAACCTTTGATCAATCACCCCATGTACGACGTGTTTAGTTATTTCCTAAACATGTCCTGTATCACAGCCGTTTTATACCTCTGTTAACACGAAAATATCTTATTCTTTGTCGAATTGAAGTTTTGCCTTGTATTTTATTTCTAGATGGTAATAATTCATTTACAATAAATATGAATACGAACAGTGAGCAAACACGTGCATTGGTAGCGCGTAGTAATAAGTAAGTTCTTGTGCAAAATATCATTACTACAGAACGCGCACGCATTCGGTGCGTTGTCCCTCGGTGTAATTTTCAAGACTTAGTTGAGCTTTGTTTGCACGAGGCGGAGGAACATCACGGAAGTAGAACTTCAGCAGGGCTTCAGAAAAGTGTGAAGTGACCGTGAATTGGAATTATAGTCCTCTACTCGTCAGGCACCACGGCCGCTCGTCCACGCGCACACACTCGTCCGCCGTCGTCTCGTATCCTCCGCCATCGTCTGTCATCCCCGTTGATGTCCCTCGCTGCACCAGACTGTTCCTGATTACTTCATTTCAGCCAGATGGCTACCACAAATACTGCAAATCCTCTGGCTGCGGGGGGGGGGGGGGGGGGTTATAATGTCGTCGGCCGCAGCACAGAAACTTCCTTACACGACGGGTCGCGCCGAGGAAGGATATTATCAGAAGTTTCATTCGATAGTCCGCCAACGCCACGCCGACTTCTCTAGAAGGGGGGGGGGGGTGGTGGGGTGGAAGGACAGTGATGCCAATACAGGTAGCTGTATTCGTGGTGACGCTGCATCTGTTTTTGGTTCACGGTTAATCACCAGATAGCAGCACTGTATCGTCCAAAACGCGTATCAATAACTAAAACGAAAATGCAACTGTTAAGTCACGTAATGGAACGAATTTTCATACTATTCAGTACTAATTAGTGGATGGCCCTAACATTCAATTAAAAAAACCTTCACTAAAGTTTGTTGAACTGCTACTACCGGCTGGTGAATGACACAAACGAACTGGGAACAAGAGACTATGACAGTGTAATTTTCGACCTTCAGTGAGAATGACATATAAATAAGTGAAATTCAGCCATCTTATTAATAAGTTATATGGCACTGATTTCCACTGGAGATATTCTAACTTTTATTTTTCGTGTCTAGTCAAAGGCTGGACGCGCATTTCTCTTATCAACCCCGTACCTGTGCCCTTTCTGTGTAATATATGGTTCTAGGATGTTCCTTTTTATTTCACTGGGTTTCTCTGATTTGGCTACTCCATTGTCACTATTTCAGGTCTAGATTGCACATGACTGGAAACTGAAATTACTTTACAGTAGGGCCAGCCTAATAGTAAAAAAAAAAAAAAAAAATTAGACATTGTCGCATTAGTAACATGCCCTAGAAATCTGACACACGTTGATGTCATATATCGCAGATATTACTTTAATTAATATTGCAAACACAAGCATTAATCTAGTTAATAGCAGCAGACAAAATATAATACCGGTAGCGTAATACTAAATCTGAAAAGAAAAAATTAAATTTGAATCTGCGAATATTTTGCCAGTATCGTTAACATCGCATAACACGTTTCTCTGCATTTTTTGAACCGCATCATTGTTGCGATATTTCTAAAATACCGTATCGCGGTCTATGTATCGCCGTTTGGCATAGCAGGCGACGTTCCTGCCGACTGGGAAGTGTAGGCGTGACCTATATCACTGTTTCCAACCGTATCCGAATTCGGCTTCACGTAGCCTAATTATTTCTTTCAGCGATTTTTTATCCTCTGGCGACTTTTTAAAATAAATATTGACATGTAAGTAATAAACACAGTGTGTATGTCCCATCGCAATCGCAAGTTAACGTCTAAGACTAAATTAAAATATTTTTATTGACTATTATTCCAAATGAGAAGGCTTCCAAAAGTGCTCATTTTGCCGTGAACGGCCTATACAAGGAAATTTCAGTTCGGTTCACAATTTTTTTTTCTGGTCTTTAGACTGGCAACAGTGATCGGCAGGGACTCCCGAATTTCGCGAAAAGATTCCACGACCAGTTGTATTTCATACTTCAACTCAGATCCACTGTCGTGATTGGATGGTTTCCGTGTTACGCGTCTTGTGTGTATGCTCGCGAAACAATGACGCACAGTGTTGAAGTTACCTAATTCTGATTGGCCCGTTAAGTAGGAGAAGATCTCACGAAGACACGCCGCCAATAAGCAAAATAAAACAGTTGGAATGCCCGTAGGGTATTAAAATCTAGCATGCGTGGGAATAATATTTTCGCGAAATTCGGGTGTCCCTAGTGATCGGTCTACCTCATCTTTATTTAGTCAATGCTGGTAAGCCTGAGGAGTGCATTTCCTAGCGGTACGTATTAGCTTGGTATAGACTGTTCACTGTTAAGTGAGCACTTTTTAAGGCCCTCCGAACTGATAAATATATCTTATGGCAGCCCCAGGCATTAACTTGTGAGAATGATGAATTGTACACACTGTGTTTTTTGGTCGCATTGCAATGTTTATATTAAAAAGCAGCAGGAAGATAGAAATTGGGTGTAAGGAAAATTTTAGAAAGGCCTTAAAAAGGGCTCACTTTACCGTGAACAGCCTATAAGAGTAGCACCTGTTCCCGTGCGCCGCCGTCGGGGGAATCAGGTTATGCCGCGCGCAACGGCAGCAGAGACGACGTTCATTTGTCTTCGGCGCGGCCTCTATGGCGGAGGTCGGGCGGCCATCAGGGTCGCATATCCCAGCGGCGCCCGCAGCCTGTCCTCGAACTTCCATTCCCGCGGGTGAGGTAACGACTGCCCCGTAGTAACCTTCGCGTTTTACAACATTTCACTGTTGCGAAGCAGCGACAGGTTTCCAGCGAACACAAGCCGTTTGTCTTCCGCGCTTCGAACTGCAAAGAACGATGGTTAGTAGGGACCGGTGTTTTTCGCGAAAATAATTATGGCCATGCTGGACTTCAGTATCTTACGTCCACAGCCACAGATTCCTTTGGTAAAAATAAATAAATGCGTATGGGGGGGGGGGGTGGACCCAGGGCGAGGCAACGCCCTCCGAGTGACGGGCTTTCCAGCTGGGGACCCGTAGGTGCCCGTCATCCCTGAACATGACGTGGAATGAGACCCTACGATGGAGCGGAGCTGGAATGCAAGGGTGGGGGAAACGGGAGTTCCCCGAGAAAACCCGCCGGCGAGCGGCATCGTATTCCTTTGGTTATTGGTAGGGATAGGAAAAAATTCGAGAATTAATTTCAGGACCAAGATAGATTTCAAACGCGTGTACACTGGACTCACCTTTGCAATTGGATCAGAGTTTATAAGACACACCCTGGACGACTTCGCGCCAATAGCCGATTTGCAAGGGAACGAAAAGCGAATCGCGTACTGTCAAATGTGGGGTGACACTGAGGCAACAGCCAATGAACAAACACCTAAGGTCCCATTATACAAAGGATTGTGGAGTCTAGTATACGGGACATTGAACTCGCGAAATTTTCCTATCCCTAGTTATTGGTAGGGATAGGAAAATTTCGCGAATTCATTATGGGACAAAATAGACGTCAAACACATATACAGTGAAGTCCCCTTCGCAATTGGATCACAGTTTATTAGACCCGTCCTGCACGTCCTGAGCCAATAGTAGACTTGCCAGAAAACACCTTGCGAATCCCATAACTGCCAGGTGTGGGTCAACAGCCAATGAACACACAGCTGAGGCTCCAGTATACAGAGGACTGAGGAGTCTAGTCTACAGGTCATTGAACTCGTGAAATTTTCCTATCCCTAGTTATTGGCCGCATGTCTATGTGAGAAAATATTTTATTTGACTGGGCCAGTCGTAATATAGTACTCTGTTACTGAACGTCCATGATTCGCGGACAGAAACTTGAAGCACGTGACATTTAAAACCATCCTAACACTAAAGTGCATATGAAAAAAAATGGGTTTTGGAGCAGAACTGTTCTTGAAATCTTTTCGCGATAAACGCCTGTCCCTAATGTTTAAGAGCCGGAAATTTCGTGGATTCATCTGAGGACAAGTTAAACTGAATTCCCGTGTACATATGTGCTTGTGCTTTCATTGGACCATAGTTTGATAGACGCGCCCCTAACGACTTTCAACCAATAACGACCCCGCAAGGAAATTAAGAACCGAATCTCGTGATGCTCGGTCTGGGTTTTAACTGGAACAACAGCCAATAAACTACTAACTGATGCTCGCATGAAAAAAGAATAGTCGGATCTAGCTTGTTGCCGAATGAATAAGCGAAATTTCCGGGTCTTAAATGATGATTGGTAGAGGCACCTGTTTCCAGCGAAAAGATTCCACGACAAGTTATACTCCAAGGCACTCTAGCTACGATCCGCGATCGTGATTGGAAGATTTTGATTCCAACATGTCCTTCACTGTCTACACCCGCGAATCACGGAGGGTCAGGGTTGTAGCAACTTAATTCCTATTGGCTCGGCCAGTTATGAAATTGTCGTCTAACAGGAATACGCAGCCAATAACCACATTAAATTTGCAAATGTGCACATAGGATATTGAATTCTAGACTTCGCTCAAATCTTGTCGCGAAAAACAGGTGGCCCTAATGACTGGCCAAGTTCGTGTGAGGCTTGAGTGGTTTACGTCCAGCCAGCACTTCGAAAGCCCGCTAAATAACAGAATTTACGTATTATGTCCATTTATGCAGCTGGAACACTGAACAAAAGTATCTGTGCTCATTAAAACATTTCATAAAATGTTATTTTAACTTATTTGAATAATGAAACGTATTCTCCTTGCCTTAAAAATAGACATTTGTGACCTACTTTTTTTTTGGACAAAAAAACAGCGAAATTTATTTACCGGTATTACCTTTATTGAAAACTTTATCAATTTGCTGTGTAAAATATTCATAAATAAAATTCAGTCTTTATATAAATTATTGTTTTGATTCAGAAGCGATGTGTGTGATGGACAAATATGATGGTTTATCGCGGGAAAAGTTGACTGTTTGCTATGATTCATTGTACTGTACACATGTCCGACAGTTTCATTTCCTTATTGGCTGGCATGCACGTATGAAGCTGATACCCCATTCCAATGGGCCAATGAGAATTCTGATACTAGGCCTATAAGGTAGAAAGTTCGTGATTGGTCTGCAAACAACTTAGCTGATTCAAAACCTCGTTAATTCAATCATGATAGACTAAAATTTATTGAAGAAAGTAGTCCTACTCAAATACATTCATGAGACGAAAATACTAATTAATATTACGGAAAAAATATAAAGGAGTGCAAATAAAAAATGGGGAGGAGAATGACCAGTAAGTTAGTTGTGACCATCTGGTACAACCATAAAACCACATATGTGGGTATTACCTCGAAAATTTCCACGGAAGGGAATCGAAGAAGGGACTGCAATTCACGTAATATTAGATAATGCTTAACTTGATACTTTTTGTGTCGGCAGAGCACTTTTTTCAAACGAACCTTGGAGAAACGCGTTACTTCTAACTGCCTATATGATGACGTAGGTATGTAACCACTAGAGACCTGCACAATTCGCTTAACTATTTGGAGACACGTTTATAGAGAAATGACGCTGGCTCCGGTATATACAGTACTGTGCAGGTCAGCCTAATGCCAAATTATAACGCGAATTTTGCATGTCTATGGTAATCACTGAAGTACGGCGAACTATAAGATTAGTGATATTCTAAATGCTCATTTGAAATGAAATGTGTAACTCGGTGGCAACCAAATTTATTTATTTTGGTTTTATACACATTACAGTAAGCTCCCTCCCCACCCCCAAATCACACCCCTCCCCAGCCCCAAATGGCTTCACATTCTCATAATTCTCTAAATAAAATTTCCGACTTCTGCTGATGCAGGAAAACCCCAAAACGGTCGAGTGCGAATGTGCTTCTAGGAGGACAGTGGATGCTATCGTTAATTCAAGAGTCAGTGTCAAGATAGGAAGAATTTGGAACAAGAGTGCATGATTTTGATAGTGTCAATACAGAGTATCAGAATTTTACTACTTCATTATTTGTAATGGTGCTGCCTTATTTACAACACTGATTACAGAATCAATAGTAGTTTATAACTAAATCCTTATTCTTCATAGTTGCAGTAAATGAACAATAAGATGAAACTTTTAAAGTTCGTTAAAAATGAAATCTCACACTGTGCTGATTACGCCAAGAGAATAGTAACAATATGTAAAGAAAGTGAGAATCTAAAGATGCTGTTAATATAAATATATTAAAAGAGAAGTGTTAGTTTTACTTAACAACTGAGAGAGGAAGAATTCGGTGCGCTCTCCTTTGGTGTTTATTTTTAGAGACTTAGTTAAGCTTAGTTTGCACGAGGCGGAGGAATATCCTGGAAGTACATCTTTAGCAGGGCTTTAGAAAAGTTGGAAGTAACCGTTAATGGTCTACAGTTACGGACACCCGAATTTCGCGAAACGATTTCACGACCAGTTGTATTTCATAGCACCTCAACTCAGACTCACTGTCGTGATTGGATGGTTTCCGTGTTTCACGTCTTAGGTGTCTGCGCGCGAATACCAAAAGTACAGCATTGAAGTTACCTAATTTTTGATTGGCCAGTCAAGTAGGAAAACGTATTCTCTCAAAGACGCGCCTTCAATAAGATAGCGAAAACTGCTTGTACGCCCATAGGCTATTGAAATCCAGCATGTGCGGAAATCTTTTCGCTAAATTCGGGTGTCCCTACGTATAATTACAAATGCGCAGCAGGCAGGCGAGAGGAGGACATGATCGTAAGCACGTGTGGCGCCCGGGATCGGAGCGGGACACGCCACGTCAAGGATTTCGCAACCGGCGGTCAGTGGCGTCACGGGGATTCGTGCACGAGGGAGGGCGAGCTGTTGGGGAAAAAAAAAGGGGGGGGGGGGAGTGTCTCCAACTGCGCAGCGTCTGTGTGTCGTGGCGGGACGAGCCCTCTCCGGCTGGCCAATTGAACCCGGCCGGGAAGGAAGACGTCCTCGCCCTCCCGTTGTTGTTGCGCCGCTCCCTCGACGTCGACGTCGGCCGACCCCGCGGGGGCAAGTGGGGCGTGTTGCCGTCTCGTGGTGACGTCAGCTGGTCGCCGTGGTTCCCCGCGCTTCTCCCCCCCCAGGCGAAGGCGTTCACGCCCGTCTTTCGCCTACGCGCTGTCCTCTACAAAACAACCACAAGATTTTACATACCGCGTAACTACAGCCACGAGTATTTTGCGGATTAACTTGGCAGCAAGCTAGGCTGGACAGCCTTATATACACTCGAGACATTGTCGTTTGCTTATTGGTTGCTGTGATCAAGTGAGGCCTCTGTACAGGACTATTTACACACTCTCTCACACACACACACACACACACTACTGATTCCTACTTATTATTGGCTCACAGTTAAACGGGGCGTGTCCAAACAACTGCCGTCCAATAACAACAGTAAGAGAAAAGAACAAGCGTTTGGAGTCTACCTTGCCTGCGAATAACTACAGATTAAACTCCCAAGACGTGGCGCCATGGCGGCTGAGCGGTTAGCCTGCTCGCCTCCCACCGAGGCAATCCGGGTTAAATTCCTGGTCGGGTCACTTCGGATTCTTGCATGTGGACATCGTGCCGGACGATGTGGTTGGTCGGTGGGTTTTCTCGGGGATCTCCAGTTTCCCCCGATCCTTCCTCCCGGCGCTGCTCCATGTTCATCTCAATCACCCTTCTTCGGGTCTCAAGACTCGATGTTTAGACCCGTCCAAATCTCTTCACTCACTCCAAGACGTAGTAGGCTGTTTGACGTCTGCCATTGGCCGACAACTCGCTTGGTACGTACCGAGGACGTTTCTAACCAATAGTAGAGGCTGAATGGTTGCTCAACCAATCTACAGTATAGCGGTCACACATGTAAATGAAGCCGTATAGTAGCCAGTAGCCAATGAAATCACGAACTAAGCTCATCTAGTTATATGTAAATGAAGTATAGCATGTTGTCACTTAACAACGCAAATTCTGCAGGTACCTACGCATAACAAAGTGTTGTAACATTGCATTGCATGTATGAGTAGAGACATGATAATTTCGCGTTACTATTTGGTAAGAGGCTGAACTTTACTCCCCTATAGGTTACCTGCTTTACCGCAATTCGTGATTTTATTGGCTACTGGCTACTAGGCTATTCTGCGTGATTAACCTATGTGAAACCTTCACTACAGATTGGTTGCTCAACCGTTCACCTTTGACTATTGGTTAAAAGCATCATTGGGACAAACCACACTAGTGGTCGACCAATGGCTGACGTCAAACGATCATACAAAGTCGTGGAATTTAATCTGTATCCACAAAAAATAACACGAGTTTTGCAGGTCCCTGCCTATGAGATGTCGGTTTTTAACACTATGTGTTATAATATCTTTGTGATGTATATACTCTTTGTATTTATTATTAACTTTTCGGAAGTCTTAAAGATGTTGGTGTACCAGCAGGCATGTCTGAGGAGGTTCTTTCTGTTGGTTAATCGGTCGTCATTATCAAACATCCAGACTAAGTCACTTTCCAACACACAGGACATTCGTGTTGCAATGTGGAGAGGTTAAGGCGGGAGGGGAGGGCGTTAAGGAGTGCATTATATATAGGGATAGGAAAATTTCGGGAGTTCAATGCCCTGTAGGCTAGACTCCTCAGTCCTCTGCATACTGAAGCCTCAGCTGTGTGTTCATTGGCTGTTGCCCCACACCTGGCGGTTATGGGATTCGCGAGGTGTTTCCTTACAAGTATGCTGTTGGCTCAGAGGTGTGCCGGGCGGTTCTAATAAACTGTGATCCAACTGTGAAGGTGACTTCACTGTATATCTGTTTGACGTATATCTTGTCGCGAAATGAAATCGCGAAATTCTTCTATCCCTAATTATATATTATAAGAAGAGTACAGAACAAGGGGCCATGGTGGTGTAGTGGCCAGACTACTTGCCTCCCACCTAGGCGAAACGGGTTCGATTCACGGCGGTGTCGCTCCAAGATTTTCACACGTGCCGGACGATGCCGACTGGTCGGCGAGCCTTCACGGAAATCTCCCGTTTCCCCCGCCCTCTCATTCCTGCGCTGCTTCGCGCTCACTTCAATCACCCTCATCGACTCTCAACATAAGGATACAATTTGAAACGGCCACGTGTACAAACGGCTCCAATTGCACACGCCAGCAAAATGGCGCCACCAAACAGCAACATATCGGGAAGCCGTTCGCCAATCAGCGTCCGGTAATCTGCTGGCTAGCTTGGTAGCCCAGCCAATGAGTAGAGATGTTAAGTTCGCGTTGTTATTCGGCATCAGGCTAAGCTTCACAGTACTGTATGTACTGGAGCCGACGTCGTTTCTCCATTGGCTGCTGCATAGATATGAAGCCACACCCTTTCTGACTGAATTGCACGTGATTGGGGCGCACAGTTGTGAAGTGTTCATTTATTGGCGTAGAGTTACCCAGGACGTGTCAGATACATTATGCTCCAATGAGGAACGTATTGCAAAGGTACATGTGCCAAATAATAACGCGAATTTTGCAAGCTCTACCAATAAGGAAAAAATTTCGCAGTATATAGTAGCCAATCAGTAGGGACACCCGAATTTCGCGAAAATATTTTCACGCATCCTTTATTTCAATACCCTATTGGTGTACCAGCAGTTTTCCTGTGCTTATTGGCCGCGTGTCTCTGTGATAAGACATTTCCTTATTTGACTGGCCAATTAGAATTAGGTTACTTCGATGCTGTACGACTGTGATTCGCGGTCAGACATCCAAGACGCGTATCACCTAGATCGTTCTATTACGAAGGTGGATCTGAGCTGACGGGTTATGAAGAGCTGGTCGTGAAATCTTTTCGCGAAACGCGGGTGTCCCTACCAATCAGATAATAAGCCCTGTCCTAACACCGTCGCGCAGCCAATCACAAAATGGCCACGCCCTCATCAAAGGCACTGCCAAGCCATTTCGCGTCTCTACACTTGTCTACCATGGTACTATTAGTACAAACTATACTGCAAGCAAATGGGCATTTATGTTGTATTTGCAATTGATAGGGGCATGCAAAATTCGCGTTATATTTTCGCTGCAGGCTGAACTGCAACATGTTGTACGCTAGTTCCACTTCTGTCATTGGACGACAACTCGTATAGTAAGTTTCAAGGTCGCAACTGTAGAGCAACCAATCTACAGTGAAGCGAGCACGCAGGTAAATGACCCCGTGTAGTTGTCAGTAAGCAATTAAATCGCAAATAACACTCAAGTATGTATAGTGCATTAAATCGTTCCGTGTTACTAATTAATAACGCGAATTTTGCACGTATCTAGCAATTGGAGCCCAGTTGATTAGCAGGGACTGGAAAATTTCGTGAATTCATTTTAGGAGACGCTAGGCTTCAAACACATGAGCTTTTCCGTTATCGTTACAAATGGACTTAGACACGACCAGGTGAACTCTGAGCCAATGACAGACTCGCAAGGAAACATTCACCGAATCTCGTGTCAACTAGTCTAAGCTATAACTGGCTACACACTGCGGTAGCAGCCAATAAACTCAGAGCTGGGGTTCGAAAACACCCAGAACCGTGGAGTCTATCCTACAGGTCGTTCAGAACGTGAAATTTTTCCTGACCATGTGTACTAGACACGACCAGGTGAACTCTGAGCGAATAGTAGAAATGCGACGAAACAAGGGACAAATCCCATGCCACCTGGTCTGAGATGAAAACTGGTTAAAGGTTGTTCACGGTAAAATGAGCACTTTTGAAAGCCCTGCTTACGATCTACTTGTATGCACTTTGTGTGTTCTTCCGCCTTATGTAACATTAACACTGCCATGGGCCTTATCACGTTATTCATGCATCGGCAGAGTAAAACTGTGAAATTATTAGGAAACTACATATTTTACAAATCTGGTAATTTTTACACTTCGAAGCATAAAAAAAAAACAGAAAGGGAAAAAAATAATTTAAGTTGTCACAAATGGTAACCTAACACTTTTTATTCGACGTTAAGATGTGGAACTACTTTCCCTCCGCCGTTACCAACTTTACTGAGCGAATGTCACTCTGTGCGCCCGTTAAAATATATGCAGGCAGAGGCAGCGACTTTTTTGAAAGGTTCATTTGAAAAGTGCTCACTTTGTCGTGGACAGTTCTTACACACTAGGGCAACAACTAAACATAAAACGGGTGATACAAAGCTCAGGCATCGAAAATACATGGGACAGTGGAGTTTATCTTACTTTTTGAAAAGGAGAAAATTTTCCCGTCACTACCAATGGTTGGGAATAGGAAAAATTCGCGAGTTCAGTGACCTGTAGGCTAGACTCCACAGTCCTGTGTATACTAGAGCCTTATATGTTTGTTCATTGGCTGCTGTCTCATAGGGTAGCCAGTGTTACTTCATGCATTGCAGTATGACACTCGCTACTTGTTTCCTTGCAAGTCTGCTGTTGGTTCAGGGTCATCCAGGGCGTGTCTAATAAACTGCGATCCAATTGCAAGTCAACTTCAGTGTACACGTGTTTGACGTCTATCTTGTCCTGAAGCGAACTCGCGGAATTATCCTATCCCTACCAATAGTAAACACTCAGCACGCTGGTAGCTTTATTCGGTGTGGCCGCATGTCACACAGTAAACAATAATAAAGCGGTGAAATAACAGCTTATTGCGTGAACTGCAGCAGCACACGCCAGCAAATGGTTTCTCTGCACTGTAAAATAAATTTGTAATTTTTACTCAGAAATTCTTTGTAAATGTCCTAGTACTTATAACAGTGAGAAAGATTTCTCTTGTAAAACTACTTGTTTGTAAAGCTACAAAGACCGTGTTTGTAATAGATCTCAAGAATTTTTTGTATTAAACTGACCCGTTTCCACGAGCTTCAGCAGAAATGGCGGAACTTAACAACGTAAAACTTATATAGCTGTTTGTGCAAAAACCATGGGTGATGTAAAGTGTAATTGGGTGTAAAAAGAAATGTATTGCAAGTTTTGAATAACGTAAAACACTTAAATCAACGCAAATAATCATAATAAAAAGTCAGTTTCCATAAAGCGTGGCCGTATTATTCATTAACTGTTAATGCTTTCTAGTTACACAGAACTCTTCAATCGACTCTCAATACCTCGTTGTTAAGAGCCGTTCAAATCTCTTGACTCAACAACAGAACTCTTAAAATGAGATAAATCTGGCCTACCTGTTCTTCTAAACCAAATAACCTCATTAATATGTTGTAGGTACCTGTCATTATATTTACTGTAAAAATATAGTTTGAGTTAGTAAGGTAAGTTGGTCTTACGGTAAATGGTGCCGGCTAATAATACAAGGGGTCTGTGTTCTAGTCCCCGTGCTGGCAAATTGTGATATTTTTTTCGTAAATTATATTTTAAAATATATATATATATATATATATATATTTAGTAATTCCCTGTTATTAATTTATCACATTTGTTTTCTGGAAGAAAAACAATTATTTTATATATACCTCTCAATAATTTAAATCGTAACACAAGGTTATAATTTGTATAATATATCAAATAAATGTTTTGCAGATTTTACAAGAAAACTCTTTGTAGTTTTACAAAGGATGTTCTTGGCAACTGGGTTTCCAAAGATTTTACTTGTAAAAGTACAAAAAAAATTTTTGAGTGTGATCAGCAAAATGCAACGCCGTTCTCCAATTGGCGCCTCGTAACTAACTCGCCAGCCGACAGCATGACTAATAGCAGCCAATCAGACACAAGGACGGTTCCCACATCCTCGAGCAACCAACGAGAGAATGAGTATGCTCACGACAAAGAAACTGCCAGTCCATTTCTCCTCTATGTATACACAGACTATATCTAAGGATAGGAGAATTTCGCGAGTTCAATGACCTGTAGGCTAGACTCCACAGTCATGTTTATGCCCGAGCTTCAGTTGTTTGTTCATTGGCTGCTGGTCCAGTGAGTAGCCAGCGTTACTCCACACCTGGTAGTATGGGATTCGCTACTTGTTTCCTTTCCAGTCCGCTATTGGCCCAGAGTCTTCCAGGGCGTGTCTAATAAACTGCGATCCAATTGCAAAGGCAACTTTAGTGTACACGTGTTTGACGTCTATCTTGTCCTGAAATAAACCCGCGAAATGTTCCTATCCCTAGCTATATCTTCTCTGTGCCAGGTCAAACAGGAGGACGAGTTCTATCCGTGACGGCAATCAATCAGCAAGTAATTTCCGCTCAGTTGTGTATATAGTAATGCAGATTCTGGTTTGGCGCCAGCTTGAAACCCGGGAAGGTAGGGTTGCCACTAATAGTAAAGCGGGTTGGGCTCGTGGCGGGACAAGCTAGAATTCAAAATCTTGTGTGATTTTGTTACTTCCGCTGTCGGACCAATCGGTTACATTGGCGCCGACTTGAGGACCCTGCGCCAATAACAGACACGCAATGAACTGCAGGCTCTACCGTGGTCTTCCACGAAGACAGCAAGTAACTAACGAGAAGTTGGTAGCTACATGACTGCACATAAGACCGTGTTGTCCAACCTGCATGGTTATCGATCTTGCGAACTGTTCCATGTCTCTGCTAACAAGTATCTAGCGTAATTAACAATGTTACTTGCGTCATTGGGGCAAAAAAAGGTGGAATATAGTTTTCCTTATTTAGAGTAGTTTGTAGTAGGACAGCGTACGTTCATCCATATTCCCTCTATTATCATGGGCAGGGAATTTTTTCAGTGCTTGGTATCAGAAATTAACTGTAAATTATGTATAAATAGGGACAATATTTTATAATTTTATTTTTAGCTCAGTTTCATTAAAATAAATTGTGTTAATATTTCTATTTCATAAACGCTTTATATAGTCAACAAAAATGAATATTTAAACTCATGTTCATGTAAAATTGTAATACGAAGTATTAAAAAGACTATACAATCAACATTAAGAATTTTATTTAAAATAAAAGAAACGAAGGCATAAAATCACATTTTAGGTATTCAACAATTTTTTGTTACAAACGTTGACATTTCTAGACAACATGTGTTCCCTATAAACATTTTCATTTATAAAATCATAGTATAACGTGAGAAGAAATAATTAACATTTAACTCATAGAATGGAGTATGTACAGTATGCTAATTAACATTTAACTCATAGAATGGAGTATGTGCAGTATGCTAATTAACATTTAACTCATAGAATGGAGTATGTACAGTATGCTAATTAACATTTAACTCATAGAATGGAGTATGTACAGTATGCTAATTAACATTTAACTCATAGAATGGAGTATGTACAGTATGCTAATTAACATTTAACTCATAGAATGGAGTATGTACAGTATGCTAATTTATTTCGTACCCTGGATATAAGTTTCCTTGCTATGCGGTGATATTTCGACTTTAGCACTCTTCACCATATAATCTTGTCTCTATGTAGAAACAACTTAGTTATTTCCTACAGTCAGACTAACGCAGCTGCGATATTTGAAGAAGCATAACAAGTATAACATCGTGAGTGATGTATGGAAGAATCGTTGAGGGCGCGGCAGTTGACCTAAAATCGTTTCTCCTAACAAGTACATTCATCTGTCACTTGACCTAATGTCGTTTTGCAGACAAGCAGTTTGTCTACAGCTAGGGCCACCTGTTTTTTTTTTTTTCGCGAAAAAGAATATAAGCGGAGGCTAGACTTCGATATCCTATGTTGCACACTTGCAGGCTTAAACTGACTGTCGGCCACTTGTTTCTGTATGAAGACAGTTTGTTTCATGAGCGAACCAATCAGAATTAAGTTTCTCCGATACTGACCGCCTGCGATTCGCGCGTAGACAGATAAGACGCGCAGCATTTCAAATCATCCAAACACGAAAGTGGTTCAGAACTAAAGTGCGTTAGAATGCAACTTGTACTGAGATCTTCTCGCGAGAAACAGGTGCCTCTATCTACAGCCGATTTTCTGACAGCCGTTAAATTCAATACCTGTAGTTGAATGGGAGTATCTACAATACTCGCTGACAACTAGCACGCGTTTCTACGTAATGGCGTTAGAGATGGCCATTTTTCGCTTTCCTTTTTCACGACAGCCAATCAGTATGTAAGACGTCAGAGATATACTTCGGTGTGCAAACAAGTTATCGAAATAAATGTAAACATGAATGTGGGTACCGGTTTTTGGCGAAAAAAAATTTCAAGACAAATTGTGTTCCAATGCATTTTAGTTGAGAACCACTTCGTTGATCAGATCACTTTAATTGTTACTGTTGCGTGTCAGCCTCGTGAAGTGAAATCCACCACAAGGAAGACACACGACAAAGAAGGTGGACCGGAACTTAAGTGCGTAGTTGGATTTGAAATGGCGATAAAAAAGAACTTTTCATTTGTGTGCTCCGATTTTACTTAAGTAAATAATGTAGCCAAGCTTTACAGTCTAGACTAAACACACAGCCGGAAAAAATTAGGATTTTTAGGTATTGAATAAATTGAAATATTCAGTTGATATGTTTTCATAAATGTGCCACATTAGAATTCATTTTTATTTTAATTACTTGTTTTGTTGATAGCAAAACTGTTATAGGGACACTCGAGAAAATGATAAAGAGAAAAAAGCAATTATGGCAACTATTTTCATATATTAGATAAATTCATGTTCATGTACTCAGACAAACAACTAATCACTTCTATATAAATAAATAATATCTGAGTATTTTGAATTATTGTTTATAATAAATATTTTGTATTTGTTTATAAATTCACACACACACACACACACACACACACACACACACACACACACACACACACACATATATATATATATATATATATATATATATATATATATATATATATATATATATATAAGGTTTTCAACGGGTACCCCGCACAAAGTAAAAAAGAAAGGTTATACCAAACATTTTTTGCACACATTTGTTACATGATTACTTATTTGTGTATTAATAAAAGATCAAGAGCACACGTCATGATTTCAGATTAATAACGCCTCGAGCACGAGGTCCTTAAAACGGTTGAATTACATGTGTGCCTCGTGGGCACATTCAAGAAAAGAAAATAATAATTTGAGGTTACATATTTTTTTGTTATATGAAAAAGGAAATTTGAATATTTACTGTGCCAAACACAAAATTTTAGTCCAGTCTAACAGTTCTGAGAATCCCGATCCATCAAGCACAAAATAGTGGAAACGCATTACTTGATTTTTGACGAACAGAAGCTGGCAGAAGTCGTGAAGCGAAGGAAAAACATTTGAGCGCAGGTTACGCCACGACTAGAAGCGCAGAAACACCCCGGGAAGGATGTTGCCAAGAAATATCACACCCCGCAGGCAATATGAAGTCAGGATGTCATTAGTAGTTGCGCACGAGCGGGCTCACCGAAAGTCGTGGACCGCCTAATATGATTAAAAAAAAAAAAACGGAACTAGAGTGAAGTCACAAAAACTAAATGAAGAGGATAAAGCAAATTGCACCGCAAACACACTTACCCTAAAAGGCGTTGAAAAACAAAATTACATCAACTGATGTAATGCAGATACGATGAGAGAAAATAATTCGTAGCTGACTACATGCTCGTAAAAATGCGGTAGAAGGCAACGACCTTGGCAGATCACAAACACACACACACACACACATATTTTATATATATACATATATATATAATATCGAATCGTGTGTGCACAGAACTCAGTGTTTCACACACACAATCGATTATTTAACGACTACTGAAAGACTTCAAAAATGATTACCAAAAATTTTCATTAATTAATCCTAAGTAGTATTTTGCAAAGTTATGGATTTTAGAGTTACTTGACATCATTCAAAACAAGTACAAAGGAAATAATATTTGCATACTGAAACAAAACGAGCCAAGTACAATAATTTTTAAAGTATATGTACTTGTGATTGAATTATTTAACCAGGCAAACTCGTGGTGAATAAAACAATTTATTAAATAATCTAATAATTATAGTCGTATGACATAAATAAACAACACAATAAAGCAATTAACCGGAGCACATTTTCATCAAAAAAATTTATTTAGGCAATAAAGGTAATTAATTAATAATTAAATAAATATTACCCAATATCAACTCTGAAAAAAAAAAACTAATTGTGCCAATACACCTGGCACATTACGCGTCTTATCTGTCTGCCCGCGAATCACGGACGGTCAGTATCGGAGAACCATAATTCTGATAGCCTCACTCATGTAACAGACCGTCTTCACACAAATACAAGCGTCCAGTAGCCAAATGAAGACTGCAAGTGTGCACATAGGTTATTGAAATCTAGCCTCCGCGTAAATCTTTTAGCGAAAAACTGGTGGCCCTAGACATGACATATTTTGTTTCCGCCAGAGATGTAAATAGTTGTGTGGCCGCCTACAGAGTATTTTATCTGTTTCTGGTATCACCTTTTCTGTCTACGAGAGTAGTAGGACCAGGGGGTTCTAATACAAAGGGGATGCCGCCTTTTTTGATTGACATAATTATTTTGATATCAAAGGGTTAACTAAATTGATCGAAATAGTTAATCGAATTGAAAGGGTTAAATTTATTTAAAGGTTTGAATTTGATGAAAGGGTTAATTGTATTGAAAGGGTCATATTTTTCTTCTACTACTTTCTTTCTTTTTAGGGGTGGGTAGCAGGAGCTCTGTACGATGTTGGTTTTAGATAGGCGATTTTTACGAATATATTTAACACACTAGAGAAATTCAGAGTCTTTAAACGAGTTCTACATATGAATAAATTACACGAGAGAGAGAGAGAGAGAGAGAGAGAGAGAGAGAGAGAGAGAAGTATAGCTACCTGGTCTCATAAAGAAACAAGTGCAATTATGTGACTCTCTAGTATCGAATTAAACATAATGTGATTTTACTACCCCGAGCTTAGAAATAGAATTTACACAAGAAAAAATTTTAACTATATGAATAATATCTGGTGTCAACAAGTGCAAACTCACTAAATGATGACAACTACATGAGTGAGGAATTAATGATCTACAACAAAATGTCTATAAATTAAACAAACAAGATATGTATGATGCCTTTCGCACATACCTTACACATCCATCTGCCTGTGAGACAGGCGAGGAGGAACTTTAGAAACGTAATCCACATGTAAAAAGAAACGTCTGTCCGGCTGTGAGGTTCCTGAATGAATTATGTTAGTATATGATTTGCAGAGACTTATAAACACAATTAGATATGTGGAGCGTGGACGACGTCCATCCACCTCAGAGGTCAGTCAATGAATGAGTGGATTGTATAAGGTGCGCCTTCTTATATACGTGTAGCGCGGCCAGCATCTTAACGGCAACTGAGTAGAAATTTATGACTGACAGAACCTATTTCCCTGCCAAGCTACTATTAACGACTTGATTCGTCCTACAAGTACGTGAATGTATAAAAGTGAATTTTTTTAAATTAATGTATGTACTGCAAATGTTTTCTGTAAATTCTATGAAATTCACGGCACTTGTTGACACAAGCGCGAGTTGAAAATGGTACCAAGTTTTGTCAACCAAGCTCAGAAACGTACTTGAGACAGTTATAAAAATAACGAATGCAATATCACAGAAAAACTTATATTTTCTGATAAATTAAAAAAAAAAAACTTATAATATTTCACACTACAGTTTATAAATACTGTGAAAGAGATCTGAATCCCTGAACATATAATATCACGGCTAGCACACTCCAAAGTGGTATACATCCATCTAATCCAATCTTCTATTAGCTACTGAAGATGGCGGAAGCCGTCGAGATACCACCGTGTTGCTCTGCCCAAGGCCAACCACCCTTCCCCTCGCCTCAGCGATGTGTCCTGGGGTTACTCATTCCTCTGCCCTCGATTGTCAATTTTTTCACCACTGAGGCAAGATGGTGAAGAGTGGCTAGATACTGCCACATCGCTTCCAGGATACCTGCACCCCCATACCCACCTCCCACCACCTTCCCTCGCCAGAGCGACGTGTCCTGGGGTTATTCACCGATCTTCCCCGATTTTCAATTTTTCGCCGCTGAGGCAAGAGGGCGACGACTGGCAAGAGAGCTTCACATCACCCCCACTCGCCTGTAGGCATCCCCTACCCTCCACCCCTCGCGAGAGTGATGTGCCCCGAGGTCAAGAACCCAGACCATCCCTGCCTCTCCTACTCCAGAAGCTGTCTTCACCCGAAAAGTCAGTTTCTTCTCCAAGGCCATGCCTCCCCAACCCGGAACGCATTTTTTCGAATATCTCGAGAACTGGCCTGGCCTGGCCCGCCCTCACTACCAATCCAAGGTCACCCAAGAGCCTGGCGTTTTCCCAGTGAATTAAACAATTTCACAACTCCTGCCGATGAAATATTATATCCCTGAAATAAAGTTTCTTTAATCCCCGAAATAATCCCCAGATTTAACTTTCCAACAACAAGTGTATATTTGAATCAAGTAAACTATAGTATGGAAAAAAAAATCTCACAGAAATACAAGATATATTTATTCACTTGTAAAAAATGTTTTTTACTACTATTGAAAAAATACATATATTTATTCGTCTAGAAGACAAAAATACGTATTTCATGTGTAGTTTATCCTAGCCCAGAATTTTTAGACAGTACTATCATATAGGAGATTATAATATAATTTCGCTAAAATTTATTGTATGTTAAGTAATAATTAGTTCCAAATTTATTTTGGAAAGGCAATCGATTACAGCGATGGTTTTTTTACAAAAGGTATGGGGACGAGTCATTCTAAAGCCTAGTGTACAGTACCAGGTAATGGATAGAAGAGAATTGAGTGTGATTGGGAAGAGAGCTAAATTTAGCTCTCGAGAGCCGATGAGAGTGAAGCGAGGTGAGAATGGAGCAGTGCCGGGCCAGGCTGTGCGCGATTAGAGAAACAAGAGAGATCTCCGATAAAACCCTTATATCAGTAGCATCGTCTAACACGACTTTGACATGTTACGAATTTTTTTTATGGCGTGACACGCCCGGGGTGGCGAGCATTCTAACTGCTCAACCAATGCGATCACTCTCTTTATGGCTAACTAAAAATTTTCCAACAGTAAAATGTATTCCATCTAACATAAAATGTATATATTTGAATTTATTTAATATTTTAACAGTTTCCGACGTAATTTTAACGAAACAGTATGTAAAAAGGCAGAAATCATATTTTTCGGAGTTGGAATATAGGGATTTTTAAATTTATTCTTACTTCTTCACTAAAAGGCCCAAATTCTTGTAGATTTATGGGAAAATGGCGGCCATTTTGAATCCTTACAGTATATAAGAAGGGATAAATTAATTTTTTTCTCAGTGTTAACTCGGCATATGCTAAGGTCAATTCGTGTGTACTGCAGTAGCACAGAGAACGACGTCAAGCATCCATTGTAACAGCAGGCGTCTACACCAATTGGAAGAGTCGTCATCAATGACAAGCATTGATAACGTGAATGACGTCAGGTGTCCACTACAACAACAGGTGTTCATCTAGTCGACTAAAACGCCAGGCATGCATCACGTCTACTACAGCTCCAGACGTTCACTACAATGACAGGTGTTTACTACAACTTCGCTACATCTAGATCATCATCAACACAGAATCTGCAAGTCATTTCATCTCTGCATCAGTTCGCAGCAGGTACAATGTTTCAAGGGCACTGCTGTGACAATTGTGACTCTGAGTGTGTTGAAACATCAATGCTATTATAGCGTATGTGAAGGCGAAAACCTTATCGAGTTTAGACTGTTCCCAACTGCGAGTGTTGCTGAAAGAATTTATAATTTCTTTTGCAGGCCATGAAATAAAATTAGTGTATCTGTTCTTGGCTGAACGTTTACAAGCCGATGAGGATATTGTATCCTATTTACCTTGTGATGACTGTCCTTATGGCATGCCTGCCTTTGCTAATGATGGGAACTTGCAACATATGCATAGGGATTGTATGTCGTGTCGGCTGGAACAACTACTTGAAGCTAGAATCATTCCAGACATAGCAATGGACTCATCTGGAGTCGATAAAGTAGATTCCTAGGCGAGCACTATACTCTTAAAAAATTTTATATGAGAGAGAGACTTTCTTGTAAATTGTGTATAAAGAAAAAACCTAAAAATTGTGTGCTATGCGCAGTATTCCTACCAAGACAACTCCTTTGTAATTAAGGAGGTTGCTATTTATTATGCAACCGATGCTAATGACTCTAAAGTATTATGCTTTAAATTCCCAGACATTGGTACAGTTTAAAACCTGAAATTAAAATTATGTTTCCGGAACAGACTTACAAGATACATAACCTGAAATGGGACTCTAGTGGCATAGCTTACGAAAAACGTTTCCAATATGTAAATGATGCGCTACTCGAAGAGTGTCCCATATATGTGGTTGGAAAAATGCAGAAGGATTTGTAAAAAATTTTAACCAATGCAGAAGTAATAAATTTCAGAAGATACCACGACTGTTCGAGTATTAATTCAATAGTCAAATGCTAAAAAAACATTCTCCTCACAATGTAAAACCAAAGCTTTAAGAGAATATTTGTACCAACATCCTACCTGTGTGTAGAGATATTAATTTTCGAAAAAAAAAATTGTTCCAGGTAGTGTAATATTTCGAAAGAGTGGAGAAATTCGACCCAGACAAGACATATTTCAGTATTTTTCGAGAACACAAGAAAGTATGGTTCCAGTCTCTAGGCAACATATACTTTCAAACACAGATGTGAAATGGAGATGAACATTGGAATTTCGCAAAAAGTTTCGGAGAAAGCCTGTATACAGAACGAGTGCTGTGTGATGAAGAAGACTGTCCTGTTTTTAATATTCGGCCTGACAGTGAACTGCCCTGTTCTTCTTGGGACCTATGTTTTAAAAATCACAGTGCAGAAATAACCAAAGCACCAGGTTTTCATCATATAAAATATAAATTGTTTAGAGAATTCTACGACAGCACCACCACCTTATGGACTGAAACATGTAATAATAAAGAACACAGGCAGAATGATGTGCGAGAGGCATCATATATATCTTATACGTTTAATTTATAGGGGCATTTAGTTCTAGATCATTAATTTCACACTCACGTAATTGTCATCGTTTAGTGAGTTTGCACTTGTCGGCAGTAGATGTTATTCATGTTAAAATTCTCTCTCGTGTAAATTATATTTCTTAGCTTGGGGTGGTAAAGTCACATTACATATAATTCCATACTGGAGAGTCACGTAATTGCAATTGTTTCTTTATGAGGCCAGGTAGTTATTCTTCTCTCTCTCGTGTAATTTGACCATACTTAGAACTCGTTTAAAGACTCTGAATTTCTCTCGTGTGTTAAATATATTCGTAACAATTGCCTATCTACCACCAACATCCCTACAAACACATTAAAATTAGAAAAAATAAGATAACCCTTAACACACTTTTGCACTAAACTCAACACCTATACAACACATTGCAACCCACCAATCTGATCAGTCGCCTCGAGGCACCACAGCGTCAACACCGTACAGAGCTCCTGGTATCCCCTCCCAAAAAGAAAGAAAGAAGTACAAGAAAAAATATGACCCTCTCAATACATTCAACCCGTTCAATAAATTTAAACCTCTCATTAAATTTAACCCTTTCAATCGATTTAACCCTTTGATATCAAATTAATTAGGTCAATCAAAAAAGCGGCATCTCCTTTGGGTTAGAACACCTCTCTCCCCCCCCCCGGCCCTACTACTTACGAGAAAGATGTTTTAAAACATCAGTGAAATTAATTACTCTATAGAAACATCCACGTATACAAAAGCAATACGTTGAGCATGAGGAGATACGTGAACAAATCTGCCAACTTCATTTTTATGGCACAAGTCGGAATACAAATGTAAAGATTATGCATCCATCAACTCGCGGATATTCGTTAGCCAACACATTAAAAATCACAATAAGTGAAGTGAAAAGATTTGGGCGGCTCTTAACAGCGAGGTCATAAGAGCCGATGAGGGTGATTGAAGTGAATATGGAACGGTGCCGGAATGAAGGGGCGGGGGAAACAGGAGATCCCCGAGAAAACCCGCCGACATGCGGCATCGTCTGGCACGATACCCACATGCGAATATCCGGGAGCCACCCCGCCGGGGGATCGAACTCGGGAGACGAGTAGTCTAACCACACCACCGAGGCCCCATCCGTGTCCGCGTACTTGCCTACCGTGCAGTTAAGTTAGCGCCGGGACTGGTCCATTTTTATGGTGCAGCGACTTGCCTAGGAGGAGCAGAGGTCGACCTTGGAAAACCAGTCGCGGTGGCAGTGCAACACGAAGACATCGCGAGTCGGAAGTAGGCGAGCCTGGCTCTAGCGCAGCATTGTCGGCGACGTCAACCAAGGATACGTTAATTGAATATGCCATAACGCCTTATGTTTACAAACTTGCATATTTACAGCACTTGTCACAGGCAAATCTACAATTGTAGGCGTTGCCTTAAACAAATTTTTTGTTCGGAACTGTACTGATATAGATACGACTTATTTCATACATTCGGAACCAATAAAAATCTGCCCTTGCTTTCTATTCCTAGCAGGAGTGGTTTATACAGCTGTGGAATATAGTTTCAACAACAAATTGTTTCCCACACGTAGGTGAACCTTCCTCATTGGATGGTATGTTCTACTGTGTACAGTGCAGACCATTAAAGCTACTTCATCTTAAGAGTACTATGTATCTGAGCGTTCAAGGTCAAGAAGCGAGGGAGCGATACGGGCGACACTAACACGCACGCCTGGCGCCTCATCGCTCCTCCGCGCAAGGCGTGCAGTGTTTCCATCGTGACGCTGTGCTGTGTAAACTAGATCTGTAACTGTGGGGTTTTATTACACCCGATGAAAGTACACAGGTCAAACTACCTGCGTATAATCGTACTTTTCTATTACCGCTTAAAGAAACTTCATAGGCAAGCGATATTTGACCACTTTCGCAAAAGTTTTTCTCCATTAATACATTTAATATGATAAAAGTAAAAAGACAGTGATATAGACAATAGTTCTTTTTTTTCTTTTCTGGCAAATCTTCGTATTTCCAGAACATTTATTTATCGAGACACTCGTTTACGCGCAAACAACGATTTCACAGAAAACGTTTCAGTACATAGGACCTTTAAACAGTTCGGAAATTACATACAACTATGTATATAAGTGGACCTGAGAATATGAGAGAACCTGCCAGTATGCGAGCTATTCAGCATTGTCCATAGCCAGCAGCCATGTGACAGTGATTGATATGTGAGATATTAGCATATTTACAGCTGGAGTCATTAACATAGGCGAATCCTGAAGTAAACAGTAGTAAACTTTTAGCGCTCAGGTAGCTTCGCTCCCACTGTTTGTGGCCGGATCAAAACCGCAGAATGAGTTATTTCTAGGGACCTGCAAAATTCGCGTTATTATTTGAGCACGTGTTAAACTTAAAAACACTTTTCCTTTGCTACACGTATGTCATTGGACCATTCTTCATTTGACATGCCCAAGGTAACTATGTACCAATAAATTAACACTTCAGAACTGTGTGCTCCAGTCACGTGCAGTTAGCTCAGAAAGGGAGTGACTTAAAATTTATGCAGCAACCAATGGAGAAACTACGTCGTCTCAAGTATATATAGTACTATGAATTCTAGCTTGATGTAAAAAATAACGTGACTTTTACAGGTCCCTAGTTATTTCTATTAGCGAAAGCCAATGAACAATCGACTTCTGCTCGAGTGTGTATAACTGTGGAATTAAGGTTGACTCCATTTAAAAAAAACTAATGCGTGGTTGCACCATCGTGGTTCGAAACTCGATCCGAGATCGGTTCTAAGACAGACACAGAAAACTGTTGCACCATTCGAGTTCAGAGCTCGACTGGAGATCGAGATGAAGTTCATTTCGAACCACCGAAATTGGAGGTTCGAAATCTCGATCCGAGATCAGCAGCCATCGTCGACAAATGTAGTTTGAAAATACGGCAACAGATAGAACTATGCTTGATTGCTTTCTTGGGAAATTAAACATTATACGCACTTGAACATTATTAAGTAAAATTTTTACAACTATAAATTCTCTTAAAACAGATAAAACCTCGCACATCTAGTTCTATCTATAGTGAAAAATACGCCTACTTCCATAACGTCATATATTACGAACCAATAGCAAATTTGTCTCATACTTAATATCGATCTCTCACTTTGGAATTAAGATCGACGAATCGGAGATAAAAAATGGTGAAATTTCGTTGGTGCAGCACTTTTACATTGGAACCAATATTAAACTGGATCCTATTTCGGAACTAGGATCACCCGATCTCTGATCGGGGAAGATATTTGTGCAACCGGGCATAAGCGCTAAGGTCCATAGTTATACTTTAATGACTCGTGGATTTCGCTAATTTGTTCGATGACAGGGCAGGAGTCAATCAAGTGTTCGATGACAGGGCAGGAGTCACTCAAGTGTTCATTTCCTTTGCCGTTACGATAAGATCGCAGTTCTTGGGACACGACCTTTACGAGAGTGAGATAGTAATGGAGTAAACAGCGTGGCAGTGCCGTTAGCAACTCAGTAAAACACTTCTCGTTGTCGCAGGCGGCCTGTGAACAAGCGAAAGTGACTTTGCGTTTCCACACAGACACGTGCAAATTATACCGCATAAATACGGCAAATTCATGGATCTCTAGTTGATCTTCTTCGAACCGGTTTGTTGTGCGATTGTGTGATGATTTGTGTATTCTCATCCTGCGTAAGTTGCGGGTATATTAATCATACTTATAATAAAACAAATGTAAAAAAAAAAAAATTCAAAATCAATCGTTTATTTATAAATGTACAAAAAAGAGAAAAATAATTATAACAGTTTCACAATTTGTAGAACTTGTAAGATGTGGTCGAATAGCCGTAATAAACTTTGCTACAAATTAATAAGTTTATATCAATTTAAAATTAGTATATAAAAGCTTCACGCAATGCAGAACGTATACCTCGTTTCCGTAAGCGTAATAGGCACATATCTTGGGTAAGAATCTTAACTATTCACAATATAGAACGTATACCACATTTGCGTAAGCATAGGAAGAACATATAGGGCGTAAGACCCGACAAGACACCGTCGGCTCGCTATCATGTAGTACGGGCACAATCTTACATTTACGTGGAAATCTTGTCGCAGTCCGACGTTACGTGTCACTTCTCTCTCTAACCCGACGCTGGCTGGTCGCACACGTGAACCGCTGCCCGCCTCACGAGCGCGCCACTGACGAAGCCCCACCCCTGTGACGTCACGCGGAACACGCCAGAGCGACGCCCCGGCGGCTACTCTTTACATTAAACCGGCGGAATAAATTACAAATGCCGTGATCGACTCTCAGTCTACATCACAAATGTTACCCAGCAATAACACTCATTAATAACTATCACGCAGTGAATAATTGTGACTACGATTAAATGTTTTGTCAAATAATTAAAAAGTATATATGAGCACGAGATTAAAAGATGGGAATAATTGTATGACCTGTCATTGGAGATAGGAAAAATTTCTTCAGCTCAATGACCTGTAGGCTTGACTCCACAGTCATGTTTATACTCGAGCTTCAAACGTTTGTTCACTGGCTGCCGCCTCAGAGAATAGCCAGTGTTACTTCACACCTGGCAGTATGACACTCGCTACTTGTTCCCTTTCCAGTCCGCTATTGGCCCAGAGTCGTCCAGGGCGTGTCTAATAAACTGCGATCCAATTGCAAAGTCAATTTCAGTGTACACGTGTTTGACGTCTATCTTGTCCTGAGATGAACTCTCGAAATGTTCCTATTCCTACCGGTCATAATAATATTATTAACATACATACTAAAAGTTACCAGCTTGGTGATACCAACCGCTATAAAAAATTACCCTAAAAATATATACTAAAAATACTAAAAAAAAAAATGTGGCCATTCCCAAATCGTCACAACCTGCACAACACTTTAATTCAGAAGCACTTTCGTGATTGGACTGTTTTACCAGTCACGTGTCTTAAGTGTCTACTTACGAATCCCGAACACTCACTGTCGGGGTAGCACAATTCTGATTGGAACAGTCAGGTAGAAAATGTCGTCTCACAGACATACGCTGCCAATAAGGAAAGGAAAGTTGCAAGAGTGCACGCAGGATATTGATTTCCAGTCTATGTGTAAATATTTTTGCGAAAAACAGGTGGCTCCACCAATAATCAAAAGAAAACTGCTTATACGCCTGTAGGCTATTGAAATCTATCATTTGCCGAAATTATTACGCGAAATTCGGGTGTCCCTAGTTATTGTTAGAGACAGAAAAAAATTCGCGAGTTTAATGACCTTTAGACTAGACTCCTTATCTATTTGTTCAACTAAGGACATATCAACTGCGCATTGGCTGCCTACTTTCACAGTGAGAGGTCGTGATTGGGACTTAATTTTGTTGCCTGTTTACTATTGGCACACAGTCCTGGAGGATGTGTCTAATAGGTCGTGTGTCAATTGCAGACGTAACGCTAACATACAAGTGTTTCAATTCTAGCTTGTCCCGAAACGAATCCGCGAATTTTTCCGCCATATCTGCTGCCAACGCGTGCACAGAAAGCTCATCACTAGGGACCTGCGAAATTCGCGTTATTATCATGCAACATGCTAGCATTCGCCGTCCTTTACATATTCGAGACGGTGCAATTAATTTATTGTTTTCTACATCAGTGAGGACACATTTTCCTGTTTGTCTTGAATGGACGTGACTGGGACAGCCTCTCGTGCCTCTCGTTAGTTGTTTGCTATTGGTCCAAAGCCGTCCAGAGTTTCTCCGAACAAACTGTAGTTCAATGAGAAACGCAGTACAGAAGCACAAATGTTTTAAGTCTAGTCTGTCTTGAAATAATAATGCGATTTTTGCAGGTCTCTACTCATCACGAATACTTATGAATGGTTATTGATGGCCAGCTATGTTGAAGGGCGTGGGCATATTCACGTCCACTCATAAAAACAGCGAACTGAATAAATAAAGCTCTTTTATATTTCACGGTCAAGCAGTGTTTTACTTCCATGCGAATTTTTTGAAGGGCAGGTTTCTCATCATGTTCCTTGCTGACGATACTTTAGAATAAAATTAATCATATGCATGTATGAGGTCTAAAAGGCAGGGGGTATAAAGTCATGACTACACGTATGGTAGACTGACTCATGTTGAAAATAATAACACTTAGAAAACTACGCCCCAGGGAAATTCATTTGCCACTGAAAACCAAATTGGCATGGTCGTAGTTTTATTGATTCGTTAATCTTCCTGATCTAAAAATAACTTTACATTACATCAACACATTAGAATCGTGGAAAATTCGCGTTGTCTTTCGGTGGGAGGATAAACTTCACTGCCATATAAACAAGAAGTGAGCACAGTCCGTGGTTTCATTGGCCGTTGCACTTTGATCAACGTCACCTACCTGCTCGATATCCTTCAAAGAGATTGGTCACTCCATCGCTGAACTAATGCTACTGGCTCAAAAGTCCTCTGAGGAGTGTCAGACATATTTCCGGCTAGGGACTGAAGTCGGTCAAACGTACAGTAACTTGCAGTTCAGCCTGCCCTCAAATAGTAACACGAATTTTGCTCGTCTCTATTAATTATTTTGAAGGAAAATAATATTTTAACACATCGAGGTCTGCACACATTTATTGGAACTTCAGACAGATTAGAGGAGAGTCACCTCTATACACTACTGCATGAACACCAGATCTGTTGGTGTCTGCGTTAGAACTCACCATCGTCCTATTGGTCCATACCACACCGGACACTAGCCTGTGTTTTACAGCGTTCATTATTGGCCGGTCATCAACCAGTAGGGAGCCGAACTGATTTCGACCCAATCAAATGTCCTTTATCGTATAAATATGATTTACAATCAATCATGTCCCTTTGAGTGGCTATAAAAAAGGAAATTCTATAGTTAGCAATAGCATTATTACTGCGCTGTCGTGTTCTTGTGGAGGTCATGTTAAACACTATCCGAGCAAAGACTCCACAGCCATGCGAGTTTTGTTCTGAACGACAAAGAAATTTTCAAAATAGATTTGCTCGAGTTACACTCGAGCGTAGTCTACAAAATGTTAAAGCAACTTGACTGATTAATATAGATTACATAACCTGTTACATATGAAAAGATAATTTATTATCAAACCATCAACTGGGCATTCCATTAGCTGACAGCCAGCCAGTAGAAACATTTATTCAGTGTATAGGCCATTCGCGGTAAAGTGAGCACTTTTGAAGCCCGAGTTACTTTTTTCTTTCAATGAATTTATATCATTCCACCACTTGTTAATGTAAACCCTACCATGTGAGTAATTAACACAGTGTATACATTCACCATACTGAAAACCAAGAGTCCAAGACCACAATGAAATGTATTTATTGGTTATTATGTCTGCAAAAAGTGCTCATTTTACCGGGAACGGCCCATAATAAGCGCGCCAAATGTGGCAAGTCAATGAGACTGTGGCAAATGGGATAGCAGAAACCAACAAAAACGACGTCTGTATAAAGGTGTGTATAGGTGACACAATTGTAGCTTCTTCTGGATGACAGCCAATGTGTACAGAACGCAAAGATTTGAAGAGTCAACTTACAATCCGGATTCTGCACTCTTGTACAGATTACCGTCTGTACTGAACTATCTCTGTCCAGTCCTCTTTCAGTCCTGTCCGCGAGTGTTTACGGTGAAGTTCAAACAGGGATTCTCCAGTCCGCTCATTAGTTCAGTCAGACTCGGATTTCACTGCAAAAAAAAAAAAAGGCGGAATACAGCTGAGTCACGGAGCACGGCTGGTCCCTCGCGGGCGCCTGCGAGAAAGAGGAGTATGGAACTCGCCTCACACCGGGCTAACATCGGGCGTGGAAGGCGATCGTGATTACTGTGGCACACGTCCATCTTCAGGTAAACCCCCTGGGCGGGGTAAACGCCCACCTCGGCGACGACCTTGGGCACGACACCCGAGAACATAACTCCATGACCCCGTTAGGCCCAGTCCACAATAGCTCGTCCGCTGTTGAATGGTCCGCGGACCTACTTCGTCCGCCGACGCGTGTCTACAATAACGACGTCAGAAGCTAAGCTTTCAGACACTGAATCTAGAGCGCACCCTAATCGGCGCGTCAATAGATTGTATGCGATTACTCGTAAATATTGATCTTTCTACCTTAATTTATTTTGTTTTCTAATTTGACTTAAGCTAATGAGTACGTTGTGATTTTACATGAATTGAACTTCATTTGGACGATGTTTTTTTTTTTTTTTCTATCAAGTCAGTGAATTTTGGTATTTTTATTTATTAAAGTTTCCTTTTTGCGGTTACGAGATTTGAGGTTATTGCTTTGAACAAATTGCGAGTTTTAATAATAACAATAATAATAACTAACACACCCGCAATTTACTTTTGCCGTTCGCGCGCGATAAAATGTTAACAAAAACTATTTGGAACACGTCAGCGAACCACGTTCCGGGGACGAAAGTTGAAGTTGCCGAATGATCTTGAGGACATTGGTAGGGACATGCAAAATCCGCGCTATTACTCGAGGACATGTTAAACTTAAAACACTTTTCCTTTGCAATACGTTTGTCATTGGACCATTCTTTACTTAACACGCCCCGGGTAACTCTGCGCCAATAAATGAACACGTCACAACCGTATGCCCCAATCAGGTGCTGTTCACTCAGAAAGGGAGTGACTTACACGTAGGTATAAGCCAATGGTGAAACGACGCCGGCTCGAGTATATATATATATATATATATATATATATATATATATATATATATATATATATATATATATATTACTGTAAATTTTAGTTTGATGCCATATAATAACACGAATTTTGCAGGCCTCTAGACATTGGACCTTGGGACGTTGGGACAGCGAGCTATCCAATCAGCATTTAGGCGTCCGCGAACGATGTTATTTTAGACTAGGACTTAAGGGCGCCACCTAGCTGGAGGTTTTTAACGCGCTTGATACCGGGAAGGAAGCGAGGGCGCGGTAATCTACAGTGATACGGGCGACTAACCCTTCGTCCCTACTCGCAAGGCTGTGCACTGGCTCGCAGTGTTCTCGTCGTATCGCGTCTACCTACGGGACTTAGAGCGGTGATCCTATAATTTTATTGGTGGAAGATCTGAAACCAAGTTCATTGCACGTCCCTATTATAGTTTCGCATGTTTCCGAACAGTAGAGCACGGAATACCGCAGTGTGAAAAAGCCTTTGTTAGGTATGTTGGAGGGCTCGGAAATAGCATTTATAATGTGCATAGTGTATTGAGAATATTTTAGGTACAGGCTGTTCACGGTAAAGTGAGCACTTATTAAGGCCCTTCTAAATTTTTCCTTTCGTCCAATTTCCAACTTCCTCCTGCTTTTTAATATAAACATTGCAATGTGACCAATAAACACAGTGTATACATTTCTCCCACCCTCAAAATTTAATGCCTGAGGCTGCAATAAGATATATTTATTAGCGGTCAATGCGTGTTGTGAGGTCCTTAAAAAGTGCTCACTTTACCGTGAACAGCCTATACTTTGTTTGAAGTGTGTTTTCTTTTCGTGCATTAGTATCGCGGTGACACGTTTAATGGTTTGGTACAAAAAAAACACGCTAATTTCCAACACACTGCAGCGCTATTAAGAGTCGGAGGGATTTCCTCGCCGGAAGATGGTTTTCGCTATGCCCATTTTGCACACACTCCGTCGAGGGTGAGTCAAACCAGTGGGTGAGAGCTGGAGGCTGCAAATATAGTTACTTGGATTACGTGTTCATTAATTAGTTTTTGACCGTGTTTACAACAATGATTTTGTAATCAGTTTGATAACGAAAATCCACTTAAAGATTAAACGACTGAATTTCGTTAACACTGGCAGTTGTTATGACACGCAAATACATCGATAAAAAAAAATTACTTATGCAAGATGTCTCCCAAATGATTGAATCGTGAGTACATTTCAACTTTAATTTTATCGACTCGCCAATGGTAAACCTTTGGGTACAAAACTGTACGCTAGAAAGTTACGCGTACTTTTCTTCGGTGTAAATTCTTTTCGACAATGTTGCATGAACTACAGGCGGGATATAACTACAGTTACGCCATTCTAGAGATGGTAATTTATCGCGAAAATATCTGACATGATAGGTCTCACCGTCCTACACGCATGCCTGCAATATTTCTTTCCTTAATGGCTACAGTACGTGTGAAAAAAAGTTTCCTTTTTTTTTTTTTGGCTTGCTCAACGAGGCTTTTGCTTCTTTAACACTGAACCTACTTGATTCGCCTAAAATGAAAGCATATTTTTTTGTGAACATCTTTACCTGAAAGATTTTCGCGATAAATCACTATCTCTAGTCATACTGAAGAATTGTGTAAAATTGATTTTGCAAAATTTTCGCATGCATAGTCACTATCATTTTATGGACATATGCACTATAAAAATAGGTAAGTTCCAAAACTATCACACACAGGCTGCACAGAGACGATGGAACTTAAAATTAGTTTTTAAAACAGCTCGCAAAATTGTCTTAAAAAAAAAAAAAACATTTCCCGATAAACAGTCACGCCCGTGATCGTCCACGTATCAAATATTCACATATTCACAATAAATTATAAATGACTAGAAATTTACCTGGTTTTTGTGTCTGAAATTAAAGATAAAAATGTAAACCTGAACATTCAGGGCATCAAGCGCCACACACGCTAAAATATTACGTTTGGGTGCATTTTAAGGTGTCATTGCCATGGAATGTAAAATGTTGCTAGCAGTTATTTTACAAAAAAAAAATGGCAATTTCAATTCTAAAAAATTGTAATTATTATTTGCCTAGATTAAATTTGCCATTCACTTTGTCATGCTCTTAAAAAAAAAACACAGACAGATTCAAGAACAAAGAATTCCAAGTAATTAACGACGCTGTAAACGAAATTCTGGACAACAGCATGACAAGGAAGGTTATATACTTGCAATGCTCAGTTACCTGAACATTATTTTCACATTAAAGGCGCAACGGAAAAGTAGGATGGTAAGTAAGTTTAAATTTAATTTTGTCATTTCTGAATCACAGTCGGCTACACACTTTAATTTAAAACGTGTTGTCTCGAGAAGAAAAAAAAAAGCTCTAAGTATAAAGTGTGACGTTTTTGTTTACATCAGCGCTAGAGCAGCTTTTAGGTTAGCAATGTTGTCCGCTGACATAAAAACACAAGTTCATCCTCACGTATTTCACAATATACGTTTTACTAAATGGCGTGACTTAACATTGATGCCAAATCGGTACAAGGGACAGGTGTTTTTTTTTCCATGGAAATATTTAAGGCCATGCTAGACTGCAATATCCTACGTCCATGACCACAACTTCCTTTGGTTATTGGTTCGCGTGTCTATATGAGAACACATGCGCTTACTTAATTAGGCCAATCGTCATAAACTACTCCAATACTAAACATTGCTGCCAAATCGATACAAGGGACAGGTGTTTTTTTCCATGGAAATATTTAAGGCAATGCTAGACTGCAATATCCTACGTCCATGACCACAACTTCCTTTGGTTATTGGTTCGCGTGTCTATATGAGAACACATGCGCTTACTTAATTAGGCCAATCGTCATAAAGTACTCCAATACTAAACATTGCTGCCAAATCGATACAAGGGACAGGTGTTTTTTTCCATGGAAATATTTAAGGCCCTGCTAGACTGCAATATCCTACGTCCATGACCACAACTTCCTTTGGTTATTGGTTCGCGTGTCTATATGAGAACACATGCGCTTACTTAATTAGGCCAATCGTCATAAAGTACTCCAATACTAAACATTGATGCCAATTCGATACAAGGGACAGGTGTTTTTTTTCCATGGAAATATTTAAGGCCCTGCTAGACTGCAATATCCTACGTCCATGACCACAACTTCCTTTGGTTATTGGTTCGCGTGTCTATATGAGAACACTTGTGCTTACTTAATTAGGCCAATCGTCATAAAGTACTCCAATACTAAACATCCATGATTCGCGGACAAGGACTTTGAATCATGTGACATTTAAAATCATCCAACCACGAACGTGCGTATGAACAAAAGTGTTTTGGAGTACAACTGATCTTGAAATCTTTTCGCGAAAAACACTTATCCCTAGCCATACTCTTCCAATCTCTTGCCTACTTTTGTTGGGAAGGCATTTCACAACTTATGTAGGTCTTTTTCGGCCATTATTCCCTGTATCTCCAGCTGCTGTCCTCTCTGATCAGCCAACGCCTGTAGCAATGCTTTTATGTCATCAAACTTGATGCATTCCATGAACACACGCTGTAGCGTATCATGGACTCCACATACGTAGGATAGTACACAATCCATCCTGTACATCTGAGTAATTTAAGCGATGAGTGTTGCCTACGAAATATTACGTCGCTGAGAACCGATGGGAACTGCTGGCAAAGAAATATTTATTCACCCGTTTCTTCAAAGCATACGTGTGCTTTAACCCATTCAGGCCCAGTGTAGGTACACTATTGTGTACATTACCCAAGTGTGGGTAATTTTTGGTCTGCACTGCACACTGCGAAGTTAGTGACCAATGGTTAGAGACCCGAGAATTTCGCGGGTTCATTTCTAGACAAGTTGTAATTCACACACTTGTAAGTTCATGCACTTTTGAAATTTGGTTAACGTGTTGTTTGGTACCCCCTGGAGATAAATGAGCCAACAACAAACATGCAATAAATTGTGTGCCCAATCACCGCCTTTTAATACCACAACAATGAACCAATAAACTGTTGATATCTGTATTAGAGTATATAAGACTGTGAAGTCTATCCTACAGGTCATTGCACTCGCGAATTTCTCGAGTGTGTGCCAATGGTATTAAATGTAGACAAATGATTCGTAAACCTTCTTATTGTACTGGTTTAGAATATAATGGGTTCGTATGACTGTAGCCGAACATTTAGACTACGGCGCATTCATTGGCTGTGAAAACGAAACAACTGTTGTGTCGCATGCATCAAAATATTATTTTTTTTTTTGCAACGCCTGAAACTGTAAATTAATGTAGGTCTGAAAGGATTAACGTTACGGCAAACTCCATACTACTTAGTTTAACTCAAGCGATGTGTTAGTAACGCGAATTTATCTGGTCGCTATCATGTTGTGTCGCGGGGAACGCTACAGCGGATCGGGCATAGAGTCGTCACGTATGCTCTGTGCGCCGTGTCCGGGGACCGGGTCGAACGGATAACTCATGTCGGTCCCACTCTCCCCGCGACTAGCCGCATGCAGCCGGGAACTGAGCTGTCGGCATCAGCAACCTGTTGGAGCGCCTGCCTAGGATTCAGGCCGGGCTGTCGCGGAAATGAAAACGACTGGCTCAAGGTGATCCACTCGCCGAGTATACTCGCCCCCCCCCCCCCCCCGGGCCCTCCGCGGTCGTAGTACATCATCGTCCAGCACCATCCCGCTTGCAGGCCAGCAGTTTAATGATCCGGCCACGTCGCCGACCAGCCTGCGCTGCAACTCACTGTTGACCACGGAGAAAGTACAGAGTGGAATGAAGTAGACTGAAGAGATTTGGGTGGCTGTCATCATCGATAGGAACTACACGTTTTTGAATTATAGCTTGTCCCGAAATTAATCCACGAATTTTTCAGGTCTCTATAAATAACCGTTGCAGACCTACTTTAATTATCTGTTTCAGCCGCTGTAAACAATACATGTTTTTGATACACGATGTACGTAAATCGACGCAACATTTGTTTGGCTGTCACAATCAGATATAGGCTTTGTGTTCGGCTATAACAAAACTAATCAATCATAACTAAGGAGAGCTGTTTTTGCTAAAAGTTTCCGCGGCCATATATACCGCAAAAAATTCTAGCTACGATCTGCTTTTGTGATTGGGTGAATTTTACTGCCATACGCCTTACGTGTCTGTCCGCGAATCACGGGCGTTCAAAGTCGTAGCAACTTCATTCTGATTGGCCCGGTCAAGTGTGAAACTATGTCGTATAACAAAATACGCAGCGCCAATAACCAGATTAAATTTGGAATTGTGCACTATGTTTTTGAAATCTAGCCTGCGCTTAAATCCTTTCGCGAAAAACAGGTGGCTTAACTACCCTCCGTAACATTTCGCGTTATAATGCGTCACCAAGCTAGATTTCACAGTCCTTTACTTACGTGAGTTGAAGTCGCTTGTTACTTAGCTGCCTCCCAGGCAGGACTCATTCTCGTGTTTATACCCGGCCACGTGGAACGAAGCTACCAGAGTGTTGAGTGTAGGTCTATGCTGTTGGTTCCGAGTCTTGCACGGCGTGTCGGATGAGCGGAGTTCAAATCGTTTATGATGTGATTTTTAGTTTATCATCATTAGAGCTAGTGAATTTTTCGCAAAAAGAAATATAAGTACACGGTAGACTTCAACACTATAAGCACTCAACAGCAGTTAGTCTACTGCTGTCTGCTTGAGAAGGCGTTTTCATTTTTAACCGCGCCACTCAGAATTAGGCAACATCGGCACGGCTCCTACGTGATTCGTGTGCAGGCAGTTAACACTTATCAAAAAGTAATTCAGCCAACCAAGATACGTAAACGACCCTACAGTGTTTTGAAACATAACTTGCTTTGAAATTTTTTCGCGAAATTTCACTGCCCCTAATCATCATACCGTAACGAGACTATATGGGAGTAACAAGTTATTGATAAGATTAATGTAATGACCACTATATAAAAGGGGTTTATTCAACATTAAGGTTGCACAACATTATTTCAATATAAATATGATTGAATATAAACCGGGGGGGGGGATATAAGTACAAATATAGTGAAATATTAAATTATACATATTAAATTATAAATATTTAACTAGCCACATTCTGAGTAAAGTCTAATTGGCGAGTCCCCACCGTGTTCATGATTCTGGAGGCTGATTAAGATGGCGGAAGTCGACGGTTGGACAACACCCCATCTTCAGTTACCTTCTCGTCCTTCCATATGGCAACTAATAAAGTAATACAGGCTTTCTGTCAGCGTACTAAAATTTCATAGTTAACTGCCATTCCTTATTATGATTCTTAAAGATACAGTATGTAGAATGAGGGGAAATCATCATAAAATAATGTTCCTTTATCTGGGCCCAGCAACATCTAATTACAGTGTTGTATGATGTAATGTATAGAATTTATTAAATTAGCTTGAGTTGAAAGTTAATTGATTGAAAATGGTCACGGGATTGAAAACCACTGTCACAGCAATACTGTAGTTTCGTTTCAAATAATTATATCCAGCGCACACAGGTAAATTAAATTTTAATTATTAATTACTATAATTGATTTAATAGAGTAAATTATGAACAACTTTATTTACGTGACTTGGGACTTATGGGTAGGGACACCCAAATTTCGCCAAAATATTTCCGCACATGCTAGATTTCAATACAATATGGGCATGCCAGCAGTATTCTTCTGCTTATTGGTGGCGTGAGTTTGTGAGAAGACATTTTCTTACTTGACTGACCAATCAGAACGAGGTTACTCCGCTACTGTACGCCTGTGATTCGCGGGCAGGCACCTAAGACCGTGAAACCTAGAACAACCAATCGCTGAAGAGTATCTGAGCTAAAGTATTATGAAATACAACTGGTCCTGAAAGTTTTTCGCGAAATTCGGGTCTCCCTACTTATGGGATATTATGAAGTACTTTCAATTGAATTATCTTTTGTTATTTAGGTATCGATTAACTATTTACTTTGCAAGTTGGGACATTGAACTGTAAAATATAAATTGTTATTTAAACGTAATTCATAGACACGTGCAAAATTCGCGTTATTATTCGGTATCAGGCTAAACTTCACAGTACTGAATGTACTGGAGCCGACGTCGTTTCTCCATTGGCTGCTGCATAGATATGAAGCCACGCCCTTTCTGACTGAATTGCACGTCATTGGGGCACACAATTGTGAAGTGTTCATTTATTGGCGCAGAGTTACCCAGGACGTGTCGGAGACATAATGCTACAATGACAGACGTATTGCAAAGGTACACGTGTTTGAAGTTTAACGTGTCCCCAAATAATAACTCGAATTTGGCAGGTCTCTAGTAATTAACAATTGAAAAGTAGATATGGCATTATTTAAATGACATTGCTTGTGGAAATCTAACAATTTTAATGATAAATGTCGACGTGGTTTCATTGTTGTTACAATTAGTACGAAAATTAGTGTGGGCGGGCGGGAGAATTTATCTAAATATGGTGATGGATGGAGAGTAAGTGATGCAAGGCTGTGAGAGGGTACGGAAGAACCCAGCCTCCACCATTTGTTATGATATGATTTGTGTTCATCATCATACCTTAACGGGGCTAAAGTGGCGTGATAAGTTATTGATAAGAGTTATGTAATGAACACCATACAGAAGGGGTTTATTTAACACTATGGTTGTACAATATTATATCAATATAAATATGGTTGAATATAAACGAGGGGAGCTATACAAATATACTGAAATATTATATTATATTAAATTATAAAGATTTAACCAGTCACAAAATGACACGCGTCAAGCTAACATGCACTTTTATGGCGTCTATCTCGGTACTGCATTATAACGCGAAATGATAGGGTCTCTAACAACTAGAGAACCGGAAATTTCGCTGAATCATTCTGTAACAAGCTACACCCTACAATTCTTTGTGCATTCGAGCATCAGTTAGTATTCATTGGTTGTAGCTCCAGTTTAACCTCAGACAGGTAGTAAGGGATTCGGATATTTTTTCCCCTGCACGTTAGTTATTGGACGAAAGAGTTTTGGGCGTATCTAACACACTATAGTCCAATGGAAGCACAAAAATATATGTACACGTGAATGCCGTTTTGCTTGTCCTCAGGTAAATATGCGAAATTTCCGGGTCCCTACTAACAACCTTAACTCGTACAGTCCATTCACGGTTGATTCCAAATTTTTGAAGCCCTGCTAAAGTTCTACTTTCAGGATATTCCTCCACCTTATTCAAACCAAGCTTAACACTTTGTAGACTATGCTCGAGTGTAGATCGAGCAAAGCCAATTTCAAGATTTCTTTGCTAGTTCAAATCAAAACTCGCATGGATGTGCAGTCTTTGTTCGGCTAGTGTTTAACATGACCTCCACAAGAACACGACAGCGCAGTAATAATGCTATTGCTAACTATAGAATTTCCTTTTTTATAGCCACTCAAAGGGACATGATTGATTGTAAATCATATTTATACGATAAAGGACATTTGATTGGGTCTCAATCAGCTCGGCTCTCTTTTGGTTGATGGCCGGCCAATAATGAACGCTGTAAAGTACAGGGTAGTGTCCGGTGTGGTATGGACCAATACGACGATGGTGAGTTCTAATACAGACACTAACAGAACCGGTGTTCTTGCAGTAGTGGATATAAGTGACTCAATTCTAATTTGTCCTAGCTGCCAGTACATGTGTGCTGACCACAATGTATTAGCTAACCGAGTCTGGAAATTTACAGAAATGGGACAACACACCGCAACTGTGCGGAGTCAGTGTAATAATATTTCACACGTGACCTGTCTCTCATTAGTAGGGACATGCAAAATACGCATAATTTTCTGGCACCACGCTGGACTCGCAAGACTTTATACGGCCATTAGACTACTCTAATTTAGGTGAAAATTTGCGTGGCGCGCCCCGACGGATTCTCGAGCCAGTAATAAAAGTTCAACCGCAGAGTGACCAATCATATTTAACGAGCTCAGGCAAATAAATTACTGTGTTCTGCCAATGAACTCGCTGGATTGATCTTAAGTATATATAGAAAAATGAAGCCTAGCACGTCTGCAAATAATAACTCGAGTTTTGCAGATCTCTACTCAGTAGGGACCCGAGAATTACGCGGATTCATTTCTCGACAAGTTGGAATTCACACACTTGTACGTTCATGTTACTTTTGTAATTGGTCGACTTATTGTTTGACACCTCCTGGAGATAAATGAGCCAATAACAAACATGCAATAAATTGTACCCCCCAACCACCGCCTTTTACTACCACATCAACCAATAAACTGGTGATATCTGTATGAGAGTATATAAGACTGCGAAGTCCACCCTACAAGTAATTGCACTCGCGAATTTCTTGGGGTCTCTACTCATTAGGTATTGTCAACACACCTATTTTCGCCTTGTTTTTATGCATGTTCATTATAAACGAAATATAATAATTTACATAAAAAATGAAAGTAAAATTGTAACTAACCAAAAAATTAGGTACTTTTACGTTAACGCATTCTGACTCAGTACACTCATTTGCGTACATTACGCACGTGAATGTAATTTTTGGTCTTTACTGCACACTGCGAAGCTCAATGACCAATGATCTTACCTGTGGGTAAATGATTCGCGAACCGTCTTACTGCTCTAGGTCATAATTGGTTCATATGACTGTAGTGGAACAAATAGACTATCGCTAGAGCCCCGAGTATTTCGCGGATTGATGTAGCAATAGGCTAGGCTTTAGAGTCCTATATACAATCGAGACACTATTGTCTGCTTATTGGTAGTTGCAATCAAGTGAAGCCTTCGTAGAGGACTATTCGAAGGTCACTCACTCTACTCCTTCCTGATCATCACTGGCTCTCAGTTAAACGGGGCGTGTGAAAACAACTGCTGTCCAATCACTGTGGCAGGAGAAAATAACAAGTGTTTGAAGTCTACCTCGTCACAGAAGGAATTCAAGAAATACTTGGGGCTCTAACTATCGCTCATTGGTTGTGACAACGAAAAAAGTGTTACGTCGACTTAAGTACAGAACGCATCATAACATTCATGGTTTGCAACACCCGAAATCATAAATTAAAGTGGGTATGGAAGGGTAAATACAAGTGTAATACAGGACCCATTTACCAAACAACTAAACTCGTCATGCATTAAATAATTTATCAAACATTTGATTTGAAAAATGTGAAAAGCCGCTAATAGAGAATAGCTAGAGACTTGAATAATTCGCGGATTTATTTTGGGTCAAGCTAGAATCCAAACGTTCTTAAGTTCACATTGCAATTGGCATTGCAATGCGTCCGTGTTTTGTCCATGTTTTATTTAACCCTTCATGAACAACCCTGAACCAATAGGATCTCGTGGCAAAATGCAGGCCCAACCATCGCCTTGTGCTGTGTCAGCAAGTAACCATTGAGGATTATTTTCTATCTGCGTCATGGTACTCAAGCCTGTGGACCCCACCCGAAAGGTCATTGAACGCGCGAATTTTCCCGATCTCTAACTATACCACGGTTTACGAATGATTTCTGCACACGAAATATCATTGGACACTTTCGCTCGCACTGTACAGTGCCGGCCAAAATAACATTCATGTCAGTTGTTTATACAATATTGTATATCCCTACTGCGCAGAAGGCGAGCTCGGTAACACTGCAATCAAAGTTGAAACAGTGCGGGTTTGTATTCGTGCTGCATTGTCCTCGAACGGACTGTGAGATGCTATCTTCACAGGATGTGAACTCCTTCCATCCGGGATGCGAAGCTCGGACTTTCTATTTGAACGGAGCAAACAGTGAGGGAGGGGTATCAGGCAAACCTGAAGTGCGTATCTGCTTCAGATACCGGAGATAACAGCGTGGTTCATCCAATCTTCCACCGCAGCAAGAAAATAAAGCGCCTGTTCGCTGTAAAAAGAGCATTCTTGAAATACATCAAATCCCCTGCCTCACCGTTACACTTTTTAACGTTAAAATAAGCACACAATACTTAACACATTCAGGTCCGCACATATCTACTCTAATTGAAGACAAGTTAGAAGTGAATATCCTATATACACCACTGCAGGAACGTCTATTCTGTTGGTTTCTGTATTCCCACTTACCACTCTTCTATTGGTCCACACCACACTGGGCGTGCTTACTGTGATCTACAACGTTCTTCATTGGCTTGTCATCAGCCACTGGGGTCGCCGAGCTGATTATGCTCCAATCAAATGTCTCTCGCTGTGTAAAATGTTTACAGTCAATCGTGTCCTTTTATAAAGGGATGCCAAAACATATATTTTTTACAGGAAAACTATAGTTGCTGGGTTGTATTGTTCTTGTAAGATCGTATCAAATACTAGTGAAACAATGGCTCTATAACCATGCGAAATTTATTTTCAAGGACGAAGCAATTTTAAAACTGCCGTTGCTCGAACGTAGCTCTAGCGTAGTTCAGAATGTGTTAAAACACTTTGTAGACTATGCTGGAGTGTAGCTCGAGCAAAGCTAACTCGAAAGTACTTTTGTTGTTCAGAACAACACTCGCATGGATATGCAATCTTTGTTCGACTAGTGTTTAACATGATCTCACAAGAACGCCCCAGCTCTATAACAATGATATTGCTAACAAGAGAATTTCTTTTTTTTTTTTTTTTTTATATAGCCACTTGAAGGGACATGATTGATGGTAAATCCTTTTTTACGATAAAGGACATTCGATTGGGACAATATCAGCTCGTCTCTCCATAGGTAGATAGTTTAATGTAACCAGAGGTATGAAACTTTTGAGAAACATGGCATGTTAGGAAAAAAACTAAACACGTCGTATATGGGATGATTTTTCAAAGGTTTTATTCAAAAAGAGTGAAGAACCCGCGAACGTATAATATCCAGATGTTGGAGTGGGCCGCTTTCGAACACAGTGACTTCCCAAACGCAAACGTGAAGTGGGAAGAGAAAAAAAAAATCGACTGGGCTTCGAAAACCCAACAGCATTCACCTTGCGGTCGTTTAGTTGTGAGTCAGCACATTTCCCGTTCAAACACATAACGCTCTCCCAACAACTGGCTGCGTTTGTTCAGCACCGCGCAAACAGGAGTCGTGTTTCGAACAAATCTGGGATTATCTCCGCGTGAGTGATTCACTCATTACATGACAGGCAGAAGACTTTCTACCACTTCAGGACGATTCACGATTAAAGATGGAACCACAATAGTACGGTGGGCGCAACGCGAGTAAAATTATTTCCCAGCCAATCAGGTTCAATGACCTGCAGGCTAGACTCCACAGTCATATGTATACTTGAACCTCAGATGTTTGTTCATTGGCTGCTGCCCTATAGAGTAGCCAGTGTTACTTCACACCTGGCAGTATGGCACTCGCTACTAGTTTCCTTGCAAGTCTGCTATTGGCGCAGAGTCATCCAGGGCGTGTCTAATAAACTGCGATCCAATTGCAAAGTCAACTTCAGTGTACACGTGTTTGACGTCTATCTTGTCCTGAAACGAACTCGCGAAGTGTTCCTATCCCTACTTATGTGACGTCAACGCGACTAACATAGCCCGCGCGTCAAGATTTCCGAATAAAAAATATTTATAATTTATTCTCGTCGCGAGTGCGACAAGTCTGAAAATCTGTCTAAGCCGCCATATTTTTGGCGCTAAGGTTTTACTTGTGCTATTATTTGCCGTATTAATAGTCAAAGCAACGCATTTAAGTGCCTAGATGTAATTACAGCCATATTTTCACGCTCAAAGTACCAGCGGACATCGAAAGAATTTTTTGAAAAGATTTAAAAATATGAAAATAATGGAAACATTAATGGCCATCGTAAAAGAAGTTAGTCTATGTATAGTGGCAAGAAACCATTTATAAAAAAAAATTTTAAATGCTAATCGCGAGGTGGTAAAATCTAGTGTTCACATTAACGCGAATTTTTGTTGTCGCGTCTCGTCCTTCGTGTCCCATCTGTCACGCTATTGTGATTCCAGCATAATTCCGTGTACGTAATAGACGTATGTATTAACGTTTACGAAAATATGAGGTTCACAGTGAATGCACACGTCTTATGTTGAACCAATCACACGCGACTAAGGTAGTAAAGTAGACTGATTCATTAACAAATAGAATAATTTAAACGTATAATTTAAAGTAGTAAAATAAAAACATAAGTTTCATTTTTGAAATTAGATGTTCAAATAAATAAAATATATTACTTCTTAATGATCTTTTCTCCTTTAATTCTATTAGTTGAAGGTTTTACGTACACGACATGAAATAAAATATCCCTACACATCCACACGTCGATATGTTCCTACACGACACGTAACGCAATGACAATAAAGTGTTTCGTAAGAATACCTACACTCTAAGGCATGGTTCATAACTATCTGTCGCTTCAGTCAGTCGCCCGGCCGTCCGTCGGTTTTTTCATCCGCCGATTGAAAGCGACTCACAACAGTCCGTCGACCGTCGATACGTCTGGCCAGAAAATGTCCAGTGTTACCACCCAACGACACGAACTTTCTCGTGCAGAGACAAATGTTTTTAATGAACGTCATAAATGTATTCTCTTTCCCTAACATAATTTATCAGCATTTCCTCAGAAAATCTGCAAGTCGTTTTCAGTTCAATTCAAAGGTGAAACGTAAACATGTAAACAACTTCACTACCCTGTGTATTTAAAAAAAAAAAAATTTCATACAAATAAAAAAGGGGCTGTTTTCCGACAGCCATGTTCAAGGAACGATATTACAAGGCGGTGGACCATCCATCGGTCCGACGAAAGTTAAAGTTTGAGATATATTTGACGGATTGACGGATAGAAAAAAAAGTTGCCCTGTGATTGGTTGAAGATCACGTGACCGACGGACGGACGGGCGACTGACGAATGAAACGGATGGTTGTGAGTTCAGCTTAAACCTGAGACGGTGAAAACTGAGCCAAATAAGTGAAAATAGTGAAAGAATTGAGCAATTGCTAATCAGTGCCTGATGAGAAAATTAATATGATGACTAACTTTCACTGATTTATTTGTTTCCCACTGAATGTCGAGAATTCCACTGCCATAAGTAGAGATCTGAAACATTCACGAGTTCAATGATCTGTAGGCTATATTCCATTGTCGTATGTAAAATCATGCAAATATCACCGTTAATTGGTTGCTTTCTGTATTAGCGGAGGACGGTGATTGGGTCTGCATTTAATTGTGTGTTTATAATTAGATCAGATGTTCTTGAGGTGTAAACTAACGGGTGGGCCAATAGCATACGCAACACAAACGTACGAGGTTTTGAATTCTAGCTTGTCCCGAAATGAAGCCGCGAATTTTTCAGGTCTCTAGCCATAAGGTACTTGTTCACAGTTGATTTCCTTTATTTGCCAGTCGGCAGTAGCTCATCAATTGACTTTCAGTGAATGTTATT